>OV656861.1:1408467-2816935 GCA_927399475.2 Acleris emargana
GCTTAGATCTTTCAAAATACCCAACGGATTTCATCAATAGATAGTGATTCAGTAAATTAATTAATAATTCTGAATCCCGTATCGATGCCGGGTTAGAATAGTGCCACTCCATGTCTTCCCGTGGAAGTCGTAAGAGGCGACTAAGGGAATAAAGGCTTGTAGTACTGTTAGGCGATGGGAACAGAATTGATCAACCAATTTTATAAGAGTTGTTGATAATTCTGTAGCTCTTCTGGGAATGAAGGCGTGAAGATATTATGATGTGTGTGTGTAAATTCTAAATTGTTTACGAATGTTAGAGAGGGCGAGTTGCTATAGTTACGAATAAAGTGAGAAAGGGAGATGTATGCATATGCGTACCTATACTATACTGCTTGTACGTAACCATCCTGAGGCCCTACTTTGAAAATAGAAGTTCGCTACGCTAGCTTCATGCCTGTCACTCGTCATTCGAGACTATATCGAGAGAAAAGGATGGAGCAAACGTAACCTCAAACTTCGATTTTTAAAGTAGGGCCTCTATCCACCACCCAACCCAACTTCGACAGACATAATACCCATGTGACTTTCATTTGCGGAATCATCATGACATTGATGGGACCACGGGTTGGAATCTACCTCAGTCTCCTCTTCTTTCTTTGCCCCCGCGGCGACTTGAACAGCTACTATCGCGGGGATATGGCGTTTCCATGACGTGATTTCGCCAGTGTCAAGTATATATAAGTATAAATCAATATAGCAATAAAACACAATCCAATCTTCTCTAGGAAGATTGGGGGCAACGTTGTACGGTGATTTGTAGGTCAGAGGTCAAGATAGTTTTAACCTCTGCACCACTGCGAGTCCACTTGAAAGGAGAAGATACCAGATACACGAAATAAGTCCAAGTCTTCAATCACTGTGCGACACAAAGGCATAAAAAGTACAAATCACTATCAGAAAAGAACTTTGAACACCTAATTACCCAAAAATTAAAGTCTATAACAAATTACACGTCCGCCATCTTTTAACGTTGCAAATGGAACCTCTACCTCAGTCTCTCTTTTACTTTACTGATTTGTGACGTCATTGGTACTTCGTGGCCATAATGAGCCTAAGTTCATAAGGTATCTCATCATATATCTATACAATTTTGTTCAAATCGAGCATGAACTTCAATCAGAACTTATTTACCACAATTCCTCAATTTCTTTTTAATTTTGTTGCATACTAGCGCCACTGCTTTCACCCTGCGATGCGGGACTCGACTAGTACGTACGAACGTTATGTCAATTCCAAGTTTGATTCCTATCTGTGACTAGACATATCCTTATAATCTGTGGATGGGGCAACTAGATATTCTTAAAAGTGAGCTGAATTTCCTTTATCCAGGATTAGATTATGCTAACAAAAGTACTTGAAGTCATAATTGTTGCATTTTGTCGTTCAAAAAGCGCAATTGAATTTTTTGTTAGATATATCTTCCATGATCATGTGAATATAACAATGGCCGAAGGATATAAGAACCTAGTGGGTAAACTATTTCAATTTCAATCATTTGATACAACTGATAAGTCCCAGATAGACGTGCGAGTACGTACGCGTACTTAAAGCTCAACGACCTTTATCGCCGTGTTTACCTTTAGAAGTTCGCGTACTTAGGGTGACACACGGGCGAGTAAGGTCGCCGAGCCATATGCGGCGTATTTACTCGTCTTTCTGGGACTATATTGCTGTACGGTACATACACCGTACATTGCACATTCAGCAGGGCCTGATTTATAAAGCTACAAATTACAATTTACATGTTTCCATTACGCACAACCTCGACCAATGACGAACAGCCATTTGAGTAGTGTTGCCAGTTTAGACCTGTAAAATTGTTACTTGTAGCTTTTTAAAAAGTACCCCTGATATTGCGTTTGCGAAATTCCGCACTCATACCGTTGCATTATTATATTATATTACCTTCTCATCACTTCTCATGGTCTTAAAATGTGTGTGTATGTGTCACATGCGGAATTAAGCTCCTTATTAATCAACCGGCCGTAATTGGTCGGTCTTAATAGTAGCTCATTCTGTGTCCATAGGGTAATAAAACTAGAAAATGTAATTTGAAAAAGTCGAGGAGCTCCTATTTCGGGAGTGTTTCGAACCTCCGGGCCTCATATAAAAACTAACCTAACCTACCTACGACTCTTTGAAATTGATTAGGTATTTCTTTTACGTGTGTATCTAACTTTATGCACAGTTATAAATATGTAAAGTTGGGAATCCGTACGGTTAAGAATCTATAGAAGTGGGAATCTTAGTCTCATGACTAAAGAATCTTTAGAGGCGGAAATCTGTGGGACTAAATAATCTGTAGAGGGGGGAATCTGGGGGAATAAATAATCTGTAGAAGTGGGAATCTGCGGGACTAAAGAATCTGTAGAAGTGGGAATCTGTGGGACTAAAGAATCTATAGAGGTGGGAATCTGTGGGACTAAAGAATCTGTAGAGGTGGGAATCTGTGGGGCTAAAGAACCTGTAGAGGTGGGAATCTGTGGGACTAGGGAATCTGTAGAGGTAGGAATCTGTGGGACTACGGAATCTGTAGAGGTGAGAATCTGTGGGACTACGGAATCTGTAGAGGTGGGAATCGGTGGGACTAAATAATCTGTAGAGGTGGGAATCTGTGGGACTAGGAATCAGAGGCCCTACTTTGAAAATCGAAGTTCGATGTTACGTTTGCTCCATCCCTTTCTATCGATTTAGTCTCGAATGACGAGTGACAGGGAATGGGGCTGGGAATCAGAATCTGTAAAACTGGGAATCTGTAATAGAAATCTGTTGAACTGGGAAGAAGCCAATTAGCCCGTATTAAATACAAATCGCAAGTTAGTATCGATACTTTTTTGGGATTAAGTCAAATTTTGTGAAATGTGTGTATGTAAACACTTTAGTGCATTTAGTACATAAAACAATTCAATTAAAACAAATATTAAAACTACAGAATTAAAAGTAGTCCGAACGTGAAGGGATCTCTGCTAATTAACCTATGGGCGTGTATTTTTGAAGTTGTCTCCAACCTATTTATTGGTTTTCAGGAAATACCAGTAACATACCCAATAGATATGATTATTGGCCGCTGTATATTCATTAAGGGCTCGGTGTTGTCCAATGCGAAAAGGTAATACATACATGCATACATACATGTAGTTTGTGCCAGTTGAAATTGGCAAAGATGTAAACACCACCAAACGAACGAATTCCGTTATTCCTCGATAATCAAGTGAGATCTTAGCGATGATTTATACACGTGATCTTTTCTTTATATTTATTTACTTAATATCGTTGGGTATATCTACCCTTATTCTGTCGACACTCGTTTCATAGAACGATCACTGCACAGAATTTTCATTTCCTCAACAGGCTATGCGCAGGAGTTTAGATTTTGTGATAGTTACGAGCTTACGAGTCTAACCCAACCTAACCTATGTACAGTCCGCGTCGCATATAGGTAACATGCGGCACTAGAATTATGTATATGAATCCAAAAGTACATTAAAATTTGATTGATAAAAATATGAAGTATATATGAATAACTTAATGTCATTATTATTTTCCATTCGTCCTGGGCCTGCGTGCAACGCAAAGCATTCACATTCGTATATTTTTTTTTGTATTTGTTTGTTTTAGTATTTTTCATGAGTTTACATTTTCACTATGTTTTTGTACTCTTTAATTTAGTAATTGATGGATAACTGTTATTGGCCTTCTTTTATGTAACTAACACTATGTAATAAGTATATTTACGGCTATTGTTGTCCTGAATACCAATAATAAAAAAAACATTCAAAGTGCTCAAAAAGTTCAGTACACCATGCAATTAATGTACCTAATAGTGTACTGAACTATTTCAGCACTTTGAAAGTTATCGGCGGCAACTGTAACAGATGTAATCGCTAACCGCGCCGCCCTCTCCTCTCCTCTCTCGGTCCCCTCTGTCGTCATCGTCATACCCCCGAACCCTGTACCACGCGGGCGAGGACTCATTTAAGTGGTCTACCCCTTGTGTGACATAGTCCCCTGATACGTAGCTTTCTTATAAACCTCCAATGCGGCCTCGTCGTGAACCCGTCGGAGAGCGTCCCGTTCCACCTGCGGTTCGACGTCGGCGCGAACACACTCGTGCGCAACACCTACGTGGCCATGGTGGGGTGGGGGAAGGAAGAGAACAGCGAGTCGCCGCTTCACGCCGGACAGGAGTTCGAAGTGAAGGTTCAGTGTTTGCCGGAGGGGTTTCGCGTAAGATTCATATTATAAATATTCATATTAAATATTCTTATTAAATTCACGCGTTACCTGTATTGGAAATTGTATGGCGTATACCCATTTTATCCACTGATGTACCCTACTCTATTTGTTCTCGGGATGGTTGGCTACAACAAGTTAGAGGTCAGAAGGAACTTTGAATTGGCCCAAATAATATTCAAATTGATTAGAGGTAAGGCGCATAATCCAGGTATTCTTGAAATGGTAAGTCTATCTGTGCCTGATAAATATATAATGCGGCGGCGGCGACCGAAGCTGTTCAATCTCCTAAATAAGGCCCCTCTCACTCGAGCCTTATTTATTCTGAACGAAGTGGCTGAGAAGAATGATTTGTTCTCATGCTCTTTGTGTGAATTCACCAAAGTGACTTTTTATGTTATAAGTAACTATAATGTATGATATGAATAGGCAGTAAGTCAGTTTATGAATACTATGTTGGTATACTATCGCATTGGGTGTCCTGTAATGATAGTGTAATGTGTTAATAAATAAATAAATAAAAATAAAAAATATTACTATAGTACGTAGGGCTATTAACATCTGAGCATCGGGGCGATAAATAATTTCATAGGAGTCTCGCTCGCACTCGTGGTGTTTATGGCGAGCGTAAGGGATGCAAGACAACGCTACTACCATAGTATAAATAGAAAAGTAGCTCGACTCCGGCCCTTTAGGAGATTCTGATAACAATTGCCGCTCGGGCGTCAGGGTTGTCCAAACTTGTTTTTCAATTTAAGTCACCTACTTGGCCATACTTTCTATAATTTATAAGAATATTAATTTTCATAAATTACACAAACTTAAATTAAGTAAGTATAAATATTGTTAGGTACAGTACCCCAACGAAAATGTTAAGCACTTTAGTGCGTTGTCATAGTAAATTTCAAACAGAACATCAAATGACACACATGACAATGACTATGACATTCACAATGACAAGGTTCTAAGTATGCTCAACATTTTTATTGGGTGACTGTACCTAAGTACCAAATTTAAATTATTTTACTTATATAATTTTATCTGTTGACACTAAATTATATATTTATAGGTATGTGATGGATGTGATATGTAAATTCCTTTTTGACCTTTTGATATTTATATATTTATATATTTATTTAACAATATTTACGTCTTTTCGGCAGCGACATTGTATTGTCGCTCGATAGCGATAGGTAAGTACGCGCACTACCAACAAAACGTAACCGAGCGCAAGGACGCCGCAGCCCCGCCCGACTAATGTACACTCGTAGTATCCTGAGATTTAGTATAAAGTGGGAGTTTAGCCCCGCCCACCGCCGCGAGCCGCGTGATGTACCTTTGTTTGAAGACGTTCTACTGTTCTTATACTGTGCTACTACACACATCCCTTACGCTCGCCATAAGCCTCTGATAAATGAGGTATTGCCGCGATAATGCTCAGATGCTAACAGAGCCTAAAATAGACCAGTGAGTGGTGACATAAAAAAAGGCGGCAAATTCAAAATATTACTGGCCGGTAACACGAAATGCATAGCGACTGGATAGGTAATCATAGGTAAAATTATTGCCATATGAAGAATTTGAGAAAAATGCTCGCGTCACCACTCGCTTAGGCCCTATTTTGAAAATGGAAGTTTGAAGTTACGTTCTCTCTTTCTCTCGATATAGTCTCGAATGACGAGTGGCAGAGATGGAGCTTACGTAATTTCGAACTTTGATTTTCAAAATAGGGCCTCTAGATTATTCAACAAGGGACTAAAACAAGCCATAGTGACACGAGATGTTTAACCACCCAAGCGAAGCACGGTGGCTATAATTCGAGTGTCATTAGGGTTGGTTAGTCTCGCGTTAAACACTCTATTTTTCACTTTAAATGCGAGGAAAAAAAAATGTTCAGTGCCGGATTAGCCACGTAGTAAGAGTAGCAAATGCTACGGGCCCCGCGCATGGGGTGGCCCCGCGCATCCACCAAGGGGAAAAGGGGTTTCCTATCTAACTATTCTATCAGATAGATACGAGGTTGAAGACTCCGCCCTCGCGGAGCTCCTATTCCGAAGTGTTTTGGCCCTTCGGGCCTATTTATAATACAAATTTTAGTCAGTTGAAATAGTTGTGCATACCTAGTTGGTCCATAAGGAAGGAAGGAGGCTGGTCTAAAAATGAAACCTCTTCTATTGTTTTAGGTAGATGTCAACGGTGTAGTTAACTACCTATACGAGCATCGGATAGACCCGACCGAGATCACCCACCTGTTTATAACGGGCAACGTCATCATCGACGTCCTTTCGTTCGCGGACGATTAGCGGATGTTACGTCACGTCAGAACACGTCAATTTGTGGACGTAGAGCTTCCCCGATCTCTACAATGGTAAAAATCTGCAATATTTGACGAATATTCGTGTTGAAATTTCTTCCTTTATGTTAAATCTAGGGAAGGACGATTCATTAAATGAAAACAAAATAGCGCCGCCGCCACACATTAACCTCGACTCGTACGCACATTCACCACAAGTCTGTGAAGACTTTGTTGCCTAGACTCTTAGACTATGTGTGTGACTTCCCTAAGAGATGCCAACACGAATCTTCGCCGAAGATGTGGCCGCAACTTTAGGGGTGATGGCGGTTCCCCGCTCGTGTCAGAGGCCCACTTTGAAAATCGAAGCACGAACTTACTTTAGCTCTATTCCTAGATTTACTGCCGCACTCAGAGACGTCAATTAAATTTAAAGCTTGTTTAGTGACGTGTTGTCTTATTCTATTGCTATAGCAAAGAAAGTGACAGCAGCATCTTTAATCAATCATTAAGTTTAATTGACGTCTCTGAGTGCGGCAGTTAGTCTCTGGCGAGTGACAGGGACTTAAATGATCTAGAATTTAGTTGTCCGTGGTAAAAATCCAGACAGTCGGCCTTGGAGGCATGTAGTGAACAATAGCTTGCTGAATTATTGTAATATAAATTATGTAATTAAAATGTATTATAGTAAAATAAAGAGGTCGCTATAACACTTGTTTTTTTAAACTGACTCTCCAAAACCCGGATTACAAGTAGCCCCTTGAAACTATGATTAAAATGAATCAAAAGTCAAAGTCTTCGTTTGCGTTACGAGGTAGGTTAGGTTCGTTAGGTATCTTCAAACGCCCGAAGGGCAAATAACCCAGGAATAGGAGCCCCGCCATGCGGGGCTCCGTCAATATTGCTAAGACAGACATAAGGTGAAAAAAACAATGTGGTCATTTAGCGACTCGGACTTTTAGAGATGTAGTCGCAAAGCGACCTGGTCGTATTGCGATCTAGGCACAAAGCGATGCAGTCAGATCGAGATGTAGTCACAAAGCGATCTGGTCGTATCAGCTACCTAGCCATATAGAGATGTAGGCGGAAAGCTTCTATCCCCAAAAGATTACTTACAAATGTAAAATCTATCTGTGTCATTCATTACACACGCACATTTTGACAGAAATCTAACAATATATTTTGACGCACACAAACATATCAGTATTACACATGTAAAGACTTTGTACAAACGCGGTATAAGAATACGTAAATGTCAATGTGGTCGGCATAACCTACGGTGCGAGGATTAGGTCGGTAGCTCATATCGATATTTTTACTGACATTTGCAGAAGCATACAGTTTTTGACCCGCCGCCCGCCTAGCAACAGTGTTCGCATTGTTATGTTCCGGTGTCGGAATAAGACAACCGGTGAAATTACGAGCATAGAGATTCCATCGTAGAACTCAGAGTTGGCAACGCCTTTGAAGTCTTAGGCCCGTATTAATAAAGTTATCTCGACTTTACTTTGTGGTTACTGAATTATCAACAACTTTTTAACGTTGTTATTCTGTAGCTCTGCCTAGCCCATTCTGGAATTACAGGCGTGAAAGTATGTATGTATGTATGTATCTCGACTTTAATGCCAGTCTCACGATGCGTCAAAATGACAATTTTCTATGGCTTGTCGTTTACTGTGACGTATCTTGTGACGGACATCTCTCAGTCAATATGAGTTTATTAATACGGCCATTAGGATTGCAATCTTGAGATTGTCTCAGTTCCCACTTACCACCACCAGCACCAGCTCTAGGATCTCCGGAAGTATCTATTAGCCGGGATGACAGAGCCTTCATAAAGCTTTTCATGTCAACTGACCAAGGACCCATGGTCTCCACTGTACTGATATACTTGTAATAGGTAACACTTCATTGCTGGTCCCAGACGTTAGAAGAAATAATACAACTTAATGATTAAAAGTGAAATTTGTTTACTTTATTCATATTTATAATTATTTACATGCATGCACTATTTAATCATTTAGGAAATATATTAATTTTCCAAAATTCTTCAGCATTCTACATTAAACTTTCAAGGTACTGTTTGTTATAGTCCACCCACACTTTCACCACTTGTTCATTTACTTAAAAATTTGGACTTGCAACACAAAATAAACATTTTAGTTTCTTAGTCGCAATCATTTCCAACTGGATTTGACCCATACATTTTTATCTGTAACTTTTCCATCCTTCATATATATATTTTTTGTTTTATATGGGACATTTCACCTCCACAACAAAATCCTCACATACTCCATCAGGAGATGCCCGAAACATTCTATTTATCAGCAGGAAACCTGATTCATCAATTCTTTTATTTCACTCCTTCTCTATTTTTCCTATTTTAATTTTTTCTAAATATTTTCCCCTTTTCATGGCTTTGATTTCATGATATTTGTAGCCACCTAATATTTCTTGCACAAGGCTACCATCAGGCTTGCCACAGTGAGCCATCTCATATATTTTGGAACCTGTAATTTGTCAGGATCGTAGCAAGTGGAAAGAAGTGGTCTCTGCCTACCCCTCTGGGAAACAGGCGTGATTTAATGTATGTATGTATGTATGTACAGTGGTGGACATATAATTAGAAACATAAAACTTAGGTAAACGCAGAATGAACTATCGTTATGAGTAAAAATTATATTGATTAAATCACTATTGACTATGCCAGAATATAGCCAATGAGTTAAAAAACTCATAAAATATTTAAAAAAGTAAATCTGTTCTATCTTTAATTATTAAAAGATTTTAAAAATCATGATAGTTGAATTTCTATTACTGGCCGCTTGGACAACTAATTAGAAACAGGATCCATGGTTCGTTCCATTTTTGAAACTAAAAAAAAAACCTCTTTTTACGCTTTTTCTGTTGTTTCGGCGGCAATTAAACGTCAATTTGGAAAATTACGTGAATAATAAGTATTGTTAAAAATGGGTAAAAATAAGAGTTCTGACGAGTCAACCAGGCAATTAATCGTTAAATTACATTTAGATCGAAAGTGGACTTATAGAAGAATTGCTAAACATCTAGAATGTTCTGTGAAGAAAGTTTTCAACGCTATTGCTCATTATAAAACTAACGGAACTACTAAAAGTGTTGTTAGAAAGGCTCGTCCAAGGAAAACATCTCCCCGGGAAGATTTGCAAATAATACGTGTAGCTAAACAAGAGCCGTTCAAAGGCTCCAACGAGATTAGAAATGAAGTTTTTTCACCTGATGACCCAAGGAACATTTCCTCGAAACTGGTACGCCGCAGATTAGTGGAAGCTAAATTGTTCGGGAGGGTTTCTCGAAAGGTACCGCTTCTTACCAAGCAACACCGAGAGAAGCGATTATTATTTGCAAAGAAATATCTTAACTGGACCGTACGAGAATGGAAAAAAGTGTTAGTCTCGGATGAAACAAAAATAAATAATGGTGAATTCAGACGGCAAACGCTACGTTAGACGTCCAATGAACCATGCTTTTGATTATAAATACACGAGGAGCATAGTCAAACGCGGCGGTGGTAATATTAAAGTATGGGGATGTTTTTCTGGTTGCGGAGTTGGACCCGTCCGTAAGATTGAAGGTATTTATTTATTTATTTATGGATCAATTTCAATACAAAAACATCTTAGAAGAGACAATGATTCCCTACACCGACGACTATTGCCTGTGACCTGGATCTTTCAGCACGATAACGACCCAAAACACACGGCCCGCAGTGTTAAATCCTTTCTTAGTGAGCAACGTGTTACCATGTTAGACTGGCCTGCAAATAGTCCCGATTTAAATCCAATTGAAAATTTGTGGTACGTCGTTAAAAAAAAAGTCTCCGTTAAACGTAATTCCAGTCAAAATGAACTTTACGAAGCCTTTGTTGAAGCATGGAACTCGATCCCACTCGATAAATGTATGAAATTACTTGAATCAATGCCACGTCGTTGCAGAGCCGTCATTAATAACAAAGGCTATGCAACTAAATATTAATTGTTGAGAAATTTAGTAAACCAAACATTATTTTACATAAATAATTTGAAATTGTTGACGTTGACACGTTAAAACTTTGATTTTTATCTCATTTCTTTAGTGTTTCTAATTACTTGTCCATGACGGATGGTACTGCAAATGTCGTTTAGTTGTTTGTACGTAACTAAATATCTAAATGGTAGTTGTAAACTCGGATATTTATTTGTTTTTTAATTAATTATAAGTTGTTGAACGTATTCTATGCATTTTGTTGTTTTATTTCCAAAAACAAAAGTTTTACGGCAATGTGCCTTGTATAATGTGAAATACGTCGCAAGTGTTTCTAATTATATGTCCACCACTGTATGTAATTCGACCCTGCCTCAGTGCATGCCATGCCATGCATGCAATTTAGAATTGACCTGGCTAATTGTGTCATTATAAATTTTATCCCTAGTTATTACCACTTTTGCATTTTCAAAACTGTTATCATATTCCTCAGCAATAAAATCAATCATCAGGTTAAATAAACAGTAAGAGGTTAATTATTTTTCTGTGTCATCATTAATGCAACCATGAGCCATTATTAATGATTTGCTGCAAGCATGACTTTTTGCTTCGGCTCGAAATTTTTGTAGTACAGATGGGTCCTTTGGCCCCATTGGTTTTTTTTTCCATGAGAAAATTTCACTGCACTCTAGAACTTCATTTTGTGCATCTTTTAAACTTGGTTTCACCCAATAGCACTTTACACTGGTGGGTGATGGTCCACTACTTTGTTTTTGTAACCAATACAGCATTAAGACTGTGTGTTTACAACCACCTGAAAAACAATAATATAAAGCTGTGGTTCAGATGTCCGAGTTTTAAGGCTTTGAATCCAGTTTCATACAAATAAGTTTATTTTCACGTAAGGGCCAGTACAGACGGACAGCATTTCAACTGCAACCCAGCTGCAAAGTGGCAGTAACAGGGCTGTTCTGATGCAGTTGGTGCAACTGCATCGAAACTGCAAACCCATTGCAAACCAACTGCACGACACCTGCAAGCGGACTGAACAAGGGTTTGCAGTTTTGATGCAGTTGCACCAACTGCATCAGAACAGCCCTGGAACTGCCACTTTGCAGCTGGGTTGCAGTTGAAATGCTGTCAGTCTGTACTGGCCCTTAGGGAAACATTGAGACAATAACATTACAAAATTAAAATGAAGGTATTACATTCCATGAATTCAGAATCATATTTTTTAATCTGTTATAACAAAACAACAAACCTGCTATAGCTGCACAACCATCACATGAAGTATCTGTAATGGTATCATTGTCGAGGTGAACTGTCACAATATAATACTTGCTGGCTATTTTATGTTCTGGTACAATTTTTGCTCTGACAACACATAGAGGACCAGCTCGTTTAAATTCCACATAGCCAACTGCAGTTTCAACATAAGATTCCCGAGAAGAGCTAAAAATAAATAAATACAAGTAATAAAATAAATATCACAGGGCAATAAGCAGCATTTCACACAAATTTTTCTATATGTATGTTCCTATGTTAAGCTCTAGCCTATCCTTTATTTAGGTATTTCTATTCAAAAGAAATCGAATCTATCGAAAGAAAAATAATATGTCTCAGAAACAAATATATTCCCATTTGTAGGCAAATATACTACCAGCTAAGCAAGCATGTTGTCGGGTGGTATTAAAAAAAACAGACGCTTCCGAGAAAATACGACGGGAAAGGATTATACACTAATGGTGCGTTCCTATATTCAAAACCGTTGGTAGAGTTGTGATGCCTCGTTAAAATTTGACACATTTTGTAAGGAGCAAATGTCATAACGCTACTGCCCGTAAGGGAAACGATTCGTTTCTTGAATACAGGAACCGGGCATAAATCTATACGTTACAGATTCTATAGTTACTGTTGTTTGAACAACTACACAACGTCCTTGGGTTCATACTTACTGTAAAGCTTTAACGCCTCTTATTTCAGCTGCATTGTACTTGTCACTGTTTTTCATGAACTCCATCAGCATAAATAAATCTACATTTGGTAAATTGGAAGAGTCTGCTCGGACAAACACAGCAGAATCAATGTTTGCCATTTTTAAAGTCAGTGGACGTATTAATATCAAATCAAATCCGGAGTTCAAAGCTGAGGTCGTCGTTTAAGAAGGCAATATCAAAGGTCCGGTGTGAGTAAGCAGTCGTAAAATATAAGATACATCCAAACGCAAACGATAATAATAAGCCCGGAGAGAGGTTAGAATTACATTGACAGTTTTGACAGCATAACACCGACAGTTTAAAAAAAAAAGGTCCACAGTTTAAATCATACATACGTATAGGAGACAAATTGGTCGAGTTCAAACGAATTATTTATTTATTAATGATAGACGATACCTAAAAATCTGTATTTTTTTCCTGTTGATAAGGAACGTTATTCCTACCGATATAAAAATATTCAAGCACTTTTACTTTTTTCATCCAATGCCCAGTCAGATTCACTTGAAAAGCACAGGAAGCATATTGTGTGAGTTAAGTGCCGGTACTTGATCGATTTTCCCCCCAAACGGTCACTTTTGAACACCCATCGAATAAAGAGGGGCGTTGTAAGTTTTCCGTGTGTCTGTGTTTCTGTCCGTCTGTCTGTAGCAGCGTAGCACCAAACGAATCAATAGATTTGGACGATTTTTTAAAAGCATATTGTCATTGTTGACAATTTTTATTATTGTAGGTACCTCTCATAGTAATGTTACTACAAGCCTAACTTAATGTGTGGCTTGTTCAATTTGTGTATACAACATAATATCTTTCTTTATTTAAAAACACTTTTTATATTGATACTAGAACAAGACGACGCGTTGACCTGTTGTTATCGTATTGTCACCGTTTTGATAGGTAGCTCTATTTACTTGACAATAATGGCGGCTGAAGTCATAAGAATACCATTACATATTAACTACAATATCGTTTTTACCGCCTAGAGTACCGGCCCAGGTTCTAATTTTAATTTTAATTAATGGCTTTCACTCCACCAATGTGCCCAAGTGATTACATACTCTTTGGATCGGCCGGCCGGCTCACCTAACCTCACCATTAGTCAAACTGATAGTGGCACAGTGTTGCCACATGCCAGGTCGATAAATCTGTATGGAAAGGTCGAAAAATCTGTACAAAATATGTATGAACACAAGAAGCTATAATCTGTATAAAATCTGAATGATATGTTTTGTTTATGGTATGACATGGTAAGTTAGCAAAGTAAAAGAAAACATTAATGCCAATATAAAATATATTTATTATTTTTTATACATATTTTTATTCATTTTAGAAATTAATGTTTTATTAACATCGAGTTTAAAACATGGCTCATTATTGAGCAGTTGTTTAGTTAAAATAAGTCCCTCCATCGTTTCAGTACCTAAATGGTTTCTTGTTTTGGTTTTAATTAAATTTACTGCGGAAAATATCCTTTCAACCGCGGCACTGGAGTGAGGAAGGCATAATAATGCTGAAACCAATTGGTGAAGAGTCGAATGCATTACCATCTATGTCTTGTTCCAACTGACTTGATGCCAAAACAATTCAGAATCTTCTTCCCTTGATTCCAGAAGACTGTCGTTCATTCTTAAATGTCGCCACTCAGTGTCTAATATTTGTACACTTTCTTGTCGGATTATGTTAGGAAAAGCCTGTGCAATGTGAATCAATGATGGTATACTGCGCCGTTTAACAATAACAGGATTGAGAAAGTTTAAACTTTTTGTGATGTTATTTCCAAAATCGTAACGGGATTTTATTTGTTTAGCTCCTTCTATAAAAAAATCTAGACATCGTAGTTTAAATACTTTTACATCACTTGGATTCAAATTAGGAGCAGCAGACAATGATATTACAACATTTGCGCCAAGATAAAGATCATCAATTGGTCGACAACGATTTACACAGAACTCAGGGAAATAAATGTTGAAGACTATAAATAAACGCCTATTATACATTTAAAAAGATACGTATTCAATTATTTCATCATAGAGTGTGTGATCTTTAGAAATCTGTATAAAAGTTAAGCCAAATCTGTAATCTGTATTTGTGGTCAAAATTCTGTATAGATACAGATAAATCTGTATATATGGCAACACTGTAGTGGCAGCTGACAGTGACACTACTGTCAAATACAGGTAATTCTTAATTTTCACGGAGTTTATTCAATTCATGGTAGGTATGTAAACTATGCTATAAAAGACCCTTTCGAATATCTTAGAATACGACACGATATTTCTGTCATTTTTGGACAGTTCGAGTCTCGGTTGAGACAGACGATTTTTCAAAAATCCATGAATGCAGAGTTTATAGTTTTTAAAAATAATGTGCTATTTCCAATATTTAAGGTATGCCTTCCATGTGGGATTGGAACTTTCCACCCTATCTTTATCCTGTGCTTTGAAGTTTTTTTACGCTGGCAACAATGTCAAGGATAATTGCATCATGAATTGCAATCGATTGCAATGTATTTTTACTTTCACTCTGAAATACTTCGTGGAATTCAGTCGGTGCTGCTGTTGTGACTTAAATGTAGTGCTGTTGTTGTGAATCTCGGATCGGAGACTATTCTTTTTATTCGTCCGTGGCTTTGACATTGCCTTTGTGCGGCTTGTGCCGGTGCCTATACCCCACCCAGTGTCAGTGTTTCCTTTTTACGAAGGGGGCCGTATTTTAGGTTATATTATAATAAATAAAGTGGTCAAAAACACTATAGAACGATGGTTATCGCGCCGATTTTAAATCCAGTAAGTAAATGTTGTTTATTTAGACGATCTTCGCATATATGGACCTTCGAATTGATATTATTTATCATAAAATCTGCGTAGTTTTTCAATTTTAATTTCAGTCCCTTTTTGTTTTTTTTTCAATTATTTATCCCATTCAGGGAACGGCGAAGGCATTTCTTGCTAGCTGCCAAGTCTGGCGTTATAAATACGAGTTTACCTAATTCTGTTTATTCTCTTGAACGCCTTGGCAGAGAATCTTATACATAATTACTCATATATCCTATATATACATAATGTATTGAATTACTTACTTACTTATATTTAATGTAATGTTTGTTGTTGAGAATGTTTATTTTTAATTTCCGCCTCCTGTAATTAACTTTATTATTATACTATAAGTAAGTTTTACAAAAGTCAATTCAAGCTTGCCATATGAATTTATAAATTCGCCGTCAATAGAACTTTCAAAAGATGTAAACAAACCCTAACAAACCATCTCACCATGATTACTCACCGTCATCATCACATACTTTTAAAGATCAAGTGAGGTCTTTGTAATGATTTATACCCTAGATGATTATTTTCGTGTTAAGTTTAAGATGAAATAACTATTAATTATATGTAATTTTTAATAGAAACATGATTGGTGAATAATTGAGGTTTTGTTATCCATACTAATTGGTTTACATCCTTCATAATTTCTATTCATGGTGACTTAATATAGTATTAATAATCTGTATGCATAGCTGGGCATTAACTCGTTAATCGTTAATTAACGAAGTTAACATTTTGATTAACGGATTAACTTTTAAGTTAACTTTTTAAAATGTTCACGGACACATTAACTTCCGTTAATATGCAGAAGTCCTACTATTTACCGAACGGCACCGCGGCGCGGCAAGAAAAACAGGTTCAGACAAGTATGAAACGACAAGTGTGTAGTGTGAGAAACAATGATGATGACAAAGAAGACTTTTACAATTCTGTCACTCAGTCTATAGAAAAACCAAAGAGCTCCAACTCTTTAAAGAGTAAGGCGCAAAGTCTCGTTAAAATGTGGCTGGACATGAAATCAAAAGACTCGTTCAAAGATGCTGCATTCCTCGGGGAACAGATATTCATAAATCTATTAATTAAATACAATACAGCTATACCCTAAAGCGCTGCAATGAAACGTCTGTTTTCCACGGGTAAAGACATTTTAACTCCAAAACGAGCCTCGCTTTCAGACGAGAACTTCAACATTTTAATGTTCATGAAAGGGAATATGCATCTTATGCTCTTTTGTATTTTGTTTTGTTCCTATCCTGTTAACTTCCGGAACCTACACCAACAGGTTTTATAAGTTCACTAACACAACAATATAAAAATGCATTTTTTTTTATACATGTTAGTTAACGGATTAACATTAACTTGCGTTAATTCTTCCGAAATGTAACGCTTTAACGTTTAACGAAGCTAACTTTTTTTGTAGCGGATTAACGAAGTTAACTATTTGATTAACGGTGCCCAGCTATGTCTGTATGTATGTGTTTATGTCCTTTTGGATTAACTTGTAGTGTTCAACTAGTATTCTGCCCTCCTAGGCTAATACGCAGTAAGTCACATAAATCTCCTGCAGCAATATCAACCTTATTACTAAGAGGAGAGAGCTAAAACTGCTTTGGTTATTGATATCTGCCCTTACCGGGATTTAAACCCAGGACCTCTGGTTTCGTAGGCAGGGTCACTACCGACTAGGCCAGCGCGTCGTCAATGTTATCTATTGTTTTTTAACCCAGCCGACATTACTGTTAAGTAAATAAGAGCCATAGTAACATTGACAATACAATAATATATCACAAGCAACATGGTTCTATTGATTACAAATTCCGATAAGTGACGGGTTGCAAGCCCATCGCCTAACAGTGCTACAAGCCAATAATACAAAAGTACACATCTTTTATCTTTGTTGGTAATATACATACATTAAATCACGCCTGTTTCCCAGAGGGGTAGGCAGAGACCACTTCTTTCCACTTGCTACGATCTTGACAAATTTATTTCGCTTCTTCAAATTCATACATCGAGTCATGCACGCACGTCGGTTTCGGGTACTTTCGTTTCGTTTCGATTCGGCCCTTATCCAGTATTTCTCCGATTTGATTCAAAAAAGTACGCCTAGGGCGGCCCCTTCCGACCCTTCCACTCACATTCGATCTGTATATCTCTCGTCAATCTTCTTTCATCCATCCTTTTCAAATGACCGAACCATCGAAGCATGCCCTTTTCAAACTTAGTCACTACATCTTCTTTTATTCCACATTTCTCTCTGATTTTTTTCATTTCAAATGTTGGTAATATTTGTGGAGATAAAAACAGATGTGAGTGTGTGTGTGTTTGAGGAAAAAACATCGTGACTCATGCAGTGCCTCTCTGTGCTTTTGCATGTGAATGAGTCATTCAGACATAGAAATGTTTGTGGCACGAATAAAATTGTCGTAGGGACTTCCGAACGATATTAATTTATCGATAAATTGTACTTTCTTATGACAGTTATGACTTTGAGATAGCATATTCTAACGTTTAATATGAACATGCAACTTGCATACCTATTAATAAATCAGTATAAATTATATTATTTACAGTATACTATTATGCTATGCAATGTCATACTATTTACCTAAATAAGTCTTTCTTGTAAGGCACTTTTGGTTTCAGTTGACTTTGAAATCGATTAAATAGCATTAAAATATTTTTTGTAAACACGTTAACAATAAAATGGATGAAAGAAGGGTTACGAAAGATACATGGCGAGCGAGTGAGCGGAGATGTCGGTAGGGGACGTCCTAGACGGACGTACGGTGATCAGATTTGCGATGTACTGAATAAGGGCCAAATAAAAATCACCCGAAACCGACGTACGTGCATGAAGAGATTGGTGTATGTAGAGGAAGTGGTATGTTTAGATCGGTGCACCTGGCGTTCCATAGTCTCTGCCTAACCCATTGGGAGACAGGCGTGAAGTTATGTATGTATGTAACAATAAAATTTCATTTATTAAAACATGCCGTGTGGTTGCCGGTTTAGAATAGTGCCACTCCATGTCTTCCCGTGGAAGTCGTAAGAGGCGACTAAGGGAATAAAGGCTTGTAGTACTGTTAGGCGATGGACTTGCCACCTGTCACTAATATACACTGTTAAACATCTTAGCCTAATTGTGCAAATTGTGGTTACAGAGTTATCAACAAGTTTTTAGAGTTGTTGGTAATTCTGTAGCTCTGCCTACCCCATTCTGGGAATGAAGGCGTGAAGGTATGTACTTATGTATGTATTATTTTTATTTGGTTTTTAAAATCCCTGAAAAGTATGCTTATGAAAGTTATGAACTACTTAAATTAAATATTACCTACCATTATATAACATCGACTGATAATGATCAGCGTTTTAGTTAATTTATATTTAATCCGGTGAACCTTATAGCTATCTACTATGAAATGTCACTTTGAAGTAAACATTTGAAACAGTTGTCGATAAATTTAATATCGGAACGAAGTCCTTAGTTAATTGACGTTTTTGCAACAAAAACTTCTATGTCTGGTCATTGTTGTGAATTAACACGTCTGATTTTTTTTTTTGTCAAAACAATGGACAATGATCGTCGAGTCAACATCCCACATGGCGGTCACCTCGTGAGCCAAGTCAAGGTACTTGCTGAGCTTGTCCTTCTCGGCCTTCACGAGGTTCTCGTCATGCGGGATGGTGACGTCGACGAGCACTGCCCGGCGGCGTTGAGATCGATCTGTCAACACGATATCAGGCTTATTGGCGACAATAGTCCTGTCCGTGTTGTTAATTATTAATGTTATTGTTTGATTTGAGATTAGATCAATAGTCATTTGATGCAACGTTTTTACTTTAGTTTTTTTTGTTAATTCCTTTGTCGCTTTATCTTCTATGATAAGAATGTTTTGTCTGACGCGTTGATTGTACATTTGCAGACAGACAAACGCTTCTGATATTATCAATGCTCAAAGTCGATTTAGAGATTGTAGGACCTTGTGCAGACATAAAAGACACCAGATAAAGATACAGACATTTATTCAGTAAGTAGGCCGCACGGGCACTTTAACACGTCAAGAATCTACCAGCGCTTCACAAGAGGAGACCACTGCTGAGAAGAAACGCCGCAATAAACCCAACAGTCAGTCGTTTTTAAAATATTGCTTATATAATAAATTAATAATATACTTAACCTAGCATTATATGAAACAATGAATCTCACATAAAACAAAAAATAGATATATTCATGCGTAGTTGACCAGGACAATGTGTCAAAACTCCGAATTGTCACAAAAACTAATAAGTAATAGAAATAAAAAAAAATAGAAATTATACAAGTTATTTCTAAGACCTATGTCCGTGCAAGACAACCCACATAAAAAGTTTCGATATATTCTCCTACAGAAACCGTGTCCCTTAGACAATATACAATGTTTACATATTTTTTATGACTACGTTATTATTAAATGATTTAGGTGTTTAGTTTAGGCCAAGCATTTTTATTAAATGTTGTAATAGTAGTCTTTGCGTAGGATGTGTGGTGTGAAACTGATTGATAGAGTAAGAAATGAACAAATCAGAGAAAAATGTGGAATAAAATAAGATGTAGTGACTAAGATTGAAAAGGGCATGCTTCGATGGTTCGGTCATTTGGCAAGGATGGATGAAAGAAGATTGACGAAAGAGATATACAGATCGAAGGTGAGTGGAAGGGTCGGATGGGGCCGCCGTAGGTGTACTTTTTCGAATCAAATCGGAGAAATACTGGAAAAGGGCCGAATCTTAAGTACCCGAAACCGACGTGCGTGCATGACTCGATGTATGAATGTTGAAGAAGCGAAAGAAATTTGTCAAGATCGTAGCAAGTGGAAAAAAGTGGTCTCTGCCTACCCCTCTGGGAAACAAGCGTGATTTAATGAATGAATGTTGTAATACTTGTCTCCACGTGATAGACATTGCCTGGGGACCACTAGTTAAGAAGAACATGCACCCTGTTTCTAATAAACGAAATGTTTGATGTATGTATGTAATATGTTAACACTTTATTGTACAAAAAAAACAATTAACAATGCAATTAATATAAAAATGATTATTTTAATTAATAAATATTGCCCGTGTGGTTGCCGGGTTAGAATAGTGCCACTCCATGTCTTCCCGTGGATTTCGTAAGAGGCGACTACGGGAATATATGCTTGATGTAGTGTTAAAGTGCCGACTGACTCGTAACATTTCAGTGTAATGTATCACTTGCGGTCCTTATCTAACCGCACCCATTAGATAAGGTCCGCGAGTGATACATTACACCGAAATGTTACAAGTCAGTCATCAGTGTTAGGCGATGGGCTTGCAACCTGTCACTGATATGCTGGTAAACATCTTAGCCTATTTGTGTAAATTGTGGTTACTGAATTATCAACAACTTTTTAAGTTGTAATTCTGTAGCTCTGCCTAGCCCACTCCGGGATTACAGGCGTGAAGGTATGTATGTATGTAAAATATTATTGGTGTTTTCCAGGTGGTTCCATACCTGGATAAGATTCCCCGCGGCATGTTCCCTGGCAGAGTGGTGCGGTTCTGCGGCCTGGTCCCTTCAGACCCTAGGAGGTACCATTTATCATCATTGGATGTATTGGAAATGGGCAGTCCCTTTCAGAGCTGATATCTAAAACGGACAACCCGATTTTCATGAAAACTGGCTAAGCAGCTGGATTATGTATGTATGAATGTAAACACTTTTGTACAACCAATAGAGATAATAGTTGAAATTATGACTTCAAGGGATCTCTCCCAGTTGAGCGATTGAGAATTAATTAGAGACTTAGCCTAAATTGAAATTGCTGTTAATAAATAATAATAAATACTTAGAGAAGTTTTGTATTTTTGTATGTTTGTAACGAATAAACACACTTCAAAAAATCTTTCACCATTCGAATGCTACATTATCCCTGATTAACATTATACATATATTTATCCGGGTAGGTTGACAAAAATAAATTCTACGCAGACGAAGTCGCTAGCAGAAGCTAGTTTACAATAAACTAATATAATCGCTTCACTTCTGTTATTTTTATTATGTATAAAAAACCTTTTGTGAAGAATTAACCCCTCCGTCGTTGGATATCATATTCGCAAAACATGATATTCCGAAAAATATCATAAAAGCAAAACATCATATTCGCAAAACATGACATTCGCAAATGATTATAGAAGCAAAACATCATATTAGCAAAACATAACTATTATTAAGACATGAATTAGACAGTGTCGACGGAGCTCCGCTACTGCGGAGCTCCTATTTCTGGGTGGTTTGGCCCTCCGGGCCAGCTGCAAAACTAACATAACCTAAACCTACCTACGATTTTATAACAAGAACCGACTATTTGTAAATATCATGTTTTGCGAATATCGTGTTTTGCTAATATGATGTTATGCGTATATGATCTTTTGCGAATGTGATATTCACATATGATAGTGAAAACCGTAATAAAATCCCTTACTTAGTTTGAAAGACCTAAGCTGACATAGAGAAGGACAGACGGCGGGGAGCGACTGTTTTATACGATGTGTGAGCGAGAAAAAGTTTAAGAAAAATACAACCCAATACTTCTTCAGTCTAGTGTCCCCCTTCTATTTAAATAATAAAAATAAATAATAAATATCAGGGGACAATATCACACCAATTGACCTAGTCCCAAACTAAGCTCTAGGCTTGTACTATGGGTACTAGACAACGATATAAATACTTATATAGAGAAATGAATACTTAAATACATAGAAAACATGTCTCAGGAACAAATATTCGCGCTCATCACACAAATATCTGCCCTTACCGGGATTTGAACCCAGGACCGCTCGCTTCATAGGCAGGGTCACTACCAACTAGGCCAGCGCGTCGTCAACATATAAATATGGAAAACCTTACATAAAGATAAAGACATTTATTCAGTAAGTAGGCCGCTCGGGCACTTATACACGTCAAGAATCTACCAGCGCTTCACAAGAGGAGACCACTGCTGAGAAGAAACGCCGCAAGAAACTCGGCAGTCAGACATTTTTTTTAAATAAATTTAATATTACAATAGTATACATAGTCTAGCATTATATAAATCTATAAAAAAAAATTTTTTTTTTTAATCAGCCTTTTGAGTGTCCCACTGCTGGGCAAAGGCCTCCCCCTTAATTTCCACAAATCCCTATCAGTGGCAACGTCCGGCCAGTTGTCAAGAAACGCGTCCAGGTCGTCCCGCCATCTCCACCTGGGCCTAAATTAAAAAATATATCAAATAATCTGCGTAGTTTCTGCAGGAAAACACACCAAAATCTTAAGATCTTAACATATTATTATCTTACATACTGATCAGCAGGGCCCGTAATTTTCATGCCGATGCCATCAATTTGACGTCACGCTCCATATAGGGTGATCCCAAATAGTTTTATTGTAAATTATTAATCATTAGTCGTCAATCATTTTAATTATGTACAAATGACTTCAAAAGTATTATATTTACACGTTGAATAAATAATACTTACTTGATACGTGAAACGTAAATAAAACTATTTGATTTGTTGTTATACATACATATTATTAAATGGTGCAAGTGCCACTGAGAAATAAAAATACTGATTTCCTAATTTCTATAAGTTGTTAAAATCAGAAAAAATGTGTCCATCAGTGATACATTTTCTTTTTATCAAAGAAGTTGGAATAATTAACCAAATGTGTGACAAAACCAACAAAAATACGATTACAAAACAAAATATTTTTTATGAATATTGCATTCATTACGTATGAACGTGAAGATGACTTAGATTTTCTTTGCATGGGAATTAATGCAAGAAGGATGGCGCGTGCTTTACGTTAGAGAGGAATTCTGTTTTCTACGTAATTATTGTAATGCGTTGTTAACAATACCATTTAATAAAATGTATGTATAAAAACAAAAACAATTAGTTTTATATTATTACACGTATCAAGTAGGTATTATATATTAGAGTACTTTTGAAGTCATTTGTACATGATTAAAATGATTGACGACTAATGATTAATAATTTACAATAAAACTATTTGGGATCACCCTATGTGGAGCGTGACGTCAAATTGATGTCATCGGCATGAAAATTACGGGCCCTGCTGATCAGTCTGATCATTTGATCAGGTGTGATAAAAAATATCGTATGTTCATTTCAGATTCAGCCTAAACTTCCAATGCGGACCTAACACGGACGTGTGCATGCCCTTCGAGCATGTGGCGCTCCACCTGGACTTCCGCTTCGACTACGGCGACGGCCACGACGTGGTGCGGAACTCGTTCGGCCCGCGCGGCTGGGGCGCCGAGGAGCGCGGGCTGCAGCCGCTAGGCCGCGAGGAGACCTTCGAGGTGCTGGTGCTGTGCACGAGCGACTGCTTCAAGGTGAGTCGACTGTCTGCTGGCTGGGGCGCCGAGGAGCGCGGGCTGCAGCCGCTGGGCCGCGAGGAGACCTTCGAGGTGCTGGTGCTGTGCACGAGCGACTGCTTCAAGGTGAGTCGACTGTCTGCTGGCTGGGGCGCCGAGGAGCGCGGGCTGCAGCCGCTGGGCCGCGAGGAGACCTTCGAGCTGCTGGTGCTGTGCACGAGGGACTGCTTCAAGGTGAGTCGACTGTCTGCTGGCTGGGGCGCCGAGGAGCGCGGGCTGCAGCCGCTGGGCCGCGAGGAGACCTTCGAGGTGCTGGTGCTGTGCACGAGCGACTGCTTCGAGGTGAGTTGACTCTCTCTCTCAGTAGAGGTGGACCATAGAAAATCCTCAATGGCCAATAGTCCATTTAGCAAGTCGATTATGGACCAGTTCGCGTCAATGGAATGGGCTTTAATTTGGAGTAAACGTGTAAACTCGATGACAATGCAATATCATGGTACCATCGAGCTGATCAGATGATGGAGTCGGAAGGTGGCGACGAGATTTTTGCTGTCCTTAATATGTACCCACTGAGTAGGCGCTCGTTAGCTTCGTCGTGACAAGCAGATGATGTCTGACCGGAAACTAAAGTCGGCGACAAAAGTTTGTTCCAAAAATGGTTTTTTTTACAGAAACTTATTTGAACCCGTTATACCCGTGTGGTTGCCTGGTTAGAATAGTGCCACTCCATGTCTTCCCGTGGAAGTCGTAAGGGGCGACTAAGGGAATAAAGGCTTGCAGTACTGTTAGGAGATGGGCTTGCTACCTGTCACTAATACACTGGGAAACATCTTAGCCTACTTGTGCAAAATGTGGTTACAGAATTATCAACAAGTTTTAAGACTTGTTGGTAATTCTTTAGCTCTGCCTACCCCACTCTGGGTATGATGGCGTGAGTTTATGTATGTTAACTTATGTCAACTTTATTTTTGACCCAGGTGACGATAAACGGCGAGCCGTACTGCACGTTCCGGCATCGACTCGACCTGAAGGACATCACCCATGTCCTGGTCTGGGGTGACGTCAACATGGATCTCATCACCTACGAGGCCCGGCCGCAACCTTTAAGTAATACGGCATTCGCTGATCAGACTATGGGCTGAATGTAGAAATTAAATCCGTAAGTTTAGCATCTCTTTCCTTCTGGGCACCATAGAATGTCTGGCTCTGAGATATCTACAGGCGTAGGGGACCGAAGTCAATTTTTTTTTTGTGGCTTAGGAAGGCAAACGAGCTCACAGGCCACCTGATGGTAAGTGGAAACTGTGACCCATAGACATTCGCATTCACAAGACCGCAATCCTAAGACTGCTAATGCGTTGCCAACCCTGAGGACTAAGATGGAATGCCTCTATGCTAGTCATTTCACCGGCTGTCTTATGCGGTAGGTTAATGGATAAGTTGGTGGTACCAACCCGGACGGACCCTGCACAAGGTCCTCCCACATTTGGGATGAAGTTGGAATTTGTAATCAATATAACCATGTTGCTTGTGATATGTTATTGTATTGTCAATATTAATATGGCTCTTATTTACTTAACAGTAATGTCGGCTGGGTTATAAAACAATACATAACATTGACGACGCGCTGGCCTGGTTGGTAGTGACCCTGCCTACGAAGCTAGCGGTCCTAGGTTCAAATCCCGGTAAGGGCAGATACTTGTGTGATGAGAACGTATTTGCAATTCAAATGTCGTTGGTTATTGTAAATATTGCTACTTTTTCTTTACCTTCATTCCGTTTAAATGTACAAAAAATAGGATATACTTAGTCAAAAATTAAAAAAAACCTCATCTTTATTGATACAACTGATTGCGCGCGCGCATCTCTAAATTAAAGCCTTGCCTCAGGGTTTTATAAGCCAGTATGCCAATTTGTTCTGCGGCAAGCAAGTATAACTGTGACGTAAAAAATGTGGCGTTTAAAGTCCTCAGTGAACAATAAAAAAAACAAACGAATGTATGCTTTCCAGACAAATCACACCTATTAAAAAAATCCTGTTGACAATTGTATTAGAACAAAGACATATACCATTCTCATTCTAACAGATAGCTACGTCCCTCTCGCTCAGTCAGACAGTTATTCTAGGGCGCCCATTAGGAATGAAGAAAAGAGACGCAAGACGTGTGTTTGTTTGTCTCTTTCCTGAAGAAAGATACAAGAGGTATGTAAAGGCATTTCAAGTTTCAGTACATTGTACGCAACGGATAAAAAAAATGATTGTAGCGTTGCTTAGTGTGTGCGTGTACATTTATGGGTGAACTTTGTACCTTAACGGGTGGACAATATACGCTAAAGGTGGACAATATACCTTAAAGGGTGGACAATATACCTTAAAGGAAGTTGTGTGCGGTTGACTTGAAAAACTCAACCACAATTCGCAACTTTAGTATAACAGAATAACTAGTACATATTTATAAACTTGAATGTACTTTAAGCGCCGTCTTACGAAAGCTTTGCTGGCAACGTTAAAATTTGATCTATAAGTGTGTTGAAATGTGTGGCATGCAATATTTTGACAGGATGGGAGTTCTTTACAACAATTTGAAATTTTAACATATTTTATATATAGTGTAAATATACAAATATAGGCGTCGTCATTATGTCGAAATGATGCACACACATATAAATATGCCAAATGCATAACGTTAAAAGAACTCATTTTAGAAGTTTACTCAATTGTATGTATTCAGGGTAAAAAAAAAGGAATGCCACGCATGGACGGCAAATAACTTAAATATTGGAAATAGCCAATTCTACGCAAGGGAGACATAATTGTATTTTTGAAATTCGAACTGGTTGAATATGACGAAAAAATTAAAGAAGGGATTATGATATATTTCATAGTGATCTGATTATTTATATCTACAAAATACACTGAGGTACAAATAAAACGGGTCAGAGTGCGTTTTTCATACTAAAGAGGCTATTTAGAAGCCTTGGTTCCTCGCAAGGAGATGCTTTTAGTGAAATCTGATGATGGATACACCGAGCATCGATACAGGACTTCCAGAGTGCCTAGATTCCAGAGTACCCAATTGCTTGAATCTGCGGTTAACGCCAGAATTGATCGTGTTCAGAAAAACATCTAAAATGGCAATAAAATGTAAGGAAATCCAAATGCTGACTCAAACTCTCTCGCTGTGGTGTTAACTGATTGTGCGATCAGTTAGGTATCTTAAGAACATTTGACCTCCTCTATTGAACCTCGGAGTATCCACCATTAAACCTCACTCAAAACAACCCCTGGCCAGGAACCAAACGCACTCTGACCCTTTTTTTGTCCCTGAGTATATTACACCTTTAAATAAAATAAACCCTTCTTTATTTAAGCTTGCAGCCGCCCATGTGGCGTTCGTTTTTTCCACCCTGTATAATAAAGAAAATTGAAATATTTTGCGTTGCCAGTTTCAAGATGGACTGTTTACTTTATAAGATGGATTGTGAATCTATTCTTTAAGGTCTTAATATACTCAGGGACAAAAAAAACGGGTCAGAGTGCGTTTTTCATACAAACGAGGCTATTTCGAAGCCTTGGTTCCTGGCCAGGGGTTGTTTTGAGTGAGGTTTAATGGTTGATACTCCGAGGTTCAATAGAGGAGGTCAAATGTTCTTAAGATAACTTATCGCACAATCAGTTAACACCACAGCGAGAGAGTTTGAGTCAGCATTTGGATTTCCTTACATTTTATTGCCATTTTAGATGATTTTCTGAACATTATTAATTCCGGCGTTAGCCGCAGATTCAATCAATTGGGTATCCTAGCCACTCTGGAAGTCCTGTATCGATGCTCGGTGTATCCATCATCAGATTTCACTAAAAGCATCCCCTGGCGAGGAACAAAGGCTTCGAAATAGCCTCTTTAGTATGAAAAACGCACTCTGATCTGTTTTTTTTTGTCCCTGATTGTATATTTCTCTATGTAATTATGTTTATTGTTGGGTTACCTATTATTTTATCGAAAAAACTTTCAACAAATGTATCATGCTGCAGATCATTTCTCGCCGCGTGAGTTTTTTGCTTGTCACAAGTGAGTCGCTTTAGTTTTAACTCGGATACATACATACATACCTTCACGCCCGTAATCCCAGAGCGGCGTAGGCAGAGCCACAGAATTACCTACAACTTTAAAAACTTGTTGATAATTCTGTAACCACATTTTGCACAAAAAGAGAAAGAGATAGCGAAAGAAAAATCAGTTGAAACTATTTTGAGAGCTCGTAGAGTCACAGCGTCACACTGGTGACAGCGTAATTCAGTACTTATGTAATTCCTGCAAGAATCAATTTTAATTGAAAAATGACTGATATTACGACGTTAAAGACATTTAGATATATCATATCGTTAGTGCTACTGCAACCAAACCGCAAACCGCGTAACTAACAAATTTATGATAGAGCAAAATAAACCTTACGTAATTATTAAAAAGGTGCATTTTGCTCCTTATTTAAAATGTTACTTACGCGGTTTTGTATTTTCACCGACGATATGTTTTGGTGACGCGGGAAATAGGAGCCTGTTCGTCTTGCACTAGTGTAATTAATGTCTATGGTTTGAACAGAAAATTCGATGAAATTATACAATTGATGAAGATTCGATAAAATGATTAATTACCTTATCGATGCCTAGTACCCATAGTACACACAACATCACACCTAACTAACCATTAAAGACAGAGCAGAGAGAAAAAGAAAGAGATGTATATATGTGTATTATGTCAACTTCTATGCATTCTAGTGCGACTCTCTTTCATGCAATATTTCAGATTTCTGAAGTGTATAGCTAGATGTGTTGCTGTGTATACAAGCCTAGAGCTTAGTTTGGAACTAGGTCAATTGGTGTGAGATTCTCCCCTGATATTATTTAATTTTATTTATTTAGGGAATAGCGGAGGGGCGTTTTGCCCTTTCACCGATTGTTAAATAAGTTTTTTACAATTTTACTGTAAGCATTTAATGCATACACTCATTGGTGTATTTAGTTTCAATGTACATTTAATTAAATAATCTGTTTTTTAATTATTACTAAGAACTTCCAGTGACTGGTTTAGACTGGTTTCTTAAAATAGGAACAGTTATATATAGTTTTTTTTGACCTTGAAAGTTTGTATTTGAAATACCTTTCTTCCCTCAGTACTAAATTAAGTATCTAATTTATTGTAATATAAAAAGTTAAGTTACTTTTATGACTATTTCTGATTTATTATTTTAACAATAAATGTATCCATAAATGTATGAAATTGTGTTTTATTTGTACGTAGATTTTGTGGGTTTCATACCATTGCTTGCATCATTTTCAGGGTTCCGAAGATAAACTAGGAATCCTTATAGTTTCGTGGGTGCAGACTCGTGGTCACACCAGGTTGTCATACCACTACTAATCGACGGAGCCCTGCCTGAGGCAGGGCTCCTATTTCTGAGCGATTTGCCCTTCGGGCATCTAAAGATACCTAACGAACCTAACCTACCTACTTTTGCGGAATAAAAATGATTTCTGTCGAATTTCCGACCAAAGCGAATAGCAGTGGTGTGACAATCTGGTGTGACCACGAGTCTGCCCCTAGTTTCGTCATGTCCGTCTGTCTGTATGTCACATAACTAAAATTGATAATTTGTGAACTCGTATTTATATCAATTATAAATATATATATACGTTCCCAACACGTCAAACATGTCTATACACCTTTATGCTGCTGGCAGTAAGGTATGTAAATGTAAATGTTTGACGTCGACAAGCTTATTTGCGTTGCTTGTGTTGTAAGAGTGGATCATACTCCGCGTTTTATAATCACCTACATAGACCGATACTTGAAATATAACTATTGCAGGCAACGTCAGAATCCCAAGCTTCTTAAAAAGTGGTCCAGCCGGAATATCATGTGCTACTCTCGCTAGAATTCGACTGCACGTTTCTGGAAGCGGAGCACCCGTTCCCACTCGGCACATCGTCCCCAGAGCTCGGCTCCGTGCTGCATCAGGGAGTAGCACGTGCGTGGTTACGGAGACAACCCTTGCCACTCGGCTCACGGCAAAGCATGCGCTGCCAATTTTGCTACATAGCTTGTCGATGTGTTGGTTCTATCTGAAACACGAATCGATTTCAAACCCCAAGAACATTATGTTGTTTCAATGGTGTTCCTTTTGTCAAGACAGTTAAGGGTCTAGTGTTCCGGCCCGACAGATTGAAATGTATAAAGTGTGTCTTCTTCGGAGTTAGGGCCAGTCCGTTCACGTTGAACCATTGAACTATAAGTGCCGCGGTTTCATTCAGTCTTAGCTCCAGGCAATCAACATTTCGTGCGACAACAATTGCAACGGCATTGTCGGCATCCTTCGATATCAAGACATTTATCAGAAAACAATAACAGCTATGAGGGCGGGCGTCACGATCGGTTTAAATGCTCAGAAATTGGCCATGATCACATTTCTGAAGCACCAGCTCAAGCTCAGCAGAACAACCCAAGTAACACAAAACACCATTATAAAAAACATACAACAGCACTAATTCACGCGCAAAGCATTATATGCAAGTCCTATATTAGCTGTATATACTTCTATACCTACAGCTTTTTTAAGAGCAATTTGGGCCCCAAATTATACAGCATTGAGCTTTATAAAGGCTGCTTAGTAGCATTACAATGATTGCATAAAGTTATTATTGAAGTCGGTAAAGAACAAATCACTAGACTTAAAGCATTTATTGCGACCATAGTACAGCCAATATACACCTTATTAATATACAATCTCTAAATGGGAACATATTCAAATGCTAATTGTTTTATTTCCTTTGTAGAAAAGAATTTCTCAATAGATTTAAAAAAAGTTATGTTAAATTTAGTATTTATTGTGAGTTTGGTGCAAGCGAGCATGAAGATTCGCGAGTAAATAATTGTGAAAATTAATATTGAATGGTAAGTAAACTTTATTTTCTGTTATTTGGTGAAATTCAACTGCGGATGTCAGTTTACTGTGAAAACATGTTACGTTTTGTGGTAATATTTCCACGCGCCCTCGTGATAGTGCTTTTTATTATAAAAAATATAGAAAATTATAATCGACTCTTCATATGTTTTGTAAAATTATAAGCTCTTAGCTTAGTTTAATGAATAAAGTGGGTTCTATAGGCACCGCGCATAAAGTAAAATTATAGAAAGTGCTCTTTTAATCAGATTTTAGACACTTTTAATCACTTTAATTGTTTCCGTAAGAAGGGGAAACAGAAAGCAAATGGCGTCAGATAATATAAATGCTTTACGCATTCAACGAATGTATAATAATGCTGTTAATCTTACTATAGCTAAACAAAATACTTTGAGCCTGTTTACCAAAGTATAAGACACTCAATAATAGTGTTCAGGTATATTGCAACACTTCATACGCACATTATAATGTTTGCTGCCATTATACACCATAGTGGTTAGTTACTATCGTGTTTATTAGGGTATCGCAAATCATTTGGTAAAACTAACCAAAGTTTTCTTTTGATTCCGCCTGTTCTTTTAGTTTTTTTCCAATCGTTTTTATCCATGGCGACAAATATAACACGCATGCACACAAATTCACGATGTTACTAAAATAACCACTTGCAAAATTGAATTACGATGTAATTATTCCTTGAAATAATAAAAATACATTTCTTTATATCAAAATACGACTAAAAGCTTTATTGAAGAAACCGATTTGATTGGCGGCTGAGTGTCGATCGCGGGTTGTTGTCATTTAAAATAGTAAAAGTTTATTTTGAGTTTAAAATTAGTTTTTTCGTCTCTTTTCTGTTCGAATGTTATCGATATTTATTTATAAATAGTTGCTATTATTTTTAATGGTGGTGGTGTTATCGGTAAGTGGTAATTGTATTGTAGTTGTATATATAGCAGTAGTATAATTTTTTATTGAATTAAGAGGGTAGTCAATGCCAGCGTCCTTATGGACGAGGATGCTGGCCGTGACGCCCCTGATGAAGCAAATTTCCGCCCTTTTTTGAAGGACATTAGCCTTTTACAACATGAGCATTTTGAAAATACTCAGGCGGAAACTTTTTCATCTGTAATGGGGAAAAGGGAGAAAAGGAGGCCTCGCGAGAGGAAAAAAGAAAAAAAATCTAAGGAGCGGTCGCGGTCCAGAGACAAACTCCCTTTGAGTTGCTCGGATAGCTCGGATGTGGAAATAGTTAATCAGGCCTCTAATGATACCCAACTCCATCCTGGCCAGCAAACCATGGTTCATCTGCCAACTCCACCTTCTCCGCCGGCTCATTTAGTTACTAGCCAACCTAGTGATTCCCAAACTCAGACACAAATCCCCCCTTCTCTCTTCACTCCAGTTGGGCGTGAAAAATATAATCGTACTGACCAGGGCCCATTTGTTGTACATGTTCAGAAAGTCGAGGTGACTCCAGATTCAGGGACGGTACTACATCCGGTTTCATTCGGACTTTTCTTACAAAAGAGGAAACGAGAGTTCCCTAACGTGGTTGATGGCAGCGTTAAGAGGATAGGGCGTAATAGAGCGTCAATTAACTTTCATTCAGCGGAGGATGCAAATCAGTTTATTGAGTCACCGACTTTAGTCCAACACAAATACAAAGCATTCGTGCCTTCTTTTAACGTAACCAGAATGGGCCTTGTTCGGGGCGTGCCGATGGAATGGCCGCCAGAGGAGGTACTTGAAAATATTCAGGTGCCAGTAAATTCAGGTGGGGCGCGACCTGTTAAGATTAGGCGACTTAATTTCAAAAAAATCAGCACGGATGGTTCTTACTGCTGGATGCCTTCTGAGACCGTAGTGATAACATTTGATGGCCAGATATTACCTAAGAGAATTTTCATTTGCCTGAATTCTCTTCCTGTAGAACAATATCAATATCCAACTATTCAGTGTTTCCGTTGCTGCCGTTTCGGACACACAAAGGAGAAGTGTCGGTCCCCTCCCCGTTGTTTTCGTTGCGGTGGGTCCCATTCTGGAGATGTTTGTGCTATTGAGCCACATGAAGCGTATTGCTGTAATTGCCCTCAAGGGTTGGGATTGGGACACTTTGCTAACAGTAAGGCATGTCCCGAATACAATCGTCAGACTGCTATCAAAAAATCCATGACTGACGCGAATATCTCTTATGTAGAGGCTTCCAATCTTCATGTAAAGGTAAGTCGAAAATCTTATGCAAATGTTGCCGCAGCCCCTCTCCAGCCCCAGACTCCCTCTCAACCACAAGGATTTACGTCGTACAGGAAGACAGTATTTCGTAATCCCCGATCCCAGCCGTCTCTGGATAAGGGATATGACAGAAATGCCCATCAGTCTATTATCAAAGACCCTGTAATTCATTCTAGTCCTGTTTTCCCCGAATCCGTAACGCAGCAATCGAATGAAAATTTAATAAGGGAATTGATCAAAATCCTTTCTTCTGTTGTAAAAGTACTCGCCCCGTCCAGCCCCCTGGCTGACCCCTCTTTGCTATCCCACGTTGCTCCGTTTATTTCATCTCTTTTGTTTTCTTCAAATAATGGATCAAGTAGTTCTACAATGGAATTGCCACAGTATTAACAATAAGAAACATGATCTCCTCTTTTTAATTAATAAGTATAATCCCTTTATGTTAGCTATATCGGAGATATGGCTTAAATCGGACTCTAATTTTAAGTTACCTAGTTTCATCTCTCTAATGGATTGTAGGGTGGATGGTCGTGCTGGATGCGCCCTGTTCGTTAGAGATCACATTTCTTTTTCTTACGTTCCGGTCCCTCAACATAGCACAAGTTTTCACACTGTTTGTGCTCGTGTAGAAGGTATTACTTTTTTATCTGTATATATACCTAGCCCTTCTGCTACAATCCTTAACGAATTAAAGAAAGTAATTGGAGCCCTACCGCAACCAATTATTATTATGGGAGATTTTAACGTTCACCATTTTCTATGGGGCTGTGATAGGAATGATTCTATTGGTGATCTATTTCTGGATATTTTGGATTCAAAAAACCTTTGTTTATTAAATACAGGAACCCCAACATTACGCACTCTTCCTAATCAAGCTGTTAGTGCCGTTGATTTATCTTTGGCTTCTCCTATACTAGCCTCCCGAATTTCATGGGAAGTATTAGATAGCTCATATGGGAGTGATCATTTTCCTGTCCTTCTTAGTCTTCCGTTTCTATCTTCAAAAAGACAAACCACTATCAATCCTTTACTAGTATACAATATCAATGGAGCGGATTGGGATAATTACAAGAGTTGTCTCAACTCTGAGGTTGTAAGGTTACCTCCCATTACCTCTAACTCTTTACAAATTTGCTCGGATGCGTTGATCTCAGTTATAAATTCTACCGCATATAAAGTTTTTCCCCTTAAGAACACAGTTGTGGGTAAATTGGCATCTCCTCCTTGGTGGGATAAAGAATGCACTAAGGCTGTTAAAGTTAGAAAGAAAGCTGAGCTTACTTATGCTGCTAACATGTCGGTTGAGAATTTCCAAATATTATTAAATTCTATGTCTGAAACAAAATTGTTGCTCAGTAGCAAGAAGTCCGATGGTTGGAAATCTTTCTGCACTTCATTGAGTCCTTCCACACCGGACACGGTGGTTTGGAATAACATCCGGAGATTTAGGAGATCGTATAATACTCGTAGTTGCTCCTACCCTACTTCGCTACAGTGGGCGGAATCTTTTCTTGCCAATATAGCTCCTCCGCATGTCCCGGGTGTACTCGAGTTTCCTATAGGACTCCTTAATAATAGTTCAACTGACCCCTTAGATCAAGTCTTTTCAATTCAAGAGCTTAAAAATGTCCTTGGTTCCGTTAAAGATTCTACCCCGGGGCATGATGGAATTCCATATTCTTTTATAGTTAAAGCGGGAGATTCTTTTCAGAAATATTTTCTTGACCTAATGAATTACATTTTACTCTCCGGCCACCCACCCAAATCTTGGAAATCCCAGTTGATTATGCCTATACTGAAAACAGCTAAAGACCCCAAAGATCCGCGCTCATATCGCCCTATAGCTCTGTCTTCGGTCTTGATGAAGATTCTAGAACATCTAATTAAAAACAGATTGGAATGGTTCCTTGAAAGCCATGATCTATTAGGAAAATCCCAATTTGGTTTTAGGAAAGGAAAGAGCACTATGGACAGTCTGGGGGTTTTTACTTCAGACATTAGGCTCTCTTTTTCGAAAGGTGCTTCGACTGTAGCTGTTTTTCTGGACGTTGAGGCTGCCTACGACAATGTCCAGCTCCCTATTCTCAGGGAAAAACTCCACAAGCTGAGAATTCCGGTGAGGCTGGCGTGCCTTGTGGCCAATCTGCTTTCAGAACGGCGAATCACTTTTCGAGGAAGAGACCCCCTAATTAACCCATCAAGATCTGTATGGCGGGGCCTACCCCAGGGATCTGTACTGAGCCCTTTACTTTACAATATTTATACACATGATTTGGAGTGCTCAGTTAATGGTTGTAAAATTTTGCAATATGCGGATGATTTACTAATATACTCATCAAATAGTAATATTGAATCTGCCTGCAATACGGTCGAAAACTCTTTACTATCACTTAACTCTTGGCTCACTTCAAATGGCTTGGGTCTTTCTCCATCAAAAAGTTGTGCTGTTGTTTACACTAGAAAAAGAGTCATTCCTATTGTTAGTATATCAATTGATAACGCTGAGATTCCTGTTCGTTCTTTTTATAAATTTCTTGGGGTTATACTTGACTCTAAATTGGATGGTACCCAGCATTTCGAGTATTTAATTAAAAAGTGTGAACGGGGTCTCAATACCCTCAGGTGCCTTTCGGGGGTTTGGTGGGGGGCTCATCCAACCTCCTTAAGATTACTATACAATGCTACGATTAGAAGCGTACTAGATTATGGTTCCTACCTGTTGGTACCGGGGAACAAGGCGGGACTGAGAAAGCTGAACCTTATCCAATCTAGAGCTTTAAGAGTTATCTCGGGAGCAATGAGGTCTAGCCCTATCAATGCCCTGCAGGTAGAATGTGCTGAGCCCCCTCTCAATCTGCGTAGGCAATTTATGGCTGATAGCTATCTTTTCCGTGCCCTTCAATTTTCCCATCACCCTATCATACATCGGTTGTTTGATCTTAAAGCAGCTAACTGTTGGAGTCATAAGGGTCCTCCGTGTCTTGTTAAAAGTTTAGAAAAAATTCTGTCTCTTAAGGACCCAGTATTTCACTCCCCGAAACTTCCCCTTTTCGAATTCAACTACGAAACCATAATTCACCAACCTCGCGTAATTCTAGATTTTGATATTTGCTACGACGATCCTCACACTGACGAGTATCTTCGGCAGATACTTTCCCGTGAGTGGGCGGACTGGAACACAATTTATTGTGACGCTTCCAAACTGACTCCATGTGGGTGCGTTGGGGTAGGGATTTTCCACTCCCAGTATAATATAGTCCAAAAAGTCAAATGTCCTCCGGAAACCTCTGTATTTACTGGTGAATGTATAGGAGTTTTAGAGAGCGTTAAATACATTTTATTGGGTAGGTTAAAAAAGTCTATAATATTTTCAGACTCCCGGAGCTGCTTACAAGCCTTGCTCTCTAATCCTTTTTCTGTAAAATTTCATAACCCAATTATTTATCAAATTAAAGAGGTTCTCATAGTTTGTAAGCTTAGAGGGTACGAAGTCGCCTTGGTATGGGTCCCGGGACACTCGGGGGTGTCTGGCAATGAGAGGGCGGATCAGGTTGCCAGGGAGGCGGTGGTGCACGGCGACAAGACTCCTTTCAAGAACTATTGTCATGATGTGGTTGCCTTAGCGTCCAAGTCCTTAGTTCAGACGTGGTCTACTGTCTGGACTGCATCTAGCAAGAGGCGAGGCAGATTTTATCGTATGGTTCAGTTTTCTATTACAAAAAGACCTTGGTTTGCTAAGCTATATATTCCCAAACAGTTTTGCTCAACTATTATCCGAATGAGACTTGGTCACTGCTGTACCCCTTCTCATTTGGCAAAAATCCACATCCGGGACTCTTCAATGTGTGAATGTGGGTTAGACGACGGAGACCTGAACCATGTTTTCCTTGCGTGCCCTCTGTACAATAATGATTTTCTTTACAAAGATTTGATTCGATTAAAGGTTGCTTTTCCAACGTATATCTTAGAATTAATTCAAATTAAAGATAGAGATATTCTCATGGCCTTGGTTGCTTTTTGTGAACTTAACAATTTAAAGTTATAATAGGCAGTTTCCTCTAAGATTTAGGTATCATTATATTGTAATTTATATAAAATATGTATTGGTTCATGGTCACTAACCTATAGTAGTAGTAATGTGTATGTTGTAGTAGTAATGGGTTGTTGTAATATTTCATTAACAAAGGGTTTATGTTATCATTACTTTATTTATTTTTTTCTCCAAGAATAGCAACTATTTATTATACATATTTTTTAGTTTATCGTTCTCGTACTATATTTTTTATTAATTGATTACAAATCGACATGACGCTGGCTAATCAATTGGCATAGCCATAAAAAAAAAAAAAAAAAAAAAAAAAAGAAACCGATTATGGAGAAAACGGAGTTAAGATTTTATTAATTGTTTTGTTAATGTTACTATAGGACTAGCATTAAATGAACACAAGCACAGATCATTACAAAGTTTTTAATCTTAAAAATTAGCCACTACAGCCCAGTGCTGGATAAAATATTACGTAAATGCTTATTTAATGTATTGGGCTTTTCAAATTACTATTATAAGACTTTAACCTTTGTGTAAGTGTAAAAGCTATTTAAGTAGCTGTATATTATAAATACCCGATGCTTTAGTAGGAGTTTAATCTTTATTTAAGAGTATAGTATAGCTTTAAGCATTTCGAAACGAACCAAATGCTATTAAAAACTATTTTATCTTTGCCAATGCCAATTAAAAGTGTTATTCGGACTTTAGGACATAAATCCATATCCACTTTGGTTAATATACAGGTTACGTGTTACTTGGGAATAAACGAAATCCAAGCTAAAAGTATCTCATGTCCTTCAGAGTTCAGCAGTTTAGGCGTGAAAAGGTAACAGACAAACAGAAAGTTACGTTCGCATTTATTATTACTGGTATGAATTTTGAGGTGTGAATAGTTTAGTAGTGGTATATAGTGAATTCTCGAATTCAATTTTCGTATATTTATTAATGTGGGGCATTTGTAACAGGTGCGAAGAGTATAATTCTTTATCCATTTTTATACTCCGTCTATGTTTTTATATGTATATGGTCATGAGATTCTGGTAGACCTATAACTTCTGTGATCGGTCTATGATTCGATTATGTATGAATGATGCTGTCTTTCAGATGCTGTTTTAGCTGTTTTTCTATGACAGAGATTTTACAGTAAGATTGTTGCTTGGGAATGAAGGCGTGAAGGTATGTATGTATGTATGTATTGCTGCTTCCTCGTGCTGCTTAGTGTAGTGTAAGTGATTCTTTTTGTAATACGCAAACTGTGTTTACTTATAATTAGTTAACACCGTCTATGATTTTAAAATTTAGTTTACAAGTAGTCTGTGAGCAAACCAAATAATAGCAGTTTATACTTTGAAAATCGAAGTTCAAAGTTACGTTAGCTCCATCCCTGTCACTCATCATTCAAGACTAAATCTAGAGAAAGAGATGGAGCCAACGTAACTTCGATTTTCAAAGTACGGTCCCTGGCGCCGACACGTAAGGTAAAGACGCCCCGATTCGCAGGGTCCAACTTGGGTGCGCGTTAAAGCGGGTTGACTAACGACGTCAGTACTAGAAAACTTTATAAAATAAATCAAACAAAATTGGGTAATAAATTAATAACGGAATTTTATAGGATATTATTACACTGATAACAGGGCTGTTAGGAATTTCCATTGAATTATAACTACCCAGATATATGAGAAAGACGAGAACGCCGTTTATTAACTAGTAATTATACTACTAAGAAAGTTAAATTTAATAATTGCACCTTCATTCGGCCAACTGCACTCGAATACAACCTATATGCTATAATAATATGGAGCTAATTAATACATCTCTCTTTCGAGTTGAGTAGTAAGAACCCGGTGCCTAAATTGAAATATGAAACGGAATAATTATAAATACTCTTAACTCTATCTATCTAGTACGAACGGAACGCAAAACAAAACTTTGACATATCATCAATCTTGTCTGTGGTCTGTATTTAGTAGTAGGCGTAGTGTTTTATTTTAATATTTGTTAATTATAATTCAATTACTATTTATAGTGGCGAGTAATTCTATAACAGTATTTTATCAATCTCAACTATGGAACATTTACAATTATTGCGAGAATATAACTTCAAAACTATAGAATAGACAGGATTACTTCGGACATTGTTTTTATATGGATCCGCTAAGCGCGAGCGGCTCTTCCCCGCAAAGCCTGACGGCAGTTAACGTGAAGGAAGAATGGCAGTCCGACGGCGAGCTGCCGTCGAAGACAGTCGCGGTGATACACATTAAAGCGGAATCAGAGTGGGACTCGTTGGACGGAGCGCGCGAGACGCCCACTGAGCATGATCACCAAGTAGAAATAGAAGTTAAAGTCAAGCTAGAGTTGGGCCAAGAACAGCTGCAGCCCCAGGATGTCGCCTTTAATATTCAGAGTGAGTAAATCAATATTTAGGGGACTAAACATAGCAAGCACCCGGGGCGCGCGGTTCGGGCGCTGTGCATTCAATTTTGTATGATGTTTTTCGTGGCGAAACATAGCAAGCGCCCGGGGCACCTCGGCGCAAGGGGCGCGAGCCTGTGTGCGGGACACAGCGCACTACTTTTTCGCCAGAGTTCCTTGTGTGCAAGTTTGTACAAGATTCTACAGGGTGCCTCTGACCTTGGTGCTGTAAAAGCACGAATCGTTTCTACTCCTGAAACTGAACTTCTTTTGCTCTGTAAGTTGTTAAAAATATGTCCAATCTAAATTTTGAACAAAAGTAGTTTAGTTTGGCGATTAGACTCGATTGTTGCATTTAAAGCCCCAAAGTCAGAAGCTCCCTGTATTGCAAGTGCGCACCCTCTGCTCTTGCATTTGATACACAGCACCAAGAATGCGTGCCTTGGGCGTTGGTTAGTCCCTAGCAAATGTAACTTACCTTATGTATCGTCCAATTTTCTTCTTCCTTTTTTTTTTTTTTTTATGGCATAGAGAAGACAAACGAGCACACAGGCCACCTGATGGTAAGTGGAAACTGTGACCCATAGACATTCGCATTCACAGGACTGCAATGCAATCCTAAGACTGCAAATGCGTTGCCAACCCTGAGGACTAAGATGGAATGCCTCTATGCTAGTCATTTCACCGGCTGTCTTATCCCCAAACCAGAACACAACAATGCGAACACTGCTGTTTGGCGGTAGGTTAATGGATAAGATGGTGGTAGCGATCCGGACGGACCCTGCACAAGGTCCTACCACCTGCAAAATTCTTGATTGTTGTGACTGGTATAATGACCAATAGTGTCCTACGGCCTCTGGGTCTATGCTTATAGAGTGGAGGCATTGTCTAATAAAGCCACCACTCCCTATCGCAAGAGAGTGTCTTCGTACAACAAACTTTTAGTATGGAAATGCGCAGCCTTTGCTCTCAGGATGTTTATGGCCTTAGAAATACTTGTTAATCAATATGCCCCCTAGTTTATAAAGACTCAGTGAACATATTTTTGTAGTATTCGTTGTCTCTTTCTGTCACAATTCAAATGTCATAATGAAGGAAGGATAAAACAAAGCATATTTTAAACACTTTAGTTATCTTGCGTTTATGAAGAAGGAAGGGAACCGAACTGTATCCTATTAATATGCCTATGCTGTCAGTCCATCAGTCCGTCTGTACTTAATTTAAAGAGCTGCATCTTTTGAACTAATAGATAGTTGGTTGTTTCCTTCAGGTTTTATTACAGTGAATTTACTAACAAATATATAAAAAAACGATTAAAACGATCAATATCTCTGAAAGTACTAAAAACCGCTGAACATACATGGGGGTGTTTTTGGTAGCCCTCAAGATGACCTATTTAAATTTTTGATTTGGACCACAAGAAACCCGACACCCTGTATATGTCAACCAAGTGGAGAAACTTCGTTAGTGCGATGTGTAGAACACGTAGTTCCACTGTCTGACGCTGGTGGCGCTGGCGAGTTGGTTATACAAGTTTTTTTTTTTTTTTTTTTTTTTTTTTTATATAATAGGAAGGCAAACGAGCACACAGGCCACCTGATGGTAAGTGGAAACTGTGACCCATAGACATTCGCATTCATAAGACCGCAATCCTAAGACTGCAAATGCGTTGCCAACCCTGAGGCCGAAGATGGAATGCCTCTATGCTAGTCATTTCACCGGCTGTCTTATCCCCAAACCGGAACACAACAATGCGAACACTGCTGCTTGGCGGTAGGTTAATGGATAAGATGGTGGTACCAACCCGGACAAGTTGGCGTTAGATGTCGCTAGGTCGCCACACCGTATCAAGCGAGCGCAGGGCTCGTAGCAAATTGTATAAAGAGACCATTGGTTTGTTTTAGGTTATTCCTGAAGTTTAGGGTGCTAAATAAAAAAGAACCGGGTAGAAATACATGGCACGGGGCCCTTAGCAATTGCTGCTCTTGCTACGTGGTTAATCCACCATTGATGACACATGGGGACAATTTTTCGGTTAAGGATATTAAGTAAGGGTCTTTTGTGGATTTAACAGAACCACGTGGGGTTAGTTCCATGTAAAAGAGACCGTATGTGGCTAATTTACTGTTTTTTTATTTTTATTTTGTGAAGTCACATATAGATTATTAGCCAATATTTTTTTATTTATTTTTTAATATTGGGGACAATGTCACACCAATTGACCTAGTTCCTAACTAAGCTCTAGGCTTGTACTATGGGTACTAGACAATGATATAAATACTTATAGTCTAAGATCCGAACCTAAATCGACCTTCACCGAGCTGATAATAGAACGAAACATATTTTATCATGAATTTAGTATATTAGAAAACATATTAAAAGTGCCCGTGTGGTTGCCGGGTTAGAATAGTGCCACTCCATGTCTTCCCGTGGATGTCGTAAGAGGCGACTAAGGGAATAAGGCTTGTAGTACTGTTAGGCGATGGGCTTGCAACCTGTCACTAATACGCTGGTAAACATCTTAGCCTGTTTTTGCAAAATGTGGTTACAGAATTATCAACAAGTTTTTAGAGTTGTTGGTAATTCTGTAGCTCTGCCTGCCCCACTCTGGGAATGAAGGCGTGAGTTTATGTATGTATGTATATTAAAAGTGGGTTCGCTAAAAAAATCCTGGGCAGACTATTTTTAATAATTTTAAAAAAAAATGATTTTTAATTAAATGTTGCAACATCAGGATAATAAAAAAAATTGTCCTGACTGAAAGTATAAAACATATAGAATGTGCAGCCGTTGGGTTGTCCACTATTTACCTGGGCGAACTACTGGGTTGTCAGGTATAAACAGGTATATCGATGCCAGTTACTTTCACTGGATTGGATAATTAAAAAAAAATTATATCATCATAAGCGCTGTTTTATTGCGAACACGTTGATATAGGGTTGTCTGCGAAAATTCCGGTCCTATTAGGGGTTTGCGAATTTTAAAGATTTTAATTTCAACGCGCGTGGAAATGTGTGACAGAGAGATCCGAGGTAAGTATACTGTGTAATAATAAAGGACCCAACATCGCAGTCGCTTGTGATGGGACCTTGAATAGTAGATGGTTCGGATCTTCCACTATTAAATACATAGAAAACATCTATGACTTAGATTTTTTTTTGCATCAATCAATTTTGAAACAGAAAAAATTACCTTGTACTTAAAAAAAAAACCAATTGAGAACCTCGTCTTTAGGGTTTCCTTTTCGATTGACGATTACTTAAATTAATCGATTGATATTACTATCTTAATCACAATCAAATTCAATCACGATTAATCGCTCTTTAAAGTTAGGACAGACAAACAGACGCACGGCGTTGGCTTAGTAATAGGACTAATAGGGTCGTTGGACGCCCTTCGGGTACGATTAACTAAAAGTTAAGGATATTAAAAATAAACGTTTTCTTTCAGAATCATTATACAACACTAAGCCGGGCATTATCAAGCAGGAACAAGTGGCCCAGGCAGGAGCTGAAAAATCGCGTTGTAGAAAAAAATGGTGGGAACGGTTTTCTCTCACAAATTGTTACGTCAACCTTGAGCGTATCCGAGTCGATAAGCTGCACACCTGTGTTATCTGTGGCAAGAGTTTTCTTCAGGAATCTAGTCTAACAAAACACATGCATGTACATGTTGATGGTTCGAATATTTTAAAAAGCAAGCGAGTAAATATAAGCTATGTAAAAAAATGCTTATGCAATACTTGTGGGAAAAAGTTCACATGCAAGAGCAAATTGAAGAGGCATTCTCAAACCCATACGGGTGAAAAACCATATGCTTGTGAAATTTGCCATAAAAAGTTCACACAAAGCTACAATTTAACATATCACATGCAAGTTCATACGAAAGATAAACCCTTTGAATGCCCTGTTTGTAATAAACAGTTTTTGAGACATCATTACTTAACTTGCCATCTGCTAGTACACTCTAACGGCAAACCTTACACCTGTGATGATTGTAAAAAACAGTTTTATCACAGGTCTCATTTAGAAAAGCATGTGATAATTCATATGATGGAGAAACCTTTTTCTTGCGACATTTGCAGTAAGCAGTTTACTTCGAAATCGAAATTAGATAACCATAAGCTGATTCATTCGGAGAACAAAGCTTTCTCTTGCTTTGTATGCAAGAAACAATTTTCACAAAAAAGCAATTTAAATAGCCATGTTTTTATTCACACGGGGAAAAAACAGCATAAATGCGAATGTTGCAATAAAGAGTTTTTACAGGCATATCATTTAGCTAGACATAGACTAACTCACAGGGTTCCAACGCATTCCTGCGAGATTTGCAATAAAAAGTTTTCAAGTAGTTTTATGTTCAATCGTCATACGCTTGTGCATACAAGGGAGAAACCATTCTCGTGTGAAACTTGCGGGAAGCGATTCTCGCTGAGCTCTACTCTGGTTCGCCATAAAATGCTCCACACGGGCGAGAAGCCGTACGCATGCGAAAAGTGTAATAAACGGTTTAGAACGAAGACTCGTTTAAACACCCACACGTGTCGGGCGAAACCGTTTCCGTGTGAAGTTTGTAATAAGTTGTTTAAATACAAAGCTCGTTTGCTATCCCATAAGTGTGGGAAAAAAGTATACGAATGCGAAATATGTAATAAAAAGTTTTCAAGAAGCTTTCATTTAATTCGTCATAAACTAACACACACGGGCGAGAAAATGTACTCTTGCGAGTTCTGCCCGAAACAGTTTACACGTAAATATGACTTAGGCCGGCACGTCGCGGTCATCCACGCTAGCGTGAATCTTCTATCTTGCGATATTTGTAATAAACAGTTTAGAACTAAGTCTCGTTTAATCATCCATATCTCGCTGCACGCCAAGGGCAAAATTTACAAACAGTTTTCGTGCGACGTTTGCGGAGCAGAGTTTTCTAGACGTTTTCATCTAGTCCGTCATAAGCTGATACACACGGGCGAAAGACCTTACTCGTGCGATAATTGTAACAGACGGTTTAGAAGAAAGTCTGATTTACGTCGCCACATGTTAACACACGCAGACGTTGAGGATGTGACGACAAATGGATCACAACAAGAGTCCAATTTATAGAGCTTCAAAGACGCATGCCCTTTCACAGAATATACAGTGCCATGCATGTGCTAAAAATAAATTAATAAAAAATAAATTAAGCACACTTCAAAATTATTGTTCAGACATTGAGTGCATTTTGTGTAATTCTTATTTAGTGTTATTCGTTTTCGTCTTGTTCGTTATCAGTCACTATCTTATTTGGTCAAACTCTGTAACTTGCCTATATCTTAAAACGTCTTATTTCGTTTTTCGTCGTGGTCTTCCTTGGACTCATTCGTCGTTCTTGCCGTTTTGTCTTATAAATTATTTCGATACTAAAAACTAAAGATAGACTGCGAATCATACTAAAAACGAGAGAACAAACAAAGTTACAGAATTTGACCCAATAAGATAATGACGGATAGCGAACAAGAAGAATAAAGAATGAGTGACGAATACAGAATGAGACGAAATAATAGGATACCGACGCGACGCCACGGGTTAAGCAATTACTTCCACTTAACCCTTAATTTGGCACGGTCCCGAACACTGTACATACTATAAGGTTCACTTTTTTGTTTGGATTGTTTTTTATTTTTTCGCTGATTAAAAATCAAAAAGGGTTTGATTTCCATCTTTATTTTATTTTTGCCATATTAAGGGTTGAAATTGTACATCGTAGTGCTAACAGTTGCTTCCATCATCAAAATTCCTTATAAGTATTACAACCAACATGAGTAATGGGCCCCGATGTACAATTTCATTAGCTAGACTTAAGCTAGATTATGATTAGGATAGAATACTTTTGTTATAGGGTAGATATAATTTCACCAAAAAAGAAACATTTATTTTAAGTACAAGTTGAATAAAGATGTGTTATTTACCAAATTAAAAATCTGTTTAAAAGTATTGTGTTTCTTCACCCTCGGTGCGACTTCGTATATCTGTTTTTTTCCAAATATTGAATGCAATGAAAATAACGATTCCTCTCATTTAGCTTCGGACACATAGTAAAATTTCCATATTTGTACAATTTGAAATTCATACCCAAGTAGCTGAAATATTTTTTACCTGCAAAAGTAGATAGGTTAACGTATCTTATCTATCAAGGCCCAGAAATACGAGCCCAGCCAGGCAACGCTCCGTCGAATAGCAGTGGATTTATAATTTGAAAAATTGTACAAATCTTGCACTGCCAATGCATTTGTACAAATATGGAAATTGTGCCAAGTGTCCGAAGCCTATATCACCTGGTCGTTCTGATCGTATAGGGAAGGACCATTTTATGTCACTTTGATTAAGTCTTAATTTTACAACACTTCAACCGAAACCAAAACATTTTTTTGGAACTAGACAAATTGTTAAAATCCCTTCAGGTACCTTAGGTCCACTTTCCTAAATGGTCCACTTGCCTGAACGGTCCACTTTCTCATTCTGTCTATTTTCCCAAACCGTCTACTTTCTCATACCGTCTATTTTCCCAAACTGTCTACTTTCTCATACCGTCTATTTTCCCAAACTGTCTACTTTCTCATACCGTCTATTTTCCCAAACTGTCTACTTTCCTAAAAGGCCCACTTTATCTGGGGACACGCACGGCATTGCCCCCGCCAAGTCGAGCAAAAACAAATAAACAAAGGCACAGCCGCACCATCCTTTTTTCGAAGCCATTCAGGACATTTTCAACCCCCTTCAGGACATTTTCAACCCCCTTGACTTAACTAAACTAGTCGCCGTAGTGTGCGTGTCTATACGTCTTACAACTTACAACTACAAGTATGGCCCACCCGCTTTCGCGAGATAAAAGCACTGTTGGTACTTATTTGAATAAACTAAATTATTTAACCCGTCGAGCGATATGTCAAAATTGATGTACATCAAAATTAAACTTTATGTCAAATGAATAAGTCACGTAATGTCAAAAAATCTACGCACACATGTTGTGCGTAGGACACCTGAGGGGTTAAATAAAAACAAAAAATCCGACTGCAGTAAAAAAACAACTGAAAAGCGAGTAACAAGCTATATTATCTTTTTTGTTTGTATAATAAAGTGTTTACATTCAAACATACATAGGTAAATAAATACTTATAATGTACCATGCAATGATTTTTTGCTTGATACCTCGTTAACAAGTAATGCAATTTATACCAATATACATACAACTTGAATAGTGGAAAAGGTTTTCCAGGCGGGGACAAGCTATTAATCCAAATGTTTTTTGTTTCAAGAAAATACTTACATTTTATAATTCATTGCTTGTCCCCGCCTGCAATACCTTTTCCGGTGCCTTCCCCACGGCACCACTAAACCGCACTACTGACCAAAACTAGTATCAAAAATATGAGGTAGGTTTAGGTTATGTTAGTTTTGCAGCAGGCCCGGAGGGCCAAACCAGCCAGAAGTAGGAGCTCCGCGACAGCGGAGCTCCGTCGACTCCGTTTAGTTCGAATTAAAAATAGAAATCATTGGTCAGTAGTGTGGTTTAGTAGTGTCGTGGGGAAGGAGGGCCTTTTCCACTATTCAAGATGTATGTATATTGGTATAAATTGCATTACTTGTTAACGAGGTATCAAACAAAAAATCATTGCATGGTACATTATAAGTATTTACCTATGTTTGTTTGAATGTAAACACTTTATTATACAAACAAAAAAGATAATATAGCTTGTTACTCGCTTTTCAGTTGTTTTTTTTACTGCAGTCGGGTTTTTTGTTTTTATTTAAATAATTTAGTTTATTTCACATTTAATAAAATAGTGGTTTTATTAATATAACCAAACGTTAAATGAGCTCTGATAGAACCCAGTTGATATATTCTATTATAAATTATAAATGCGTAAGTTTGGATGGAAGGATGTTTGTTATTCAATCAGGCCAGGAGCATTTTTTTTGTAAATAAGATATCAAGTAAATTGACCGGTCCTCGTGGCAAACATTGGGGGAGGCCTATGTCCAGCCGTGGACGTCTTTCGGCTGAAATGATCAGAATGAATGGCTTCGAGATTAAGTGGACCATGTAGAAAAGTCCATCCAGGAAAATCAAGTGGACCATATGGGAAAGTGGACCATTCAAGCAAGTGGACCATATGGGAAAGTGGACCATTCAGGCAAGTGGACCATACGGGAAAGTGGACCATTTAGGCAAGTGGACTATCCAGGAAAATCAAGTGGACCATATGGGAAAGTGGACCATTCAGGCAAGTGGACCATTTAGGAAAGTGGACCTAAGGTACCTGAAGGGTTAAATCGACGCGTAAATTTATCCGCCATTTAAACTTGGCTCTCTCCTTGTCTATTTACAAGTGTAAGAAAGAGAAAGGGCTAAATTTATCTGTCAAATATGTTTTACTTGTCTATTGTGAAACAGACGGTAAGTGTCAGTAGTTATCCAAATCAGAATAACAGTATTGCAAAAAAATATGGTCGTCCAAGAGACAAACTACAGAAATTCCCTTTAGTCCCATCTTGCAGCCAGATTTGGTAGCTAGCTACGAAATGGGAATCTTAAAGTCCCATCTCGTACCTAGGTTTTAAAGCTGGCTTCCAAATGGGAGAGATAATCTCGATTCGAAGCTGGCTATGAAACGGGAATCTTAGTCCCATCTTGTAGCTAGATTTTAAAGCTGGCTTCCAAATGGGAGAGATAGTCCCGATTTAAAGCTGGCTACGAAACGGGATTTTAAAGTCCTAAGTAACCTAGTAACCTACCCTCATAGAGGGAAATATAGTAAAGAACTTGAAATGTCTCGCAGAATATATTCTTAATATAAGGTTGCTTACGAGATGAGAATTTTTATTTGGAAGCCAGCTACCAAATCCGGCTACGAGATGGGAAAGTCATTCCCATTGCATAGCTGGCTACTAGGCGGGAAACCACATTTCCCATTTGAAAGCCAGCTACAAAATCCGGCTACGAGATGGGAAAGTCATTCCCATTGCATAGCTGGCTACTAGGCGGGAAACCACATTTCCAATTTGGAAGCCAGCTACAAAATCCGGCTACGAGATGGGAAAGTCATTCCCATTGCATCTGGCTACTAGGCGGGAAACCACATTTCCCATTTGGAAGCCAGCTACAAAATACGGCTACGAGATGGGAAAGTCATTCCCATTGCATAGCTGGCTACTAGGCGGGAAACCACATTTCCCATTTGGAAGCCAGCTACCAAATCCGGCTAGGAGATGGGACTAAAGCAGAAATTCACTTTTAAAATATCTTTACTGGCTGAAGTTTACTATTTAATTGTGTTATTAAAACGCGTAATATTTGATAACTCATTTAAAATGTCCACTTCAAACAAGTGACGAAAAATAATTGAAATATCCTCACTTTGGCACTTCCTAACCCGTCCTAGGTCGCTTCTTTCTTCGCTTCGGCGCGCTCGTCCGCAACATGCGACTGCACGAGCGAGCTCTCGAGTTTTTGATCACCATTTTCAAAAAGTTATCACACTCCAACTGAGTAAAACTAGGGTCGGCCCGCTTCACGATAGCCAGGAACGTCGCCCGCACCTTACTAAAGTACTTAAACGGAGTTTTGTCCGCAGTCTCGTCGCGACTATTCCCCGTCCAAGAACACTCCGTCAAAAACTCTCTGGTCGTGATTTCATCTATCAACTTGTAGCACACGGCCAAGCCCCCGATCTGACAATCAGCTGGAAACATGCTGGACTTGGTCCCGATGTAGCTTCTACGAAAGTCAGCGTTGTTCAAGTTATCTTCTAGAATTTCCAACTCCTGTTTGTTACGTACGGGGGGGTATTCGAGTTCGTCGTTGTACTCCGGCTCCGTAGAGTATATAGGTTTGTTTATGTGTGAACGTAACTCCTGTAGATATTCCTCGTGTTGAGCCAATTGCTTCATAATCTTCGCTTGGTTCTTCGATTGTTGCTCGAGGAAGGCGAGCATTATTTTCTGGTTGTGTAACACTGCGGAGGTGCCACGGCTGCCGCTCGGGGCGGTGGACGCGTTGAGCGCCAGGAACTCTATGTCGGGGCCGTCGTCTATGGAGGCCGGGGAACTGGGCGCCGAATGGGTTGACAACTGAAAAAATAAAATTATTTTTTAAGTGCAGCTCTTACGCATTCTATCGCCTACCCAATAAAATTAAAAACTTAGATAGATCAAAGATATTCATGCAACAATTAAAACTATTCGTAAGTAACAAATACATTTGTAGCCTAAACATTTTATTATATTTTGGTTAGAGGATGGTCTGTTTGCTAAACAAATTTGACTAGCAATAGTACGGCGTAATTAATTAATTTTCGAAATTACGAAAAAAAGACTATCACAGGTATATTGTATGACTTAAAGCTAGCAGGTACAAATACTTCATGAGTTATGTGTACAGTAAACACACTCATTGACATTGGCGAAGAGATCAAGGCGAGGGCATACAATCCCAAAATAGCTTTTACGGGTGCAGACCCACCGTACCACTAAACCGTACCACTGACCAAAATTAGTACCATAAATATGAGGTTGGTAGGCCAAACTACCCAGAAATAGGAGCTCTGCGATAGCAGAGCTCCGTCGACTCTGTTAAATTCGATTTTAATAGAAATAATTGGTCATAGTACCACCAGTGGTACGGCCGAGGGGTACGGCCGAGGGGTACGGCCGAGGGGTACGGCCGAGGGGTACGGCGGGTAAGAGAAGGCTTATACTATGGCAAAGATAAACATAGTTATAAATAGAAATAAATACTTAAATAAATCTATCTATCTTCTATATATATAAAAATTACGTGTCACGTTGTTTGTCCGCGATGAACTCCTAAACTACTGAACCGATTTTAAATTTGATTTGCACACCGTGTGCAATTCGACCCAACTTGAAAGATAGGATAGCTTACATTTCAATTTATAATCGCAATATTATTTTATTGCAAATTATTTGTCTTTATTATTTGTCTTTATAAGGCAAAACAACGTTTGCCGGGTCAACTAGTAAATAATAAATATCAGGGGACAATGTCACACCTATTGACCTAGTTCCAAACTAAGCTCTAGGCTTGTACTATGGGTAATAGACAACGATATAAATACTTATATAGAGAAATACATAGTAAACATCCATGACTCAGGAACAAATATTCGCGCTCATCACACAAATATCTGCCGTTACCGGGATTTGAACCCAGGACCGCTAGCTTCGTAGGCAGGGTCACTAACAACTAGGCCAGCGCGTCGTCTAGATAGAAAAAATCCAAGACTCAGGGACAAATACTTGCGCTCATCACAAAAATATCTACAGTCTGTGATCGAATTCGAGATCAAAAGTGTAAGCAAACGGATTGCCATCATAAAAAAACAAATCCAAGTGACGGTTAGTTTAAAATCATTGAAATAAAAATAATAATAATCAGGGTAATATAATATTGTGTGAAGAGTTAAAAATATTATACTTAGGCTAACTATAATTATACTTTTTTTTATTCCGTATTTATGTTGTTTGAATAAAATATATGGAGTTTTAATTTATGCTACTGGCAATGGTAAGAAGTTTTAAACATTAGGTTCGTAATTATAATAATTGTACTGTTAATGCAATACGGCATATCGTTTATCCTTTGGTATTGTTGCTTTCTGTTGTTAAATTAAGAACTATGGAATCTCAGTCGGGCCCTTCAAATAAAAAGGACAACCTCTCAACGCCAAAGAAATGTCAACGCAGTGCTATAATATGTCCGTTAGTGAGAAACTTATGGTGATGAAAGCCTATAAATATTTCTACAAAAATTGGCTTCAATTAAAGTATTGGTATTTAGGTGGTTGTGTCAATAAATTTACCGATGTTCTTGGCATTTTTGCGGTGACGACGGTATACAGAATAGTGACTGAGAATAAAACCATTTTTTAAATTACATATGAATAGACTAACTTTTGGTGTCCAAAAGTCTTCCATCCAATATCTTACTGAAAAGCATGTAGGTATCGGTATTTATATTTTCTGATTAAATTTCATACATTAAAAAAAAACATTTGTAAAACAAGATTGTATACCCCTGGAATGTCACTTTGACATTGACAATTGTACGTTTACATTTTTGATCTCGAATTCGATCACAGACTTTAGCAAATAGCTTCGTCGGCAGGGTCACTACCAACTAGGCCTGTAGACGAACGCGTCGTCAAATGAATAAACCTGTCATACGCGGGAGCCGTTTCAGATTCTGACGGTTCGGTGCGGCGACGCGGTCACGTGACCTGGCACGTGACACCAAACCCACAGAAATGGCAGCCATTTTTATGTGAGGAGCGATTTTTTGTAAATTTCATTACACTATTGGCTTAACCTACAATCGATTTAAACCTACGATGCTATGTAAAATGGTTTAAAATAAAATGCGGGTAGGCACGCAGGCATTGGAACGGATCCGTGCCTTAGCATACGAGGGGTAAAAGGGTAATTTAACCCTTTGAACGCCAAGAACCACAAAAGTGGTCGTGAACTGTCGTGCCTACGACGCTATCGACCCATATAGTGGCCACAGATACAATGCAAAATAGATCCGAGTATTTGTGATGTAAGGTTGACATTAGCTGTGGTTTTCAGCTGTCATTGGTGTGTGAGGACGACGTTTGTATCAAGTCAAAGGCGTTCAAAGGGTTAAGATCGTCACATTTTAAAAACCTCTGTGATAGGTAGACAACGAAACCGGGAAAACCAGACTATACAATACAGGGTTATTGGTAAGTCGACCTATTCCCCTAGGGGTTATGGGAGAGGTCATTCGCCATCATTTTGGTCCCATACCCTATGCAAAAGTGAACCATTTCTCGGATAATTTAAATTGAAGTTTTTTGCTAAAAAAGGGAGGAACGCATCTCAATCAAAAATTAGCACTATAAATAAAAATAAAAATTGCTTTTGTACAAGGCGAAATTACTGTTCTTATGCAATATTAAATGTACACGTTTAAGAATACGAGACCAAAAAGTAAAAAAAAACATGTTATTTATCAGTATATCCAACATAAATGAGACAAAAACAGAAAATTTACCAACTTTTGCATAGGGTATTATGGGAGCAAAATGATTGCAAATGATCTCCCCCGTAACCCCTAGAGGGGAATAGGTCGACTTGCCAATATCCCTGTATAACTGAACGGACTAGTTTGTCAGTCTAGGGTTTAATGCACAACAAAATAAACCATTCATACATTCATTCACAATACCTGACCTGTTCCTCGCAGGCGGGCGGCGGCTCCGCGTCGCCCGTCGTGTCGTCCATCGTTTCTGAAACTGAAAACATATTCAATAAGTTACAGTCAAAATAACTAAATAAAACACTAATGCATTTTATATAATGTGGTCGATATGTTAATAATTAAGTAATTGACATTTTGCCATTGTTGTTATTTCAATTTTAACTGTTTAGGACTTTAGGTATCCTACGTCACCCGGGATGGTGGAAGGATTCTAACGGTACCACACACATCTAAATCAGCTCAGGCGTTTAGACGTTATGGTGGAATAAAGAATCTTACATACATACATGAACCCTGAAAACATTACCCTTCTTTTTTGGGCAGTCATGTAAAAATTGGCCCCGTGTACGATTAACGTGTAAAAATGGATAGTGGGAACTTTTTAATTTTATTTTCAATATTTACACCGGAAATAAACAAGCTTAAACGTCACATGGTATTTTCTGAGTCGCAGCTATACTCCGTTTATTTAGGTAAATAAATTTAATCAATTTATACCACGTGGCATTGTTAAACAGCTAATCAAAAATGTTTTATCGCACTTTGACGTATCAGTGTTTTGCTTCTATTGGCTGACAAACTACATCACGTCACGTGGTTGTCTTGTTTACATTATTTCAAGTATCTAAACAAACGGAGTATAGGGCTACGTAACGCGGTCACAAACAAAATGGCGTCATTCTGGGCCAAAGCAGGGGTAGCATAGCAAATACTCATTACAATATTTCTTTATCCTCTCCTTTTAAAAAAGTTCCTGTTGTCAATTTGTTGGGTCTACATTATAGTGCGTTTAGTTAGAACAAAGGAATATATAGAATATGTTTCAGACAAGAAAGAAGAAAGAAAGTGAGAAGAAGTGGTCTCCGCCTACCTCTGGGAAAAAGGCGTGACATTCATACATAACTTCACGCCTGCCTCCCAATGGGGTAGGCAGAGACTATGGAACGCCAGCTGCACCGGTCTAAACATACAAATTTCGCTTCCTCTACATTCATCTATCTCTTCATGCACGTACGTCGGTTGCGGGTGCTTTTTATTTGGCCCTTATTCAGTACATCGCGAATATGATTACTAAATTGCAAAACAAATGCTGTTCTTATGCAATATTAAACATGTTTTTTTTATCAGTTTATCCAACATAAAGGAAACAAAAAGGAAAAAAGGACTAAAACGATTGCAAATAATCTCCTCCATAACCTCTAGAGAGGAATAGGTCGACTTACCAATAACCCTGTATATAGAGGACTAATTGTCGCGACGTAATGGACAAGTTACCGTTGCTAATTTTGGTCCTTAACTAGGTCCACGTTTTTTTGAAAAATTCCCAAAGACTGAACAAACAAAGAAAATAATGTAAGGTAAGCTTTTATGCTAAATTATATAAGTGAAAATATTTACTGTCCGGTGCTGGGTTTACGTCGTCCGACTCCTGGTCGTCCCGTGACCTCAAGGCCTCTGTCCTAGGACTCCGCAGTTTCCGTTTGCTCGCCGCTTTCGCGCTCCTAATCATAGCTTTGAAGAACTGATCACATTCCAGCTGACTAAACCCGGGGTGTACTTTTACGATTATTCTTAAGAACGTCATCCGCACCCATTGGAATTTCCTAAAGGAGGTGTTATTCGTCTTCTTGTCCCAGCAGTTCCCCATCCAAGAGCATTGTGCTAGGACCTCGCGGGTTATGACAGCTTCCAGCAGCCTGTAGCACATGGCCAAACGTCCAAGTCCCAGTGGAACCATTTGTGACTTCGCCCTGATATACCTTTTACGGAATTCTTTGTCTTTCAAATTCTCCTCTAGAGCTTCTAACTCCTCTAAAGTTTGTATCGAAGAGTGCTTAGGCTCGTCTAGGTTGCCTATTGGTGTAATGTTGTTTATGTTTGAACGTAACTCCTTGAAATAGCCCTCGTGCCTCGATAGCTGCTTCATGATCTTTATTTGGTTGTTGGACTGTTGTTCTAACAGAGCGAGCATTAGCTTCTGGTTGAGTATGACATCGGTGTTAACGTCAGTGTCATTTGTATTTAGGATCTGAAATAAATAATTTTCATTATAAAACCAAGTCTGATTTTTACGATTTTTAAATATGTAAAAACAAAAAACGGAATCGTACAGACCTAGTTTTTGCTATAATAACTACAACATATTTAAAAATCGTGGTATCCTCTTGAAACTTAACATGCAAATTAAAGTACGGTTTATTATTTGTCCCTATTATTTAGAATCTCTGGTAAGGAGTCATTTGGTATTATAAAAATTTGGTATTTTGGGAAGTGGGGATTTAAACGCGTATGACGGAAATGGAGATTATTTTGATTTGACAGCCCCAAGAATGGGTAATGTTTTACGAGCGTATCTTTGTAAGTATGTATGTATGTATGTATGTCGCCTATTTCTGGGCACTGGGCATTTTAACATATGGGGTCCTTAATTTTCAAGAATGAAATTCAAGATGATGCTCGCGACTTAAATATATAACAAAATAAGGCTCAAATGAAAGCTAATAAATATCCCATTCCAAATATATAATTCGATAACACTTTGTTGCTACCATTTTAACAGAAAAATAAAAAAACCGGCCAAGTGCGAGTCGGCCTCGCGCACATGGTTGGAATATACATTTTATTCTGTTTTTAGTATTTGTTATTATAGCGGCAACAGAAATACATCATCAGTGAAAGTTTTAACCGTCGAGCTATCACAGTTCGTGGGATACAGCCTAGTGACAGGCAGATACTGATAGCGGAGTCTTAGTAATAGGGTCCCGTTTTTACTCTTTGAAGAAGAAGAAGCTTACTAGTAGTCGCAATAGTTAACTATTGTACGTTTATGAAAGATGGATAGACTATATATTCCTCCGTAGCACTACCTGCCTTGCCAGAGTATGTTGCGTCCCCAGACGCAACAGCAGCTTGCAACAGCTCCTTATCAGCCGAATGCAACAGCTCTGAAACTGAAGTTAAATTATATAAGTATAAACTGGGGTCCCATCCCATTGATAAAGGAGCGACCACACCGCTGCTCAAAATACGGTGACGATACGGAATCGCACGTCACTGCGATACCGAAAACAAAACGTAGTTACAAATTAAACAACAACTGCAATTGCGAGTGCGTTAGGCAATAAGCCCTCCAGTTGCATCCAGCATAACGATTCATTCACATCAACTGGAACCGCAAATCCAATCACTGCCCTTTTATCTTATGGTGTCTAATCCGTGCCAAACTCTTACATGATCTCGGATTAAGGGCATGTATAGCATAAAGTTTGAAATGGTACTGCCCCCTTGGGAAACATGTGAAATGTCTGTCCGCATCCTTAAACTAGAGTTGCCGCGAATAGTGGTTATAGCGAATAGTCGAATACCGATTAATCGCCATTCACTTTGGCGAATAGTCGAATAACTCAACATTACTATTCGACATAAAAAAAAACATTAAACACATTAAAAATATTTCTAATTTCTTCTAAGGTTGCGAGCCAAAGAAAACTGACAGAAAAATAAACCCATATGAAGTGCAGAAAAAATGCTTTTTTTGGACCACAATCTGCCTCTGTTGGATTTTTAATAATTATTTAAAATGCCTAACTAATTTAATTTCATGAATATGATAGATACAGGCACATATTACAGATAATAATTGATATTGTGTATTGTTTTATTAGGGAAAATAATTAAAAAAAATGATTATTTTTAACTCATTAGTTTTTTTGTTCGATAAAAGTTTATTTTAGAGGACTATTCAATAATACAAGGTATTATTCGGAATTCGACGAATATCAAAAAAATTACAAGTAATGCTGAATACCGAATAATAGCGAGTATTCGCAGCAACTCTACCTTAAACCTACTGCCAAGCAGCATTTGCATTGTTCCATTTTGAGGATAAGATAACCCGATTGAAATAACTAGCATAGAAGCATTCCATCTTTATCCTCAGGGTTGGCATTCATTTGCGGTCTTAGGATTACAGTCTTTAGATTGTAGCTATGAGCGTGTAAATGTCTACGGGTCACAGATCCCACTTGTCATTGGAGGCCTGATTTTGAAAATAGAAGTTTGAAATTGTGTTAGCTCCATCCCTTTCTCTCAAATGACGAGTGACAGGAATGGACCTAACGTAAATTCGAACTTCGATTTTCAAAATAGGGCCTCAGGTGGCCCGTGTGCTTGTTGGCCTTCTCAGTATGAATTACATACCTTCACACCTGTAATCCTGCAGTGGGTTAGGCTACAGAATTACCCGTAACTTTAAAAAGTTGTTGATAATTTAGCAACCACAATTTGCCCGATTAGGCTAATATGTTTACCAGCTTATTAGTGACAGGTTGCAAGCCCATCGCACACAGTACCACAAGCCAATATTCCCTTAGTACCTCATACGACATCCACAGGAAGACAGTATGAATTAAATCCACATTATAAAGCCCGCATTCGGAGCAGAATGGGTAGCAGATGTTGTATTTTCTCGAGTGTCGCTCAGTGTGTCTCTATTGTTACAGACTAGATAGAAAGGGAGATCCAAGCGACAAACAAGTTGCGGTCAACATGTGCCAGCCGTGCTGGTCCTTTCCAAGTCCTGAACCCAAATAGAGTGATAAACATTTAGAATTTTGCAAGTGATCTCATAATTAATGCAAAATTCCTAACTTTGAATCCCAAAAATCCAATGGGTTTCATTCAGCATTCCTAATCCCGCAGAAACCGGGACAGTGAAACCACGAGAGATTTTGGTATACCGTGGTAGAAGCCATCTTAAAGGTTGTTAGTGCAATTAAAAATGACGTTGGTCCTACTCACGTGGCATTGCGAGCGCGTCCCGCGGCTGCAACGAGCCCCGATTGACCTCGTGTACCACTGGGGCGTCGTCCCAGTCCAGCTCTTCCTTTAACTCAATACGTGCGGAAAAACCTTCCGTGTCGCTCATTGTTTTAATTGTACGTTAAGACCGACTAATCTTGCCTGACTTCATGTTCAAGTCCGATTCTTTACTCGGCTACTGTGCAGAGGTCTTCCAGTAAGAGTTCAGTACAAATTAACAGTTATATTTTATAACTTATTATACCATAAAAGACTTGTATGACCTTTTGTATCGATTTGTGAAGGATCTACGTTTTACACTTAGTTCTCTCCGTTGTACGCGCTTAAACACATATCCGTAACAATTGCATAGAATTCAAAAGCTTTTCACAAAAAATGTAATGCATTTAATCATAATTAATCACAATAACCGAAATAAATTAAATTTGCGTTATTCGCCGATCGACTACACCACAGATTATAACTTCACAATTTCACAAGCTATCTGACAGATCAAAGTAGTCAAGTGGTTGTGCTTCAGTCAAGCAAAGCAAGTCAAGCAAAAGTCAAGCGAAGTCAAGTCAAAAAACAAAACAACAACAAAATATTTTTTTAAAGAGAATATTCTATCTATTAGTCAGAAAATTAACATGGACATTTCCTCTGATATTTATTTGGACTATACATTTTATATAGCAGCGCCTTACGAATAAAATCGACATTTATATGTAGGTATAACCTGTGGTATAATTAATAAATTATTAATAATTTAGGGGTGAACGGGTATCATAGACAAAATAAAACACCAAAATCACGGTTGTTTTAATTTCTAAGTTGTCTTTCATTTTCTTAGTTGTATATTATTAAATGTATTAATAATTATTAATAGAAAAAAATCTAGTCTCACTCGCGTCTTTTCTTGAAAAAGTCGCCGCTGCCTTTTATTAAGTTATCAAATGATTTTTAAAATTTTATTTATATTCTGGACCCGCACAAGCGCTTGCATTGAATTCATTAGTCAAGTATGCGGTGCATTAGATTGAACGGAATTAGAAATATATATTTTTAAATTAAAAACCGCCTTGGTCAATTTTTTGTGACCTGGGTCGTCTTTTTTAATATTTTATTCTTAAAAAAAAATCTCTTGGAACGAGTGAGGAGTCCACCACATAGATCGGCTGGCCTATTGTATTGTCTAACGCAATCGCAATCGACTTCAAAACGGAAGAATTGTTTTCATTTTGAAAGAAGACTCGCCTTTGGACTGTCAAAATGAAAACCATTGAAAGTGCGTTAGGTAATAAGCTTGCCGGATCTTAGACCATCTGTAAGCGGGTAAGTACTACGAGATATAAGAACTGATAATATAACACTCACAATATATACGCTCACTTTCTATAAACACGTTTATTATAACGTTCACTGGATATAATAATATGTCGCAGAACGGATAACCGCTGGAGTAAGCGTGTTCTGGAGCACAGATTATAAGGCTATGTTCTGAAGTGGAGACCGCGTCTTGACAAACGTAGCGTGGGACGCCCTCTGGTCAGATGGTGCGATGACTTGCATAAGAGGGCCGGCTGCAACTGGATGCATAAAGCATTAAACCGGGCTCTGTGGCGTTCCTTGGGAGAGGCCTATGTCCAGCAGTGGGCTGCAACGGGCTAGTGATGAACTATTAAATCGTATAACGTTCATAACACCTATGATTTGTAAGATATAAATCAAATTATCTAACATCAAAAAACACGTATAATATAAAAACGCCTAGAACGACTGTAACAGCAATGACTTATGAAGAAAACATTGTCGTGTCCGTTGTCACGTATAATATTAATCTATATAATCCATATAATAAAAATGAATCGCTAAATGTGTTGCTAAGCGCAAAACTTGAGAACGGCAGACCCGATTTGTTTGATTTCTTTTTTGGTCTATTTTTTTATGGCAGGACTAGGTTTTTATGAAAGAAAATAATTGAAAAATCCACCGGGAAAGTCAGGCATTTGCAGCGGGGCGAAGCCGCTAGTAAATTATAAAATGACGCTAAGTTATTACGTGGTGTTCGTAATTAAACAATCAACCTTACCTAGGTTACTTTACTGGCAGCAGTTTTCTGGATTTTCTGGGCAGATAAAAAAAAAAAAGATAAAAGATGTTTATTCAGTAAGTAGGCCGCACGGGCACTTTTACACGTCAAAAATCTACCAGCGCTTCGGAAGAGACCACTGCTGAGAAGAAACACCGCAAGAAACTCAACAGTAAGTCGTTTTTTAAATATTGCTAATGATAATTATACAATAATAAACTTAACCTAGCATTATATAAAACAATGAATCTCACATAACACCAAAAATGTATTCATGCGTAGTTGAGCAGGAAAACGTGTCAAAACTCAGAATTGTCACAAAACTAATAAGCAACAGTAATATAAAAAAAATATATATATAGAAAGTATACAAGTTATACTTACCTGTGACGGTGCAAGACCACATGCATAAAAGTTTCGATACATTCTCCTACAGAAACCGTGTCCCCTAGACAATAATACAATATTTACATATTTTTTAAGACTAATTTAAATTATTAAATTATTTAGGTGTTGGCCAAGCATTTTTATCTGTTAGATAGTCTTCGACCCTATAGTAAGCTTTAGACATCAACGACTTTTTCAAGTAAGTTTTAAGTATTGGAAATGGTAACTTTAAAACAACGTCAGGTAATTTATTAAAGAAAAGGATGCATTGACCTACAAATGATTTATAAACCTTACGGACACGAAATTTTTTAATAGCAATTTTATTTTTATTTCTCGTATTCAAATTATGTACATCACAATTCTTAACAAAAGAGTCTTGATTTTTAATGACATAAATAATATTCTCATAAATAAATTGTGATGCTACTGTCAAAACATTAATTTCTTTAAATAATTTCGAAAAAACAAAACCTCGAACCTAGCAGAGTCAGTTCTTCCCTCATGCGTCTTGCTCGTGGCATTTTCTAGTAAGTTAAACCAAATTACAAGCAAACTGTTCTGGTACAGTTGAGTTCATAAATGTCTACAATTTAGTACTTTGTCTATTTATTTTTTCGTCATGTTTAAACTGCCATAAGTATATGAATTGTCACAGCGATTAAAGTGACAAGGTACTAAAGTGTACACATATTTATGAACTCGACTGTACTCGCCCCTTTAGGTATTGAGTATAGCATACGATATTAGATCTTACAATCCTTATATTTAAAAAAACGTTATAATGTCATTCATATATGTTATACGAACTGAAATTAGACAATGGGAGTGTTATAGAAAAAACATTATATAAAATGAATATTATGTTAATTGACCGTTATTTCTTATAAAAATATTGACTTAGTTATTATAGCTAACGTTTATTATAACTCAGGGGCCAAAATAATGGGCAAGAGTTCGTTTTTCATACTAAAGAGGCTATTTCGAAACCTTGGTTCCTCGCCAGGGGACGCTTTCAGTGAAATCTGATGATGGACACCACGAGCATCCATACAGGACTTCCAGAGTGCTTACGATACCCAAGTGATTGAATCCGCTGCTAACGCCAGAAATGTGCATGTTCAGAAAAACATCTGAAATGGCAATACAATGTAAGGAAATCCAAATGCTGACCCAAACTCTCTCGCTGTGGTGTTAACTGATTGTGCGATAAGTTATCTTAAGAACATTTGACCTCCTCTATTGAACCTCGGAGTATCCAACATTAAACCTCACTCAAAACAACCCCTGGCCAGGAACCAAGGCTTCGAAATAGCCTCGTTTGAATGAAAAACGCATTTTGACCCGATTTTTTGCCCCTGAGTGTATCTTGTAAACGTTATTAACATGAAAATATAGATTTTATTGTTACATCTCGTGAGACGCTCTGCGACGGGGCTGGAAAGTAGATGAGTAAATAAAGAGTCGTAATAATTAAATTCATTTATTATTAGGTTAATTATAGCTAGAGGAATAGTGCCGGTGGCAGCCGACGGTCTACGATGGCGCAGCTGTATGGGCGCGCCCCGGGGGGCACGGGCGTGGTAACTGGGGGACAAACAAACACGCTATTTAAAGAAAGAAAGAAAGAAAGAAAATCATTTATTCGTGACATGCATAACAAAGAACAGATTAATCGTGAACGTGACTAGAAGAAAGTAGCCACGAAATGGTCATTAAAGTCAGCACTGGTCTTCCGTTGGAACCATCAGGTGAAACCACGGAAGGTTACACACACATAATTAATTGAACAGAAAACGAGAAAAAAAAAAAACAAAGCTCTTGGTTTTGCAAAAACATGCCCGTCCTTAGATGGCTGAAAGAGCAACAGTCCCTTAGCCTTACTTAAATGACATGGAGCGAGCAAAGAATACCGACATTACCTATCCTATCTATCGCAGCGCCTATCTAAATAATAATAATAATAAATATCAGGGGACAATGTCACACCAATTGACCTAGTCCAAAACTAAGCTCTAGGCTTGTACTATGGGTACTAGACAACGATATAAATACTTATATAGAGAAATATATACTTAAATACATAGAAAACAACCATGACTCAGGAACAAATATTCGCGCTCATCACACAAATATCTGCCCTTACCGGGATTTGAACCCAGGACCTCTAGCTTCGTAGGCACAGGTCACTACCAACTAGGCCAGCGCGTCGTCAAATGATATCTAAGATGGTTGATAATAATGCATGCTGCGCGCAACAACAGAAACTATTATCTTAACAATTTCGTTTCCTAGAAGATTTGAAAGTGCAAAATATTTAAAACAGGGAACAGGAAACTATACAGGGTGTACAATCCAAATGGGTCAGTATGGTGAAGTCGGAAACTATGAGAGATAGCGAGATCTGTTCTTAGGAACCATGACGTCGATTTTAGATATAATAATAATTACATTCAATTTTTTTTATTAACTCTCATACATAACCGGGAATCGAACCTGGTCAATATTTTTGTAACCCCGTTAAGTAAAAAGGACCAAAGGCTATGAAATCTTGTGTAAACACAACTGACAGTAAATTAGACTAAAATGCCCACAGTTTTATTAATTTGCAAAAAAACGTGAATAATATGAATCGATCATCAATTATCTGAAGAGACCACTTATGCATCTTCTCTGCATCGGTATTATGCATTACAAATAGCGTTTATTTAAAATTAGAACGCATTTGTTCAGCGGGCGTACCAATTCATTTAAAATTTGAAAATGGAATACTGTTTTTGGAATTAATTTCAAATGAAACACGGCTTTTCATAACCTCCTCGTGTTGATTTTTGATAACTTTCACATTATTATTGTGTTATGTGCAGGGATCGGAAATTCGGATCGATATTTACCTAAAGTTGGCAAAATCCCGGAAAAAGATAGGCAAACATGGCGTCGGCTTCTTATAAATATTATTTTAATAATATAAGTCCCGGGATTCTGGGATTCTACAAAATGTTAATATAATAATTACTTTACCTGTAGGATAAAACATTCATTTTTGCTCCTATAAATTCGTTAGGTTAATGAGTTATAGGTAAATTAAATAACATTTGGTAAATCTATACATGAAAAATTACTTCAAACAGTTAATATAAATAATTGATTATGAATTAATGCCGGTGCAATTTATTTATTTTGAAATTCCAGAAATTTTAGTAATGAATTCTATGATTGAGTCCGCCTCCATACATCTGAACAACAAAGCCGGTGCGAAAGTATAGGCAAATATCGATCCGAATTTCCGATCCCTGGTTATGTGTTGTGTACTGTTTATAAAATGCGTTTAACGATAATTATCTTATTGGTGGGTTTTTCTTTCAATTATTTAAACAAGATTCCATTAGTGTTGTGCTTCTTGCGACTTGCAGAATTTATACGCATTGATTTTGACCAGGTTCGATTCCCGGTTATGTATGAGAGTTAATAAAAAAGTTTGAATGTAATTATTATTAAATCTAAAATCGACGTCATGGTTCCTAAGAACAGATCTCGCTATCTCTCATAGTTTTCGACTTCTCCATACTGACCCATTTGGATTGTACACCCGGTATACAAATTGTGGCGAACTGAGGTGCAACTAATGAGGAACACCGCTCGGTGGCGGTGGGCGGCGGCGGCGGGCCCTCGGCCGCGAGCTCCTGCTCGGCGGTGACAGGCGCGACATGTACCTGTCACTGCTTGGCGCGCCGCGCGGGCTCGGTGGCGGTGGGCGGCGGCGGCGGGCCCTCGGCCGCGAGCTCCTGCTCGGCGGTGACAGGCGCGACATGTACCTGTCACTGCTTGGCGCGCCACGCGGGCTCGGTGGCGGTGGGCGGCGGCGGCGGGCCCTCGGCCGCGAGCTCCTGCTCGGCGGTGACAGGCGCGACATGTACCTGTCACTGCTTGGCGCGCCGCGCGGGCTCGGTGGCGGTGGGCGGCGGCGGTGGGCGGCGGCGGCGGGTTCTCGGCCGCGAGCTCCTGCTCGGCGGTGACAGGCGCGACATGTACCTGTCACTGCTTGGCGCGCCGCACGGGCTCGGTGGCGGTGGGCGGCGGCAGCGGGCCCTCGGCCGCGAGCTCCTGCTCGGCGGTGACAGGCGCGACATGTACCTGTCACTGCTTGGCGCGCCGCGCGGGCTCGGTGGCGGTGGGCGGCGGCGGCGGGCCCTCGGCCGCGAGCTCCTGCTCGGCGGTGACAGGCGCGACATGTACCTGTCACTGCTTGGCGCGCCGCGCGGGCTCGGTGGCGGTGGGCGGCGGCGGCGGGCCCTCGGCCGCGAGCTCCTGCTCGGCGGTGACAGGCGCGACATGTACCTGTCACTGCTTGGCGCGCCGCGCGGGCTCGGTGGCGGTGGGCGGCGGCGGCGGGCCCTCGGCCGCGAGCTCCTGCTCGGCGGTGACAGGCGCGACATGTACCTGTCACTGCTTGGCGCGCCGCGCGGGCTCGGTGGCGGTGGGCGGCGGCGGCGGGCCCTTGGCCGCGAGCTCCTCGAGGTACGCCTCGATGATCGTCTGCCGCTCCTCCGGGATGTGCTCCAGCGCGAGGTACCTACAGCACAAATGTCAATATGTAAACTACTTGACAGTTAGGAGCACAAGAAAAAAAAACTATAAAAAGCAACGTTCAAATTGAGCTACACATACACATAGTAGTCCAGTCTATAAGGTCGGATTTTTATTCCCACAGAAAAAACGTAAACAAAGGTTTTGCCATTAACGGGAAACATTTTGCAGTATTCCAAATATTTGCACCTTCCACATTTAACAGAAATTCACTTTCTATAATGTTGATGGCAACTTTTATTTTGATTTAAACCTTTGTTTTATTGATTTAAAATGAGAAAACTGTTTTTGCACTGGTATCTTTGACGCGATAAACCTGTGTCGCCAATTTGAGGGCCCCTTGATTGATGTGAGACGTCACTTCACTCGCTTCGCTTCACAATTTGTGCTCCCGTGTATTAATCGCTTTCCAGTGACTCATTAGTTCAATTGTTTATCGAAATTATTTTAATATCACGGTTCACGCGAAATGATAACTTAATATTATATTTCTTTCAGGTCCAAACTTTGAGATCCCCTGAAATGTCACTTTGACAGTGACGTAACTTTGTTTATATTTTTTCTGTGGGAATAAAAATCCGACATTAGTATAGAGAAACGAGTAATGAATACGTTCAAATAACACTTGGGAAGTCGCTCATTGCGACTTCGAGCTGGGCTAGTTCGGCGTCGCGTCGAGGCACGGTCTTATGAGAGGCATATAGAGCTTTTCTCAAAAATCGCAAGAAAAAAATTGTGTTGGAGTAAAATCTTCATCACTCATTTTTTGAATTGCATACAAGCAGAAACTTCACGTGAAATAACATCACTCTTTACCGCCTTTATGTTTATGACAAGGAAAAACGCAAGCTTTGTTAGAAAAAAAAACTCAAGCAATTCCAGACACAGATAAAAAAGTTACGATTCGAATAAAATATGGATGTATAAGACTTGTGCCGTCATTTTATTATGGCCGTTTTCACTTTTTAAAAAGTTACAAACTAGATAACAATGAAATTTGTATGCAACATTGCGGGCTTGTGTAGCGAGCACGCAATGTATTTTGTTTTTAATTTGGAAACTGTCTGTAAACTATGTACTTCGCGTCTCAGTATGGAGTTAGTAATGCAAACTTTTCCGGTCATTTTTGAGAAAAACCTATTTGTCCGCCGCTTGCGTGCTCACGCCTCGACTCGAGTGTGAGCGACTTTCAAAAGCGCTTGCGTTGCACCCTGAAAATGCATCTCCTGCAGCAACAGGCGGAGCGTAGTCTCGTTCGGTCGGCACTGTACCTGGCGTCGTGCGTCAGCGAGGCGTGCACCGCGGGCCACTGGTCGGCGCCGCGCACGCTCGCGAGCGTCTTGTGCGTGATGGAGCGCGTCTCCTGCAGCAGCTGCCGGAGCGCCGTCTTGGCCGCGCTCTGCCGGTCGCGCTGGAAGTCACGGAACTCGCGCTCCATCTGAACAGAAATGAGTCATATCAGTTTATAAATCAATCAATATATAGAGGCTTTAAATTCATGGATCGTTTCTACTCCTGAAACTGAACTACTTTTGTGCTGTAAGTTGTTGAAAATATGTCAAACTTCAATAAAAAAAAAAACATACAAGTTAAATATAATTTTCAATGTACGCGATCCAATCCTCCATTTTCCTGTAGCCCTCGTACCAAGGAAATGTCGCCCCCGTACCATGAGATAGTGATTATATGGCCATGATTGAATACACTGATTTTACAATTAGACTTTAACATCACTTATGCCCGGTTTCTGAAGTCACTAGTTAAACCTTTAATAGCTATTGATCCGTTAAAGTTATGTTTAGGTTAAACGACGTTTATCTCTTCGTGCGTTTCTGAGTGCTCTACGAACAGTTCGATAACTATTGACAGATAAATAGTTCCTTCCGCTGCCGCTAGATGGATCTTAATAGTTTGTCATACGTAGACTGCTGTTAATGCCTTAATTCAACATCAATTCCGGTTGATTTTTGTAAAAATAATAATTTGAGAAAACTTAGCCACTTTATAGTAATTAATAAATAAATGATAACGAAAATTAAAATACCTAGTTTATTTGCCAGTGGCTGTATGAACAAAAATTGACAGTTGATACTTCAAAAACAAAAACTTCAATCGTAAAAAACGTCAAATAGTTATGGAGCCGATAAACGGCAAACTTTGGTCAGTTAAGTTAAACCTAGTTAAAACGGAGTTTATCTTTGAGTCGTTGTTCGGAAACGCAGTTGTCAAAGTTAACGGACCAATAGCGTTTACGGACAGATAAACCACCGATAAAAGTACTTCAGAAACCGGGCATTAGTTATCTAAACTTAAGTTATATTTCATTGTTGCAGAACAAAAGTAGTTTGTTTGCGTCCAAGAATTTCCAGATGCTTTGGACAGGGAGTAGTTGTATCTCTTGGGGGTCTGTACCTTGTCGGCGCTGGTGTAGGCGGGCGCGCCGGCGGGCTCGGCCCGCAGCTGCGCGCGCACGTCGCGCCAGTGCGCCGTGGGCGCCACGCCCAGCTCCGTCAGCAGCGCGCGCAGCTTGTCGCGCCGCCGCGTCGCCAGCAGCCCCGTGTGCGCCGAGAACAGCCGCTCCTGCGCGGCAGGGTTACACGCTATCATATATGGTGCATAATGAGGCATCAACACACGAGTGTTCAATGCCTCATTATGTGTACCATCATCATCATCATGTCAGCCGAAAGACGTCCACCGCTGGACAATAGGCCTCCCCCATGGCTCTCCACTCAGACCGGTCTTGTGCTTTTCGCATCCACCGCGTTCCTGCGATCCTTACCGTTTCTGGTAGCCGGGTCTCTGCCGGAGGTTACCTGAAGCACTCCCCGCCCCGCCGTTACCATGGCCGCGACCGGAGCCAAGAATAGCGGGGCCGCCGGGGTCTGGGCTGTTGTTTTACATTCATATTGGTTTGATCTAGAACCGTTGGAACCAAAATGCCGTAGTCGCCAGGCTTGGCACGCGGGTTGGCGACCGCAGTTATACCATGTAGTCCGCGGAGGACGCTGCTGCCCATCCTCCGGTTTATCCCTTAGTCGCCTCTTACACCCACGGGAAGAGATGGGGTGGTGCTATTCCCGGCCGGCACCCACACGGTGATATTATGTGTACAGTCAGATATAACTTTATATACATGCACATGATAAGTTTTCTACAATATGTGAGACCCCTGTATCTTAATGTTTACATTACAGTACAGGTCACCGATACTTTAATGTGAGCATGACACAATAATTAGCTAACAATCTATTTAGAAGTTTAGTATATCGATATTAAAACTCAATAAATGAGAAGTCACTACATCAACCCAATAGTGCCACGGAAATTCCGGCCTCTGCTTATTACGATGAAAAACGTCATGGACAGTATGAAAGGGAACTTCAATTGACAACATTTCAAAAAAAAAAGCATTATTGTTTTTTCGCGTTTATAATAGCTGGTTAAAAATTAGACTACCCGTATTTCTTGGTTTTTCTTTATTTAACTTAAATTCGTCGTTAATAATTTATTAAAGAAATAGTCATTAAAAAGACCGTATATACAAAGTTAGGAATACTGATGTCGTGATCTTAGCCTGATATAAAATAAAAAAAAAGTAACTTTAAATATAAACAGAACTGACTGTCATGTCATGTCACTCGCTTGTCAATCATTCGCTGCCGTTCGTTCACAAATTTGTTATTTTGCGTAATTTAATTAATTAAGTAATTTGTAGACGCCATTAAAATAAATAAACTGTTTTGCGTAGAATCGAAAGCGTGTCGTTAGAATCAAGTACCTAATCCGTCAGACAACATGACAGTCGTATATTTTTTTGAATTCCTTTGGTAATAAATGGACTAAGGGCACTATAAGTGTACTTATTCCTAACATTCACAATCCAACTTTTTTTACTGTTTTTCCTAAATATAAAAAAAACTACTGCATAAAAAAATCCAAAGATATTTTTACTGTAATCAGCAGTGTAAAATCTAGAAACGGTATTTTATTTTACTACCTTAGCACAAAATGAATTGTTGTCAATTTGATGGCATAATAAAGACCCATGGGCCGTACCTTGTCCTCCTTGGTGAGCAGCTCCGCGAGCGTGTACCGGTGGTCCTTCTTTAGCTGCTTCTTGGCGTCGCGCCACGGCAGATCCGGGTTCCGCACCAGGTCCGCCAGGAGCGCGTTGAAGTGCTGCCAACGTACAGGTAAGCATTTACACCTTTCACAATCGATAAGTAGGGTGGGTGATGGCACCAGTGTTGGACACTTAACTCTTAATTCAAAGATCCTACGGTCCCAATTGATTATTGCTAAACAAATGAATAACCCTTATCTTCTGTAAAATAAGAATTAAGTTTCCATTATTGGTCCTTGTCCATCACTGGTTCCATAACCCTAAAGCATTGTGGCGACCTAGCGACATCTATCGGAAACTTGCATCAACCAACTCGCCAGCGCCACCAGCGTCAGACACCGGAACTAAGTGTTCTACATCGCGCTAACGAAGTTTCTACAGTCGGTTGACATATTATATATAGTTGGTTCAAGTTAATATGACGAAAAGCACTTAAAACCAACCATTACCAACATCTATTCTTCAATTGTTATCTTCAAGTAGGGTTGTAAAACAATTACGCAGGTGTGTCGGTACAGCCAAAATATACTGTGAACAAACAATCTTGACAGTTTTGATGTTGCCGGTATTTTCTTTATAATGAAATGTTTCTAAAATAATAATTAAATACTGTGTCAATATCACTTTGTACAATTTAAGAATAGTATTAAAAATACATTTTTACCTGAATGTTATCCGCACTGTACTTAATTGTATTTAGAAAACAAAACACCTACTTAAATGTGCCCGGTCACGTGCCACACTTCGGTCGTCCCTTTGTTATCTTTTCCTTTCATATTTAGCAACAAAAGAAGTTGTAAAATCCTGCGTTAAGTGCATTTTCGTCATTTAAACTGGAACCAACTATACCACTTCCAACTTCATCCCAATGGACTTCGGTCCCCAGGCATAACACCCGCCTTGAGAGAGATATCTCTATTGTCCTCTCATCCTACAGCATATTTAGAATTGCGGTATTGTGAATGCGAATGTCTATGGGTCACAGTTTCCACTTACCATCAGGTGGCCTGTGTGCTCGTTTGCCTTCCTATACCATAAAAAAAAAAAAAATGACAGATTTTAGTCCTTTCTCTGTCTTGCGCTTACAAACAGAAAAGGAGAGAGCCAACTTCAATTAGCACATAAATTTACTCGTAAATTGTAAAGGGCTTAGGGCTTATTATGGAAAAGGGAAACGAACCTACAAACAAATAAATTGGCCTATTTGTAGTATGGCCACTTTAACCTTCAACTGACGTGGTATACGTCTCACAGACGTCATGATTATTATTTTGAACTTTATGTCGTCATGGCCTAAGGGTTACTTTGAGAGTGCTCTGAAACCACGTCGCCAATTAAAGGTGCGCCGGATGCACAGTACGTAGCGCCGTAGCGCCCTTATTCCTTTTATTGTGATTTCTAATAAACTAAAGTATTGTCATGAAATCGAAAAATGCATTTGTTAAATCAATTGCAACGCTATGTCTAATACAAAAGACGTCGTCACTAACACGCCAATGACAGCTAAAAACCCGAACGAATATCAACCTTGCCTCATTGTCATTTAGGTCTATTATGCGCTAGCAACCATGACGGATATATCCGTCGTTTGCGTTGAACTAGTCGTGCGGATATAATCCGCATGACGTTGATAATGTTAAGAATAGAGTATGCTCGTCTCTTGAAGATACCCAAGTCGTACTGTGCGCTAGTGATCGTTTTCATTTTGATAGTCCGACGGCGGGTCTACTTACAAAACGAAAAGTTCCACGCTGAAGTCGATTGCGATTGCGTTGTCGAGTGCGTTAAGCAATAGGCCAGCTGGTCCGGAAATACACTGTGATTTTTTTTTGGTGATTAGGAATCAATTTTTCTAATCCAGTTACATGAAACAAAACTTCTTTTTTTATGTATTTTTTTTTATTGAAAATAAATTTTAATTTAAATTAATTGTCACCCTACTAATTGTTTAGTCTATGAGTTTACAACCGTTTTCAAAAGATAGTAAATTTAATGACAGTGAACAAATTATTAGTAAAAAATTGTTAATTTCCCGCCAAAGCGATGGCACTTGACCTATCTACTACACTTCAATAATTAATGTAGGATGTCCATGTATCCAGTGTATGGTTTCAGTGGTGGTAACTTAAATAAATTAAACAGCGAGTTAATTGCTATATCACCCATTAAATTCCATTTTTGTTGGTTATTAATCATTTTTAACTCCTTATCATCGATAAAAAATCACCTTGTATAGTCACAAAAATCTGGTTAAGTAAAATTGCCTTGTCGTTGATTCAAGAGTCACAGTGGCGGTGCCCAAGACTGTCGTGTGTGTGTGTGTGTTTACCTGCACGGCCTCGTCCCGCTTGTGGTGCTCGCGCTCCTTGTCCCGCGTGCGCAGGCTGGTGGCGAGCGCGCGCTGCACCTCCCGCTCGCGCTCCTTGATGGACGCCTGCGCGCGCGCCGCCCGCCGCGCCTCCTCGGACTCCTCCGCGTCGCTCGTCTCCTCCGCCTCCTGCTCCGACGCGGAGGTCGCCGGCTCCTAAAGTAACACACAATGAATTGTGAATCTCATTGGACGAATCTAGACAATTCAAGTTAAAAGTAGAAAGTCTGACTAAAAAATTAAAAAACCTTGACGGTATGCTGCTAATACTGAAACGGAAACATATCACTAGCCTACGCTGTACCTCTGTCGCTGTTTTTTTTCAAGTTGGATTAACAAACAGAAAAAAAAACAAGTAATGTAACCGTATTTTACTATTTTTCCAATCTTGCGATAAACTTGGCGTTATTGTAGTGCAAACTGTACAGAAAAATTTCCCAAAAGTACATTTCTACTTTTATTTTATGTAAGGTTAGTTTAGGTTACCATGCCATAGTTGAAAATACACATAAGCTTCCTTTTGCATGTGACCACGCCAGTTGAGGGCTAAGACGCGCTGAAAACTCAGCCCAGTGAGGCGTCTGCCTCACTGCGTGAACGTTTTGTCAGGGTATTTTAACCCTTTTAATCAAACGGGTAAATTTTTAGAAGATAAAGGAATATAAACTTTATTAAGACACAAACAAAAAACAGAAAAATAAATGAAAACTATAAAATTAAGTGGAAAATAGTTTCCCAGTATTTGATTAGGTAAGGGTTAAGAGGATCGTAAAGCAGAAAAATTTCCATACGAAATACGATAGTGTAGATATAAAAGAACCGGAAAATTCTCATAACAATAGTATAAAAAAAACGTAAAATCGGACTTGATTTAGGGGATGAGAAATGGTTTTTTTTACAGCTTCGCGATTTAAACGTCATTATCATTAAGTAATTCTCTTAAACTTCGGTGTAGTCGATTCTTTATGTACGCTAGGGTGTTTCACATTTGTATGGAAAAAATAAATTGTCTTATTTGGATCGAAAAATCTCCTTGAGAATGAAAGACTCATTTAACGCTTTCTTTGACATTTTTTTTAAGTATGTTGCACCAATTATATTGAATTGATTTTTTGCATGGTACTAGCTAATACTATTAGCAGTTTATGTGATTTTTTTCCGTAGCTGTACCTTTACAAATACTTGTTGAAAAGTGCTGTCAAAAAATTATCTGACATTTTAATCATTATTTATTCATGGATCATTATTTATGTATGGTTGCCGGGTTAGAATAGTGCCACTCCATGTCTTCCCGTGGATGTCGTAAGAGGCGACTAAGGGAATAAAGGCTTGTAGTACTGTTAGGCGATGGGCTTGCCACCTGTCACTAATACACTGGGAAACATCTTAGCCTACTTGTGCAAAATGTGGTTACAGAATTATCAAGAAGTTTTAAGACTTGTTGGTAATTCTTTAGCTCTGCCTACCCCACTCTGGGAATGAAGGCGTGAGTTTATGTATGTATGTATGTATTAAATATTTAAAAAAAATCAGAGTTATACTCCTACCCATCCTTTGTAGCTATGATTTGGTTTGATTGCTCTACCTTATATAGTTCAGGAGAAAAACGACTTTGAAAAATGTGTCCATAAAATGACGTTTTTGACAGTATCTCGGTGACGGTTCAAGATAGGGGGCTGAAAGTTAGGGTGTTTCTATATTATGAGATAGCCAACAAATGACATTATAAAAAGACGTGTGGCACTCGGGGACTGCCGCGGTAAAGCTATTGCATGTCGTACAAACGCACACAACGCCGTGTCGAAGACTGCCGAACTGAAACGACGTTAGACGATGCACGGCCTTCAAGCCACACCTCCTTGCCCGTCGGAGTGGGGAGCGTGAGGTTTTTTCGTTACGGAATTTCTGGATTCGGTCCCCGCGCTCAAGGCCCGCGATAGAAGCTATGCAATAGCTTAAAAATCCGATATTCGTCACAGGGGCCACTTCTCCTTCCTTAGCCTGCTAGACCCTTTGTTAGTTACAGGGTTTTGCAGTATCGCCGACGACTTGCGTACCTAATGTAACCATTAACAAATGAGTCGCTTAACTTCACGGATAAATCCATGCAAAAGGACAACGGAAGTTGCGTCTTTTTTCAAACAAGTTAAGTTTTACATTCGTATACCAAATCTCAAGGAGATATCCGAGTTTGAAGTGAAGCGACTCAAGTGTTACATACATAGAAATGCAACGGCTTAACAAAACTATAGGTTTAATGGTTTAACCTTTTCAATAACGTAGAAGGATATATCCGCACCACTAGGTCAACCCAACGATGGATATTCCCGTAATGGCTGCCAGAGCAAAATAGATCTGAGTGTCTATAACGCAAGGTTGATATCCGCTCTGGTTTTAAACTTTTGAGCACCAGGCAGCGAGCTACGTTTGCCCTGTCTCAGACGCCAGTCCTATGGCGTATGAAGTTTGACGGCAATTGCTCACGTTTGGCGTTAGTGTCACGAATTCTCGATGACGTGAATTACTTAACCGGTAAACCTAAACCTATTTAACAACAACAGGAAATATCCGTCGTTGCCCTAGTAGCGCGGATATATCCGTCACAGTTGCCCGCGCAAAGTAGTCCGGAGTGACTATAGGGCAAGGCTGACATTAGCTCTAGTTTTAAGCTTTTGAGAAAAAATCTTTTGTTTCACAATGTTGTTGTTGAAAATTAACTGTACGTTGTCAGTCAGTAACGTTCAAAAGTTTAGTTTAGTTTATATGTAAATGTATAGATAGAAGATAAATGATAATTTCTAGGCGGTGTTTATGTCAGAGATCCATTTTTCACCGCTGGCGGGAGGTTAACCCGTGTTTTTTTTTTAATAAAATCAATTCAACAATTGCCCCCCAGAACAGTTACCTTTATTTGGAATAATTCGATATCAGTGTTAATGTATTTCCTGCCACGCGATCGAGAATGGAACCTTCCCCTCCCCGCAGACCATATTTTATAAAATAATACAATAATTCGATTCGAGCATGTTTTATATATATAAATAAACTGCGAAAACATTTTGAGCACTACGTGTAAAACAAGCACTGGTGATACAATTCATATTCCGTATTAATAAAACAACCAAATATTTTCAAACATAATTCCAGTATTATATAATAACAGTGTAGGGTGGTACAGTCAACAGAGTCGCTATAAAATTGATAGTTAAGTGGGAACTTTACTTACAGAACAAAAATCTATCTTATCATGCTCAAGACGAAATTCTTAAGACCGCAAATGCGTTGCCTACCCTGAGGACTTTTCAACGCCATTGACGGATATATCCGCACCACTAGGTCAACAGCATTATCGGATACATCCGCACCACTGGGTCAAAACCACTGTCGGATACATCCGCACCACTGGGTCAACGCCAATGACAGATATATCCGCACCACTAGGTCAACAGCATCGGATATATCCACAACACTGGGTCAATGCGACTGTCAGATACATCCGCACCACTGGGTCAACGCCAATGACAGATATATCCGCACCACTAGGGCAACAGCATTATCGGATATATCCGCACCACTGGGTCATCGCCATTGTCGGATATATCCGCACCACTGGGTCGACGCCATTGTCGGATAAATCCGCACTACTGGGTCAAAACCAAAGACGGATATATCCGCACCACTGGGTCAACGCTAACAACGGATATATCCAGTGAAAATAGACCTGAGGGTCTATGAGGCAAGGGTGACATTCGTCTGAGTGACGTCTTTTGTATTTGACATAACATAGCATAGGTAGTGCATGTTAACAAATGTAGCTGTATTAGCTCATTGAATTCGCCAACTGTATAGCGACCGGGTTGACTAGAGGAAAACGATTATTATATACACGTGGATACTCGATATTTATTTATTATATACAGGCGGTAGAATTTCATATACATATGCTCTGTATAAAGTGATACTAGACTGATTGAGAATTAGTACAATCTAAGTGTTATATGTTCAACTTTATACATGTTTGGGGAGTCAGTTTCCCTTATTTTTAATCATAACTTCTTTGTTTACATAATTCTTTAGTCATATGTTATATTATATAGCTGGAACCGTAAACTTTACAACTATTGAATAATACAACATGAAGGCTTACTTACAAAAAAAAAACTGAAAAATGAATATTCTTAAAACATCATTATGACTTGCGACAATTATGACTAAAAAATATTATAGCAAACAACGAAGCGTGTTAGTCCAACAGTCATTGGTTAGGATGCGAACAATATGCATTCCTAAAGTGAAATTAAAATAAGTCAATAGATACGGATGACGCAAGCATTTTAAACAGCTAATTAGACAGAGAGATCAGATATGCACTGTGACGTCATGTAACACGTCGGCCATAAAAACTCCATGTTAAATTCTGTTTTGCTACAAAGAGATAGGAACAAATTTTCGTTGGCTTATATCTTGGTTATTTTTATAGATATTCATAAATTCTCAACTATTTGATACATAAATCAGCTTATATTAAAACTGAAAAAAAATCAATAATATTCCCTATTATCTATACATCAATAAATGGTGAAAGCATTATTTATTACAGAACATGGATGTGGTTCGTTACATTACCGTCCACATATAGACAAACTTACAAAATTATCACTCTCTTCATAATATTCATTAAGTTTAGTTATCAAACAAGTATCACTTTAAACAGAAATGTCATCACTACATAATTTAAACCAATATAGGCTTCTGAAAAACTCTATATTCACTTCATCTCATCAAAATCGATATCATCAATTGATTAATTGGCAACCCTAATCACTAACTTAGATCTAAACTTAACTAAGCAAATGTACAATTTCTAATATTTACAATGTCCAAATTGATATCCTAAAATACCTAAGTCATTACATTAATGTCGGCCACGTATCTTATACTTGACACTAACAAGAACCTATTTATATATATATATATATATATATTTAACCAAAGCACTAGGCAGATAGCTCTATCTCTACATAGCACAACCATGAAGTATCTGAATATTGCCAACAGCCATAGTGCCACTCCATGTCTTCCCGTGGATGTCGTAAGAGGCGACTAAGGGATATGGGGGCTTGTAGTACTGTTAGGCGATGGGCTTGCAACTTGTCACTAATACACTGGTAAACATCTTAACCTAATTATGAAAAATATTTTGTCAGAATTATCAACAAGTTTCAGAGTTGTTGGTAATTCTGTAGCTCTGCCTACCCCACTCTGGGATAAAGGCGTGAGTTTATGTATGTAGAAACTTCATGGTTGGACTGTACCTGCCTAGTACTATAGGCTACACGCTGTATAGGACCTGCAACCCTCAGTGCGCGAGTATACAAGGGTTCCTGGTGCGACACATAGTCCGATATACATAATTATAACTATAACGACTATGAACTTCATATTATTTAGCTCGAGTTATCCACATTGTCGTCAGATTAGGGCTTATCCCATTATGCTTCCCACTCTCATGATCTCAGTGGGATAATACAAAACTTTTGAGTTCATTAAGCTGGGTTATTCCCACCTGTTACCACCAATTTGTTACCACTGGTAACAGCTGGGAATAAAACTTCCCAGCTGTTACCACCAAATGTTTTAAGTATATATTACTGGTGGTACAACAAATTGGTGGTAACAGGTGGGAATAACACATTAAGCTCACACTATTTGTGGGATTCAAAAACTCCTCCGGTTTTATTCCATTTATATCATAGGGTTGTTCCATATATGGAAAACAGCAAGCTTTAATAAACCAGACTGTTGTTGCCAACCAACTTGAAATCGATATAAATCCCAAATTGAAAAACTTAAATCAGATTTTTAAATACCTATCCAATGATAACCCACTCGTCATAGTTCGTCGACTTTATTATTTTTAATTAATATCATCTTTAGTGACACTCACAAGATTAAGACAAATCGATTGACAGGAGAATCATCAATCAACAGCCATACATTTATATAGGCTGATAAACACATTACCCTCGTCCTTTGGCAGCCGGGTAAAAAATTACGCTACTTACTTGATTAGACAATAAGTGGCTAATAATCAGTATTTTAAGTAGGTTGATAAAGAAAATAATTGTGTATTGCATAATTATTTCCAGGTGTTCCTAGTGGGAGCTTAATGAACTCAAAAGTTTTGTATGATCCCACTGGAAGCATAATGGAATAAGCCGCAGGCAGCCATTTTGTCTGTATGCCTGGTTAGTATCCAACTTCTCATGTTACTAAGAACTACAGGGATTTTTTTCGTACATGTAACTCAATCACGGATATTTTCCCGTTTTTCAAATTCCAGTACTAAATGCCACAAAGCGCTTTCACCAACCCCCATACCAATTTTCCCGATAACTATAATAGGGAAATACAACGTGCTAGAGCTTCTCGTGCCAATGTTAACTACTAGGTTTAAAATTACCCAGCAGTTATTCTAATAGGTTTTTTTTTAACACGCGAGCGGTTGTTCCTACATGTTACCACCAATTTGTTACAACTGATAACAGCTGTATTTTTTTTCCATATTTTATCATTAAATTACTCGACGTTAACAACGGGGAAAAAAATTCCCCAGTAGTTAGTGGTAACGGTTTGGATCTTTTATTCCCATAAGTTATCACTGGTAAAAGATGAGAAAAAATTCGTAGTGGTAACAAATTGGTGGTAACAGGTGGGAATAACCCCACGCGAGGGGCTTGTTCTCTTGCCCCCCCCCCAGGGTCCATCGACCACCCTATGACACACGGGAGGGATGGACGATGAAACTCATTTCATAGAACGATTCACTTCGCCGAATTTTTAATCCATCGACAGGCATTTCCACGTGCATGAGCTTATTTTTTATTGTGGTCACAAGTCTAACCTTACCTACGTAACGAATGCTTAAGATAACCTGGAAACTACAACGTTTCAGCAGAAATTAGTTTTAGATGAAATTAAATTCGGTGAAATGACACATTCGATGAAATGTTTGTCGATATTTCAAGGGGATCCGGGGACATACACATGGCGTTTATCTCACTCTGCAAAATCATTAGGCGGTTGACGTGTTATGGTATTGTTATTATCGGCCGCCATTTTTGAGAAATAAATAAAGGCCATCACTACGTCCGGCTATTTCCCCAAAATTCCAGTTGTCCGCAGTGTGGACAACTGGGAATAGCCGACAACGTCGCCAATACGGTAACATGTCAAAAGCAATAAGGTTTTGCTGAGTGGAATACAAACGTAGATGTAGTGAAGTCACATGACTTCGTACTTTGTCGGGTAAGTTATCATCTTGCTATCTCAATTGTCTTATATATACAAAAGCAGAATGAGCAAGCAAGGAGTTTTGCCTGTATATGGCATTGCCACAGCGTCAGGTATACGTCAATCTATACCTAGATTAAATCTAGGTGTTACACAGCACGGGTATTAGGTAATAATTGGGAGACTGCTCCGAGTCTCCCAAGTTCCAACTGATCTCTAGTAACATGTAAATATCAAGACACTTTAAACTAAATGTCAGATCATAGAAAACTGTCATCTATTATACTTCTTGATACTAGCATGTCATTAAAAATCAATTAACTGCCCTTAGGCAGTGTTACATAGGATAGATTTAGGACACACCATTTTCTTTCAATATTTTTTCATATTGTTTATCTGGGTGCCCCTCGCAATCCGTAATGGCGTTTGTCCTAACGCATCACAAGTACTAATTATCATTTTCAAATCAGACCACTTTTCAAGTTTTCAAAAATACTTCAGTTTAGGGTTGTATCATCATCATTCATCATTTCAGCCCACTGCTGGCCTCCCGGGTTATTCCCACCTGTTACCACCAATTTGTTTCCACTGGTAACAGCTGGGAACTGTGGAATCTGGAAACATTTTTCCCATTTGTTACCACTAAAATATTTGGTGATAACTACACTAAAAACATTTGGTGGTAACAGGTGGGAATAACCCGGCCTCCCCCATGGTTTGCCGTGCGAGTCTTCGAGCGGTTTGCAGTCAAGCGCCGGACTAGGGTTGTATTATAACAACACTAAGAAAAAGTTTTAAAATTCATTCGAAATGGCGTAGAATAAACGAAAATCCGGACAAGCAATGTATTAGGACAAATTACTATTAGGATTTCTAATATATATTCGATATCTTCTACACTTATTGCATATTCTCTTTAAAACCTTGTACATATCATTCGATAATCAGAATATAGTCCAAGTACCACGATACCCGGATATTTGACAGTGACATCTGTCAGATTCAGCACATGGTATAAGCTAGTAAAGCACTCAAGTCTCCACTCGTTCTCAAGTCCGCTACACATCCAAGTCTACTCTATGACCCTGGTGCCACATTTCCTATCTAGAAGAAATCACGAAAGTTTTAGAATATATTTTTTAAACATTAGAAAATAACTTAGTGAAGAATTATTAAAATTACATTTTAAAAGATACCTGTTTTCTCGTTTTGTTTAATTTAAGTGCGAATAACGTTCGAAATCGTACGTTATTTTTGTACGACCTTAAATATCTTAAGCAAACTAGATAACGTGTTTTAGTTAAACGTATTCATCGGCATCGTCAATGAGATAACATAAATGTATTTTATTTAGCACAGAACATATAGAAAAAAGATATTATATCTCAATTCATGTATGTATTGTTGAAAAAAAACTTAACACAATAATGTAGTTGGCTACCTAAGTGAAATTATTCTGAGTAAGATTTTTTTATCGTTGTGACAGCCAATTATATGTCCGTTTCCAATATGAGTAGCTTTCCTTCAAACTCTGATAAATCCATTCAAAATGACAAAGGAATTTGCGTCTTTTTCAAACAAGTTAAGTTTTAAATTCGTATACCAAATTTCAAGGAGATATCCAACTTTGAAGTAAAGCGACTCATATTCAAACCACGTTTTAGAGTTGATACATCAGGTTCAAATTTGACAGCATTGTTGCATTATTATCTCAGAATATTTTTTTTCCGACGCCAATTTTCCATTTGCGTATTTTCCGTTAAGATTTTTTCCCAGTTGCAAATTTTCAAATGTATAATTAGGTGAAAAAAATAAGCTAGATTTAGGTTATGGTTTTCAGCAGGCCCGAAGGGCTCTTCGGCACCCAGAAATACGAGCTCCGCAAAGCCGGAGTGTGAAAAATCAATTGGGAAATAAACGTAAATGGAAATTTTGCGTCTAAGAAATATAAATTTTGAGACATTTAATCTTTTATTCGTGCAAACAATCGTTTACTCAACATTGTGTCGACTTACAATGCCTCCTGTAATGTGACATACATACAAGCACGAGCGACAGCGACTATTCTAGAACGATCCCGTTTAGTCCTATTGAACATCTAATTTCAAAGCTACGTTAGCTGCATCCCTGTGACTCGAGTCACAAATGTCGAGTGTTAGCAAGGACCATAAAATAAATAAAAACTTACGTCTTTTTACCAGCAAACCAGCAACCACAGGTTGTCGCGATGATATTTTGGTTTTTTACACATAATATACCAAGAAATCATCTTAAATCAATTTCTAGCACATTGCTGGCACAATCTCAAAGTATAGAAACATTTAAATTGCATAATATCATTTGGACCCTACTCCCGGACCTCGAGCTAAGTACCACTGATCTGTGAGTCTGTATGTACAAGCAATACTGCTATTAATTCATATCGCATCAAACGGGGAACTCTTACAGTAAATTCCACGGACCGGCGCGGCGTCCGCAGAGCCTGTTCACGAACACAGGTGTCATCAGGTTAAAGCGATCTGGTGCAAACCAGATCATCAGTTCAAACACAGAAGCTATGTACAGCGACGCACACGAACGAACACAGTTCAAGTCTTTTTGGGCGTTTTGAAAAAAACGTAAAGCAAACACTATTCTTTCTCGCTCTTCTTTCTCTTCTTCTCGCTCTTGATGGGTTTTTTCGCGGCCTTCTTCTCGGGCTCGGGGGACTTTTCAGATTTTCTCTTTTTCGGGGATTGTTTGAGGGGGCTCTTCTTTTCCGGGGTGGGCAGGTCTTTTTTCGACGAGCGGAGTTGTTTGGGCGAGCAGACTTGGTCGTCGGACGCGTCGGAGTCCGTGCTGGTCGGGTTGGGCGGTTTCTTCTTGTCGGCCTTGCCGGGGATGCCGAGGATGTCGGCCCACTGGTCGGGCGGCGGGGTGGGCTGCTTGCGCTCCTCCTCAGTAGTTGCTGTTTCTGCTTTCTGTAACGGAGCGACAGTGAGAGGGTTGCCGGTAAAATGATAACCTCTGTGTTTAGCAAGGGAATTCGGATTCTATTGATGGTACGGTATCGTGAGCCAATATGTAACTAAGCCGTTGTAAAACAGTGTTATCTATCCGTTTTCTACGGATTTTTCCCCCGCGTGTTACCACCGAAATAAGTTACCAATGGTAAAAAATGGGAAAAGTATTCCCTGTTGTTACCACCACTTTTTTAAAAATCTTAATACTAATAGAAATGCATTAATATAGAGTGAGCTAAAAACTTTGTTCAATAATCGCAATAGGTGATTCATTAAACTGCCCGAAACCGGAACAAATTTAAAAATGAATTTAATTTTGAAATAAATAAAAATCTATTCGACTCGTTACATACAAAAGAATCCGAATATTACAGTCGCACAAATCTCTTTAATCCATTACTTATTTTCCTGTATGTTTTATCGATGGCATAGTGCTATAGCTCTCTTCGGGCGAAAGCTCATAAAACTTATTCTATTTGTGTACACCCAACTTGTGGGTGGAACTAACTTAACTAATACTCGTAGTTTACAAACAAACAAAGGAATTTATCAAAGGTTTTTAAAAATACTTATAATCGTGTATTTGTATCATTTCCTCGCATTGTCTGAGAAACGAAGATTTTCCAAAGACCCCTTTTTTTTCGCACCTAGGCAATAATGTACTATTTCTTACACTATATTTACACTACTAAAAATAATCGTAAGTGCCTGTTTTCTTGGCATAGTGGGTATAGTTCTTTTCGTAATGGTATTTTTTCCAAATCTGGTATTTCCGTACCCCGGACTGTCTATCAGTTATCCCACGAAAAAACAGGACTATCGTCGGTGAAACTGCAAAACCGCGTAAGTAACATTTTAAATAAGGAGCAAAATGCACCTTATAATAATACAGTAAGGTTCATTTTGCTCAATCGTTACGCGTTTTTGGAGTATCACCGACGCTATACTTATATTTGAGATTTGTGCGATTGCGTTGTTCTTAAAGCCTTATGTATGCTCACTTACAAACCAAGGTTATCATTTCATAAAAAAAAAGTTAGGAGCCATTATATCTAGTGAACCATCACGACCGTTCCCAAAACATGGAAAGTGCTCGATCGAGAAGTGAACCTGCATCGGACCGCGCCACGCGCATTAAGACAATTCACATATATTTATTTAGAATATCGCAGTAGTTTTTACTCATGCTCTGACGACTTCCTTCTGGTATATAGAAGCTAGAACATAAAAAGTGTATTAAATTTTATAAATTTAAATTTAGTGTTAGTTAGGTCCGAAAAAAAAAGTGGTGCCGCGACCAGGATATTTGAAATATTGCCGTTCTCAAGTTATTCCTTAGCCTGTAAATATACCAGTGGGTGCGTCATAAAAACGTTAGGCAGCGACGTTTTAATCATACAAGTCGTCGCAATACGCATCGTTAACCTTGTCAACGCCATTGACGCCATTTTAAATAAAGAATGAAGGGTATCCGGCGTTGAAAAGATTAATTGTCATGGCCGTGTCATTATCTGCGGGGCTCCAATGCAGGTCCTAGCTCCTAGGGCTCCTAACTCTCACCGTCGCTCCGTCCGTCCGTATGTCTCCGACGTTTACACCCCCAAAACAAAACGCACTGGAAAAACACTTGATTATTCGGTTTTTTTTTATTAGTTTTTTTTCGGTGTGGGGAAGCCAACGGCCCCCCGCAGATTATGACAATCGGCATTAATTGAACCCATTGTTTAATACGTTTAAATATATATTATTAATAAAGGTTTCATTGTTTGTTTATAACCAAAATGGAGTTGTTACTGTGTTGAAAAATAAGACGATAATTAATATTTATGTTTTATTCAGATTTGTTAACAAACACCGATTTTAAGTGACTATAAAGCAGCGTAGGCAAAAAGTACCGCCAGAAAAAAAGAAACGCTTTCTTCAAAAACCGCACTTCAATCTGATCGTATTTTATATTTTGTTCATAGCCGTCCGAATCTAGAAATTAATAATTTATCTCTGGGATGGCAAAAATGGGTATTTTTTCAGTGGACAAAAATAGGAGCAGAAAAACCACTAAAAAGGTAATTTAAAAATAATTTACTGAAAAGAGTATAAACGTAATTTAAAAAAAAGACATCTTTTAAAACAAACACCTTTTACACACCTTTCAGGCCAGTCTTTAAAAAAATACCAAAAAGGGTAAATAATAATGGCTGATCTTTTTGGGATAGCTTATTAAGAAGCGTAGTGTTGTATATGTCAAACTAAAAATAGGAATTTAACAAGAATCTTGTTACAAGATTCTTGCCACAGAGTACCATATACTCAAATTCTTAAATGACTATAATATGTTATTAAACATACTGTGTCAGCAAATTTTATGACGAAACGCAAAGGTCAAAGCCGGGTTCGCAAGGAAAAGCCGCCCTGTTATCAAATGTATACTGTATTCGTTATACAAGCTCTTATGATAAGTATTTTGGATAATGGAGTGCATGCCCCTACCCTGATGTATGGTAGTGAATGTTGGGTGTGGCAGAACAAGCATGTTAATCGTGTAAACGCAGTTGAAATGCGCTCTTTGCGTAGTATGTGTGGTGTGAAACTGATTCATAGAGTAAGAAATGCCCTAGGCTTACTTTTTCACTACAGTGTCCTATAAAAAGAGACTCGCCAATACTATAAACAGTAACAATAACAAGTATCATACAGTGAACACAGCGGCAGATAAACCGTCCGCTGTTTATGACATTCGTGTATTTCGTTTCTTAAAAGTAAATATTAAATAAAATATTGTCAAGAATATACTTGCATATTTTTCTTGCGTTCCAAGAGAGCAATACTAACATTAATTTTAGTACCTATAGTTTAAAAATGTCTAATGTTTTTTTTTAATCTTTTATACATTTCCTGTTATAGTCCATTTCAAATACGAAGGCCCAATGCACTTGAAACTTAACAATAGGGCTCATAATGTTTGCTTTTTGTTATCTAATTAGGAGCACAAAAGATAACAAAAGGCTTGGTTTTCCATCTGCTTTGAAAAAAGCCCTTGTCACGCCTGTGCACAAGGGTGGTGAGAGAACCGATCCAAATAACTACAGACCAATCTCGGTGTTAACGGCAATATCTAAAATTATAGAAAAACTTATCAACTCCAGACTAATAAATTACTTTAATAAATTCAATTTACTCTCTAAATTTCAATTCGGTTTTAGGCAAGGCAAGTCGACTGAAGATGCCGTACTTAACTTAGCAACTCTAATCACTAATGAAGTAGACAAAGGTAATAAATGCCTATCAGTTTTCTTAGATTTAAAAAAGGCATTCGACACGGTCTCTCATCCAACCCTTGTGCGCAAGCTTGAACACTACGGCATCAGAGGACGACCCCTGGAGTTGTTCAGTGATTATCTGAAAAACCGTAATCAAAAAGTAAAAGTCGGAGATTGTTTAAGTACTGATTCAGAGATCTCCTTTGGAGTCCCACAGGGCAGTGTCCTGGGACCGACCCTATTCCTTGCCTATATAAATGACCTCACTGAAGTCTGTACTAGGGATGGTCATATCATACTTTACGCGGATGACACAGTTGCTACTTTCTCTGGTAAAAATTGGGAATCGGTCTTTGCCATTGCAGAGGCAACCCTTACTAAGATTAACTTTTGGCTTACTACAAACCTACTCACTCTTAACTCCGAAAAATCGAATTACATCTGTTTTAGCAAAAATGTTACCACTCAACCCCCCCCAAATCTTAAACTAAGAATACATAAATGTAACCCTTCAATTAACTTATCTTGTGACTGCACAATATTAAAAAAAGTAGCATCAACTAGGTACTTGGGAATTATTTTCGACCAGCGTCTATCGTGGCACCCACACCTAGAGTACATCAATAATCGAATACGCAAACTGATTTGGCTGTTTAAAACCCTAAGACACATCACGACCACAAATCTACTTAAACAAATTTACACTGCACTAGCTCAATCTATAATGACTTATTGCATTCCAGCATGGGGAGGAGCAACTAAATGTAAGTTTCTTGAAGTTGAGAGAGCCCAGAGACGTTTGCTTAAAGCCATGTTTTTCAAACCGTATAGATTCCCAACCTCTGAACTCTACAAACTTTGTGAACTTCTGAGCATGCGTAAGCTTTACATAGTATCGGTTGCCTTAAGGCTTCATAAACAACTGCCTCTTAAGCCCTCTAAAGGAGGAAGGAGAACTCTTGCACCCGCACCGGTCCCCTTTAGAAAATCGGCCTACGCTAGGAGACAATACTGTGTACAATCTGCATATATCTACAATAGGATAGATAAAAAAATTAAAATTCACTCTAGAAAACGGTATGACTGCAAAAAATCTATTACTGAATGGCTTACTAATCTTTCATACGACGAATCTGAAGCACTTCTTTCCCAAATTAGTTATACATAATATACCTCCACATCCCTGCTGTTTGTTATCCTTAATAATATATTAACTTACATAATTAAAACAATTGTCACAAACACTACTTCAGCTGTAGCGTTTAGTCTTAATAAAATGAAACCATAATTGAGAGACTCCACTCACATACACACACACACACACACACATACACACACATACACACACACACACACACACACATACACACACATTAATCTATAAGTGTTAAGAGTTCCTAAATAGGGATAGCTCTAGTATTAAGTATTAGTGGTTAATTTCCCCCTTCTTTACAAACGTGCAACAAACCAATCTTGGTGGCAGCACTTGGTGAACAGGAGGGGGATACCACAAATGTTATTATTTTTCCATACTCTCTGTCTTTCTACTTTTTAATTATAACTGTAAATGTTCTAACTATAGGAAGTTTGTTAAACATTGCTGTATTTAGAAGAGCGGGTTCTCCTGATACAAGTATCTGAATACTTAATAGGAGATCCCAACCTTATTGTGATGTGCACTTCTATTGTTGAACCAAATAAACTTTTTTTTTTTTTTTTTTTTTTTTTTATTGGGCCTTCGTATTTGAAATGGACTATACCTAATATTCAAAATCTACAATATTAAATGTATGCTCGTTTAATCCTATAACTAAAAAAAAAGCTGATTTCAGCACAGCAAAGATAGCGGTTAAGAGTGATATGAAACTACCATTTTTTTTTTCCCTCAGTCAAACTCAGCCAGGTGTTGTAAAGAAAATTCAACAGAGCCCAATTTTGTGCTCAGAAGAACGAAAGAAAGCTATAAAACCAAACAATAAATAATGTGGGTAAAGTTTATTTTTTATGGCATACGCTATACGCTAAAATAAAGTAAAAAAATCAAAACTATAACACTGTATACCGATAACATACCTTTTTGCATACGTACAAGTGAACTTTTTCTCCTTAAAAATCAAGACAAAAAGGATACTTACCAATTTTTTTCTATATGAAAGAAGACCGTTACATACGTGCCACTTTGAGTAAAGAAGGAGCCACTATCAGTGTTACCATAGGCAAACAAATGTTTTCCAACTGCTCAAAAATCTGTTCTGTGGTAAAGGTATTTTTGGACAACAAAAAAAAAAGTTCCTATTTCGCAAACGCAAAAAGCATCATTTTACAATAAACATAACACAGAACGATATTTTCTGCCGCAATCATTGTTAAGGTTAGGTACATAACCCAAGCATAATTAAGTATGTTCAAATTTCAAGTTTGTAAAATAATACGACTTTCAAAACCCCAAGTCATCATGACGACGATCTGATCGAATCGAAAGTAAAGGTACGATTTCAATTTGACTGTGACAAAAGTTAAATCAAAACAGTCACAATGCGTTTATAAATAAAGTATTAAATTCGAACGCAGAACGTTCTGCGTGTATTCATAAAGGTTATAATAAACGTGTATTATTTGCTAAAGTTAATACAATCCCGTTATCCGTTCCGAAGCAGGTTCACTTAAAAATAAACTTATACTATAAAAAAAAAACATCACCACCAAACCATTTTCATTACTTTTTATTATTTATTTTATTTACAAATCACTTACCTCGCCCTTCTCCTTCTTCTTCTCTTTCTTGCCTTCTTTCACTTCCTTCTCCCGCTCCTTGTCTTTGTCCTTGTCCTTGTCTTTCTCCTTCTCCTTGTCCTTATCTCGCTCCTTGTCCTTCTTTTCCTTCTTACTGGAGCTGCGGTCTCGATCTGTGGACATGTTGACGTATTAGTCATACACAGATTTAGGTTACCGTCTTTCCTGGGGACAACCCGAAGTAAACTTTTTTTTTAAACCGAACCCATCTGCATCGCTCATTCCTAAAATACCATAATTTGAAAATACCAGATTCCCAAAAAACTGTTGTCATTTAATGTAAGGACAGACAGACGGACGAATAGATCTTAGAGAAGGAGGGAGAAGGCTTAGTATTAGTCAAGGATAGGACAAACGCCCGTCATTTTGAAAACTTAACCCTGTTCTATACAGTAGAGACTTCCTAATGATATTTTTTTTTTAGAAGTTTACTCAAAATATTATAATTTAATGTACTTCAACACATTTATCAATAAATTACCTATTCTTCTATCATCGCATTAGACACTACTTGAGTTCAATGACTTATTTTATTTTATTAATATAAGGAAGTCTCTACTGTACAGAACAGGGTTAAGTTTTCAAAATGACGGGCGTTTGTCCTATCCTTGGTAGTAGTGTCCCCACACTTCGAGTACGGAAGGGCTCAGTTCATTTGAACGGTACCAAAAGTACGTTTGAAAAACATATTTTACAAATTACATTTCGCAGAAATGTGTTAACATGGGCCTATTAAAGTTAGGTCAGACTTTTGACCACGGTAAAATATAAAATAATGCCCTTTGCGAAATTAAAGTTTGCCAAATGATAATTTGGTAAAACATTAAACAAGATATGAAAAGATTCATTAGGGCTTTGTCATCCCGGCTCATAGACACCTCCGGAGATGCAAGAGCTGGTGCTTAAAGATACATACATACATAAACTCACGCCTTCATTCCCAAAGTGGGGTAGGCAGAGCTACGGAATTATCAGCAACTCTAAAACCTTGTTGATAATTCTGTGACCACATTTTGCATAATTAGGCTAAGCTGTCTAAAGATAAAAGATGTTTATTCAGTGAGTAGGCCGCAAGGGCACTTTTACACGTCAAAAATCTACCAGCGCTTAGCAAGAGACCATGCTGAGAAGAAACGCCGCAAGAAACTCAACAGTCAGTCGTTTTTTAAATATTGCTTATATACACTCACGAGCAAAAAAATCGACTCAAGCTGCACGTTTGGGTTCTCCGCCCAGTATATCTTGACCTATTCAGAATATCTTAAAAAAATGGTATCAAATGAAAGCTGATAATGTAACGATTTAAAAAATAATAATTTTCAGTCATGCCATTTTCCACAAGTGACAGGAGCCAGGTTTTGCAGAGATGCATGAAAAAAAACAAAAAGAAAGAAAAGGGAAATCGTAAAATAAAAGGCATGTTAAGGAAAATAAGGTTTTATTTATTCATTAATACTTCGTTTTTCCACCCCTGGCCCTTATCACAGCATTCAGGCGGTTTTTCATGGATCTTATCAGCTTTTTGATAAGCTCCTGGGGGATGGCATCCCACACCTCCTGCAGAGCTGTCCTCAGCTCCGTAACATTTGAAGGAGCTGGATCCCTCTTCCGAATCTGCCTTTTCAGGTAGTCCCAGAGATGTTCAATGGGATTCAGGTCCGGGCTGACGGCTGGCCAGTTCATGGTGGGAATGCCGACCTCGGCAAGGTAGGCCCGAGTGATCCTTGCGGTATGACAAGTGGCATTATCCTGCACCAGGACGAACCCCTCGTCATAAAAACGGGCGTAAGGAACAACATGCTCCTCAAGGATGTCAGTGATGTACCTGGCAGCGGTCAAACCACCGCCACGGCCCCCACCAGGTACGAAAACGAGCTCTGTACGCCCTTCGATGGAAATGCCCGCCCACACACTGACGAAACCTCCGCCATAGGCAACTGTTTCCTTGAAACAGCATTGTGCATACCGTTCTCCTGGCCTCCTGTAGACTCTTCCTCGTCTGTCACAGCCATTCAAGCACACCCTGGACTCATCACAAAAAAGAACTCTGGTCCATTGCTCAATGGTCCAATTTTCGTGTTGACGAGCAAATTCCAGGCGTGCTTGGCGGTGACGCGGGAGCAGTCTGGGGCCCGTGGCGGGCCGATTTCGGGTCAGGTTAGCTTCCTCGAGTCTTCGTCTTACTATCCACTCACTGGCAGTAACCCCTCGTACATCCCGAAGATGCTGATTGACAGTAACGGCGGTCTGGTGCCGATTTCTGAGAGAGGAAGTGACGATAAAGCGGTCATCCCTCTCAGATGTGCACCTCCGGCGGCCAGAACCTGGTCTTCGTGTCAAGGCCCCAGTCTCCCGAAACCGTCGGTAAACTCGGGTTACTGCTGACTGGCTTAAATTCAGCTGGTCAGCCACGAAGCGTTGGTTGTGTCCCTCTTCCAGCAAGGCCACGACTTGGGCGGCTTCAGTCATGGTGGTATCCATTTTCTTCAGGGTTTCCGAGTAAGGTCGTTAGTAGAGATGTGTACCGGTCAACTTCTGATAAGTGACTGATGACATTTCCCCCTCCTACCCATATTTATAGGGGTCAAAAGGGGCACACCTTGTACGTTTCGGAACGAGTAAATGATCCACATATCGGGAAATGAGACATAACTTGGAAAGTCCTGGGCGGATTCCCAGGGTTCTTGTTTTTTTTTAAATTGTTACATTATCAGCTTTCGTTTGGTATCATTTTTTTAAAGATATTCTGAATAGGTCAAGAGATACTGGGCGGAGAACCCAAACGTGCAGCTTGAGTCGATTTTTTTGCACGCGAGTGTAATAATAAACTTAACCTAGCATTAAATATGAAAGAATGAATACCACATAAAACTAAACATAAATATATTCATGCTTAGCTGAGCAGGAAAATGTGTTAAAACTCAGAAGAACTAAGTAATAGTACTTATACTAATATATATATATTAAATTATACTTACCTATGACGGTGCAAGACAACCCACATAAAAAGTTTCGATACACTCTCCTACAGAAACCGTGTCCCTTAGACTTATATATTTTTTATGACTAAAAGATAGGTCCTGGAATAGTAATAACGATATTCGAAATCTACGCATGCGAAGACGCGGGCAGAAGCTAGTAGTATATAGCTGAGTATCTTGCGGCGTTTCTTCTCAGCAGTAGTCTCCTCTTGTGAAGCGCTGGTAGATTCTTTACGTGTAAAAGTGTCCGTGCGGCATCGCGAGCTCGTCCGTTTAAACCAATTCTCGGCCCGCAATTGCCTGCTTCACTGCCTAGGCAATAATGTACTATTATCTTATCTTACACTAACCTTTCTCTTTGGTATCTTTCTCCTTGTCCTTCTTCCTCTCGCCTTTCACAAGCTTGCAGTACTCCCTGAAGTAGTCCTCCCTGAGGGTGCTGCTCTCGACGGCCTTGTACCGGGCGTCCGAGTCGACCTTCTTCTTGGCGTCGGGCCAGCGCGCGCGCCGGTCGACCGTCTTCTCCTTGAGGAGCGCTATGAAGTCGGTCTTAGCCTAGAAGGAAGGGCGGCGTTTAGCGGGGCAGGGGCACGGGGCGGGGGACGGGCGGCGCGGCGGGCGGTGGGGTCAGGTCGTCGCGGCGCGTGGATAGGCTGGTGTTGTGTGTGTTTCATGTGATGTGTCTTTTATTTTTAAATAGCCGTATAAAGTATGGCCACCGGTTCTTTAAGATTTGATGTCGATGATTTTTGATTTATTCTATACATTTTCTGATTCAAAATCTGTATTTAATGTAATTTATCGGAATAGTTTTAATTTCCAAGAACAACGCCGCAATATCCAATTTAAGCTTTAAGTGGTGTTATGTGTTTATCCACTAACCAAAAAGAGGAGTGGTATAGATATGTTTGACTAATGTCAGTCGGTTCTAAGTTCCGTGACTCAAATTCAAATTGATATAATTTTTTGCGTCTATGGCCTCGTAAGGTACATAATCAAGACAATTTAATTTGAACTGTGTTGCAAAGACAATAAGGTTCATTTTCATATCTCCATAAACTGAAAATGGCATCGAACAAACGTAATTGAACTTTATTGCCTTAATGGTGGTAGATTCAAAGTCCCACAAAAAAATATACATACATACAAGGGCGTGGAAATCAAGGGAGGAGGCCTTTGCCCTGCAGTGGGACACAATATTGGGCTAATTAATAATAATAATTAGGGTTAGGACTTTTGGTGGCATAACGTGGTTCTAGAATCCATGGAGTCGTTATTTCCTAATTATTATAACACGTGACACTTTGATTTTGACCTTCAGCATGGGCATATTTCAAAATGAACTAAATATATTTTTAGTTCAGTTTATCCATACCTACTAATACTTGCTTGTTTGTAAGGCTTTCACAGAGCAAAGATATCCTCCGTACCAAAATTAATTTAAATTGGCTTAGCGGTTCAATAAAAAAATGAATTTTGAAATATTAAAAACCGAAGGTCAAAATCAAAGTGGTATGTATTTTAATAATTAGGAAATAGCGACTCCATGGATTCTAGAACCACGATATGCCACCAAAAGTCCTAACCCTAATAATAATAACATACAAGGGCACAGAAGTGGATCGATTTCAATGCATTTTTCAACCTTAATAATTCCGTCATATCCGTTTGTTCTTAAGTCGAAGCCAGTTAATGCAAAGACTGGGCAATGCTTCTAAAATTAGACATGTAGGTTTTTTGTGGCTTACCGGCGACGATCATCACGCCAAGTTTGGTAACACAGAACCAAGCTGTTCTGTCACCTCGGTGTTAGTTTTCAAGTATTATATTCAGACCTAGGAATATACGGGGCAAAATTCAATGACAGCTAGGGATTGCCTATATCGATTAACTCAATTATCGATGCTTTTCCCATATACCGCTCCAAGCTTTGATTGAAAAATAAAATTTTATTGAAAGTATGCAAATGAAACAAAATAACAACATAATTCTGGTTATTCTTTATTTTAAAAGAATTTCAATCATCTTCAATCATCATCATCATCATTTTTTTTTACTCCTAACAAATTCTGATCGTTTAATTTAACAATAGAACCTAAATGGGAAAGGCACTCTGAAATACACATTAAGGAAAAAAATATGATAATGATGAGTGGAGGTCAATCCTTTTAAAATAAAGAATAACCAGAATTATACAGCTATTTTTTTTCATTTGCATACTGTCACTACCTTTTTTATTTTCACAAACAAAACTTGTAGAGATCACTAGTATATGGGAAAAGCATCGATAGTTGAGTTTATCGATATAGGCAATCCCTAGCTGTCATTTAATTTTGCCCCGTATATTCCTAGGTCTGATTATATTGTTATGAGACTATAAGGTATTTGTAACTATGGCCCTCGTTGCTCTAAATAAAAGTTAATTATTTTATTATATCGTCGGTGAAACTGCAAAACCGCGTATTATGTGAAACACTTAACGATTTTAGTGAAATAATCCCGACGGATTAATAGAGAGCTTATTATAATTAGTATTGCCGCGTGGTTGCCGGCTTAGAATAGTGCCACTCCATGTCTTCCCGTGGAAGTCGTAAGAGGCGACTAAGGGAATAAAGGCTTGTAGTACTGTTAGGCGATGGGCTTGCAACCTGTCACTAATATACACTGTTAAACATCTTAGCCTAATTGTGCAAATTGTGGTTACAGAGATATCAACAAGTTTTTAGAGTTGTTGGTGATTCTGTAGCTCTGCCTACCCCACTCTGGGAATGAAGGCGTGAAGGTATGTATGTATTATAATTACAGCCCAGTGTCCCACTGCTGGGCAGAGGCCTCCCTCTCTTCCGCGCATTCCTGTCTCGTGTGAGGGAGCACTTAAAGAATAAAACGATCTCGCCTACCGCCGTCTGTCCCTCTGTGTATACGCTAAGATATTTCAAAGTACACAACGGATATTAATGTAGATATTATCAATACAAGTGTCCCAAGAGGAAGGTTTTCATTTGTAATAAAATGGATTATGATTAAAAAAAAAAAAAAAGACGACCTACGGATGTACGGGTGTTTCAGAAAATTCACATAAAACTCGATTTGTCTGTCATTAAAATTGTTTTATTAAAATTAAATTCCAAAATCTAGCCTCGTATCTTTCTATTTTTAAGACTGCCCAAAAATGGAGTGTAATGTTATCATATCAGGCTTCATGTATGTATGTATGTTTGTACGTTTATATGTGTGTGGCATCGTTAGAATCCTTTCACCATCCCAGGTGACATAGGACACCTTTGCTGTTAAAATTGAAATAATAAAAATGGCATAATGACCATTATTAACATAGGTATATCGACGAAAATATTTAAAAAACTTAGTCGGGAAGAAATCGCTATTTACCGATAATACAGTCAGTTGACTCAATTTATATAATTTATTTTGTGTTTACTTCCTATACTGTTTTAACTAATGGTGTTTGTGTATGAATATGTGTATTGTATTGTATTTACGTAATATCCAATGGTATAAAGCACAAGTTCGCTCAGCAACCCCCACTACCCACCGCGAGCCGCCCACGGCCGGCGCTTAACCTAACGCATAGTGCATCTCGCTCCTGAAAGGGAAATCGATTAGATGCTGAAAAGAGACGGCATTAGAACCTGTGGGGGGAAAAATGATTAGTTCCTGAAAGATAAATAGTTCATTAGTTTGATGCATGCAAGTAAAGGTATTTTAAACGCGCGGGAATAAATGTAATAAGTTTAATGTAGTAATGTAATAGGCCGATTTTGATGCGTTTTAATAAGGAAGGAGCTACGTTTCATGAAAATCGGTCAAGCCGGAGCCAGAGATATCAGCTCTGAAAGAAGGGTTTTGTCTATCTAATAGATACTCAATACTATCAGGGTGGGTTTTTTTTTGATTGCCAGTAGTGTTAGTAATTGTGGCGATATTTTTCCAAAAATATTTTTTGTCTGTGATTTTACCGAATGTCTTTTTTCCTGGTCGCATAATTACCATTCTGGTTTTTTTTCAGTCGTAATTTTCACCATTGTAATTAAGCCGAAATAGGTAGTTAAATTTATAAATATAGGAAATATGTCTGCGTTAGCCAAAGGATAGGATATTTATAATGTTGTAGGAAGTTTTGTGAAGTTCACTCCGGTTTGGATTGCGTTCGAAGTGACACGATTTCAAATAAATAAAAAATGAATTCCTGAAAGCTTGTTAACACTCTTTATGTCGTCTCGTGGGCCTTACTATATTTTATAGATTTATAATACCATAATTATTAAGCGACAATTTTATGAATTAATGTCACCAGAATGGTAATGGGCGTCACTTTTACACACAAGTTGCTCTGCTTTAATTTGGGAGTGAATTTGAAACAATCACGGTCAGTAGCTCTGTCAATCCTTCTCAACGACGACGAGCCGCCCTACGGCAATATATAAACTACTGTATAATAAATTAATAATTAAAAAAAAAAACCGAAAAATATTTTTTATTAGCATAAGGAAGTCTCTGCTGTACGGAACAGGGTTTGGAGCCTGGCCTTACAAAGGTCTCTCTGTCTAAAAATCCGCTCCCTTGCATCGGATTCTAATACAATTTTCACCACCAGTGCCCTTATAGTTGGTTCTAGTTAATATGACGAAAAGCACTTAAAACCAACCATTACCAACATCTACAGGGCGAACGACATGAAGTGTTACCAAATTCACAAAATCGAGCCTGGTGTCAAAGTAAATGCGACTTACTATCGGGAAAATGTTTTGGAAGCTGCTTTGGAGCCTTGGGCACGCAAACATTTCGGTAGTAGACCGTGGACATTACAACAAGACTCGGCCCCGGCTCATAAAGCTCGTGTGAACCAAGAATGGCTGAACAACGCGTGCCACAATTTATTTCGTCCACACAATGTCTTTCGAATTCCCCAAACGCGAACCCGATGGACTTCTATTATCTGGTCCATTGTGGAGAGCAAGGTGAGGAGAAGAAAACATGCCAGTATGGATGCATTGAAGAAAGCGATCGTACGTAATTGCCATTGCATACCGCAGGATCACATTCGTGCAGCGCGCAACTCATTTTTCTACCGTCTGAAGGCCATAGACAGCAGAAGGTGGTCATATCGAGTTAAAATAAAGTAATCTTAAAAATTTGATATCTTTTTCTCATTTTTTTCTTAATAATGAATAATTTAAGACAACAAAAAAAAATCGTAGCCTTTTGAATTTGGTAACACTTCATATCGTTCGCCCTGTATTCTTCAATTGTTATCCTCAAGTAGGGTTGTAAAACAATTACGCAGGTGTGTCGGTACGGCCAAAGTATACTGTGAACAAACAATCTTGATAGTTTTGATGTTGCCGGTATTTTACTTAATAATTAAATGTTTCTAAAATAATAATTAAATACTGTGTCAATATCACTTAGTACAATTGAAGAATAGTATTAAAAATACATTTTTACCTGAATGTTAACCGCACTGTACTTAATTGTATTTAGAAAACAATACACCTACTTAAATGTGTCCGGTTCAGGCAAAACCCAATGATCAAGAAGGGTTGAGCTACTCCAAGGCACGCGCCACACTTCGGTCGCCTTTTGTTATCTTTTCCTTTCATATTTAGCAACAAAAGAAGTTGTAAAATCCTGCGTTAAGTGCATTTTCGTCACTTAAACTGGAACCAACTATACCATGAGTTACAATTATCGTACTCGCTAGCGAGTCGAATGCTCTGTCCTTTACAGACCTCGTATTATTCTTATAGAGTGCGAGGGACAGAGAATTCAAGTCGCTAGTGAGTACGGCAATTATAACTCATGGTAAGGGTAAGTTAGATATTTTCAAGGAAGGTTTTTATGTATAATAAATTCTTGTTTATGTGAAGCGATTACAGATCGCTAGTATTTTTTGTTTGTTAATACCTTTACTTACATTACACCAGTGTACGCCTAACACTAGCTTTGGCTTTAAAAAACAAAACCAAACGTTACGGATGCCTCATTATAATTCTTAAGATATATAAAAATCATTACTTTGGGGCCGTTCAAGTATTACGTGAGCAGATTTCTTACCATTTTTTACCCCCCCGCCCCCCTTGTCATCAAAAGTAAGCAAAGCACTTACCCCCTCCCCCTATGCTTACGTAAACATTTTTAGTAATAAATGTTTTTTTATATTGTTATTTTTAAAATAGGAAAATTCATGAAAATATTATGTTTAACTGATACACATAGAGTAAATGACAAAAAAATATAATCAGAACTTAAATAACTAACGATGACGTAATCATCATCTAGACCCCCCCACCCCCCATGTCATCCAAAATAAGCAAAACAGAGACCCCCCCACCCCCCCTTGGTGCTTACGTAATACTTGAACGGTCCCTTTCAACATGCAAGCGAAATATGTGCAAAAGCCCTTGTCAAATTCAAGAGCATACAATCTTTAAATGTATCAAAATATATACAGTTAAAGTCATAAATATATATAGGTATCAAAGACGTCGAAAATATCTACACGCCTCAATGCCACTAACAATAAGGTTCGTGTATACATATATTTGACCCGATACGTGTATAGATATTAGTGGTATTTAACTGTACAGTAAAACTACAGAATTAATTGTAGCCAGCTGTGTATCGCTGTCACTGTCTTTGGCATCTATAGGAGTATTTTTTATACCGAGAGAGAGCGAGACAACTATAGACATCAGAGTACAATTAATATAGTTATAGTTTAAGTTTGATAATTACTAAAATAATAAAATAAATATTACGTTTTAAAATTCAAGTATTACCGGAATGAGCGCTTAATCATCGCTACTTTCGTTTTTATTCATTATATTGTTTAATTATATATCATAGGAAATATCAATCAAAGTGCCCTAGCCCCAAACTAAGCTCTAGGCTTGTACTATGGGTACTAGACAACGATAAACATACTTAAATACATAGAAAACATCTAAGACTCAGGACCAAATACTCGCGCTCATCACACAAATATTTGGCCATACCGGGAGTCGAACCCGGGAGATTTCAATGGTCCCTAGCCCAACGAACGGCCCATTTTATTCTGAAAAATCAAGGTATTTTTTAATCCTTATGCGTGCGATGCTAAAGAATTACATTATTTAACAAATAGAAAACAATACTACCAAATCGCAGTAGCTTAGCAACTACAAAGTGAAGCCATAACGCTTGCGATTCCCATACAATTTTCCCAAAATATGATTTGACACCGATCAAATAGTCTTAAACCAATTTAACAGTTAGTTACACTTAAGGTCCACTAATAACTCAAAGCTCCAAGGGCTCAAATTATTTATCTGTTAAAATAAATAATATTTAATAAAAGCTTCCCCTTTCATACAATCTGTATGGACGCGACAGGTCTTCATTTTGAATACCTTTGAAATAAAACGTTGGATTTTGACAGAGGTTCACTGTACTTTTTTTTAAATGAGATGTAGGGACCCCTCTAGATTTGTAGGTCCGTACATCAGTTTAGACTAGGGTTTGCAATCCGGATCCATTTTGTATGGAAGATCCGGATAATTTCGGAACCAGATCCGGATCTTCCATACAAAATGGATCCGCATTGCAAACCCTAGTTTAGACCTTATTCAATCTAAAATTAATTATGACTAGTTCTTGATTGATTGACATTCAATAAATCATATTTTTTGGCAATTGTATGGGAATATAATTCTGTGGCCTGGAGCTAATAGCGCCAATATCAATTATTATGGTTTTCCGTAATGAGCGTTTTTACCATGCATCAGCATTAATAGTTTATCAGTATTAATACCGACTTTGGCCCTATTAGCACCAGGCCACAGAATTAATTGTCTCAGACGGGAATCGAACCCGCGTTCGTAAATAAGTACTTTTGTATGATCAATATGATTTATTTCAGTTTCAGCTTTGAGAATCAAACATGACAAACATACCTACATTATTTGGTGTGAAATAAAGCCAAGTAATGATTCTATCGCATCCGTAAAGTTTGTTTTTCAACTAAATTACTTCTGATAATAAATGAATTTACATTTTCTTTCATTTCTCGATTCTGATTTATAATAGTAACTTGAAAATTTTACAATGTATTCCTTGATTGATTTCAAATAGTTTGTTAGTAGTTTTACCTTGAAAGCATTAATTACTTGTAGCGACTTATCGATTCGCATTTCACCAAAGGATCTATTCTACACGGTAAAAACCATATCGTGTTTGAGCTGTTATCGTATTGTCAGCTTTGATAGCTCCTATTTACATGACAGTAATGGTGGCTGACGTCATAACCAGGGCCCGTAATTTTCATGCCGATGACATCAATTTGACGTCACGCTCCATATAGGGTGATCCCAAATAGTTTTCTTGTAAATTATTACTCATTAGTCGTCAATCATTTTAATCATGTACAAATGACTTCAAAAGTATTCTATTTACACGTTGAATAAATAATACTTACTTGATACGTGAAACGTAAATAAAACTATTTGATTTGTTGTTATACATACATTTTATTAAATGGTGCAAGTGCCACTGAGAAATAAAAATACTGATTTCCTAATTCTATAAGTTGTTAAAATCAGAAAAAATGTGTCCATCAATGATACATTTTCTTTTTATCAAAGAAGTTGGAATAATTAACCAAATGTGTGACAAAACAAACAAAAATACGATTACAAAACAAAAGGATTTTTATGAATATTGCATTACGTATGAACGCGAATATGACTTAGATTTTCTTTGCATGGGAATTAATTCGAGAAGGATGGCGTGCTTTACGTTAGAGAGGAATTCTGTTTTCTACGTAATTATTGTAATGCGTTGTTAACAATACCATTTAATAAAATGTATGTATAAAAAAAAAACAATTAGTTATATTTACGTTTCACGTATCAAGTAGGTATTATTTATTCCACGTGTAAATAGAGTACTTTTGAAGTCATTTGTACATGATTAAAATGATTGACGACTAATGATTAATTATTTACAATAAAACTATTTGGGATCACCCTATATGGAGCGTGACGTCAAATTGATGTCATCGGCATGAAAATTACGGGCCCTGGTCATAACAATACCATAAGTACCATAACGGATCAACTAGGATATCGTTCTTACCGCCTAGAATAGAGACCAGCGTTACTATAGCCTAACGCACTCGCGATCGAAATCGGCTTCAAAGCGGAACAATTGTGTACATTGTATGCAGACAAGCGTTCGATTTTCAAAATGAAAACGATAGCGATTGCGTTAGGAAATAGCCCCGTTATTTTGTGATAGCATTTTGTCATATGTGGAGTTAGGACTTTTGGTGGCAAATCGTGGTTCTAGAATCCATGGAGTCGCTATTGCCTATTTATTGTAATACATACCACTTTGATTTTGACCTTCAGTATTTTAATAATTCAAAATTATTTTTTTAATCAAACCGCCAAAACAATTTAAATGGATTTTGATATGGAGGATATCTCTGCTGGGAAAAGCGTCACAAACAAGCAAATATGAGTAGGTATTGAATAACCGAACTAAAAACGTATTTAGTTCATTTTGAAACATGACCATACTGAAGGTCAAAATCAAAGTGTCATGTCATAATAATAATTAGGAAATAGCGACTCCACGGATTCTAAAACCACGATATGCCACCAAAATCCTAACCCTAGTCATATGTATAGTAGCAAAGATCATTAAATAAGTAAATAATAGATATCGAGGATCAATCTCGCAAACGTGGCCAACTCAAACTAAGCTATAGGTGTATCGTCGGTGAAATTGCAAAACCGCGTAAGTAACATTTTAAATAAGGAGTAAAATGCACCTTTTTAATAAGACTGTAAGGTTTATTTTGCTCTATCGTAAATATCACTTACGTTATACCACAGACTCAGGAACAAATACTCGCGCTCATCACACAAATATTTTGCTCATATTGGGAGTCGAACCCAAGACCGTTAGCTTCGTAGGAAGGGACGGTATAAAAACACCAAATAGCCAATATGGACTTGAATTTAATATACTAATGCAAACAGCCATGCGAAAATTAGCTTTGTTTTTCTTTTCTGCTGAGGTAAAGTGAGATTCGAAAATCACTACAAGAAATTACTGCTTTACAAGTAAACTACTAACAAACGTTTCAGTATTTCAAAATATTCATAATATAATTTTGTATTCAATTTTGTCTCTAATAAAATAGAAAACTAATCTCTTAAAGCTGACTAAGAATTTTTAACATCCATTTCGGTTCAGTAGTTTTCTCACAATTTCAAAGTATAACAAACACTTATGAAAAATTACAGAAGAAATCATTAAATTACCCGGACGTTTATTGGTTAAAAAACACATCCAAAAACGTCTTTTCATTAAAAATTCTTAGTCAAACAAATTAAAAAAACCTGTAAAGAAAATTATTAGTAAAAAAACTTCTATCTGCCAATTATCAAAGATTTCTCTGGCACAATTCCAATTGAGTAGGCTTCATAACGACTCAATTTCACAGTACCAGCATACCTAGATCTCGAAACGACATTGTAACACAACACCTAAATGCCTATTATTTTTTCTTAAAATACCGAATTCCAATGGACTCTAGTCCTGTTGTTTATATGACACTTTGAGACAGACATTTTGGGAAACTGATTTTTTTGGATTTAAGTAATTGTAATATTCAGTCGAATCAGTAATCAAACGTTTTGGGAATCATATGTTTTGAGATCAGTCAGAAATTTCGGGTATTTTAAAAGCGAGACAATTTGAGATTCAGGCATTATGAGAAAGTACATGTGAGATTTAGTCCAATTAAAGATTTACGCTTTCATTAACAAACGCACAATAAAGCTATTTTAGTTAAAGGATTCTTTGTCACTTTCTGTCAAATAAAAATGTTATAATGACAGAAGGATAGAGAATATTTTAAGCATACTTTAGCTATTGAGCGTTTATGAATAGGAGAGTAAATCATTATGAAATTCGGCCGAAACGAAACCTACTCTTTCAAATATTTACATTAAATTCACTTTTCATCTACAAATCCATCACCGTAGCTTCAATTGTAACAGTAGATTAATTTATTCTGGCAATACTGCCTTACATATCCTTACATGCATTGGGGGCTTAGATTTTAACTCTATATAATAAAAAATCACATGAGGTAAGGGTGCTTTAAAATTGTTACGGTTACTTGGCCAAGAAAGACTTGCATTATAAAACTTCGGTTCTTAAAATAATATCTAACCTTATATTTTTTTGAGAAGTATGGGAGTGACCATTTGTCGACTTTGGTTTCTCAATTCCAACGAGCCTTTTGACTGAAAAATCATTTTCATTTATTACGCGTTACTTCTGGACCCCCCACCGAAATTGGATATGCTTTACGGGAGTAAAATATCTTACCCAATTATTTCTAATTTAGACCGACACGGAAAACACCATCAGTGTTCCATTTCTACCTTAAAAATTGGATAAATATTAATTACTAAGTTTTAAATTTGAGATGAAAACTTATGGCAGCCCAACTCTACACTTATATAAAAAAGAAATAATCAAAAATATCAGGGACAATCTCACACACTTTGATCTAGCCCCACACTGAGCTCTAGGCTTGTACTATGGGTACTAGACAACGATAAACATACATATATAAGAAATAACTACTTGAACACATAGAAACACCAGTTTTTCAAAATATGCAAGACTCATTCACTCGTGCTCATAACCAAAGAGCGGAATTCTTCATAGCAAAAATCAAACTGTCAGAGGGATTGATCTAACTGTTTTATCGACTTATCGATGTTACGGAATAATATCGCATTAGGTATCCATAATCAACTTAAAAGATTATTCTGTAACATTTGACCTGATATGCTGATTTTATAGAAAAAAGTGATTACAGCCAAAACACCGTTATCGAGTACTACAAATATGCTCCTGTTACTTCAACTGAGGTAGAACGCTCGTTTTCATCTAATAAATGGATCTACAATGAAAAAAGGAGTAATTTGAAAGGTGACAATGTTGAAAAAATAATGACTATTTTCTTTTACTACAGGGGAGATGAAGAAAATATATTTAGTACAGATTTAGATTTCGACTTAGTTGTTTTGAATGAAGATTAGTTACCTACTCTTAGCAATATTTGTTTTTAATTTTTAATGGTAAGTTTCATATAGAAAATTTAAAAAAAAGTATTTTCTGTTTTATTCTTTACTATTATACTAAAATACAGTGGCGGTCAGCTAATTAGGGACACCGTTAATTTGTTTGTATGTATATCCAAAAGCCTGATTTCATTACTTTAACTTTGTTTCGTTAAGTGACAAATATTTATCGATAAGTTGATAAAACAGTTAGGTCAATCCCTCTGACAGTTTGATTTTTGCTATGAAGAATTCCGCTCTTTGCTCATAACACATATATTTGCTGACCGGGGAATCCAACCCGGGACCGCTAGTTTCGTAAGTCACTATCAACTTGACTAATTTGCGTCACTCGATAAAAGGTCTACCGGACAATAATAAAAAAAAAAATTAGGGAATATGTCAAAATTTGGCGGGGGGTCCAAAAGCAACTTTGTATAATCACAAAATAATCCAAACCGTATAGAATTCCAGACATGAAATATTACACTTTGTTTTTTTTTACTGGATTGGTAGAAAGATAACTTCATAACATGTCTCGTCTAATCTGAATATATTTCGTAGTTACCACAGTAAATTTAATATGCCAAATGTATGACAATAATCTAAGGATCTTTCAAGAACAGTATTTAACATTTAGAATTTTCTTTTCCTCCATCGGCGGTCACAGTGTAAGAAACAGTACGCCATCTCAGTAGAGTAAATGCGGCCAGACGGCAAGCACAGTTGGGTTACTGCTCGATGTAGTATTGACAACATTTATTCACATTACAGTAAGCACTTGTATTACTTTGTTTTGGGTATGTTACTAAAAACAAGCAGGTACACTAAGAGCCGATTTTAAAATAATAATAATTAGGTCCTAAAAGTATTAGGTTAAACTAAAATTCATGATTGGAGGCAGTATAGCCCATGACACTCCTTGGATGAATACCAACCCTACTACACGCCGCACTTTGAAATCCGTCAAGGCGTTTAGGGTACAGGTCTTAAAGAAACATGCTTGGGTCATACACAGATTTATGTACCGCCTAATTTTTTAGCTGAACCCACAGCGGCGTCAGGTCTACTTTAGTCCTATGGAATAAAATCATAAATTATACGCACACTATTTTAACTATTGACCACAGGAGAGACCACTTTTGTTTTTCGAATGTGTATGACTCGGATACAACCCAAAAAACTTTTTGAAAATCGACCCCCAACGGGAAGAAATACTGTCAATATTGTAAAAACAAAGTGAATATCGTATATAAATAACAAATTAAATAAGATCCAAAATAAACCTTAGCATGTATAACAATAAGGTACATTTTGCAACGTATTGACTTTGTTAGTTACGCTACCTACACAAAGTGATTGTGGTGGTACTGCAATGTGAACGCGTTGCCAATAGCGTCGGCCCTGGCTGGTGGGATCAAAACGAGCGAATAAAGGCATACCTAGCTCGTCAATGGGCAAGTGATCACTAGGCCGCCGCCGCGCCGCGCCGCCCTCGCCGCCGCTACAACACCCGACGCTACGTGGTTAGCTGAGCGTGCCACAAAATGGCCGACGCCACAAAATGGCGGACACACAGTCGTGAGACACGCTCGGTATAAAAGTGTGAAGTTATTAGCTATTGGAACTGAGGATCGATTATAATTGCCGTCTTTGATTTAATTTTACTGTATCTTGGTGTATTTTTAGTGAAGTGGCAGTCAAAAACTATATCATAGACGGTTAAAAGTAAAACATTCAAAACAAAAATTGCAACTTTTAAAATTCAATACAATGTATATAATTTTTTTATATAAATTAACTTTTTTTCGCATTGCAAAAGATAAAATGAAAATTTCGCTTGCAATGTCGTACTCTGGGAGTCGAACCCGGTACACAATTTAAAAATAATAATTAATAAAAAAAAAGTAAACACAACATTCTACGAAATGTACAAAAATATTAGATAATATCGTATAAAAAGTCTTGTTAGTCACGGATCAACTTCGGAATCGAACCAAAGTGAGGCTGAAAATGTCAAAAATATTATTAGAAAATTTCATTTTTTTATTTATAAGCTCAGGCAATGGAGTCAACTCGCCCTTATCTGGCTTCACAGTTCAATAATCAGGTTCACCATAGATCAGGAATCGAACCCAAAATAGCCATTCCGCAAAAAAAAATAGTAACGCAAAATATTTGAAATAATCGTTACTTTCTCGGCAGTTACTTTTACCATGACTCAAATTTTCAATGCTAGCCATTCCGCATAAAAAAATAGTAACGCAAAATATTTGAAATAATCGTTACTTTCTCGGCAGTTACTTTTACCATGACTCAAATTGTCAATGCTAGCCATTCCGCATAAAAAAATAGTAATGCAAAATATTTGAAATAATCGTTACTTTCTCGGCAGTTACTTTTATCATGACATGACTCAAATTGTCAATGCTAGCCATTCCGCATAAAAAAATAGTAACGCAAAATATTTGAAATAATCGTTACTTTCTCGGCAGTTACTTTTATCATGACTCAAATTTTCAATGCTAGCCATTCCGCATAAAAAAATAGTAATGCAAAATATTTGAAATAATCGTTACTTTCTCGGCAGTTACTTTTATCATGTGTCAAATTTTCAATGCTTTTATATTTGCAGTGCGCTATATTAAACAAAACTTGAGAAATTAGTTTTTTTTTAATAATCCTATGAGCACTACTGAGAATGCGGGAAAAGTATACACTTTTCGCTTTGCAATATTGTAACTTTGTGTCTATGGCTCATATCATTTAACGAAAGCGCTTTTTTGATTAAATGCTTTGCAACGAAACTGCGCTGTTAAAGACTTTAATCTATCTATTACTGCCCTGAATTAACTTTAATAATCGAACGCTTTGCCTAGTCTAAACTTTAGTAGAGCTCTCAGATTGTCCTTGACTATATAATATATAAATAGTGGCATACGGCTTTAATTGGGTTAATGGTTGACAGCAAACGATGGAAACTCAGTCAATGTCGGGTATCAATAGCATTAGAGGCAACTTGCACAAAAATATACTGTTCTTTGTATGGAGAAGGCAAAACGCGCACAGACTCCTACTTTAAAAATCAAAGTGCGAAGTCACGTTAGCTCTATACTTTATTCTCGAGTGACGAGTGACAGAGACAGGAAGTTTCGAATGAAGTGGTTCGTGTTAACTATCCTTGCCAAGATGCAAACGCATTGAATGAATCTATTTTCTATCGATTGGAAATGTATAGAGTTATAAAAAGCTGTCGACGAGATTTATTATTAGCTAACGTCAATCCTATACAGGATGACACTTAATCGTGAATATTCGTGAACCCGAATGTTTTAAATGTAATATTTTGTAATAATTTATAAAAATAATTTTAACCGTCCCGTGTGGTTGCCGGGTTAGACTAGTGTCACACACACACACACACACATAAACTCACGCCTTCATTCCCAGAGTGGGGTAGGCAGAGCTAAAGAATTACCAACAAGTCTTAAAACTTCTTGATAATTCTGTAACCACATTTTGCACAAGTAGGCTAAGATGTTTCCCAGTGTATTAGTGACAGGTTGCAAGCCCATCGCCTAATAGTACTGCAAGCCTTTATTCCCTTAGTCGCCTCTTACGACATCCACGGGAAGACATGGAGTAGTACTATTCTAACCCGGCAACCACACGGGTTCACTAGTGTCACTCCATGTCTTATTGTAGATGTCGTAAGAGGCGACTAAGGGAATAAAGCTAGTAATACTGTTAGGCGATGGGCTGACAACATATCACTAATCTTAGTTTAATTGTGCAAATGTGGATACAGTTTTTTTTTTAATAGTTATTAGTAATTCTGTAGCTCTGCTTACCACACTCTGGGAATGAAGGCGTCAGTTTATGTATGTTATTTTGAATTTACCCAGTCTCATGGTTGCCCTACTTCTTACGTTGAACTGTCAGACTCATACATAACGTCGGTGAAACTGCAAAACCGCGTAAGTAACATTTTTAATATGAAGCAAAATGCACCTTTTTAATAATAACGTAAGGTTTATTTTGCTCTATCATAAATTTGTTAGTTACGGTGACCACACGGTTGGTAATTTTTACGCTGAATTTACCTTGAAATGCTGCGTTAGAAACCATAATATCGGTCCACAACTTAACAATAGCTAACCTCTTGCATCTTGACTAGATCTCCCGAAGGCGAGTGGGCTTTGAGACCCATTGACAGTGCAATAATGCGTTACCAACCCTACGAGCAAAACAATTAGGTTAATTTTGGTGCAAGCTTGACCAAGTTCTAAGTTTGCTTTGACAGGCCTAATCAACTGAGTTTGACAGATTTCCTTTCGTGTCAGCATAATCTTTATACTAATGTTAACGTAAAAATATCATAAATATTTAAAAAAACTCGAGTTGCATTAACGTATGATTAGTACAAAACTCCTGTAGCAAGTGCAACCATATTACCACCTATTGGCTATCAGGGCACTCAAATGTATGACTAATTTTCATGCCGTTTTTTTTTTAAACTGCCCTTGTTTGATATTTAGAGCATATCTATTTTGTTTATCGAATCAAATATCTAATCAGTCCGTCAGTAAGATTATTATTATAAAAAATATTGAACACGCATGTTTTGATTTGTCAAATAATCAAAATTGACCAAAGTTTGCGAGTGTGGCTCGTGACGTCACAACGTGGTATAGTTTGCCATGGCGTGACGTCACACGAAATTTCAACGCCTTCGTAATTTTTTGTTCAATTCACAAAAGAAAAAATATATAATATATGCTCAATATTGTTTGATAATGTAAATTACAGATTAATTAGATTTATTAGGACACTAGCCTATTACCCTCAATTTTTTCTATATCAGATGCAGCTGACGCGAAAGTAATCCGTCGATTCGTGTACTGCCAACCCGCCCCGCGATCTACCCGGAGCTGCGCGCGTTGCAACTGACCTGCTCTCTCTTCTTGTCCTTGTCGTCCTTCTCCTTCTTGCGCAGCTCGGCGACGTGCTCGGTGAAGTAGGCGAGGCGGTCGCGCGCCTTGTCTATGCCCTTGAAGCGGTCGTCGCGCCCATGCCGCGAGGAGAACTCGTTGAATGACGATCTGCGAACCAAAATCAGTATCGTTGTAATCGTGCAATGCCAGCGGGATACCAACACCATATCAGTGTAAGACAAAAGGCTTTGACCAGTGTGTGTCGCTAGTGATGACTTACGGATCTGAGACGTGGGCGCTAACAAGCGCAAGTCACTCCGAGGGCTATGGAGAGGGCTATGCTCTGCGTGATAGAATCAGAAATGATGATATCCGCAGTAGAACTAAGGTTACCAACATAGCCCGAAGAATAGCTAATCAAAGTGGCAGTGGGCAGGACTGATGGCTGATAGGGCCAGAAGGTTCTTGAGTGGCATCCGCGGACCGGGAGACGAGCTGTGGGTAGGCCTCCAACAAGATGGAGTGATGACCTTGTGAAGATCGCGGGGACGCGGTGGATGCGAAAAGCATAAGACAGGTCTGAGTGGAGAGCCCTGGACATCTTGAAACCGTAATGACAGAACTTATGGACCTTATGTTTAAACAAGTGAAAGAACGTTACTTGGAGTGCAGCTTGGCCTCATCCATGAGCTCCTTGAAGGCGTTCTTCTTCTGCAGCAGCTTGTTCTTCTTCTCGGCGCGCTCCTCCTCCGCGCGCTCACGCACGTACTTGTTGAACACCTGCGCAAACGCAGTTATTAGTGAAAAAGTCGAACTCGCGCACCGAGGGTACTGTACCGCCGCGCAGTATTATTCCGAATCACGCTTCACGATTTTGTGGAATTTGTTCTTTTACTATAATCATATAAAATTTCATGCTTGATTACCGTTTTTACGACTCAACATTAATGAATTGGGCTCCCTTCGGGTGCGGAGCCTTGCGTCGTTTTGATAGAATACTTAATGTTTTGACATATCTTATAAATCAAACCTAACCTAACCTACGTCTATACTCCGTTTGTTTAGGTACAAAAAAAAAGAAAACCACGTGATATAGTTCGTCAGCCAATAGAAGCAGAACAGTGATACGTGAAAGTGCGATAAATCAGTTTTGATTGGCTGTTTAACAATGCCACGTGGTTTGGATTGTTAACCTGACTATGCATTAAATCTAAAACAGCTCCAGCATAACATGGTTTTCATGGGAGTTCCCAGAAAAAAAAACCTATTCCTGCCTTGAAAATACACGCATTTCGTGTAACTAACAAATTCAATAAGTTGAAAAATTTACTTTCCTGACTTGCTTGAAGTCTTTGCATCTTATTTAATTTCTTAGTTACGCGCTATTGCATTATCACTGACGATTTTCATTTCGGCCTTTTACTCTCACTTCTTATCTGATCGAATAGTTAGCAAAACACTAATGTTCCAAGGTCTATAAAGGCCACTTTCCTATCAAAATATTCAATCAGATAAGAGGTTGTGAAAGTGACGATTTGGTGTGTTGGAGTAGTACCGACCTGCTTGCGCTCCTCTGAGGTGAGCAGCAGATACCGCTCGTCGGCAACGATCTTCTTGAGCTCCTTCTCCCAGGTGCTGAACGCGGAGACGTCGCGGTCCTGCAGCATCTGCCGGAAGGCGCGCACGCGCTGCTCCAGCGGCACCACCGCGCGCTGCCGCGCCGCGCGCGCCTCCGCCTCCTTGCGCGCCTCCTTGCCGGCGTCGATCAGGGACGACGATATGGGGGTCTTCTTCACCGCCAATGCTGCTGCTGATACTGCTGGAGATACAGTTCAATTCACATTGTATACTTTACGAAAGAGATGTCGGTAGGGGCCGCTCTAGATGCACATACAGTGATCAGATTCGCGACGTACTGAATAAGGGCCAAGTTAAAAGCACCGGAAACAGGCGTACGTGCATGAAGAGGTTGATGAATGTAGAGGAAGCGAAAGTGGTATGTTTAGACCGGTTATAGTGGCGTTCCAGTTTCCGCCTACCCGATTTGGGGACAGACGTGAAAATGTGTAAAAAATAATATTGAATATTTACATGTCTTGCTTTTTCTGCCAACCATTTACTTTGCTATGAAAAATGCACGTTGATAACAATCACTATCTATAACACCTCATTCAGAACTCAAACCAATGGATTGAACACCACGGCTAACAACCGACCACCACATTCACCAGACCCTATACCTTCATCCGGCTTGGCCTTCTTGATGGGCTCGGCGTCCGAGTCATCGCTGTCGGAGTCGGCGCTCCGCTTGAGGTCGCCGTTGGCCGGCTTGGCGGGCGTCGGCGTCGGCGTCGTCGTCTCCTTGCGCTGGAAATACTGAAACACCACAGTTAAGTCTGAGCAAACTTAATATTTCAACGGTATGTCAAATACAAACGATGTCACACGCCACACACATGGCGTTAAAGAGTTTTAATACTGGACTGAAGGGAGCTGTGACAACTAGATAACTTTATTTTGCTAAAAATCTGGGCCCTATCACAAGAAACTTTACAAATGTACAATTCCACAAAATTGTTTTTACTCCATTGTAATAAGGTGAAAAAAATAAAATGGAGATTTGGGACTTAAGGTGTGTGCGTGCGTGAGCATTTGTATGTGTGCGTGCGCGTTTGTAAGTGTACGCGTGTGTTTGAGTGCGTGTGTTTGAGTGTGTGTGTGCATTTGTACGTATGCATGTCCGTTTATATGCCTGCATGTGCATGTTTGTGAAAAATAAAGATGTTTATCTATCTATCTAATAGAGATTTGGGTCTGTGTGTGTGTAACTGTGTCTGTGTGTGTGCGTATGTGCGTATGTGTGTGTGTGTGTGTGTGTGTGTGTGTGTGTGTGTGTGTGTGTGTGTGTGTGTGTGTGTGTGTGTGCGTATGTGTGCGTGCGTGTGCGTGTGTGTGTGTGCGTGTGTAACTGTGTGCGTGTGTAACTGTGTTCGCGTGTGTGTGTGTGTGTGTGTGTGTGTGTAACAGTGCGTGTGTGTGTGTAACGGTGCGTGTGTGTGTAACGGCGCGTGTGTGTGTGTAAGTGTGTCTGTAACTGTGTGTGCGCGCGTGTGTGCGTGTAAGTGTGTGTGTGTACCTGCGTGACGGCGGCGGGCGGGCAGTGCGTGGCGCGGTCCACGTCGGCGCGGCCGACCAGCTGCTCGGGCCGGTCCCACACCGACTTGTGCGTCGTCGGGTTGTAGTAGAACATGCGCCCGTCGCCCGACCACACCAGACACCTGCAACGGGGAACAGGTAAGACGTGAGCCAGGCTCGATCACTAACTACTAGGGAAACAGCGCCGCCGAGGCGGTGTATCTTGTGTACTAACCAAGGCGTCCCAGTGATGGGCATGATGGAGATGGGCTTGTTCTTCCGCTTGGCCTTCTCCCGCTCGCGGTCCTCGCGGTCCCGCGCCTGCTGGTCGCGCGCCTGCTGCTCGCGCGCCGCCTGCTCGCGCGCCTCGTTCTCGCGGGCCTCCTCCGCGCGGCGCGCCGCCGCCTCCTCCGCCGCCGCTTGCGCTTCCGCATGCGCTTCTACGTCGATCACTGCGGGGGCGTTAGGAGACACGAGTAAGAATTAAAACAGTACGGAGAGCTAGTAAATTACTACTGAGACCGGGAAAAAGACCGTTGCGGGATGAGTATGAGGAAGCGCGGCCTAGACTGCGTCTTGCCCGCTTTACTATACAGGGTGCCTCTGACCTTGGGGCTTTAAATGAAATGATCTATTCTAATCGCTAAACTGAACTACTTTTGTTCTACAACATTAAAAAATAACTTAAGTTTAGATAACTAATTGATGTTAAAATCTAATTGAAAAATCAGTGTATTAAATCATGTCCATATAATCACTATCTCGTGGTACGGGGGGACATTTCCTTGGTACGAGGGCTACGAGGGCTAAAGGAAAATTGAGAATTGGATCGCGTACATTGAAAATTGCATTTAAAATGTATGAAAAAAATTAAATTCAAGTTGGACATATTTTTAACAACTTACAGAACAAAAGAAGTTCAGTTTCAGGAGTGGAAACGATCCATGCATTTAAAGCCCCAAGGTCAAAGGCACCCTGTATACGAATCTAGCAACTGCCCTTCTTGACCGAACCTTCCGTCTCCAACAATGCGAGAAAATATAACATTATTGTTTGTATATGTAAACATCATCTCAAAATTCCCATAAAAAAATACCTTGCTACCTTTAACTTATTTGGTGTAATACTGAAAAAAAAAACAATAAATAATCTATCTAATTACAATTGTTTTTGTTATGAAGGCAATGTTCAAAAAACTACATTTATCTGGTTACTCGCTAGTCACTTGATTAGTTCACCTGGCCATTTCAGTAGACCTTAACGAAGTCGACATAACCTAAACCTACCTGTTAGTTTAGGCCATTCTACTTTTCGTAATCCACAAACGAGTAACTGAACAACATAGGGGAACCACGGGTAATGACCTTATTTATCGTTTTATATATTTTTACACTACCGCAGCGTTTGCATCTTTAACCCTTTGAACGCCAAGAACCACTAAAGTGGTCGTGTACAGTCGTGCCGACGACGCCATCGACCCATATAGTGGTCATAGATACAATGCAAAATAGACCCGAATATTTCTGTGGTCCTAGTGAAAAAGGGTATAAGTCTTCTGAAGGTCAAGTGAAAAAGGGTTTAAGTCTAGTACTGTCCGGTCATGTATATACCCTTTTTTATTCCGAGTTAAGTCGACTTGTACCCTTTTTCACTAAGACCACAGATTTGTGACGTAAGGTTGACATTAGCTGTGGTTTACAGCTGTCATTGGCGTGTGAGGGGTTAATGTGTGTTTCAAGACCATACATCGTTATCGCGGGAGCAAAAACAAATCTATTAAAGAACAGATATAACAGATGGTCGGTTCAGTATAAACGGAATATTCTGCCTATACACTCTAAGCCTCTAAGAAGTTCTTCATATCTTGCACGAAATTATCGCTGGAAACAGTCAATTACACTTGTCTTACAATTTGTAAACGCTTTTATAAGTCAACGTGTCAGCTTTAATAAAATAATATAAAAGTCAAATATTTTTGTCCAGGACTAGTTTAATTTCTTTAAATATATTTCATATTTAATTTAGATATATTTTTGTATCTTTTTGTACATATCAATCAAGAATGACAAATGTCTAAAGTAGCAGGAAAAGTGACTGAAAAGGTTGAGGTTAGGATTGCGTATCTAATCTCTTTAAATATGTACTACTAATCAAGTCAAATACGGAGGTAAGACATTTGAAATAATATGATACTTTTTGAACTCGTAGGTATAAACGTTTCTCGATACGAGTGTCACTTCTGTTATTGCCTATTTGTCATAATCTTTGACTACTGTCAAATCGTTTTTGCTCCCGCGATAACGATGTATGTTCAAGACACAAGTGCAACTTGTTAATATAAACTAAGTATTGCACGGGCTGCATCTTTGCAAAAGTATAAATGCTCACCTTCAATTCTACTTTCTTCCTTGTCTTTTTTTTCAGGTTTCTCTCCCTTTTCTTCAGCTATTTTGTCTTGCAGCTCTGTAAATGAATATTACAAAATTAATCTCTACATATAAAACTCCTCCATGAAACTTCAGGATCAACGCATTTTTCATTTTAAATAAATGTGTTTCAGGCGGGTACTATAAAATAGAGGATCAATAGTACATTACTACAGACGCCGGGAAGTAGGTGGTTGCAGGCCGAGTTCATATAGACGGCCGAGCGAAGCGAGGTCGGATAGTTACGAGGCTGGCAACCCCTTTTCACGGCGAGGTATGTAGTGCTTTTCTCAAACATATGCAATACATACATACATACATACCTTCACGCCTGTAATCCCGGAGTGGGGTAGGCAGAGCTACAGAAATAAAAAAAAAACAAAACAAAAACATTTGTGTAATAGGCATTAACGCGGATATTTTTGGTCCGAACCACACAGATACAAAAAAAAAACGATTTTCAGCTATTCAGCCTGTTCATAAAACCAGCTGTCATGGCCATATTTAAATTAAAAAAAAAATCCTTCCCGGCCTAGGCCTTCAGTTTTGTATGAAATTCCTTTACAGTTCTCTCGAGTTGTTCCGTCGGGAACGTGGCACTTTGAAGCCTAAAATAACTAACATAACGCCGAAATTACATAGCATGTTTGAGAAAACGTTATAGGAGTATGTCCAAGAGATGAGGGACGCTGGTAACGTATGCGGTACCTTCGAGGTCCTTCATGGGCTTGGGTTTCTCCCAGACGCTCTCGTGCCGGGCGGCGTGGTAGTAGTAGGGGCGGCCGTCGGGCGCGCGGTGCGCGCTCCACTCCGCCGCCGCCGCCGCCAGCTCCGGCGGGATCACCTGCGGGGGGGTGAGATTAAGGCTGGTGATGGAACCCCTCTTTGCCCGTGGTATGGTTCGCTATATCCCTTCGAGCCGGCTGAAGAACCATAACATAAACCTACCTCATATTTATGGTACTTGTTACTGAATCAAGCAAGTTTTGAATATCGCTCAGGGTCACAACAGGGGATGACCACTGGACCGATCGTTTTTTGACCCAAAACACATCTACAAAGAACCCGGGGACGCCAGATTGGTAGGCAGGGTCACTACCAACTCGACTACCCACGTCGCTGTGTCAAGTGTTCTATCCTTTTACTTTTATCAATTTAAATGTTCGATTATATTTGTTGTGTTGCAGTCGGTTTTTGTCAAATAAATGTTGTGAGTTTGAGTTATGTTTGTATATACATTTCACGCGAACGTTGTTCCAGAGTAATCTACTTTTTTTTTTAAATCTTAAATTCGTCAAAAAATAATTATTGTTCTACGCATTTTTAAAACCAAATTTTACTTTCTTTAAGCGAAACGGACCGTTAAGTGTTTGACAATAACCTCGTTCGCCGAAACAATTCAATCATTTAATGTCATTGGACATCGGATTTTATTTTATTACATAAAAAAAAAACACCTATCTAGACTTTACCATACGTCGGGCAATACTTCTAGTGTGATGCTGATGTTAGACGATTTATGATACCTTAATTTATAATAGATAGGTAAATTAAATTAAGTTATAGTAGTTTATGCAACAGTTGTATAAGAGAGGTCAAAAAAGACGAGTGGTGTGGTTACGATGTGAGCCGCAGGCGAACATCGTAAAGCAAGACGCCACGTGTATTTTTTGACTTAGTTATACACCGTTGCATACAATACTTTTTCTACGACTAGGTTTCAAATAAAATGCAAAATTAAATTAATATATCTAGGTTAGAATACGAACGAACGAAGCACAGAACAACAAACGAGCGAGAAACATTCGAAAACAACAAAATATGTGTCTATGGTTAACTTTGTTTTTAAATTAATGTGCACTTGCCAGGTTTCATATTTAAAAAAAAAGTTGCACAATCGATTTAACTTGTGAAATAGGGACTAAAAAACACCTAATGATTTGAGAAATTAATTATTTTACCTGATTGGTCGATTTTAATATAGCTGCGTTCTGGTTGGTTGATACCAAATAAAATGTTTTTTTTAAAGAGTTAAATTAGTAAAAGAGTTTACATACCAAAAAGAACCTAACGTTCCGATTGACAGTCAATGTGTGTATTGTGATTGGTGGTTTAATTTGGTGAAGTATTTTGATTGGTCAAATTAACCTAGGTGTAAGCTTTGGCAGCTAGGCATATCGTTTTGGCTCAAAAAAGCACAAGTGCTGTTAAGGGGAATAGACTAGATAGACTTTTCTACGGAATGTTCTGCGGACATATTATCTATATTCTTATATTAGTGTTCGTGACTATATAAATGACAGATAAAAGTACAGGAGTAGGAAAACAAAATAACAGAACACTAAAAATATTACATTTCCCTCACAAACCAGCACCATCATTAAATTTGCCGATTGACATCTGTCAGAGGCACAATAAGAGATGAAAGATATTATATTAAGATAGTACAGATGTAGTGCATAATCCTTTCCCATCGTTTTTTGTCGGAACAGTTCGTATTTATCTTGCCTTCTCAGTTGGGTTATTGATGGGTACTGAAGCTAATTGAGACAGCGAGATAAATACGAACTTACCTGAGAAAAAACGATGAGAAAGGATTATTCACTACGTCTGAAGCGAGGTGTTACCGTGATCTCCTTAGGCGGGAGCAGCGCGGGCTCGTCCCCCGCGCCGCCCGCCGCGCCCGCCGCCGAGCCCGACTCCTGCGACGGCGTTGCCGCCACTGGAAATTGATAATATAACATAAGAGGGAGAATACACGCTCAGTATTTCATCAGTAGAGCCCCTCTGCTTGGTCAGTCTAACTCTAGGAATAACGGTCCGGCCCGGACTGATGAAAAGAGGGCCCTCTAGGGTGAGTAACGCGAGAGATTTTTTTAACGGGCTATATGTGCCGACCTGGTACACTACAAGATATAGTATTTTTTCGATTCGCATACTGTACAGAAATTATTAATATCGTTAACGGTATCAGAATACCACGTATAGCGTGCCGAAAGCATGAAAATAGTTCTATAATGATCGTTGCCATGGTAATAACAGTTTTATAATTATTAAAGCGTTGTTATTACCATGGTTACGCGCATGAACAATGTCAGAAATGGTGTTTGGTGATCAACTGGTATCTCATTTCTTTCTATCGACATTAAATGTTAATTGACTAACTAATCTAAAAAAATATCACCAAACATCATCACTGACATAGTTCATGCGCGTAACCATGGTAATAACAATGCTATAATAATTATAAAAGAACGGTTATTACCATGGCAACGCTCTTTATAAATGATGATCCGATGTCTGAATATGAGTATGCGGTATGGTTGGTGGGCGCGTACCTGGCTGCGCGAGCGCGGCGCGCGGCGGCGGCTGCACGAGCGGCGGCGGCCAGCCGCCCCAGCCTCCCCAGCCGCCCGGGAAGTTCATGCCTGCACACAAACAAGCTTTTACTACAAGGAAATACTGGCCCGGCGGCTGTCTACTATACTCTAGTTTGTTCAGGTACTTGAAAAAAATGATACAAAAAAAACCACGTAATGCAGTTCGTCAGCCAATGAAAGCAGAACACTGATACGTTAAAATGTGATAAAACAGTTTTGATTGGTCGTTTAACCTTTCGTATGCCAGAGAGGCTCGCATTATTGTACCCGTCGTCTGCCGGGCTATGACGTCATCGGTGTCATGTGACCGAGTTTAATAGCTCCTAGCTCGAAAGTGATTTGACGTTTCGAGCAACTGAATGCTATCTATGGAAGATTGAATTTTTAGTTTTTTTACAGACAAATTAGAACCCTATCTTTAAGCTGCTAGAATCAAATTTCAAATAACCCGATTAAGCCCCTTAGTGACAGATACGGAACAAGGTATAGGACCAGGGTCGGTACGGATCCGGAACTAGGCATACGAAAGGTTAACAATGCCACGTGGTTTGGACTGTTTACATTTTTTAATTACTTAAACAAACGGAGTATACATCAATTCCCGATTCTAAAAGAAGAGATCATTGCGTGAAGAAGGAAGTCAACGCAGAGATAATAGCTAATGGGGATGTGTGGAAGGAAAAAACATGCTGCGCCAACCGCTGATGATTGTGTTAAGGGAAAAAAGATGTTATGTTAGCAGAAAAAAATATCTCCTGTTAGATGTATGTAATGCCCTTCTAAATATATTTGTTATTTAATAGGATTGTGAGCCAACGTTTAACCCTCTGTAACTGTGGTGACTTTTTTAGAAACATTCTACTGAGGTGGAGTCTGTCAGACGTCATTTTTGATAATATATAGAAAAAGTACTAATGGTTCAATGATAAGTACAGTTTATTTAGTGCATAGCATGATTATTTAATTTTTATGCGGAATAATAAACATGTATATGAGCTTTTAAATAAAAAATATGTAATTTACTTGAATACGGTAAAAAAATCTGGTATTTTTCACAAAGATTAACTTACAATGCCGCGAGTCGTTAGAAGAAGGTACTGAGCGATACAGAGCTATATTACGGTATACAGCGATTTTTTTTTTGGCGACATCTCATAGACATCACTTCAGTCGCAGAGGGTTAAATTGCGTAGCTGTCAAAGTTTTTCCATACAAATTCCGGGTAAACGTTTTTCATGCCCTAAATTAAGTCCGATTCATGAATATGTTACACAGGGTGAACTCTAAATGGTAATACAAATGATCACTTCTGTGTTCTACCCACGAATATGAACAACTTTCACTATGGGTACAGTCAACGTCAAAAGTAAGTGATCAAAATTAACATTTCAAAACATGTTCAAGCATGACGCCCCAGATAAAACAGATTATAACAAAGTGTCATTTTCAACTGAATATTTAATGAGTCAAAAGATAATGATCATAAACAATGCCATAACTGTCTCTTTATAGAAAATTTCAATAAAGAATAATTTTGTTTTCTACCTGTGTGTCAAGTGTCCAACAAAATAAAGTCAAAATGACTAAATCTCCAAATGAAAACTAGGGTAATCACGGCAGTTAAAAAGGATTTATTTTAAATGTTGCAAAAAAAAACAAAGCGAAGTAGTAGGAACTTATTTCAACCCTTGATAGAAATGAGAGGTGTTATAGTTGTTTCGCGTGTTTGTCTTACGAGTATAACCGACACTAACCGAACGTCTGACTTGTATTCCGAGGTGGTCTTGAGAAGACATGAAAGCCCAAACATTTATATTCACTTACATGTGATAGTTTGGTAGTATTACTGACTATTGCTATTTTAGAAAATCAGTTTAATTTGAAACACTCAGTAATGACTTTAACTGTTTGAATGGCATGTCACTTACTTATGACACATTACGAGCTAATTTACTAATGCTAAACTACAATAATCAGATACATCTGTCTTAATTTATTGTATATACTATTTTGAGACCCTATTTCATCAGTTTCTTTTGCTGTTGACTGTACAACTGAAATCACGAAAAAAAAAGCAGCAGTCTCTTAGAAAATTTCAATAGGTACTCGACCAAAATGTATGAAGCAGCTGTTTTTTTTTCGTGATTTCAGAGTTGTACCCATAGTGAAAGTTGTCCATATTCGTGGGTAGAACACAGAAGTGATTATTTGTATTACCATTTAGAGTTCACCCTGTAGTTGTTTGTATTTAAGTGTGTACCAAGGGTCGGACAAAAAGTGTGGATGACATCAAACCTCTTATAGGATGATTTCAAATAGTATTTTGGATTTTCATAATCAATTATTATTACCTGTGTGGTCACCGGGTTAGAATAGTGCCACTCCATGTCTTGACAACAATGAATACAATAATAGACTTGTTAGAAAAATTGTCATTAATTTATGCATAATTTCACTAAATAATAAGTATAATAACATCAAATCATCTTTTTTTATCTTTACTAATCTTACCTACTGTTCCCACCTTTGAGTATTAAACCTATTTATCTGAGGTTCCCACAGATTGGCCTAATTAATTTTAATTAATCGTACCTTATGGAAACAAGTTTCGTGAAATTTATTTAATGCACTAAATCGCCCTACCACCTGTATTATTAATTCCATGGATTTATTTACGATTATTTTGTTACTTCGTTACTACATGTCACATGGAAGTTTAAATACAAATTTCATCCTGTGTGCAAGATTAGGTACGTCAATTTTACGTCATCCGCACTTTTTGTCCGACCCCCGGTGACATACGGACGGACATGACATGTTATGTGTAGGTATCGGAGTTTTTGTCGCACGGTAAGACTAATAGCAAGCTATGGAGTCGTCATTTCCCTTAAATCTAAACTCTTATTCATATTTGGGTCCGTCCGGGTTGGTACCACCATCTTATCCATTAACCTACCGCCAAGCAGCAATGTTCGCATTGTTGTGTTCCGGTTTGGGGATAAGACAGCCGGTGAAATGACTAGCATAGAGGCATTCCATCTTCGGCCTCAGGGTTGGCAACGCATTTGCAGTCTTAGGATTGCGGTCTTATGAATGCGAATGTCTATGGGTCACAGTTTCCACTTACCATCAGGTGGCCTGTGTGCTCGTTTGCCTTCCTATGATATAAAAAATAAAATAAAATAAATAAAAAATATTCATACTCATTTATTTAATTTATCTTAAAATGCCTCTATAGCGGTCGGTCGTGTATTTATCTTAGTCAAGTTATATTAAAAAATATTTTTCTATTAGATTATAAATTCATAACTTGAACTATTTTAACATACAATTCGCCACTAGTGTGGACTAAAACCTTCCCTTCTGCCGTGTTTTAATGTATATTTTGTTTGTTTATAAATTTTTGTAATTAAATCAGTATAAAAATGGTAATTATTTTTTATAACACAACACACATTTTACAAATATAACATTAAATAATCGTTTCTAAACTTGTCAACGTTGTTGTCCTTGATTATATAAAAACCTTAATAATAAAATAGCTGTTGGTGAGTGGCGACACCACGGACCTGAATGCTCCCGAGGGTAGGTCCTGTTCCTCACCTCACGCTTGCCTTCACCGGCCGGCTGGAGTGTATAATGACGAGGAACAGACCCTCACCTCTGGCTTGCCTTTATTGGCCGGTCAGAGTGGAGTCGCAAGAGCTATATGCTCGAAGGGTGGATGTGTTGCATAAGTGGTGAGTGGGCACCTTATGGTCGTTTAAAGTCCAGAAGCACCTCTCCACCCTTAGCCCCTCTGGAACTGTTACCTCCCTGCTGCTATATATATGCGGCTATTTCGGGAGGCCCATTCTTGAGTTGGCGAGTCACCGCCTGCCATTTCAACCAAAGTAATTAGCATTGGCCAGGCAGGCGCCGTAGTTTCATCAATAGCCTAGTTCACCAATCCATATCTGTTCATTCATAGAGCCTATTGTTAATACTTCCATCCTTCTTAAATAGTCCTACACTAACCGTTGGTTGTCCGTGGGAGCATACTTTTATAGTTTGAACTCAGGGACAATCGCCGGTTGGTGTCCCATCACTTTACTAAATTAAACTTGTCTAAAGGGCCTCTGCGTGTTGGCTTCGGCTCCATGTACGCCTTCCAAAGGTCCGGGACTCCCATAGTCCCGTGAATGGTAAAGACAAATAAATAAATGAGTATGAATATGAATAAGAGTTTAGATTTATGGCAAACGACGACTCCATAGCTTGCTATTAGTCTTACCGTGCGACAAAAACTCCGATGCCTAGTTATGTGTGTAGGGGTGCGTGCATGTACCTGGCGGCTGGCTGGGGTTGAACCCGGGCGGCGCGCCGGGGAAGGCGGCGGGCGGGAACCCGGGCGGCGCGCCCGCGGGGAACGCGCCCGGCGCCGCCGCGTGCGGCGGGAACGACAGGTTGCCTGGGGGGACCGAGCACGTTAAGAGTATTTTGAAGTGACGCCTCAAGAGCGTAGCTGTCAAAAAAAAACCATAAAAAATTAAGCTCAGGGCGATAACATTTCACCCCGTAAATCAAGTCAAATTTCTACGATTTTTAAATATGTTTGTCATTATCTTATTATAAACAATTAGGTCTGTATGTTTCTGGTTTTATTTAACCTTCTAAGACCCACCGTACAACGACATTTGCCAGACTTATTGCGATTGCTATAAAGTCTATTTTCTAATTTAATTGCGAGTCATAAAAACAAGAGAAATTCTACTTTATCTTCTTTACAATTGATATTTAATTCAAATTCAATTTTTTTTTTTTATTTCAGACTGTGTCCATACAGGGTTAGTTATAAGTGTTATAAAACTACGTTAGTAAAAACAATGTAAATTTAAAAAAAATCATATATATATATTAGCTCTGGACTCCATATGAATGGAGTCCCAATGGGCTAGGAAACCGCTGGCCGGCGAGGCCCAGACCAGCTGCAGGATGCTGTTGGGACTGTCCCGTACGCGACACAATATTGCAATGGCCGTATTATACACCGTGTTTTTATTGATTTACGATAACTTCGGCATATTACTAGGTACATCCATAGAAACTAAGTGGTAGATTCTTTTTTTTTCTTTTGCAATATAAAAAAAAAGAATCTACCACTTAGTTTCTATGGATGTACCTAGTAATATGCCGAAGTTATCGTAAATCAATAAAAACACGGTGTATACATTTTTTTGTACGCGGGGACTTAGGTTAAAAAATATTTCCATAAAAAGGAAAACGTACAGACATAGTTTTTCATGATATCTACAACATATTCAAAAATCGTACAAATCGGACTAAGGGTAAGGGCAGCGAAACGATATCGCATTTTGTATGGAAACTTTTAGCTTCACAATCCTGCTAATGCGGGTTAGCATCATGTCGTCTAAAACGCAACTGATCTAAAACTAGGCTGGGGGGTTACCATGACATACTAAAGCAGTTGTATAGCTCTATCACTTTCTCTCAGCCTAAACTGAACTGCTTTAGTATGTCATGGTAACCCCCCTGGTCTAATTCGCATCAAGTCTAAATTAATAGGGAATATGCATGTTTTTTTTTTACAGCTTCAATTGAAGCTGATTCATGTAACAAACAGATCACAAAAATCATTTTTTGAATAACTATAAAAATAACCAAGATATAAGCCAACAAAGATTTGTTCCTATCTCTTTCTAGAAAAACGGAATTTTACATGGAGTTTATATGGCCGCAGTGCACAATGACGTCACGGTGCACATCGGATCTCTCTGTCTAATTAGAAGTTTGAAATGCTTATAACTTCCGTATTTCTTGACCGATTTTAATTTTAATTTCCGTTTTGGTGATCTCTTTTACGGTATTTTCATATTTTGATGAAAAATGCGATTTTTAAAATCCATGCATATTCCCTATTACGGTGTGCAGTTCAAAACATAGACATACATAGTAGGTAAGTTAGTTTAGTTAGGTAGCTTCAGTTACCCGAAGGGCTAACCGCAAAGAAAACTTGTTGTAAGCCACGTATACTCGGTGTGTGGACCAGAGATGGGCAAAATTTATTCGAATGACGAATAAAGAATAAGAATAACCAAATTATTCGCGAATAACGAATGAAGTTCTCGAATGATTATTTTTATTCGAATAAATTATCTGTCGAATAATTTATTTGCGAATAATTTATTTTCGGATGAATGAGTTGCCAAGAATTCCTTTGTTTATTTTACTACCTGGGTTTATCCCTTAACCTTATTGTCAATCTTTAAGGTGTTGAAATATGCAGTGCCTACTTATAAACGAGTCACTTTATTTCTTTATAGTGTTAGTTATTTGAATAAAATAACGAAAAAGTAGTCTTATGATTAATTCATGGAGGATTTATTATTCGCGAATAAAAATATTACGAATAATTATTTATTCGAATAATGCCCATCTCTGGTGTGGACGTGCCTCGGGACCATTCGGGCACTCGTCGGCACGGCCGAGTGGCCCGGAGTCGAGCCGTCGGCTGTCGGGTAAATGGGACATGCTCAAAGATGCCTCAGTGTACGCTGTTCGTTTGGTGTGGACGGTTTTGGATCGCGAGCGCAGTTTTAAATAATTATGAATCGCCTCGCATTTCTGATGGCTCGGACTGCCTCGCGAGGCTCGCCTCACGTGTCTCCGGGCGTGCGCTTGGTGAATACGCGGCTGTAGCTAACATACACATGGTAAACATTAACAACAAGTTATTTGAGTTGTTGGTAATTCTGTAGCTCTGCCTACCCCACTCTGGGAATGAAGGTGTGAATGTATGTATGTATATAAGAGGAACTTTTAAAATACATAAGGCAGTTGCAAACTAAGAACTCTTGCTGGATAGGACCGGCTGCGTTTTAGACCGCTTGCTACATAAGACCAGCTGCGTTTTAAACTCATTATGCTACCTTGTTATGGCCCCCCAATTACGACCCTAAATACGCTGCAGTAAGGGCCACTCCTTGCCGGACCTTGTGAGGATCGCGGGGACGCGGTGGATGCGAAAAGCACAAGACCGGTCTGAGTGGAGAGCCTTGGGGGAGGCCTATGTCCAGCAGTGGACGTCTTTCGGCTGACATGATGATGATGAAGGGCCACTCTCCGAGCAAGTCCTAAATGCAAATTGACGTCATCGGCACCAAAGATTTGACAGCTTTTTATGGGTCCTCAATTATGACCCTAAAAACGCTGCAGTAAGGGTCACTCTCCGAGCAAGTCCTATCTGAAAACTGACGTCATCGACTCCAAAGTTTTGACACCTTTTTATGGACCTCCAATAATGACCCTAAGTACGCCGAAATAAAACACACTCACTGGAAAAAAAAGCATCATACTCTGACCTACTTAAACATTACAGAATGCCCTCGCTTGAGTCCAGACGTACACTTATTGATGCAGTAATGCTTTACAACATCTGCAAAGGTAACTTTAACAGTATCGAGCTTCTGGATCTGATTCGCTTCCGAGTGCCATATCGTTGTACTTCACGGTCAGCCGCCTTATTCGCCGTTCCCATATCCTCCAGCAACGTAGGCGTTCGTGCACCTTTGCGCCGTTTGTGTACTTCGTATAATAAGTTTTTTGTCTCAGTAGATATATTTAATATGAACAAATGGCAATTTAGGAATAAAATACGTGAAATCTTAGATTCATAGCCTTGTGGTTTACATGATTGTCTTCTTCATGGTCATACTTGTTATTTGATATTCAGTTTGAAGCTTATTGTGTCAAGGTATTAAAGCGCTTTTTTAGCTCACTATAGGTACTGATAGGAGAATGCTTAAATAGTTTTGTTAGGTTAAGCGTAGCGTATGAGTACTAAACTACCCACCTTATACTTGTGTTTTAGTGAGAACTGTCAAGGGGGTAAGTGCATGTTTAGAATAATATTCTTATCAATGTATTGTTTTTTTGTACACTTGTTCCTGTTTGTTTCTCCAATAAAGTAAATAAATAAATAAGGTCCAGTCTCCGAGCAAGCGTGCTGGAAGCTTACCGTTCGGCTGTTGCAGGGAGGGTGAGCCTTCGCCCGGCGGCGCCTCGTCGCCTTCCTCCGACACCGAGCCGTCACCCTTATTCTCCTTGTTGCCACCCCCTACGGAATAAACAGTTAAGTTAGCTTAATCTCTTTTTATCGACTGAGATACGAACGATGAGTGAAAAGGATAATGGTATTACCCGCATTTGGTCTAAAAAATTAATAAATATGCAAAAATCTATTTAGATTTAGTTATAGACAAATAGCTAAGAGATGAGAAAGTTCCGAGAAAAAAATTGATTATTTACTTCAACAATAAAAATCTATAACTGTTTTGCAATGATGTTCATTATTTTAAAGTCAATTGTAATTGTAGTCATATCCATATTATGGATATCGTTGGACATTATTTTGACGTAATTTGCATCCGTTAGCCGCCCATTATTTATATTCTATGCAATATATAGTGTCATTTGTCAAGATCGTAGCAAGTGGAAAGAAGTGGTCTCTGCCTACCCCTATGGGAAACAGGCGTGATTTAATGTATGTATTTATGTATATAGTGATAGTTACCTTCTTTTGCCCAGGGCGGCGGCTGCGTCATGAAGGGCGGCAGGCCCGGCGGCTGCGAGCCCGGGATCCCTAGCCCGGGGCTGGGACCCATGCCTGACCCCGGAGGGCCCATGCCTGGCCCCTGGGGCCCCATGCCTGGCCCCTGGGGACCCATGCCTGAGCCCGGTGGGCCCATGCCTGCACCCGGCCCCATGTTTCCTCCTGGCCCCATGTTCCCACCCGGCCCCATGTTTCCTCCAGGTCCCATATTTCCTCCAGGCCCCATGTTTCCTCCAGGTCCCATATTTCCTCCAGGTCCCATATTTCCTCCAGGTCCCATGTTTCCTCCAGGTCCCATGTTTCCTCCAGGTCCCATGGCTCCTCCAGGTCCCATGGCTCCTCCAGGTCCCATGCCCATGGGCTGCGGTCCCGGCATACCCGGAACCTGGCCTACAACACAACAAGCAAATAGCGTGTTTAATATAATAGCACATTGTTGCGAAGGCTGGAAAGTAGGCAATAGGCGGAGTCATGCTGAGGGCGTTAATGGAGTTATAAACTCTAGCCTCGTAAAGCACACCATACAAATAAACAATAGAATTCAAAACTTAAATACAATACAGTCAGTTTTATAACTTAATCATAATACTGTTAATCGTTCGTTAAGTACAAAACGGACACATTCCGAAATCAGTCGGTGTTGAATTTTGAAATTAGAAGCTGTTCATATAAGATTTTCAATGCAAGAGAAATTTATTTTGGAATATGTCCGTTTTGTATTCAATGAGCGTTATTATCTGTAGGAAAATGCATTTTATCGCCTAACCAATCCTTTATCTAATGATAAGTTTTTGTACCAAAAGACCTTAGGAGGCTAGAATACACGAGTCCATCTATTGAGTGGGACAGGAGTTGGGAGCAAGTGTGAACAACATTCAAAGCGAACAGTTTATTGAAAGTCAAACCACGTCCGTCTGTCCGTCTGTCCGCGGTCTAGCTCAGAGTCCTGGTACTACAAAGGGCTCGTCCAGAAATCATGTGATCGTTTATGGGGCCAGTAGGGGTCAGAAAAATATCACGAATAGAAACAATCCGCTCCGAAGTCTGTCCCATCATCACCATCCAAAACATATCGCACCTTAATAATGAATGTGTTTGTAACGATTTGGTTATGTTACTGTTATGTTGCAAATTTATTATATGAATAAATAAATAAATAAATAAACCATCAGAACAAGAATGATTTAATTAAAAAAATTAGCTTTGAAACTTCAAGTCATAAATGTATTATTATCATACCTGGGATAACTCGGGGCAAGTTCTAGGGATTTGATATCGATAAAAAGATGTCGACATAATATTTATATATTGAACGTGACGCGTGACATTGTATTTTTTCTGGAGAAAACTGTCATTACATTTAGAGCAAAACAATTTTGAATCACGTAGTTGTATGTCAGGATATTCACTTATCCACGAGTTAATATAATTATCGAGTGGTAGTAACAAACGTAGCGGAATATTACCTCGTATATTATTCTTACTCTAAGATATGAATGGCACTGACAGTAAATTGTCATTTTGATTGAAATTACATCCGCATACTTTTATTCTCTTAAGAGGCTCGATATCAGATTCGCATCGAACCTCTTTACAGTAATCGAGAATGTTCAATGTGCATTGTGCACATGTATTAATTTAATTATATCGACATCTTTTTTATCGATATCAAATCCCTAGAACTTGCCCCGAGTTATCCCAGGTATGATTATTATAGACACTTAACTCGAAATTAACAATTTCTGAATTAGGTCACTATTATTCTGAAGGTGCGATATATAAAAAAAAAAAAAAAAAAGTGAAAAAGTAAAAAAGTAAAAAAGTAAAAAAAACTGGCTACTTGACAGTTGTAACAATTAAATATAAAAAGTGTTGAATATGGTAGTTTACACTATAAAAATAACTGCACATATTTTTATTTGCAATAAAAAATATGATAAGTACTTTATTTTTGGAAAATAACATCGTCGTTTTTTACCTGTGGCTCCAATGAACCCAAACGCTAGCGGCCATGACTGATTTACGTGTGACGTCACTGCAGCCTAAATACAAAGTTGTCAAACATCTCCGTAGTAAAAATAAACGACTCGTAAGCTTACCATAATTGTATTCGTGGGAAGTTGCACTAAATGGAGGCGGGATATTTAAAGGCAGATAGTGCAAATCTGCCAAAAGTGGACAGATGTTAACTTCGAATCTCGACGTGCCAACTGCAACCACTTCTTTCGATGTTGACGATTTTTAGGAACGTGTATAAATAATTTTTCAGGAGTTTTGATCGTCACACATTGGTACGGCACACGTCTTATATAATTAGACATTTTCACAAAATATATTTTTAAAACTTTATCCTTTCGCTTAAGTTGGCTTTATAATAATTCGGTTCGTTGTTTTATGTGTAGTGACGTCACCAACGACAAAAGTCACGTGACCTACCGTTTACGCGCGTATTTCAAATTAATTTCGTTATATACGTGTTTTTTCTAATAATTAACATTTTTTCTAAAAAAAAAATATTGTGAGATGTATAAAATAAGCAAAAGCACATTTTAAAATACTTTTCTGAAAACTGTCAAGTAGCCAATTCAAAATATTTATTCAGTAAATTAACCACGTGCGGGCTCTTTTACACGTCGGTAATGTACAGTGAATCTACCAGCGCTTCGGACAAGACCATCATTGCGGAGAAGAAGCGCCGCAAACTCCAGCAGAAGGTCATTTTTTCAATCATAAAAGGAACGTGACATTAAACCATTTTTATTATGTTATTGAAGTACTGACACGTGATCTTGAATGGGGGGGGGGGGGGGGAGTTATAATCACTTGGAGGGGTCAAAATTAGGCCAACTATGATCACATGATTTCTGGACGAGCCCAAAGCTGTAATTTGGCAAAGTTAAACATTCAGATTCCGCCGACAAAGTTGTGAAACTAAATCGGGTACCTCCCATACATATAAAGCATTTACATCATTACTTCGATCATTAGCTCTTAAAAAACATTATATACTTATTACCTAGAAGGTATATTCGGTTTCGCTATGGCACTGCTCCCACCAATGGTTAGGCAGTGATTAGCTATCGACTTCTCGCTCAAGAAACAAACAAAATATATAGATCCCGTGTCAATAAAAGAGACACGTACCTAGTTGGTTACTAAGTTCTGTTACTAAGGTTGATGCAAATAAAACTAACTTATGTTTATTTTTTAATTTCAATATGTATAAAAATTAAAAGCTTAATTAATATACATTTTGAAAAACAATTCATAATTTTTCTTAGTTTCCGCAATTCCCGATACGATCTTTTAACATTCACAGCCGGCATCGATGAAATTACGCATGACTTTTCTGTAAATTTCATTTTTTGAAATCGCTTAAAAGTTAGTCTTTGTTTACCAAAGAACTTTTTTGTATAATATTATAAAAAATCCTATCTCTGTATATGTTTAGAGACCAAAATTATATTTCTCAACATGACTTAATTCCAACTTATGAAGCAAGAGATTTGGTGTGTTTTCGTATTTCTGCAAAATCATGTGAAATCTTAAAGTCGATTTAATGAGTCATCAAGATTGACCGGTGTCCAAGCGGATCTTTAGTTGCTTTGAATACATTCGTATCAGAATTTAAAGCTAGAAGTCTGTTCAATATGTCACGCAAATTTGAACTCTCTACAGGAACTCTTACAAAAGTTGGGGCCGTTATCAGTATCATCGTCGTGCGTGATTTTAACTATGATTTTATCGTCCGAAATGGGAATACTTCAAGCTCGTACATCAAATAATTGACATTTCAAAAAAAAAAGCATTGTTGTTTTTTCGCGTTTATAATAGCTGGTTAAAAATTAGACTACCCATATTTCTTGGTTTTTCTTTATTTAACTTAAATTCGTCGTTAATAATTTATTAAAGAAATAGTAATTAAAAAGACCGTATATACAAAGGTAGGAATACTGATGTCGTGATCTTAGCCTGATATAAAATAAAAAAAAGTAACTTTAAACAGAAACAGAACTGACTGTCATGTCATGTCAATCATTCGCTGCCGTTCGTTCACAAATTTGTTATTTTGCGTAATTTAATTAATTACGTAATTTGTAGACGCCATTAAAATAAATAAACTATTTTGCGTAGAATTGAAAGCGTGTCGTCAGAATCAAGTAATCCGTCAGACAGATAAACAATGAACATGACAGTTGTATATTTTTTTGAAATCCTTTGGTAATAAATGGACTAAGGGCACTATACGTGTATTCCTAACATTCACAATCCAACTTTTTTTACTGTTTTTCCTAAATATAAAAAAACTACAGCATAAAAAAATCCAAAGATATTTTTACTGTAATCAGCAGTGTAAAATCTAGAAACGGTATTTTATTTTACTACCTTAGCACAAAATGAATTGTTGTCAATTGCATACATTACAGTTTAGAATACATTATTTTTATTATTATTCTATATTAATCAAAGTTTTGATAATTATTCTATATTAATCAAAGTTTTGATTATTATTCTATATTAATCAAAGTTTTGATTAATATACAGGTTTATGCAAAACTGCTTTAATTATTTTTTTAATTGTAATTAATCTCAGTAACAGAACTTAGTAACCGACTAGGTATATTAATAGTTGATCGCTGGCTGTTCACGCTGCGGGCTCTAGAACTCTTTCCACTAGTCTAGTTTGTTGAAACAAAAAATATAGATCGCGTCCTATACATCCTCTTTCAACAACATCAGTCCCGGAATCCCAGGACATATCCATATTAGCATAATGTTTGAGGTCATTCACCCCGTGTTGCACCGTGAAATCCGATCACTGGATAACACAAACCTAACCTAACCTGGCTAAGCTGGTCTTTTTGCAAAACTTGTAACTAAATGAGTGTTAGAAACTTTAAAAATAAACAAGGAAAGTACGGCCAATTTAGATGATATATAAGGAGTGGTCCGGAAAAAAAGTAGCAGGACATAATATGGAATTTATTTTTATTTTGTGCTAATTTCTAAGCAGTGTATTTGTAATAGTAATCTGTAGATACTATAAAATAAAATAAACAATAAGAATGGTAAAAATTACAGAGGGATTTTAAGTTTTCGCCTTCTATATTAAATCTCACCTAAAACTTTTTGAACAGTGTCTTTTGAGAGAATTTATGAGGTGTTTGTCATAAACGTAGTTTTTTTCTTTAAGTTTGATGGGCTAGTTAATACCTTATTAAATTGTCTTTTGATCATTAGTTAATATTTTTGATTTGACTTTAGTTTGGGGTAGTTACATGGATTTTCAAAAATTGTGTATTTGCCATTTTATTGAAATTTGTCTCCCATAGAAAAACCCCTGTCAGAGGTTAGATTGGAGAAACTTCCTTACTACCCAACGTGTAATCCAGTTTATTGGTATAACTTATTCGTATAATAATATTCTTAAAAGCATAAAACAAGTTCTGAAAATGGAAATTCAATTGTGGTATTGTAGAAAACGGCAAGCGAAGATTGTCAAATTGTGTTGTACAAAAAGTTATAAAGTACATTGCAATAAATATTCAGAAAACTTTTTAATCTCATATATTTCAATATGATTGTATTTTTATTTAATAGTATGATATCTACAATTACTAAAAAAAAAACTGCTTCATAATTAGCAACAAATAAAAAATAAATACTTACCAGATAATTCATTGCTACTTTTTTACTGAACCAGGAGTATTGCGATGTCGAGCGATTAATAGCCTCGTAAGGCACATGTGAAATTTTGTTAGCTCGAAAAAGAATCTTTTTGGGTAAGAACCAAAAAGTTGGCCACGCTCCACGCTCACTCAATAAAATTTCCTATGAAACTTTTCCGTTGTGACACGAAAGTTAGCCATACAATTGTAGGCATAATTTTCGTCGCACAACGGAACTTTTTTCGCATTCGTTGTTTGTATGGTTAACTGCGCTTAACTTCAGTTTCTTCACACGGGACATGATATAAAATCTTCGCGTCCCTCGGGAGTTTTGAATGGCAACAATTCAATTTACTGAAACAACTCAAAGTGCAAGTCTGATAAGCAATGATCGGATATCCCGGTGCAACACGGGGTGAATGACCTCAAACATTATGCTAATATGGATATGCCCCGGGGTTCCGGGACTTATGTTGTTAAATATTATTCTGATTTTATTACTTCAAATAAATTTCAATACAATTAAAAAGTGTAAAATAAATATTTTGACAAAAGTAATTTAGGTATGTAAAAAATTTAAAAAAGTTAGTTTTTATTATACTCTGTTTAAAATTGATCTGCCAAATAGTCTTTGGGTATGAATATAAATAAAATATATAATACGGTACGCATTATCAGTTCACCACACTACACACAGATATTATATTTTATTAGTTTGTATGAAATTGAAATAGCTTACAATTATTTTCGCAATATTTTATATGTTTAATCGATTTCTTTACACGTGTAAAATCCTATCCTAATGCCTATTTATAAATATCCCAACAATCGCATTTTCTTTTCGAACCAGATCCCGGGATTTTAGTCATATCCATATTAAGATTTCTAATCTATATCCCGCAGTGTTGCACCGTGAAATCCGATCATTGCTGATAAGGCAATCTCGTAGTCTCGTCACGGTAATTAGTCTCGCTTGAGACCGGAGCTGAGATATACCTCGGTAAAACTGTATTGCCTTTGACTTGTCGTATCGTCAACGTTATAATATAACTAGGGTCTGGAATTTTGCGGCTTTTGACGAGTTGTTGGGAGATCACCGTTGTTTGTCGATGTTACCGACAAATCGATTGTTTATATGTCTTTATTAAATAAAACCTTCAATTTTCTGATGATACGTACTCTTTTCAGCGGTCGATGATGAAACAAATAAGAAATATCGCTATAATTAACATTGATTCATTCAGTGATTAAATAACCGAGATACATACATACATACATAAACTCACGCCTTCATTCCCAGAGTGGGGTAGGCAGAGCTAAAATTACCAACAAGTCTTAAAACTTCTTGATAATTCTGTAACCACATTTTGCACAAGTAGGCTAAGATGTTTCCCAGTGTATTAGTGACAGGTGGCAAGCCCGTCGCCTAATAGTACTGCAAGCCTTTATTCCGTTAGTCGCCTCTTACGACATCCACGGGAAGACATGGAGTGGTACTATTCTAACCCGGCAACCACACGGATATAAACCGAGATATAAACTAACAAAGATCCAATCCTATCTCTTTCTCGCAAACAATTTAACATGGAGTTTATATGGCCGACGTCTTACATGACGTCACAATGCATATCTGATCATTCCGTATGCATAGCTGTCTAATTTACAGTTTAAAATGCATCATCCGAATATCTCGGCCGATTTTAAATTTTAATTTCACGTTTGGTGATCTCTATTGGGTACCTTTCAACCGGCGTCATTGTTGTCTTCAATTATTGACGAGAATAATGATAACTACCAGGAACTTTTGATGTCAAAAACAGCGGACCCGGGGGTAGTATCCATTCCATTTAACCTCCTAAGACCCACCATACAACGAAATTTGCCAGTGGAAAATAAACTTATTGCGATTGCAATAAAGTCTATTTTCTAATTTAATAGCCAGTCATAAAAACAAGAGAAATTCTACTTTATCTTCTTTACAATTGATATTTTATTGCAATGGCCGATTTATGTAAATTTTTTTGTACGCGGGGACTTAGGAGGTTAAAAGAACAAGAAAGCTTTGACGGCGGTTGAAACGCCGAGCAATCACCGTATAACGGTATTTTCATATTTTGTTGAGAAAAGCGATTTATACCCTCTCCAGCTAGCGATCAACTATTAATATACCTATGCGTCTCTTTTATTGACATGGGATCTGTAATCTTTTGTTCGTTTCTTGAGCGTTCAGCGTACAGGCGAGTACAGACAGATGTATCCACTTTTTCTCGTTATTGCATTGTAATAAGGACCAAAACTGGACACATCTCTTTGTAGTTGACTCTGGGTGAATCCACTTTTTCACCCACACTACTTTTCTGCTCTGCTAATAAGACAAATGGCGATATCCCTGACAACACCTGTAGTAAGTGCGACCTTATTTCTAACGGGAGAGGGTCGTATCTGTTTTGGCTGTTGAGTTTGAGATATCGCCTTTCGCCTTATGAGGGCATTTTTTTTCAAATTGTTCAAATGCTAATACGACATGAAAAGTTTTATAAAAGTAATCCTATCCTATGATATAAGTAAGTGGGTCGAAATAATTTACCCTTATACACATTTTAAACAAAAAGCACATTCAAACAATATATATGGCTGGGACATTTGGTAGCACTCCGCGGTTCTAAAAACCATAGAATAGAATAGAATAGAATAGAATAATTATTCACAGTATAAAAACGTTTTTCAGCCAGCCAAGATTGCAACCTATTACAAAATTGATACAACTGTAAGTCGCTTATTTCTTTTGGTATCGCATTAAATATCAACGATGCCATGTAGTAGGAATTATTTCGGTACAGTTTTAGTTTTGGACCTGGCATTGACAATGGCATGTGTTGCTGATCTTTTATTAGTATTGTCCCTGAGCTTGGAGCCTCTCTCTTTCATTAATTCAACCGTTGGACCAATTTGAATAAATTTCTCTATTGAGGACACCACTGTGAAAACAACAGATAAAAAATATAAGTAAGTAGGTATTATGAAATACGACAAAACTGATGGTGAAAGATTTTTAAGAATCAGGAAATAGGAACTGCATGGTTTTAGGAAACGCAGTGAGCTACCAAAATGTCCTTAGTATACCCAGAAGAGCTATTAAGCATTTTTGTTTATGTGTTTGAGGCACCACCTAACTAACTGTTTTTAACAGTTAGGATTATAGGGAGAAATTGAGAAAACACAATGCCTCAAACACCTGCCCGAAAACACTTAACACCTCTTGGACTATTATGGCATCATACAAATTACCCTCTAATGGGTGAATTGCAAAAATATTGCACGTTAAGAGCTCAAATAAAAAATCCTTAACAATCCTTAACTGTTTCCTTTGTGTAACAAAGGTTAGTCAAAATTCATATAGATAATTTTCGTTACACAAAGGTGAAACAATGGAAGAAAGGTAAAATTAACTCAATCAACTCCTTAACTATGTACAATATTATTGCAATTCACCCAACGTGTTAACCAGTTCAAAAATAACTTCGACAAACATTCTATACACCGTGTTTTTTTTATTTACGATAACTTAGGAACGTTCTTTTGGTCAAATAAAGTTAATTTCCCGAAGACAGACAAATGATAAGTCTTACGGTTTTAAAGATATTTAATTTTTCAATTTAATCCGTTAATCACGTTGAACTGGTCTAAAAGGCTCTTAACTGTCTGAATATGTCACGCCAACATTGACGTATTTGACACGGACTATTAGTTAAATCTTAAGACCCTTTTAGAATGACCAAAGATACAACATTTAATTACTTTGATATAAACGGTTTTTTTTATTGCAATATTTAAAAATCTAATTTACCACTTCTTCTATGGATGTCCCTAGCAATATGCCGAAGTTATCGTAAATAAAAATAACACGGTGTATTAATGTAGCATTTCGTGCAGTGAACAAAGATTTAGACATATCAGTGCCAACTGCCTACTTATAATAAAATAATAATAATAATGAGCCCTGACCCGCTGCCGGCGGCACTCGTAGGTTAGGTTTTTTAAAATATTTATATTTCTAAACACATATCATAAGTCCTCTATTATGCGTTCAAAACCGGTAGGAAATGGCCGGCATTATTACAACCAATTTTACTATGAGAACTTTCTTGTCTGTGGTAGTAGATAAAATCTGTAATGATATTACAGTATAGATTTTTGTAACGTTATGAGTTAAATTTTGGAACATGTGTCAAAACTCAAGAGGGTCTCTATTATAGTATTCATAGAGCCGTATTAATAAACTCATGTCGGCTGAGATGCCCATACGTCAAAGTAAACGTCAAAAAACCATAGAAACTGTAATTTTTGACGCATGTTGAGACGAGCTTTACAGTCGAGATCAGTTTATTAATAAGGCCCATAGATATTGAAACAGTTATCGATTCGAAACGTCAATTCAGTATGTTTTTTTAATACAAACCGCACGACATTCGATCTCGAGTGACTTGAGCATAGGGACTTCATTCGTTTGTCTATGATTAAAAAAACTCATTCGTCTTGACGGATGATCGAATAGCCGCCGTTATTGTTGTCATATTTGTTTGTCGGTTTTTTGATGTTACGAAAGTAGGATGATTCTGTTATGATATGTGTGTAGATAAAGTAGTGTATGCAACTGTACATAATTAGGCCTTAAAATACGTATACGAGTTTCATAATAGTAACACTCTTGTTATGCATCAGTTGCATAAAGTACTATTTTAGTAGTAGTATTGTAATATTTATTGTAAAATCCTAATTTACAGAAAAATAAATAAATATCAGAATAATAATAATATGAACTCATAAATATTAAATTCCAGACAAAAGCATTAATATCAAAGAAGCACAGATCATATCATATTCCCAGTAAGGAAGAATGAATTCGCATAATAGGCAATAAAATCTTACTCTCCACTGTCAGCATGTAGAAAAAATACACAATAATATAATAAAAAAACCTAAAGCATCAGTTAGTTGCTACCTCGTAAATAATTCTTATCAGGCGCCAGGTGTGCATAAAAAGATATTAAAATGAGCCTTAAGTATTATGGTAATTTTCTATAATTTTTTGAGATGTAGTCGCAAAGCGGGGACCGATTTTTGACATTCTAGTGTTCGATTTCAAAACCGAGCGGTAGAAAATATCCGAATGCGAAAATCTTTCACGATTTATTATCGAATGGTTCCAAATTCCATATTTTTGAGATTTTCACTCGAAACTGACGGATTGACTAAATAGTATTGTTAAGTTGGAACTTGTTTCATTATACGCAGAAAGTCGATGTTATACCGGTTTTTTTAATTCATAATTTGATTGCGAATAAATGTGTGTAGAGCTATCAAAAGATGAAATCATAACAAGCAATTTAATATTTCAGCGCGAATAAGATTTTTTTTACGCTTATTTTACAAATTCTTGACCGGTTATAAATGTATGAAAAATGAAACGCTTTGTCGTTTGTGGATATCTATGGCATTGTGCTAGGATTGTTAATGCTTCGTGTACTTGCCGGCATACATACCCAAGTTGGGTAACCCAACAGGTTTGAAAGATGTCAAATGATACTTTCCATTGATATAATTCAAAACGAATGCCACGGACCACTCATTTTCATATTTTCTATCGCTCGCAAGTCAAAAATACCATTTCATTGTTTTTTGTCACTTTCGAGTGAAACTTTCGAGCGCTTGATAGTCGAAAATCGGCCCCCTGGTCGTATTGCGATCTAGGCGCAAAGCGATGTAGTCACATCAAGATATAGTCGCAAAGCGAATAATAAACACGATATCGTAGTTAACCTGTTATGGTATTGTTATGACCAGGGCCCGTAATTTTCATGCCGATGCCATCAATTTGACGTCACGCTCCATATAGGGTGATCCCAAATAGTTTTATTGTAAATTATTAATCATTAGTCGTCAATCATTTTAATTATGTACAAATGACTTCAAAAGTATTATATTTACACGTTGAATAAATAATACTTACTTGATACGTGAAACGTAAATAAAACTATTTGATTTGTTTTTATACATACATATTATTAAATGGTGCAAGTGCCACTGAGAAATAAAAATACTGATTTCCTAATTTCTATAAGTTGTTAAAATCAGAAAAAATGTGTCCATCAGTGATACATTTTCTTTTTATCAAAGAAGTTGGAATAATTAACCAAATGTGTGACAAAACCAACAAAAATACGATTACAAAACAAAATATTTTTTATGAATATTGCATTCATTACGTATGAACGTGAAGATGACTTAGATTTTCTTTGCATGGGAATTAATGCAAGAAGGATGGCGCGTGCTTAACGTTAGAGAGGAATTCTGTTTTCTACGTAATTATTGTAATGCGTTGTTAACAATACCATTTAATAAAATGTATGTATAAAAACAAAAACAATTAGTTTTATATTATTACACGTATCAAGTAGGTATTATATATTAGAGTACTTTTGAAGTCATTTGTACATGATTAAAATGATTGACGACTAATGATTAATAATTTACAATAAAACTATTTGGGATCACCCTATGTGGAGCGTGACGTCAAATTGATGTCATCGGCATGAAAATTACGGGCCCTGGTTATGACGTCAGCTTCCATTACTGTCAAGTAAATAAGATCTATCAAAGGTGACAAATACGATAACAGCTCAAACACGATATGGTTTTTACCGTGTTGAATAGAGGCCCAGGTCGTTTTTTCTACCTATTGTAGGGCCATTACCAATTGAGCGTCAGGGCAATAATAGTACATTATTGCCTAGGCAGTGAAGCAGGCAATTGCGGGCCGAGTATTGGTTTAAACGGACGAGATTGCGAGTCCTCTACTAGCACTCTTTACCGCCTTTATGTTTATGACAAGGAGAAACGCAAGCTTTTTTAGAAAAAAAAAAACTCAAGCTATTCCAGACACATAAAAAAGTTACGTTTCGAATATAACATGGACGTATAAGACTTGTGCCCTCATTGTATTATGGCCGTTTTCACTTTTTAAAAAGTTACAAACTAGATAACAATGAATATTGTATGCAACATTGCGTGCTTGTGAAGCGAGCACGCAATGTAATTTATTTTTCATCACACTTGCACGTAAACAGTATCTAAACATACAGGTTAACTTGGCCACAATGCCCCATATAAAACCCTTGACCTTTCTTTTTACCATGAAACCCAAGGTAGGTAAGTAATTTTTTTTTAATTTATAGTACAGCACACAGGTCATGTAAGTTCAAGCAAAGAGTTTACACGCAATTGAAAAATTGTCTTAAAATGTTATTTAAACAGGAATTTCATTGCAATCTCGCTACATGTTACTTAAATACTCAATTATTGTTCTTAATAATCGATTTTAATAGTTTTATGTATCAAAACGTCGTTTTTATTTTACACTCCTTCAGGGCTATATGTATACCTACGTATTTGCCCTTAACGTTTCTGAACGAAACATTTGTATAATCTGTGGAGTCCGCCCGCCATCCGCTTAAAAAAAGTTCAAGTAATTCGTAATAATAGTTGTGCTGACTTGTGTATTAAAGCTGTAATTCATAGTTATTCACTCGCAAATGTGATGAAAAACATTGTATGTTTCACGGGCGGTACGGGAATTACGAACCTCGACTCAGAAAGCCCTCAGTCTTCGACTTCGGGCTTCTCCTAGAGCCTCGATCGTAATTCCTTACTTACCGACCTTAATACACAATGTACTATTTAATTTGGGAACTGTCTGTAAACTATGTACTTCGCGTCTCAGTATGGAGTTAGTAATGTCAACTTTTCCGGTCATTTTTGAGAAAATCATTTTATCGGAGTCTTGCTCGTACTCGTGGAGCTTATGGCGAGCGTAAGGGATGCGTGTAGTACCAGCGTTATCTTGTATCCCTTACGCTCGCCATAAGCGCCACGAGTGCGAGCGAGAGAGTATGATAAAAATGATTTATTGCTCCGATGGACAGTTGGTAATGGCCCTACAATAGTCTTAACCAGATGTAAACCTAAAGCTTCTATCCTCGTAAAGCCCCGTGTGCAATACATACATACATACATAAACTCACGCCTTCATTCCCAGAGTGGGGTAGGCAGAGCTAAAGAATGACCAACAAGTGTGCAATAGGATGTGCATAATCAAGGCATGCGGTTACAGAATTATCAACATGTTATTAGAGTTGTTGGTAATTCTTTTTTTTTTTTTTTTATATCATAGGATGGCCATCGAGCACACAGGCCACCTGATGGTAAGTGGAAACTGTGACCCATAGACATTCACATTCACAAGACCGCAATCCTAAGACTGCAAATGCGTTGCCAACCCTGAGGACTAAGATGGAATGCCGCTATGCTAGTCATTTCACCGGCTGTCTTATCCCCTAACCGGAACACAACAATGCGAACACTGCTGCTTGGCGGTTGCTGGTTGGTAGGTATGGTTCTGTAGCTCTGCCTACCCTACTTTGGGAATGAAGGCGTGAGTTAATGAATGTATGTATGTATAATCAAGTCAATTTACTTTGAACTCTGTCGCCATAACAATAAGGTTTATTTTCCTATGTTCAATAAACTGAAACTGGCTTTGTCGAACAATCGCAATTGAGCTTTATTCCCTTACGAGGCTATACCAGTTTTACATCTGATATACCGACTTTTAAAACTGCTGTTTCTGCTGTTAGGAAACCAAGTCATTGACAGTACTGCCCTCCTAAAGAAAAAGAACGCATGTGCAATTTGATAGACAATAGTACATTGTTGCCTTGTAGCAGGCCGAGCAATAGCGAGGCCTGCTAAAATACGAGTCAGGAAATCCTCGTTTCTGCCGAGGCATACATAATGCTTTTCTCAAACATGTGAGGAAATAATACAAATAGGTACATTTCTAAAAAGCAAGTAATTTAATTTCCTTAGATTTAGCGGGAAGCAGGTTTTGCCTAACCGAGGCAGCTTCAGATTTTAATATAGGCGGTGTGGTACCTATTTCGTCGTTTTCGTCGCTTGAGCTCATTTTTTATAGTAAGTATTTCACACAACAAATAGTTTAATATTCGGTTTCACAATTATATTATGCAGAATGAACGAATGTTACCGACTGTCAATTGTTTTTAAATACTAACCATAGACATTGGAATGCAAATTCAAAAAGAAACACACTCACTGTGCTAAAAAAGCGAGCAGTTACCTTGGCTGTTTGGAATTTTTGTCTTGGTCCTTTTGATTTTGTATGCAAATTGACAGCATTTTTAAGAAAATATGGACATGGACGGAAAGTGTTTTCATATGGTTTTTTTACTCCTAGGAGTAAAATGAGGCTCTTTTCGTCCTTGTGTTTCAATCGGAAAACCGTTTTTTCCGAGCATGTTTGAGAAAAGTAAATTTAACCCGTCTATGAGACATACGCCTTCATTTCCCAAGGACGGGGGAGTAATGGTCGCTCAGTATTAAGAGGACTGTGAACCAACGCTGCTACGCAGCTGCCATAAAATAAACTATTAATAATTAAGTTCCCGGCGATAACAATTCTCACGCAACAAATCGAATAAGATTTTAACGATTTTCAAATATGTCGTAGCTATTATGAAAAACTAGCTTGTACGCTTCCGTTTCGGTTATTTTAAAAATATTTTTCACTTCTCATGCTCGTAAAGTCCTTCTTTATGCTGGGTATAGGCTGCATAAAATCGCATTTTATGCTCTAGTGCATAAAGTAATTTCTTCTTTTAAGACTAAGGCAATAAGGCCTTACAGCCACATACACAATACACCTTCATTTAATTGATATATTTTTATGAGATTTAGGTTATATCTTATTTTAATTACGACATAATATGATAGTATTACATATTATGTAACACTATCTAAATACTTTGATTAATACGGGCGTGCATTTACGTAAAAAAAATATAAGTAACGCAAATATTTATAATAACTTGGCATTAAGGCTCAAACCTAGTGTCCATAGTCAAACTCACATAGTTAAAATTAAAAAAAAAAAATAAGAATAATTGTGTAGCGGGAAGCTAATTATTCGTCAAACAAAATTAAAAACTAACTAAATTTGTTGTGTTGCGGTTGAAAATTAAATAAATTATTCGTAAGTAATTGAACCATGTCTTCAAGTAGTGATAGTGACGATCAAAAAATGATTTCGCCTGAGACTTTAATGTACAGAAGTGCGAAAAATGTAATTGAGCAGATATTGCCGCCTAAATCGAAGAAAATCTATCTCAGCACATACGAAAGTTTTATGATTTGGAGGAACCAAAAAAGCGTAAACACGTTTGTGGAGTGTGTTTTTTTAAGCTTATTTGACGAACTGTCGACGAAATTACATTCTATGCGTGATAGAACATATTAATAACATTATATTTTTTTTTTTTTCTTGTATATGCTTAATCGTTGTTTTATTTCCTTGCGATCGAAGTGAAAAGCAGAGTGTAAAACTCAAGCATAAAACCCATTTTACCCTCGACGTGACCATCCACCTGGCTAGATATGCACGTCTCGGGTAAAATGGTACGTTTTATGCACTTGTTGTACAATCTACTATTTATTTTAGTGCCACCTATAGTAACATAATGAATTTTTTACCTTTGCGTCTATACTAATCCCAATACATAATGGGACCGCTATTACCAAGATACAAGGTCTCGTTTTGTTTAAAAAAAATATTGAACATGACCTTCGATTCGATCAAATATAGTTGACACCCATACTGCAGTGGTGTTGCCTTACTGGCAATTCTGGTTGACACCCGGGGCATTCCATGCCAAACGGATAGGTAAAAATGTTGATGTTTCATATTTCAGTAATATTTTAGTATGTTATACCTATACAGGTCCTCAACCTACACAATCAATATTTTTACACTATGATATATACAGAAAGCGATTTAGAGGTTAATATAGTTTTGACTCTACAGCAGGAATGCACTATTTGTAGTCCCAAAAAGCAAGTTTTAAAATATAAATACAAAAATATGAACATATGTAATTTATACTCTATTTTAACATGAACTGTCGAAAAGACCTCACTTCACAGGCGCCATCTTGTGAGAAAACAGATGCGCGGAAACCCCCATTTTGTATGAAGTTGTTTGTGACAGAACATAGTAAGCGTCCGATCATCCGGCGCAGAGGGGGCACGCGCCCCCCATTCTTTTTACCAGACTGCCGAAGGAGTAGGGTAATGTGGTTATCAGCCTATATACAGGGTTATATGAGATCAAAAAAAACACATGTTTTTTTATCAGTTTATCCAACAAATGACTCAAAAACAGAAAAATTTACTAACTTTTGCATAGGGTGTTATGGGACCAAAATGATTGCAAATGACGGCTCAGGCCTGAAATATGCGTTTTCCTAAAATGTACAATTCTCAAAACGTCTGCGTTCTCACAATGTTAGCATTTCTATTTTGTCAGTTTTCTCAAAATGACTGCTATTTAAAATGTGTACAGTCTCAGAAAGTCGTCCATTCACAATGTTTACATTCCTATAATATTAGCATTACCATAAGTTTTACTTTTCCGTTATGTTCACTTCTTTAACGGGTTGGCTTAAGTAATGAGAATTACAAAAACTGTTTTTATTTTTATTTTTTCACTTGTTAGGGTTATATAGCTTTTTATTACATAAAAACGAACTAAAACCAATATGATAATCAATCATTCCTATACAGCAAAAAGTCCCGCATCTTAAATTTTTCGTAGCTTTCTTCTTACCGTTTTCATCATACGTTGGACAACATCTATTTTAACATTTTTTAGTTAATTAGTTGTTTTTGTACCTTGCGCTTCAACTGACTCTGTAGTTTTGCTTCCCGCCCATCACTGTAAACTAGTCTACTGAGAATTATCAAATAATCCTCTATTGGACGAGCTATAGGGACGTTCGGATGGTTTGAATCCTTCGGTACGAAGTGAACGTCACGCTCTTTTAGTCAATTCTGGCTGCTCCCTGCATAGTGATACTTTCTCCGCAACTTCCTGCACTTCTTTGGAATATCTTCAAGCTGTTTGTTGGAATATTTGGGTATTTTTTGACACTTTAACTGTTCAACATTGTATTTCTCTAAAATATTCCTTATTCGCCCACGAAAAACATCATATTTTACAGCTAACTTATCTGGGACTGACCCACTTTGTTTTGTACAAACGTTGCCACCTACTTGCGGTCTCGATCATTAAGAATGGGAGGTCTTCCCGTTTTTGGTGAATCTTTAGTCCTAATACCAAGTTCCCACCGCTGGATCAAACATTAAATTGTAGAAGGAGTTACATTTTCAAATTGGTGATGAGAGACCACTTCAGATTTTTCACGCCGTCCAAGTAGGCGATAGACACGTTCTCGTCATAACTTCCTCGCGGACATTTTTTATTAAACCAGTTAATCTTTTTTTGCCTTTTTAACAAAATTTACATATTTTCTATTAATTATATCTGTCAAAATCCTTTTTGTATTTTTTTATTGCCTGCTATTGGTAATTGAATACATTTTCATTACTTTAAGCCAACCCGTTTTAAAGGCTATCGTCTTGTTATGTTTGTTTTCCTATAATGTCTACTTTATTTCAAATCAATGTTCTAAATGGAAAGGGTTAATTGCTTGGCATACTTACTCTTGACAATGAAGAATTTCGGCAGTTTCGTACGGAGCTGAATGCGAAGATGGAAATTATTAAGTCTAGACGTTGGTAACGCTACTTATTCTACAGTTCCAAATTTCTGCCTTTGCTTGATAAATTTTAGAGAGAGATGTTTAAGACTTCTTCTAAAACCAATCCATTACTTACATTTTGACGATTGCTGGGAAGAAGTCGTAATTGTGTTTCGGAAATATCGACGACATGATGAAGTTACTAATGCTTATGATTGCTTATGTCCAAGGCAGCAACCATCAGCATTACGTAAAATGTTGACAGGAATAATTATACAAATTTTTGGTCAATTTTGGGTTGAGATGGTAAATGAAATCGAAAAATATAATGTTTGAAAAAATCAGTTCTACTTAGGACTCAAAATATATTATAATTATATAGTTTTAGTTTCGTAGTTATTTCGTACAGTCAGCGTCAAAAGAAACTGATCACTTAAATACCTTGTCGCTTTACTGTCACATAAGCAATGTCAAACAAGATTGTTAATGCGATAAAGTACAAAAGTAGCTTGAAGTGATCAATTACTTTTGACGCTGACTGTACCTAACCCTTTCCCCGCCAACGACGCAAATAATAAAAAATTCGCTCTAAAATAAAGATATTTTAGGTGTAAATGTGGCGTTCATGATTGCAGACATTTTGGGTATAAGACATTTCTGGAATGCAAAATTATAAGAAGGCAGATATTTTGAGGTTGCAGACATTTTGAGAATAAGCTCTTTCTGAAAAGCGAACATTATATGAAAACTGACATTCTTGGAGACAGACATTATAAGAAGCTGACATTTTGAGAAGCTGACATTATGCAAAAGACGTGCTGACATTATGGAAAACAGACATTTTGGGAAAAATATATTTAAGGAAAACGCATATTTCAGGCCTGAGCCCAAATGACCTCCCTTAACCCCTAGAGGGGAATAAGTCGACTTAGCAATAACCCCGTACATACTACGCCTGTATGTTTGTTCCTTATTGGCGCTTTAGAAACTAAACGCGTGGGCCGATTTTGATGATACTTATATCAATGGAACCGTCTTAATCTTGTGTCTTTTCTTTCATCATTTTTCATTTTGAATGATCATTTAGGAAGGGGCCGCCCTAGGCGTACGTTTTCGAATCAAATCGGGGAAATACTGGAAAAGGGCCGAATCTTAAGTACCCGAAACCGACATGCGTGCATGACTGAAATTTGTCAAGATCGTAGCAAGTGGAAAGAAGTGGTCTCTGCCTACCCCTCTGGGAAACAGGCGTGATTTAATGTATGTATGTATTTAGGATTATGATTTTTTTAAACCTTAGAATTTGTAAGACTTGTTAGCGTTTGATATGCAAGCCCCTGGAATGCGTGCCTCGGACGCTTGCTATGCTTAGTCCCTAAAACATAAACTAGACGTCTCATGTCATAATGTAATATGACACGCATTAAATGACAGCTACAATATCTATAGTAGGCTTGTAGTAGTTACAACAAGTATTTCGAGTTGTTGGTAATTCTGTAGCTCTGCCTGCCCTACTATAGAAATGAAGGCGTGAGTATGTAAGCTTTGGTCTTACCGACAGCAGCCAAGGCCTCCATCTCCGCCTGCGTGATGACCTTGCACGTGGGCCCGTCCTGCGGCCGCGTCCAGGTCGTGTCACGCGTGCGCGAGTGGTAGTAGTACGACTTCCCCTCGTCCGTCTTCGTCTCCACCCAGAGCTCATGCACGGGCTGAGGATAAGTGTGGGTTAATATATGTATGTAGGGTATTTTTTTAATAGTGTACACATTTTAATATTTGCTTCGCTATTAATTAATAAAAGATGTTGTGTTATTTTTACTCTAGCTTAATAAACATTAGAGATATTGCCGATTCAATGATTCCACTAACAACGATATTCATAGACCCTCTAATGCAGGGGTGCGAGAGGAGCGTGCTGTAAAAAAGTTTTTACTGTTGAGGTTTTTAAAAATTGATTTTCTAGTATGAGACTAGCTCACACGAGAACGTAAAAATTTAACAATTTACAAAAAAAACTGTTTTTATTGTTGTAATATATTGGACCCGTTTCTACAGTGAACTCTAAACTTCCTAATTTTATTTAGGTGTCGCTAAAAGACTTTGCTATTCTATGAGCAGCTGTCATAATCAAATGACAGCGCCACGACAGCGCTAATTTGAATCTGACGCATTTTATTTTAGGCTATCTTATACATTGTCAGCTTGACAGTCTGGAATAGCACTGGTTAAATCTGCTGTCTAAGCTATGTCTAAAAATTAGACAATTTAGTTTTAGGCTATTTAAGCGATGTGCACGTAGAGTCGGGTCCATTATATTATCGAAAAAAAATATAAGTGAAGTCTAAAATAAATAATACATATGTATCAGAAGTCTTTCACTTACCATATTAGGAGGCGGCATACCAGGCGGTCCTCCGAACGGAGGCTGCCCCATCATATTCGGCGGGGGGCCCATCGGCCCGCCGGGCCCCATCATGCCCGGCGGAGGCCCGAACGGCGGCGGCCCGCCCATCATACCAGGCGGGGGAGGCCCCATAGGCCCCCAGTTGTTGTCAAAGTTGGGTCCGTTGTTGGGGCCGTAGCGCGGGCCCCCACGGCCACGGAAGAAGCCCCGTCCCCTCATCGGAGGCCCTGCGGGGCCGTAACCGCGCCCGCGGAAGCGCATGTTCGGGGGAGGGCCGTTCATCCAACCAGGAGGCGGCCCGCGGCCTCTGCCCCTGTAGAATAAATAAAAAATAAATATCAGGGGACAATCTCACGCAAATTGAGCTAGTCCCAAACTAAGGTCGAGACTTAGGGTAAAGTCAGCAGTGGTCAGCCAGAGACCTGTAGTCGGCCTCTGCCTATAATTTGTATAAGTGGGAAGAGTACGAAATATATATTTCCCACTCTTCACACTCATATAAGATCGACTACTGGTATCTGGCTGACCACTCCGGTGACTTTACCCTATATAGTGACGGTACAAAAAGGTTCGTTACTGTTGGATCTTATCAGCATTGAAAATAATTGAAATAGAGTCGAAGTGACGAATATTGTACTGTCTGTGTACGGTACTAGACAGCGATAGACAAACTTATATTGATAAATAATTAAAAATAAACGCGCAACATACAAATATTTGGCCAAACAGGGAATCGAACCTAGGACAGCTAGCTTCGTAGGCAGCGTCACTACCAACTATACTCCATTTACTTTAACGACCTAGTATTTTCCCTCACACGCACAGGGTCATACAAATAACACGGTGCGAGTGCGGCTTTAGCTGACTCTCATTAGCCAATCACGTGCAACTGCACTTTTCCAGTACGAGGTCGTTTAAATAATTGGAGTATAGGTATGTCGTCACAAACAGAATAATTGGAAGGAACAAAAAGTTGGCCACACTAACTCACTCAATTTAATTTTCTATGAATTTCCGTTGTGACTCCAAAATTAGCGATACAATTGTAGGGATACTTTCCATCGCACAGCAGAACTTTTTTCGATTTCGTTGCTTGTATGGTTAACTGCGCTTAACTATAACTTTTTGGTCCTTTCCACCTGACTCAGTATTGACTCATAATCACTATATGATGTATTTATTAGTGAATGCACATCAAAAACTTTATCATGTCTCATACTATAAAAGGAGGCTACTGTTTAACTTAGAAGCGAGTATAAGGTGATGCATGCCAACCCTAGGGAAGAAAAAAGAACTATGTCAATGGACCTGCGCAGTAGCAGATACCTACACAACCCCTCCGTTATTGGATATCACATTAGCAAAACATAACTATTATTACTACATGAATTAGACAGTGTCGACGGAGATCCGCTGCCGAAGAGCTACTAATTCTGGGTAGTTTGGCCCTCTGGGCCTACTGTAAATCTAACATAAACTAAACCTAAGTAGGTACGACTTTATAAGCAAACTAGACTATTTGTAAACATCATGTTTTGCGAATATCATGTTTTCTTAGACTACAGAATTACCTACAACTAATAATTTATTCTTAGCCTATTTGTGAAAAATGTGGTTACCGAACTATCAACAAGTTTTTAAAGTTGTAGGTAATTCTGTAGCTCTGCCTACCCCACTCTGAGATTACAGGCGTGAAGGTATGTATGTATGTTTTGCTAGTATGATGTTGTGTTTATGATGTTTTCCTAGTATGATCTTTTGCGAATTCAAACATCCACATAATTATGAAGGGCATACAGCCTCTGAAAGATAAAAAAAAAAAAAACGGTTTTCATCAATAGATAAGTGATTTAAGAGGAAGGTTTTTGCATATAATACATACATACATACATAAACTCACGCCTTTATTCCCATAGTGGGGTAGGCACAGCTGCAGAATTACAAACAAGTCTAAAAACTTGTTGATAATTTTCTGTAACCAAATTCTGCACAAATAGGCTAAAGATGTTTACCAGTGTATAGTAGTGACAGGTTGCAAGCACAACGCCTAACAATACTACAAGCCTTTATTCCCTTAGTCGCCTCTTACGACTTCTTCTTGGTTTTTTTTTTTTTCAAATTCAGTAACTTTGTCTTGTCTAGGGGACACCGTTGATGTAGGAAAACATATCAATCTTATGTGGTCGTCTTGCAACGTCTTATATACTTACACCTAGGTAGGTGTTCTCTTTTTTTTCTTCTCCCTCTATCTCTCGCAAGATTTTGGTGTGTTTTCCTGCTGAAACTACGCAGCTTATTTAATATATATTTTTAATTTAATATTTATAGATTTATATAATGCTAGACTAAGTATACCATTGTAACATTAAATAAATTTAAAAAATGACTGACTGCCGAGTTTCTTGCGGCGTTTCTTCTCAGCAGTGGTCTCCTCTTGTGAAGCGCTGGTAGATTCTTGACGTGTAAAAGTGCCCGTGTGGCCTACTTACTGAATAAATGTCTTATCTTTTTTTTTTTTTTTTCCACGGGAAGATATGGAGTGGCTGTATTCTAACCCGGCAAGCATGCGGGATCTATAATATCATATAATAGATTCTGGATTATTATGTATACAGGTGTTACAAAAAATTCTTACAAAAAACGATGAGAAGCGAGGGCTTATAGTCAGTTGTAAGTTGCTGTCTCTAATTAAGACAAGCTTTCACAGACTGCACGTTTTTGTACAGTCATCAACTGCTAATGCTCACAGAGACCAAAATAACAAATCTATGTTTTCTATGTTTGACTCCAAAATCAGCTTCTAGACACCATAAAATTGCATTTCCCTCAGATTTACTACACTGATTGCACTTTAGCTTGGTGCGAATGACATTTGACACAAATTAAGAATAGCACTATACACACATACTTATATACTTATATTACATTAACCCGTCGAGCGATATGTCAAAATTGATGTACATCAAAATTAAACTTTATGTCAAATGAATAAGTCACGTAATGTCATATTAGATTATCTAGAGACAACACAATTGCTTTGACAAGCATGTAACATGATATGATATGACACAAAATAGCCATGTAGAAAACAATTTGCAATACTGACTGACAATATACCTAGTATGTTTTAAAACATCATACAGACAAAAGTAGTTTTATTGATTTGTATTCGGATTTTATGATTTTATCATTCCTACAAGGAATAGGTAATTAATTTTCATATGATTAGACATTAATAGACATGGGGAACCATGCTCAAGTATGAATGATTAACGCATTGCTGAATAATATAATACCTTTCGAGGTTGACATTTCCGATGGCAGGAGCCACAGTATTGGACGGTAAAACTAAGCAAAGCATTTAGATTAAATTAGTACCAAAACTGTTTCCCTCATCATCTCATAACTTCATCATGTGATAACGTCACAACAGAAACTCCTATACCCTATACTACCATCTTGGAAAATGACATGTGACAGGTTAAAATTCAGTATACGTTGCAAAGTTAACAAGTTGATACATCACTGGGTTTCATATGAGCTGCGCCATGAGCAATGAAATCATTGTCAGCGTGGTGAAATATGGGGCGGATAATCATAGGAACAGCTAGACATGACAATTGTTTAATGATAAACACAGTTATGACAGTCATGATCATGATATGGGTACAATCTAGGCACAACAGTTGTCAAATGGTAAAATAAAACATTACAATATAATTGGGTAGTTCTACACTCTGGTCAAGGCTAGGTGAGGCAAAAAAAGCGAGCTTGTCTATATTATATGTCAAGAACGATGGCATGCCTGCTTCGCCCAGTTAAAAGTGAGCTAGTATACAGGGTGTCTCTGACCTTGGGGCTTTAAATGCATGGAACGTTTCTACTCCTGAAACTGAACTTCTTTTGTTCTGTAAGTTATTAAAAATATGCCCAACAAAAAAATTTTTTTTTTCATACAATTTAAATGTAATTTTCAATGTACGCGATCCAATTCTCTATTTTCCTTTAGGCCTCGTACCAAGGAAATGTCGCCCCCGTACCATGAGATAGTGATTAGATGGCCAGTATTGAATACACTGATTTTACAATTAGACTTTTACATCAATTAGTTATCGAAACTTAAGTTATTTTTTAATGTCGCAGAACAAAAGTAGTTCCGTTTAGCGAGTAGAATCGATCATTGCATTTAAAGCCCCAAGGTCAGAGGCACCCTGTATAAAGTTAGGTAGGCCTCCAACAAGATGGAGTGACGACCTTGTGAAGATCGCGGGAACACGGTTGATGCAAAGAGCACAAGACCTGTCTGAGTGGAGAGCCGTGGGGGAGGCCCATGTTCAGCAGTGGACGTCTTTCGACTGGCATGATGTTGATGATGATGATGATGATATAAAGTGTTGTTACTGTAAGATTCTTTATATCAGCATTTCTCGTTTTATTTTAGTTATGGCGTTGTAAATAAGTCAAGGTATTTGGTAATGAAAAATAAAAAATAGGTACTTTGCATGGCATTTTTATATAAAAGGTGGCTATTTAGAAGCATGTAAAACACTTGAGAGATAATTTTATAAGTAATCAGCCTGGAGAGAAGAATCCTCCGTTAAGAAGCCTCGTTACCTCCCTCAGCCGTGAGGATATCACAAACAAGCATTTGATTCTTTAAAATTGATTAAATTTATTTGGCAAGCTTTGCCTGGTGCCTAAGAGACATCTCTTAATAATAATCTCTTGCTCTACTCCAAGTCCAATGCTGTATGTATGTTTGGTTGCTAGGCAACTGAGTAACAATCAAGGAGCAAGTTGACCCGCTCTATACAAAGCCGGCAGTTTACACAGCCAAATGCCTCCGCCAATTATTACCCGACATACAATTTCAATGTAGATTGGTTTCGATGCCCCTACCATACAATAAGATGACATAGTAGTACCTATACTGAACGACTAGCACAAGTGGTATTTTCTATCTTGTCGCTTAGTGTCTATTGTTACAGACTAGATGACCTCATGAAGTGCAAAATAAAGCGGCAGGAAGTACCTCTTTACCTAGGTTTGCTTGCTCTAAAATTTGGCAACCGGGACCAGATGCGTGAAAACCCCAGATTTTGGATTAGAGAACCCGGACATGTCAATACCAGTGCCAGTGTCGGTTCCTTGGTTGTCCCCACGGCGGCACGCAAGTCGCCCAAGAATTTCAGCTCGGATGCTCCCCAGACGCCCTCTAAACTAGGTACAAATCTGAGGAAACCCGGACAGATGCCAACCCTATCTTTTCTAAATGAAAGTTTGTAAAATGACATAGTTTGCCAAATGATGATTTGGTAAAACATTAGTGAACTATCTTTTGTATTTTAAATACAACATAAATAGGAAAGATACTGCAGATTATCAGGTAAATCAATGAGTATATGCAGAGTATTCTCCATGTCTTATGTTAAAATACAAACAATGCACCTAGCAACATGTATAAGTGAACCAAGACTTAAAAATCTTTAGGTCCTGATGAAATCAATCTCAAACAAGAGAACAGTACAGTCAGCATCATATGGTACGTAGCAGTCAAGATCACCAAATAGTTGGAAACATCCAGAATACTCATTAACATCGACGCAGCCTAAGTAATCTAATTGTTCAGGTCATCCACAGTGCTCAAATATTCCGGAGCACACACAACGCCAATACTTGATTACATTCAAGACACCGCTCGTACCATCACAACCACACCGCCGCTGCCGCTGGTATCATAGCATCCGAAGTAACCAAAAGTACGGAACACAATAGATAAGTGAGCTTTATTTCAAATGCTATAAGATTTTATTTTATTTTATCTCGGTTTAATGAATTATGTTACTCAAATTGAAATTGATTACCTACATCAGTCTGTAAGGATTTTCATTTTAAATATAGCTTTAATTTTGCCAGTATGTAAAATTAAAAAATAGTTTTTATTACCCTTCAGATAACTTACTGCTTGGATTATATTGAAAGAGGATTTGACCATTGAACCATATAGGACACGTAATTAAGTCTATTTTCCTAATCTGTTGTGTTCCGTACGGTGTGGTTGTGACGGTAGGAGCGGTGTCTTGAATGTAATCAAGTATTTGCCGTTGTGTGTGCTCCGGAATATTTTAGCACTGTGGATGACCTGAACAATTTGATTACTTAGGCTGCGTCGATGTTAATGAGTATTCTGGATGTTTCCAACTATTTGGTGATCTTGACTGCTACGTACTATATGATGCTGACTGTACAAACCCGCAGGCTTTGTTAAGTCTTGCTGCACTGCCCATTCAAGGTTAAACACGGGAATTACACTCATCCTTAGAATATGGTTTAGTTTAGGCAGAGAGATAGCCCACAATTGAATAATTTTTAACCTTCATGAGGCAGATAGAACGGTTACATCAAAAAACGTGGAGATTATGGAAATTATAAAGGCTAGAAGCGTCTCAGTTAGACACGTTAGGCAAAGCATAGAATTGCTATGGGTAGTGAACTTTTTAAACCACTTTAATTATAGAGAAAACGAATAGAATAAACACAAATTCCGATGCCAATTTAATACTATTCCAACGGCACGGCGGTAAAATACGCACTTATGCTGTAAAATTGAAGAAATACGGCACAACCAAAAAATTTGAAGAATATTCACCTGAAGTTTCCTCGGCCGCGGCCTCCCCGGAAGCCGTTGCCTCCTTCATCGTCGTCGTAATTTTCTTCATAGTTAATATCACCGAAATCCTTAGAGATATCAATATTTTCATTTCCATCACTTCCACGATTCACCACATCGTTCATAATAGGGTCCTGCGGGTCAATATATCCCTCCTCCATGATGGCTATTGACTGCATTTATTCACCAAACACATGTCCTCATGCCGAATTAGATTATTTGTAGTCAATTATTGAAATTTTCTCACTCGCGGTACAACAATAACGCCACCCCAAAATGGCGGACGGACAATGGCGGGCGGCTTCCGCAGGGATTGAGCAAGCGAATCGGTAAAAGTTTGCGACATGCCTACTCTAAAAACCGGTTTCTTCCAAATTGAGACTGTAAAGGATTGGCTGTATAGTATGTAAATTAATAATTGTTTTAATATACATAATTCTTTTTTAAAATAAAATTGCTGTTTAGAGTGAAACTGGCAACAAGATTCAATTTAAACACGGCAATCAAATTACCAGAACTACGTTACTCCCTTGCAAAGGAACTAATGCGAAAACCAGGTCTCGGATGTTCCTTCAGCTCTTGTTAAGGAACAAAAGCGAAGGAAAAGTCGCATTAGTACCTTCAGCTTTTGCAAAGGAACAAAGGGGAAAAAACAGTAGGTACGTCCTTCATCTCTTGTCAAGGAACTAGACTAGTGCGAAAAAAACCGCAACAGTTCCTTCAAAAGAACATCCGAAGGAACTACCCCGATTAAACCCTCTAAAAACCGGTTTCTTCCAAATTGATCCCGTACAGGATTGGCAATTTACATACATACTTACATACCTCCACGCCCGTAATCCCAGAGTGGGGTAGGCAGAGCCACAGAATTACCTACAACTACAAAAAGTTGTTGATAATGCAGCAACCACACTGCACAAACAGGCCAAGATGTTTACCAGCAATTTAGTGTGTAAATAATTGTTTTTGACTTCTCATGCTCTTCAAATGTATCTTTTTAGTGTCTGCATATCGGGACTAAGTACCAATTTCACCAAACGATGTTAAATTTAATCAATGTTCATCGACTGTTAGTTCATTTTGACAGCTTAACGCTTAAGTAAAGGAGTAAAGCATAAGTAAAGGAGTATTGCCAATCACTAGTTAATTCATCATTCAGAGACAATTTCTATATGGCGGTTTGTTTACATAGTTAACAAGTTCCATAGAATTAGACCTTAGGCCCTCAACAGACCTACAAAATGTTTAAGCAATCGTATTTTTGTACATTCAGATTGAAACAGGTGCTCTATTTTGAAATCCGTAATTCGAACTTTGTCTATTGCTATCCCTTTTGCTCTCGATGCGTAACTAATTCGCAGCGACAGGGTGATCTGAAGTTCGAATTACGGATTTCAAAGTAGTGCCCCAGACACACAGACTTTGAAAATCGAAGTTCGAAGTTACGTTAGCTCCGTCCCTGTCTCTCTTCGTTTGATACTAAATTGAGTGAAGGGGATGGAACTTATGTACCTTCGATTTTTGATTTTCAAAGTAGGGACTCTGAAACTATGTTGCTCCTCAGAGGTCCATATAACACATTTGAGTTTATTGCGCACGTGTTTTCGTGGTCCCATTATATTTGTCCCATTGAACAAAAAGTGTAAAAAGTGCACCTAGATTTGATCACCAAATACTCATTATGATTGTAAGAATAGGTAGGTTAGGTTCGTTAGGTCTCTTCAAATGCCCGAAGGGCAAAACTAGCCAGAAGCAGGAGCCCCGCCCCGGGCGGGGCTCCGTCGAAAGTCAATGGGACAAATATAATGGGACCACGAGAAAACAGCCCATTGCGCCATGACAGCGCTAATTTGAATCTGACGCTTCTTATTTTAGGCGATCTTATACATTGGACCCGATTCTACGTGCACATCGCTTAAATAGCCTAAAACAACTAAAACTAAATTGTCTAATTTAAAGACATAGTTTAGACGGCAGATTTAATAATCAGTGCTATTCCAGAATGTCAAGCTGACAATGTATAAGACCGCCTAAAATAAGAAGCGTCAGATTCAAATTAGCGCTGTCATGGCGCTGTCATTTATTCCACAGACACAGATTATGACAGCTGCTCATAGAATAGCAGTGTTTTAGCGACACCAAAATAAAATTAGGAAGTTTAGAGGCCACTGTAGAATCGGGTCTAATAGGTAGCTCATTTCCTTTTTATTATTCCTGAGTTTGAATCAAAATTTTCTTTTAAACTTTCGGAAAAAATGTAGTAAACAGAGTAAAGAAAGCATTGTCTACCGATCATGGTCATTGTTTTCAGGAGTAGAGCCCGTTCTCTCTGCCTACAGCAGCGTGAGAAAAACAAAATTAAATTAAATTAAATTAGTTTATTTCCTTGTTGAATTTCATTTTGAACTTCATCTGACGTTGATCAACATCATAAAACATATACAGTCACCAGCATAAATATATTACTATGGACAGCCGTGCAAAAACAAATGTTGCTCCATTGGGCTCATAAGTATGTGACGACATTACCTCGGTAAAAATATGTGATGCTTTTAGTACGGCATAAACATCGTTACACCGTAACAGCATAAATATCGGATCGGGTCGCTCAAAAATAAATGATGTTCCATTGGGCTCATAAGTAAGTGATGATATTACTTTGGTAAAAATATGTGATGCTTTTTGGACGGCATAAACATCGTTACACTGCATCAGTATAAATATCGGATCAGCTCGATCAAAACTATTTGATTACCTATAAAAATCAAAATTATGTGACCATCTCTCACCGGCATAAATATATCCAGGTCGCCACACCGGTAACATCTATCTGGGGGTCCTCACGGTAACATTGTAATTGCAACCTTGTCGAATAACTATAGGGTGCCTTTTATGTCCTCGAGTGAGGACCGGGGGATAGATGCTGGTCTAAAATTATTATTAACTTAAAACAAATAATAAGGCACAAAACAAAAATAAAAATTAAACCCGAAAAGAAAATAAAAAGTGTTATCTCTGTATTCGACTAAGATTTGAACCCGTGATCTCTGCTTAGAAAACCAACGAACGCTACTGAGACCACAACAAACCCCTGACAAATGGCTCTAAATTTGGCTTCACTTAGCTTTCGCTATGATGTGTCAGGCGTTTCGACGATTCTGTTGAAAACAAAATAAGTTACAGTTGCCCGAGAGGCACCTGTCAAATGATTGAAGAGAAAAACGTGAGATAGACATATGCAATGACAAGTCTGCACTGTTTTCGTGAATTGTCAAATCACTTTACACAATTTACGTCTCTATGCCAGCCAGGAAGGTAAGAATCGTTTTTGCAGAACGATTACATATTTTTGAACCTCTCAGATATTATTATGGGTACCCTCTATGACGTCGAATGTATAGTGACGCCGAATTTTGTTTTCGCATAATTTTTCTCCAGCTTAAAGGTAAAATGTTTTTTTTTTTGTGTAATCCTTGTAGAATAGGTACAGTAGGTTAGGTAAGGTTTAATTTATAACTTTCAAAAAAGTCAACGTCCGGTGAGAGATGGTCACATAATTTTGATTTTTATAGGTAATCAAATAGTTGTGATCGACCCGATCCGATATTTATGCTGATACAGTGTAACGATGTTTATGCCGTACTAAAAGCATCACATATTTTTACCGAGGTAATGTCGTCACATACTTATGAGCCCAATGGAGCATCATTTGTTTTTGCATGGGTGTCCATAGTAATATATTTATGCTGGTGGTTTCACAGGTCTGTTGTTTTGTCAGCTTCTCTTCGTTGATCATGTCCTTGTTCTTCACTCAAACCAATAAATCTTCTCTTTATTTTTGCTTTATCTATGGTCCTGTACTCAAATTGTAACGACTAAGTGAGTTTCGTTGGACGGTTTAAAATAGGTTTGTTCCTGCTTTCGCAAGCGGGAAGCGGAGTATCAATCGAGGGTTTGGGGCTGGTCTCGCTCTGATCAATCTTTTTTTTTGCTGATTCTTCAGGGGCGAAGCACAAAACCCCAGGGACACTTTCATGCTTGGATGGGCCTTGGATCAAATCTGGGAAATCATCATCTGCCACCACGGTAGTCTTTGGTCTAAGCCAAGAACCGTATGAAGTCGTGGGAGGAGTTTCTGGTATATCTGGAATATCTGGAACTTCTATAGTTTCTGGAGCACCTTGGGCTATAGGCACGGTAGTTGGCCAATCTGAAGAGTTCAGTGTGTTTGGACTATAATTTTGTACGGAAGGGCAGTAGCAGCACGTGTCACTCATAGTGCTGGGGCCACAGGAGTAGCAGAATGTGCAGGGAGAATAGTGGCCGCAGGGAGCACAAGAGCCGCACGGAACATAAGGGCTGCAGGGGCTACAGGGACTGCTCCACCCTCCTCCGGCGCTCATATGGAAAGGCCCCCCCACCCACATGCCATAGGGGCAGCTATTCCCGTAGTACCCTGTGACGTATCGTACATAATCCGGCTGGGAGTACCCTGGGGGAGGCAGGGAACCGCCACTGGTGAAGCAAACGCTTGCGCACGTTTTCGCTAAAGTCGGTTCCTCGACCGTACTGGTCACGGCAGTTGACTCGACCGCACTAGTCACGGCAGTTGACTCGACCGCACTAGTCACGGCAGTTGACTCGACCGCACTAGTCACGGCAGTTGACTCGACCGCACTAGTCACGGCAGTTGACTCGACCGCACTAGTCACGGCAGTTGACTCGTCCGTATTTGAAGACAGGGTCACCGCACAGCAGCTCTGCGTCAATACACCAACAGGGCTATCAGAAAGGGACAGCGCGACGTTCGCAGCGGGAAACTCGGGTGGCTCAGATGAGCGACCCGAGAGGAACGTTGCCAACCGCGCCCTCGCGCTGTCCAGAGTGATGTCCTCGTAGCCACTTCGTTGGGTGGTCAAGGCGAGGCAAGAGGGTACCCTGGTGACCGCACCCGCCTGAACACTCTCGGCCTTCTGAGACATCTCCAAATTCTGACACGGCATAGGGAGCGCAGCCTTCAGTTGGTCTTGCTTCTCCATGATGGGATTCGCTGAAATGATGAGTGCTTTTTGAAAATAACCTAGCAATAACCTGAATAAAGTTACTCGGTGGAATTTTCTGTGAATTTCCTAAATTGCGTATATACTTATACATTATTACGAGTAATTTATTTCCCAATGGGTAATAAAACGCATTTGGGAAGGCACTTAATGGCCAATTAATGGCGGGCAGAATGCCTTTATTATCTTATCAGCAAGACAATTTTTGACTTCAACGTGGCAAAAATCAACTAGTTTGACGTTAAAATACAACAAGAGTCAAGATACCGGTGGTTCAACATTGTAAGGTGTTTTACAATTCATATTTTACACGAGTAATAGGTAACTTTAAATAAAAGATTCTAGAGTTTATTTTGTTTGTCGGGTGATATGTTTCTCTCTGTCTAATACCTAAAGCCTATTGTAAAAATTAGATACGTCATTGATTCTTACAAAACATCCGCCGAGCTGTTTGAACAGGAAGTATAGTGCGATAGCTCTTAGGTGATTCGGGTTTGTACTTGTTTCTCACTCGCTCTCATACGCTCTTATTAAGAGCGAGTGAGATATACAAACCCAAAGTAATCACCGATGGTACAGTCATTTTGGCTACAGGTATAAATATTTAGCGTTGACTGTACAACACTCGTACCCGTAGTCGAAACCTTTCTAGTATGTTTTAATTCGTCTTTTGATATACAACAGACCTTGACAATCTCAATTGAACCTGTTATGTATGTAAATTATTAAGTATAGTACAGCAGACATCTTTGGAAAACTTTGGCGGCGTAATTTTGGTGGCGTTTTTGTCCACCGTAATTACAAATGCCCAACCAAAATTACAAAAGTTTTGTTTGTCATTATTTGTCAAATGCGTAACGAAAATAAGGGTTCCGGCACGTAATAAACCCTCTTCGGAAAATTACCATTTTCTAAAATGTCAATTTCCCAGAATGACCGCAATCAATACGACCACAACCTAAAATTACCACATGCCACATCGTATAACGACTGCATTTTCAAAATGACCGGCTTCTAAAAATAACACATTTCAAACTTTCCACTTAAGTGACCACATCTCAAAAGGACCACTTCCCACAATTACCTCCTCCCAAACTGACCTCATTCCTGAAACAACCACACCTAACATAGGTACCTCCTTGCGACCTGTACGACTAGCCTCCTGGTACTAAAAATACTAGAACAGAGATATCACTATGAACTCCGAAATTCGAACTTCGTCTATTGCTATACCTTTTGCCGTCGACGTGTAACTAATTCGCTAGAAAGTGATGGGGCGATCTGAAGTTCAAAGTTAGTCAAATAAGTAGTGGTCAATCTGAAAAGTGGTATTTTTACGTAGTGGTCATTATGAAAAGTGGTCATTTTGAGGTGTGGTCGGTATGAAAAGTGGTTATTTTGAGTTATCATCATTATGAAAAGTCTCCTTGAATAGTGGCCATTTAGAGTTATCATACGATGTGGTCATTCTAAAACATGGTCATTATAGGATATAGTCATTCTGGGAAATGGAAGTTTTAGAAAGTGGTAATTTTGGGAAGATGGTAATTACGTGCCGGAGCCAAAATAAGGTACATTCTATATAACGACGTTAGTATTTATTCAACCTGTTCTTGTTGTATTGACCACAGGAAAGGCAAATTTTGTTTTATCGAGTGTGCATGACCCATAAACGCATGTGTTCATTACTTATTTTATTAACCATACTATGTAATTTTGGTGGCACCGTTATAATTTTCGGTGCTGAAAAAAAATTGTAATTAATTAGTTATTAGCAAAAATAATAGCCTCAGAAATTCCATTATTCGCGGTAGACCCTCTGGATGTTCCTTCGAAAGAACTATCGAGTTTTTTTAGTTTTTTCCCACTAGTTCAGTTGTCCCGTTCAGTTGACTGAACTAGTGGGATTATTTTTCTTGTTTGTTCAGTTGACTGAACCTGGCCAAAATTTATATCATAAAATAGAGGTAGGTTTAGGTTACGTTAGATGTTCAGCAGGCCCAAATGGCCAAAAAAAAACCAGAAGGAGGAGCTCCGTCGACACTATAACCCCCTTCGTCCACGTTCGTAATTAAGATTTCACAACTGAACAAACGAGAAAAAGAATCCCACTAGTTCAGTCAACTGAACTGGACAGCTGAACTAGTTACGTATAGTATCCTGGTTTAGTATCGTAGCACTATTTGTTCGGAAAGATCCGTTTAATGAAAGATGTGCGCAACCAGAATATTGGCAAAACTACCTACTACTACCTTTTATTCGCACTGGGTCCTTCTAATTACATATTAGTTATTAATTAATTTAATAAGGAACTTGCAAAGCAACAAACCCGAAAAAAAAGTCGCAGTACGTCCTTCATCTCTTGTCAAGGGTCAAGGAACAAGTGCGAAAAAGGTACCGCGAATATTCCCAAAAGGGTGCGTCATACAGTGTCATCTCTTTCTGGATATTAATACATTACCTCTTTATTATGAAAATAAAAACGCCCACCGAAATTACGAAGAACGGTCTTCTCAAAAATTCGCCCATAGCGAGAAAAAACACTTTTGCTCGTAACCATTTATTCTTGACTTAAGTACATTTCTATTGAAACAAGGACATTCCGTGAAAACGAAACTGCAGCGATGCTACGGACATATTCAACGTTTGTCAAAGACATGTGTCCTATTCTCACTGCGTCGAGCGAGAGATCTTTTTCCGCTTTCTCATAAATCTTCATGGCGTGGTCTTTCATAGGTACACGACAGTTCAAGAATCGATCTGAGAAGACCCTTGTGCCAGGGGAGATCGTCACTCGCGGGCGCCGTCTTCGCTGTTTCGTCTCCAACAGTATATTCGAAGCTATAGTGCTCAAGCTAAGCTAGGGATTGGTGGGGTTTGTGAAGTATAATTTTGGGATCTGGGAAGAACAGACTTAGAAGCGAAGATGAAAGTATATTTACGCAGGATTACAAAATCGTATAGAGACTTTTATTCAGTATGAAGAAACCGAATCAGAAGTATGAACCGCTAAGAGTAGCCAATTGATTTTATTAAAATGTGGGCAAGACAAAAATTGCAACATTACATTGAATTGTGGCACACAATGGCAGGTCCATTCATCAGTCGGAACAGCAGCACTTAACGCCTCCAGTGTTCACGTGGTAAGGCCCGCAGAACCACGTCCCGTACGGGTAATAGTAGTACCCATGGATATATTGGATGCACTGCGGGGGGACGTTGCCGGGGGGGGGCAGGCAGCAGCCGCAGGCGGGGGTGCAGCTGGGACAGGGGCACTTGGGCTTGTCGCACGACGCCGCGCCTGCACACGCAAACGTATTAACCATATCCGCCACCGAATTCGATTTCATTTTCTCTTTGCATTTAGTTTTGTTCGACGAGGCCGTTGTATTAGTTGGTGGAATATAACCCGGGTAGCAGAAATTTGGCAGTAAATTAGCGGCCAAGTTCAGCGCGTCGTAGCTTAGAGAGCGCGACTGCCGGGCCGGGTCGCATTCGGAGCGCTGCTGGTTGCAGTACGGTTCTTCTTTACGGAGCATGCTGCTCCAGCATGGGGCGTTCATGCGCGAGGGCGAACAGTCCGTGGAGCGTGAGGCGTGATAGTTCATGGCAGAGAGTGCGTTGGAGGTACTCCGGACAGGGTGTGCGGTGGAGTTGTTCCAGACAGGGCTTGAAGTGGAGTAGCCTTTAGCAAAGCGCGCATTGGAGCAGTCCAGGCAACATCCCGCGGTTTGGAAATCTAAAGCCGAGCGCGAAGTGTAGCACAGTGGCGGAGAGTGCAAGTTGTTGTACTGGCGTCTAGACGGGGCACGCTGAGCCCGACACGGCTGCGAGATGGACGTCTGCGACCACGCCTTCTGCGCGGCATAGCGAGAGGGACAATAACTCTTGAACACTCTTTGAAAGTCAGGGCAAGACATGCTCCTGGTGGCATCAATCGGCATTCCCGGCATCCCTTTCGCCCGGGGTTGGACGAGCCTGATCATATTTCGAAAGCCCTTTTTAAACGTTGCCAGAATATTCCTTCGTAAATTCTTCGACATCTTGACGGTAGCCGCTGAAAGGATGAGTGTTGATTGAAATATTAACCTAGCAAAACTTGAATAGACAGCTTGTTAGAGTTAAAGAAGCGCTTAGTGGCATCTTAAGTATCTTTGGGAGGTAGGTATAACATAAAATAGTGGGCGAGTTAGTTCCAAAAATTAGTGCCGGGCCGTTGCATATAGATACAGCTCCGTACGCTATAAATACTACAGGAGTTATGAACTATTAGAAAATAAAGCATACTATTAACAACCTTAGCCAGAAATCTGCTTGAGTATCAAAAACTGAACTTTCAAAAACGAAGTAAAACTGGATTTAAAACCATGATGCAGTTTATTTTGGTACGTGACTGGCTCGTGGGAACATTTATAAACATATCAATGTCAAAAAAATGTTATTCAAAGTTCACGAATGCTGACCGTCCTCGACAGGACCAAGGCACGAAGATCCATTGTTCGCGACACCACTAACATTTAATGGTGTCGTTAAGAATGAATCTTCGAAGCATGTGGCAAGCAATAGTTATCTCGATTTAGATTTCCTTCACAATAGACTTACTAGTGAACCCACTTACTGCAAAATAGAAACGCTTACACTATTATCTGACCAAATAGGAGCTCCTATTTCTGGGTGGTCTTGGCCTTTCGGGTCCGATATAAAAACGAACCTAACCTATCAGTAAGTCTATTGGGGAGGAAATTCCCTGAAGTTCAAATGGTAGAAGTACTCGGTAGAACTACTGGGAAAGGCCATATTATCTAGCCGCGATTAGGAAGGGTTTAGAGGTGACAGTTTAACCATATATTTACGTAAAGCTATTCCAATTCCAAACTTTACCTATGCAACATTTCTAAATGTCCCTTATATTTCAATAGCCAAAATAGTATCTGGGTCGATTTCAACATTTCTGATTTTTGTCACATTTCGGTGCCATTTTTAAGTTTTGTGTATTTTTGAACGTTTATCATTTAAAACTATGCATTGTTATATATTGTAGACGTGGTGTTAAGGGACACTCAAAATTATAAATAGTTTATGAGATATACGAGATAGAATATTTGATAAAACTATGGAATGATAAATACACACCGAAATGATAAAAAGTATACACCGAAGTGATAAATACCCACTGGAATGATAGAAACGACCCACGTAAATGAAATCTTTTCCACCGGAATGAAAATAAATGAAAAAAGTCAATAATTATCATAATTATCACTGTTTATTTGAGTAAAAATGACATTAATGTTATTATTAACTAACATACTTAGAAGTCTTTATTTGAGTAAAAATTAGATTAATGTTATTAATAATTATCATAATTATAAGTCTTTGTTTGAGTAAAAATGACATTTATATTAATGTTTTGAAACAATTCGCTTATAAAATAAACATATTTTTTAATAAAAAAATTACTTTACATTTTTTTTATAATGTACCGGATTGATTTAGGTATTACTTATTTCTTTAATATGGTTTTCAAAAATGTTCTAAATATTGTGATTTATTTATGATAATAAATTTAAAAAAAATAACAATCTTCTATGTAAATCTAATAGGAACAGTTCGCTGACCAAGCAAAATATAACTCAATAATTCTAATATTACAAATATCCCAGTGGCAATTATATAATTTATCACTGACTTTAGATCACTTAATGCTTAATAATTAGTGCGTCATAAGGACGGCCTCAAAAATATAATATGAAATACCTAAAAAACTCAGTCAAAAATGTAACATTATGAAATTATGATAACGTGCAAGACTAGATGTGAATTTACATATCCCAGATCTTAAAAAAAAACGTAATATTAATATAAATTTAAACCTTTTAATGGTTTTTAAACTGAATATCACGTCCAATGTTAACACTAAGCATTGTCCTTTATAATTATAATTAAATTGAAAAAAAAAAAACTGTAACAATTTTTTTTTTCCATCTGTGAGAACTTTCTTCATTATAATATTATATTATATTGCAAGTTGTTAGAGTTATTGGTAATAGCTCTGCCTAGCCCACTCTGGGATGAAGGCGGGACGCTATGTATGTATGCATATTATATGCTTAGTAGTACAAAATAACTGACATTTGGTTATCGATAAACGCTTAATTATTTACGTTTAAACGCTTATAATATTTATACATTTGCTTTGACTTCATAAAATTAAATAATTAAATTTGATAATTATTTGGATAACTAAGTGAAGCTACTTTTGTATCATGCCGGTGTTGCTTATCATTTCTGTGGGTATTTCAAACACCGGAAACATCGGAATGAGAACCACGGAATGATAAAACCTGTACAAAAATATTTTTAAAAAAACAACGGAGTCCGGTTTCTTTAAACTAATGTTACTCCAGAATTAAGAAGTATTACGTACGTGTTATACATAAATCTTAAACTAAACACACAAAAACTACAAAAAATAAATCAACCGTCGGAATGAGGATTTTTTTGTCCCCACCCCACCGGAAGCAAGAATTGACCTTTATATTTTATCGCCAGAAACGCGTACAACACAACCGCTAGCACCAAACTCTTGCGCGTGACTAACTCTACGAGTGCGCGGGAGGTGGGTGGCGTACATATTGAAGCTTAGCAGATATAAGGCACAGAACATTTGACGGTGGTAATGATAACGTTTCTCCGGACAAACGTATTTCCTCGTACCGGACGGTATGCGTGATAGTTAAAAAAAAGCCAGGGCTTCTTTTTGTACACTAACAACTATCTAGTATTTTAAAAAAGGTAAATGTTTTTCATAATCATTAATAGTTTTTGATTTATTCCACGTTTTGCAATCAAAACTGGGTTGCGGACAGCCCACCGTGATGAGAAATGAGGTCTTAATTATTTTTTTTAAATTATTATTTCCATTAATATTTTAATTCTACTTATTGCCCAAAATAGGCAACAGCGTGACGTATTCAGAAAAAAATAACAGTTTAATTTTTAACCATAGTTCACCCCGGTTTTCAGCGCCGCCAGCTTAAAATATTGCTTGGGAAATTGACCCATCTATATCCAAGTCTATTTAAGTTTTATTGACTTATGCAGTTAAGTCAGTGTAGCATTTACATGAGAATACGCGCGTCTCTACGCTATTTACTCAGGACAGTTGCATTATGTAATCTAAATGCACCTCAGGCATTTCGAAAAATAAGACAGCCCCAGGGTTCCTTTTGCTGTAACATCCCTGCCAATAAGCCTGCTACGAAGCCATTTAGAGCTGTGAAGACTCCTTTTGCCAATAGAGGACCAAATTAAATTTTAGCAGTTTCATACTATGTAAGGTCTATTGGTATAAAAGCTTTAGGTCCACCTCTCGTTCACACTAGGCAGCAAACACGTCCTGATCGCTTTGAGACTGCATCTCAAAAAGTCACATCATCCGTCACCCTTGTACTTATCCACATTGTCACAAGATATACGCAGCTATATTAGCTATATTTCTTAAGAAACGTGTTTTCTCGTGGTCCCATTATATTTGTCCCATTGCACAAAAAGTGTAAAAAGTGCACCTAGATTTGATTGATATTTGGTCACCAAATACTCATCATTATTGTAAAAGTAGGTAGGTTAGGTTCGTTAGGTATCTTCAGATGCCCGAAGGGCAAAACTACCCAGAAGGAGGAGCCGCGCCCTGGGCGGGCCCGGTCAATGGGACAAATATAATGGGACCACGAGAAAACGGCCCTTAAGAATCTGGTATTTTGGGAATGAGCGCGTTAAGTAACTTCAAATGCCAATGTGGTCATTAGGCGACTAACCGCCGCACTCTGAAGTCAATTAATTTGAATGCTTGTGACGTTGTCTTATTCTATTGCTATAGCAAAGAAAGTGACAGCAGCAACCAATAATCAAGCATTAAGTTTAACCTTTTGAACGCCATAGTCGGCTCTGGCCGACAACTGGAAGTCGTGCCACTAACGCCACCGTCGGCCACGCTGCCGTCCTATCACTAAAAGGCCGTTAAGCCGCATTTTTGTCAATTTTGAGTTTTATATACTAGTAAATAGAGAAAAAAATCTCTTTTAGGCTATATATAAAACTCAAAATTGACAAAAATGCGGCTTAACGGCCTTTTAGTGATAGGACGGCAGCACAGCCGACACAAGTTAGAGACTAAAAGAGACTCGGTTTCGTATGGATTAAGTTGTAATTTGCGTAGCATAGCAAACATGTTTGGCGTGTGAGTGACGCATTTTGTATTTGACGTACGGCGTTCAAAAGGTTAACACGTTCACGGACAGTAATAAAAAACCATTTTAATTTGACCCCCGTATTTATGACGCCCATGCTATAGCCGGTATGTTACACGACTGCTATAGCATCCGCGTCCATGAACGTGTTAATTGGCGTCTGAGTGCGGCAATAAGATTTGTATTGCGATAGGCACAAAGCGATCTGGTCACAATTAGCTTCCTAGATGTGGACGGGAAGCTATCCAGTTTATATGGGGGATTATTTGCGGTAGTACCTTTGGATGTTCCTTCAAAGGAACTATTGCATTTTTTTTCGCACTAGTTAGTTCCTTCATAAGAGATGGACGTATTGAGACTATCGCCTTTGTTCCTTTGCAAATACTGAAGGTACTACCGGTATTCCATTAAGTTCAACTAGAAGTTCAACCAGTTGAACTAATTTCACCATTTTTTTCAACTTTAAATATTAGGTTTAGGTTATGTTAGTTTTGCAGCAGGCCCGGAGGGCCAATCCACCTAGAAATAAAATAGGAGCTCTCCTCGACACGGTCTTATTGAAATAAGAGTGTGTGGGATTGAACTTATTATAATTTTCAGTCCAATCATTTCAACTACATTTTGAAGTTGAAAAAATTGGAGAAAAGTCATCCAATTAGTTCAACTGGTTGAACTTCTAGTTAATAGAGGTAACGTAGTCACTAGCGAAGCAAAGCTCTGTCCCCCGCAGACCTCGCAAGTATAAGGGTGCGGCTCCACTGAGGCGGAGACGAGAGGAGCGGAGCGGAGCTGTGCCAATATTAACCAATGGAATCTGCGCAAGGCGCGCTCGACGTGACCGCATGCGCCTTTTATTGGTTAATATTGGCACAGCTCCGCTCCGCTCCTCTCGTCTCCGCCTCAGTGGAGCCGCACCCTAAGACTGATAAGTTGATACCTAACAGTAAACATCACCCGAACAAAAGGCAATGTTCTAAGTGTTCTAACGTATTGTGTCCATGCAACAAGAACAAAATTCAAAGGAACATCCTAAGGACCTACAGCGAATAATCCCATGTGGATCACTAAGAAACAACCAATGACCTTGAGTTGAGCTGGAGCTGGACTTTAGAGATATAAAATTTTTATACGGAGACATGACCTACCCGAGGCCATATGAGGCTGATCACATCTGTGTAGCTGTTACAGATGCAGTGCATAATTGTTTTCCTTCGTATTTTCACGGAAACGCACGAACGTGTCTTGTTATTTCAGTCGGTCACAGTACAAAAGTACTGAGGTTGACTGAAGAAGCATGACAGATACGAACGTTTCCGACAAAATACGAAGGAAAACAATTATGCACTACATCTGTAGGTGTGAACAGCCTAGACAGACCTAAACCCTGCCTATTGTGCAAAGCTAAAAGAAAATGCTCTTGCTTTCAATTACATATTTATTGTGAGGATAATTTCAATTGAAAAAAGTTATATATTTTAATATTCTATGCCCGAACGCTGTGGAGCAAACTTCTTTGGGTTTCATGAGTTCATTGGAGTGTAGAAAAGTGGTATCAATACCCTTCATGGTTTATCTGTTTTAAGGCATATTTCTCTTGTGATCTGAGATGGTCATTGCTTCAGAGGAACTTCTGTAGTGCTTGGCTGTAGGCTCAAATCTTCGCTACCCGTATAGTTTTATTCTTCTTGTAGACCGCAAAGTTAACGGATGTATGCAGATTCCGCGCGGCTTTTTGGGCAGGGGGAGCGTTGAAAGGGAAACTTTTAGCTAATTGGGGGTTGATGCTGCGCCATGCCGGCGGAGGGAGGGGCTTCTGGAACATGCAGTCGATGGACGAGGCCTTTACCTTTCTTGAGCCTTCTTGTCTATCAGAGCGACATTGAGGGCAAAAACACGTGGACCCCGCGCCAGGGACGTGTTTTGAGACTTCCTTGATCCATTGAGGGCAATCAACGACACGCTTTGAACAAGGCGGTCGAGGTGAAGAGCTAATAGGGTTGCCACCTGGTGGACAGGGAGGCATCGGGATTACTGGGGTACTCGGCAATGCCGGAGGAGTCTGCGTGAACGGAGGAGTCTGCGCGAACGGAGGAGTCTGCGCGAACGGAGGAGCAGGCATTATTGGAGGAGCTGGGAATGTATGGTCGCAATTGGGCAACTCGTCATTGGGGTTGCTTGAAAAAGATATACTAGGGCAGCAGCAGCAGGGACCGCAAGGGCCGCAAGGACCGCAGGGGCCGCAGGGGCCGCAAGGGCCGCAGGGGCCACAGGGGCCACAGGGGCCACAGGGACCGCAGGGGCCGCAACCGCTTCCACACCCACATGGCCCACACCCACAAGGACCGCATGGACCACAAGGCCCGAAGCAACAAGGATTGGGCGGAGCTATACCGCATGCGTTGCCTGGGCAGCAAGGACCCGCACATTGGCGCCCTCCAGTGTTTACGTGGTAAGGCCCGCAGAACCACGTGCCGTAGGGGTAATAATAGTAGCCGCTGATGTACTGTAGGCATCGTGGCGGCGTATTGCTGGGGGGAGGCAGGCAGCCGCCGCACCCGTGGCCGCACCCCGCGCACGGGCCCCCGCAGGGCCCGCCGCATGGGCCCGCGCACACACACGCGTTTGCGAGGTCTGTTAAAGGTATAGCGTTTTCTATCGGGCAACTGATCGAAGACAAGTTTACTCTTCCAGCGCTAGCCAACGGGGTCGCCCCAGCGCTAGCCAGCGGCGCAGAAAACGGGCAGGAACAGCACTGCGGCAGGATCCTGCAGTGCGCGGAGGAGAACAGCGCGGGGCGCGCGCCGGCGCATCCGGGGCGCTTGGATTGGGGGCGCCCAGAGAGGAACGTGGCCGACCGCGTCTTAAGTAATTCGTTAGTGGCGACAAACTCCTCGGGCCAACTTCTCTTGCACGTCAGGGCGGGGCAAGAAGCGCTCTTGAACACCAAGCTCTTCGCACCCTGCGCCTCAGCTTTCTGAGGCGAAGCCAGCTTCTGCATCTTGACGAACGGCAATGCGAACACAGCCTTTATATGGTCACGTAAGTTCCTCTTCACGATGCAAGCCGCTGAAAGGATGAGCGCTATGTAATATTAACCTAACAAAGACCTAAGTGAAAATAAAAATCCGATAAATATACAGTGGGAGGCAGCGGGTATTTATTGTGGGAAGGGTTACATATACTATTTATGCCAGTCTTATCTTAGGTTTAAAGCATTAATTATTTTGACAAGTCACTGCGTGCAAAAGATATAAGGCCTATAGCACGTCTGCCTTAAGTTACGACAACACAGTAATCTCTCCTTGCTTGAATGGCCGTATGCCATAGGCCTTAAATTTACATCACGGGTACAAAAACTGAGGGCAATCGGTTAACTTTTTGACCCACACGACTTTTCTCAGTAGTCTGCCTGCAAAGGTTCAAATGCTATTATGAAATGGTCTACAACAGAAAAGTATGATAGCCACGGTAAAAAAATTGTGTCCCAGAAATTACGGCTCGTCTCTTGCCTGTTACTGGGTTGTGTGGGTCAAAAAGTTACCGACCCATTTTAACGGAGAAGTGCGGGAAAGGGCTTTCAAGGTTTGTACGGTTTAAATACGAGGTTGTCGAAGGGACATTTATATTTTTTTGTATTGAACAACGGGCCGGATTCATCAACGACTTCCCAAATGAATTTCTTAGCGGGTAGCTTGCGGTGGATGGGAGGCGACGCGGTCACTTTACGTCGGACATGGTCAGAAGCGCAGCAGCTGAATTTTCGGGACTGGGGGGAGTAGAGAGGCTTGTCAGTAGAAGAGGGACTCTTTACCAGCCGATCACTGGAGAGTCGCATTTGACAAATTTTATGGTCTTTCTTGTAAGGCACCAACAGCTTCTTGGGCAAGGTCTGGCAGGACTCGGCCCTGCCTGCGAAGGCAGAGCCAGCCCCCATCGCAATACTCGAGTTAAACGGGAAAAACTTTGAAAAACTTTTGCTTTTCCCTTTACTGGAGGACGGCCGGGGGGGATTGGGTCCATTTGGCTCCGCTTTCTGAGAGGATAATATTAACTGCGGGGTAACAACGGGCTCTGATTGATTCCCAACAGGAGATGGCTTTGGAACTACAGATTCCCTTGCAGGTCGTTGCTTGACCACTGACGGCTGCCTCGAGACTGACTGCTGCTTTTCGGGTTCAGGCTGCACCCATTGCGAAGACGACTGGTTCTCATGTGAATAACCAGGTAGTGCACAATATTGATAATTCTGCGGATCCAGAAGTGTAGGTGCACCACATCCATACCGATTCTCATATGAAGGTTGACCCCCAAATGCCGACTGCACTGCAAATAAAGGATCATACCCATATGAACCTTGGTTCGCATACGAGTTTTGACCCGTGAATTCGGGATTCCCGAATGCAGACTGATTCCCGTATGGCGTAGGCTGCACGAAGAATGAAGACTGCTGCTGAAATTGAGGCTGCATGCCGTATGAAGACTGCTGCTGCACAAATGGAGGCGGCGGCATACCGAATGGTAGCGTCGCAAATTGCTGTTGAGTCGAAAATTGTGGTTGCGACGAGAATTGCGGTTGCGACGAGAATTGCGGTTGCGACGAGAATTGCGGTTGCGACGAGAATTGCGGTTGCGACGAGAATTGCGGTTGTGCCTCAAATGAAGGTTGCGATCCAGATGAAGGTTCCGACCCAGATGGTTGCGATCCAGGTGGTTGCGATCCAGATGAAGGTTGCGACCCAGATTGCGATTCAGTTTGTGACCCAGATGAAGATTGCGACCCAGTTTGAGGTGAACTAGATTTAGGTTGCGACTCGGATAAAGGTTGCGACCCCGATGAAGGTTGTGACCCAAAGGTAGCTAGCGGCGCAAACGCACACTGCGGTGTAAATGCACACTGCGGCGCAAATGTAGCTAGCGGTTCAAATCCAGACCTCGTCACACTTGAAGTTTGCGTAGCTGATGAAGGTTGCGTCGCAGATGACGGTTGCGTAGCTGATGAAGGTTGCGTCGCAGATGACGGTTGCGATGCAGATGAAGGTTGTGTCACAGATGAAGATTGCGACCTAAATGAAGGGAACTGCGGAGATGACTGCGACCTAAGTGAAGGGAACGGCGTGGATGTAGACTGCGACCTAAATGAAGGTTGCGGTGCAAATGCAGTCTGTGACTTAAATGCAGTCTGCGGCGCAAATGCAGTCTGCGACCCAAATGCAGTCTGCGGCGCAAATGCAGTCTGCGACCCAAATGCAGTCTGCGGCGCAAATGCAGTCTGCGGCGCAAATGCAGTCTGCGACCCAAATGCAGTCTGCGGCGCAAATGCAGTCTGCGACCCAAATGCAGTCTGCGGCGCAAATGCAGTCTGCGACCCAAATGCAGTCTGCGGCGCAAATGCAGTCTGCGACCCAAATGCAGTCTGCGGCGCAAATGCAGTCTGCGACCCAAATGGAGGTTGCGGCGCAAATGCAGTCTGCGACCCAAATGGAGGTTGCGGCGCAAATGCATCCTGCATCCCTAATGAAGGTGGCTGTGAAAATCCACCCTGCATTCCAAATGTAGATGGCTGCACAAATCCACCCTGCATCCTAAATGAAGATGGCGGCGCAAATGCACTCTGCGCCCCATATAAAGATGGCTGCGCAGACCCACCAAATAATTCATATGCTTTTACCTGGCTTTTACCGAAACCATCAGTCCCAGGGATAAAACTTGCAGCGGCAGGGGCGATGCAGCAGCAACAGCAAGGTTTCGTGCAAGGGCAGCAGCCAGGGCTGCAGCAACCAGTGGATATGGCACATAACCCGGACACGTGGTAGGGTCCGCAGAACCAGGTGCCGTAAGGATAGTAGTAGTACCCGGATATGTACTGAAGGCATTGAGGTGGGACATTGCTGGGGGGAGGCAGACAGCAGCCGCAACCATGCCCGGCGCCGGCGCATGGGGGGCAAGGACCGCAAGGGGTGGGGGTCGGGGGGCAGCTGCAGCCGCAGCCACACCAGCAGGGATACGCGCACGGGCCACAGGGAGGGCTAGAGGGAGGGCATTTCTTAGCGTACAATCGCTTGCCCATCCATACAGCGGTGGTGGGGCTTAAGAAACCATGGACGCACATGCGGGAAGTCGCTACGGGTTGGAATGGGGAATAATTAAAGAAGCGTGGCAGAGAGCCACACTTGCCGTAAAATATGGGTCTAGTCCTTGGGAGGCTATGGTGGCGGGGCGGAGGCACGAACCGGGCCCGCGCGACCGAGACGAGATCGGGGCACGAGAGGCAGCGGCGGCGAGCCTGCGGGCGCGGCGAGAGGCGGCGCGGCGCCGGCAGCATCGGCTCCATCTTCATGGTCTTCAGCCCCAGCGGCTTGAGCTTCGCGGCGTCCTTCAGGCTGCGTCTAAACACGCGCACCGCTGCAAAGTATTGTTATGCTATTGACCTCGATTAAAATTTGAATTGAAATTTACGTTACAAGCTTATCATTCCTAAATTCAGACTGGCAGGACATACGTGTACCAAAATAAAACTGGGTGTTTGAGTTTTATTATATTTTATTCATATCAATGTAAACGTCTAAAAGCATAAACGGAAGTGGTAAACAGCAGAAACCAAAAAAATCATAGCAGTTGATAACGCAGCTTATTCTAAAAAGTTCAATCATGTGTTGATTTTAACAGCGCACTGCGCCGCGCCTCGGCGTCCCGGAATTTGCTTATCCTTAAAATTGTTTACATCTTTCAAGGGCGTCGTGATGGGCGGCTGCTCGTAGCACGTGACCGGCACCGAATCAGACTCGCACTTCTTCGGCGGTTTGGGCGGGCATGGACATGGGCATGGGCACGGGCAGCAGGGCCCGCACGGGCCGCACGGACCGCACGGGCCGCACGGGCCGCAGGGACCGCAAGGACCGCACGGGCAAGGACCGCAAGGACCGCAGGGGCAACGGCACGGCCCACAAGGGCCGCATGGTCCACAGGGCCCGCACGGCCCGCAAGGACCGCATGGTCCACAGGGTCCGCAAGGCCCGCATGGGCAGCGACAAGGTCCACAAGGGCCACATGGTCCACAGGGTCCGCAGGGTCCGCAAGGGCCGCAGGGTCCACAAGGGCAGCCGCACGGCCCACACGGTCCGCACGGTCCGCAGGGTCCGCATGGTCCGCATGGTCCGCATGGTCCGCATGGTCCGCACGGTCCACAAGGGCAGCCGCACGGCCCGCACGGTCCGCAGGGTCCACACGGTCCACACGGCCCACACGGCCCACACGGCCCGCACGGCCCGCACGGCCCGCAGGGGCAGCCGCACGGTCCGCACGTCGGGCACGGAGGGCAGTCTGGGTTGTCACTCTTCTCCGCATAGAAGCGCACCGAGAGTTGCTGGTCTCCTCCGCACAGCAGCAGCGTGCGCCCGTCACACCCGGGGCCGAACGCGGAGAGCCCACCGCGAGTGGGAACTGCAAAGGACATCCATGCTATATACTCCTCGAGGAAGCGCCGGCTGGTGACTTTGCTATTAGGAAGAACTAGGTGCGCCTCGACGAGTAATATAGCTTGGAAGTCCTTCGGCGGCAACCACCGTTCTCCGAAATAACAGAGGACCAGCGGCGAGCGAGGCAAACTGCCAGGGAAAATGTCACTCGGTTGACAGCTCTATTGTTTTTTAACCGTTTTCACAGAATTTCTCAAAAAAAAATGAATAATTCCTCTTGCATACTTAATACGCAACTAACTATTACTAGCTTTACAGACTTACCTTGTCTTATAAACAAAATCGAACTAAGTATTTATTATTCGTTCAAGAAACAAATGTCCTCGCTTAAAACCCGATCGGCAACTACCAACTAGTCCATACCGCTGGAAATACCCGGTACACTAGGAATTCTTTACGCGACGGCAAAAGGTACCTACGGATCGGCAAAATCTGGTTCCAGATTCACTAGATTTCCGAGGCATTTTTTAATACTAGATAATACCAAATTTGGCAAGATAGATCCCCAGGATGGTCTAAAAACCGGAACCGGGCGAATAACTTATTCCGGGACAGTTTCTTGAACTAGCTACGCAAACTTGACCCAGGGAAACTAAATCTGAAAAACTACGAGATATTACATACAGTATACTTACGCAGTGGTGCCGGATTGTTTTTGTTGCTTGCCGTGACGATAGTACGCCCTTTTATGCATTTCAACAGGGATACATTTCTGGGCAAAACCGCCTTCTTCAAAACTAGAGCCATGTTTTACGTATGTTTTTTTTACTTTCTTCTTTAATTAAGCCAGTGTACTTGATAATTTTGATAGTTCCGGACTATTTCACTTGTTAATTTGGGCCATGGCAGGAGTTGATCGTAGCGTGTGGCGTCCGAGCCAGTGGTCAGAGAAAAGCTGATGTATTTTGTTCACAATTCGAATAATGGTGTGATTCTTCTTTTTTATTGTTCTTTTTTATTTGAATTTCAAAAAAATCACACCAGTGTGGTTATTATTTCTTCTTATGCCTAGTTTTGAAGGAGGTTGATTTACTGGAACTTGAAAAAGGTCTGAGTACTTACTTACTTAAAGAACAATGCCACAAGCTTAGAAGCTTTGGCCTAAGAACAAGTTGTGTCGTATAATTATAGAATCGGGTTTATTTGATAATTAATAATAGATAATTGTTTAAAACAGTGCGATGTTCGTTTTTCTGAAGAACTTGTCTAAAAAAATTATTTTGGAATTATGGTAACAAGACGTTACTCGCAAGATGTCTTTATTTACACTTTTCTATTCTTATCTTAGTTCGGCAGCATGACCTTAAAGCTCTTTGCTTACGGCGGCGTCGTTGATCCGCAATGATGGTCTTGTCCGAAGCGCTAGTAGATTCACTCCATACTACCGACGTGTAAATGTCGCCAATTTACTGAATAAATATTTTGAATTTTGAATTTAACGGTTACGAAGAACCCCCATGTTAATGACTACGCCGGGAAAGCGCCGGATGTACAGTAGCGCTCTCATTACTATTATCGTGTATTCTAATAAACTATTGAATTGACAAGATTTCATATTTTCAAGACTTTAATTTTATTCGTTTTATAGATACTGTTTGGAAGGAGGAAGACACTAATAGTTTTATTTTTTCCCTAGGATGTATAATTATTTTATTATTAATTTATTAAGATTTTCTTATTCTAAAAGGGCGTAATTTCATTTCTACGACACAATGGACATATTACGTTAGTCCAATCTGTATAAAAAAAAAGTTTTTCTTTTCAATAATGGCGGTCAACCGATCTCAAGTATCTATCCATCTGTCAATAGTGTCAATGTCAAACTTGAAGTATGACAGCTTAATATCTATTCAGGCATAGTATTGGTAAAACTCGTTTTTTTTTTTAACTTACTTGTAATTTTGTCAATAAAGAAAAATAAATCTAAATAAATATTTTGCCGTGTTCAGGAGGCAAAACCCTTTCGATTCGTATAGTAATTTGCAGGTGTCACCAAAATGAAATGTTGTCAATTGTCTTGAAATCGAAGAGTGGTTAATTGTCGTTCATATCAATACACTATGTATAGGGTATATGAAAGAACTTAATGAGTAAAGTGCCAGCTAAAAGTTCGGTCTCAAAGTTTGATCTCAACGAGGAGTGGACGACTGTGCAAATACATTAAAGATAAAAAGATAAAGACATTTATTCAGTAAGTAGGCCGCACGGGCAATTTTACACGGCAAGAATCTACCAGCGCTTCACAAGAGGAGACCACTGCTGAGAAGAAACGCCGCAAGAAACTCAGCAGTCAGTATTTTTTTAAATATATTTAATATTGTTGGTAATTCTTTAGCTCTGCCTACCCCACTCTGGGAATGAAGGCGTGAGTTTATGTATGTATGTATGTATTTAATATTACAATGGTACTACTTAGTTAGTCTAGCATTAATAATTAAAATATGTTTTAATTAACTACTTATTTGTAAGATCATTATTGCTTAACATACGTTCTAGTGAATAAACATTTCATTTCAAAAAATTACCTTCCCCTATCTCCGAAGTTTATGGACCAAAAAAACGTTTTTTTTACATTTCTTACGCGAATAATAAGATGAAATGGTTGAATTTTACAGTTTTGGATAAATTGTTAAAATCTTTTAAAAATCAGTATTAAAATCCAGGCTAATCAACATTGACTATATCGCATGGAAAATAAAGTTCTACACAAAATGAGTATTTTCTTAAGCCTTTTACAACCATATTATCTTAAATACGGTACCCCTCAGAGCGCAAATCCGACTCGCACTTGACCGGTTTTTGTTCGGTTTTACAACTCCTTCTATGCTTATATTATGGTCTTTAGCAACCTGACCTGGCAGAATAAGATCTTTTTATTCTGTGAACCTGGCCATCTTTTTCTTGCGACCATAGATGCGACGTGACGTTGGTTAATGAAAATACAAGTTATAAAAAAAAACAAGTCGGTCAGTGTCACTTAAATATACAAAAGTTGAAGAACAAATAATAATTATTTTAAGCCGTTTTCCTAGCTCTGATTATGAAATCCCAACATAGTATGAAGGGTTTTAGAAGATCACCAGGCTTTCAATGCAAACAACTTCACAGGTTTTAGGCATATCATGATAGAAATAGTCAGCATGGTACAGCCTTATGGGGCTTCTAAACGGGCCATGTTATGCTGCAATTGACAACAATTCATTATTGTGCTAAGGTAGTAAAATAAAATACCGTTTCTAGATTTTACACTGCTGATTACAGTAAAAATATCATTGGATTTTTTTATGCAGTAGTTTTTTTTTATATTTAGGAAAAACAGTAAAAAAAGTTGGATTGTGAATGTTAGGATTACACTTATAGTGCCCTTAGTCCATTTATTACCAAAGGAATTCAAAAAAATATACATCTGTCATGTTCATTGTTTATCTGTCTGACGGATTACTTGATTCTGTCGACACGCTTTCAATTCTACGCAAAATAGTTTATTTATTTTAATGGCGTCTACAAATTACGTAGGTAATTAATTAAATTACGCAAAATAGCAAATTTGTGAACGAACGGCAGCGAATGATTGACATGACATGACAGTCAGTTTTGTTTACTGTTTAAAGTTACTTTTTTAAATTGTATATCAGGCTAAGATCACGACATCAGTATTCCTAACTTTGTATATACGGTCTTTTTAATGACTATTTCTTTAATAAATTATTAACGACGAATTTAAGTTAAATAAAGAAAAACCAAGAAATACGGGTAGTCTAATTTTTAACCAGCTAATAAACGCGAAAAAACAATAACGCTTTTTTTTTTAAATGTTGTCAATTTGTGGCCGGTAACTAGTGCTTACTTCGTATGTTAGAGCAAGATGCGTATAGTTGCCGGCCACACATTGCCGTGAAAATGTTGCTAGTTTAGAAGCCCCTATAGAGCTGCCGTACATTAGGCCACTAGTCACTGCCACCCTACGTGACGCGACTTCTAGTGGTTCAGCCAAACCCGTAAATAAGTATATGTATTACTTCGTATGCATTAAATGAAACTGCCACGGCTAATCTTTAATACTTTTTATACTTTTAAAGTTGTTTGGTAACATAATATATCTTGTTTTCAATCTTTACAATCCTCTTAACCTTTTATAATATCCTCTCTTTACTTTACCGCTTGTTCGAATGCCCGCCTTTTTCCTCCTGTCATTTTTACTTTTTTTTAAATCTATGGTTACCTTGCCAAACTGCCAGTGGCGGAGGTGGTACATTGTTTTTTCTTTAACATATGGACTGGCCTCTAGTACAACCAAAATCTCCGGCGATTAAATTGGAGCTAACTGAATCGTGACAGTGACGTTTTAACCTCGCACCAAGTCGGACGAAAGTGCCATGTTGTGTCATGAATATGTGCAAGAATTATACCATAAAAGTATTTACAAGGATCGAGTCTTTTCCCTATAAATTATGCTTATAAAGAAGATTAATAATAGAAGAAGTAATAATTCTGATTGTATGATCCCTATATAGATGTGTTGGGTATAAAATGAACGGGAATTAAATGTTCTAAGTATAATGTTATTACTTATTATATACAATCGTATCTGAGTGCCTTTCATATGTGAATATCACATTCGCAAAAGATCATACTTGCAAAACATCATAATATACGCATAACATCATACTCTTTTGCTTTCTTGCACTTTCTTTTGTTTTGGAGCTGGCCCGGAGGGCTAAACCACCCAGATATAGGAGCTCCGCAGCAGCGGAGCTCCGTAGACACTGTCTATTTCATGTCTTAATAATAGTTATGTTTTGCTAACTATGATGATTTGCGAATGCGTTGTTTTGCGAATATGCTTTTGTTATATTTTTCAGAATATCATGTTTTGCGAATATGATATCCAACGACGGAGGGGCTCAGTGGTACAGTTATGGACATATTTTAAATTATATAAAAATATATAATCTATAGAAACTCACTATTTTCGTTTACACCCTCAGAAGTATACACTATATATATACTAAAAAAAATGGCAGACAACGACCAATTTATTGACTATCTAATAAAAGAAACCGAAACTCAATCGGATGAAAAATGGTTGAATTTTTCTGAGATGGTTTTTTATATAATTTATAATATTTCCGTAACTGCACTACTTTATATGGCGTTCAAAGAATCGGAATAAATCGCAATTTTTAAAATACGGAGGCCGCCATTTTTTTAGACACTTGGCAACATACTAAAATTTGGTGCTGGTATCACAAAGTGAATTCCCCTAACAGAACGCACTAATTGCAAAAAAATTGCGAAGTTCGAAAAAAATATGAAATTAGAAAAGCTTTATCTCAGAAACTATTGGATCTATACCTAAAGATAATTCTAGCCTAATGTGGTAGCAAATTTTGCTGTTTTCTCGTGGTCCAATTATATTTGTCCCATTGACTTTCGGCGGGGCTCCTGCTTCTGGGTAGTTTTGCCCTTCGGGCATCTGAAGATACCTAACGAACCTAGCCTACCTACTTTTACAATCATAATGAGTATTGCGTGATCAAATCTAGGTGCACTTTTTACACTTTTTGTGCAATCGGTCACATTATAACGGGACCACGAGAAAACACGTGGCTTTGGGAATCTGGTATAAAGCGTAATCTGGTATTTTCATATTATGGTATTTTGGGAATGAGCGACGAAAACAGCAAATAATCTCTTGTAATTTGATAAGTAATTACGAAACTCCATTACGTTAAGTAGATACGAGTTATCAATACGTTGACAATATGATTACAGATCAACCTGGCCTCTAGGCCGTAAAAACAATATAGTAGTTACCTAGTCGGTTACTAAGTTCTGTTACTGAGATTAATTACAATTAAAAAAAAATTTTAATGCAGTTTTGCATAAATCTGTATATTAATCAAAACTTTGATTTATATAGAATAATAATAAAAATAATGTATTCTAAACTATTGCAATTATTTGATGTACGAGCTTGAAGTATTCCCATTTCGGACGATAAAATCATAGTTAAAATCACGCACGACGATGATACTGATAACGGCCCCAACTTTTGTAAGAGTTCCTGTAGAGAGTTCAAATTTGCGTGACATATTGAACAGACTTCTAGCTTTAAATTCTGATACGAATGTATTCAAAGCAACTAAAGATCCGCTTGGACACCGGTCAATCTTGATGACTCATTAAATCGACTTTAAGATTTCACATGATTTTGCAGAAATACGAAAACACACCAAATCTCTTGCTTCATAAGTTGGAATTAAGTCATGTTGAGAAGTATAATTTTGGTCTCTAAACATATACAGAGATAGGATTTTTTATAATATTATACAAAAAAAAAATGTCTTTGGTAAACAAAGACTAACTTTTAAGCGATTTCAAAAAATGAAATTTACAGAAAAGTCATGCGTAATTTCATCGATGCCGGCTGTGAATGTTAAAAGATCGTAACGGGAATTGCGGAAACTAAGAAAAATGATTAATTGTTTTTCAAAATGTATATTTTTAATTTGCTTTTAATTTTTATACATATTGAAATTAAAAAATAAACATAAGTTAGTTTTATTTGCATCAACCTTAGTAACAGAACTTAGTAACCAACTAGGTAGTTTGTTATGGTATGTAAATAATATCTATCAAAGCTGACTATACGATAACATGGTTTTAACCGTGTTCAATAGAGGCCAGATCGCTTTGCGACTACCTACATCTCAATCTGACTACAACGCTTTGTGCCTAGATCACGACTACATCTTAAAAAGGCCGAAATGACCACTTCGTTTGCATTACTTAGGTTCGTTATAGGTAACTTCAAATGCTCGAAGGGCAAATTGCCCAGGAATAGGAGCTCCGCTACGCGGGGCTCCGTCGACATTGCTAAGACAGACAAAAGATGAAAAAACAATGGACTCTTTGGGATTTGGTCGCAAAGCGATAGCGAGATGTGGCCTAAGGCACTGCTCCCACCGCCGGCGAGTAAGCGATGAACTATCAGCGATTTTCTCGCCTAAGAAACGAACAAAAGATAATCGCTCCGTATAAATAAAAGAGAGCGATATATTATATCTATAGTTCATAGCTGGCTGTTCACACTGACGGCGAGAAATCTCTTCTTTTTTTTATAGCATGGGAAGGCAAACGAGCACACAGGCCACCTGATGGTAAGTGGAAACTGTGACCCATAGACATTCGCATTCACAAGACTGCAAATGCGTTGCCAACCCTGAGGACTAAGATGGTATGCCTCTATGCTAGTCATTTCACCGGCTGTCTTATCCCCAAACCGGAACACAACGATGCGAACACTGCTGCTTGGCGGTAGGTTAATGGAGAAGATGGTGGTACCAACCCGGACGGACCCAACAAAACAAAACAAGCGAAACAAAAGTATAGAGCCCGTGTCAATAAAAGACACGCATATATTAATAGTTGACCAGTAGACCAGTGGCCCTAGACAAGATGCATTACGCCGAGTCGCTTTTCTGTTCGTTTCGTTTTTAAACCAATCGCGTCACTGCTAGATCACGTAATACGAAAAGTCACGTGATCTAGCAGTGACGCGATTGGTTTAAAAACGAAACGAACAGAAAAGCGACTCGGCGTAATGCATCTTGTCTAGGGCCCCAGTGCCTTAAGCTTCTATCCCAAATTACCTTCCTTTACTAACTAACTTCCTTTTTGATTAAACAAGCAGCGCGCGCGCGTATGCGCTGGCGGAGTTAGGTACCTATAGCTTCGGCAGAGCTTTGTCAACGTGGCCGGCACATGCTTGTTTGCGTTCTCCATACCAAAATAGATTTAGTTTTTAAGCTGGGATACCACTGCGCGCGCAACGCAGTCTCATGTGAGTACCATTCGCTTGTCGAAATATACTTATGTGAATGCAAAAGAAGGATCTCTGTGGTTCACAATGGAGTCACAATGGAGTGCTGGCCCCTACCCTGATGTATGGTAGTGAATGTTTGTTGGGTGTGGCAGGACAAGCATGAAAGTCGTGTAAATGCAGTTGAAATGCGCTCTTTGCGTAGTATGTGTGGTGTGAAACTGATTGATAGAGTAAGGAATGAAACAATCAGAGAGAAATGTGGAATAAAAGAAAGGGCATGCTTTGATGGTTCGGTCATTTGGAAAGGATGGATGGAAGAAGATTGACGAAAGAGATATACAGATCGAAAGTGAGTGGAAGGGTCGGAAGGGGCCGCCCTAGGCATACTTTTTCGATTCAAATCGGAGAAATACTGGAAAAGGGCCGAATCTTAAGTACCCGAAACCGACGTGCGAGCATGACCCGATATATGAATGTTGAAGAAGCGAAAGAAATTTGTCAAGATCGTAGCAAGTGGAAAGAAGTGGTCTCTGCCTACCCCTCTGGGAAACAGGCGTGATTTAATGTATGTATGTATGCTATTGTTTCTATTGTTAACTCCAACTGCCAATGATCAGTGCAATATGGACCGAAATAAATAACAAAACAATTAATTTGAATAGCGACGTTGCTGCTTCAGCTTTTAGGTACAAATTGAAATGATAGCACATTCACTACAATACTTTTTGCATTTGAGAACGGTAACGTTTGTTAGCAACAGTGAGACACAGTATAGTTTCTTGTTCCGTCATTACAATTTGTATCTTTTTGCTTGGGCGGCAAAGTCGATATTCAAATAGATTATTTTGTAATTTATTTCCTTTAATCTAAAGGAGATAATCGCGGTTGAACTATACCATTGTTTGAAGATTAGCTCTTTAGTAAATTCCGACATTTTATAAACTTTGTAGGGTAGTTTACCGGCCACCCCCGGTTCTCGGCCACTAAGAAGTAAAACGATAATAATAAGAAAAGGTTACCTTACTCATTCAAAGAAACAATGTTATCCCATAAATTAATGTAACGCCGACACCTCCCAAAAATGATCACTTAATAAGGTTTCAATTGTCTCGTCAGTGCGCCAACGCAATTCAAACAGAGTGGATGTGCGTCTTAATTAGTGAGTAAATATATAAAATAGTGCCCAACATTTTTTACGACGTGAGTTAAAATGTTTTTTAATTTGGTTTTGGAAACATTGCTATTATATATATCGTCGTTGGAAAGGCAAAACTACTAAAGCGCCATTTTGGTCAAAATGAGTTATACATACAGTTCGACTGCTTTTTTTTTCTGCATCGATTGGTCTGGGTCTCGTGGCGATCGGAGCATGTTTTTGGCGCTTTAGTAGTGAAAATTGGGACAAAATTTCAATAATTTCTAAGGATTTTTTACTAACATCCGACTCATTTAGACATATATTTGAATAGATGGCGGTTAAGTATTGTGCTTGCTGTATCTAGCCATTTCAAGCTTTATTAGTAATTTTAGATAACGTAACTGAGGATACTCGGTGGTGATTATGTAAATTTCGCTTCTATTAAATATTAAATGTAATGTCTCTTAGTCAATAACGTTTACACAATAACCGTAATTTGTAGTAATTTAGTATTTTTTCTCTATTGAAATCATATGAAGTCATGCTTGTTAGTAAATAATCTTATAACAGGAATCGACAATTGTGGCGCTTTAGTATTTTTGCCTTACTCAATAAACAAAGTAAAAGTATATTAGTAAATTTCAATGCGGGACCTCTATCTGTTACAACTGTTAAGAAACTTTGCACTATATACTTTAAGAATATTAAGATATATTAGTAATTATTAAGTTATAAAATAAATTAGAAAACTATAGGTAAGGCGTTATGCGATTCATAAAGTTGTTACATATTCGACCTTTAGTCTATTTCTCAAGCTAAATTTCAAGGCAAGAAGCAGGGGAAAAAGCCCCCCAAAGGCGGAAACAGCGCGCTTGTGGTCGACGCTCCCTCAACTTCCTCCGCAATTGCTACCACCACCTCAACCAGTCCAGCTGCCCTAAAGCCGCGCCTCAGGCCACTATTGCCCCTGCACATGGGCCTGGTCTGAGTGGTGCAAACTCAGGGAAGGCGGACACGGTCAAGGTGGCCCTGGAGATTCTCCAGGAGGTACTGATGGTCCTCCGTACCGGCGCAGACATTGTCGCCATAGTCCTCAGAGGGATCACTCGGCTGGTTTAATGGACCCTCTGAGGATTATACACTGGAACGCCGCGAGCCTAAAAAAGAAGACTTCGCTCCTCATGGAAGTCCTCCGAGATCAGAGGATACACATAGCCCTGATCTCGGAGACCATGCTGTCTCCGGCCATCAAGCTGAAGGTGCCTCACTACCACATCTACCGACAGGACGAGGAAGGGCCAAACAGGGCCTACCGAGGACTGGCCGTCCTGGTCCGTAGAGGAGTAATCCACCAACCGCTGCCGCAAATCCGCCTGGGCTCTTTACAAGCCCTAGGTGTGGAGATCCTGGTCGCCGCCGCCCGCATGCGAGTCTACGCCGTCTACAAGCCCCCGCACACCCGTCTCGACCTAAACGAGGTCAGGACTCTGCTGGTCTCGCCGCTGCCTACCCTAGCGGCCGGCGACTGGAACTTTAAAAACCCGGCCTGGAACTCCTCTACGTTCAACCAGAACGGACGCCGACTCCTCCTGGACGCTGAGGCCGACGGCTACCACGTGGACGGTCCGGAGACTCCGACGTACTATCCCAACAACAACGCGTTTACTCCGGACGTCCTGGACATAGCCGTGCACCGCGGACTCCAGGGACAGCTCCTCCAGGAGACCCTGGACGATGAGGTCCAGTCCGACCACCAGCCGGTACTCCTCGTCCTGTCTGCGGCACCCGCAGTCTCCGCCCCGAGAACTCCCAGACCCGTGACAGACTGGGAGGAGTTCTCGAGGCGCATGGATGCCCCAGTTCCTCAGCAGAAGCTCACTGATGCAGCGGACATCGACAGATTCTCGATGGACCTAACCAGTCGCATCCGAGAAGCTCTGTCCGCTGCATCACACACCAGGAAAACGACCAACAGGCTGCCTTCACTGCCAACGCACATCGCCAAATTGATAGGGGACAAAAGGCGTCTCCGAAAGCGTTGGCAGATCATTCGCTGTCCGGGGATGAAGACCCAGCTGAACGCCCTGACAGCGAAGGTCAAGGCAGCCCTAGAGGACCACAGGACAGAGCAATGGGAAGAAACGCTAGCCGGCGCGGCGGACGATTGGAACTCCATCCGTCGTCTATGCCGCCGACTTAGCGGAGCCCCCACACCTGTCCGACCCCTGCTACACACCGATGGTACCCCTAGGTACCGGGCTGAGGACCGGGCCGAAATATTCGCCGAGTGCCTGGAGCGTCAGTTCCAGCCGAACCCATCCGACGAGGCAGACCACATAGCCGCAGTTGAAGAGCACCTTCGAGTTTACTTCGAGGCGCCGATAGCTCCTGAAGAAGACCCCATCTTCTTTTCCCCGGGCAAAGTGAGGCACATGATCGCGAAAACAAAGCCCAGAAAGGCCCCCGGTGCGGATGGCATCACTAACGCCATCCTCCGCACCGGCCATTTCCCAGCCAACTGGAAATCCGGACATGTGATCATGTTGCCCAAACCGGAGAAAAACATCCTGAAGCCTGAGAGCTATCGGCCCATCACCCTCCTCCCGTGCATCTCGAAGGTGCTCGAAAAACTGATGCTGACGAAGCTGGTCCCGCACATCATGCCTCGTCAAGAACAATATGGGTTCCGCTCGGAACATAGCACCACGCTCCAGTTGTCCAGGGTGCTGCACCACATGGCGGTCGCCGCGAACAAGCGCGAGCACACGGCCGCAGTACTCCTGGACATGGAGAAGGCTTTCGACTGGGTCTGGCACTCAGGCCTGGTCTACAAGCTGTCACTGTCCTCGGCCCCCCGCAGACTGACGAAGGTGGTCCAGTCGTTTTTGACGGACCGCACCTTCAGAGTGGTTTTGGAAGACGCCATCTCCGAAGATCGCCCCATCGCAACCGGAGTCCCCCAAGGCAGCTGCCTATCGCCGGTATGTTACGGCCTTTACACCGATGACATACCGGTTGTTGACGGATCCCACCTGGCCCTGTACGCTGATGACGCGGCCTCCTCTTACAAGCCAGAGTACGCCGTCATCAAGCTACAGCGACAACTAGATGCCCTACCAGCTTGGCTCTCCAGGTGGAGGCTATCCGTTAACGTTGCGAAAACCCAAGCGATCTTCGTGAGCAACTGCATACGCCGCCTTCCACAACTCACTCTTCTCGGACTTGACATCCAGTGGTCCCCGGTAGTGAAATACCTGGGGATCACCATCGACAAGAGACTAACCATGGGTCCCCACACAAAGACCGTCGTCGCCGCCGCGAGAACAGCAAGAGCATTGCTACGTCCAGTGCTCCAATCCAGTCTCCCTCTGCGTGTGAAGCTCGGGGTCTACAAGACATATATACGCCCCCGCCTCACGTACGCCGCACCATCATGGTACGCCCTCCTGGCCACAGGGCACAGAAAAAAGCTGAACTCTCAGCAAAATCTGTCCCTGCGAGCCGCCACAAATGCCCCCCGCTACGTGAGGAATACCACGATCCAGAGGGACCTCAAGATTGAGAGCCTGGACGACTTCATCGGACGCCTTGCCACGTCGATGTTCGCGCGAGCTGACGAGTCGCGCTTCCCCCACCTGAGGGATATCGCACCGCAGCACGCGCGACCCCCCGACGGCAAGGCCTACCCACGCGACCTCGACAAGGCGACGACCCACGGAAGACCCATGAAGACGCTGCTCAGCTCGTAGGTCGCTAGCTGGGCCTCCCCCAACGGGGTTTCACCTAGCTGGCTCGACCTCGCGAGCAGCGTACACCCGGACATTGAAATTTCTATAAAGTATTTTTGACTTTTAGTATTTTCCGCTTATGATTAACATATTTTTTGATACATGGAAGTATTTTTTCTCAAGAGAAAGTAAAATGAGACAAATCGTACGTATTTATTGACTCCTTACCTAAAACTTTAATGTGGAGGTTAGTTATTTTGTCTTACCAGCATTTTTTTAGGATTGAGAGCATTAATGCTAAAGCGACACGTAACTCCGTAAATATTGAACATATGTACAATACGATACATGATTCGTGCAGATAAAAAAAGAACATGATATGTTACTCTTTACAGCTTCCGTTTTCATTCCAAAGAAAAAAAGTTATGACAGTGTAAAGACAAAAAAATCCATTAAAAATGCTTTTTCTCGAAATGACCCTTTTGGAGGTTAGTAGTTTTGCTTTTCCAGTGACGATATATGTGTAGTAGATAAGTTGAATTAATGTTATTTGGATTTAAATATTCAATATATTAGGTATAATACATTTAAATTAGATGGCCGGGTAGCTAGATGCAATTTTGGATGGTCATTTGGTCCTCGGCCGCCCTGCCGAGAATAGAATCGAAGCTCATGATCGTTATTTGATTACAATCGCTATTGAATAACAATTTTTTAATAAGTATGTTGTTAAATATTAAATAGAATACATCCTTAACTAGGTAGTTAACTGTCGGCTGCATATTTATTAACAAAAACTTGATTAAAATCATGTTTTATTTTTATTGTATTTGACGGCCGAGTACTAAATTTAGAAAAGCTACTTCTCGGGCTTGGTAAATGCCTTTGGCCGAAAAAAAAGAATATTTTATTTCGTTTTCGGTCAGTTACAAAAAATGTTAGTAAATCAATTTAATCATTTTTTTTTATCTACGTTCATCCTTATTTTGCTCCAGGTCTAAATATACTTCTTCATTGCTTTTATCCAAAGGGAGATATCAAAATAAGCAGAATAAATGTTGGCTGAAATCTAGCTTCTAAGAAGTTACTTTTCGGCCATAGTTGTTGCAATGGCCGAAAATGGACAGAAATCATTTTAATTGTCGGCCGTGTTTTATTTAGTGGCCCTGATATCCGTGTTACACGCGGAAACGTAGCTCCGTGATCTTAGCACCGGCGGTGCTAAGTTCCCGAACTACACGGTCACGCCAAGATACGTATCCGTGTCTGCGTTCGGCTACGTATCTGCGGATCTCGGCTCCGGCTCCGCTCCGCACGGTTATTGAATGAAAGCTTGTCGAACGGAGCCTTATTAGATATGTGATATGTGTTCTAGTTTATAGCCTACAACAAAATATTTATATTTATATAATGACTCATTAAACCAATTTAAAATGCAAAAGCAAAGAAACTGAAAACAAAAACACGACTATCGCATTACATTCGGAGGTCTTAAAGACAAACATAAAATCTTCATTAAACGTCACGGTCACGGGCGGATCGGATCTACGTGTAAATAAGAAACGTATCTCCGTGTAACACGGAGCTACGTATCTTAATTACACGTAGCCGAATTTCACGTGTCGAACGGGCCGGATCTCCGTTGCCGTGTTACTCGGTAACGGAGATTCGGCTACGGGTACACGAAACACGGACACGACCAGGAGCCCTAGTTTTATTGGACACAAAACATACTTTAAGTAAATATATATTATTTGATTTATATTTTATATTTTTCTATAAAAATAAGAACCTACTCTATTTGAAATAAGAGTTATTAGAAAAATAAATAACAGAGGCCGAGAACTGGTTAAATAAGCGGCCGACAACAGAAAAAAGAGGGCGAAAGCAGGCTAAATCGCGCTTTTCTGATATTCTTTATTATGTATACTATACCACCATGCAATTGACGACGGATTGTGCCACGTTTTTGAAAACTGCATTAAATTTTTGATAAAGAATTATTATAATGACCAAGTTTCGTCAAATACGCCATTCAGTAAATCCATCTTAATTCAAAATATTGCCTAACTGGCCGAAAACCGGCTAAACTACCCTACTATACAGGTGACGGATGTTTTATTAAGATGGCGCCCTCTGGACCATCTATACCATTAGGCAGTACCATTGATGGTACAAATGACACCGATTTAATCCGGTACAGGTGGCGCGGAGAGTCATTTTGTCACGCAATAAACTCAGCCATATTAAGCCACCTGGAAATGTTTTTAAACTTTTTAATTGCATGCTCGTGCCTGGTGATTATGTTGGTACAACTGTAGTGTTTAATTCAACAAACATTACGCATTCGCTTCTATTGTCCGCAACGGGCTCAAGTCCCAGCTAAACCAACATTATCAATTAAAGTGCTGGTAAGTGTCCGAAGGTCGCAAATTTTCCAACCCATAACTCTTATAAGTGACTCAACAACACGTCTGATGTAATGACTCCTTGTTTTAGGCCGCGGTTTCGTTGGTGCGATTGCGTTACGAAATAGCTCTTTTCGCTCTTTTGTTTTGCCTAATGCAGGGGTCGGCAACCTGCGGCTCTCTGGATGTGAGGCTGCGGCTCTTTAGTTCCATTCGCAAATATTATTTATTTTATAAAAAAATCAACAAATATCAACAAACTTTATGAAAGTATAGAGGCTATTTATTGTTGGCAAGAAAAAAAATTGTGGCTCTAAAAACTTCCGACTCAAAAGGTAGCCGACCCCTGGCCTAATGGATACTCATACTTACATTCATAAAATCACGCCTTCATTCCTAGAGTGGAGTAGGCACAGCTACAGAATTGACAACATTGAAAAAAAAGAAGCATTATTGTTTTTTCGCGTTTATAATAGCTGGTTAAAAATTAGACTACCCGTATTTCTTGGTTTGTCTTTATTTAACTTAAATTCGTCGTTAATAATTTTTTAAAGAAATAGTAATTAAAAAGACCGTATATACAAAGTTAGGAATACTGATGTCGTGATCTTAGCATGATATAAAATAAAAAAAGTAACTTTAAACATAAACAGAACTGACTGTCATGTCATGCCACTCACTTGTCAATCATTCGCTGCCGTTCGTTCACAAATTTGTTATTTTGCGTAATTTAATTAATTACATAATTTGTAGACGCCATTAAAATAAATAAACTATTTTGCGTAGAATCGAAAGCGTGTCGTCAGAAGCAAGTAATCCGTCAGACAGATAAAAAATGAACATGACAGTTGTATATTTTTTTGAATTCCTTTGGTAATAAATGGACTAAGGGCACTATAAGTGTATTCCTAACATTCACAATCCAACTTTTTTTACTGTTTTTCCTAAATATAAAAAAAACTACTGCATAAAAAAATCCAAAGATATTTTTACTGTAATCAGCAGTGTAAAATCTAGAAACGGTATTTTATTTTACTACCTTAGCACATAATGAATTGTTGTCAATTACAAAAAGATAAAGATAGAGACATTTGTTCAGTTAGTAGGCCACATTAATAAGCTAATTAGCACTTTTGCACGTCAAGAAACGCCGCAAGAAACTCAGCAGTCATTAATTATTTAAATATATTTAAGGCACTGGTCCCACCGCCGGCTGCAGACTATAAGCTAGTAGAACTATAAACTACAAAAGAGTGGGCGAGCGGCGAGAAGCGAGTAAAGTTTTGATAGTTTTGACGCTCGGCTATAAAGCGAGTGTTCGCCGACGACGTTTTATAGTCGATAGCTTTTATCGTTGCGGTCAACTAGTAAACAGCGGTCCCACCGCCAGATATCGGCGAGCTCGGCGAGCAACTAGTGAAATTATGTACTAGAAACCGTTGACAATCGGCGGGAGGCTAGTAAAAATTCTATGGAATTATAGCTTCCTCGCCGGGCGTTGGGAGAGTGTCTTTGCCGGCAGTGTGAACAGCGAGCGATGAACTATAAATATATATCTCTCTCTTTTATTTACACGGAAGCGATTATCTTTTGTTCGTTTCTTGGGCTAGAAAAAAGTCGATAGTTCATATCTCACTCGCCGGCGGTGGGACCAGTGCCTAATATGACAATGGTACGACTTTGTCTAGCATTACATGAATCTATAAATATTCAATTAAGAAATATATCAAACAACCTCCGTAGCTTCCGCAGGAATTCTGTAACCACACTTCGCACAATCAGGGCCTCTATTTAACGACAACATTCAGGGTCAAAACCATATCGTCTTTGACCGGTTATCGTACTGTCTACGTTTTGACAGAAAAAAAAGAAAGAAAGAAAATTATTCGTGACATGCATAACAACGAACAGATTAACAAATACAAAAAGAAAGTAGCCACGAAATGGTCCCAAGCTCCTATTTACTTGACAGTAATGCCGGCTGAGTGAAAAACCATTCCATAACAGGTCAAATACGATATCGTTTTTGCTGCTTAGAATGGAGGCCCAATATTGCTTTTGAAGTGTTATGGTCAGACCTAGGAATATACGGGGCAAAATTAAATGGCAGCTAGAGATTGCCTATATCGATAAACTCAATTATCGATGCTTTTCTCATGTGATAGTGATCGCCCCCAGCAATGTTTGAAAGTGCGTATTTTTTTTAATTTGTTTTGCCCCTACCTCTTCCACAGATGTTGCACCGTCCTTTAGTCACCCGAAATGGATTCATCGCCGAGAAAATTAACGCCCGAAAATTTGGAACAAATTCTGATCGTTTACTTTAACAACAGTAAATGGGACAGTAATTCTGGAATACACAATGAGGACAAAAATAAAAACATAATGGTGAAGGTTCAAAAATACTTTTAAATTAAGAATAACCAGAATTATGTTGCTACTTGGTTTTATTTTCATACTTTCAATAAAAAATATTTTTACAAACAAAACTTGGTGCGATCACTAGTGTACGGGAAAAGCATCGATAATTAAATTTATCGATATAGGCAATGTCATTTAATTTTGCCCCGTATATTCCTAGGTCTGGTTATGGTATTGTAAATAAGAATTATCAAAACGTTGACAGTACGGTTTTTACCGTCTAGAATCTCTGCCGTCTGCGACTATAAAGATAAAGATAAGATAAAGATAAAGATAAAGATAAAGAGACATATTTTATTCGCAACAATACAAAACCACATTAGGTACATAGATACAAAAAGAACCAGACAGAGAAACAGTTGCGAAACGGTCCCAACTCAGCATTCGCTAGCCGTGAAGCCAGCACTGGTCTTCCGTTGGAACCGCTTGGTGAAGTGACGGATAGTGACACGAAATAACGTAAACGCATACGTAACGTATACGCTCCAATGAAACCTAACCCTAACCCGCTCTTTCCATTCGCCATCTACAAGAAACTCCCAGCAAAGAGAATACTACACTACGATACACCCAGTATCTCTCCGCCCTTCGCCGCGAGCAGTCGTGTTACATAATAAACATTGGTTAAAGTATAAATTATTAGTTTAAGTGTCTGGCGAACATGTCGGCACACGTTCCAGTTATTTTCAACAATGGGAAAACTTGTCCAGTGCTTGGATTGGGCACGTGGAAGGTAGGTAGAATTTTAATTGACTTCAAAAAGGGTTCTATGTGCGACTAGTTTTTTAGGTTATTGTCGGTAATTATAGTTATTTTTACTTATAATGTGTTGAATTCCCAAGTAGTATTTTTTACAAGCTTATTATTATTTAACTTGCAATGTACCTGTGTGTACGGGTCGAATCTTGCATGTTAAATTTGACCCACTTCCCAGTTTCCGATGAAGCTGAAAATTTGCATACACTTTTAGTTCTGATGATAATACAATAATATAGTACAGTCAGCTGCAGAGAAAAGGATACCCCCCCTCATGGTAAGGATCGTTTTTTTTCGAAAACCTGTGGTTAGATTTAAATGATTTTGAGTTTATGTGTAGGTAGACAATAGTAAAATCTTCAATTGACCGAAAAACCATATTAATTTAACCACAATTTGGAAAAAAATCGATCCTTACCAGAAGGGGGGTATCCTTTTCTCTGCAGCTGACTGTACCATCGAGCCGGTCTGATGATGGATACTAAGGGTGGTCATAGGAACTAAATTACACGTGATAATTGATAATACCCGTCGTGTTAGGGCTCGTTGGAATCTTGACGAGTAGATGACGACGTGCAGAAACAAGTACAGTCAACCAAAAAACGACCCAAAAATTAAATTTTTGATAGAAACTTATTTAAGACACGGTTGTTTTGTTAGGCAAGTAACTACTTATTACTGTTTGCAACGTTCGGAAAATATTTTGTAAGCAAGATTTGAACCAGTTCCTGGGGACCAATTGAGCTGAAATTTGGTATACTTTGGTATCGAGCTGGTCTGATGATGGAGACCTATGGTATTGGGGCTTATTCGATAAATAATGAATTTCCAAAAATACTACTGTCGGCAACAAAGGCTTGTCCCAAAAATGAATTTATTGATATAAACTTATTTTAGGATTATAATTACATACATACACACCATCACGCCTGTAATCCCAGAGTGGGCTAGGCAGAGCTACAGACTTAAAACATTAAAAAGTGGTTGATAATTCAGACACATTTTACCACTTTGGAAGTATCTCTCGCGCAAACTATTCAGTTTAGAAAAAAAATGTATTAGGAACCTCAATATCATTTTTGAAGAACTATCCACACATGGGTTAGATGAAAAAAATTATTTGAGTTTCAGTTCTAAAAATGGGGAACCCACAAAAATTATTGTTTATTTTTGTGTGAAAATCTTAATGCGGTTCACAGAATAGGTACCTACATCTACTTACCAAGTTTCAACAGTATAGTTCTTATATTTCGAAAAAAACTGGACCATTTATAAACGATTTTGAACCTTATTTAATCAGCTATCGAATTGATATAGCAATACAATTGGTGAACTAATTCTTGATTGGTTGTCAATTTTGGTAAGTAATATCTGTAGGTAATCGTATGAGACGTAAGTAGGTACAAAGGTGATATATTATTTGCCTTAGAGCTTAGAGATATCTTATCGCCACTCTTGAAAATAAGTAGGTACCATTGAAAAGGCCATCTGTGGTCTCCGTCATCAGTTCCACTTCAGACGGATAGAAACGACAGATCGATAGTGTATCTCAAGATCGTTAATGATTTAACGCTAACGTTTTTAAAAACTTCCTTAGTTCATAGCGATTCTAATCATGCAAGAAAAAACCGTTTTTTTTAAATTATTACATGAATTTAGAGGTTTTTCGTAACACAGACATAAGGAAAAATTACAAAAATTCAGATTAAAATGATCAATATCTCGGAAACTAATAACAATTGCTGAACATACATGGGGGTTCAATCGATAGCTTATGAGCTGTTCTATCACCCCCTTAACCTCCTAAGACGCACCATACAACGAAATTTGCCAGTGGAAAATAAACTATTTTCTAATTTAATTGCCAGTCATAAAAACAAGAGAAATTCTACTTTATCTTCTTTACAATTGATATTTTATTGCAATGGCCGTGTTATGTTCATTTTTTTGTACGCGGGGACTTAGGAGGTTAAAGCTTTGCACCTAGCTACCAAATACCCTGTATTTTTCGCTCTTCCGGTTTCAAAGACAAAAGGCACAAATTATGCTACTTTCGAAGTGATTATTTCCGAAAACATTCACTTAATCAAGATAAACTTAGAAACCTTTAATTGCTTAAAATCCTGTCATAAAATGTGCATTGGCCACACATTGATGTTTCCTTTTTTTTTTTATTCTGCTGCTACATTTATGGAGTGCCCCTCTATATATTTGTGTATATTTTACTACCAAACTATGTAGCGGTTTGTATAAGACACCTATACCCTAAATTCCAACAATACACTGTTTTTTTTGATTTACGATAGCTTCGGCATATTACTAGAAGCTAAGTGGTAGGTAGATTAGATTTTTAAATACGTAAACCCGGGTTACTTTAGCCCTAGGGGGTAACATTGCCCACCCTTAAAACTACGACTATTTCAATGGTTAACTACTTAAACTGTTAAAATAATTTTAGAACTATATAAGTAGCTTGTTTCTGATGTAATATTTAATGGAATAATTAAATATTAAAGAGGATTTTTGGAGTGGGCAATGTTACCCCCTAGGGCTAAAGTAACCCGAGTTTACTGTATTGGAGTGGGCAATGTTACCCCCTAGGGCTAAAGTAACCCGAGTTTACTGTATTGGAGTGGGCAATGTTACCCCCTAGGGCTAAAGTAACCCGAGTTTACTGTATTGGAGTGGGCAATGTTACCCCCTAGGGCTAAAGTAACCCGAGTTTACTGTATTGGAGTGGGCAATGTTACCCCCTAGGGCTAAAGTAACCCGAGTTTACTGTATTGGAGTGGGCAATGTTACCCCCTAGGGCTAAAGTAACCCGAGTTTACTGTATTGCAAAAAAACATTTTTTTTCTCCTTAGAACAAAGTAATTAAATGTTATATCTTTGGTCATTCTAAAAGGCCCTTTAGAGTTAACTCATAGTCAGTGTCAAATATGTGAATGATGGCGTGACATAGGGCCTACACACACAATTAAGAGCCTTTTACACCAGTACAACGTGATTAACTGATTAAATTTAAAAATTAAATATCTTTAAAACCGTAAGAGTTATCATTTGTCTGTCTACGGGAATTTAACTTTATTTGACCTAAAGAACGTTCCCTTAAAGTTATCGTAAATCAAAAAAAACACGGTGTATACATCTCACAGTTGTTGTTAAATGACGGTGATATACGGACAGACGGATAAGACGAACCGTTTCGTCTTATTAACTATTAACTTAAATACCAATCAAAAGATTGGTATTTAAGTTTGGTAAAAAACTAGCAATTTGGCCCGCCAAGGTCGCCGAGTTCTCGGCGCCGACGGTATTATTATGATAACACGTTGTAGTATCTCTGTATTATTAATAAATAGGTAATTTGACCCGTGTGGTTGCCGGGTACCCGTGTGGTTGCCGGGTTAGAATAGTACCACTCCATGTCTTCCCGTGGATGTCGTAAGAGGCGACTAAGGGAATAAAGGCTTGTAGTACTGTTAGGCGATGGGCTTGCCACCTGTCACTGATACACTGGGATTACTGGGAAACATCTTAGCCTACTTGTGCAAAATGTGGTTACATAATTATCAAGAAGTTTTAAGACTTGTTGGTAATTCTTTAGCTCTGCCTACCCCACTCTGGGAATGAAGGCGTGAGTTTATGTATGTATGGAGGTAATTTGATATTTCTGGTGAGACTTAAATCTCCCTTAGGGTCTGTACATCGCAGAATATCACATTCGAAAAACATAATGTATACGCATAACATCATACTAGCAAAACACGATATTCGCAAAACATGATATATTCTTTATCTTTAGATGGTATAAATCTTTTAAACTACTCATACATACGTCATACATACATTAAATCACGCCTGTTTCCCAGAGGGGTAGGCAGAGACCACTTCTTTCCACTTGCTACGATCTTGATAAATTTATTTCGCTTCTTCAACATTCATACATCGAGTCACGCACGCATGTCGGTTATGGGTACTTAAGATTCGGCCCTTTTCCAAAAGTCTACGGTATTAATTTACACCAATACGAATAAAAACATAGGGTGATAAATAAATTGACCTCATTGTTTCGGCCACGGAAGGTTTCCTCTAGTCAAGGTTACATTTATTATTCGGTAGGTGTTCGGTGTGTGGGTTAGATCGATCGACGATGACGTCGGTAGCCTAGTTGCTATAGTCGGGTCAGTCATAATCATTTAATCATGGGATGGGACCCCTTTACGAGTAAAATACACAAAATTATACCTTCGTTCCCAGAGTGGGGTAGGCAGAGCTACATAATTACCAACAACTCTAAAAATTTGTTGATAATTCGCTAACCACTTATGGCACAATTGACAACATTAAAAAAAAAAAAGCATTATTGTTTTTTTGCGTTTATAATAGCTGGTTAAAAATTAGACTACCCGTATTTCTTGGTTTTTCTTTATTTAACTTAAATTCGTCGTTAATAATTTATTAAAGAAATAGTCATTAAAAAGACCGTATATACAAAGTTAGGAATACTGATGTCGTGATCTTAGCCTGATATAAAATTTAAAAAAGTAACTTTAAACAGTAAATAAAACTGACTGTCATGTCATGTCAATCATTCGCTGCCGTTCGTTCACAAATTTGCTATTTTGCGTTATTTAATTAATTACGTAATTTGTAGACGCCATTAAAATAAATAAACTATTTTGCGTAGAATTGAAAGCGTGTCGTCAAAATCAAGTAATCCGTCAGACAGATAAACAATGAACATGACAGTTGTATATTTTTTGGAATTCCTTTGGTAATAAATGGACTAAGGGCACTATAAGTGTATTCCTAACATTCACAATCCAACTTTTTTTACTGTTTTTCCTAAATATAAAAAAAACTACTGCATAAAAAAATCCAAAGATATTTTTACTGTAATCAGCAGTGTAAAATCTAGAAACGGTATTTTATTTTACTACCTTAGCACAAAATGAATTGTTGTCAATTAGGCTAAGATGTTTCCCAGTGTATTAGTGACGGGTGGCAAGCCCATCGCCTAACAGTACTACAAGCCTTTATTCCCTTAGTCGCCTCTTACGACATCTACGGGAAGACATGGAGTGGCGCTATTCTAACCCGGCAATACGGGAGATAATCTTTGCGCATAACAACCTTTTAGGCTGGCATTGCAGAATTTAATAAACGTCTATTGTGTAGATTAGGTGAGGTTAGTTTTAGGACCAACGATTTTATGCGTAATGAATCATTACTAATGATACATTACGCGTAAAAGACACTATAATGGATTCCGACATAGACCCCATAATCATATTCATTCAAAAATATGTTTCCCAATTTTATCGTTTCTCAACTTTTTCATTTGTCGACCCAATTTAATTTTTTTAGTAGTCAAATGAGCCTGTAACCCATTGTTATTTTTTCAGAATTTATTTTATTACCATGGCGTGTTTTAATGAAAACCTGAAATATTTACGGTTACAGAAAACAAAGCGGGTTGGTTTTCCTGACTTTTTACCAAATCATCATTTGATAAACTAAATCATTTTACAAACTTTAGTTTAGGTTAGACTTCTGACCAGTTTTTTTAAATAATGCGGTGGAATGTAACTCTATGCTAAATGAAAGTTTGTCAAATGATGCTTTGGTAAAACATTAGTGAACCATAAAGATACATTTTGTTTTGCTTCTCAATCGCCAATGATATCAGGAGTAGGTACGGACAGACGGCGGTTATTGCATCATTCACCTAAACTTTATATTACATAATAGACTTATTTATCTAAAGTTCGAGGTTTATCAATATCATTATAGTCATGTTCACTTATTGTTTTATCTTTATGAGGTCTTAGTACGGCAATAAAAGGAAGATAACAAGTTAATCTAGATATGTATAGGGTCAATCAAGTACTACATACATAACTTCACGCCTTCATTCCCGGAGTGGGGTAGGCAGAGCTACAGAATTACCAACAACTCCAAAAACTTGTTGATAACTCAGTAACCACAATTTGCACAATTAGGCTAAGATGTTTACCAGCGCATTAATGACAGGTTGCAAGCCCATCGCCTAACAGTACTACAAGCCCTTATTCCCTTAGTCGCCTCGTACGACATCCACGGGAAGACATGGAGTGGCACTATTCTACCCCGGCAACCATACATCCATCTGCGAAAATAAACTCTAAAGGGAATATGGTATTTTTGTGGCTAATTTTTGATGACATGGGGGTTGGGTGTTTCTCCCGTGTGGTCGCCGGGTTAGAATAGTGCCACTCCATGTCTTCCCGTGGATGTCGTAAAAGACGACTAAGGGAATAAAGGCTTGTAGTCCTGTTAGGCGATGGGCTGTCAACCTGTCACTAATACGCTGGTAAACATCTTAGCCAAATTATCAAAAATTAATTTAAAGTTGCTGGTAATTCTAAGCTCTGCCTACCCCACTCTGGGAATAAAAGCGTGAGTTTAAGTATGTATGTGTATGCACTTTTCATGCTCATAGGGACCCTTAAAAGCCATGTATTTGCGGACTAAAGTGAGAGTTTTGTCTCTAGGAACTAGGAACTAAAGTATTTTTCCATAAAAAAAAAAATATAAATCCGTTATTTTTTTTATAAGATTTAATTCGATCTGTTATACAATTATAAATTGTCGACTAACAATTAAGTTGGCATGACATTAGGGACAAAATGTATTCTTACATAACTAGTTATATTTCATTCAGAATCAGACTCATAATTATTTATATGTAAAACATAGGTAGAGAAATACAGCGTGTATCACTATGTTTTGCCTGTTGGCATGCAAATATCAATGTCACGTAGATACAGTAACATATAAAAATGAAAACTTAAAAGTATAAAAAAAAAGTGGACGAATGAAAAAATACTCATCAATCCTTATAATTAAATGCATACGTGCGTGCATGACTCGATCTATGAATGGGGAAAACGCGAAGGAGATTTGTTAGGATCGTAGCAGGTGGAGAGAAGTGGTCTATGCCTACCTCTCTGGTAAACAGGCGTCATTTAATGTTTGTATGTATTTATGGCCTATTTTAGTTCCTTAGAAGCAATCCACTAGTTATCCTTTTCGTGCAAGCAACAACAGATCCTAGTGGCCTACAATTATTATTATTTATTAAGTGTTGTAACACCCGTCAGGGGGTGGGTCATGGCACTCACGACCTCCATGACCTCCCCCACTGCACCCCTCCTGTTCGATCGTTATTAAACCGGCGATAAGTATCGGAGTAATTTCAGTCGGAAATATCAGTAGTCTATCAGCTAAACACATCGTTCGAGGTGAAAAAGTACTTTTAGATCAATAACTTGAAACATTACGCCTATTGCTTGTTTTTACAAAATACATGCATTCGAAACCTGTCTTTTTTAGGGATTCGCCATGTCCGTCAACAATTTTATCAAATAAAATAAAATAAATATCATGGCACAATATCACACCAATTGACCTAGTCCCAAACGACTTGTTAGATAAATTTCACATGATCATTATTTATGTGAAGCGATATTTCTTTTCGCATTTTTTCCCTTTCTTAATTTTACCAAATTTCGTTTTTCCCCGGTCGATTTTGCTACCGTCGCTTTTGTTCACGGTCGACTTATTTCCCAGTCGCATTTTTTCCCGATCGATTTCTATCCCAGTCTCTCTCTTTCCCAAAAGTAATTACATCGTAATGTAGGTAGGTTTAGGTTATGTTAGTTTTGCGTATAAGTAGACTCTGTCTTATTAAATGTTTGGAGTGGGTAACACACTACTGTGAATATACCTACAATGCTAGGAAATGAAGCGACTGGATAAAACTCGCAAGGGTAAAAACACGAATGTGAAAATAAACCGCTGGAAAAAAAGCGACTAGTAATTATCACGTTCGGGAAAAACGCGAAAATAAAATTATCTTCAAAGAAAAAATGCGTATGAGCAAGTTATCTAACCAATCAGCCAAAACTACAAATACTAAAAAAAAGAAAAATATCTCAAATGAAAGCACAAATAATGAATTTAATAGGAAAACTATCACTATTAAGTAGACTTCAGTGATTCTTGAATTACAAACGGTTTAAATGTGTACCTTATTTGCGGTGTTGGTAAACTGACTGCGACCTATGTCGGTGTATGGGGATAACAGTTTTCCAACGGCAAAGTTAAATTTGTCGCGAGGTCTAATTTGTTTGTAGTAACGGCTTCGGAACCCTACACTGAGCGTGGTCCGACAGGCTCTTGCCCGGTTTTATTTACTTTTAAGTCAAGGTAGATGACAAATTTTCCAAAATGAAACGATGTATACATCCAGCCACGCAGTAAGGCTGCGTTTCCACCAGAGAGATGTGCGAGGCGGCTAAGTAGTGTTGCGAGGAAAAATCCACCAATAGGATTATTTTGTTTTACTAGCCTCACTGTCCTATTGGTCGATTGTTCCTCGCAACACCGCTTAGCCGCCTAGCGCAGCTCTGGTGGAAACGCAGCCTAAATGTAAGCAATAGAATGATTTACAATACAGATTACTTCAACATAACGATGAAGCTGATTACACGTGGGGGAGTAAAGTAGGCACATTTTACGGTATTTAAGTATTTATTTCTCTATATATGTGTGTATCGTTGTCTAGTACCCATAGTACAAGTCTAGAGTTCATTTAGGGACTAGGTTAATTTGTCTGAGATTGAAATCGAATACGAAACGTTGGTCATGTATATTTATTCGTAGATCTTTGCGATGTAATGACAGATACGATTCGATTTGGGTCCAATGATCATTAGATCATTACATTGGTCTGCTAGATCAAAACAGTATCAACTCAAAATAATTGTAAGTTTTGTTTCAAGCTCATAGACGTTGTATTAAAGTTGATTTTGAAATACAGTTGTATTTTGAGCTACTACTGTTTAGATAGCAGTGCGCATATCAAGACAAGGCAAGTAATTGAGCCAGTCATTAACATGGAATACTTGTGGGAGGACCCTGTGCAGGGTCCGTCCGGGTTGGTACCACCATCTTATCCATTAACCTACCGCCAAGCAGCAGTGTTCGCATTGTTGTGTTCCGGTTTGGGGATAAGACAGCCGGTGAAATGACTAGCATAGAGGCATTCCATCTTAGTCCTCAGGGTTGGCAGTGCATTTGCAATCTTGTGAATGCGAATGTCTATGGGTCACAGATTCCACTTACCATCAGGTGGCCTGTGTGCTCGTTTGCCTTTGTGGCGACACCCCTGACGTATTCAGCGGCGTCAGCATTTTAAGTAAATATACATTCTCGGCCCGCTCCCGGCGGCCAGTCCTTTCGTAGCTCTCGGCACAAACAGTCAAGTAACTTAAGTATCTAGTAATTCCGCGCCCACCTGGTCACTTAACCCTTTACCTATTCCGTACTGTAAATCAAGGACATTAAATAAAACAATTTGTGTTTGAACATTGACTTCTCTTATTTAACACCCGTTAAATAATTGGTGACCCCGACGTGATCTCGCGAAGGCCAGGTGGGGACAGCGTCGAGTTGTACCGGTAATTAATTAGACTCAGTTGTGAACGTTAGTGAAGATGACCACCGTACCGATGCAGCAGGCTTTTGGAGTACCGGTGCAGGTCTCAGCGACGGTCCCGGTACAGGCTCCAACGCAAGATCATGCACGAGACGAGTTAGCGGCGATTACCGTGGCATCCCGCATAGCGCCCTTCTGGAAGAACATGGCCATAGAACTGAGGCAGCTCCGAGGAGAAGTTAACGAATTGCGATCTAGAGCCACAGAAAACTCCAATCAAGGTTGGCAGAGAGAACGTTCCCGGTCTCGCGCGAGAAGCCCGTCGAGAAATCCCAACTGGCTATGCAGATATCATTTTAAATTCAGGGAAAATGCGAGAAACTGCATACAACATTGTGCATGGGACAGAAACCAGCAGCAGCAGCGTGCGGGAACACCAACCCCATCCATCTCTGGCAGCATGCAGTCGCAGCAATCCAACTGGTGACTAGCGGCGTCACCCGGCACGGTACAGGAGTGTGCAGGGTTGGATGACAGTCATCGTCTTAGCGTTTGCGACCAAACAAGTGGTTTATGTTTTTTAGTGGATCAGGTGCGAATGTCTCGGTAGTACCAGTAAGTAAATTCGGTGTCGGTCGCAATGAAACGAATTACAAACTTTTTGCGGCAAACAACTCAGAGATTAAAACTTTCGGTGCGGTAACCTTAGTAGTAAATTTAGGCCTACGCAGGGTATTCAAGTGGTCGTTTATCGTGTGCGACGTAAAACAACCCATAATTGGTGCAGATTTCCTAAAGACTCATAAGTTAGTAGTAGACCTATTTAATAAGAAATTAGTTGATAGTGTTACAGAATTTAGTGCATATGGGTCCATCGTACGTTACGGGCAACCATCCGTAAAAAGCATTCAGGATGATAACCCATTTCGTGACATCCTGGAGCGTTACGCGGAGATAACGAAACCCATCTGTTTTAGGGACCCAGCTAAACACGGTGTCAAGCACCACATTGAAACATCTGGACCTCCGGTTTATGCGCGAGCGAGGCCATTACCGCGAGACAGATGCGTAAAAATTAGGGACGAATTTCGTAATATGGTAGAATTAGGAATTTGCAGACCCAGCAAGAGTCCATGGGCCAGTCCGCTTCACGTGGTGCCAAAGAAGGACGGTCAGCTGCGACCGTGCGGCGACTACAGGAGGCTGAATGCAGTAACGAAGCCCGACAGGTACCCTATTCCCCGATTACAAGACTTCACCTATGGGCTTGCAGGTAAGACACTATTTTCTACACTAGACATAAACCGTGCCTACCACGTTATAGAAGTAGCCCCGGAAGATATCGAAAAAACCGCGATAATAACGCCTTTCGGCTTATTTGAGTTCCCCAGAATGTGTTTCGGGTTGAGAAATGCGGCGCAAACTTTTCAGAGATTTATGCACTCGATCCTCAATGATATAGAAAAACACACGGGCAGTGACGGAACCAAGTCCTACCTGTTTTGTTATTTAGATGATTTAATCGTAGCTTCAGAGAGCGTAACCGCACATAAGGAACACTTAGAGCATCTTTTCCGGGTTTTCACGGAAACCGGTTTGACAATAAATCTTAGTAAGTGCAAATTCGGACAAGCAACAGTAGAATTTTTAGGGTATACAGTCTCTAAAAAAGGTTTGGAACCGCGCGAGGAAAAGGTTAAGGTCATCGCAGATTACCCGCGTCCAGAAACAATAGAACAGTTAAGGCGTTTCTTAGGCATGATTAACTTTTATAGGTCACACTTGCAGAAAGCTGCAGAACAACAGGCACATTTAAACAAATTCTTGCACAACTCCAAAAAGAAGGATCAAACAAAAATTGTATGGGATTCAGTTTCAATCGCGGCATTTGAACAATGTAAAGATAGCCTTAAGAGCGCTGTTACATTGGCTCATCCGCTCGCGGACGTTCCGCTAGCGCTTATGACGGACGCATCTGGCACCTCCGCAGGTGGCGTTCTCCAACAGTACATAGACAACGTGTGGAAACCTCTAGGGTACTTCTCAAAAGCGTTTTCAGAAACACAAAAAAATTATAGCACCTATGACAGAGAGTTACTAGCAATCTATATGTCCATTTGCCATTTTAGAAATTTCATAGAAGGCAGGCGTTTAATAGTATACACCGACCACAAACCGCTTACTTCGGCATTAAGCAAAGTTAGCACAGCTAAAGAGACCCCACGTAGAGCGAGACAACTCATGTTCATTAGCGAGTTCACGAGCGAGATAGTACACATCAACGGTTCACAGAATCAAGTTGCTGACGCGTTATCACGTGTTGAGTCCATACAATGTCCCACGGTCATTGATTTCGTCGAACTAGCAAAGGCTCAGGAAACAGACGCTCAGATTACAAACCTTGTTAATAGTTCAGCGGAATTAAAAACCTTAGGTATACCAGGTTCGAATGTTGAAATTTATTGCGAAACGTCAACAAATAACGCACGACCATATTTGCCGGAAACATTTAGAAAAACTGCTTTTCATGCCGTGCACGACATTAGTCATCCTGGCGTTAGGACAACACGCAAAATGGTAGCACAAAGATATTTTTGGCCAGAAATGAACAAAGATGTAGGTACATGGGCAAAAACATGTTTACAGTGTCAAAAAGTTAAAGTTACACGACATACTAAGTCAGGTCTAGGACAGTTCAACGGGGCGGAAACGTTAAAGCACATTCATATAGACATTGTAGGGCCATTACCTACCTCTAACTATGGATACCGTTACCTGGTTACTATGATAGATCGCTGTACGCGCTGGCCGGAAGCCGTACCAATAAGTGACATTACAGCGGATACAGTAGCTAAGATAGTTTACGAAAATTGGATTTGCAGATTCGGTTGTCCAAATATTATTACGACAGATCAGGGTAGACAATTCGAGAGCGACTTATTTAGTAGATTAATGAAATTTTTAGGAATACACAGAATCCGTACAACGCCATATCATCCACAGAGTAACGGTTTAGTGGAGCGGTGGCACAGAACATTGAAAGCTGCGTTAACAGCCAGGTTAGCGGACAATGCTAACTGGGTAGACGAGCTTGCTACAGTCATGTTAGGACTCCGATCGGTTTGTAAAGCAGACGACAGTGTCAGCCCGGCAGAGATGCTTTACGGTCAAGTTTTACGACTACCAGGCGATTTTTACACAAACTCGACAGTCAATTTCAATGACCCACTCTCATATGTAGAAAATCTCAGAGCAACAATCTGGGGGCCTAGACAAGAGGCAAACGCCGTTTTCGCTTTTCTGTTGAATCGCTGTCAAATGTATGAGATCACGAATTGGTCACGTGGTTTATCGAAGAGAACAGCTAAGTGGCCAGCCAACGTACTTGTTTTCGTTTTTCTGCAATATTTCTAAACGAACAGAAAAACGAAAAGCGCTGTCACAATGACAATCCATACAAATGGCTAGTCAAGTGGCCCTTGATCGGGGCCATTTGCAACGTTAAAAGATGGCGGACGTGTAATTTGTTTTAGACTTTAATTTTTGGGTAATTAGGTGTTCAAAGTTCTTTTCTGATAGTGATTTGTACTTTTTATGCCTTAGTGTCGCACAGTGATTGAAGACTTGGACTTATTTCGTGTATCTGGCATCTTTCTTCTCGTTTCAAGTGGACTCGCAGTGGTGCAGAGGTTAAAACTATCTTGACCTCTGACCTACAAATCACCGTACAACGTTGCCCCCAATCTTCCTAGAGAAGATTGGATTGTGTTTTATACTCATATAAACCTTGACACTGGCGAAATCACTTCACGTGGAAGCCATATCCCTGCGGTAGTAGCTGTTCAAGTCGCCGCGGGGGCAAAAAAAAAAAAAAAAAAAAAAAAGTGGCCCTTTTGACGTGCATTCTGTTCTGTATTCTGCCGTACAATGTAGAAAACTATTCGCACGCCGAAGACTTGCAGAAAAGCGCTAAGCTAAGCGTTTCGAGTAAACAATTCAAAATGGCTGATACTTTGTAATTTGCTTGAGAGACAATAGTGTATTACTGTTTTAAATCCAAAATGCATTCTTTGCGTTTGCTGTGGGCTGCCCGCAACGAAGCTCGGAGGTTGAGGCGCCAACAAAGATACGAATCGCGATCAAATTTGGAGCTTATAGAAGAAATGCCCGAAGGTTTGTTCGCTGAACGGTTCCGGATCGATAAGGGCACATTTCGGCGTCTATGTGACGAGTTGAGAGCACAAACCTCGTTGAGAGGAACCAGGGAGATTCCTCTCGACGTTAAGGTAGGAATAGTGTCTTATAAGTGACCAGGTATATTATGCATAGCAACTATGTTATGTTGATGTGGACGCTTATTTCCTAGTTATTTTTTCAGGTTCTATGTGCTTTCACGTTCTTTGCGACGGGGTCCGACCAAACGGTGGTGGGGGTTTCACAACACTTGACGCAGCGGACACCAAGTCGCTGCATCAGGCAAGTGGTGCAAGCCCTCAACCATCCTAGCGTTGTGGGGAAGTGGATAACATTTCCCCAAACGCAACTGGCGAGGTCGGCTTGCAAACAAAAGTAAGAAGTAAGTACCTATATTCTAGACTGGAGCCCTATCCCTTTGATAATATGATACTTAATCACCTATTGTAAACTAAAGCCATTGTACCTAACTATAAAAATATTGTACAGGTTTCAAAGAAAGTTCTGCCTGCCAGGAGTAATTTGCATTGATTGCACCCATATTGCCCTTGTAAGGCCAAGCGTGGATGTACACCAATATTATAATAGAAAAGGATACCATTCATTAAATATTCAAATGGTAAGTTCAGACAATTTACACTATAATACAGATTCTATGAATAGGTAATTTACTTTCTATGTGTATGGCTTCTAGGTAAGAATTCTTGCCTGTGTGGTTTTCTCATTACAATCTGAATAACAATAAACAATTTGAAGTGATTATGTATATTGAACAAGAAATGCACCAAATGATTAGAGTCTGGCAGAGCTAATTCTGCAAGTTGGACACCATTATAAGGATAAGTTACTTGGTCATGAGTTGTATTATTTTATTATGTAAGGGATAAATATTTTCCAAAAGGTCTAACTAATTAATATAAATGTTAAATTATGTTAGTTCAATAAATTGGTTTAGCTCCAAATATCACCCTGTTATATGAGAAGAAGGTAGGTAGGTATGTATTAATATTAGTAAGCTCAACAGTATGTAAAAAAATGGTTTATTAATTGCAAGTTAAGATTGATTGATTGATTGATTGTTTATTGTGGGGTCATTGTTGTGAGGTAGATGCTGTATTTATCCTGCAAAAAAAGTGTGTCAGAATACTGGCAAATATTGATCCTAAGGACTCCTGCCGGTGCACTTTAAAATGTTTAAAATACTGACCCTTACATCCATGTATATTTTAGAATCTTGTAAATTTATCAGAAAACATTCAGACTTATTCCGGACTCTCACAGAAACAAAGAGAAATAAGAAATCTTAATAAACTTAAACTACCGTTAACCAAATTAAAATTAGTTGCGTCCAGTCCACACCATATGATGATTAAAATATACAACCATGTACCAAATTCCATCAAAAGTGAAAATAAAAACCCTTTATTTATAAGCAAGTAAAAAATATTTTTAAGTGATATGATAACTGATAAGTGATAATTTTTAAATACCGAATTTAGAGATAAATGAATTCAAGTAGGTATAATTCTTTATAATGTACAAGTAATATTATTACAAATATATGGGAAAAAAATATATATAAAACTATACATAAAAAATAAATAAGTTATGTAAGAATTATTGATATGTGCAATATTCATAGCTTTTATTTTATTCTAATAATTAGGTCCTAGCCCTACTGTCCTATGTTGCTACGCCCTTGCAGGGTGTCATATGTATACCTTCCATGTAATTCCATCTATATACCTGTAATATGACTTGCAATAAACGAATTTGAATTTGAATTTGAATGTTAAGATTTGGTGAAATAAAACTCAACTACATAGCTACATATTATTATTAAAATAATTAATAATACACTTCTCATACATAACAATCAATATATTAATTTAATACACATTGGGGGAAGCCTAATTATGCAAAATCTGGTTACAGAATTATTAACAACTCTAAAAACGAGTTGTTAGTAATTCTGTAGCTCTGCCTACCTCACTCTGGGAATAAAGGCGTGAGCTTATGTATGCATGCTTTCTATAAGTCTGATCAATGTTAAACAATATTGATTTTTGTTTATTTGAGTCCACTTCTTTCCAGGAGTCCTGCAAATAGGTACATTCATTTGATTGCTCCTCCATTACATTGCACTTGTAATTTTTTTTTTACAAAAACCTTATCAGTTCTTAAGTCTTAAGCCAAACAATATAAGTCTATATTGTTACTAAATAATATGAGCATGAAATAGACCAGCAATAAAAATTGCAGAAGTTGATTGCTGTCCTGCTTCAATCAATACAATCTCACACATTTACTTAGTCCCAAACTAAGCTCTAGGCTTGTAATATGGGTACTAGAACAATGATAAACATATTATGTAGGTATATAGAAAATTAAACATTTCAAAACTTTTTTTTATTTGCTATAATGTATATAATATAGGGGGGTACTTAACACTAACGTACACTCGTACGACATGAACCCGCAAAATGTATAAAGAATTGCATAAATATATAAAGTGCCTTTTTTATGTTAAATATATTATAATTTTACCTTTTCAAACTATCAAGATGCGATGACATTTAGGTACCTATATGCTTGGTGAAGACATTAAAAAGTCTCGAGCAAAACCTGGATCGATCGAAGGCTTCCTAGCGTTCAAGTCACTATCTAGTAGTTGTAAGCTAACCGTGCTGTCTCAATAAATTTTTTTTAATTGTTGTGTATTTGTTCAAGGCGACTCGGGGTATCCACTGCGACCCTGGTTGATGACGCCTATTTTGGATGCCGCACAAGGGTCAAGGGAGGAGACTTACACTAGGAGGCACGTGCAGGCCAGGAATTGTATCGAACGTTGCTTCGGCCTGCTCAACTTATTTTAATAAATAGTATTGTTTACATATTTTTTTTTTTTTTTTTTTTTTTATGGCATGGGAAGGCAAACGAGCACAGGCCACCTGATGGTAAGTGGAAACTGTGACCCATAGACATTCGCATTCACAAGACTGCGAATGCGTTGCCAACCCTGAGGACTAAGATGGAATGCCTCTATGCTAGTCATTTCACCGGCTGTCTTATCCCCAAACCGGAACACAACAATGCGAACACTGCTGCTTGGCGGTAGGTTAATGGATAAGATAGTGGTACCAACCCGGACGGACCCTGCACAAGGTCCTCCCACAAGTAAAACCTACCTACCTTCACAATATGCTATAACCATTGTGAGATTTTTGTATTGTATTTGCATTTATTTAGCTAATTAAGATATTATGAAGGTTGGGTGTGTTGGCAGTTAGGCACTGCATTAATGTGGATAACCATCATCTATTCAATAAGCTCCTACATGTATAGAGTTATTTTCATATTTATTAAAACATTTGGTAAATGGTGAAAATTTTATAAAAAATTAAATGTTTGAATTTAAAAGTATTTTAATTGTTTACCTTTATATCGCGGTGTAAAAACCAGATGAACGTATCTTCATTTTTATGATTTTACAGGAGAGCAAAAAAACGGTGAGAATTCGCGTCTTCAACTTTCCAATATCATTTTCAGTGGTAATAAAATGATTATCGAGACAAAAATATATATATACCATTACGTCGTTTTGGCATTTCATGCAGGAGCTCATTCTGAACCGTTTTATGCAAAAAAACTATTTTTGAATTTTTTGTAGTTACGTTCATCTGGTTTTTACACCGTAATATATTAATTGTAGATAATTTTGCCATGCTCAATATTCTTTATTTATTAAATTACCTAAAGTAAATGCTTATAAGGAGTGCTCTGTGGCCACAGCCACCTACTGTTTGGCATCGACTTTGTGCAGATTTTTTGGATCCACTACATTAGAAGGACTTAAGGAAACACAAAAAGAATTGGTCTTTAGGTAAAATCATTGAGATTTCAGTACCAATTGGTGACCTGAAAGGTAGCAGTCTTGCATTGTGGACTCTCGTTCGAAGCGACGAGAAGCTAACCTACTTAAATGTGGTTTATTTATTACGCTGTAACTGGGATCCGTCGCGATTCCATGTAAATTAAAATAGTAGATATAGGTTTTTGGGCCAGAAACCCTCGAGGGCGTCCCCAGGAACACCCTACCAAAGTTTGATCACAATCTGATCAATGGTTTAGGAACGAATATAGAGGACAAACATTCAAGTATTTTTATTTAACAATTATAAACTCGTAGTCCCATGTCACCGTCTTCGTAAAGTCAGTACATCGTTCGCGGGGAACTTTATACGCTTCTACAATAAGATACCTACTGATATTGTCAATATGAAATATGCCGTTCAATAAATTTAAGTCTCGCATTAAGTATTAAGTGCTGAAATTTTACCTCCTAACCTAACCTAAAACTTTGACTGACAGTTGTTGTCACTATAACGTTTGACATTGACGTTTAAATTTGCGCTAAGCATAGACAATTTAAGGCTAAATTATTATTATAGCGCACAATGAGCGTATCGCAAAATCGACAGCACGTTTCTCTTTTCTAACTCCTGTTGTCTGACACATGTTGGACGCTAACGCCTAGGCGTTGAACTTTACAGAAAGGAAAACGCCTGGAAGCGTTTGCCTCTTGTCTGGGCCCCCTGTAACCTTAGGCCCATAGCAAGAGCGAGGAGCGATTCACGGAAGATTTTTGTTCACAAAGATTTAGATACCTGCTCACATGTCTTTATACGTAACGATATGGTTAAGAGACCTCTGACCCCTAACTACGATGGACCATACCGAATTATAACTAGGAGACCTAAAACTTTTAAAATACAATTACCTAATAGGCAGACAGAAGTTTCAATAGACAGATTAAAACCAGCATTTATGTTAACAGATCAGGTTGAAAGTAGTTGCAACGACACGGTTTCAAATAATGACAACGATCCCAAGGACACTGATGTGCAACAATCGCCATCAGTTCCACAAACGCTTAAGCCCATTATCCGTACCACGCGTAGTGGCCGAGTTGTAAAAAAGCCAGTTAGATTTTTAATTGATGAATAAGACCAATGTATGCTACACAGTAAATAGTTTTAAAACAGTAAGTAAACGGCATCAATATTTTGTTACCAAATAGGTACTCGGCGTGGTTGTACAGGAATACTGTTTGGTGTCCTTTTGATTTAGTATTGCAGAGTACGTCCTGTACAACTACTACCCTTAATCGTTTAGTTCATAAGAATCATAGTCTTAAGTGTAATGTCAAGTCAGGTTCGAAAACAAGAACACTGCAATTAGGTTAACTTAAATTAACATACTGATATGATACGGGTACTGTGCCACGTATTGCTAGTACGCATTTTACACTCACGTGTTATCATAAATTAGATCATATAGAATGTCTTGTTTTGTAAGAATTGTCTCATAGCTGCCCCAGTGGTTAGTCGCATCAATCCACAAATTAAATCAAAAATTAAGATGGGTGACGGACAAAGTAAAGAAGCACATGAAAATTCCCATAACACTGTCGCAATTGCGAAAGTTGAAAACCTATCCAGTCAAGTGGAATCCAAGCTTAATTACGTTGGCATCGGTATGCTAGTCCTAGGAATAGTATTAATAATAATACTATGCTACATGTTAAAAACTAGATGTAAAAAGGGCGCAAGGAATTGGGTGCGCAAAACTGTCAACAACGCGCCGCCCACGGGTATAACGGTACAAGGAGTACCAGCTATGCCACAACAGCAAACATACCAATAACAATGTAAGTTACTGTATAATAGTGTTTAGTTCTAAGTCAGTAACGTTGTAATAACAAGTGATCAGGTTACGGGCACGTTTCAGCTTGTATAATCATAGTGTTCAACTACCTATGTTGGTTTTTGTCCTTTGTAACTAGTTCTTTAAATTAATTTTGTATAACATTAGGAAATCGTTAATTCATTTTTTTTTTTTGTAAGAGGGGGAGTATTGTGGCGACACCCCTGACGTATTCAGCGGCGTCAGCATTTTAAGTAAATATACATTCTCGGCCCGCTCCCGGCGGCCAGTCCTTTCGTAGCTCTCGGCACAAACAGTCAAGTAACTTAAGTATCTAGTAATTCCGCGCCCACCTGGTCACTTAACCCTTTACCTATTCCGTACTGTAAATCAAGGACATTAAATAAAACAATTTGTGTTTGAACATTGACTTCTCTTATTTAACACCCGTTAAACCTTCCTATGCAATAAAATAAAAAATAAAAAATAATGAAATACTGTTGTTGCAGTCTGCCCCCGGTGAAGTGGCACGCGCGGTGAAAGAGGCGGTCACCGTCGGGTACCGCCACATCGACTGCGCACACATCTACGGCAACGAGAAGGAGGTCGGCGAGGCGCTGGCGGAGCTCTTCGCACAGGGCGTTGTCAAGAGGTGAGTACAGTGGACGCAGATTTCATGAACATCGGTTTGGCAGTTTATGAGATATCAGCTCTGAAAGGTGTCGCCGTTATTTTGGGGGCTTTTAACCCCCTAAAAGCTCAATATCTCAAAAACGGCTGGACTGATTTTAATAAAACACGTCTAAGATCCACCGCTAGAAAACCTGCTTTCTAATAAACAGTGATCGGATTTTACGGTGCAACACTGCGGGATATAGAGTAGAAATCTTAATATGGATATGACTAAAATCCCGGGATCTGGTTCGAAAAGAAAATGCGATTGTTGGGATATTTATAAATAGGCATTAGGATAGGATTTTAGACGTGTAAAGAAATCGATTAAACATATAAAATATTGAGAAAATAATTGTATGCTATTTCAATTTCATACAAACGAATTAAAATATAATATCTGTGTGTAGTGTGGTGAACTGATAATGCGTACCGTATTATATATTTTATTTATATTCATACCCAAAGACTATTTGGCAGATCAATTTTAAACAGAGTTTATAATAAAAACTGTACCTAAATTACTTTTGTCAAAATATTTATTTTACACGTTTAAATTGTATTGAAATTTATTTAAAGTAATAAAATCAGAATAATATTTAACAACATAAGTCCCGGAACCCCGGGGCATATCCATATTAGCATAATGTCTGAGGTCATTCGTTGCACCGGGATATCCGATCATTGCTAATAAATCAAAACGCGTCCAAATCAGTTCACCCGTTTAAGAGTTACAGTGACATAGACAGACACACACACACTTACACATCAAACTTATAACACCCCTCTTTTTTGTCGGCGGTTAATAAAAAAGGCGTGACATAAATTATTGACAAAGCATGAGCTTGAGCTACAGAGTCCTTTTCTCCCGCCTCCTCCTTAGTTCCTGGCCAGGGGTTGTTTTGAGTCAGGTTTAATGGTGGACACTCCGAGGTTCAATAGAGGTCAAATGTTCTTAAGATACCTAACTGATCGCACAAACAGTTAACACCACAGCGAGAGAGTTTGGGTCAGCATTTGGATTTCCTTACATTTTATTGCCATTTTAGACGTTGTCCCTGAGTGTAGCTTGGGTCCCGGGGACGGAGGTACGGAACTTTATATCTCGAAAAATTTAATGGTTCCCAATAAAAAGACGGAGTCGCGAGCATAATATGATAAATTAAAATTGCGATAAGCTGCGAAGGCAACTTGTTCTGTAATAGATAACGCGGCCTTGATATTATCGCCTTTTGTTTGATTTTGGTGTGAACGGTGTTGCCGCGGTATGATATCGTCGGTGAAACTGCAAACCAGCGTAAGTAACTTTTTTAATAAGGCAGTATGCACCTTTTTAATAATAAGGTAAGGTTCATTTTGCTTCGTAATAACATTGTTAGTTACGCGATATCAGTGTCAGCAACGATATGCTAACTCGTCTAATTATAGATGGGAGGCGTGTTACAAGTTACAATGACACAGTTTTATTATCATAATAAAATCGTGTAGGTATAAAATCCGAATGTGCATGGAATTTTTTATTCGTATTTCGTAACTATGAAACATACCAGGGGACCGATTTTTGACTTTCGAGCGCTCGATTTCAAAACCGAGCGGTAGAAAATACTCGAATGCGAAAATCTTTCACAATTTATTTTCGAATGGTCCCAAATTCCATATTTTTGAGATTTTCACTCGAAAGTGAGGGATTGACTAAATAATATTGTTAAGTTGGAACTTATTTCATTATACGCAGAAAGTCGATGTTTTACCGGTTTTTTTTTATTCATATTTTAATTGCGAATAAATGTGTGAAGCTAACAAAAGATGAAATCATAACAAGCAATTTAATATTTCAGTGCCCATAAGATTTTTTTACGCTTATTTTACAAATTCTTGACTGGTTATAAATGTAGGAAAAATGAAACGCTTTCTCGTCTGTGGATGTCTATGGCATTGTGCTAGGTTTGTTTATGCTTCGTGTACTTCCCGGCATACATACCCAAGTTGGTAACCCAACAGGTTTGGAAGATGTCAAATGAGACTTTCTATTTATAGAATTCAAAACGAATGCCACGGACCGCTCGTGTTCATATTTTCTATCGCTCGCAAGTCAAAAATACCATTTCATTGTTTTTTGTCACTTTCGAGTGAAACTTTCGAGCGGTCGAAAGTCAAAAATCGGTCCCCTGGAGGACCTTGTGCAGGGCCCGTCCGGGTTGGTACCACCATCTTATCCATTAACCTACCGCCAAGCAGCAGTGTTCGCATTGTGTTCCGGTTTGGGGATAAGATAGCCGGTGAACTAGCATAGAGGCATTCCATCCTAAGATCTAATCCTCAGGGTTGGCAGTGCATTTGCAGTCTTGTGAATGCGAATGTCTATGGGTCACAGTTTCCACTTACCATCAGGTGGTCTGTGTGCTCGTTTGCCTTCTCTATAACATAAAAAAAGAGGTCACCAAAAGTGAATCTTATATTTAAATGGCCCAAGAAATACTGATGATGCAAGCGTTTTAAACTTCTAATTAGATAGCGATTAGAGAGAGAGATCCGATGTGCACTGAGACGGCATGTTAAATTCGATTTTGCTAGAAAATATTGGTTATTTTTATAGCTATTAACACGTTCGCTGCGGGGCTCAACTTGAAAGACTTTTGGCTGGTGCGGTTGAGATCGAATCAGCCCAAACTGGAACTCTTTTACAGTGCGGGTGAGGCCGAATCGCTCTCAAATTTCAGTAGTTACTTAGATCCTTCATAACTTTGCCAAGAATAGGACCAGGGTTTTTTTTTTGTTTTGTAGTCATTGCTCAGTAAATATTTTAAATACTCTTAGCTTCGCCCTTGGTTCTGACCTCTGGCTTAAGAAAAAATACCTAAAGAATTTTTGAGATCTTTTAGACCTCAAATCGCACTAAATTTTATCTGAGACTAGAGCAGGGAATGGCACTTATAGGTAAATTATCGATAAAAGAATGATCATCTTATCGAACATCTTTAAAGGCGTTTAATTGTGTGTTATAACAAATATTTGTTCCTGGGTCATGGTTGCTTATCTATATAAGTATTTATTTATCTATACATACGTTTGTTAATTGCCGCTTAGTAGCAATAGTACAAGCTTTGTTTAGTTTAGAGGTAGGTTTGTATAAATGCTCTATCAGGAAGAAAATAAATTTTGGTTTATGTAAATAAAACCCATTCATTTATAACATTATACAGTGCAGATAGTTATATGTATGATAAATATCTTGTGTCCAGATTTACTTGTGTAGAGTAAATTAAGTAGGTATTTAATGTTATGACTAATCACGATAGGATAGACAAAATGATTATGTACTAAAATATTCGGATTAATAATTTTCTATCTTGTAAGCGTTATTTAAAATAATAATATTCCTTTTGAAATTCTACCTTACAATACCTACCTACCAAAAAAAAATAGACCAAGAATAGTTTTATAGCATGTCACAATTTGGTTAATTTAGATCCCTACAAATGTAGCCAAAAGTATTTTTTTTAAGATCTTGTTTGTATTTATTTCAGACCTTGGTCAAGTTTATAGACAACCCCATTTTAGAATTTATGAAAGCCTATTTTAACTTTTTTATCCGCCAATAATTTGTTGCCTTAGAAGAAATTCAATTGCCACAAAAGAAAATCACTGCCAGATAAAATTTAAATAAAACCTCAAAACTCATTAAAAAGCCACCGCTTTCTAGTTTCTAGTTAAGATGCTACCTCAAATTAGTCGCCAAAGTAGATTATTTACTATCCATTTTCAGTTATTTTAAGACCCGGAATGGTATCAATTTGTCGCCGCGTTAAATACATGCCTTTATAAAACACACTACACATAAAAAAACAACACAATAACAACACAATTATTCACATTTATAAACAATAATTATCTAGCAAACACTATCGATCGGTTACGATCACTTACGTATTCAATACCTACTAAAAATATTTACGTAAAACACGCGTGGTGTAGCATCGATAACTAGCACCGCACTGACGTCAAGCTGTCGACTCCCGCGTCGCCCGCCCCCCGCTCTGTGCGGCGTTGAGGTCAACTTTCTTGAGGCTAAATAAACCTCAACCCGCACTGTGTGAAAAAAAAATATGCCCAGTGCGTTTGAGGCTTATTTAGACCTCAAACCTTTTTTCTGTATAAAAGAGTCAGCGTTTGAGAAACATAAAGAAATGTATATTTGACTTTATCATACGCCTTGTAAGTAAGCGGCAACAGCTCCCGCACGAGAGAGATATCACAACTTTTAGCCCCGCACCGACGTAATGTCGAGCTTGAGGCGGTTTTACCTCAACCCGCAGTGAACGTGTTAAAAAATGATTACTTTATTTTTCTGTGCAGAGAGGACCTCTTCATCACATCCAAGCTATGGTGCACGTTCCATCGACCAGACCTGGTGCCAGGCGCACTGCGCACCTCCCTGAAGGATCTGGGCCTGGACTACCTGGACCTATATCTCATCCACTGGCCCCAGGCTTACAAGGTATGTTGAAGGTTACGGTAATCAAATCATACAGGGAAACTGAGATGTTGTAGATAGGGAAATCTGCTCGTCAAACGTGAATACTTGGGAGACAAAAGACACATGGAACGGTGTGGTTTGCTTTTAGAAATTAAGCTGGCAACACTGACTGACTGACTGAGTAACTGACTGGCGAGCAGGCTGTCTGGATGACGAGTTTGCTGACAGGTTGGCTAGCTAGATGGCTTGATGGATAGCTGGCTGCCTGGATGGCTGGCTGGTTGGCTGGCTGTGTACTGACAGACAACGCCCAGCCTAAACAGCTGATCGTAGAGACTTGAAGTAGTTGGGATTCGGACTGAGAAATTATTTATTTATTTAATCTTTAACCGTACATGTTTTCCAGGAGGAAGGTGAGCTGTTCCCCAACAAGGACGGCAAGACGCAGTACTCGGACGTGGACTACGTGGACACGTGGCGTGCGCTGGAGCCGCTCGTCGCCCAGGGACTCGTGCGCAGCATCGGGCTCTCCAACTTCAGCCGGAAGCAGGCGGAGCGCGTGCTCGCCGTTGCCACCGTCAAGCCCGTCGTCAACCAGGTACATAAATCGGGGTTTCCTTAGGTGTGCCTGACAGCTGATGATTTCCATTTCAAAATCAAATTGACCAGAGTTGACGGAACTCCGCTGTTGCGGAGCTCCTATATACAATACATACATACATACATAAAGCGCGTAAAGCCGCCGCGCAGCCGCACCAAGCTGCTGGCCCGGGCGCCGTACACGCGCGCACTATACTTCATTTAATTTAGAATGAGAAACCACAACAACATTATATTGCGGCTCGTGAACTGTAATCTCTTTACAATTTGTACTAGAGTAACAATTGACGACACGCAAATAAAGTGACATTAAAACAATTTTATTTTGCGGCGCCCAGACTATTGTACTGTACAATTTGCTAGGTAATAAATAGTTGACCAAACGCAATATAATGTTAGTGGTTTCTCATCCTAATAAATAAATAAACTCACGCCTTCATTCCCAGAGTGGGGTAGGCAGAGCTATAGGATTACCAACAACTCTTAAAACTTCTTGATAATTCTGTAACCACATTTTGCACAACTAGGCTAAGATGTTTACCAGTGTATTAGTGACAGGTTGCAAGCCCATCGCCCAACAGTACTACAAGCCTTTATTCCCTTAGTCGCCTCTTACGACATCCACGGGAAGACATGGAGTGGTACTATTCTAACCCGGTAACCACACGGGTACACAATACAATACAATACAAATACTCTTTATTGAACTCCAAAAAAAACAAAACACGGAACACTACATTTAAACTATAGATATACAACAGGCGGTCTTACCGCTAAATAGCGATCTCTTCCAGACAACCTTGGACAGAGAAATAATAAAAGACAAAAGTACATGGCACGCGGTGTAAACTAAATTCTTCAGAACTCAAACTACAAGAAACACTATATCTGAGTGTTTTGTCCCTTTGGGCCATCTGAAGAACTAAAAACCTAAACTTAACTCATATTTATCATATCACACTAACTTTGGTCAGGTTGTGCCTCGTAGTTGTGGCACGCGGTCGCTACATAAATATGTGTACACTTTAGTATCTTGTCACTTTAATCGCTGTGGCAGTTTAAATATGACATTAAATAGACAAGGTACTAAACTGTACACATACGAGGGGCGGCTGATGAAATAAGTAATCTACCTAACTTAAAAAAAAGATTTCATTTTTTTTTTCCTATTATATGAACTTAATACATTTTTCAAATATTGAATTTAAGCCATTAAAAATAAACTTTCGGTTTGTCTTCAAAAAGTCAGTAACCGCTGCCTTCATTTCGTCATCGGTCATAAACCTTCGTCTATCGAAGTCTTTCCTGACAAGTCTAAACAGAAAATAGTCACAGGGGCTAGGTCTGGACTATAGGGGGGTTGGTCAATGGTTTCGAAGCCATTGTCTTTAATTGCTAGCTTCGTGGTGCGGGCGGTATGGACTGGTGCGTTTTCTTGCAAAGTCAGAATTCCTTTGTTTAGTTTACCTCGCCGTTTTTCTTTTATTTTCTCTCTTAGTTAACATATTAAGTTTGAGTAATAATCAGCATTCATTGTAGTTTCCTACTGGTTTGATTATTATGTCCAAGAACAAGAAAAAATAAAGGACCCGTGTTTTGTTATATCGGCTAAAACTCATATGTAAAAAAAACCCTTGAAAATGAAAATGATTTATTCAGTAACTTAAATTGTGTAACAATATCTGTGCTGGTGCCTCTTTTTACCCGACTGCGTCAGAAGAAGGGTTATGTTTTTCGAGCGTATGTATGTATGTATGTATGTATGTATGTATGTATGTATGTATGTATGTCTATTTCTGGGCACGCTCTGCAGCCTAAACGGCTTGACCGATTTTAACATACTAGGTGTCAGTCATTCGATTCGTCTTAATTGCCGAAGTGACATAGGGTATATAATATTTCTAAATGGCGTCTGCAAAAAAAAGAGGGGGTTTAAAAAAAAAAAATGTTGATTATAGCAATATGGGTCTCAAATGAAAGCTAGTAAATAGCCCATTCCAAATATATATACATTATAATACTTTGATGCTACCATTTAGACAGGGAAATCAAAAAGCACGTTAAATGTTAAGTAATAAATATTTCTTACTACAGCCAAAAAAATGTGAAATAAACTAAATTATTTAAATAAAAACAAAAAACCCGACTGCAGTAAAAAAAACAACTTAAAAGCGAGAAACAAGCTATATTATCTTTTTTGTTTGTATAATAAAGTGTTTACATTCAAACATACATAGGTAAATACTTATAATGTACCATGCAATGATTTTTTGTTTGATACCTCGTTAACAAGTAATGCAATTTATACCAATATACATACAACTTGAATAGTGGAAAAGGTATTGCAGGCGGGAACAAGCAATGAATTATAAAATGTAAGTATTTTCTTGAAACAAAAAACATTTGGATTAATAGCTTGTCCCCTCCTGGAAAACCTTTTATAGTATATTAAAGTATTTAAACAGAAATAGCCACGAATATAATATATTCTAGAATCCACGAAGTCGTGGTTCTAGAACCATGGTATTCCTTTAAAATCCCAGCCCTACCTAGTTATGCAAAATGCCCTTGGATCAAAAATCTATTAAAGAACACAGTATTTTTATAACAGAATGTCTGTTTAGTTCAAACGGAATATTCTGCCTACACATTCTAAACCTCTAAGAAGTTCTTCATATCTAGAACGTTTTTTTTCGGTGGAAACTGCCAATCAAACTCGTCTTACACTGAGTAAACGCTTCTATAAGTCAACGTGTCAAATTTAATATTGAAAATAATATATTATGTCTAATCCAGTATTTTTCTCCAAAACTAGTTATAACTTTTTAAATATACGATTCCCATTTGCACCCAAATTTAATTTAGATATATTTTTGTATGTTTTTGTATACATATAAGATCAATCAAGAATGACAAATGTCTAAAGTAGCGGAAATAGTGACTGTAGAGGTTGAGGTTAGGATTACGTAGGTAATCTCTTTAAATATGTACCTACTACTAATCAAGTCAAGTATTAAGTATGGTAAGATATTTGAAATAAATTATACATGGGTCAATCAACTTTTCTTTGTAGCTCGTTGCCATGGTGACGTCTCCTGGGTCACTCTTTAAAACTATGATTTCAAAGGATATAAGTCCACATAAAAACTGTTATATTGGCAATTACACACCCATTATTTTATGGCCTTTCTCCTGAGTGTGCTGGAAGTATATATTATGATTTTTTTTCTAAGAAACTGTATCACTCTTGTCTCCTGGCTTACGGGACAGAATAACAACAACAAAAAGTTGATCCACCCACATTTAAAACTCGTAGGTATAAACGTTTCTCGATACGAGTGTCACTTCTGTTATTGCCTATTTGTCATAATCTTTCACTACTGTCAAATCGGGTTATGACTTTTTTCCTTAAACATATTATGAGTAAAATAATGGGATATTCCGGTAACCTTTGGGGAGGGAAGATGGCCGATTGAAAAACGCCCGGCTTTTACTTCTGTTAATTTTGATTTACTGGTCTATTTACTGATTATACTCTCTCACTGACACTGGCGAAATCACTTGGTGGACCGCCATTAATTTAAAGAAGGAGAAGAATGAAATAAAGGCACACAATATAGAACCACTGCATGGTGTTCCAGATCGAGGTGCACCCATACCTGAACCAGCAGAAGCTGTTCGATTGGTGCAAGGCGCACGACATCGCGGTGACGGCGTACTCCCCGCTGGGCTCCCCCGACCGGCCCTGGGCCAAGCCGGGCGACCCCCAGCTGCTGCAAGACCCTCGGCTGCAGGTCGTCGCTGATCGCCACAAGAAGACTGTCGCGCAAGTGCTTATTAGGTTGGTCTCAGACAATGTGTTTGTAGTAAAGACGATCACGTCGGGGTCACCAATGCTGCCCTCCTAAGGAGAAAATCTTATCTACTATATCAATTGTATTGAAAATCCAACCTTATTATAACCCTCGAGAGTTTAATAGGCTTCTATGAATTAATTGCATATGCGCCTTTTCTCCGTAGGAGGGTAGAATGTAGGAAGAGAGGACTGTAGAGAGATCTCTCTCCAGGCGGGTGTTATGCCTGGGGACCAAGTCCATTAGGATGAAGTTGGTAGTTATATATATCTCAACCGGCCGTAGAAACTTCGTTAGCGCGATGTAGAACCCTTAGTTCCGATGTCTGACTCTGGTGGCGCTGGCGAGTTGGTTGACACAAGTTGCCGGTAGATGTCGCTAGGTCGCCACATCTTTACCATAAGGACACGCAGGGCCTGTGTCCAGGGCCCCCATCCTCAGGAAAGACCGATAGCAGTCAGGCAAACCAGTGAGCACCTGGGCCCCAAATTCTTGTGTTCCCAAGGGCCCCAGAAAAAATTATTAGCTGATTTACCTGCCGCAAAAGCATGCCAGTATAAGTTGCGTCGTTACAACAGCTCTCGCCTCAAACGTGAAAACAAACTCGTCAATGTACTGGCGTGCTTTTGCTAGACCAATCTGGCCGTCCTTGATCTCTGAGCGGAAGTTGTTTATTGGTAGAAAATCGACAACTCAAAATTATACGTGTAATCAGAAAAATTACAATTTGAAATAGGTACAGTCAACCAATTTGATTTCTAGGCCACTATGGACTTTGTCAACGTGACGTTGTAAACCAAATCATAGGAAGTCTCTTATGTTTTGGTTGTCAACGTCACTTTAACATAGTCCAAAGTGGCCTAGAAATCAAATTGGTTGACTGTACATCGATAAGGAAATTTGTTCATCCTGAATGTCGAAAATGGAATCATGTTCCATGGTAAAATTGATAGATTTCTATAGGTAGGCCGAAATAAATAATGACCATTTGTATTTAAGAGGAATCAGAAAAATTACCATTTGTACGCTCTACCGGAAATTGCACAATAGGTAAATACAATGACATGAAATTACTTAATAACAATTAAACTATGAGTTATTGAGTAACTTACCTTTTGCGTTATTAATAGTAGTTTATCTACACTCATATCATAAGTCCTCTATAATGCGTTCAGAATCCGTAGACAATGACCATCATTACAAGATACAATTTTACTATGATATTTTTTCTTATCTGTAGCTGTACTGTAAAGTTAAAATTACGATACAACTTTTGATAAAGTAATGTTGTTTAAATTTGGAACATCTTCCAAAACCAACACAATTCAAACAGGAGGTCAATTCTAGTATCTATTAAACGTCGACTCGGTATATATTAAGTAAAGTGTCGTACGCCGTTTTGATGTCGAGTTACATGAGAATAGGGACTTTGTTAGTTAGTCTATGATTTAAAAAAAAAACATTCATATTCGTGACACAGGTTAGCTTTGCCGCCATTTGTTTGTTCTGCCGCCTGTTTTTAAAATCCGGAAAGAGTACTTATAATATGTGTGTAGATAAAGTAATTATGTACTAGTTACATAAAATTCTATTATGAAATTGTTGCATAGAGAGGGGTATTAAAACACGAGTGTGTGTTTAAGAACCGAGCCGCCAGGCGAGGTTTTTCATAGTATCACACGAGTGTTTTAAAACCTAGTTATGTGCAGTTTCATACACTACTTTATCTACTCTCATACATTGCGATTCGACCTACTAAATAAAAGATCAAAGTTAATAAAGTAACAACAGCAAAACGTATTTAATGAATGGCGCCAAAACCTAGCACAGACAAGTAAAAATTGGAATGAAAACTTTTTGTAATGCTGTAAAAATAAAGCGAACCGCATGTGCGTTCCATTATAAAAAAAAAAATGATATGGAACCTCGTTGGTGACATTAACTTTTTGGATTAACTTGTATCGTAATGGTAAAAAAAATACTTTATAACATTATTTTGTTAGAGAAATAATGTTATTAAGTGTTTTTTTTTTATTTATTTCGGTATTGTGTTTATAAAGTACCTATGCCAATATAAATTCGTTTTGAAGTTTATAGTAATTCGAACTTTACGATATGAGAGTAGATAAAATTTCGAAGAACAAAAACCGGGCAAGAGCATGTCGGATCATGCTTAGTGTGGGATTCCGAAGCCGTCACTTGACTGTAACTTTGCACAAAAAAAACCACTTTAAAGCTTAATATTTCATAAACGGATACCTTAATCGAAAAATTGTTTTCATCACACTTGCACGTAAACAGTATCTAAACATACAGGTTAACTTGGCCGCAATGCCCCATATAAAACCCTCGACCTTTCTTTTTACCACGAAGCCCAAGGTCGGTAAGTATTTTTTATTTATTTATAGCACAGCACACAGGTCATGCAAGTTCAAGCAAAGAGTTTACACGCAATTGAAAAATTGTCTTGAAATGTTATTTAAACAGGAATTTCATTGCAATCTCGCTACATGTTACTTAAATACTCAATTAATGTTCTTAATAATAGATTTTAATAGTTTTCTGTATCAAAACGTCGTTTTTTTATACTCCTTCAGGGCTGTATGTATACCTACGTAAGTATTTGCCCTTAACGTTTCTGAACAAAACATTTGTATAATCTGTGGAGTCCGCCCGCCATCCGCTTAAAAAAAGTTCAAGACTTCAAGTAATTCGTAATAATAGTTGTGCTGACTTGTGTATTAAAGCTATAATTCATAGTTATTTACATTTTATATTTGAAGACAAGTAAAAAAGTTATAAAAAATGTCGTCGTCATCGTCCGATGAGTGTAATTTAAATGCAACACCGCCAGATATTATCCATGCAGCAAAAACAATTATTGAAAATCTTTATTTATTTACTTGCAAATGTGATGAAAAACATTGTATGTTTCACGGGCGGTACGGGAATTACGAACCTCGACTCAGAAAGCCCTCAGTCTTCGACTTCGGGCTTCTACTAGAGCCTCGATCGTAATTCCTTACTTACCGACCTACCGACAATGTACTATTACACAAACCCGCAATATTTTTGAAAGACCTATTCAACGACATCCCACACTATAGGGTAGACGAGAAAAAAAAATGATATCCCCACGTTACGTGTAGGGGAGGTACACTAAAAAAGTAACTATTATGTATACATTATGCATGCTAAATTACAGCTTTCTAGTACTAAGAGTCTCTGAGCTAGGCTGCGGACGGACGGACGGACGGACATGGCGGAACTACAAGGGTTCCTAGTTTGACTACGGAACCCTAAAAACCGTCCTTCATTTTGACAATAATACTATAATTTCTAAGAAAAAATAAAAGTAAGAGGGCGCCACTGGACTCTCGGTGCGGTTTGGAAACACAATTGATTTACTGTCATTAGGTACAAATGGAAAATCGTCCATTTGAAATTATTCGTCCAATTAGAAAAATTACAATTTGAAATACATCCTTAAGGAAAATTGTCAAACCAGAATAATGTTGAAAACAGAATTATGTCTCATATTAAAATTGTCAAATAAGATATAGATCCAAAAATATTATGTCCATTTGTATTTACGTACACTCAGAAAAAAATCCAATTGTAAATATGTCCCATTGAATCATCAATCCCCCCCCTGAATTATATCAGTACAATCATTTATATTTTGGCCTTAATTCATATAAGACTACATTCACTTGGTGCATATTTAATTTTGCTCAAAAAATATAATGGACAAAATTCCATTCGGGCTTAATAAATTTACAACGAAAATAAATTTGGTCATATATATTTTTCAGCATAATTACATTTTGACTAAATTGTCTTTGGACACTATTACATTTGGGCCAACTTCAGAATGGTTATTTCACGTGGACGATTTTCCATTTGTACCTAATGATAGTAAATCACACAATTTGGTCTTTACAATCCGCTTAAGGTGATATGATGGCCCACAGATACGCCATCGACCGCGGCATAATCGTGATCCCCAAGTCAGTGACGCCGGCGCGCATCCTCCAGAACTTCGCCGTGTTCGACTTCCGCCTTACGCCGGAAGACCTCGCCGCCATTGCGGGCCTGGAGTGCAACGGCCGGCTGTGCTCCATGGGAGAGTAAGTGACGGCATACACCCATTTATTTATACAACTACACCACATTTACGTGTTTTCTCGTGGTCCCATTATTCAAAATTCAATATTCAAAATATTTATTCAGTAAATTGGCCACATGAGGGCTCTTTTACACGTCGGTAACATGGAGTGAATGTACCAGCGCTTCGGACAAGACCATCATTGCGAAGAAGAAACGCCGCAAGAAACTCCACCAAACATATTTGTCCCATTGCATTGCACAAAAAGTGTAAAAAGTGCACCTAGATTTGATCACCAAATATTCATTATGATTGTAAAAGTAGGTAGGTTAGGTTCGTTAGGTACCTTCAGATGCTCGGAGGGCAAAACTACCCAGAAGGAGGAGCCTGGCGGGGCTCCGTCGAAAGTCAATGGGACAAACATAATGGGACCACGAGAAAACAGCCGGTAATTTCATTGAATTTCGCTTCTTCGATTGTATCTTCACATCGAATTGTATTTCATCGAAGGCTATTTGCATAGGTTAAGTTTCGTTAGACTAGTGATTACGAAAAAAAAACTCCGTAATGATACGTTTGTTGAAAGGCGTTTGAAAGAAAGAATGAAAAAAAAAAATATTTCTGCAAAATGATACATTATTATAAGCTTTTATATAACTTCAATGTATGTGTGGGCGGGGCACATCGCTCGCAGGACTGACGGCCGATGGGGTCAGAAGGTTCTTGAGTGGCGTCCGCGGACCGGGAGACGAGCTGTAGGTAGGCCTCCAACAAGATGGAGTGACGACCTTGTAAGGATCGCGGGAACGCGGTGGATGCGAAAAGCACAAGACCGGTCTGAGTGGAGAGCCTTGGGGGAGGCCTATGTCCAGCAGTGGACGTCTTTCGGCTGACATGATGATGATGATGATGATGATGATGATGATGTATGTATGTATGTAAGGGTAAAATCTTGCAAGTTAAATTTGACCTACTTCCCACTTCCCGATGTAGCTGAAAATTTGCATGCACCTCTAGTTCTGATTTCTGATGACAATACAATAATATAGTACCATCGATCTGGTCTGATGATGGAGACCCAGGGTGGCCATAGGAACTCCTAAATTACACATGTTCGTCATGATGGGCTCGTTAGAATCGTCATGTCGAGTAGATGACGACTGTGCAAAAAAAATGTACAGTCGGTGATGAAAACTTGTCCCATAAATGTATTTTTTGACAGAAACTTATTACATTTATTATTCATTTGTTTTCCAACAATCAATTTACGACTACATGATCTTTGAATTAATGGTTAATGTCTCCATTTACAATGCCTGTTAGCATAAGAAAAACAATTTGAAATAAATTTTCAATTTGATTGTTATTCAGATCTATCAACGTCCCATTTTATTGTATTGAATACTAACATTGCAGGGGCCCCAGACAAGATGCATTACGCCAACTCGCTTTTCTATTCGTTTCATTTTTAAACCAATCGCGTCACTGCTAGATCACGTGACTTTTCGTATCACGTCAGCTACAAGTGAAGCGATTGGTTTAAAAATGAAACGAATAGAAAAGCGAGTTGGCGTAATGCATCTTGTCTGGGGCCCCAGCTGTAGACACGCTACATCGTTGCCTTATCGCTTGTCCATCGTTGTAATACTGTCTTTTGTTCCAGCACCGACCACCCCCACTACCCCTTCCACGATGAGTACTAAGTACAAGTCAAGTCCTGGAGTACTATTCAACAACAACATTGACAGCAAACGTAGAAGCATACTAAAAAATGTATAGAAAGGGACCTACAATTATTTTCAATAGCACACACAATTTTTTTTTCATATACGAGGACGTGGGAGTTTTCATGCAAACACGGCCTTGACATAGACGTGGGCGCCTTTCTTCTTTTTTCACTAAATTCTAAGAAATACGTCCATACAACGAACGGCTCGTTTCTATAATTTGGAGTGTCTTGTGTGTGTATTAATTTACAATATTTGTTGAAAGCACTGAGGAGACTTGTTTGGACCAAATTCATATACAAGGATCGTAACCTCGAAAAAACAAATGTTGTCTTTCCTGTGGTCAATAGTTAAAGGCTTCTGTGCATGTAGGATTTATGCGGATATGCGTTCAACTCAAGCAGAAAATTAGGCCTTAAAAACGGCCACAGGAAAGTCGGTAACCTAAGTCTGTGTATGATTCACACGCACTATTTAATAAATTGTTATCGATTTAATGTGTGTTTTCTTTTCCTGTATTATTGTCCCAATGCTGGGCAAAGTGAAGACCTTTGCCCAGTATTAGTGGACACACTTTTCTACCATTCGTCACTATTAAAACTACTACGCCGACCGTCCAGTGGGGCCCTCATTACAATAACTGTTTTCTAATAAAATAAAATATTGTCTTGAAATTGAAGGATAGTTTTTTGTTCCTTTCATATGTGAATATCACATTCGCAAAAGATCATATTTGCAAAACATCATATAGGTACGCATAACATCATACTCGCAAAACATCATATACGCATAACATCATACTCGCAAAACATCATATACGCATAACATCATATTAGCAAAAAACGATATTCGCAAAACATGATATTTACTAATTGGTTTAGGTTATGTTAGCTTTGCAGCTGGCCCGGAGGGCCAAACCTCCCTGCGAATGTCATACATACATAAATTAAATCACACCTGTTTCCCAGAGAGGTAATAGTAGGCAGAGACCAAAGGCGAATGTGATGTTTTGCTTTTATGATATCCAACGACGGAGGGTTTTTGTTCCTTGTACAAAGGAATACACAATCCATAGGAAATATGACATAACATACGGGCATTTTAAACTGTCAAGTAGACAGCGATAAGACGGAGGGATCCGATACGCTGAATGAGGTCTTCTGCGGGGTTCGTCCGGGTTGGTACCACCATCTTATCCATTAACCTACCGCCAAGCAGCAGTGTTCGCACTGTTGTGTTCCGGTTCGGGGATAAGAGCCGGTGAAATGACTAGCATAGAGGCGTTCTATCTTAATCCTCAGGGTTGGCAGTGCATTTGCACACTTGTGAATGCGAATGTCTATGGGTCACAGTTTCCACTTACCATCGGGTGGCCTGTGTGCTCGATTGCCTTATAATTACTTAAAATATTAAAAAAAAAAAACAAAAAAAAAATTAAGTCGTAGGCACTCTGGGATTACAGGCGTGAAGGTATGTATGTATGTATGTAATATTAAAAAAAAAACTAAATCTTTATTGGCTTATATCTTGCTAATTTTTATAGCTATTCAAAACATGTTTTCTCTCAACTGTTTATCAGCTTTTATTTATGGCATGGGAAGGCAATCGAGCACACAGGCCACCTGATGGTAAGTGGAAACTGTGACCCATAGACATTCGCATGCATAAGACTGCAAATGCACTGTCAATCCTCAGGAGTAAGATGGAATGCCTCTATGCTAGTCATTTCACCGGCTGTCTTATCCCCAAACCGGAACACAACAATGCGAACACTGCTGCTTGGCGGTAGGTTAATGGATAAGATGGTGGTACCAACCCGGACGGACCCTGCACTAGGTCCTCCCACAAGTAAGTAGTAATAGTCAGGGATCGGAAATTCGGATCGATATTTACCTATACTTTCGCACCGGCTTTGTTGTTCAGTTGTATGGAGGCAGACTCAATCGTAGAATTGGCTACTTGACAGTTTTCAGAAAAGTATTTTAAAATGTGCGTTTGCTTATTTTATACATCTCACAATATTTTTTTTCTAGAAAAAATGTTAATTATTAGAAAAAACACGTATATAACGAAATTAATTTGAAATACGCGCGTAAACGGTAGGTCACGTGACTTTTGTCGTTGGTGACGTCACTACACATAAAACAACGTACCGAATTATTATAAAGCCAACTTAAGCGAAAGGATAAAGTTTTAAAAATATGTTTTGTGAAAATGTCTAATTATAAGACGTGTGCCGTACCAATGTGTGACGATCAAAACTCCTGAAAAATTATTTATACACGTTCCTAAAATTACTTAACATCAAAAGAAGTGGTTGCAGTTGGCACGTCGAGATTCGAAGTTAACATCTGTCCACTTTTGGCAGATTTGCACTATCTGCCTTTAAATATCCCGCCTCCATTTAGTGCAACTTCTCACGAATACAATTATGGTAAGCTTACGAGTCGTTTATTTTGACTACGGAGATGTTTGACAACTTTGTATTTAGGCTGCAGTGACGTCACACGTAAATCAGTCATGGCCGCTAGCGTTTGGGTTCATTGGAGCCACAGGTAAAAAACGACGATGTTATTTTCCAAAAATAAAGTACTTATCATATTTTTTATTGCAAATAAAAATATGTGCAGTTATTTTTTTAGTGTAAACTACCATATTCAACACTTTTTATATTTAATTACTACAACTGTCAAGTAGCCAATTCATTACTAAAATTTCTGGGATTTCAAAATAAATAAATTGCACCGGCATTAATTCATAATCAATTATTTATATTAACTGTTTGAAGTTATTTTTCATGTATTGATTTACCAAATGTTATTTAATTTACCTGTAACTCATTAACCTAACGAATTTATAGGAGCAAAAATGAATGTTTTATCCTATATGTAAAGTAATTATTATATTAAAATTTTGTAGAATCCCAGAATCCCGGAACTTATATTATTATAATAATATTTTTAAGAAGCCGACGCCATGTTTGCCTATCTTTTTCCGGGATTTTGCCAACTTTAGGTAAATATCGATCCGAATTTCCGATCCCTGATGATAGTGCAAAATAAACCTTACTGCCTTATTAAAAAGGTGCATTTTGCTTCTTATTTAAAATGTTACTTACGTGGTATTGCATTATCACCGACGAAATATTACCAATTATAAGGAAATAAAAACAATGCCTCGGCAACGTTTGCAACGCTTTATTTGTTGTAACAAACATTTAGCTTAAAATCCTCTAAACACCTACATACATAGTTGAATTCCTTCGCTTTCTCTTTATATAAGTTACGCCCCCCTGGTGTCTATAGTACCATTGATTTGTACCATCAATGGTACAAGTGATACTACTATGTGTCCTTAGTACCATTGAAAAAGATACTAGTTTATACCGTGTATTTACTTGTGAAAAAAACAAATTAAAAATAATAATTTCGTCTTAATTAAGATACTACGTTATTTTCACAAGTAAATACACCAATTATTTCTATTAAAATCGAATTTAACGAAGTCGACGGAGCTCTGCTAACGCAGAGCTCTTATTTCTAGGTAGTTTGGCCCTCCGGGCCTGCTGAAGAACTAACATAACCTAAACCTACCTCATATTTATTACTATTAAACCCCTGTTATATGTATATATTTTTTGTATGTTTTCGATGCAATGGTACTAGCGACACGTGCTAGTATCGGTAGTACCATTGATGGTACTAAGGACACATAGTAGTATCACTTGTACCATTGATGGTACAAATCAATGGTACTATAGACACCCCCCTGTTACGCCTTATACATATGTACGAGTAAGACAGCTGATTGTTCACCTATATGCAACAACTGAACTAAACTAAAATAAAAATAAAATATTCTCTAAATAAATGTATATAAAGTCGCGTCCAGAATTAGGCGAACTAACTTGACAGTTCATTGCACACTAATGTTGCCACAGTTTGTGCTGTTAATATAATCATCATCATCATGTCATCACGAAAGACGTCCACTGCTGGACATAGGCCTCCCCCAAGGCTCTCCGCTCAGAACGGTCTGGTGCTTTTCGCATCCACCGCGTTCCCGCGATCCTTACAAGGTCGTAACTCCAAAAAAATAATAAAATATCGATATTAATCGATTTATCGATGTTAATATAATATCGATATTTAAATAGTCTAGTTCATCATTATTATTGTGTTTGGAGTTAAACTAATAATTTCACGAAGCAAAATAATAATAATTAAAATTGGTTGGAATTAAAAATACATCGATCATAGTTTTGGACGTCGCGTCGTTAAGGACTGCATAAATAAATGATTACGGCGGAAAGGTGGAAAGATTGTGAGAATCACTTAATAAAAACGGAAGACAAGATTCTGCAGCTGGACCACTTACGGCCAAACCTTATATTCAATCCGCGGACAGATAGGCTTACTTCGGATTAAAATTTGACACATTTTGTATGGGCAAATGTCAAATTTTAAACCCGAGGTAAGCCTTATCTATCCTCGGTTTGAATATAGGGTTCAGCCGTTAGATGATAGTGTAGCTGATCGCTTCGTAATAAGTGTTACAGATTAAAGTGAAGACGAATTAACCCAGGAGTCCGATACAGAATAAATAATTTGGCTAACATAAATTATTTTATATATGAAGTGTATTCGTTTGTGCAATAAAGATTAAATAAATAAATAAATATCCGCTTTAAACCATACATCCTTCAGATCATATTATATCATAAAAATTGCTGTAGTTCGTCCCTATTTGGCAAGTATGTATGAGTGTGAAAGTTTTAACAACAATTACTTGATAAGATAAAATATAAATAGAATCAGATTTATAGAAGGCCCAAGGTTATATCGACATATTTGTGTCGACATAAACCTATCACTATTTATTTTTTCCTATGTGTGGCAACATTTTCGGCTGTCAAGTTAGTTCGCCTAATTCTGGACTCGACGAAGTAAGTTTATTGTTGTCTAGTGCCCATAGTACAAGCCTAGAGCTTAGTTCGGGACTTGGTCAATTTGTGTGACATAGTCCCCAGATATTTATTATTTATTAGCCAACCCGGCGAACTTTGTACCGCCTCGGAACGTTATTTTTGCGATGGTTTAATAGTTATCCAGCTTCTTCTTCTTGCATCGATGGTTCCTACTTTCATCAGACCGTGCGGGACTAGAAACTTGCAACAGCTAACGCTATCTCTGTCGCGTCTCGGAGATCTCGCTCGGAGCTTGTGCAGGCACGCCGGGCAAGACATACGCGCCATAGTCTGGGTCGCTTAGTATATAGTTTCTGCTATGTGAGACAGAGACAAATCCAACAAATCAAAGTCAAAAATCGGACCAGCCATTCTTGAGTTACAAATGGTGTAAATAGCCCAATTAAGTTTCATATACCTACATATACAGGGTGTTTGGTAGCTAGATGCAAAGCATTAAGGGTGATAGAGAAGCTATCGATTTAACCCCCGTGTATATTCAGCCATTGTTATTAGTTTCCGAAATATTGATCATATTAATCGGATAGCTCTGTAACCACAATTTGCACAATTAGGCTAAGATGTTAAACAGTGTATATTAGTGACAGGTAGCAAGCCCATCGCCTAACAGCACTACAAGCCTTTATTCGCTTAGTCGCCTCTTACGACTTCCACGGGAAGACATGGAGTGGCACAATTCTAAGCCGGCAACCACACGGCAAAAGTGGTTACACAGTTATCGACAAGTTTTTAGAGTTGTTGGTAATTCTGTAGCTCAGCCTATCCCACTCTGGGAATGAAGGCGTGGCGTGAAGGTATGTATGTACTTATGTATGTATGTATGTATGTATTAATCGGTTTTTTGTCATTTTTCCTTATGTCCGTGTTACGATAAAACCCCTAAAATTATGTATTAATAAAAAAAAAACTGTGCTTCCTTGCATGATTAAAGTTTGTTTGTTATTCCATACTAGGTGAAAATCAAACGCGGGGTTCTCTTAGTATGGAGAAAGTAACTCGGTGCGTTTGCTCAAAAAGTTATTATGAAAAGCTTATCATGTAGCTTTAAAAACTTCCATAGTTCATAGTGATTCTAATCATGGAAGGAAACACAGTTATTTTAATTAATACATGGTTTTAGGGGTTTTATAGTAACATAAGGAAAAATTACAAGAAATCCGATTAAAATTATTAATATCTCGGAAACTAATAACAATTGCTGAACATACATGGGGGTTAAATCGATAGCTTATGAGCTGCTCTATCACCCCCTTAAAGCTTTGCACCTAGCTACCAATCACCCTGTATATAGATTATTATTTATCCTGGGACTGTGAGCCTCATGGCTCCTCTAAGCCTTCGCCCAACGCGGAGGTAGCCATCATCAGACAGGGAGAGATGGACGCGCAGCTGGCCAGGCAGCAGCATACCTTGGCGCACATTCCAAGGGGGTCCTCTGCAAAACAAACAAAAACTAAAACCAGAGGCATATCGACCCCTAACTTTCCTAACCTGGTATCTGATCGAATAGCAAGATAGGAAAAGCACTCATGTTCCCTAAAGAATAAAGACTAGACTACTAACTATTCGATCAGATACGAGGTTAAGAAAGTATAACTTTACAAATAAGTTAATAATATCTTTGTCATTAAAAAATACGTAAACATTGTATATTGTCTAGGGGACACGGTTTCTGTTGGAGAATGTATCGAAACTTTTTATGTGGGTTGACTTGCACCGTCATAGGTAAATAAACCACCAATCAAGCAGTGGAACCATTCTATACTCTATTGGTTACCACGTTAAGTTTAAAATGCTTATACTATTACGATGCAGTTTGCCGCGTTTTTTGATAGGACGGCAAAACGATGAACTTTTCGGTTTCAATATTACCCTCAATACTACTACCCGGGACACTAAGTATATGGTTTGGAGAGTAATGAGGCATAAGGGAAGTGCTGTGGAGATTATTACGTTGAGGTGGCTGCTGCTGCCCCCAGCCCTGCTGATACGGGCCATAGCCCTGTTGAGGCTGGCCATAGCCCTGTTGAGGCGGGCCGTATCCCTGAGGCGGACCATAATAGCCCTGTTGAGGTGGGCCGTAGCCTTGGTGAGGCGGACCGTAGCCCTGTTGAGGCGGACCGTAACCTTGCTGAGGCGGGCCGTAGCCCTGTTGAGGCGGACCGTAGCCCTGTTGAGGCGGACCGTAGCCCTGTTGAGGCGGACCGTAGCCTTGTCCTAAAAATCAAAACGAAAATTTTCAAGTTTGATTCTACGAGCGCTTTTCAAGATAATCGTTGTGTATTGTTGCAAATAAATGTCTCTTTATCTTTATATTTAAATACCGTCTAAGGGAGTTCGTTCCACAGTTCCTCGAGGCAAAAAGTGCCTAGTGAAACGCACGGTGGAATAACGCCATTTGTCAACCAATGTTGATGGAACACACGACGCGAAACATTCGAGAATGGCTGTAATCACAAGTGCAGCGGAGCTGTTCAACCTCGCCGAAGACCCAGAGAAGTATGCGGAGCTGACTGCCAACCTTCACTAGTTGGAGAGGCACTATAAGAAGATGTTGATGGAACCTGGTTTTACCGAGAGTAGTTCCATATATTATTTGATAGCTTGTCCCTGCTGGTCTGAATCTGTGATTCCCACCTGCTTAATCCAGCTTTGGAGATCTCTCAAATCCTTCGGTGGAGGGCGATAGCCAGCGCCAGTTAGTAGTAAAATGATGTAAACATTTATATAATAAACTAGCGGCCCGCCAGCGGCTTCGCCCCGCTGCAAATTTCTGACTTTCAATTCATTTGTTACAAAAAATGTGATAAATGAAGAACCGCTCGACCGATTTTGTGCAAACTTCACATAAACCATCTACTAAACAGTAATTGGCGTGGTAATTAAAAACATCAACACTATATAAATAAATATCAAGGGACAATCTCACAAAAATTCCCAAACTAAGCTCTAGGCTTGTACTATGGGTACTAGACAACGATTCTTTTTCTTTCAAGTGCCTCTCCAACTAGTGAAGGCTGGCTACTAACTTCTGGAATTGTTGTCTGTCCTTAGCGAGTCGAAACAATTCAGATGCGCTCCCTGTTCCAGTCCACTCTCGGATGTTGCGGAGCCACGACTTCTTTCTCCGACCAACTCGCCGTTTACCGGTATCCTTGCCCATCATTATAAGTTGCAAAAGGTCATATCTATCACGCCTAAGCACGTGGCCAAGATATGCAGTTTTTCGACTCTTAATGACAGACAAAAGTTCCCGTTTCTGCTTAGCTCGCCGCAAAACCTCCACATTTGTGACTTTGTGCGCTGTCCAGCTTATTCTCAACACACGCCTGTATGCCCACATTTCAAAGGCTTCCATATACCTACTTAAATACATGAATACTTTTGAATTCTGAATTTTATCCTTACCTGACATATTTTGAGTTTTGTAAACAACTTCGCTGAAATATCTTCTGTCAATACGCGACTGATATCATATCAGTACTAAAATGTCACGTACCAATTTAACTTATCGCCCGAGAGAGACGCATTACTCCATCTGTGTATGGAATTATGTATGAACTGCAAGAAAACATGGAGTTCCCCAACGGCAAACGTGAGTTGGTGCAATTGACAGAACAATTGAAGTGAGGAAAGGTTAGTCAAACCTCTTTGGAGTAGATAAAGTAGAAAATTAACGAACTCTTTCCAGTAAAAAATATGCATCTGCTTCACCTGGGTAGAGATTTAAATAGGTACAGTCAACAGCATAAATAAGCGATTGTGAAACGATTGAAAGCGACAAGGTACAAATGATCACTTATTTATGCTGTCGTCTGTACGCTGAAACTGCGGAAATTGAGTACTTTTTCTTAGAGAGAGAAGGCAAACGACCACAGAGGCCCCTGATGGTAACCTGTGTTTTTACTTGCGCTACAAAAAAGCATCGTCCGATACCAAGAAAATTCTTTAGTTAATTAGAGAATAATGAGGGCGCCACTGGACGCTCGTCGTTTGCTCGGTGCCTTCTCGGTGCAGTCTTAAGGCTACGTACACAGCAACACATCTAGCTATACGCTTCAGAAATCTGAAATATTGCATGAAAGAGAGTCGCACTAAAATGCATAGAAGTTGACATAATACACATATATACATCTCTTTCTTTTTCTCTCTGCTCTGTCTTTAATGGTTAGTTAGGTGTGATGTTGTGTGTACGCACTTAGCGGCTACCCGCACTGCGGCTGCCCGCACGGCTAGCCGGACAGACAAAATTGTATGTAACCGTATTATCTATACGCATTAAATTGCGGCTGCCGTCCAACCGCTCCGGTCGCTCGCAGCGCTGCGGCCCCTCGGCCGGGTAGCCGGACGGTCGCTGTACGCACTACGCGGTTTCACTGCGGTCGTCAGTTTGCGGTCGGGTGTGTCTTTGTTATACTGGTTTTCAAAATGCTTAAAATTTCTTCAAAAGATTTTTGACTCATTCTTGTGTAATTAAAAAACTTCTCGTCGTACTTTTTGAGCTCTTCGAAAAAAAAATCGACGTCTCATTCCGTATTGACAGAAATGAATGCACCCAGAATCTGTGTCTTTGTTTCTTTTTCTTTATGTAACGCGAGTAAATATAATAAATACCGACAGCCTCTTCGATGTCCATCTTGGAAATGGTCGATCGCTGTACGCACTTGGCGGCTGCCCGCACTGCGGCTGGCCGTCCGGCTGGCCGCAGCTGCAACCGCAACCCGCGGCCAGCCGGCCGGCCAGCCGCAGTGCGGGCAGCCGCCAAGTGCGTACGTACCCTAAGGCTACGCGCGCACTACGGTACGGCGAGTTGCGGTGCGTTATTAAAATCGCCACGGAAAAAAAACCGTGTGTGTCCAGTACGCGCACAGCGGTGATATATTCGCACGTTTTGCCATTCTAGCCCCAACTCAAGTCAAGAACGGACGTATGGACTATCACACCAAAATGCAGATCTGTTTATATTTACTGTCGCGCAAAAAAAAAAGAACCTAAAACGTTATTGGGTACATCCGCTCGTGGCATTGCGGCCTATTAAAGGATTTTTTTTCATGAGATACAGTGACTTGCGTTTGTTTCCAAACAAATTTTTCGGCTCCGCACGGATTTTTTTCCGCAGTGCGCGGATTTACTCAATAGTCCATAGGATGCAGAATATTCGTGCGGCGCCGCACCGCAACCAATCTGCAGCAAACCACAGATTTTTATCCGCATACGGATTATTTTCCGCAGTGCGCGCACTTCAAGGAGGTTCCATACTTCACAGATTTTGCGGAAAAAAAACGCACGGCAAAAATCTGTAGTGCGCGCGTAGCCTAAGACGATGTTTTTTTGTAGCGCAAGTGAAAACACAATTTATGAGATACGTAATCAAATTTAATAACCATTAATTACCCTTTAGTGAGCTTAACGGGAAAAGATAGACGTGACTATACCGGGGTGGCCGGTAGCCCATTAAAAAATGACCGGTTTTTACTTTTGATTTATTTTATACAAGCATTTTTTGGAAGTTTTTGGGTCTTTGTTCACAAATATATTCAAACCTCGCGTGACGATCGTCTTAAGCCATCCGGCTTAAGACCGCTGCGCCATGTTAAGGTACGCCCACACCAATGCTTAAAAAACGGTGACGGTACGGAATCGCAGTGACGCATCGTATGCGTACCGTTTTTATGGCATGCCCTCCACACCGCTGCTCAAAATTCGGTGTCGTTGCGTAAACAAAAGACGGGGTCATAGTAACAACATGGCGTCGTTTTTGACGCACCGTAAGCGTTATATGGCTTTTGACGTAGAGACCTCGTTGTGTTGTTCTCATAGTCATTATTTTATTTTAAGGTTTTTAGGTTTTAGGACCTTTTTATTTTGCTTATTTTAAGAATTTATTGTTTATTACTTTATTACCTTAATATTACTTAATGTAACTTACTTTTAGGTATAATTATGTTTTTATGATTGAAAAAATGACCTTCTGCTGGAGTTTCTTGCGGCGCTTCTTCTCCGCAATGATGGTCTTGTCCGAAGCGCTGGTAGATTCACTGTACATTTCCGACGTGTAAAAGAGCCCGCATGTGGCCAATTTACTGAATAAATATTTTGAATTTTGAATTTTGAATTTTGCTTAACTCCAGCTCAAACTTGGCCAGTTTTTAAAATTTCAGGCGGATTATTAAGCCTGGTGCATCATATCTTGGAATCATAGAGAGAACCATCATCATCTCATGATCACCCCCCTTTAGAACATTTATCCTTTTCATCATCATCACTCGGAGGTTTGGCATCTTTTTCTATTTCTTTATCTTCATCTCTTTCACCACATTGTTTAATCGCATCATCTATTGATTTCTGGCAAGCGTCTGAAACAACTTGCCATGTCGATGGCATATCATTTATTTCTGTAACTTCACCAATTTTCACAGTCTTTTTCTCTATTGTTATGTCTGGTTCATTCGTATCCTCAAGGACATCAATGTCGGCTTCCACTTTATTGGGCTTTGACACATCGCAAGTAATTCTGTTCTCTCCGTATGAAGATTCTGAATCGGCTAGTGAACCCACACTCGTATGATCAGTTTTACTGCGTGCGTCAGCATCACTCAATGACGATTCAGAGTTTATCCAAGAAAACCAACTTGTAGTTGCTTTTCTGCTGTCTATATCACTATAGCCATCCTTTTCACTACTTTTGCCGTCTGTATATTTAATATCCTGTCTCTGATCTCCTACTGGACTGGCACTATTGGCATCATATTGATTGTTGTCTAGTTCAGTCATACTGTCTTTTCTAGAGCTTTTTCCTGAGCTTTTTCCTGAACTTTTTCCTGAGCTTTTCCCCCAGCCTGTTCCCCAGCTTTTTCCCTTCTTCGCGGGCCTTTTAACTGATGTGTCCGTACATGTAAGTTTGGATAAGATTGAATAGAAGAATGAAGTAAGTAAAAACGGGTCATCACCAGAGCTCGCACCTTTATCGTTCTGTTTCTTCTTGGTAGTTTTACCTGGAGATTTCAAAGTATTAAGTATAGTCATAAAGAACATTGAGAATAGTCCTAACCTCCTGGGACCACCGATCCTCGCTTGAGGACATAACAAAATTAACAATAAATATAAAAGGCACCCTATAGTTGTTTGACAAGGTTGCAATTACAATGTTATCGTGAGCACTCCCAGGTCCAGGAGGCTAATAATGAAGTAGAAGAAGTGAAGGAAGCACGGAATTTAGGAATCCTTATGGACACAGAGCTCAAATTCCTAAATCATGTTGCTGGATTTGTGCGTAGCTGCTTCTATCGATTGAAAGTTTTGTATGGAGTTCGTCAATATTTGGATGTTAAGTAATATTGTCTAAGCTCAACTATTGTTTAACTTCGTTTGGCTCTTGTTTCTTATTAAAACTCAAAAACTTCTACGAGTCCAAAATGCTTGTGTCAGATACTGCTCTCCCATACAACACTACTGGTCTCATATAACTCCCTACTTAAATAACGAGAACATGTTGAATTTGAAAAATGTTAGACGTTGTGAGAACTGGTAATCCAAGCTATTTACACGGCAAACTAGCATTAAGATATAGATTCGCAAGGGCTTGTATCCTAGTTCCATACAAACACAACACTGCTGCGTTCCGGGGAAGCTTTAGGTATTTGGCCTCGAAGTGCTGGAATAACATTCCTCCGCCGATTAGAGACGCTCGTTCAAAGAGTACATTTAAACTAGGGAATGCAAGAACCGGTTATGAGCGGTTTTAACCGGTTATAACCGGTTGAATTGCATTCTCTAATTTAAACAGAAATATAAAGCGCACTTACTATCGTTCCAGAAACTTCAGGCCAATGCCTAACAAGGCTTTTACATACTTGGGTTAATTTACATACATACATACATACCTTCACGCCTTCAATCCCAGAGTGGGGTAGGCAGAGCTACAGAATTACCAACAACTCCAAAATCTTGTTGATAACTCTGTAACCACAATTTGCACAATTAGGCTAAGATGTTTAACAGCGCATTAGTAACAGGTTGCAAGCCCATCGCCTAACAGTACTACAAGCCCTTATTCCCTTAGTCGCCTCTTACGACATCCACGGGAATACATGGAGTGGCACAATTCTAAGCCGGCAACCACACGGCATGGGTTAATTTAAATATGTAAAATAGGCTAAAATTAACTGTATTGTTTAATTTTGAAACAGAAAGTGATTGTCAAACACGGCTAGAGATGAACGGAGTTGGCTAGTCAGTGAGTGAGTGCGTCTCACTTCGCAGAATATCAGCGCTGGCGCAGCAATGCGAGCAGCATATGCTGTGTCGGCGAAGTTTAATAGCGGATTATCTTTTTACATATTTCCTTTCGTCCTGAACTGCTGAAGACTAGTTCTTTATGACCACGGGAAATCTTGTTCTTGTTTAAGATCTATTGTATCACCGCTATTGTATTGTATTGTAAGGCCGGTAACAGTTTCGTCGAATTTTACTACATCGAAAGGTATTTTCTGCTGAAACCATGACGTTTCCACGTTATCTTAAGCATAAATTACTCAGGTTAAGTTCACTACCTAAAAAAATACTCATCTGGCAAGAAATGCCTTTCGATGAGATTAAAATTCTAATAGATCCCACTTACTGTAAAGTGGCCTGCCCGATCGCCTTCTCTATGCCTTATCCTAAGGCCCACCGCTCTACAAACAGCCAGTTTTTTGTCAATAAAGTTCAATTACTTTGTTCGAAAATGCCATTTTCAATTTATGAAGAAAGAAAAAAAAACTTTATTGCTATTGTTATACAGTTCAAATTAATTTGCTTTGGTAATGTACAGTCAAGGGCATAAATAAGGGATCATTTATGTACCTTGTCACTTTAACGTTGTGTTTGAAATGTTACACAAAATTGTGAAACGATTGATAGCGACACGGTACAGAAATGATCACTTATTTATGCTGTTGACTGTACATCCTACTGCACACTGGGTTTTAAGGTCACAGCTCATTAGACCCACCCGGCGCCTGACCTGCACCGCCTCGCCTCCCGGTTAGTATTAAAAAGGTTAAGTAGCGTAGTTGAAGTAGTGAGCGCATGCCCATACAAATCCATATAAAGAATACTAACCGCCTCAACTAAATTCAGCCAGCGCTGGTCTTCCGTTGGAACCATCCAGTGAGACCACGGAAGATTACACACACACACTATACTAACATGAACATAAACAAAACAAAAAGAAAAAAACCGCAATAAAAGTGAACAAGTAACAAATTTATTAATTGTATTACTAGGTCAAGGATTACCGCTTTGAGAACAATTTGCGAGATATAAATATAAGTATTAGTTACATTCAATCAATGGCGTCGCGTGGCTACGGTTAAGTCATGTCATTGCGTTGACGAAAACGGACTATCATATCCGAAACAGGCTACTCTCTAACATAATTATATCAACATCATCATCATCATGTCAGCCGAAAGACGTCCACTGCTGGACATAGGCCTCCCCCAAGGCTCTCCACTCAGACCGGTCTTGTGCTTTTCGCATCCACCGAGCTTGACGATGTATATATAGGTGGATATATCAACATATACTGGGTGTAACATGAGGAAACCGAATAATTTCAACAGCGTATTCCTGAGCTTGTATGAAGCAATAAATGTTGAATGAACCCAGGCCCAAATATGATTTTTATTTTTTATCCAGTATGCAGTTGTACTGAAAATTTCATTACAACTCCTGAATCCTCAACCTGGTTCATATAACATTTATTGCTTTTTACGACCAACCAAACTTCAGGAATACCTACGTAGTTGGAATTATTCGGTTTCCTCATGAGCAAATCGGAGCCGGACAGTTGGGTACCTTTCCTTGTGAGTGCAGTTTGCATCGAAAAACGGAAAATCAAGAAGTCCAGGGCCGAAACTCTAGGCGTTCTAAACCATATCGTCTTCGACCTGTTTTCGTATTATCAACGTTTTGATAGCTCTTATTTACTTGAGTGTAAGGGCGTCCGATTTAAAAATTGATACCACAACATATCATATGGTTTTTATAACCTATAGTTAGGGAGGCGAGGTAGCTAAATGGCGTAATTCAACGGCGCCGTCGAGACCTATCAAAATACACTCACGGACAAAATTAGAGGAACGGGATGAAGTAATAATTTTACAACAAAAAAGCATGATTTTTATTTTATTTAATTTTTTAATTAATTCGGAAGATTATTTTGTATCGTTACAGTTAACATAAAATGAACAAAAAACAAATGACTATGCCTTTAAGTATGATGTAATTTTTTTTTGATTATTGTTGTCGTTTTCTGCGACAATATTTATTGTTTTATTTTCTTTAAAGTGTGCATTTTTATCAATTATAACAAAAAATACTCGTTTATTTAAAAAAAACACAATTTATAGTTGCACAAACTCAAATTTTCCAAAAAATCGCATTAAGTTAGGTAATGCAAAAGAAAAACAAATGAAGTATTTGAAAACAATTAAAAACATCAATTTTAAGGTAATAATCCTTTTATTTAAATGACCCAAGCTTTTTTCATTATCTGACTTACAACGTATAAAATACGTTTTATTAGTCTAGTTGTATTTTTGCGTTCCTCTAAATTTGTCCATGAGTGTAGAAAGATAAAATAATTTCGAAAAGAAAAGCTCGTATGGTAAAAACCATTTTAGCGGTGGGTTTGGCGTGTACGGTTTTTCAAAAATGTTAAAAAAAACAGTTACTTGGGCATTCTCGAGCGAGTCAGATATTCATACTACGTATGCCCCAAGTGCCTCTGATAACAACGGTATACTAATCTGCCGGTTTGCGTGGTGGGGGTAGGCATATAAAGCAGTCAAAAATGCAACAAAAATAATTTTACTCGAGCGCGTCAGATTTTCGGAAGGGCTGTTAAGTAGGCCCCAAGGAAGCTCCCTTTAAAAAAACTGACGATTTCGGCGTGACGATAAGTTACGATGAATTTTTGAAAATGCAAAAAAAAAAAGTTTTTTGAAATACTCGAGCGCGTCAGATTTTCATAGGGGAGGTTTATCTCGGTATCCTGAAAGCATATTTTCTTAATCTGACAAAAATGTTGGTGGGTTCTCTTAATCTGACCGAAAAAGGTTTTTTGGTTTCTTTTTTTTCCTTTCTTTCTCCTTGATAAAACGGGGAATTTAAGAATGACAATACGGTCATTCTCCAGACAGCCATTTCTGTATGTCCTCGGACTTAAAAAATATAAAACTATTGAATTTGGTATAATTTATATTTTTTAAACGTAGGAGGTACTTGTATTGAGGTGTACATGAATTTTCAAGTAAATATTCGATACCCTTATAGGTGAAAAAAAAAATCAATACCCCATTCTCCTAATTAACACCTCGCGTCCCACTTCCGAAATCACTAATATACCTACTTCCCCCGATCATATACAAGAAGAAAGATAAATGAAAGTATTTTTATTTAATTAAAGATAAGATGTCCACATTACAAAAAAATAACCAAATGTATTAAGTAATATATCACTAAGATATACAGTAAAGTAACTTTGTCCCGAGATGTGTACTAATCCACGCGCCGCTTTCATTATTGTCCGTGCAAGGCCATTGAAGAAAGAGACAAACATCGCTAACGCATTTTGCGTGAGCCGCCAGTCGTGTCGAGACCCTCTTGAGGGAAAGATGTATTAATGTTGTGTGGATCGCAGACTACAAATGTAAGTATCTAATTCGCGCGTTTTGGTTCTCGTAAATTCTAATTAACACGTTAACGTTTTTAAAATCAGCCAATAACTCTTTAGCTCTGTAAATTATTGTATACATTAAAGACCTCAGTATTTACCAATTACTGGATTTTGTAGTTTATCACATGTACCTACAAGGAGTTATATTTTTTTTATCAAGAATCCCTAATACACACGTCTAATTCACGGGTTAAAAATGAACGCGTTAATTAGTTTAAAAGTAGTAAAAAAGGTTTTTGGTACATATAAAAGGTTTTTATTTCTAAATTCTTGCTTAAGCTAAACCAGTTTAAATGAATACACAGGAATAATCTTTTAACAAAAAGGTAATTCCCGGAAGAATGATGGCGGGTTCGATCTTACTAGGATTTTCCTTAGATGATTAGACATATTATTATGTCAAACTGACATTATTAACGGGTCCGTAACCATAAATTCTTAACCTTATAATCGTATCTATGTACTTAAGTGTTTGAACAATATGCTATGTCAAAAAGCTATGTTATTTTGTTTTGCTAATATTTTTAAATTCATTTAAGTTATGTTTAATGAAAGTTTTTTTGTTAACCGTTTCAAAGATATAATTTATCTTTAAAACAAAATTACCTACTTTCGTGATTTTTTTTTATTTTCCGTTAGGTACTTACCTACTTAATATTTTTTTGAATTTCTTTTAGCGTTAATTATACTAGTATCTTTAATCGTCAAGAAGACTAATAATGTGATAGTTACTTTACTAATTAAGAGCAAATTTTATAAGTTGATTTTTATATTTTTATAATTTTGATAAGTTGGTCGCGTGTTGAGGGTGGTGACTTATTTTTGAAAGAGAATTTTGTGGTGATTTCTTATGAATACCTATTCATAATGTGTTTTTATATAATTGATATTTGTCAAATTATTAATAAAGACCGTTTAAAAACGTTTTTGTCTTATTTCCCAAAAAAATATATATATTTGGCATCCACATTTATCTAATAAACGCGTAGTTTTTCTAATTCGCAAGCAAGTAATTCTAATTAACGCGTAGCTTTTCTAATTCGCGCGTCACGCAAATACTAAAACCCTTCTAGTTAATTACCCGCTAATAATAATTAAGTGCCCAATAAATATTAAAGTTTGAATGGTCGATATGTTACTACATATAGTATAAAATTTATCAAAAAGCAAGTGGGAAAAAAGTGCCGTGTTAATTAGACTGAGAACATAATTCTGGAGAATGACCGAAAGCGATAGATACATTACCTTTTTTGTTTAATTAAAGTTTTTTTTTGTAAAATGTATCGTTCGCAACTTATATGCCGCAACGCGTTTGTCGGAAGACGAAATGGCTCCTCCACACTTCCGGTCATGCGGAAACCGGCAGATTTTGTATTTTTAGTAAGTTTTAGATTATATTCTTCAAAATAAAAAAATCAAAAATCGCGCTCGAGAATGCCGGATTGACGTTTTTTTTTTACAAGTTCGCGACCCTATATCTCGGCGGCGTCAAGGACTTATCGTCAGATTAGTTAAATTTAGTCTTAAAACACTAAAATCAACCCCCAATATCTTAATCTGACGCGCTCGAGTATTTCAGACTATCGATTTTTTTTTACTAATCTGATCGTCTATCCTAGGCGCGAGTCACTACATATAGAGCTAAATACTTTACAAGGTTGTTCTATTAGGTCTAAGGTATCTCTCATATCTTAAACTGCCACGCTCGAGTATTACCGAAAATTCCCCTATTCGCCTCCCTAACTATATAAGAAAAGAATGACAATAAAGAAAAGAGAAAAGAAAAGAAAGAAAAGAAAAGAGTGTTTTCGTGGATTTAAAAGACTACACCATAGTACAGGGAAATGATATGGGATTAAATCAATGTCAAATCCGAGATAAGAATTTATTTATTTACAGCGAGACAAAAAAGGTAACATGAAATACGAGTAAGGATGTTTTGGCTTAGTTCTGTAACAGTGTTCTTACGAGAACAGGCAGCACTTCAGAATCATCACAACTTTGGCGAGGACATCCATTCGTCCTTCGCAGTCAACCTCCTCAGTGATCTCAGCGCCTTGGTCTAGTTACCACTGGATCGATCCTTCTTTTTATTGCTTCATAGGTTTCCTTTATCAATTTTACCGGACTTTGTTGTTGCAACATTAAATACTGGCAAGAATTTTGTTTAGTTTAATTAAGTTTGTGTAGTTAAGTAAGTTTCTATCTATGACAATTTTGCAAATTGAAATCTGGCCACTATCCGTAACCATACACACGAACCAAGCATTCAAGCATATGATGAGACTAGTCTTCAGAATCACGAGGCACATCATTCTCATGTCCGGTTTCCGCATCATCAGCGTTTTCATCTGAATGACTGTAGTTTTTCTCTAAATTAATTTCTTCCTTCTCTTCGTTTTCAGCTTGACGGTTTGTTTCAATATTAAGTCCATCTTCTTTGTCAGCGATACGAACGTCATCCTCATTACCAGGGGAATCGTCTTTCTTAAATGCATATTCAATGCCACCCGCATCCTCTAAATATTCTGAATTGTCCAATAACTCAAGTGGCATATTAAGTTTATTAACGATTATCATATTGCGATTTTCACTAAAGTTTTTGGTTTTGACCAATTCTCTTTTTATTTCATTAGTTAGTAAAGTCTTTAAATCTTTAAGGGAATACTTATCACCAAGATTACCATTTTTACCATCGTCTTTCTTCAATCTCCCCTTCTTGCTACAACTTGACGATCTCGAATCTATTGCTGGTACGGTACTGTCACTAATTCTGAAAAATGAGTCTTCTAATGCCTTATTGTCGTTTGCACTATTTCTAAAAGTGAGCCCCCACTCCGTTTCATTGTTACTTGGAAGAGCAATAACAAAGTTATCAACAATGTTATCTGATTTTTTACATACATTGTCAACTTTTTCGGTTTGTTCTATTCTTATGTTTTCTTTATTATGATTTGAAGATTTCAAATCCTTTGCAGTATAATTACCACAAAACTCACATATTTCATCATTTTTTTCTTTAATTTTGCCGTCTTTGTCATTAGTGCATATAGATTCAGAGTCTACTAGTGTCACGGTAAAATGAGTATTGCTATTGTCATCAGTGCCAGTTTTTTCGTCAACACAGTCCCAGTTCATGTCGTTGTCATTCCCATTGCTAATTGTTTCAACCTTTTCGGATTTCACTTCCAATGATTTATTTACTCCAACATATTGCAAAGATTTAAATTTTATTGGTAGACTTTTACTACCAAGTATAAAAGTTTCCCTAGCATCGTTTGTTATTTCGTCCTTTGTATTGCCACTTAAAAGTGAGGAATCTTCAAGTGCTTCGATAATATTAGAATTACTGTTATTATTGCTTTGGTTCAGTAGTGATTCTGTGTTCTTCAGTGATTCAACATCTGTCATATCACTGTCTTTTAGAATAAAATTATCATCATCCTCATTAATATTTAGGGTTGATAGAGAAAATACCACATCAATAATTTCATTACTTTTGCTTTCATCGTCGACATTTCCAGATTTGGTGTCTGGTTCTTTGCTTTCGTTATCAGAAGATAAACCCTCTGGTAGATAATAAGCGTCAAGGACAACTTTTTCATCACTTTCATCTTCACAAGAGTCCAACTTTTCAATATCCGGAGATTCTTGTTCAATAGGTTTAGAGATTTTCCAAATTTGGATTTCATCAGCAGTATTGTCGCTTTCATTGATTAATGATTCTGTATTTTTCAATGTGATAGCAGTCTTAATATCAACCTTTTCAACAGCTATGTCCCTTTCTTGATCATAGTTTACCGCTGGAGGTTTGATAAAGTTCTCAATAATGATAACATTATTATTTTTGCCGTTGGCGGCAAGCTTTTCGGATTTTCTCTCTGTGTGACTACCTACTATACTGTGCCTAAGTTTTAAATACTTTCGTATGCAAATATCATCAATATTAAGTTCAGTATCACTATCTTCCTGAATTTGGTTTTCCTTGTCAATACTTAAAAGTTGGGAATCCTTGGCTACATAACAATGTTCTTGTTCATCGGCAGTACTGTCGTTTCGGTTGAGTAGTTCTTTCAGATTATAGTCTTTAATGCTACTTTTATACGTGGAAGCTTCATCTTCTACTCTACTGCTTTTCGGTTTTAAATGGTCTATTGCTATCGGCAGTAAATCTGGGTCTTTTGGAGAATTAAAGTGACTGTTATTTTGTGTGTCATTTTTAATATTTTCATTTGAGTTGAGATTTTTAAACATATTGCTCAACTGGGCCATGCCGTACTCTTTGTCCGTCTCTCTATCAACTGTATTACTATCCAAGAATTGAGATTCTTTCAGTAGGTTATGAGCTCCAGTCACTTCATGCATCTCATTGATGGACATAAATCTTGTATCGCCATTATCATTCTTGTTACCGTCCGAAAATGTTAAACCGGATAGCGTTTGAGATAGTAAATGATTGACTGCAAATATATTTTGCCCCATAGCATTGTTTATGCTTAATTCCTTAATCGTTTCTATGGACGTTTGATCACTGTTTTGAGATTCAGAGCCTCTTAGTAGGTTAAGAGTTTTACCCTTTCTATCTTTTGTATCGATTAAAAGTACTGTTTCATCAAAAATGTAACTATTATCACTTTCTGAACATTCCGAAACATCTAAAATTTCAAGTGAACCAAATTTATTAACTACATCGTTTGGTGTGTTGACATAGCTCGACTCTCCTACTGCAGATCTAGGTGTTTCATGGCCAGGTAAAGTTTCCAAACCATCAACGAACCTACTATTACTTCCAGGTCTTTCATCCTCTTTCTCAATGGAAATAACTTTTTTATTAAAATTGTCATCCGAAAGTTTTGAATCATCTTTTAAGTTAGGAGGTTTTAAAGAATCATCAACATTATCTTCAATGTCATGGACATCTTCAATCTCAGTTGCTATAACGGCTTTATCTCTCTCCGCAGTTTCCGAAACCTCTGATAGGTTCCCAGAATAAACAGAAGTGCTTCCCTTTTTACTTTCGAAATTATGTTCAGAATCATGAATTTGTCGTGATATTATGGATAAATAATCTATTTTACGACTCTCAGCAGTTCGATCAAAATAAATGGCTGATAATTTTAAATCCTTTAATTGTTCAAGATTTATTAAATCAATATTAAATTCCAAATCATCATTTGTCGTTTTTTCTTCACGATTGTCAGGAGCTGCTGATAAATGTAAGTCTTTAATTAATGGCGATCCGTCATCCATACCGAGGTATATTTTTTTGTAATCTGCGTTATGCATTTCATCGTTATCCAAATTCTTACCATCATCATCTTTCTTGTGTAAAGGTTCTGAATCGCCTAATAGGTGAGTAGGCGGAGATAAATGGACAACATCGTCATTATTTTTGCTCATACTGTTGGACTTATTTAGTTCTCGCTCAGTTTCTTTCCTTGCTACAATACTCTCCGAAGAGTTTGAATTCTTTATTAGGTTAGGAGCTACAACATGCTTATCTATATTACTATCAAGTTCACTAATTGTACAGTCCTTGACATTTCTATGGTTGTCTGTATAATGTAAGTCACCGAAAGGGGTAAGTATCATAGATGAGCCATTTATAGCAATATTACCTTCAACTACACTATCGGCCTTTGTGGGTTCTTTTTCCAGTGGTCTGATTTCTTTACCACCGTCAGAGGATTCTAAATCTTTTAATATACACAATGGAATGGGTAACTCTTTTACATTAATAACATCGTTATTTTCTTTGAAATCGTTGGTAGTTTTAATGTCTCTCTGCGTTGTTTTACCTGTTTCATTGTTGTTTGAGGATTCCGAATCGTTGAGCAGATTATTACCACCAAAGTCAGAATTCACACTAAAATTATTTCTAATTTTGCTCTCCTTGTTACTTCTTGTACCACTCAGTGGCTTGTCAACTTGAAATTTATTGTTGTCATCAGCAGCACTGTATATTTTGTTGGCTGATGATTCTGTGTCTTTCAACGTAATGTCAAAGTTTGAGTTTTCACTATTACCTTTCATGTCTTTGCTCGCGGTTTTGATGTTGTAATTTCCACCAATTGATGATTCGAAGTATGTTAGTGTATGGATGTCACAGGTATTTAGATCATTACCTGTCGTTTCGCGTGTCCTTTTATTCCGGTCTGCACTATTCGATGAATCTGAATCTTTAAGTAGATTTTCCAAGAACTTTGCGTTTGTATTATTACTTTTCTTGGTCTTCTGGTTTGTAGCACTTGCTGGTGAATCTGAATCTCTTAGTAGATTGGTAAAATTCACATTATCTTTATTGCTTTTCTTGGTCTTCTGATTTGCACCGCTTGCTGAGGAATCTGAATCTTTTAGAATATTAGTAAAATTCATATTGTATTTACTACTTTTCTTGGATTTCTGGTTTGTAGCACTTGCAGAGGAATCTGAATCTTTTAGTAGATTGGTAAAATTCACATTATCTGTTTTACCTTTCTTGGATTTCTGGTTTGTAGCACTTGCAGAGGAATCTGAATCTTTTAGTAGATTGGTAAAATTCACATTATCTGTTTTACCTTTCTTGGATTTCTGGTTTGTAGCACTAGCTGAGGAATCTGAATCTTTTAGTAGATTGGGAAAATTCACATTATCAGTTTTACCTTTCTTGGATTTCTGGTTTGTAGCACTAGCTGAGGAATCTGAATCTTTTAGTAGATTGGGAAAATTCACATTATCTGTTTTACCTTTCTTGGATTTCTGATTTGTAGTACTTGCAGACGAATCTGAATCTTTTAGTAGATTGGGAAAATTCACATTATCTGTTTTACCTTTCTTGGATTTCTGGTTTGTAGCACTAGCTGAGGAATCTGAATCTTTTAGTAGATTGGGAAAATTCACATTATCTGTTTTACCTTTCTTGGATTTCTGGTTTGTAGCACTAGCTGAGGAATCTGAATCTTTTAGTAGATTGGGAAAATTCACATTATCTGTTTTACCTTTCTTGGATTTCTGGTTTGTAGCACTAGCTGAGGAATCTGAATCTTTTAGTAGATTGGGAAAATTCACATTATCTGTTTTACCTTTCTTGGATTTCTGATTTGTAGTACTTGCAGACGAATCTGAATCGTTTAGCAGATTAGTAAAATTCACGATGTCTTTATCATTTTTCTTGTTTTTCTGTTTCGTAGTACTTGCAGACGAATCTGAATCTTTAAGAAGATTGTTAAAATTCACAACATCTGCATCAGCTTTCTTGTTTTTCTGTTTTGTAGCACTTACTGTCAAATTTGAATCTATTATAATATTATTTAAGTTCGTATTTTCAGCATTGCTTCCCTTGTTTTTCTTCGTATCCCGTCCGCTTCCTAATGGTTCTGATTTTAAGCTATCTAACTTCACATTGCTACCTTTCGATCCTAACCAAGATGCCTTGTTATTTTTCTCTTTACTACTCACTGTCGATGCTGAATCCATTAGCAGATTGAAATCATTCGCATTGTTATTTTTCTTCGTATTCTTTTTGGCCTTGGTACGTGATGATTCTGTTTTTTTTTTATCCGCCTCACTCGATGATGGTGTATCTATAATAAAACCGTTATATTCTGCAGCGCTTTTATCCTCTGCTTTATTTTTACTCGTCTTGCTGGTCTTACCTTTGACACTTTTACTTTTATTTTTTTTACTTTTTTTATCATCGTCGGTGTCTGAGGATGAATCAAGTAATAAACCCTGGAAACCTTTTCCTTTCCGACCAGAGTTGCTACTGCTGTCACTTTCTACCCCTGCAAAGATGACGTCATCACTGGAAGTTGTATCTGAATCGACTAACAGCTTGGATGCCTTTTCTTTGTCTTCCGCGGACTTTTTACTTCGTTTGGTTTTTTTTTTTCTCGTGGGCTCGTCTACCTTCTGACCGCAGAGTTTTTTGAAGAAGTTCATGAGAGGCATTTTAGGCGTTTCTTTGACTGAAAATAAGTAAGTAAATTAAATTAAGATATATAAAAGTGTTTCGCCTAGTTGATAGTGACCCTGCCTACGAAGCAAGCGGTCCCGGGTTGAACTCCCGGTATGGGTAATCTTTCGTGTGTAGAGCCATTCTTTGATCTAAAATATTTGTTGAAGTTGAAAGACATTGCTTGTTTTAAGTATTAAGTTTGTGTCCGAAGATAGTCAGACTCATCGTAACTTAACTCGTGTGTACATCCCACAGAGCGACCGCAACTGTAGGCTCGAACGTTTCGATCAGCACGTTTTAATTTTGTTCTTCTTCCTCTGTCCAAAACAATATTTTAGAACAGACGTACCAAGGATTGGACAAAACTAGAGTTTGACTTGTGGGAGGACCTTGTGCAGGGTCCGTCCGGGTTGGTACCACCATCTTATCCATTAACCTACCGCCAACCAGCAGTGTTCGCATTGGTGTGTTCCGGTTTGGGGATAAGACAGCCGGTGAAATGACTAGCATAGAGGCATTCCATCTTAGTCCTCAGGGTTGGCAACGCGTTTGCAGTCTTGTGAATGCGAATGTCTATGGGTCACAGTTTCCACTTACCATCAGGCCTGTGTGCTCGTTTGCCTTCGCATGCCATAAAAAATAAAAAAGCTTTGGAAATGATAAGCATTTGGTGGAATAAGGATTTGACATGCGTCTGTGCTTCCCCTTATTTTAACTTCCTAAGGTCCAGTGTGCAATACATACATACATAAACTCACGCCTTCATTCCCAGAGTGGGATAGGCAGAGCTAAAGAATAGAATAGTGTGCAATAGAATTTACATAATACAATTTAATTTGAACTGTGTTGCTATGGGAATAAGGTTTATTTTCATATATTCCTAAACTGGGAATGGTATTATTAAGCAAACGTAATTGAACTTTATTGCCTTGATGGTAGATTCAAAGTCCACTAACTAAATAACTCCTTGATTGTAGTATGTTGGGCCTTCCGAGGCTATGACTATAGGCCCCTCTACACGTCAGCGGATCATGGGCGTGCGTAAGGGACGCATTTACACCTTAGAGTGAGCAACATATTCTTGCATATCACTCTTACGTATTGCTCCATCCCTTACGCACGCCCATGATCCGCTGACATGTAGAGGGGCCATTCGACGAAGGCTATTTAGGTTTTAGGAAATTTGCCAGTGGAAAATAAAATTATTGCGATTGCAATAAAGTCTATTTTCTAATTTAATTGCCAGTCATAAAAACAAGAGAAATTCTACTTTATATTCTTTACAATTGATATTTTATTGCAATGACCGTATTATGTACATTTTTTTGTACGTAGGTTAAATATGACTATGACTTTCTCACGGTGTTGCTTGCGGTGAGATTGAAATGTTCTATAGTTTCTTATTAATTGAGAAGTGGGACTACATAACGCATAATAATCACTAAAAGTATAAAATAAAATAAATGTTTAAAAAAACAAAAACCTGCCTTCAAAAAGCAAACAATAACATCTTTTAAAATGGTAGATACTTAATAGGTCAGTCCAATTGAAGTGTGCTTTTGGTTAAAATATTGTAGCACGCCGACTTCGGCCCTTCGGAGCATAATGTACAATACAATACGCAAAATGTAGGTACATTACAAGCAAAACGTACACATTGGTAAAATTAAAAACACGCGAAATGTACAAAAAGCAAAAAGACGGAAAATGTGCAATAAGCAAATATTTTAACACGCAAAATGTACAAAAAAAAGGCAGATCTGAAGCAGATATCTTCATCCGAATGTTTCATATACAAAGTTTGATTTATTATAACTGTTTTTTAATGTTTTATCTTATCACATATGAACATGTTATTGTATATACAAAGTTTATTTGTTGATAATTTTTGATTTTAGTTATTATTTTTACGATTGCAAGACTAAATACATATCCTGGTTGCTTTTATATTTAATATACAAAGTTTGATTTATATAATTGTTTTTTTTTAAGTGTTATTTTACTAAGGCACAAAGTACCCAGTTCTTATTTACCCTAAGATAAGAGAAATTTAATCCAATTTCAGAGAGATGCACTACTTTAGTAGCAAAATTATAGTTAGTACAGAGATTTCACTCCATAGATTTATATTGTAAGTAATACATGACTTTTTTATTTTTAAACATCCGTTAAGATGTCCTAATTAATCTGTCAACATAGCCATACCGAGGTTTTCTTTTCAATTTGCTTCTAACATTAGTCGCGAGAAATTAGTCTAACTAATTAGTCGATTACAAAATTTAGTTGTCTGAAATCAATCGGCAACTAATTTAGTTGCAACTAAATTAGTTGCAGGCTATACAACTAAGATTGATCAATCGTCGTTTTCAATCGTCCGTCGCAATTAATTCTTGTAATCTTAATCGTTAATCGTTAGTCGATTACATTTTGCCCATCTCTGACCCTGCCTACGAAGCTAGAGGTCCTGGGTTCAAATCCCGGTAAGGGCAGATATTTGTGTGATGAGCGCGAATATTTGTTCCTGAGTCATGGATGTTTTCTATGTATTTATATCGTTGTCTATTAGATACCCATAGTACAAGCCTAGAGCTTGGTTTGAGGCTAGGTCAATTGGTGTGACATTGTCCCCTGATATTTATTTTATGTCGCTAGGACAACCGAAAAATGGGACTTTAAACCCCCCCTCCCGGTTCAAGGGCTACGGACGGGGACTTTTGGTATAATATGTTCACCCCCTACCTAGTCCAAAAAATGTTTGCTCATTTGACCGGATAACTCTTCAACGATGCACCCAAAATGCCGGTCATAGGCCTGTATAGTCTTATGACCGGCATTTATTTTTTTATTTAAAGAGCAGACGGAGTTGCGGGCGGAAAGCTCGTTTTATATAATTAGTTATCTCATTTGATAGTTACCAGCTATTGCTGTACACCAATACACACTTTTCGCGTTTTTGTACATTTTGCGTGTTGAACTATTTGCTTATTGCACATTTTCCGTATTGTACATTTTGCGTAAGTACATTTAGAGAATGTGCTTTTTGCTGTTGTACATTTTGCGTTTATCGCAATATGCGTTGTGTACATTTTGCGTATTGTTCATTTTACCAATTTATGCGTTTTGCTTGTAGTGTACAAACAGTCACGAGATTAAATTTGGTACACACCTTAGGTCCAAAGTCAATCTGACATTCTACAGCAATAAGGTTGAGTTTCCTTAAAGTTACAAATGACTTGACATCTCTAATGACATGACGACTTCAAGCATGTTTTTCTTGAAATGGGTCCCAAATTAACGCTCGTGACCGTACATTTTGCGTATTGTACTTACATTATGCCTCGACTTCGGTTCGGTTAATTTTTGTTTTTTAAATCATTTTGACGACGCGCTGGCCTAGTTGGTAGTGACCCTGCCTATGAAGCTAGCGGTCCTGGGTTCAAATCCCGGTAAGGGCAGATATTTGTGTGATAAGTGCAAATATTTGTTCCTGAGTCATGGATGTTTTCTATGTATTTAAGTATACATTTCTCTATTTAAGTATTTATATCGTTGTCTAGTACCCATAGTACAAGCCTAGAGCTTAGTTTGGGACTGGGTCAATCGGTGTGACATTGTCCCCTGATATTTATTTATTTATAACTTAAAATATCATTGTTTGGAATAATAAAACAAAGTATCTTACCTGTAGTGGTCAGAAAAAGTATACCAAGGGTTCTGAAGTGGATTGATTTAGGTTGTGTTGAGGATAATTTATTTCTATTGACTAAAATACAAAAAAAAATTAGAAGCAGAAGACAACCACAAAGCACATAAGGAGGATTTTGAAGGAACGCTCAAATCGCGTGGCTGTCAAAAAAAAACCATGAAACAATCCAGCTACGTAACGTTTCTCCCCCCTAAATCAAGTCCAATTTCCTGATTATTAAATAAGTACATACATAGATACATAAACTCACGCCTTCATTCCCAGAGTGGGGTAGGCATAGCTAAAGAATTACCTACACTACATCTTCAAAAACTTGTTGATAACTCTGTAAACACAATGTGCACAATTAGGCTAAGATGTTTAACAGTGTATACTTATTAGTGATAGGTTGCAAGCCCATCGCCTAACAGTACTACAAGCCTTTATTCCCTTAGTCGCGTCTTACAACTTCCACGGGAAGACTTGGAGTGGCACAATTCTAAGCCGGCAACCATACGGCAATAAGAATGAAGAAGTATGAAGAAGTTATAAAAAAAACTAACTTTGTACGTTTCCGTTTCCTCCCAGGAAACATTTTCTTGCAAAGGAAAACGTACAGACCTTGTTTTTCATAATATCTAATTCTACAACAAATTCAAAAACCGTAAACATCGGACCAAGTTAAAGGGAGAGAACGATATCGCATTTTGTCTCGAAATTCAGCTTCAAATTCCTTTTATTAATAACCCTAAGCACCAGCCGAATAATAGGAGCTCTTACGGTCTCTGATCATCATCATCATCATCAACCTCCATTACTGGAGATGGACTCCCAGTATCTGTCACTCTCTGTAAGGTCGAAAGTGGTCAACCATTTTTGACAAAAGTTTCTGTGAGATCTAATTATCGATTTGTTAGAAGACTTGCTCATACGCATTTTTTCTTTGAAGATAATTATCTTTTCGCGTTTTTTCCCGAACGTGATATTTACTAGTCGCTTTTTTTCCGGCAGTTTATTTTCACATTCGTGTTTTTAACCTTGCGAGTTTTATCCAGTCGCTTCATTTCCTAGCATTTTATATTCACAGTAGTTAGTGTGTTACCCACTCTAAAAATTAAATAAGACAGAGTCGAGCTCCTATTTATAGATTATTTGGCCCTCCGGGCCTGCTGCAAAACTAACATAACCTAAACCTACCTACATAACGATGTAATTACTTTTGGGAAAGAGAGAGTCTGGGATAGAAATCGATCGGGAAAAACTGCGACTGCGAAATAAGTCGACCGTGAACAAAAGCGACGGTAGTAAAATCGACTGGGGAAAAACAAAATTGGGTAAAATTAAGAAAGGGAAAAAATGCGAAAAGAAATATCGCTTCACAGAAATAATGATTATGTGAAATTTATCTAACAAGTCCAATTATCGCTAAGGTTGACACTTGTCAGTGTCATAATATTATTGCAAGGGAAATCGAACTCATCGTATCTTGACATGCAAATAAACTTCAACCGTAGACCACATGTCAGGCCGACCGTACCTAATCTCTTTTCTCTAGTTCTACTCTCAGCTCCAAGAAATTCGGCTTTAAAATATAATTATCTATACCTATTAAGCTAAGCGCGCACCACGATTTTTTGCTGTGCGATAATTTTGTCGCAGAAATGCAACGTATGGGTTTATATGTCAAAACGCGCCTATACGAGAAAAAAGTCGCAGCGATTTTAAAATTATGATTTGCCGCGACGGCTCGCGACGCGATTACCTATCCCAAAAGTGAATCGTATCATACGGAGTTGTATGGCCCCGCGTGCACTGCGATTTGAAAATCGCACCCCGCGCGAAAAAAAATCTTGGGATATAATCGAATATCATTGTATTTCAGATAAAAAAAACCGTTTGATATATCTTTGAGCTGTTAAAGGATGTGTCCAATATTTATGATTCCTTTTTTTCCCAATATTCTACTCCTCCGGAGGAGGGCTAGACAAGCAACTTGTACGAAATCCATGCTGAGAATGAACAATCCATCGACTTTTTCATCACAGTGCGTGCAATTAATTTTTTACGATATTTTACAACGCGATTTTATAATCGTGTCGCAAAAACTAAAATCGTGGTGCGCGCTTAGCCTTAAGCTACACTTACCACCTGTTTCACAATGGACAAGTAACGCATATTTGACAAATAAATTTAGCCCTTTCTCTTTCTTACACTTGTAAATAGACAAAGAGAGCCAACTTTAAATGGCAGATTAATTCACTCGTCGATTTTGAAACAGGCCCTTAAACAAAAACCTGCCTTCAAAAAGCAAACAATAACATCTTTTAAAATGGTAGATACTTAATAGGTCAGTCGAATTGAAGTGTGCTTTTGGTTAAAATATTGTAGCACGCCGACTTCGGCCCTTCGGAGCTTAATGTACAATACAATACGCAAAATGTAGGTACATTACAAGCAAAACGTACACATTGGTAAAATTAAAAACACGCGAAATGTACAAAAAGCAAAAAGACGGAAAATGTGCAATAAGCAAATATTTTAACACGCAAAATGTACAAAAAAAAGGCAGATCTGAAGCAGATATCTTCATCCGAATGTTTCATATACAAAGTTTGATTTATTATAACTGTTTTTTAATGTTTTATCTTATCACATATGAACATGTTATTGTATATACAAAGTTTATTTGTTGATAATTTTTGATTTTAGTTATTATTTTTACGATTGCAAGACTAAATACATATCCTGGTTGCTTTTATATTTAATATACAAAGTTTGATTTATATAATTGTTTTTTTTTAAGTGTTATTTTACTAAGGCACAAAGTACCCAGTTCTTATTTACCCTAAGATAAGAGAAATTTAATCCAATTTCAGAGAGATGCACTACTTTAGTAGCAAAATTATAGTTAGTACAGAGATTTCACTCCATAGATTTATATCGTAAGTAATACATGACTTTTTTATTTTTAAACATCCGTTAAGATGTCCTAATTAATCTGTCAACATAGCCATACCGAGGTTTTCTTTTCAATTTGCTTCTAACATTAGTCGCGAGAAATTAGTCTAACTAATTAGTCGATTACAAAATTTAGTTGTCTGAAATCAATCGGCAACTAATTTAGTTGCAACTAAATTAGTTGCAGGCTATACAACTAAGATTGATCAATCGTCGTTTTCAATCGTCCGTCGCAATTAATTCTTGTAATCTTAATCGTTAATCGTTAGTCGATTACATTTTGCCCATCTCTGACCCTGCCTACGAAGCTAGAGGTCCTGGGTTCAAATCCCGGTGAGGGCAGATATTTGTGTGATGAGCGCGAATATTTGTTCCTGAGTCATGGATGTTTTCTATGTATTTATATCGTTGTCTATTAGATACCCATAGTACAAGCCTAGAGCTTGGTTTGAGGCTAGGTCAATTGGTGTGACATTGTCCCCTGATATTTATTTTATGTCGCTAGGACAACCGAAAAATGGGACTTTAAACCCCCCCTCCCGGTTCAAGGGCTACGGACGGGGACTTTTGGTATAATATGTTCACCCCCTACCTAGTCCAAAAAATGTTTGCTCATTTGACCGGATAACTCTTCAACGATGCACCCAAAATGCCGGTCATAGGCCTGTATAGTCTTATGACCGGCATTTATTTTTTTATTTAAAGAGCAGACGGAGTTGCGGGCGGAAAGCTCGTTTTATATAATTAGTTAATTTATTTAATTTGATAGTTACCAGCTATTGCTGTACACCAATACACACTTTTCGCGTTTTTGTACATTTTGCGTGTTGAACTATTTGCTTATTGCACATTTTCCGTATTGTACATTTTGCGTAAGTACATTTAGAGAATGTGCTTTTTGCTGTTGTACATTTTGCGTTTATCGCAATATGCGTTGTGTACATTTTGCGTATTGTTCATTTTACCAATTTATGCGTTTTGCTTGTAGTGTACAAACAGTCACGAGATTAAATTTGGTACACACCTTAGGTCCAAAGTCAATCTGACATTCTACAGCAATAAGGTTGAGTTTCCTTAAAGTTACAAATGACTTGACATCTCTAATGACATGACGACTTCAAGCATGTTTTTCTTGAAATGGGTCCCAAATTAACGCTCGTGACCGTACATTTTGCGTATTGTACTTACATTATGCCTCGACTTCGGTTCGGTTAATTTTTGTTTTTTAAATCATTTTGACGACGCGCTGGCCTAGTTGGTAGTGACCCTGCCTATGAAGCTAGCGGTCCTGGGTTCAAATCCCGGTAAGGGCAGATATTTGTGTGATAAGTGCAAATATTTGTTCCTGAGTCATGGATGTTTTCTATGTATTTAAGTATACATTTCTCTATTTAAGTATTTATATCGTTGTCTAGTACCCATAGTACAAGCCTAGAGCTTAGTTTGGGACTGGGTCAATCGGTGTGACATTGTCCCCTGATATTTATTTATTTATAACTTAAAATATCATTGTTTGGAATAATAAAACAAAGTATCTTACCTGTAGTGGTCAGAAAAAGTATACCAAGGGTTCTGAAGTGGATTGATTTAGGTTGTGTTGAGGATAATTTCTTTCTATTGACTAAAATACAAAAAAAAATTAGAAGCAGAAGACAACCACAAAGCACATAAGGAGGATTTTGAAGGAACGCTCAAATCGCGTGGCTGTCAAAAAAAAACCATGAAACAATCCAGCTACGTAACGTTTCTCCCCCCTAAATCAAGTCCAATTTCCTGATTATTAAATAAGTACATACATAGATACATAAACTCACGCCTTCATTCCCAGAGTGGGGTAGGCATAGCTAAAGAATTACCTACACTACATCTTCAAAAACTTGTTGATAACTCTGTAAACACAATTTGCACAATTAGGCTAAGATGTTTAACAGTGTATACTTATTAGTGATAGGTTGCAAGCCCATCGCCTAACAGTACTACAAGCCTTTATTCCCTTAGTCGCGTCTTACAACTTCCACGGGAAGACTTGGAGTGGCACAATTCTAAGCCGGCAACCATACGGCAATAAGAATGAAGAAGTATGAAGAAGTTATAAAAAAAACTAACTTTGTACGTTTCCGTTTCCTCCCAGGAAACATTTTCTTGCAAAGGAAAACGTACAGACCTTGTTTTTCATAATATCTAATTCTACAACAAATTCAAAAACCGTAAACATCGGACCAAGTTAAAGGGAGAGAACGATATCGCATTTTGTCTCGAAATTCAGCTTCAAATTCCTTTTATTAATAACCCTAAGCACCAGCCGAATAATAGGAGCTCTTACGGTCTCTGATCATCATCATCATCATCAACCTCCATTACTGGAGATGGACTCCCAGTATCTGTCACTCTCTGTAAGGTCGAAAGTGGTCAACCATTTTTGACAAAAGTTTCTGTGAGATCTAATTATCGATTTGTTAGAAGACTTGCTCATACGCATTTTTTCTTTGAAGATAATTATCTTTTCGCGTTTTTTCCCGAACGTGATATTTACTAGTCGCTTTTTTTCCGGCAGTTTATTTTCACATTCGTGTTTTTAACCTTGCGAGTTTTATCCAGTCGCTTCATTTCCTAGCATTTTATATTCACAGTAGTTAGTGTGTTACCCACTCTAAAAATTAAATAAGACAGAGTCGAGCTCCTATTTATAGATTATTTGGCCCTCCGGGCCTGCTGCAAAACTAACATAACCTAAACCTACCTACATAACGATGTAATTACTTTTGGGAAAGAGAGAGTCTGGGATAGAAATCGATCGGGAAAAACTGCGACTGCGAAATAAGTCGACCGTGAACAAAAGCGACGGTAGTAAAATCGACTGGGGAAAAACAAAATTGGGTAAAATTAAGAAAGGGAAAAAATGCGAAAAGAAATATCGCTTCACAGAAATAATGATTATGTGAAATTTATCTAACAAGTCCAATTATCGCTAAGGTTGACACTTGTCAGTGTCATAATATTATTGCAAGGGAAATCGAACTCATCGTATCTTGACATGCAAATAAACTTCAACCGTAGACCACATGTCAGGCCGACCGTACCTAATCTCTTTTCTCTAGTTCTACTCTCAGCTCCAAGAAATTCGGCTTTAAAATATAATTATCTATACCTATTAAGCTAAGCGCGCACCACGATTTTTTGCTGTGCGATAATTTTGTCGCAGAAATGCAACGTATGGGTTTATATGTCAAAACGCGCCTATACGAGAAAAAAGTCGCAGCGATTTTAAAATTATGATTTGCCGCGACGGCTCGCGACGCGATTACCTATCCCAAAAGTGAATCGTATCATACGGAGTTGTATGGCCCCGCGTGCACTGCGATTTGAAAATCGCACCCCGCGCGAAAAAAAATCTTGGTATATAATCGAATATCATTGTATTTCAGATAAAAAAAACCGTTTGATATATCTTTGAGCTGTTAAAGGATGTGTCCAATATTTATGATTCCTTTTTTTCCCAATATTCTACTCCTCCGGAGGAGGGCTAGACAAGCAACTTGTACGAAATCCATGCTGAGAATGAACAATCCATCGACTTTTTCATCACAGTGCGTGCAATTAATTTTTTACGATATTTTACAACGCGATTTTATAATCGTGTCGCAAAAACTAAAATCGTGGTGCGCGCTTAGCCTTAAGCTACACTTACCACCTGTTTCACAATGGACAAGTAACGCATATTTGACAAATAAATTTAGCCCTTTCTCTTTCTTACACTTGTAAATAGACAAAGAGAGCCAACTTTAAATGGCAGATTAATTCACTCGTCGATTTTGAAACAGGCCCTTAATGAATATCTTACTAATATTTTAAATGCCAAAGTTTGGATGTTTGTTACTCAATCATGCCAGAACGGCTGAACAGAACTGGATGAAATTTAGAGTCTAGAACAGCACATAGACTAATTTTTATCCTATTAATAACACGGAAATTGGACAGTGCCTGAGGGAATAGCGATTACGACTTCTATGCGGACGGAGTCACAGATAAACGCTAAGCTAAGTATAAAAGAACTGACTGACTGAATAACATATCAACGTACAGACCAAAAAGTTGGACCTAGAGATGCCAAATTTGGCATCAAGGTTCCTTATGTTCTAAGGTAATTTCCGAAAATTGACCCCCAACGTGAAGAAATGGGGGGTAATAGCGGGAAATTAATTCGAATTCACGGCCGTCCTCTAACTTTGGTAAAAATTTGGACATGAGTAGTCCAAACTCACAAACATAGAATACTTTTTACCGTGGAAAATTGGAACACTTCTAAAGTCCACCTACATACCTACAGTTGGAGTTTAATCCATAACATGGAGGGCTTTGGTATTACGGAGCAGCTCGTTTCATGCTTCTGTTAAGTGTGCAGCCTCCCAGGGTGGCTGGTGAAGCCGTATGGTGCAAGTCCGGACATAGCTTTCAGCATTGTTTCAACGTCACTTTAAGAATTTATCGCAAACCATCCTGGCGACCCGGGAAAAGGGAAACCATCGTGTTTGCCCGCCGTTTGTCAAAGTCACTAGTTCTTCTTTTTCATTTCTTTATGGTAGTATTGGCGAGGATTTTTGCGTTTATGGTCGGTTTGTTTTTTGAAAATGTATAGGGGTTACACACATCGGTTTAAAGCCATGTTCGACAGGCTACAACTATAGACAATATATGGCCGACCTAAAGCGAACCAACCTTCCTGAATCAATAACTTTTTGCTTGACGATCGTTAAAGTTTAAACCTAACATTGACAGGAACTGCCTGGGCCAAACCGAAGTGGATTGGGGTCCGCCGGTGTCTATAGGGTCCCTCTCGGGGCATACATAACCATGCAATATTGAAACTGCATTTTCCGTCTAGAACCTCCCGTTTCTCCTTGCGTCAAGGCTGCATCTTGACGCTATGCTGACCGCCATCATGAAGTTATTCTGTGGATAGTTGTGGGTATGGTTTTTACAAGCTTTTATGTAAGTTCCCCGTGTGGTTGCCGGGTTAGAATAGTGCCACTCCATGTCTTCCCGTGGATGTCGTAAGAGGCGACTAAGGGAAAGGCTTGTAGTACTGTTAGGCGATGGGCTTGCAACCTGTCACTAATGCGCTGTTAAATACCTTAGCCTAATTATGCAAAATGTGGTAACAGATATATCAACAAGGTTTTAGGGTTGTTGATAATTCCCACTTTGGGAATGAAGGCGTGAGTTTATGTATGTATGTATGTTATGTAAGTTCTCCGTCATGTAAGTCTTTGGACCACGTATGTAAACCCGACGATGACCATGCAATATTATGGTGTCTAACAGCTGAGCGAGCGTTACGATCTCTTTATTTAACGTAGAACGTGCTGCGTGGACGTGGACGAAGCTAGTGGTCCTGGGTTCAAATCCTGGTAAGGGCAGATTTTAGTGTGATGAGCGCGAATATTTGTTCCTTAGTCATGGATGTTTTCTATGTATTTAAGTATATATTTCTCTATATAAGTATTTATATCGTTGTCTAGTACCTACCCATAGTACAAGCCTAGAGCTTAGTTTGGGACTAGGTCAATTGGTGTGACACTGTCCCCTGATATTTGATTTGTGGTTGCCGGCTTAGAATAGTACTACTCCATGTCTTCCCGTGGATGTCGTAAGGGGGCGACTAAGGGAATAAAGGCTTGTAGTACTGTTAGGCGATGGGCTTGCAACCTGTCGCTAATACGCTGGTAAACATCTTAGCCTAATTGTGCAAAGTGTGGTTATAGAATTATCAACAAGTTTTAAAAGTTGTTGGTAATTCTTTGGCTCTGCCTACCCCACTTTGGGAATGAAGGCGTGAGTTTATGTATGTATGTATTTATTTACTGTGTCATTAGTATGGTCTTGATAAGCAGATACTTAACGACTTTGCAAAAAAAAAGATATTGTTTTTTTTGGCCGATCGAAGCAACGTATTTAAGGCGCAATCAGTACATACAAGACGCGGGTGTGGGTTGATGGGCTAGGCGGGCCTATTCGCCTATCTTTATATGAACGAATAGCTTCTGCCATGGGAACCATTAATTGCTCCGGGTCCGGGATAAATATATATATATATATATATATTTCGTACTCTTCTCACCCATACAAAGTATAGGCTAGGCAGAGGCGGACTACAGGTCTCTGGCTGATCATTGGTATCTTAACCCTATACCACTTCCTTCATACAGAAGGACTTCAGTCCCCAGGCATAGCACCCGCCTCAAGAGAGATCTCTCTATGGTCCTCTCTCCTACAAAATTAATCAATTTAGAGGTCCTTGTTTTATCTTATCATTTAACCTACCCCCAAGCAGCAGAGCAGTATTGCATATTGTTGTGTTCCGGTGTGATGATAACACGCCGGTGAAATTACTAGCATGGAGGCATTCCATCTTAGTCCTCAGGGTTGTCGAATGTCGAAGCATTTGCGATATTGGAGCCGTATTAATAAACCAGTAATGCTCGTCTCAAAACGTGTCAAAAATTACAGCTTTTTATGGCTTGACGTATAGTTTGACGTTTATTGTGACGGGCATCTCAGCTAAGATGAGTTTATTCATACGGCCCTGAGGATGGCAGTCTCAGGATTGTGGTCTTGAGAATGCAAATGTCTATGGTTACAGATGTCTATGGTGGAAGTCGTAAGAGGCGACTAAGGGAATAAAGGCTTGTGGTACTGTTAGGCGATGGGCTTGCTACCTGTCACTAATATACACTGTTAAACATCTTAGCCTAATTGTGCAAATTGTGGTTGTACAGTTATCAACAAGTTTTTAGAGTTGTTGGTAATTCTGTAGCTCTGCCTATCCCACTCTGGGAATGAGGGCGTGAAGGTATGTATGTATGTATGTACGGTTACAGATCCCACTTACATAATATATATGTATTACTCGTTTGCCTTGTTCCATACAAAAAGTGCCGTGATTAAGTCATACAAACAATAATGTAACGCTTTGCTTTTAGGTCCCATGCAATCAGTCATCAACTTCATCTAATCAAGCAAATCCACGATGACCGACACATTCATTAAGTACCCGGTAAGTTCGTTTAACCCCCAATGCAGGGGGGAGGGGGCGTTATAGTTGGGGATATTTTCCCCAAAAGCTTTTTTTCTGGTAGCAATCTTTCCATTCGCATTTACCAGTCTTTAATTTTTCAGTAGCTTATTTTGTCGAAGCTCGTTTTCTCAGAAAAAATAATTACAATTAGAAGTGTCCTGGGTAAAATGGTACATTATTGCCTAGGCGCGGAAAGTAAGGGATTTCTTGACGAGACGGTTAGCAGGCCGAGCAATAGCGAGGCTTGCTAAAATACTAGTCAGGAATTCCTCATTTCCGCAATCTTCAAATACAATACATGATTATAATTATTTTTAAAAACCTTTGACAACACTAATAAGCAGAGGGCGGAATTTTCAAGGCAAAAATAAAACGTGAATAGAGTTGGAACGTTGTATCTTTATTAACAAAACTAGATATCAAATGGTGACGAACAGGAACAACAACTATATTTTTATATAAAAATACGTAACTGTGGATTGTTAATTCTTTTACATTGCAAATCTAGATTAAAACTATTATCGTCCTTTACCGCTATAAGCTCACGCGAATGTGTTTTACTCGTTATGTGAGTTTCAACGCAATATTTTTCAAGTTACTTTTAATGAACCTTACCTGTAGTGCACTGACTATATTGTTGAATTATTGTTTTTCGTTTTGGATTAACCATTTTTCACATACGTAAGTAAATTAGTTGCAAAAAGGCTCGAAGCAGAAATGCCAGTAAACTGCCATGCGATTTACTTTTAATGGCGATGCAACTCGCTTATCGATGTTAAAAGTCAGTAATATAGAAGAAAATTCAACTTATCGATAGCTGGAAAAGTCGATTTAACATTCCAACCCTATTGAAGTTTGATTGCCATGGAAATTTTCACCCTCTGCTAATAAGTAATAAGGTTTCTCATAACCCGTTGTTATTTCCACTCAATGGGCCCTATGATATACAACAAGATACCCTCAGAAAGCAAAAATACACCGAACATGAGGAGTTTTGTTAATAAATTTAAGGCTAAACTAGTATCTGATGCATATTACACAGTCGATGAATTTCTCAACGGCTAAATTGACTAGTTACTGGTTCGCTGCCCAAACAATTGACTCCACCATGGCCTCCCAACTCGAACAACGTATAATTATTACTTTAATTAACTCATAGATGGCGCCACAGGTATCGAGCGAAACATTTGAATCAGTAATCGTGAAGATTGAATGATTTTTGCACCTTAATAAATTCAACGTACCTTAATTACATCAAAAACATCCTTCTCTACATAAAGTAGGGTATATTTTACAAGTTTAATAAATGCAATAAATTTTATATTAACTCCATCTAACTCATAAAAATCTTATAAGTTTTCAAGCTTGCTACGCCTTATTAGGTACTGTCACTAGATGGTGCCATCACGGATCGCGAAACTACTATCACAGTATATAAATAAACCAGTAAAGAAACTAGGCCTACTTTTCAAGATAAATACCTACGCTCCAATTGAGCGTAAGGGTTGTCCACTGACATTTTGTAAAATTGAAAAAAAAACTTGTTTATTGTATCTCAGCTAGTTAGTGCAAAATCGATACGTGTGATCTGCGACAACAAATCCGTTGCAGATTGAGAAAAAGTAGCCGCCATCTTGAACTTTTTAGTTATTCAACCGATTGCTTCCAAAATCGATATATGGGGATGTGTATGGTCTCCGACAACTTATCTGTTGACAGATTGAGAAAAAGTAGAGGCCATTTTTTTTTTTTTATTTATTCTACCGATTGCTTCCAAAATCGATATCTGGGGATGTGCGTGGTCTCTGACAACGAATTTGTTGGCAGAATGAGAAAAAGTAGCCGCCATCTTGAACTTTTTCATTATTCGACAGGCTAATTCAAGTATCGATTTCGAGAGTTAGGACCACACAGATCTCCAGATATCGATTTTGGAAGCAGCCTGTCGAATAATAAAAAAAATCAAGATGGCGGCTACTTTTTCTCATTCCGCCAACAGATTAGTTGTTGGAGACCATACACATCCCCAGATATCGATTTTGGAAGCAATCGGTTGATTAACTAAAGAGTTCAAGATGGCGGCTACTTTTTCTCATGCTGCCAACGAAATCACTGTCAGAGACCACACAGATCCCCAGATTTCGATTTTGGAAGGAATAGGTAGAACAACACAAAGTGTAACATGGCGGCGGTTTCTTCTTTTTCTAAATTCGAGAGGAAGTATGCTTATTTGACATATTTCATAACCTAATAAACAAAATGTCAGACGTGTTGCAAAAGTTCCCGATTCGTCGGGAGATCTACCGATTTCGGCTCTTCCCTCCCGATATCACGATTTAGCGACCCCGTTTCCCGAATTTCTACATTTCGAACCAAAGTAACAAATTAAAACAGTATTTTTAAGACGACAACACCAAAGGTAGACACTCAAAGAAGGAACTATCCACGGTCGAGAAAAATATTTAAAAAAAAACACTCAATGTTCAAATATTGCAGAGATGTTTATTATTTTATATCGTTTAATAATTTAATAGTTTGTAAATTAAAGTAATTAGTGTAAAATAGAGTTGTTTTATTTCGACTAAAATCTCCCGAGTTCTCGAATTTTCGCTGGGAAAGATACCCACTCTACGGGCTCTCCCCCACCGCAGGTCGTTTGCGAAGCCGCAAAAGCTTCCTGCGATCTACGCAGCCTACCGACGAAAACCCTACTGACGTGAGGTGCAGGCTTTGGGCAAGCGAGTATCCACATTCACTGTACCCCCCCAACGAAAATCTGCCTCCAGGCTATAAGGAACCTTGGCCCACCTGGAGAAGTCTAAATAGGCTGAGGACCCAGGTTGGCCGAAGCAAAGATAACCTGTGCCGGTGGGGGTACTCAAGTAGCGCAGACGCTAGCTGTGAATGTGGAGAACCCCTGCAGACCATGCTACACCTCACTTACTGTCCCGCGTGCCCGACCGCCTGCTCGCGTGAGGACTTACTTGTCAGTAACCAGAGGGCTACCACGGTAGCCGCTTTCTGGGCAAGTAAGATTTAGCCCGAGTTCTTGCCGACACGAAAGAAGAAGAAGCTGGGAAATTAAACGATTTTTATATTTTTACTTTTGCAACACGTCATCGTATTATAAAAAGCATTTTATTTAAAAATATTTTATTTATTCTTACCTTTCAACACCAGCAGAGAGTTTAAAAAATGAAAGTTCCGGGTTTGAAGAAGCCGAATTCAAACAACCGTATATACCACGCAATACTTTTGTGGCATCTTTCTCAAGAACGAACGTAAAATGCGAAGGAGCCCATTCGTCTCGACGCGACACACGCGACTGACAGCACCGCCAAATCCTCTTAGCGGTCTCGTAGAGGCGTGCGTCTGTGTGAGTGCGTCGTTTCGAGCATTTTTTCGTAGCTTCTTTACTGGTTTATTTATATACTGTGCTACTATGCACTCACAGACCCCACGCGTTTCGTTTTTACAAATTCTTGTTTGATGCGTAAAATCAATACTCAAAATACTTCTTTTATATTAAAAACAAATAAACAATTGAGAAAATAATGTCTTGGCGAATATAAATGAATATTACAAAATACTGTTTTGGCGGTTTCGGTGTATTAAAATGTTAGTACAAACACGGAACGAACAACGTGCTATCTTTAACCATTGAAGTATCAAAACGCGCTGACAGTTTGTGTACAAACATTTAAACTACACTCGGCGTCAAAAAAATCGCACCTTTTGAAATTTTGACTTCAAGCGAATAAAGCTCTTAACTTATTTATTGTACCCTACCAATATTAGTATCATTTGAAAGCACAGTTAATAAGCTTTAAAATCGGGCAAAACCGACCTTGTGTGCGTCTCCCGCACTGGAGGTGGACGTGGCCAGGGGTCCCTGACTGCTCATAGGTACATCACAGAGATCCTGGAGGACCACGCGGTCCCGTATGCTGGTTTTGTCAGGCCTGAATTCACATTCATGCACGACAACGCCCGCTCTCATACGGCGTTGATTGTTCGGGACTATCTGGATCAGGTTGGGATCCCCGTGATGCAGTGGCCAGCGAGAAGTCCTGACCTGAACCCCATAGAGCACATTTGGGATGATCTGAAACGCCGGGTGCGGTCTCGTGATACTGCCCCTGCCACCCTTGAACAGCTTCGGGACGCCGTCGTCGAGGAGTGGAGTGACATTTCTCAAGAACGCATCGTGACGTTGGTGAGGTCAACGAAGGATCGCATGGAGGCTGTAATTAGGGCTAGGGGAGGTAACCCTAGGTTTTAAGTTTAGTTTTAAGAATTTGTTTTACTGTATTTTTTAATTTTGTTATGTTTTTAGATTGTGTAATTTTGACGTGAATAAATGTTTTTCCTCTTTTCATGAAAAACGATTTTTTTTAAGCTAAGTAATCATTATCACATTTTTATTAATTAAAGGATTCAATAACCTTTAAAATGAGGCCCCACACTCATACCTTATCTTAGATTAAATAGGGTTTATAGCTGCTTGAAGTCAACATACCAAAAGGTGCGATTTTTTTGAGGCCGAGTGTATATAACTTTGTTTCGTTGGATTCGGATAAAGTTGAAGTTGAAGGCGATATTTCCTTTTTATGTAAATACGCACGCTTAAATACGCTCACCAAACTATTTTTAACTTATTCTTAATTCTCATTGTAAGTGAATTGTAAAATTCTTATGAGAAAATTAATTCTTTAAACCTAATAAACCAGTTATTTCTACCTATTGCTTTTATTTATTGTCAGCAAAAAACTTCCCAAACATGTCATTAAAACATTCCTATTTGTCCTGGACATCATTAATCAGGGCAGATGTTCCTATTAATTAATAAAAGCTAACACAATGTCACCGGTAGGATTATAGCCATTACATATTAATTTTAAGTCAACAATTTTCTTGACGTCTCATTCTTGAAGTCAATGCCATCTGGTGATACGTTACTAAAACTATTAGGTAGGCTGCCAGCATCCAGTGGTGGCTCAGATACGGCATCTACTGGTGTAACTACGGGACTAAAATTGCCTACCGAATTGTCTACCTTAGGACGGCACGCTTTTGCTGTATGAGATTGGGTATCTGTACTTGTATTCTGTTATCTGTGACTCCACAAACGTATTGAATGACATACATAACATACTTATTGACATACTTTGTATAGGTAGGACATACTTTGCCGTGTGGTTGCCGGCATAGAATAGTGCCACTCCATGTCTTCCCGTGGAAGTCGTAAGAGGCGACTAAGGGAATAAAGGCTTGTAGTACTGTTAGGCGATGGGCTTGCTATCTGTCACTAATATACACTTAAACATCTTAGCCTAATTGTGCAAATTGTGGTTACAGAGTTATCAAAAAGTTTTTAGAGTTGTTGGTAATTCTGTAGCTCTGCCTACCCCACTCTGGGAATGAAGGCGTGAAGGTATGTATGTATTGTATAGGTAATTTAATTTAATATTTATAGAATTACTGTGTTTAGAACTTTTGACATGTAAAACTAGGTTTTATCAAGGAATAAATAAATACATAAATAAATAAATAAGAGTCGTCATCCCGATTGTAACTGTTGTCTGGTTGTCAGGGAACGCCATTCATCTTTCCGCTTCCGGGGGGCATGTTTTTGGGGCGCTGCATCCGGATTTTGGGATTCGTCAAACGCCAGGCAAAGAGGTGAGCAAGTGTACCTTTTGAGCTGGATGCCAACAGGGTGGTTATCACTTATCTGTGACGTCGTCTACTTCCCAAAACGTCCACTTCCCAAATGGTCTACTTCCCAAAAAGTCCACTATTCCCAAGGGGATAATTCCCAAAAAGTCAAGTTTCAATAAAAAAAATCGAGAAAAAGAATATATGCAAATTAATGTTTACAGGATATTTTATTAAAAAGAAAATAATGCTTTAACTTATTCTTTTTAATGAACTTAAAATAAATTTAGATCATTAGTTTAATCCTTAGGCAACTTACTGTTTTACTGCAGTACTTACTTATAAACTTGACAAAGATAAGTTAGCTGCCACAATGACAACAAAACAGCGGAATTACAGATATAGATGAAGACGACGCCTAGGGCCTAGTGGGTAGTGACCCTGCCTATGAAGTTAGCGGTCCTGGGTTCAAATCCCGGTAAGGGCAGATATTTGTGTGATGAGCGCCAGTATTTGTTCGTGAGTCATGGATGTTTTCTATGTATTTAAGTATACATTTTTCTATTTAAGTATTTATATCGTTGTCTAGTACCCATAGTACAAGCCTAGAGCTTAGTTTGGGACTAGGTCAATTGGTGTGACATTGTTCCCTGATATTTATTTAGGTAAAAATTGCAAAAAACAAAGCAGGAAATCTGGAATGTACGTTTCTCCTTATATAATTTATCCTTAGCTTCTTCGTCGACTTCCAATGCGGCCCCGGCGTGGAGCCCTCAGACACAGTGGCGTTCCAACTGGCCTTCCTGTTCGTCAAGCACTGCCTGGAGCGCAACCACTACATTGCGGAGGAGAAGGCCTGGGGCTTCCGCGAGCACTCTGGCGCGATGCCGCTCAAGGCTGGCGATAAATTCGTCCTTGATGTCAGCTGCGAGGAGACTGGCTTTATGGTGAGCCATAGTCATAGTTTGTGAATAGCCCAGCGTTATAATATAGAAAAATAGCTAAACTGAAGTGGCAGTGGGCGGGGCACATCGCACGCAGGACTGATGGCCGATGGGGTCAGAAGGTTCTTGAGTGGCGTCCGCGGACCGGGAGACGAGCTGTACGTAGGCCTCCAACAAGATGGAGTGACGACCTTGTAAGGATCGCGGGAACGCGGTGGATGCGAAAAGCAGAAGACCGGTCTGAGTGGAGAGCCTTGGGGGAGGCCTATTTCCAGCAGCGGACGTCTTTCGGCTGACATGATGATGATGATGATGTATATAATATTGCCGGTGCATTATTCCGGAGCTCTTTGTTTCATATAAAAAATTGTAATCCGAATGTTTTGTTACTGATTACAGAGATCGGAATATGGGTGTCATTACTGTCAATAATGTGGACATGACTCCGAAGATTTTAATAAAACAACTTAAATTAGGTACATTCATTGATTACTTACCCTAAAAAATATTTTGATCCTTTGAAAGACAGTAATAAATAAATAATAAAAACTCTTGTTATTGTGTAGATTTGGCAAATCAACAGTAATTTTCATAATTTTTCCGTGGTTTATTTATTCCTTTTCACGGTTAAAATAAACTTACGAGGTGAAAAGCTTCTTTCGCAATCCACGGATGTTAATGGAGCAAACTTAAGTAGATTAAATATAAAAGGCCACTCCTCACGTCTTTATATGCTTTATTTATTATTGTCTTGCAGAAGAACCAAGAATAGGTTTCAGGTAAGAAATCAAATAATGTAATTTAATTAAAGTCTTTGGAGTCATGTCCATATTATTGCGAGTAATGACGCTCATTTATCCGATCTCTGCTCATAACTAATGATGTATATTTGTCTGTAGGTCCACATAAACGGGAAAGTTTTCTGCGAATTCAGCCACCGGCTCACCTTTGATGCCATCACGCACATGTTCATTCAGGGCGACGTCGACATAGAAGCCATCGAGGTCTTGAAGTAACGTCACAGATCTTAAAACGTGGGTACAGCAAAACTACAGTAGGTATAATGCGCACTATCTAACATGGACCAGCGCGAATGCCGATTGCCTACCCCTCTGGGACCAGACCACTTCTTTCCACTTGCTACGACTTGACTTGACAAATTAATTCAATTAATTTTGTACTAGAGAGTAATAGAGATTTTGCAATATTTCTCGAATACTATGGAATATTATCCGATATATACAATAATCTTGAGTCGTTTTGCAAGGAAACATTAAAATAAATCCAGATATTGAGACTGTCATCCAATATTTAGAGGAGAAAATGACTCAAAATTCTAATGGCATGACATAATGTCATGCGACTTACGTAACATCAGTGGATTGCGGTAAGGAGTTTTTCAGCTCATTCGTTTATTTTAGATGTGAAAGGACTAAACTATAGACGATAATAAATAAAAAAAAAAAAAAAAAACTGTTTATTTTATTCTATCTACACAATAGCAAGTCTCTATGTATAATTTATTTATTAGGTACTATCTTGAAAAAAAAAACAAAAATAAATTTCAGGGAAAAAATCAAATAAATTAACTTGTCCGATGCGTTTAAATTGGGCGGTATTGATGACCGCTCCTGGTTTTGTATAAAAAAAACATAGTTTAAAATTATTTTTTTATTCCTGAAAAGCTGTGAGAAATACGGAAAAACTCATCATAATTGTGGGTCATTCTTGAGAATTGGATTATTCATCTCATTCCCCTGTCGTTTTTTATTTTAATAAATTTTTAACTAGTTACAATAAAATATGAAATTTTAATTCATTATAAGCATATTTATCGTATAGGCATCACTTTCGGTCAATTAGGTACATAAATATACCACTTTAAAATTTAGCTGCCAGGGGAATGATAAAAACGACAAGGGAATGATTTCTTTAGCAATATTGAGATCACATGTTTTAATGAAATGTTTAAAAATTTCACAGTCTTCTGGTAGCTTTAATTGTTTTTTTCTTAATGATCTAATAAACTATTGTCATAATCATCCATAATATTCCCATTTGCATTACTTGCAAAAATACTGAAAAAAAAAAAACTTTCTTCTCATGAGAACCTTAGTTTGTAAGCTTATTTTCCGTACACTCACTTGCTTTGTGCAACCAGAGTTGCACAAGATAGCCCTTATTGGCTAATAAATACGGTTGATAAAATTTGAACGAGCACTCAAGTCGGTAAAGAAGTATATATTAGCAAAGTGATTTCAACTCAATTTGGCCCAAAATGGCACTTTAGTCGTTTTACCTCGGAAGGGACGATATGCAATGCGAATCAAAGGAAAATATTGTTTTTTTCTAGGCAACTTAAGAAAACTATCATTACTTTGTGCAAAAAGTCAAGGGAATGGGAACCAGGGGAATGAGAAAAAGTATGTTTCTTGTCGATTATACCGAAACTGTTATTTATATAGGAATAACTATTAAATCAACACATGCAGGCATTCATGTAGTTCTCTTTTCACTAAACACTGTATGCCAATTGCAGGAAATAAATTTTATATGAAAATACAACGTAATGATAATCACAGTGAACCAAAGACAGGGGACTGATATATTTAGCTTTAAAGCTCAGAGCTCCAGCGACTAGTCGCGTCCTGTTCTCACGGCGTTGGAAGCGCTACTGACGCTTGCTAGGCACGGCGGGCGCAACGCGACGGAACGCGTTTATGTAGGGATTTGTTCATTGTTTAGTGAGGCAACAAGGGAATGATAGGTAAGCTCCGGACAAACCTTTTAAATAGATTTAAAAAAAATCTATGATAAACAGCAACCATATTTTTTCTTTCAAATCAATAAGTTATATGCTTACAATTGAACTCAATACAATACTTGATTTCAATCCATATCTTGTTCTTTTCAGGGTAGTTTGTTCCCAAAATGGCGATTGGCGCACCAAGGGAATGATTTTTAGGGGTTTGATATATTTTTACGGCTAATTCTAATTACCTTAAATAAAGAAAAAAACGTGCCCTAGGTAGGTTAAGAGACAATGTATTTAAAAAAAAATAGTGAAGTGAATTGTTTTTATTGTACGGGTACTTTTTCCCCCCGGACGTTGTAAATTGACCCTTTCAAGAATAACCCGTGTCATAATCTCGATTTTCAGTTTAGACACAAGCAATAATACGATCCGCTAAACACCTATGCCGCCGTGTTCAAAATTAATGTTCTGAACTTCCTTTTTTAGTTCCAACTTCTACTGTGGTGTAACTTCACCAGAAAAATAAACCGAAACAAAATGGAGTCAGTAATTGAACAGCCGGTAAGTGACTTACTTTTTAACGGTTTTGTGACAACGCACACTAACCATCGATATTACCAAACTGGAATAAGACTTACTCCAAGATTAGTCTATACAAATTTGGCGTATCTACCCTAAGACGACAAGTAAGGGAATAAAGGCTTGTAGTACTGCTAGGCTTGCAACCTGTCACTGATACGCTGGTAAACTTCTTAGCCTGATTGTACAAAATGTGGTAACAGAATTATCAACTAGTTTTTTGGAGTTGTTGGTAATTCTGTAGCTCTGCCTACCCCGCTCTGGGAACGAAGGCGTGAGTTTATGTATGTGTGTGTATGTAAGCCGTACCTTTGGTGTGATAGGTAGTCACGGGATCTACCTGTGACGTGATTGGTTTAAGGGGCTACCATACCACGCCCATAACAGACGTTTTTGATGAAGTTTATGTTCGTTTAACTCAGTCAAAACTGAATGTAAATTTATGCAAAAATTTATCCTGGCGTCAGTTGATATGGAAACTACATCTAAATATTCTTCATTAATATATCTAATAAATCATATCGAATGTTTTTTATCTAAAGTGAAAAACGACTTATTTGGAGTTTAAATGTCAAAGCATAAATCTCGATATCAGTGACTTGTAAAAGAAAAATTGAGATGGCAGCCTGTTTAGAGCAGCAGTGTTAATGAAAATGGGTTGAACAAGGTCGAAGGTCATCTGCCCATGGTAGCCCCTTAAAAACGAATCGAATAGAAACGCTAGTTAGCGTAATGCATCTTGGCTAATGCCTCAGGTAGCCTCAAGACCGTAGCCAGGAGGGGAGCGTATCACCAGGGTTAAAACGCCCACGAATTTCCTGATAAATAAAAAATTTCCACCCGGTTTTAGACGATTTTTACTTTAGGATTTTTGGACCGAATCCGAAACTACATTCGGGAGATTTCGCGAATAAGGGAGAATAAGGGGGAAAATAATAATTTGATGAATTGATCTAGCATCAGATCTTGCCGAGGGTAGTCTGGGAGAGGGTTGCCCATAATTTCCGAAAATCAAATTTTATGGTTGCAAAATTTCCATTCCCACTTTTTCCCGATCTTAATTTTTCCCAAACGCATATTATCCAATTCGAATTTCTCCCAATTTCAATTTTTTCCAATTATAATTAGGTGCAAAATGGAAGGTAGATTTAGGTTATTAGTCTTGCCGCAGGCCCGAAGGGCCAAATCGCGCGGAAAGCTATCGCGGAGCTCCGTTGACACATTCAAATTAATTTCTGGAATGGTACAAATGCGCCAGGGAAAAACGAGCCTGTGAAAAAACACGATTGTGAAAAATTAAAATGGGAATGGAAATTCAGCAGCAATATTATTTGATTTTCGCAAATTATGGGCCACCCGTTTGGGACTGCGTTAACCCGTGTGGTTGTCGGCAGACGATGCCGTTTCTGTACCCGCTGCCGGGGGGCATGTTCGTGGGGCGCAAGCTGCGGTTCGTGGGCGTCGCGCACCGGAAGGCAAATCAGTAAGTGGACTGGTTTTTACTCTTTATCTGTATCTAATGGGGCTTCTAACCGGGCCATGTTTTACTGCAATTTGTGGCCGGTAACTAGTGCTGTCTTACTCTTACTTCGTATGTTAGAGCAAGATGCGTATAGTTGCCGGCCACAGATTGCCGTGAAAATGTGGCTCGTTTAGAAGCCCCCTAAAACAAAAGGAAAGGTTGTGCGATCACATCGCACAGCCGCAACCGGGACCTACTGGGGAAAGCTTTTCACAAATAGGAGGTGGTTGAATAAAGGCTCGGAGATCCAGAACCCTTATACACACAGGAGTCAGTACATAACAAAAATGTTTTATCTAATATTTTATCCGGGGAAAAAACGCGTGCTAACTCGCTCTTAAAGCCATCTAGCGAGGAGCGGCAGTGCCGTGTTCATTAGTTGAGCTACCAGACGGCAGATGGCGTAGGTAAGCAATGTTTAGGCTTTGTTATTCGTTAGTTTAGCTACCGGACGACAGATTGCGTACACAAGCAATTTTTAAGTTTTTTCTCCATTAGTTCAGCTACCAGACGGCAGATGGCGTAGGTAACCAATGCTTAGGTTTTGTTATTCATTAATTCAGCTACCGAACGACGGGTGGCGTAAGTGAGCGTTTCTTTTTTTTTTTGCCACTTGCACATTTTGCTGTGTCCCATGACTTTGCATTTAAAAATAAAATACTTAATGTATTTAAGTTAAGGAGTTTGAATTTTTTACTTATTCATCGTTTTATTTGCACACTAGAAATGTTTTTACAATACATAAAAAGCTTGGCATTTATTTAAAATTAATTAAAAACGAAACCTCTACTTTTTCACAGTATGAAAGAACGACTGTCCCATCTTAAAATCCATAACTTTACATTGAAATATCTTCATGATGGTCAATAAACCTATATGAACTTTTGAATTTTAATCTATGCTTAGTAGTATTAAGATTCATTTTTCGTCTCCTTTGTCGAGTTAACACCAGTAATATGGTAGAATTTAATTTTTAACTCTTGTCCCAGGTAATGTTCCAAAAGTAATTTCCTATTGTGTTCCCCATTTTACTAGCTTAATATAAAAATAAAAACTACCAAGACTTATTATTTGCGACGGGCAACACAAACAAATGTCACTTCCCACGCGACAATGTTGTTGCGGTAAGTTGTTATTAAAAAAAACTGAAGAGAGCACGTGCGTAGGTGTTGTGACCAATATCTTTTCCTATTGTGTACATGTGATTTTACGAGATAACTTAAATAATTTACTTATATTTGGTTACTTATAGCATAGTTAATATTATTACGAACAGTTTGATATAAAGTCATAGAAGATTTTCCATAAAACTAGCCCACAATAATTTTTTTAAAACATTGAACACGTGTTGTGTGACTTCTTTTTGTGTTACTTTTGCGTGGTAACATATCAAAGGAAAGCTAAGTTACACTAAGAGGAAAATAATAAAGGCTAGTTTTCATTGTTGTACAGGGCTAAAAAAAAAACAGAGCAACCTACTAAGATTTCTGCGGCTAAAAAGATGGGACGCTACAGAGAACGGTTAAAAACAAAAATCCAGAAAAGCTTGAATATGATAATTATGCTGTTTCATAGAAAAGTTCAATACGTACTCGATCAAAATGTAGGTCTGTATGTCTGTATGAAGCAGCTGATGTTTTTTCCTGATTTCAGAGTTGCTCCCATAGTGAAAGTATGTTCATATCGTGGGTAGAACACAGAGGTGATCATTTGTAGGTATATCACGACTTAGATTTCACCCTTTATATTTTAATAAACATTACAAGCAATGAAGTGAATCTTATGTACTTAAGTATGACTTCCAAAAGAAATGTTTCTAACCGAAATTTAGTACAGTTGCCTAATAATTCGTATGATTTTACAAAGTTTCTTATATAAATTATTTCTAGATAAAATAATTGTTTAAAACTTAATATTGAGGTACATTATACACATAGCCTTACATTTCTTCCTTTGTTACCAATGGTTTTCTTTGTTACTGCCCCAACATTTTTACCGTCATTATTTTCGTTTTATTTAATTTATAATACATAAAAATAAATAATTCGGCCACTAATAAAAAACATAAAAATGCTATTGTAATATAATATACAAAAACTTATTTAGATATGCTTACTTTACAAAGAAACGAAACTATAAGGGCAATTTTAGGTCAAGGTAACACAGAAAAAGAATCTGTACCAAATTTTCAAAGATAATTTATAATTTGATAGAATATTTTCACACGATTACATTACTTTTATAGTATTTTTTTATAGAACACCAACATTAAGGGATAAATTGTGCACCTTTTTATGATATTAATCAAAGAAAAAGTAACACAATAAGAACCAATATTCTACTTACCCTCAATATTTTGGGATTTTTCACCATTTAAACCTATTAAAAAGCGGTCACTTGCACAAAATCTAAAACTTTATGAAATATTCTATCGAATTTCGTTCATAAACTTTATGATTAGTGATATTTTGGTGTTTTGACAATTTTGGAAACTAGTGGCAAAAAAAAAGAGAAACGCTCAAGTAAACAATATCTAGGTTTTGTTATTTGGACGGAGTTCAGCAAACGGGAACCAACCCACAAAGATTTTGCAAACGGGAACCAACCCACAGTATTAGCATGGCAGTTGATATTTTTTTGTGGGTTTTTCCCCTTATGCAGAACTGCCTTCATTTATTAGTTCAGCTACCGGACGAAAGATGGCGTAGGTAAGCAATATTTAGGTATTTTTATTCATTAGTTCAGCTACCGAACGGCAGATGACATAGGTAAGCAATTTTTGGTTGTTTGTTGCAGGACTAAAATTAAATGTGTAGGTATCCACTTTTTTTGAAAACCGTTTATTTAAGGTTAACTGGATGAGATCCCTTCGAAGGATTAATGTGCCTTTGCACATACCTTTGGTGCTTCTGTATATTTTGTTGTTTGTTATTTTCCTGTTTGCACATTAAAAGTATTTTTCATGCATACCTACATATAATATAAGATACCCACGTAATCGCTCTAAAAGTCCCAGCCATTGGCATTGGCACATACTTCCATCCGAGGATGGATCGAGGGCAAAAATGTTCCTTATTAAGTTGTAATACGAAAAGGTTGCATGTATTTTTTTATACTTTGGACAGTATGCAAGCTATAGCTACAGTACCGGCCACTAATATATTTACTTACTGTATGTATCTCATGTTTTTATTTAACTCGGTCGTCATTTTTTAATGCCGGAAGACAACTCACCCTATGTTGTATTGTATGGTACCTTCACCTACGTTTGTTTTGACATGTTTATTGATTTTTTCCTCCACATTTTGTATATTTGGAGGAAAAAATCTTATTTTCATTTCACTTAATTTTATTTTCAACGAGGTATTTTCGAACCTTGTGAAGTGATTTCCCCAATTTCCCCACTGCTCAGCTGATCAAAGTTCAGCAAATCATAAATACGAGGTAGGTTTAGATTTTGTCAGATCTTCAGCTGGCCCGGGCCAAAACACACAGAAATAGGAGCTCCGTCAACGCTGTTAACCCTTTTCCAGGCCTTGCTAAAGTAAGCATACAAGCAAAAAATAGAATAGAGCCACGAATTCGTAACTTCCTGAAGGATACTGATCCATGAAGTCATATTTCAGGAACATCCAATTAAATTTGTGTCATTAAATGTAGGTAGTTAAGTTCAATTTAGAGCGATATGAATGTGGTCGATGAAATGTACTATGCCTGGTAAAGGGTTAAATTAGTTTTGATATAGATATCAGTCAGTTAATTGGTGGGGAAGGTGGGGACAACTGACGTAGATTAGGCGCTCGGAACCTATATTAAGGTGCTCAAGCCCACGCGCCGAATCACATGCTTTGAAAGACCCTCGTATATCATATTTCATCATCATGTCAGCCGAGAGACGTCCACTGCTGGACAGAGGCCTCCCCCAAGTCTCTCCACTCAGACCGGTCTTGTGCTTTTCGCATCCACCGCGTCCCCGCGATCCTTACAAGGTCGTCACTCCATCTTGTTGGAGTCCTACCTACAGCTCGTCTCCCGGCTCGTCTAACTGATACATCTCGAAATATCAAGGTACCAGTTTTTTCCAAAGTATTAATGATGCCCTTTTGTTTTAATCGAAGTGGAATATCATATCATCATTACTTTGAAAAAACCTCGTTTCTCATATTCCGTGTCGTACAATTTTAAACTTAAAACTGAAGATAATAAAGTCCAAACACATACATCTCGAAATATCAGATACGAGTTTTTTCTAAAGAAGTAACGATATACTTTATTTTAGCTTCTTCATTCAATTCCAATGCGGGCCGAGCGTGAACCCACCAGACTCGATGGCGCTCTATCTGGACTTCAGTTTTAACGAGCACTGCCTGGTGAGGAACCACTACGACAAGAAGCAGAAGGTCTGGGGCTTCCGCGAGCACGCGGGGGCCCTGCCGCTGCGGGCCGGCGACAAGTTCGCCATCGACGTGCGCTGTGACAAGCTCTCCTACCTGGTGAGACTGGTTTTTTTTTTATGGAAGGCAAACGAGCACACAGGCCACCTGATGGTAAGTGGAAACTGTGACCCATAGACATTCGCATTCACAAGACTGCAAATGCACTGCCAACCCTGAGGACTAAGATGGAATGCCTCTATGCTAGTCATTTCACCGGCTGTCTTATCCCCAAACCGGAACACAACAATGCGAACACTGCTGCTTGGCGGTAGGTTAATGGATAAGATGGTGGTACCAACCCGGACGGACCCTGCACAAGGTCCTCCCACAAGTAAGTACCTTGCCCTTACGGTGAAGGAGAAACATCGTGAGGAGACCTGCTCATCAGAACAGCTGAGCTGCAAGCAATTAAGTTTTTAACGAGATAAATTATTTAGCGGCGTCTTCGGGGGTTGAAAAAGGTATATTTGAAGGGTCCACTGAAAGAACATGTCTAGTCACATTAGTAACTTTTTGAGATATCGCGATTTGAAAGTTAGGAACCATGTCATTTTGTACGTAATCTTCGTGTAGAGGTTTTTTTAAGAGTGAAGATACAAGTTACGTATATGAAGATTTATATCTGAATCTGAGTGGTAGGTGGTTCATTTCGTCCTCTACATTTTGAGATTCAAAACTCATTTAAAAAAAAAAGTGACTAGACATGTTCTTTCCGTGGACCCTTCATTTATGTTCGTTTGTTTGTAGGTGGACATCAATGGCGAGACGTTCTGCGAGTTCAGCCACCGGATGGCGCCGAGGGCTGCTACCCACGTGTACCTGGGGGGCGACATCGAACTCGACGCCATTGAGATCTCGGCCTAGCCTCACGTGGTACGTGCAGCTTATTGATAGAACTTTAGACCTTATTGCGTCCTGCTAGCGTGGCTTCAAGACTGCTTGGTGGCAGGTTAAAGGATAAGATAAGAGTCCATTGCTAAGACCGGAGCCGAGTGGTTGCCGGCTTAGAATTGTACCACTCCATGTCTTCCTGTGGAAATCGTAAGAGGCGACTAAGGGAAAAAAGGCTTGTAGTACTGTTAGGCGATAGGCTTGCAACCTGTCACTAATATACACATGGTAAACATCTTAGCCTGTTTGTGCAACATGTGGTTACAGAATTACCAAGAAGTCTTTAAGAGTTGTTGGTAATCCTGTAGCTCTGCCTAACCCACTCTGGGAATGAAGGCGTGAGTGTATGTATGTATGCTAAGACTCGTCGTTATAGAAAGTGTACATCACCGCCACGCCTAAAACGGGCCTCTTACTCATTGGACCCGATTCTACGTGCACATCGCTTAAATAGCCTAAAACTAAATTTTCAAATTTTTAGACATAGGTAGTTTAGACGGCAGATTTAACCAGTGCTATTCCAGAATGTCAAGCTGACAATGTATAAGACCGCCTAAAATAAGAAGCGTCAGATTCAAATTAGCGCTGTCATGGCGCTGTCATTTGATTATGACAGCTGCTCATAGAATAGCAAAGTGTTTTAGCGACACCTAAAGAATGCCGCTGTAGAATCGGGTCCAATATCCCCATAGAATCGTAGATTTACAAAGTGGGTATCCATATCATTTTGCTAAACTCTTTTCGAAACTGTTAATATTTCAGGATTTATGTCAGGGCCAACTTGTAGAACCGCATCTTGTAGTGTTTAAGTTAGGTTAGTTTTGTAAAAATACTGAATAAATAACAGTTTTTGAAAAGGAACGTTTTGCAAAGAAGGCGACGGGGCGGGCAATTGACCTTGCTCATTCGGCCAGACGAGTAAAGTTTTAATTCGCGCGCCATCTAACAAGTAAGCTCTGCGATCGACCGCATAATGCTGTTTGTCAAACAGTCAGGCATGCATTTACCGTTAGATGGCGCTTGATTTGATCGACCAATATGATACATTTGTGTTTTTCTAAATACTATCTCAAATTCAGTAACGAATGTCCAAAATAGCTTTTAAACAAATAAGTAAATACATAAATAGTTTATTTAACACGTAAAGGTTTTTTCATGAATAGCTGGCACGAATAGATCAATGAAAACTTTGGTCTACTAGGATTGTGTGAGTGCTATCAGTTACAGTTTATATTTCGAACCAAAAATTTAATTAATAATAAAGCATAGGGATTAAATTGTTTCAATAATACTACTTTAAATGTATTAAATTTTGACGTGGTCTACGACAAGGCGGCGATTAATCGAGAATATCGGGTTGGGGTATAGGTAGCAAAGGGGGCGCAAGACTTAATTTTGGTTTTGATGGAAGTGGTGTCATTATAACACCTATTTTTTATGATGCTATCGTATAGAAGACGCTTAAATAAGCGTGTTTTGTATAGGCAACTTTTCTCTAAACTTGATATTTACCGAGATATTAGGGGTTCAAATGTCAGTCATTTTGAAGTGATCTGGGACTTAGAAAATTTTTGGAGTAGTGAAATTGATGTCAATACCTATAACCCTCATTTTTGTTAATAAATCCTATAAAACATGGTAAAATAAGCATGTTTTGTTATATAAACTTTTTTTTTCCGACCAATATTTACCGAGATATTGGGGTTCAAAGGTCAGTAATTTTGAAGGGCTAAAATTTTGGAGTCGTGTAATTGATGTCAATATAACCCCTCATTTTTGTTAATAAATCCTATAAAACATGGTAAAATAAGCATGTTTTTTTTGTTATATAAACTTTTTTTCTCCGACCAATATTTACCAAGATATTGGGGTTTGAGTGAAGTGGTCTTATTATAACACGAAGTTTTTATGATGCTATCGTATAGAGGACGCAAAAACATTGATCATTATCGAGATATTGGCTCCTAAATGGACATTTCCACACAAGTCCGAATTTAGGGCTCTCGCTGGTTAGGACGCGTGCCGACACTGCGCGCCCTAGAGTGTTTTTATAGAGCCGGAGATACGGAAAATATGGATCGTAGGAAAAAAAGTGAAAGAGCAAAATATGTTTCTTTTAGCATGATTTACTGGATTCATTCATAAAAATGTACTTAGTGTTATATTGACCTAAATTTCGCAACACCAAAATTTTTTTAGTACCAATGAAAAAAAAAATTTTTTTTACCCTCTCGAAACCACCCCCCCCAAATACCTATATATAGTTGCGCCCCCTTTGCTATACTCGTATAACCGTATAACCGTATCTCACCGCATAAAACACGAAGTTCAATGTCAATAACAATTAAATAGGTAACAGGATATTATAATAACAAAACAAATAATTAACACAACAGAAACAAAACAACAACGCCAAGGCCGAATTATAAAACAACTGCAGTAGGTAGTTACTTGTTCGCACGGAATAGTAGAAACGCAACTGATTCAATAGGGAATATGCATGGATTTTAAAAATCGCATTTCTCATCAAAATATGAAAATACCGTAAAAGAGATCACCAAAACGGAAATTAAAATTAAAATCGGTCAAGAAATACGGAAGTTATAAGCATTTCAAACTTCTAATTAGACAGAGAGATCCGATGTGCACCGTGACGTCATTGTGCACTGCGGCCATATAAACTCCATGTAAAATTCCGTTTTTCTAGAAAGAGATAGGAACAAATCTTTGTTGGCTTATATCTTGGTTATTTTTATAGTTAATCAAAAAATGATTTTTGTGATCTGTTTGTTACATGAATCAGCTTCAATTGAAGCTGTAAAAAAAAAACATGCATATTCCCTATTCAACTGAAATGACAGTGACTGACCGTTGGGTGGGAGTCAAAACAAAGTTCGAAACATTCGAACTATCAACCAAACCAACCCAACGGTCTGGCAACGCCGCGGCCGGCGCCACACGCCAAAACCCAAACCGAGCACGCAACGTCGCTTTCATCCCTCTGTAGTTTTGAGTACCTACCTAGTTATAACTACACAACTTTTATGATTTTTTACTGATCCAACGTGAATGCAAGTTCAAATCCATTATCACACTAAAATCAACTTTTATTCGAAACAATTTGTTTTTTTTCTTTATATAGTTTTGTTTATTTTTTGAGTATTTTAAATTCTTATTTTAGTTTGTGTATATTTTTTTGGCCACATTCAACAAAAAGCTTCAAAACGCCTAGTCATAGTTTAAGAGCAAACATTTAGTTCATCGTTTCACTAGGAGCACGTAGGTTTTGAGTCTATAATCTGTAAATTCTTATTAAAGCTAATATATTCAAGTTCACGCAACACATTAAATCCGTAAAAAGAAGTGTGGAAAGTTTGGCTGCAAACTAAATCGCCCAGCCGGAATAAAAAGAATACGAACTTTTTAAAAACGGTTCATTTAAAGTGATATAATAATATAGAGCTTACTATCAGTTAGATAACTATATTAATGAGTCAGAGCAAGACTTGAGGATATATGTCTTCAGATTATCATCATTTAAAACTGCCACTTCCTATATTTTTCCCAAAAAAAATATCCAAAAACACCTCGATTTCGTAATTTTGCCCTACCCTTCGCCTTAGAATGGTTTTTTAGCAAGTTATGGTAAACCTACAAAGTAAAGCATCTGATATATTTTAATGAGTTAATGTAGGATTGTAGGTACTTAATTGTATTGCTCGTACTTTATACATTTTCCGTTGTAAGTAAATGGGTAACCAGAAAGTTAGCCACGCTAACTCACTCAATTAAATTTTCTATAAAACTTTTCCGTTGTGACACGAAAATTAGCTGTACAATTGTAGGGATACATGTCGTCGCACAACTGAACTTTTTTTGACTTCGTTGTTTGTATGGTTCACTGCGCTTATTAAGGTCCAACTTTTTGGTTTTTACCAAAATATGCTACAGTGGCAGTGCTCGTAATAAATGGGTGAATCAACTTTTAAGGTACTCCTTTTCTTTTGCTGTTTTAAAACTTTCCTTGTGACTTATGGTTAAAAATGATCTATATTAATATCAGACCACCAAATTTACAGACCTTATAATACGTTAAACAGCTCAAATATTTTTTAATCCGCGAAAAAACAAGGAAAAATGCACATTTTCCATACAAAACCTAGGGACAACATTGTCCCCTGCGTTACCAACTATATTATTATTTAAAAGTGCACTATTTTAAATCAAATAACTTCAAATGTGAGCCTATTTGTCTGATTTAATAAGCGTGTAAGCCACGTCATTAACAAAAATATAGTTTTTCTAAAAACATATAATTGGTAAAACATGTCGAAAAATGGGGAGTACCTTAAAAGTTGATTCACCCAAATATGCTCACATGCCACTGCGCTGTGTGCGTACCTAGTAAAAATTATGCTAACATGCCGATGTATTTGTAATAAAAATATGCTTACATTCCGCTGTGTTCGTAATAAATATAAGATCACAATAACGATTATTTTAATACTTTTTTAGGTTCAATTTCTACCGGAACAAGAATGACAGCAATAGTTGAAAAACCGGTAAGTTATTTACTTTATGGTATGGTGAAGGAGAAGGTTAAAAGCCAGTTATATAGGATAGTTACTAGAAGCACAAAATTCAAAACTTCAGATGCTCTGTCCTTTTCACTTGTCATTTGAGTGTAAATTGACAGAAAGGGATGAAGACAACGTAACTTCCAACTTTGATTTTCAAAGTAGGGCCAACAGGCCTCTTAATGGTACAATGGGTCTTATAAGGATCTACACTAATTTGTAAGTTTAGATAACCTCAAGTGGGGGTTCACTGGTTTCAAAACCACCCCGAATTTCCCCAATTTTAGACGAACCGACCGAAGCTTAGAAGACTTATTGAACTAGTTGCTTAAAGTCTGTGATCGAATTCGAGATCAAAAATGTTAACATACAATTGTTAATGTCAAAGTGACATTCCAGTATACAATCTTGTTTTACAAATGTTTTTTTTTAATGTATGAAATTTAATCAGAAAATATAAATACCGATACCTACATGCTTTTCAGTAAGATATTGTATGGAAGACTTTTGGACACCAAAAGTTAGTCTATTCATATGTAATTTAAAAAATGGTTTTATTCTCAGTCACTATTCTGTATACCGTCGTCACTGCAAAAATGCCAAGAACATCGGTAAATTTATTGACACAACCACCTAAATACCAATACTTTAATTGAAGCCAATTTTTGTAGAAATATTTATAGGCTTTCATCACAATAAGTTTCTCACTAACGGACATAGCACTGCGTTGACATTTCTTTGGCGTTGAGAGGTTGTCCTTTTTATTTGAAGGGCCCGACTGAGATTCCATAGTTCTTAATTTAACAACAGAAAGCAACGATACCAAAGGATAAACAATATGCCGTATTGCATTAACAGTACAATTATTATAATTACGAACCAAATGTTTAAAACTTCTTACCATTGCCAGTAGCATAAATTAAAACTCCATATATTTTATTCAAACAACATAAATACGGAATAAAAAAAAAGTATAATTATAGTTAGCCTAAGTATAATATTTTTAACTCTTCACACAATATTATATTACCCTGATTTTTTTTTTTTTTTTTTTATTTCAATGATTTTAAACTAACCATCACTTGGATTTGTTTTTTTATGATGGCAATCCGTTTGCTTACACTTTTGATCTCGAATTCGATCACAGACTGTAGGTTGAGTAGACAAATAAATATTTACATATAGGTATATACTTTTTTGGGAAAATCTCAACAGCGCGGTGTAGAAAACGTCATTAGAAATGACTTGATAGAGACATCCAGTGGCAAACTTATACACTACATTAACTTGACCAATTTCACAACGCTATGAATTTGTACATAATAACTAGTATTTTTTCCTGACTCTGATGTTTTCTATACTTATAAGTATTTATTTCTGTAGCTCTGCCTAGCCCACTCTGGGATTACAGGCGTGAAGGTATGTATGTATGTATGTATTTATTTCTCAATGTATGTATACTAATCAAAACAAAATAGAGGCCACGCTATGTTCTGCATACAAAATAACCAAAGCTGGGCATTAACTCGTTAATCCGTTAATCGTTAATTAACGAAGTTAACATTTTGATTAACGGATTAACTTTTAAGTAAACTTTTTAAAATGTTAACGGACACGTTAACTTCCGTTAATATGCAGAAGTCCGTTAATCGTTAATCCAATGCCTACTATTTACCGAACGGCACCGCGGCGCGGCAAGAAAAACAGGTTCAGACAAGTATGAAACGACAAGTGCCGGGCGGCGCGTAGCAGCGAGTGTGTAGTGTGAGAAACAACGATGATGACAAGGAAGACTTTTTCAATTCTGTCACTCAGTCTATAGAAAAACCAAAGAGCTCCAACTCTTTAAAGCGCAGTCTCGTTAAAATGTGGCTGGATATGAAATCAAAAGACTCGTTCAAAGATGCTGCATTCCTCGTGGAATAGATATTCATAAATCTATTCATTAAATACAATACTGCTATACCCTCAAGCGCTGCAATTAAACGTCTGTTTTCCACGGGTAAAGACATTTTAACTCCAAAACAAGCCTCGCTTTCAGACGAAAACTTCAACATGTTAATGTTCATGAAAGGGAATATGCACCTTATGCCCTTTTGTATTTTTTTTTGTTCCTATCCTGTTAACTCCCAGAACCTAAACCAACAGGTTTTATAAGTTTACTAACGCAACGATATAAAAATGCATTTTTTTTACACATATTAACGGATTAACGATTAACGTTAACTTGCGTTAATTCTTCCGAAATGTAACGCTTTAACGTTTAACGAAGCTAACTTTTTTTGTAGCGGATTAACGATTAACGAAGTTAACTATTTGATTAACGGTGCCCAGCTATGAAAATAACTATGTTCGGAGAGGGATTATTAAAACAAATGTTAACCTGTTATTTTTCAATTTAGTATAATTCGAAAGCTGCAATGTTCAACTTACAAGCTGTGTTTTTTTTAAATCAATGGTTTTGTTTCTACCGTGAGTATGGTTTTTGAAAAAGTTGCATGTTTGTGCTCATTTTGTATGAAATTTGAAAATTGTTTAAAAAAACCACTCGCACGGTAAAAACAAAATAAGGGACATAAAATAAAAAAAAACACAGCCTATAAGTTGAACATTGCAGCTTTCGAATGGTAGTGAATTCAAAAATTACAGGTTAAGATTCGTTATAATAATCCTTCTCCGAAAACAGTTCGTTTGTATTTTTTTTTTTATGGCATAGGATGGCAAACGAGCACACAGGCCACCTGATGGTAAGTGGAAACTGTGACCCATACACATTCGCATTCACAAGACTGCAAATGCACTGCCAACCCTGAGGACTAAGATGGAATGCCTCTATGCTAGTCATTTCACCGGCTGTCTTATCCCCAAACCGGAACACAGCAATGCGAACACTGCTGCTTGGCGGTAGGTTAATGGATAAGATGGTGGTACCAACCCGGACGGACCCTGCACAAGGTCCTCCCACAAGTAATCACTACATAGTATAAAACAAAGTCGCTTGCGCTGTCTGTCCCTATGTATGCTTAAATCTTTAAAACTACGCAACGGATTTTGATGCGGTTTTTTTTAATAGATAGAGTGATTCTTAAGGAAGGTTTATATGTATAATACATTCCACGCGGGTGAAGCCGCGGGCGGGTCGCTAGTTGTATATATAACGGTGTTGTAAAGTACACCGCTTACAAAAATATCCTAAGCAAGAAATAATAAGAACAGAGGTGATGTGGCCTCTTACATACTAAACACTAATATAAACCGAGCCCTAGTAGTTCTCTGGGGGACACATCGCTAGCGAGTTTCAGCACGTAACAGCGCCATCTATCGATCAATTGGGTCAACATTACACCGAACCGACTGACTGACGCCGAAAGTCCAAATACAAGTAAAACATAGAGGGCCCCTATTTTGTTTTGATTAGTATATGTTTATCGTTGTCTAGTATGTACCAGTACAAGCCTAGGGTAGTTTGAGACTGGGTTATCTCGTGTGGTTGTCCCCAGACTGTGCCGTTCCTGTACAAGCTGCCAGGGGGCATGTTCGACGGACGCAAGCTGCGCGTCGTGGGCGTCGCGCACCAAAGGGCAAAACAGTAAATGAACTGGTTTTTACTCTTATCTTATCGTCTTCGTGATTGAAAACAGCTTGGGTTTTTAGCTTCCTCATTCAACTGCAATGCGGGCCGAGCGTGGACCCACCGGAATCGATGGCGCTTCATCTGGACTTCAAGTTTAAGGACCACTGCCTGGAGAGGAACCACTACGTGAAGAAGCACAAGGTCTGGGGCTTCCGCGAGCACGCGGGGGCGCTCCCGCTGCGGGCCGGCGACAAGTTCTTCATCGACATACGCTGTGATGACATCGCCTACCTGGTGAGACTGGTTTCTGGGGTCGACAATTTACTGAGCCTTCGCTATCCATCGGTTCGTCAGAGCGCTGTTTCTCAACCGTAATAGTTTAACGATTAAAACTTTCATGTTTATTTTTTATTGCCGCTATAGTAACAATAAGGAATAAAATCGTGTTAAAAAATCATTTATTTATATTGTATACCATGTTTCTACTTTGTTTGTTACTTATGTCAAGGTCGATGAAAAATTTGCTCGACAGAATCAATCGACACATCCATCCACAAAGTAAATATACATGACCTTAATGTAACCATGGAGCAAAGTAGGAACATATTTTTGTAGAAGGAGGGTTTTAATTTGAAATTTTTATATGCGAACATCGAAAACATTATTTGTACTTAAGATACATAGCTTTTACAAAATTTGTATGCATCAAAAAAATATACTTTCATAACATTAAATCTATTATGGCATTACCAACGTGTTAGTGATTTCGGTGTCTTGAATGCCATCGAATTCACTTGAGTCACCGAGTTCACAAAATCAAGTGAGCAGTTTAGTTTCTAAGAATTACCTACTTCAAAACGGTTAACAATAGAAACTCGTTTTTTTTTTCAACGTACCTAGTAGTAAAATTGGCGAATGCCGAGTAATGTGTCTCAACTAATTTCGACACATTATTATGGTTGAAACAAAAAGTTACCTAAGTAAAAGGAATATTATGCAATGACGACGCGTTAGCCTAAGTAGTCGGTAGTCACCCTGCCTACGAAGCTAGCTGTCCTGGGTTCGATCCCCGGTACGGTAATATTTGTGTGACGAGCACGAGTATTTGTTCCTCAGTCTTGGGTGTTTTCTATGTATTTAAGTATGTGTTTATCTATATTAGTAAATTTATCGTTGCCTAAGTCAATAGTGACTAAGATTGAAAAGGGCATGCTTCGATGGTTCGGTCATTTGGAAAGGATGGATGAAAGAAGATTGACGAAAGAGATATACCTACAGATTGAAAGTGAGTGAAAGGGTCGGAAGGGACCGCCCTAGGCGTACTTTTTCGAATCAAATCGGAGAAATACTGGAAAACGGCCGAATCTTAAGTACCCGAAACCAACGTGCGTGCATGACTCGATGTATGAATGTGGAAGAAGCGAAAGAAATTTCTCAAGACAGCTAAGCAAGTGGAAAGAAGTCGTCTTTGCCTACCCCTCTGGGAAACAGGCGTGATTTAATGTATGTATGTATCGTTGCCTAGTACCCATAGCACAAGCCTAGAGCCTAGTTCGGGGCTAGGTCAATTCGTGTGAGAGTATCCCCTGATATTTATTTATTTTTAATCTAATGAATATAAAAAGTTGGCTTACTCAGAACAGTAAAAATATTTGATTTTCGAAATACATGGCAAACTTTGATTCTGATCGTTTGTGGTGGATCGTAGGTGGACATCGATGGTGAAACCTTTTGCGAGTTCAGCCACCGGATGGCACCGAAGGCCGCAACTCACCTATACCTGGCGGGCAACGTCGAGCTCGAAGCCTTCGAGATCTTGGCCTGACCTCGAGGTGCGTGGACCACCAGCTGGGGTGATATTCTACTTAACACGTTCACGGACAGTACGTCGAGGGACGTTAACTAAGACCCTCGTGATATGGCACTACGGCTGTGGCCGGTGATTTTAATTACACCAAAAACGGTACTCCGTCCACGGCCGGCTGTTTCCCTTAGCATTTATAGGGAGCGCAGACTCTGCCGTTTTAGGCTGTGACATAAGCCGCTTGTGTCACAGCAAAAAAGCTCTAGGGTAAACTCAAACTCATACACTACCCTGACAAGGGAACGAACGCCGCGTGTTGTGACACATCACGACTGTGGACGTAACGGCCGTGGAAGAGCTGCCGCGGTGTTCGTAATAATAAACTAAAGATAAAGATAAAATACATTTATTCAGTAAGTAGGCCGCACGGGCACTTCTACACGTCAAGAATCTACCAGCGCTTCACAAGAGGGGACCACTGCTGAGAAGAAACGCCGCAAGAAACTCGGCAATCAGTTTTTTTTAAATATATCTAATATTACAATGGTACAGTCAACAGCATAAATAAGTGATCATTTATGTACCTTGTCACTTTAACGTTATGTTTGAAATGTTATACAAAATTGTGAAACGATTGAAAGCGACAAGGTACATAAATGATCACTTATTTATGCTGTTGACTGTACTACTTAGTCTAGCATTATATAAATCTATAAATAGTAAATTAAAAAAAATCAATCTGAGTAGTTTCTGCAGGAAAACACACCAAAATCTTAAGAGAGAGATAGAAAGAGAAAAGGAAAAAAGAACACCTACTTATGTGTATATAACTATATAAGACGGTGCAAGACGACCACATAAGATGACGCTGTATTAGTATTGTAAAAAAAATGACTGACTGCCGTGTTTCTTGCGGCGTTTCTTCTCAGCAGTGGTCTCCTCTTGTGAAGCGCTGGTAGATTCTTGACGTGTAAAAGTGCCCGTGCGGCCTACTTACTGAATAAATGTCTTTATCTTTATCTTTATTTTTGAAATAAATTTGTTTATATGCTTTTCTTTTAGGTGCGGCTACGATCGTGCTGTAACGCTTTCAGCAAAATGAACCGAGACAGCGATGACCACAATAATTAAACCGGTAGGTTATTATTTTATGATATAAACAATTTAGTCCATACTGTACGTACGTAGGAAGCTCAAAGTCACTCAGAGGGCTATGGAGAGGGCTATGCTCGGGGTTTCTATGCGTGATAGAATCAGAAATGATGATATCCGCAGTAGAACTAAGGTTACCGACATAGCCCGAAGAATAGCTAAACTGAAGTGGCTGTGGGCAGGTCTGATGGCCGATGGGGTCAGAAGGTTCTTGAGTGGCGTCCGCGGACCGGGAGACGAGCTGTGGGTAGGCCTCCAACAAGATGAAGTGACGTTCTTGTAAGGATTGCGGGAACGCGATTGATGCGAAAAGCACAAGACGGGTCTGAGTGGAGAGCCTTGGGGGAGGCCTATGTCCAGCAGTTGACGTCTTTCGGCTGACATGATGATGATGAAGCTTGTAAAAATATCTTCAAGTTTGAACATTTCTTGCCTATGAACTATACTCCGTGGCATAACTTCACGCCTGTCTCCCAATGGGGTAGGCAGAGACTATGGAACGCCAGGTGCATCGATCTAAACATACCACTTTCGCTTCCTCTACATCCATCAATCTCTTCATGCACGTACGTCGGTTTCGGGTGCTTTGTACCTACTTATAATTATATAATTGATGCTTTCAATGTTTAATTAGATTTGAATTTAAACGTGTTTTTATTTATATGGCATAATACGTGAATAGTAGATTGTACAATAAGAATAAAACAAAACATTTAATCCATCCAAGCCGGCAGGCGAGGTTGGATATCGACTTCACTTTGAAAAAACCTCGTATCTCACATTTCGTGACGTAAGATCTCAAACTCGTATATCTCGAAATATCAGATACGAGTTTTTTCTAAAGTAGTAACGATATTTAACGTATCTCTACCCTTATCCCTAGTCGGTTATTTACGATTTTTGAATATTCTGTAGGTATCATGAAAAACGATGTATGTACGTTTTCCTTTCCACGAAAATACTTCTTCCAATAAAACCATAAACAGAAACGTACAGACCTTTCACTTATCTGGGGATTTCGACGACGACGCGTTGGTCTAGTTGGTAGTGACCCTGCCTACGAAGCTAGTGGTCCTGGGTCCGTATCCCGGTAAGGACATATATTAGTATGATGAGCTCGTATATTTGTTCCTGAGTCATGGATGTTTTCTATGTATTTAAGTATAAATGTATCTCTATATAAGTATTTATATCGCTGTCTAGTACCCATAGTACAAGCCTAGAGCTTAATTTGGGACTTGGTCAATTGGAGTGACATTGTCCCCTGATATTTATTTATTTATTATTCGACGGCGACGAGTAAAAGGTCTAATGCTTAATATGGCTTATTAACTGGTGTGGTTGTCGATAGATCGTGCCGTTTCTGTACCCCCTGCCGGGGGGGATGTTTGAGGGGCGCAAGCTGCGATTCGTGGGTATCACGCCACTCAACGCCAATCAGTAAGTAACCATCCTCTCTGGTCGCCTCGCTCCTCCAGACTGCTCCGAGCAAACGTCGAGCGTCCAGTGGCGTCCTCAATACTGTTATTGTGTTTTCTGATAAACTAAAGAATTTTGCATGGAATTGACAAGATTTCATATTTTCAAGACTTTAATTTTATTCGTTTTATAGATACTGTTTGGAAGGAGGAAGACACTAATAGTTTTATTTTTTCCCTAGGATGTATACTTATTTTATTATTAATTTATTATGATGTTCTTATTCTAAAAGGGCGTAACTTCATTTCTACGACACAATGGACATATTACGTTAGTCCAATCTGTATATAAAAAAAAGTTTTTCTTTTTAATAATGGCGGTCAAGCGATCTCAAGTATCTATCCATATGTCAATAGTATCAATGTCAAACTTGAAGTATGACAGCTTTTTTTCTCGTGAAAAAGGCAATGGTATTATATCTATTCAGGCATAGTATTGGTAAAACTCTTTTTTTTTTAACTTGTAATTTTGTCAATAAAGAAAAATAAATCTAAATAAATATTTTGCCGTGTTCAGGAGGCAAAACCCTTTCGATTCGTATAGTAATTTGCAGGTGTCACCAAAATGAAATGTTGTCAATTGGACGATGCTTTTTTGTAGCGCAAGTAAAAACAAAATGTATGGGATACGTAACAAATTTTGATAACAGTTACCCTTTGAGTAGTCAGCTTAACGGGAAAAGGTGGACCTTCTCCCGTTAAGTTGATAACTCGAAGGACAATTGTTAGTAAACTGTGTGATTTATCGTATAAGTTGTGTTTTCATTTGTAGTACAAAAAAGCACCGTCCGATTTCAATAAAATACTGTAGTTTATTAGAAAACTCAATAATAGTAATGAGGGCGCTACTGCACTTCCGGCGTGCGCTCGCGCAGCCTTAAGAGTCCACCTATGATAGAGTTCCGTAATCAGAATCTCAAAAACCATAATGCATTTGTATCGGTTCTTTGGATATCGCACTGCCAGATCAAAAGTGTAGCAACTCAAAATACAACTGTATTTTAAAATCAACTTTAATACAACGACTATGAGCTTGAAACAAAACTAACAATGATTTTGAGTTGATGCTGTCTTGATCTAGCAGTGCGATATATTCAACTTGATCGTATTTCCTTGAGACTGGCAAACGTGAAAACACCATTAGAAACAAAATCCTCGTAAGTTTTATTTTTCAAACATGACACTGGGTTTTGCATGGTTTTGGTTGGTTTTGTTTTTTTTTTCGATTCAGTAGTTGAGGATATGTAAATTCTTAATCCTGGCAAACCATTTTTTCAATAAATGTTGTGGTTTAAAGTAAACAGTAAATAATTGGATTTGACGCTGCCATCAAGGCGCGCGTGATCTATCTCGTTGTATGTTCTCGCTCGTCGCTCAGTGCGTCTCTATCGTTAATGCCTAGATAGAAAGGGAGATCCGAGCGACAACTTAGTCTCGAGCAACTTGTGCCAGCCGCACTGATTAGATGCGTCAGTCATCCCTGTTACTTCTTCCCTTAGCTTCTTCATGGACTTCCAATGCGGGCCGAACGTAAGTCCTTCGGACTCCGTGGGCTTCCAAATGGCCTTCATGTTTAAGAAGCACTGCCTGGCGCGGAACCACTACGAGGCGGACCTGAAGGCCTGGGGCTACCGGGAGCACGCGGGCCCGTTCCCCCTGCGGCCCGGCCAGGGGTTTGTCATCGACGTGCTATGCGAGCAAAACTCTTTCCTGGTGAGGATCTGGTGAACAAGTCGGTTTCAAAAAAAATTTTTAGACAAGCTTTTGCTGTCTATAGTAGTTTTTGACAAAACGTCGGGCGTGACTGGCTGCGCGGCCCTCGCTCGAGCCGCTCTCTGCGTTGTATTTTAGAGGGGCTGCGGGGTTGGGGGGCCGTTGAAGTATTACGTAAGCAGATTTATTACAATTATTTACCCCCCCCTCCCCCTTGTCAGCAAAACTAAGCAAAGCTCTTACCCCCCCTATGCTTACGTAAACATTCGTGTATGCATTTTTCTATTCTTATTCTTATTACTTTGTGTAACTTATTTTTTTTTACTTCTTGGTTTCTTGCGCACCTTCTCCGCAATGACGGTCTTGTCCTAAGCGCTGGTAGATTCACTGTACATTACCGACGTGTAAAAGAGCCCGCATGTGGCCAATTTCCTGAATAAATATTTTGAATTTTGAATTTTGATGTAATGGAGTAGAGCTCTTGTGGATTGAAAACACGTTTGTATACGTTTGTTTGTAGGTGGACATCAACGGCTACACGTTCTGCGAGTTCAGCCACCGGCTGCCGGCGGAGACCATCACCCATCTGTATGTCCAGGGCGACGTCCAGCTGGACAGCGTCGAGCTCTTGGTCTAGCGTATATGCGTGCACCGAATTCAGGTGGGTTACATACATACATAAACTCATGCCTTCATTCCTATCGCCACTCCAATGGACTTCCATTGGGATGAAGATGGAAGTTGTAAGAGTACTTACCTTACTCCGTGTTTTTTTTTCTAGTTATGCCGAGGACCGCTCTATGCACATGCACCATCGAAGACAAGACAAGATTCAAATTAAACTGGAAATAGTTGAAACATATAACACAATAAAATGGGTTTGAAAACTTAATTGTGCATTTCTTCCATCTTGGGTCGACTATAGTTGTGCTATTCCATAGGGCTGATCTGGCTGACAGCTGTCATTTTTTGCTCGACTGCGGCACGGAATATTTAAAAGTAGTTAAAGTGCAGTGCAGATGGCAAGATGAGCTTGACGCCTTTCACCAAGATTGGCGGGAGATTACCTTGCCCTTAAAAACGACATACGTGCAAAGGTGGGGTTGTGGCCTTCTCTTAGCAGTGAGACATTCCGGGCAAATCATAATCAGCATAGGACACCAATTTTTTTTTTTTTTTTTTTTTTTTTTAATTTATTTAGGCAACATACAGTCTTATAAGTATTACCAAAAACTACATATCATTAAGTGACCTTGAGTGCCATACTGAAATATACTAATTGCATTACATTACAGTAGAAGCGGTAAGCAATGAGACGCAAAATGAGATATTGTTTTTAAAGTTAGTAACAATTAATTATCAATGTGGAATATCTGACAACACTAAACTTAAGCTTAGCCTTATGTGAATAAACTTGTAGGTACATCAGAGTGGTAGAACAACAGATAGTAAACCTTTATAGGTACAAGGAACAGATTCGAATACAAGTACCTAATAGTAAAGAAAAAAAAAACAAAGAAAAGGGTGACCTTTGCTAGTATACTAGCGGCTAGTATACTGGGATCCAGGAGGCTAAACAATAAAAAGAGTGTAGGGTACATAATACTTAATAACAACAAAAAAATGAACTTTTTTTTTTTTTTTTTTTTTTTTTTTTTTTTTTTTTTTTTTTTTTTTTTACCCATGTTCATGTCTGGGAACGCAGCAATCAAGTAAGACAAGAGTTAAAGTGACGAATCACTTGATCTTTGAACTTATTACAATTTTTAGTTTTGAAAATATCTATATCATATAATGTTTTATTGTAATAATCGAGACAGCGAATAAAGAAGGCATTTGAAGTGTAAATAGTAGTAGAGGCAGGTACAACAAATAAGTATCTGCGGCGTGTAGGGCGATGAGGAACTTTAAATGATATTCTACCAAGAAGTGAGGGGGAGTCGATGACGTAATGCAGTAATTTGTAAAGAAACATGACGTCAAATTGGTTTCGACGACTGTCTAACGGTAGCATTTTGTAACGAATTAAAGCATCTTTATATAAATTATAATCATTACCACGGCCCATTCTATAATCCAGAGTTTTAAGGAATTTCCTTTGAATACGCTCGATTCTATTTTTGTGACATGCATAAAAAGGGCTCCAAATAACACTTCCGAAGTCTAAAATGGAGCGAACTAAGCTGTTATATAAGATTTTATAGGTAATTGTTTGACGAAAAGGCTTACAAACTCTAAGGATAAACCCAAGCTGTTTGTAGGCCCTTTGGACAATAGAATCAATATGCGGGATAAAAGTGAGCTTACTATCCAAAATGACGCCGAGATCACGAATTTTCTCAACTCTGTTTATATTACAATTATTAAGAGAATAATTAAATAGGATCGGGTTCTTCTTGCGGGTATACGATATGACAAAACATTTATCAGGATTTAGATATAACTGGTTGTTGTTACAATAGCCCGCAAGTGATTCCATATCAGATTCCAATTTATAACAATCATCTAAGGAAGTTATTATTTTATATATTTTTGCATCGTCGGCGTAAAGTAAATAGTTACTATGTTTAGCACAGATTCCTATGTCATTTATGTAAAGTATAAACAGCAGGGGTCCTAAATGTGATCCCTGGGGTACTCCAGAAGAGATACGAAGGAATCCTGACTTATATCCCGCAATGGAGACAGCTTGGGAGCGATTAGTGATATAAGATGTGATCCAACGAAGCAAATCTCCGTGTATTCCGGCCCTCCAGAGCTTCTCCAACAAGATCGAGTGACTAATCTTGTCAAATGCCTTGGAGAAATCTGTATACACGACGTCTATTTGGCACTTATCGTTCATGGCTTGTAATAAGTGATCCGTGAAATCTACCAAGTTTGTATCGACGGAACGACCTTTAAAGAATCCGTGCTGATTTGGGGAAATGTAATTGCGAACACAGAAAGACAGTTCGTCAGTGACAATTTTTTCCAATATTTTCCCAAATAAACATAACTTTGAAATTGGTCTGTACTGCGTGACATCGTCCCGTTTGTCATTCTTTGGAATTGGGGTGATGAGAGCTTGCTTCCAAATTTCAGGGAAAAGTCCAGAGCACAATGACAATGAGAACAGATAAGTGATCGGTAGTGTAAGCTCTCTGGCACATTTTGAAATCAACAGAGGGTGAATGCCATCAGGCCCAGCTCCTTTACTTATATTGACGGACGTTAAATGTCTTAATACAATATCAGAGTTAATTTTAATGGAATTGATGCAAAGAGGGGTGTTTTGTGGCAGACTGTTTAGATTAAGAGGATTATTTGTCGTTGGAGATACAAAAACAGAATTAAAATAATGATTAAACATATTGCATATTTCGTTGTTGTCAGTGGTGGTGTGATTTTGATACGTTAATTTATGTGGTATTTCCGGGGTATTTTGTTTGGACTTAACATATGACCAAAAATATTTAGAGTTCAATTTAATTCGGTTTTCGGTAGTTAGAATAAAAATATCATAACATTCCCGCTCCATTCTCTTAGCTCTAAGCCTAAGAGAGGAGAAAGTATCATAGTCCAGCTGGTCACCATACTGCTTCCACCTCTTATGAAACTTACGTTTCTCGTTCAGTAACTTAATTAAAGGCTTAGAAAACCAACGTGGGAAATTATTGGATGTTTTCAGTTTTCTTAAGGGGACATGACGAGCTGTTGGTGAATGGTGACACCACAGACCTGAGTGTTTCCAAGTGTAGATTCTGTCTCCACACGCTTGCCTTCACCGGCCGGCTGCAGTGTACGAAGACGAGGAACAGACCCTCGCCTCTAGCTTGCCTTTATCGGCCGGTAAGAGAGGAGTCGCAAGAGCTATATGCTCGAAGGGTGGTAGGGTCTGTACCGACCCTAAGGTGCTCACTTGCCACTTATGCAACACGTCCACCCTCAGCCCCCCTGGAACTGTTGCCTCTCTGGTACAATATACATGCGGATATTTCGGGAGGGCATCCCATTGAGTTGGCAAGTCACCATCTGTCATTTCAACCAAAGTAATTAGAATTGGCCATCAATAGCCCAGGTCACCAATTCATATAAGTTTATTCACAGTTCACATTCTTATAACTTATAACCGGTGGTTGTCAGTGAGAGAATACAGTGTGAACTTAGGGACAATCGCCGGTTGGTGTCCTATCACTACAAAAGTAAGACTGCACCGAGCAAACGTCGAGCAAACTCAATAATAGTAATGAGGGCGCCACTGTACATCCGGCGTAAAAGTTCCGAAACTCCCGTAGTCCCGTGATTGATAAAGAAATACAAGGAGGTAATAATAAAGGTAGGGACACCATATCTATTAGGATTTAGCCTTTTCGCCGCCATTGACTATACGAAAGTTATCCTCACACGCCAATGACAGCTTAAAACCACAGATAATCTCAAGCTTACGACTCAAAAGCACTATCTGTGACAACTACAAGCGTCTTGATGGCGTGGCAGACACGACAGTACACGACACGAGGTGTTCTTGGCGTTCGAAGGGTTAACCCTGTCAATCTAATATAGCTGCACTTTTTGTTTTGCGTTTTCTCTGTAGATTATTAATTTAATGTTAAGCTTTATTCATTTTCCCCCTGTGTCTATAGTACCATTGATTTGTACCATCAATGGTACAAGTGATACTACTATGTGTCCTTAGTACCATCAATGGTACTACCGATACTAGCACGTGTCGCTAGTACCATTGCATCGAAAACATACAAAAAATATATACATATAAAATGTAAACATTTAAATATGAAAATGAGGTAGGTTTAGGTTATGTTAGTTTAGCAGCAGGCCCGGAGGGCCAAACCACCCAGAAATAGGAGCTCCGCGATAACGGAGCTCCGTCGACACTGTCTGATTGATTTAAAATAAGAGTGTCGACGGAGCTCCGCTCCCGCGGAGCTCCTATTTCTGGGTGGTTTGGCCCTCCGGGCCTGCTGCAAAACTAACATAACCTAAACCTACCTCATTTTAAACAACTCGTTTTGTACACATCGTGTAGGTGTATGACTAGACAGAACAAAAAAGTACAATTTTAAGTATTTTTTTTAATATTTTTTTTTCACAAGTAAATACACGGTATAAACTAGTATCTTTTTCAATGGTACTAAGGACACATAGTAGTATCACTTGTACCATTGATGGTACAAATCAATGGTACTATAGACACTGACTTTTCATTTTTCCTTTCTATAGGTAGGTACTTACTTCGGGTGAATAATAAACAGCAACCTTTATTTTCGGGATCTTTTTGTTTTGAGTTTTCTTTGTAGTTTATAAAAGGTTACATACGTACATACATACATTAAATCACGCCTGTTTCCCAATGGGGTAGGCAGAGACCACTTCTTTCCACCTGCTACAATCTTGACAAATTTCATTCGCTTCTTCAACATTCATATATCGAGTCATGCACGCACGTCGGATTCGGCTCTTTTCCAGTATTTCTCCAATTTGATTCGAAAAGGTACGCCTAGGTTAAGCTTTATAATTTTTTCCTTTCTAAATATAGGTACTTACTTCAGGTAAATAATAAACATTGAGTCAACAGCAACCTTTATTTTCGGAACCTTAATAGCTTAATAGATACACAAGTCTACAATAAAGCCGTAATAACAAACTGAACTTGGCCAAGAGCCGAAGACACGTCTCAAAACACGTCGGAAATTACAGTTTTCACTGACTTGACGTTTACTTCAACGTGTCCTGCCTCTTGAGACGCACGTCTCAGCCATGATCACTTATTAGGACACTTATTTCGACTCGTGAGCCGCGTTTTCGTGTTTACCGTTGGCTATGTCTGGTTGACCAAATAACTCAGTAATCAGTACCATAAATATGATGACGTTTTAGGTTAAGTTAGTTCTTCAACCGACCCTAAAGGCCACTCAGAAATGGGAGCTCCGCCATAAGGGAGCTCCGGTGACTCTGTTAAATTTGACTTTGGAATATAAATTGTGGTCAACCGGTCATAGCCAACCGTACCACAGGTGAAGACCGTTAGAAGTGACATTGTGTCAAACCGCTGCAGTTTGCAAGATCATAAAATGTTTAGTTTAATAGGATTTAATAGGATAAAGTCACCAGTGGTCAGCCGGAGACCTGTAGTCGGCCTCTGCATATACTTTGTATCAGTGGGAAGAGTACGAAATACATATTTCCCACTCTTCGCACTCATATAAGATCGACTACTGGTCTCTGGCCGACCACTGGTTACTTTACACTACCAGAATTTGGAATATACTGGAATCTCAAAACTACATTGAAATGACGGTCTTGTGTGTTTATTTTTGCCAATATTTTGAAAGTAGTCCTTTGGAAATCTGGTAATGAGTAGTCTGCATTGAATTACTGGTATTTTGGGAATCAAATTGAACCAATTTTCCGTAAAACTGTATTTAAACAGAATATACCTACGTACAAGATGAAGCGTATACTCTCACGACGACATACTTAGTATTTTGTCAGATTATTTCGTAATCGTTTTGCCATCTCAATTAGCTTAGAGCTGACTGAGAAAGCAAGATAAATACGAACATTTCCGACCAAAAATGTATGTTTATTCACCACAACTGTACCCTATAGAAGAATGTACTAATTCACGTGATACCAAACGCCAGAGAGCTTGCGAATTTTTAAAATAGAACCTTTTTCCTCGTAAAGCCCCCCATACTGAAAAATGGGAGTTTTTTGTAACTGGGACTTTGAATCTACAATCAAGGGCATAAAGTTCAATTGCGATTGTTCGAAAATCCAATTTTCAGTTAATGAGCATAGGAAAATAAACCTTATTCTTATTGAAACATTGTTCAAAGTAAATTGCCTTGATTATGTACATCGTATTGTACACCGGGCCTAACGAGGTTATACTTTGTAATACGCGTAAACTAATCATTCCATTTTCTTATTCATATTTGACACACCGCCATCATCACAAGAGGTTTTAGTTTTTAGTTTAACCGCATCTACATAAAGACCAAAATATATTGTATTTCATCAAAGCCGTTGTATTGCGGGACGTGACATGAGCGTTCATTAAATGTCAACGGATTATAAAAGGTTAAAGTCGATCTCAAATGCTTTAAATTAAATTAGATGGAATTGTACCTCGTGCCGCAAAACAATAGCTCTATTTAAATACAATATATTGTTTCGTTGAAGTGAACGCGGTCAAACTAATAACCAACGTTGGTATTTTTTTCGATTTATTCCTTTTTCGGCACATTCCTTTTTGGACATATTCCGTTTTCGGCATATTCTTGTTTCGGCACAGTTTAGTAAATAAATTATACTATGAAATACTTGTGACTTTGCTTGCGTAATAAAATAAAATAATATTTATTAGTAAAATATTATATTTTAATCAATAAAAATAAAAGACAAAAATTAAACTGTTTTATGATAAGCAAGTCAGATAACATTGCACATAGTTTTTCGTTAGCTTCCCTTATTGACAATGACATTAAATTGATTTAGATTTATCAAATGTTGTTATAAGTGGACAGTGCTATTATGCTGTTCAATTGATACGATCCTCATTACAAAAATTACATTACTATTTCACTGCCATCTTACCTTGTATTAGGTATCTGTTGTGGGTAAGTGTATTACAAAATAGCCCAAGGCATTTTAAAATTTCAGGTTAATGATGCTTTCGGAATTATGACTCTTCGGGATGTTCCCATCCACGGGTGTGGTGGTTGATGTTTCATGTAATTTTTGTCGGGAAAGTTCGTAGTTATCTCTACGACAAGCAAAGCGAGCGAGCGAGATAACAGGAACTTACATCAAAATACGATGTCAAAACATTATTTACTACATCTGATAAATATTACTTCAAGCAATACATATTTATTCGATGAGGTATTTGTAGTATTCACCATTGGAAAATATTTTATTGTATTTCTTTCTTGCACGCTATTTATATATACTTATGTCTTGAAAATAAAAATAACTATACCTAGGATTAATTTCATTTGTTGTATATAATGATTTATGCCAAAAACGGAATGTGCCGAAACAAGGATATGCCGAAAACGGAATATGTCCAAAAAGGAATGTGCCGAAAAAGGAATAAATCTTTTTTTCGCTTGCATTGTGAACATTAAAATATTCTAGGTACGATTATGAATGATATAGCTAGAACCTAAACTAGTAACCATAAGAATGCGTTCCCACGGTAAATGTGGTGATATTTAGTGATAAACATACGACGTTCGTCGAAAAACTTCGTATTTATATTGCTAACTAATTTAGCTTTAGCACCTATCAATAAGTAAATCGATAAATAACTCTACACGAACAGTTCTATTACGTTGCGCTACATTCCTATCTTTGTAGTTACTCTCATGTCGAGTGCAGTTAGTGCACTGGCTAGCTCCTGTATCCCAGTATTATATCGTGCTCGTAGGGAGATTAATCGTCACTGCTTTGAAAAAACCTCGTATCTCATATTTCATGACGTACGATTTTAAACTTAAAGGTGAAAAGAATTAAGTTCAAACTCATACATATCGAAAAATCAGATACGAGTTTTTTTCAAAGTAGTGACGTAATGTTACCATATCGTATTTTATAGGGCAAATTCGTTATTATCTCACTTTCTGTTAGCTATCGATGGTTAATTACTGAAGCTGACTGAGAAAGCACGATAAATACGATTTTTTCTGATAAAATTTGATATAGTTCATTAGTGACTTCATCAGATCTGTAGTGTCCTAGCTAGCGTAGTTAGTGTCATATCTAGTGTAGTGTGCTGGTTATTCATCTGGTATCTCAACGTGTTTGAACGTGTACGTAGGGTACACATAGATTTAGTGTCATTAGGTACAAATGGAAAATCGTCCACTTGAAATTATACATCAGTTCAGAAGAAATACAACAAAAAGGAAAATTGACCATCCTGAATAACGTCTAAAATGGAATCATGTCCCATGGTAAAATTGTCCAATGTGACTCAGAAATATGACCAATTATAAATACGGCCTAGATACCTAAAATAATATATTTATATATTTATATGGCCTTAATTCATATTAGAATACATTCACTTGTGCGTATTTTATTTTGCTCATAATATAATAGACCAAATTCCATTCGGACTTAATTAATTTACAACAAAAATAAATCTGTCTAATAAATACCTACTTTTTAGCACGATTACATTTTGACTAAATTCACTTTGGATACTATTACTTTTGACCCAACTTCAGAATGGTTATTTCACGTGGACGATTTACCATTTGTACCTAATGACACTAAATCTACACACTTTTTAATAAGACCAGCGTCAGCGTAACTAGTGTAGTTAGTATTTTAACTGGAGTAGTCAGTTTTCTAACTAGAGTAATAAGTGTCCAAACTAGTTTAGTGTCATTAGTATAGTTAACGTCCTAACTAGTGTCCCTAAGGTGCGTCTACTCCAGTTTAGTGCCCTAACGTAGGAAGGATCCATACTACTAGTTTAGTGTCATAACTAGTATAGTTAACGTCCTAACTAGTGTCCCTAAGTTGTGTCTACTCTAGTTTAGTGCCCTAACGAAGGAAAGATTCATACTAGTATAGTGTCCAAACTAGTTTAGTGTCATAACTAGTATAGTTAACGTCCTAACTAGTGTCCCTAAGTTGTGTCTACTTTAGTTTAGTGCCCTAACGTAGGAAAGATTCATACCTACTAGTATAGTGTCCAAACTAGTTTAGTGTCATAACTAGTATAGTTAACGTTCTAACCAGTGTCCCTAAGTTGTGTCTACTCCAATTTAGTGCCCTAACGTGAGAAGGATCCATACTAGCGTACTAAGTTAGTGTCCAAACTAGTTTAGTGTCCCAGCTAGTCGTCGTGGATCTCAATGTGGTCGATCACAGCGTCGCCGCTTACGACGAAGTGGGTCACCGCGTCGAGCTCGTACCGGTGGGCGAACCGGCAGCAGTGCGCCCCGTCCACGTCGACCTGCGGCAACGGTAGAAGGTGGTCACTCTTGGTATATCATTTGGGTAAGGACTTCTATGAAACTTTTCCGTTGTGACACGAAAGTTAGCCATACAATTGTAGGGATAATTTTCGTCGCACAACGGAACTATTTGCGCCTTCGTTGTTTACATGGTTAACTGCGCTTAACTGTGGTCGAACTTTTTGGTCCTTACCCATTTATCGCTGCCCTCGGGAACTTATTTAAGGGTATAAGCTATCTTCATTTCAAATTCCATCCATTTCCCTCCAGCCGTTGGAGCGTGAAGGATTAACAAACACACACACAAGCTTTGGCATTTATAATATTAGTGGGATTTGAATTCGATTTTGAATCGAATCAGCGCGAGCTAGGCAATGCCAATAACCGGTTATAACCGGATTTAACCGGTTATTTCCATACAAAAACTGTTAGTAACCGGTTAAATTGCACTCCCTAGCGCGAGCCCAACTCGCAGCTCGACCATTTTTAGTACCTATTAGCTGTTTTTGTCCTGGGTTTATTACACTATACGTTATTCAGCGAATCCTAAATGACGGTGGTGGTGTAATAAGGGAAAGAGAGTAAGTTTTACTTGTGGGAGGACCTTGTGCAGGGCCCGTCCGGGTTGGTACCACCATCTTATCCATTAACCTACCGCCAAGCAGCAGTGTTTGCATTGTTGTGGTCCGGTTTGGGGATAAGACAGCCGGTGAAATGACTAGCATAGAGGCAGACCATCTTAGTCCTCAGGGTTGGCAGTGCATTCACAGTCTTGTGAATGAGAATGTCTATGGGTCACAGTTTCAACTTACCATCAGGAGGCCTGTGTGCTCGTTTGCCTTCCTATGCCATAAAAAAAACCCCTATTTAGAGCGACCCGACTTAATGTGTCCTAAATCGAATAACGCAATCTACAGCAAGACTACATTTGTTTTGATTTTTAATAGTCTTCCTCAAGAATTTAAAATGCTCGAGGGACATCAATTTAAGGTTAAACTGAAAAAGCGGCTGTATGTTTTTTTTTATGGCATAGGAAGGCAAACGAGCACACAGGCCACCTGATGGTAAGTGGAAACTGTGACCCATAGACATTCGCATTCACAAGACTGCAAATGTGCTGCCAACCCTGAGGACCAAGATGGAATGCCTCTATGCTAGTCATTTCAACGGCTGTCTTATCCCCAAACAGGAACACAACAATGCAAACACTGCTGCTGCACAAGGTACTCCCACAAGTAAGTAAGTAAGTTTTATACATTAAATGTTTTTTGATGATGACAATTATAAATAGTCACTCAACTTAAGTTTACGGATGGATTCATAACGTTTTAACTCTAAGCCTAAATGATATTGTATGCCCGGAATGGGCAACGGTTGGGACCATAATATATTTTGTTAACCATCCATTTATACACAGTTCACAATTAAATATTTTCTTATTCTTATTCATTGTGAACGAGTCCTAAGAAGATTATGCAGGGCCGGATTTAAAGGAGGGCGAACAGGGCCACAAAATATATAGGTAATCTATTTGAAAAATAATGAGAGGATACACTCCTTGGGGGAGGCCTATGTCCAGCAGTGGATGTCTTCTGGATGATGATGATGAAGATGACTCTTTTGTTGCCCCAGGGCCTCCCCACCTCTAAATCCAATCCTGAGATTATGAACTCACGATGAAGCTTTCGTCGGTGCAGTGGATCATGACCTCGAAACTGCCACCAGGGAGCATCGGCATCTTGCCGGCGTCCTCGGTGGTACCCCAGCTGCGCGCAGGCGTGAAGCTGTTCCGCAGCACATGGTTGTGCTCGAAGCTGAAGTCCACCTGGAACACCACGGGGGCACCGTCGCCCACGCCGCACGAAAAGTGGAACAGGATGCTGCCAGTCAAACGTCATCGTTATAGAAAGGTCATTGCTGGAATGGTGTCAAACGTCGTCTTTATAGAAAGACCATTGCTGGAATTATGTCAAACGTCATCGTTATAGAAAGGTCATTGCTGGAATGGTGTCAAACGTCGTCTTTATAGAAAAACCATTGCTGGAATTATGTCAAAAGTCATCGTTATAGAAAGATCATTGCTGGAATGGTGTCAAACGTCGTCTTTTGTTTCCGATTCTTGATTTTTTTCCAAGTAGACTTTTTTTTCTTTCTAGTTTATAAGGTAACGTACTTCTCGGCTTGAGGCTTAGCCGTGCCCACGACAAGGATCGAGCGGCCAGGGAAGATGCCCCCGGGCAGCGTCTCCACCATGGGCAGCGCCTGCGAACACCGTGCGTACATGCTTTTAGCGAGCGAGCGTGGTTCTTTTAAAAACGCGGCGAACCGGCGAGTTTAAGTAGTCCCGTCAGAGCGTATTTTAGCGCGTACATCCTCAATTAGGCAACCTATTCGTCCGTTCGCCAGAAGCCCTGCTTAGCTACAAATTTCCCTATTTGTGATTCTGGTAGTAGGTACAGTCGACTTCATAAATATACTTTAGGTGCTTGTCTATTTAATGCCATGTTTACAGTGCCATACATGAATTGACAGAGCGAATAACGTGACAAGGTACTAAAGTATATATATATATATATTTATCAACTCGATTGTACAAACAGGAGTAAGTATGACATAACTTCATAATAATAATTAAACTAGGTATGAGTACCTATGTAAACTTAATGGGAAAAATCTTTATCATATAATGCTATACATTGTGTAAGTATTCATTTGTACAACAAATAGCCATGCTTCGATTTCAAGACAATACTTTACTTTACTAGAAAACACAACAATATAATGAGGGCGCCACTGGACGCTCGCTAGACTGCAGTGCAGTCGGAACCGTCGCTCGCTCGATCAGAAAAACCTTGCATGCTTTATGTTACATTTGTTCTAATTTTTGGTAACTTTTTATATCAAATAAATTTAAATAATAATAATAATAAATAATAAAATCCACCGGCATAAAACCGTGTTTAGAGAATAAGGCTGGTGTCCACCACAGCTGCGACATTGCGTCATTGGATATCATATTCGCAAAACATCATACAAGAAAAACATCACATTAGCAAAACATCATTATTATTATTAGTAAGACATGACATGAATAAGACTGTGTCAACGGAGTTCCGCTGCCGCGGAGCTCCTGTTTGTGGGTGGTTTGGCCCTCCGGGCAAATTGAATTTAATATTTATAGATTTACTAGCTGACCCGGCAAACGTTGTTTTGCCATGTATGTAAAATATAGGGATGGACCACCCTTATCACTTAGGGGTATGAAAAATAGATAGTAGCCGATTCTCAGATCTACTGAATATGCATATAAAATTTCATAAGAATCGGTCAAGCCGTTTCGGAGGAGTTCGGTAACTAACATTGTGACATGGAAATTTTAGATATTAGAAGATATAATGCTTGACTAAGTTAAGTAGGTAGTACCATTGTCATATTTTAAATATATTTAAAAAATGTCTGACTGCCATGTTTCTTGCGGCGTTTCTTCTCAGCAGTGGTCTCCTCTTGTGAAGCGCTAGTAGATTCTTGACGTGTAAAAGTGTACTTACTGAATAAATGTCTTTATTTTATCTTTACTGTAAATCTACATAACCTAAACCTAACTACGATTCTATAATCGAACCCGACTATTTGTAAATATCATGTTTTGCGAATATCGTGTTATAGCATGATGTTTTGCGAATGTGATATTCTGCGATCGTGGCGCCGACCCCAATTAAGTTGGGATAAGGGCAGAAGATGAGAATGATGGTTCGTTCAGCGCAGCTCTTCAACCTTGCACAGCGCTCGTAGATAGAAAAAACTTACAGGCTTTCGGATCCACACCATTTTTTCTCAAGTTGTTAACATTTTATTTAAATTGAAGTGGATGGTTTTTTGTTGCTGTTGCCCCCCCACGTTACCCCTTGAACAACAAAGTCAGTGTCACTGGTTTGACGTTAGAGTAAACGGACCATAGTTTGACAGATCTGTGGACAGAGGTCAAACAGAAAAGCCAGTAAAGAGTTATACATACATACATTAAAGGTACGCCCACACCAATGCTGAAACGACGGTGACGGTACGGAATCGCAGTGACGCATCGTATGCGTACCGTTTTTACCGCATGCCCTCCACACCGCTGCTGCTTAACGGTGCGTAGATTACGGTGCGTCAAAAACGGTACGCATACGATGCGTCACTGCGATTCCGTACCGTCACCGTTTTTTAAGCATTGGTGTGGGCGTACCTTAAATCACGCCCGTCTCCCAGAGGGGTAGGCGGAGACCACTTCTTTCCACTTTCTACGATCTTGACAAATTTCTTTCGCTTCTTCAACATTCATACATCGAGTCAGGCTCGCACGTCGGTTTCGGGTAGGTACTTGAAAGAGTTAAAGATTTTGAAAATTGTCGGGGAGGGAAGACGGCACATTTAATTAAAACAGAAACAGAAAAGGTTACTAACTTTTGCATAGGGTATTATGGGACCAAAATAATTGCAAATTATCTCCCCATAACCCCTAGTCTAATTCTATGGAACTTGCTAACTATGTAAACAAACCGCCATATTGAAATTGTCTCTGAATGATGAATTTACTAGTGATGGGCAATACTCCTTTACTTATGTCAAACCATATCGAATAATAAAATACCGAAAGTAAAAAACAAGTAGGTACTTACTTCTTTCTATGAAAGAAAGAAAAGAAAGAAAGAAAGAAGTTTGTCGGGATCGTAGCAAGTGGAAAGAAGTGGTCTCTGCCTACCCCTCTGGGAAACAGGCGTGATTTAATGTATGTATGTATGTATGTACTTCTTTCTAATTTGTTTAATCGCGATCTGAAGAAAAATCGGTACTTGAAGATGATATATCACCAGTATTTATTAAAAAAGGGTGCCGTTATAATAATCTGTGAGTGTGATCAGCGTGAGTTAGGTAATGTGTAACTGTAACTTTAGCCACAACACTACCCATCATAGACAATTGTAGAATTTAAAAGAAACAAAAACGTCATTCCATCAGGTCCTAATAACCTAACTTATGAAACCATTTAAACTTTTAATGAAATATCCAAGATAGAGTTATATATTTTGTGATTTTGTATTTTACAATAACGACCGTTTCAATAGTTTATGTTTTCAATGATGTTTGATGAGGTGGTGTGAAAATTCAAGGAGAAACAGTGACAAAACAAAGTTAAGTCTTTTGTTTACATAGTTAGCAAGTTCCATAGAAATACACTATAGAGGGGAATAGATCGACTTACCAATAACCCTGTATATACTTAAAAAGAGATAAAATTAAAACACGTTGGACATTAAAACAACTTTATTATTAGGAACATAACGGTGTATTTATAACAATGACAACTAACGTTATCAATGTGGTACAGTCGCCAACAAACTTGGGGTCGAAAAAGTAAAACCCGACTTTGAAATCAACTAATCCTCATCACGTGCGTCGTCGCCTGATTGTATACACAATATTCACATAGTACATTTCTTATTTATAAATTATACCTTATAGAGATCTTTTTAATAAAACCTTTCATATTTTTTGCATATGAAATCCGCCAGGATGGATTTTATATGACGTCACGCGGTACACTAAGACGTTGCCGATGACAACTCATTTGTCAAAATGTGACTTACAGACTAGTAGCTTCGAGGGAACAGATGAACATACCAACATTGGTACATAGACTGTTAAAGTAATAACCCTCCTTTTTGACAGTTGTATGTCAGTATTTTGTAACCCTAATGTTGATTAAATATTATTGGTGACTGTACACTCGACTAAAGCACAGGCATCGAACACGAATAATTCCGTACATTGACTCACCATTACTTGTCTCTGTCACTCACGCACAACTATATAGCCGTCGCGCTCCCACACATTGACCGCTGGCTACATGGATTGTAACCCTTTTCCCTATAATAGTACGGCGCCCTACATTAAAGGTCAATGAACGAATTTCTTCGTGGTCGGTGTCCTCGCTATAGCAATGGAAATACATACAAATTTACATACAACATGAGTCTTGATTTAGTACTCAGTGTCATAAAAGCACGTTATTTAAGTAAGGAAATCGCCGCATAATGAGAGGCATTAATATACGAGTGAGGGTTTCATAATAAGATCACAGGAGTGTTTCAATGCCTCATTATGTTTCGTCGCATACATAACTTTATCTACTTGCATATCATAAGTTTTCTACAATATGTATGTGAAAAAACTGTATATGTGGTTGCCCTGTACCTTATTGTACAGTCAAGGTCAAAGATATGTATACACCACAGAGTGACAAAAAGCATAGTCATCTAAATGGACATAAATTTCGCTACATAAAAATATACATAAATTAGTAAGCATAGTTTGTGACATAACTATGTATACAACAGTTGCAATAATATGTCCTCATCTATTAAACCATAGACTTAGAAACAACATAAAGTTCAAAAATATGTATACACTATTAACCATACGTAAACACGACTCTATTGTCAGCGGCGTATGAACGTATTTGCGTTATATCGAACTCCATAATCTTGATGTAATCAGCCAGCCACTTGACGCTTTAGAAGCCGACTCCATATTTCCTTAACTTTTTCCGGGATTTGCCAAGTTTACGTAAATATGTCTCCGAATTTCCGAACCCTAGATATGGGAAATCCTTTTGAGGATTTTTTTTTTTAAATCGTCGTAATAAAGCCTTGGGTGTATTTAAAAATATATATTTTATAAGTAGCTATTGTAATATAATATAACATCATGATTCATGATCTGTAATCAATATAAAATAAAATTACGAAAAAAACATCTAGCTGCAGGATTGGAACGCGGGGCAGCACGTGACTCGACCTACACCTATTGCTGAGCCACAGGACCACGGTAACTGACGTCTGCATGGACGAAATATTGAAACGCATTAAGTACCTACTTTAAGTTGGCAGCTTCAATATTGCAAAATCTGTTAAACACGTAATTCGAATAACGACGTGACAGGTCAAAACATGAGACAAACGTATACAATCACAAGTCTGCACTGTTTTCGTGAATTGTCAAAACATTTTATTCAAATTTGTTTCGTGTTAACAAGACCGTAAAGTTGATTTTAGCACGTTTATATTTTGTATACATATTTCTGTAGCAGTTACTGAATCTATATTTAATGACATAAATATAAGTACAATATATTGCATCATTTGCTGGATACTAATTATGTAACTTTCAAGGTAGGTATACAAGTTTTTGAACTTGCCTTATACATATTTACGTGGCCTTTGAAATTTACATATTTATTAGTATTTGTATGAGTACATATCTTTTGAACTTTTTATGATTACCTGTTTTTTATCACATTAGTTGCATATATATCTTTGACCTTGACTGTACCTGTATCTTAATGTTTACCAGTAGCGAAGCGTCCATACAACCCGATTCCCAGCGGCTTCCCTAAATATTCCTATGCATAGAGTAGGTACCTACTAGGTATACAAACAACAAAACGTAAAACCGAAAGTAACCCGGTGTACTATAGCTTTACCTTGCTTCATAATACGATGCATGAACACGCACTAACGCCGCAATTCAATTTTATTTATTTACCAAGCCGAAATCTATCACTCGCTCGCACCCATTCACTAACCTATATTACTAGAAAGAAACAAGAACAATATTTTCGTATACACGCACACATGCTCAGTTACCTTTCACTACGCGCGCTCGAACTTACACCCACAATTAAAACCGCCATACAAGCCGGTGACTCGGCGCCGGACCTCACTAACACATTCAAACCAAATGGTATAAAATTATAGCGCTACATTAGCTTTAAACTCGCACACAGACACAGCGGCACCTGTGTGAGCACGCAAGAGGGAGAAGCACGCAAGTCCGGCCGGCGAACTACGGCTTATTGCATCCAATTTTGAACTTAAAGTGCATGCGTTAACTTTCTTTTCCCAAGGACACTCAACAACCGTCTCTCTCCCCCCTGTCCTCACGACCTTCAACTACTTTTTTCATTACGCCATTACTTTCGCGTCCTCGCGCTAAAATACGCGGTGTTTTGTTTTGATTTATAGTTTAATTGGTGTTATTACTTAACTTATTGTGTTTTATGAGACTCAACTAGTGAAATTTAGCTTGCTTAGTGTTCTGTGAATGTTTTTCTGTTTGGATTGTGTTATTTGCAGATTCGTGGCGACAACGGAGGTTTGTTTATATTTCGTTAAGTACCTAAATATTGTTATTTTTGCTTCGATCTATTAAGGTTATATTCGTGGTTTGGTTTTTAAATATTTTTGCCTGTACTCAAAGTACAAATGGCCGCATTGGTGCAAATTGAGTGTTGTCTTACAGATTACCTACTTAATGAACAAACATGTTTTTCAAAGTTATCCTTTGGAAATAAGAAACATGTCATTAAGTTAGGACGCGCTCGCCCAGACATAAAAATTGATTATAGGCGTAGAGATGGATTCTTCAAACATTTCCACAGCGAATTACAAATACAATTGGCTGACTGGCAGCTGCAAATTAAACAAATTATTTTGCTATTCATCTTTGCTGTTTTCCGATTCTAGCAGTGTTTGGAATCGAACAGGTTTTGCAGATATTCACAATTTATATAAATTCAGTTAGGGGACGCAGGACTTAAAAAAAAATTCGCCAAAATTGTATCATTATGACACCTAATTTAAATGATTTTATCGTATAGAACACGTTAAAATAAGCATGTTTTACTTGAAAAACTTTTCTCTAAAATCAAAATTGGCCGAGTTATAGGGGTTCAAATGTTGGTCATATTCAAAGCGTCAGGAACTTTAATTGTTTAGAATATACTAAAACAAGCATATTTTTTTAAACAAACTTTTCTCTAAAATCAATTATTACTGAAACATTACGGCCTTTAGGCGACTATTGTCGGTAAGTAAAAATGACGAGGTATAAAAATGTCTAATGACATTAAATAAAAATGTCGATATGTAAAAAAGCCGAACAATAAAAAGGTTGGTTAGGAAAAATGACGAAGTATTATTAAGTCAAAGTATAAAAATGTCGAGAAATGATTATGTCTACTGACCAATATTTCTTATATTCAACAATATTTCTAATTCAAATTTAACCGAGTCGACGGAGCTCCGCTGTCGCGGAGCTCCTATCTCTGGGAGTTTTGGCCCTTCGGGCCTGTTGAAAACCTAACATAACCTAAACCTACCTTATATTTATAGTTTTTTTACATCTCGACATTTTTATACTTCGTCATTTTAACATTAGGTCTTTTTTACATCTCGAAATTTTTATACTCCGGCAATTTTCATTTTCGAGTTTTTTATTTCTTGACAATAAATATAATTTCGACATTTTTATACCTCGTCATTTTTCCTCACCGACAATAGTCGCCTGATTGCATTACGGTTTGAATTAAAGTATGTAAAAAAAATAGGTTATGTTAGGTTAGTTTTTATATATTCCCGAAGGGCAAACCGCCCAGAAATAGGGAAATAAATTTGTATTTTTTCTAAGATACAATCATAATAAGCACGAAAAAGGCAAGAAAAAAAAACTTATTCTATTTTCTATATTTTATTTTCTATAAGTAATTCAGCTAGAAAACATGCTCAAAGCGAGAAACATATACGGAGTTGTATATTATTACATGAGTTTGGTAACAGTAGAATTTAAACTTTTTTTTGGTAATAATTTTGAGGCCCACAATCGTAAAGTGGAACGTAATCGAAATTTATTGAAACGTTTAATTGATACGGTCGTACTACTTGGAAAACAAGAATTGCCTTTCCGCGCACTTTTAACGCACGCGACACTTCAGCACTGCTTTTTGAGAACTAGAAAGACGACATCCATTTTTTAAGGTATGTTTTTTTTATGTTACGGAAGGGGCAAACAAGCACACACGCCATACAAATTTTTTTTGCTCCGGCTTGCCTATTTATTTACGTGACGCTTCGCCACTGATGTTTACATTAAAGTATCGGTCAGCGAGACTGTAGTGACATGCAATACTTTAATGTCAACATTAAAATACGGCCACAGATACAGGTTTCTTAACATAGGCCATTTTCTTATCGTTTCTGGACATATTATAGGGAAGTTGTGTATGATATGGAAGTAGATAAAACTAATTAAAACATCTTCTCAAGTTTCGAGTTGAGAATCATTGCGTTTGGACCGGTAGCAAAGATATTTTTTTTAAGTTTTTCCAAAACTTTGTATGAGAATCAATTTTAAATATGCAGTTATTTTTAAAGTTTGCCAGTTACATATTTAAAATTGTTTTTCATAAATATTATTACAAAAACCGATTTATATTTTCTGATATCTAAGTTATTTATATTTCTTTATCTACACACATATCACAAGTCCTCTATTATGCGTTCAAAACCCGTAGGAAATGACCAGCATTATTACAACCAATTTTACTATGAGAACTTTCTTGTCTGTGGTAGTAGGTAAAATCTGTACTGTAATGTTATTACAGTATAGATTTCTGTAACGTTGAGTTCAAATTTGGAACAGCTGTCAAAACTCCAGAGGGTCTCTATTCTAGTATTCATAGATATTAAAACAGTAATCGACTCGAAACGTCAATTCAGTTTTTTTTTTATATATAAACCGCATGACATTTGATATCGAGTGACTTGAGAATAGGGGCTTCATCCATTTGTCTATGATTAAAAAAAACATTCGTCTTGACGGAGGATCGAATTGCCGCCATGATTGTGGTCATTTGTTGGTTGGTATTTTTGCTGTTACGAAAGTAGGTTAATTCTATACTTATGATATGTGTATAGATAAAGTAGTGTATGCAACTGTACATAATTAGGCCTTAAAACACTCGTTATGCATCAGTTGCATAAACTACTATTACGCCTCTTGATTGCCATATAGACAATTTATTGCATAACGAATTAATTCATAGATCAAACAACGTGTTTTTATATAGTTTTTAGTTACAACGCCTTAAAAAAGGGAATGTTCAAGCATAAATATTTTGGTTTTTTTTCAACAGCCTTTTACACTATACAACATGGATCAAACTTTGCTTGTAATATTCATTATACTTATCCTAGAGTCTAAATCTTAATTTAAAATATTGCGTTCCTCAGAGTCATTTTACAAAGGTGCTGGCAACGTCGCATTTTTCTTAATCATTGAAAATAAATTACAATACAATACAATACAAATACTCTTTATTGAACACCAAAAAAAAAAAAAAACAAAACTCGGAACAGTACATTTTAACTATAGGTATACAACAGGCGAAAAATAGGTAAATTGATACATATCTGGGGACCATGTCACACCAATTGACCTAGCCCCAAACTAAGCTCTAGGCTTGTACTAAGTATGGGTACTAGGCAATGATAAACATAATTTTAATACATAGAAAATATCAAAACTTAGCCACAGATAATACTCGCATTCATCACATAACATCACACACTCTGCGGGTGGTAGGACCTTGTGCAGGGTCCGTCCGGATCGCTACCACCATCTTATCCATTAACCTACCGCCAAACAGCAATGTTCGCATTGTTGTGTTCCGGTTTGGGGATAAGACAGCCGGTGAAATGACTAGCATAGAGGCATTCCATCTTAGTCCTCAGGGTTGGCAACGCATTTGCAGTCTTAGGATTGCATTGCAGTCTTGTGAATGCGAATGTCTACGGGCCACAGTTTCCACTTACCATCAGGTGGCCTGTGCGCTCGTTTGTCTTCTCTATGCCATAAAAAAAAAAAAAAAATTGCCCATACCGGAAATCGAGCCCAGGACCCTTAAGACCTACACAATCGATATCTAAATAGAAATAAGTGTAATTTTATTTTTTCAAAACAACCGGTTTCGATTCCCGAGCTAAGTCATTCATCATCATCATCATCATCATCATCAGCCGCAAGACGTCCCCTGCAGGACAAAGGCCTTCCCCAAGGTTTTCCCCAACGACCGGTCCTCTGCTGCTGTCATCCAGCGGTTTCCCGCGACCTTTATCAGATCGTCAGTCCACCTTGTGGAAGGTCTGCCAACACTTCGTCTCCCGGTTCGCGGTCGCCACTCTAGAACCTTTCCGCTCCAACGGCCATCAGTTCTACGAGCAATGTGCCCCGCCCACTGCCACTTAAGGTTTGCAATCCGGTGAGCTATATCAGTTACTTTAGTTCTCCTGCGAATCTCCTCATTCCTGATTCGATCTCGCAAGGAGACACCCAGCATAGCTCTTTCCATCGCCCTTTGAGTGACCTTGAGCCTTCTTATGAGGCCCATTGTAAGCGACCATGTCTCGGATCCATACGACATCACTGGCAACACACACTGATCAAAGACTTTTGTCTTGAGGCACTGTGGTATTTGGGACTAATTGTACAGATAAAGTAAGCTAAGCACAGGTTTTTATTTAAATGTATGAATGCTGTTTATCTTCTTATTAAAATCGATGACATGCTTTCTTAAATAACAGTTAATGGCACCTATAGTCGAGTCCGGAATTAGGCGAACTAACTTGACAGTTCATTGTACACTAATGTTGCCACAGTTTGGCCAGTGCTGTTAATATCGATACTTAAAAAGTCTAGTTTATCATTATTATTGTGTTTGGAATCTAACTAATAATTATAACCTAGCAACAATACTTATTAGCGTATAAAATTAATTAAAATCGAACACAACGGATTTGGAATTATCATCGACGATATATAGCGTTTGTCTCTATCGCACTTTCATATTTTGCCAGCAAAAAAGGAATGCATGCTATATGTATGGTACATGAAATGTACCGTACTAGCCCGACGGAAGCCCCCTAAAAGGATCACAATGGCCTGTTGTAATGTCAGCATTATTTTTGTATTTTATTCCTAATTTGAGGAGTAAGTATCGTAAATATCCGCTTTAAGCCGTACATCCTTCAGATCATATTATATCGTAAAAATTGCTGTAGTTTTTCCCTATTTGGCAAGTATGTATGAGTGTGAAAGTTTCGACGACAATTACTTGATAAAATATAAATATAATCAGATTTATAGAAGGCAAAAGGTTATATCGACATATTTGTGTCGACATAAACCTATCACTATTTATTTTTTCCTATGTCTGGCAACATTTTCGGCTGTCAAGTTAGTTCGCCTAATTCCGGACTCGACTTTAGTGATTGTTGGATTATCGTCTCTATTACCTTACGTTAAAGTTCACGGGGCCAATAATTGGTAGGTGGCCAATGACAGGCAGTGGCGTGCCTAGGGTTTCAGAATAGGGCAAGCCGAGAGATATGTTTTGTAGTTTTTACGGTTATTATGGATAAATTTATCTTGTTACCACATTACTGATCAATCTTCACTTCACTCTGCAGTTGTAGGTATAGGCATTTGCTTACGTGGACGAGCTCACCAAAGCACCCTGAAGGCATGTTACCACTAGATATAATTTTACAGACATATCAGCAATTGCATACTTTCGGTGGCCTTGAAAAAAGCCGCTTGGTTTGTATGAGAGAATAAAATAAAGGTCCAACTTCTTATTTTAACTTTGCTTGCCTAGGGAGAAAGCAATAAGTACTTACTTTTATTTCAATTACCTATCTAAAAATTAAGTACATACCTACATATTACACAACAAAGTTAAATTAAATTATTATTTGTATACATCGAATGTGTTTTTCTAAAACGCCATCGTACCTATTTTGAAAGTAGCGACACAAGCTCTAAAAAATTACCCTTATTCAATGAAGTTTTAGACTCATCGTGACCTCTGAAGGGAAGTTCTTGTTGTGCTAAATGACAAACAACATCGACTAATCTTTGAAAAACGCTACTATTGTTATCAACACGCATGTTGTTTTGTAATTTCCTTTGATAATTAGCGCAATAAAGATGTCTCAATTCGCTGTTTACCAAAATCACTAAAAGAAATTACCGCGTTCATGTGTTTTCGAGAATTCATGTGTCTTTTAATGGCGCCAGCTAAATTATTTAAATCGTCATAACCAGATGTATTCTACACGTTTTTGTCGTTAGAAAAGAAAATACAACACCAGCAATATAACTTATTAGAGTGCGAACAACCAACAATCCAATGAGTTTTGTACACTGACCTGTTAAACTGCCTTTTGTGCGATTTACTACTCTGAGAAATACACAAGTCAGGCGTAGGTTTTGCCGAAGAAATAAGTACCTTTTTCTCTGCAAAGTCCAAACATTTTACCTTTCCGTCGACAAGCAAAGTTTGTGCACACTTTAAAATATCACAGTCACACGGGACTTCCTCCATTGTCAATCTAATTGAATCACAACTCACAACACCACAAAAAAAAACGTATTATTGCACTGACCGCGCCGCGCTTCTCAACGCCTAAACAAAACAAAACAAACTATTCAACACGTGAATAAAAGCATTTGTCAACAAATAGCAATGGCGGCTCAACGCGCGCTCCGCGCCTGCGCGAAGCGAATTTCGCATTTACTATGGACTCGTGTACAACTTCATACGCAAGCTTGGCTTTTTACTCTCATACTATTTGCCATATTAATACACGAGCAGACGTTTTTGGGCATATGCCGTTTCGGTGGGTAAGACAGAGAATATGAAAGCCCGATTGCAAGCCAATACGTGCGAGCGAGATACGAGCTAGCCGCGTCATGAATAGTTCGACTGGTTGCCGCACAGCGCTGAGCGCTGTGCTGCGTAGGTGGCGGCCGGCGGTGCGCGGTAAAATTTTGTAGGTACTACTGTTGAATGTAATTTGATTTGAAGAATTTAGTGAGAGCGCGCGGCGCGCGAAGGTGAAATACCTATCTAATACATTACGTGGATTTAATGAATAGTTATTTTTGTAAGGCAAGGCAAGCCCGGCTTTTGGGCTTATATGGCAGTACCGCCACTGATGACAGGGTAGTTCACCCTACCTATTGCACATTTGAAAAAAATAATTAACTTCATATCAATAATCAAGAAAAACTAGGTCTTTGCAAACGTCTAGGTCTTTGCAAAAAGGCTCTTAGGGTTTAACTGGCGTGACACAAATCTCATAAGAACTTGAATCTTATATAATTACATTAAGGTATAATATACCACAGCAGGGCCCACAGTCCCCTGTATCACTATGGATAAAGCAACCGTCACTTTCGCACTTATATACTGGTCAGAAAGGGATAGTTGTTTTGTCCACATTAATAAACACGACTTATGGATTATTACACTATTTGATAAAAAAATCAAGCATCATTGCATTTTAAAGCTTCTTGAGATGACATAACCTAAAAATAAAAATGAAAAAATTGGACGCTGTTCAGAGTGGAATTGGCAACATTTATTTTTCCAAAATCTGTAGCTTGTGTTGCCATACTTGCCATGCCAAATAAGAATATTGTAATTCTACTCGTTATGATTAAAACTGTTTTTTTTACTAGAACAAAGTATTTGAATAAGTACATTTTTACTGCGTTTACAATAGTGCCGATTAGGGCCTTACCCCCCCACTACTGTGTTTTTTTTTTTCCACCTGTCATTACCAGGGGTAACTAGTTGCTAGAGTCCACCAGCGAGTGGTGACCAGGGACCGGCCCGCTAACCCAACCCATTCAAGGGGTTTGGAATGGGTTTTTATAAGGATTTATTTAGAAAATTGAATCCTGTCGATTTAATCCATTTCTGGCTTTCATCCCTGGTCGATTACGAGCTGCGGGGTCCATGTGAACGGAGAAAATAAATGGGGGTCCCATTTAAGCAGGCCGTGACTGTCATTTTGGCTTTCCATTAATGTAATAAGTAGACCCCGCTATCGGAGGTGCAAAATAGTAGCTGTCAAGTTCTTAGGGATGGGTAAAAATATTCATGATGTCGATATCGATATTCTTACTTTATCTGTACAATTAGTTTTATACATGTACCTATACCATTTTTTAGATTTTTTGGAATCCATGATAATCATTGTCATCAGAAATGTAAATAAAAATAAATAGTGCTCAGATATATTGGGTTTATTGTTGAATAAATTCATCGTGACTGCACTAGATTATTGCAGAGAAACTGAAAAAAAACTGATCGTTCATTGACAATACGATATCACTTTAAGAGACATTTATTAATTATTTAATTTTTAATTTATATAAGAATGGTTCGTGCTATGAAGATAACGATAATTTGTTAGTAATGATGAAATATTGAAGAATTTTATTTATAAAAATTAAAAATGTTTAACACATTCATTTTGTAATTATATAGCCCTGTTTTATAAAATAAACACGTTTAATTAAAGTCCTAGACTCTCTCGACATATAGCTATAATTATCGACATATAGCTAGTATTTCACAATATTTTTTACCCATCCCTAAGAACTTGACAGCTACCATTTTGCACCTCCGATAGCGGGGTCTAGTAATAAGCCATTCATACATAGATAGTAGGTACCTACTTACGTAATACTTTGTTATAATAAATACACTGAGGGACAAAAAAAACGGGTCAGAGTGCGTTTTTCATACTAAAGAGGCTATTTCGAAGCCTTGGTTCCTCGCCAGGAGATGCTTTTAGTGAAATCTTATGATGGATACACCGAGCATCGATACAGGACTTCCAGATTGCCTAGGATACCCAACTGGTTGAATCTACGGCTAACGCCGGAATTGATCATGATCAAATGGCAATAAAATGTAAGGAAATCCAAATGCTGACCCAAACTCTCTTGCTGTGATGTTAAATGATTGTGCGATAAGTTAGGTATCTTAAGTACATTTGGCCCCCTCTATTGAACCCCGGAGTATCCACCATTAAACCTCACTCAAAACAACCCCTGGCAAGGAACCATGGCTTCGAAATAGCCTCGTTTGTATGAAAAACGCTCTCTGACCCGTTTTTTTTGTCCCCGAGTATAAATAAACAAATATTATCTATATAAATTACTTTCAAATTTTCAATTACGTAAATATTAGGTAAGCAGGGGGTCCGTCCGTCCAGGGGGACCATATCAATATTAGCGGTTTGTGAGCGAGTAGAAAGACAATACTTTAACGCGTCAAAGGCAATATTATTTTAAACAGCAGAATGGGACAGGCAGTGTCTTACCTCTATACGCTACTGCACTATGTAAAATTATTGTGATACGTTTTCACAGCCTAAAGCAACTGTCGTCACTGAACTAACTAAAAAATAAATCTATTTCAGTGTATAATACAATGCTTGTATAAACCAACACTGTCAACTCCTATCTAAGTAAACCCGGTAATGTATACGACGCACGAGTTCGTTGTCAGAGTAACGTACCCAAAGGGTCCTATTTCTAAGGCTCCGCTGTCCGTCTGTGTTTTTTATTATCAAAAATAGCTTTGCGTTTGACCTCTGAGGCACTACGTAAGCTCCATTCCTGTCTCTCATCATTCGAGACTGAATCGAGAGAAAAGGATGGAGCTTCGAACTTCGAAAACCGGTGGATCATGTGCGTGCGTAAGAGACACATTTACACCTTAGAGTGAGCAACATATTCTTTCATATCACTCTTACGTATTGCTCCGTCCCTTACGCCCATGATCCGCCGACGTGCAGAGGGGCCATTACCTGATGTCTGGTCTGTCAGCTGGACTTTTATAGACACTAATTTCATAGACACTATCAATTCACAGAATTTTCGTTTCATCATCTTCTTCAAGTGCCTCTCCAACTAGTGAAGGTTGGCTACTAACTTCTGGAATGGTTGTCTGTCCTTAGCGAGTCGAAACAGTTCAGATGCGCTCGCTGTTCCAGTCCACTCATTGATGTTGCGGAGCCACGACTTCTTTCTCCGACCAACTCGCCGTTTACCGGCAACCTTGCCCATCATTATAAGTTGCAAAAGGTCATATCTATCATGCCTAAGCACGTGGCCGAGATAAGCAGTTTTTCGCATCTTAATGACAGACACAAGTTCCCGTTTCTGCTTAGCTCGCCGCAGAACCATATTCAAAATGATTATTCCACATTTGTGCCTTTTAAAAGTATTTTCTACTGAACCTGTGTTGATCTTAAATTGATTCACGTAGGTTAGGTTAGACTGCAATCACAAGATAAACTGAAATCAACACGGTTTCAGCAGAAAATCGTTTTCTATGAAACGAAAATCCTGCGAAGTGAAACGTTCTATGATATGAGTGTCTACAAAACAAGTTTAAACCGTCAGCTGACTCATGAACCGTGATAGATAGACAGTATTTTTTTTAGTGTGTGAGTGTGGGACCTATACAAGAATGGTAGGGGACCCTTAGGGTAGGGAGCCCGTGTGCGCTTGTTCGACTCCGGCGCGCCTTTGTGGATTCAAAACACTATAATACGATACTCAATTTTGACATGAAATAAGGACGGACAAAAGCTCTAACCATTTAGCACATTACAGTGTATTTCTATGGAACTTGCTAACTATGTAAACAAAAGACTTAACTTTGTTTTGTCACTGTTTCTCCTTGAATTTTCACACCGCCTCATCAAACACCATTGAAACCATAAACTATTGAAACGGTCGTTACTTTAAAATACAAAATCACCAAATATATAACTCTAACTTGGATATTTCATTAAAAGTTTAAATGGTTTCATAAGTTAGGTTATTAGGACCTGATGGGATGACGTTTTTGTTTCTTTTCAAATCTACAATTGTCTATGATGGGTAGTGTTGTGGCTAAAGTTGGCGATATATTAAGGCCCCTACACATTACCTAACTCACGCTGATCACACTCACAGATGATATAACGGCACCTTTTGTAATAAATACTGGTGCTATATCATCTTCAAGTACCGATTTTTCTTCAGATTGTCATTAAACAAATTAGAAATAAGTAACTACTTGTTTTTTACTTTCGGTATTTTAATATTCGATATGGTTTGACATTTAAGTAAAGGAGTATTGCCCATCACTAGTAAATTCATCATTCAGAGACAATTTCAATATGGCGGTTTGTCTACATAGTTAGCAAGTTCCTTAGAATTAGACTTTATGTACTTTTTTGTGTTATGTTGAGTATTTATTTTTAAGTTCGTTCCCATCCTAACAATTCAGTGTTGAGCAACATTCTCGAGATTCATATCTCGGGTTTTTTTTTTTTTTTTGAACATGGGCCTTTTAGCTTGACTAGCTCTTAGGAAATGCATTATGTGCCTAGATCCAGGCTATGACGTTTCTCACCTCCTAAATAAAGTTCGATTTCCACGATTCTTGAATAAGTTATAATATGCATAACTGAAAAAAATATTTTTGTATTCATTCATTCATGTCAGCCGAAAGACGTCCACTGCTGGACACAGGCCTCCCCCACGGCTCTCCACTCAGACCGGTCTTGTGCTTTTCGCATCCGCCGCGTTCCCGCGATCCTTACAAGGTCGTCACTCCATCTTGTTGGAGGCCTACCTACAGCTCGTCTCTTATCTATCATATTGATGGGAACGAATTTATTATTTAAATTTTGAATGTTAATTATATATCTACAGACTCATTTGACTTCAACAATTTTATAGATATGCGTATTATTTCATTTAGATATTTTATTTACTTATTTAAACTTAATTTAGATGATAGACGAGGTACAGACTAAATTAAATAATTATGATTGTGATGTCGGCTGCCCCATTTCAAAACCTAGTAAATCTCAAAAACTTACGTGTCTACCTAGTAAGTTTTTTTTGTTTCAAACACAATGTATATTGTTAATTGAATAAACAACTAACTAACTAACTAGCAAGCAAGTCCATACCGGATGCAAAATCATTTAGAGGCCTATATCTGACTCAGGTTCACATTTCCGAGTTCCCGAAACGTAGTAAGTGCACAAAAAACGGGCTTGACCATTTTAAAACCTAGTATGTCACAAAACTAGGTTTTGAAAAAAAACAGAGGCTTGAAAATCATTGGGTCACTAATTCTTTAATTTCGAATGCTATACCTATGGCACATGAACATGAAACATGTATTTAATATAAGAAATTTAAAAAAGATATACATTAAATCACGCCTATTTCCCAGAGGGGTAGGCAGAGACCACTTCTTTCCACTTGCTACGATCTTGACAAATTTCTTTCGCGTCTTCCACATTCATACATCGAGTCATGCACGCACGTCGGTTTCGGGTACTTAAGATTCTGCCCTTTTTCAGTATTTCTCCAATCTAATTAACCAAGTAATTATCACTTCTTTAACAAATATTGCAAAAATTGTACGGCTGAGACAAAACATGTTTTTTCGCTCTCCTGTAAAAGTACCGCAATGTCACTGGGTTTTGAAATGGGGCAGCCGATGTGTGTGTGGCTTCCCGCCCTGTCTCTCTGTATGTACACTCAATCAATTCAATTCCTTAATTAATTCATGTCAGCCGAAAGACGTCCACTACGTGACTTAGGCCTCCTCCAAGGCTCTCCACTCAGACCGGTCTTGTGCTTTTCGCATCCACCGCGTTCCCGCGATCCTTACAAGGTCGTCACTCCATCTTGTTGGAGGCCTACCCACAGCTCGTCTCCCGGTCCGCGGACGCCACTCAAGAACCTCCTGTCCCCATCGGTAATCAGTCCTGCGAGCAATGTGCCCCGCCCACCAATTCAATTCCTAGGACCCTATAGACTTTGTCAAAGTGACGTTCTAAACCAAATCATAGGGAAGTTTCTTACGTTTTGGTTGACAACGTCACTTTAACATAGTCCAGTGTCCTAGAAATCAAATTGGTTGACTCTACGCTCAGATCTTTAAAACTTCTACAGATTTTAACCCAGTTTTCAATCAGCTATATAATTTTCCACGGAAGGTTTTTTATGAATAATAAATTCTGGTGTAACAGAAAACTCGTAAAAACCGAAGCAAAGCCAGGGCGGGTCGCTAGTATTTTGTTAATGCAATCATAATTTTGAAATTAAATTACACCCAATTTAAATACAGCGTTTTGCGATTTGTGTTTAGTGAAGAAGCCAAATCTTCTAGAAAGCTCTAGATGGTTTTAGAAGGTTCTAGAAGGACCGTGTAGTTTAAACCACTTCACTCGTATCTTTACGCTATAATGTGATGGATTATGTTCTAGACAATTCTAGAAGATTCTAACAGGTCATGGTTTATTTAAGGCTGTGTAGCCATTACAGGCGGGTCGTACTCTTATAATCTAATAAATATACTATTTTAAAATAAAAATACTGAGCAAAATGTAATCTTCTAGAATAATCTAGAATACTCTCTTTGAGGGTTTATCTCGGTGGTACCATTATGTTTAAACTATAGCGTATTTGCATGTTCTAGCTAGAGTATTCTATAAAGGTCTAGAAGGTAATAGAATGTTCTAGAAGTACTTAAGAGAAAGGTACGATTTTGTGACTTGCTAGTTGATCTGATTTAAAGCACTTTATACTTTCTAAAAGGCTCTCCATAGCTTTATAATGCTCTAGTACCTTCTAGAAGGATCTATAAACAAGCAGTTTTATGTATATTGTCAGTTAATGTCACGCAGTAGCATTTGCTACGCTCCGTAAGAATCTAGAATGTTCAAGAACTTTCTAGAGCATTCGAAAGCTTCTAGACCCTACTATTATACTCTGGAATATGCATTCTTGTGTATTGTCAGTTGATCTGACATAAATATTAGAAAATAATCATGATTAGAAAGCTTATCAACGGCCTAGAAAGCTCTAGAACTTGGCTTTCCAAAGTTATCAACATCGCGATATTAAAAAAAAGTTCTGCCGGCCGAACGTCCCGGCACTGCCGCTGTGTTGCGACTTCTTTGTTTAAATTCCACGGACCACCCAATACTCGACCAGTCTAGTACGTTCTAGAAGAGACTAGAAGGTGACAATGCGGCGATATACACTGTCATTTAAGTCAAGTAATATACGCTTTATGCGCATCTTTAAACGCAGGGCAAGGACCCAGAATATTCTAGAACACAACGGCGCAGCGCGGCGATTTAATCAACCAGTTAAGTCGCAACATAGCCGTGATCTTTAAATGCTCCGCAAGACCCCAGAAATTTCTAGAATTTTCTAGAAGAGAAGAGGGCACGACGTCGATATACAACGGAAGTTAAGTCGAACGATCTAGAAGAGACTAGAAGGGGGCAATGAGGCAAAATGAATGCCATGAAAGGCGTGAACATACAGGCGGTCATTTAGAAGGTTCTAGAATGTTCTAGAATGTTCCAGAAGAGACTAGAAATCTGCAATGAGGCAAAATGAATGTCATGAAAGGCATAAAAATTCACGCGATCATTTAGAAGGTTCTAGAAGGTTCTAGAATGTCCTAGAAGAGACTAGAAATCTGCAATGAGACAAAATGAATGCCATGAAAATCATGAACAATCACGCGATCATTTAGAAGGTTCTAGAATGTCCTAGATGCGTCTAGAAGGGCGCGGTCTCGTCGAGCGTGTGCAGCCAGTTGAAGATCATCATGTTGCGCTCGTATTTGGACAGAGGGCGCCCGCGCTCGCGCTCCAGGTCTGCCGCCGTGAGGGCGAGGTGCGCCGCTTCTGGAAATAGTGAAATAGTACATTATTGCCTAGGCAGTGAAGCAGGCAATTGCGGGCCGAGTATTGGTTTAAACGGACGAGCTTGCGAGGCCCGCAATTGCCGTTCCTGCCGAGGCATATATAGTGCTTTTCTCAAAAATCGCATAACAGAAACTTCACGTGAAATAACATCACTCTTTACCGCCTTTATGTTTATGACAAGGAGAAACGCAAGCTTTTTTAGAAAAAAAAACAAGCTATTCCAGACACAGACAAAAAAGTTACGTTCCGAATAAAATATGGATGTATAAGACTTGCGCCCTCATTTTATTATGGCCGTTTTCACTTTTTAAAAAGACAAACTAGATAACAATGAAATTTGTATGCAACATTGCGGGCTTGTGCAGCGAGCACGCAATGTAGTTTTTTTTAATTTGGGAAATGTCTGTAAACTATGTACTTCGCGTCTCAGTATGGAGTTAAGGACTGATTCGAAACGGATTTACCAAATTCGAAACTACTTTTTTGTAAGAAATAAACATTTATTTCGGCTTAACTTTAAATAAACTGAAAAAATGCATTATTTAAATTATTATTCTGGTAAGTATTTTCTTTTTATTTTACTTTCTCTCCCACTCCTGTCGTAATTTTTGGCGAATACCCTCCATTAAACGGGCGACAGTAGTATCTGTCACCTTCTTGCAGACTGAATTCCACTTGGCAAGGAAATCCTTCTTGTCACGTGCTGACTTACCCGTTTTACGCAGGACTCCCTTGACCAGAGCCCAGTACCGCTCAATAGGGCGACATTGTGGCACATTAGGGGGATTCATGTCTTTAGGCACTGTTTGGATGGCATTACGTTCAAGGAAGCTCTTTAATCTTTGGCATAGTGGGATGTCGCAAGGTCCGGCCAGAATAGTGTTGAAGAACTGTGCTTTCGAACTAAAGTTAACAGTCGTTTCTTTAAGCACTCGTTGATATATATTTCCTTGTTGACTGTGCCTGTTGTGACAAAGGCCCGGCTGTGATCACCGCATTGACAAATGGCTTGCCACTCAAGATATTTGGAGCCAAACTTTTCCATTCCGATCGTCGTTTGTGACTCTAGAAGAGTCTCTCCTTCTGCGATTGTATAATACTGATCACCTGGCAGTGTTGAAAACTCAGCCTTGACATAGGTTTCGTCATCGAGTACTAAGTGAAAATTTTCAGTGCCTAAAAAGTCGTACAATTTACGCGACCTCGTTTTGATGGTTGCTTGTTGTTTCGCCGTAGTTTTGGGCACCTTAGACTTCTTCTTAGTCTTCATACCAGCACGTTTTTTGGCACGTCTTACCATAGATTGACTCGTATAATTTTTTTTCGCCATATCTCGTTAGGACATACTGCGATTCTTGCGAATCGTTCGTGTGATATTTCTTTCGAGGTTGGGGTCCCGAGGGCCCCCGTGTTCTTTAACCCTCGGCTTCTGGGCCGTGGACAAGGTCTCCAAGTAGCGTTTTATAACTTTATCAACAGTTCTGCGATGGACTTTTAATTCCTTTGCGATGAAATGATTGGGACGATTAGGATTTGACAGCCATTTGGCAACGATTTGTTCTCGCCGTTGGATTTGATTCATTCTACCGTTTTTTAGGGAACCAGTACAGAAAATATTTTGTGTCACAATATTTTAATGACAGTGACAATATAATTTTTAAAAGTTTTACAGAATAGGTTGAATAAAAAAACCCAGAAAAATAATTTTGAATTTGGTAAATCCGTTTCGAATCAGTCCTTAGTAATGTCAACTTTTCCGGTCATTTTTGAGAAAAATACATTCAAGTATGTCCAAAATAAAACTACTATAGATTGTAGGCAGTGTCACTACCACCTAGGCCAGCGCGTCGTCAAAGAGGTAATATCTAACAAGTTTTATTGCAATTTAATAAACTTTACAGGTCGCTTCTCTTTCTAACACTTGTAAATAGACAAGCCAACTTTGAATGGCAGATATTTTTTTAAAGATAAGTTCGCCTTTGTGCGTCCATGCTATATTGTTATTTGTTTTGTTTGTAAAATTAAGTCTTTCCATACATACATAGTGGAATGAAAGAAACATAGTATTAGGTAATCGTGGCGTTGTGGCACGTACCTGGGTGCACGAACCGCGCATGCGCGTGTCGCTGCGGCACGCACAGCGTCGTGGGCCCCGGGCCCGCCATGGCCGACGCCAGTGCCTCCGCCTGGGGGGCACATTACACACTGATTGAATAAACCTGAAGAAACCTAACGATGCTATGATAAAATCCACGGACCAAGAAGTTTTGAAACAAGTTCCAAAAATAACTTGGCGGTTCTAACAACTTCATAGTTAAAAATGCACAGCACAAGCCCCAACGCAGTAAAAATATACAACCGTTTAGGAAATAAAATAAAAACCATCTAAAAAAAACATACATACATACATACATAAACTCACGCCTTCATTCCCAAAGTGGGGAAGGCAGAGCTAAAGAATTACCAACAACTTTTAAAACTTGTTGATAATTCTGTAACCACACTTTGCACAATTAGGCTAAGATATTCACCAGTGTATTAGTGACAGGTGGCAAGCCCATCGCCTAACAGTACTACAAGCCTTTATTCCCTTAGTCGCTTCTTACGACATCCACGGGAAGAAATGGAGTGGTACTATTCTAACCCGGCAACCACATAGTATGTATGTACTAATTCTCTATTTAAAGTTATTTGGTAAACCCGTAGGAAATGACCAGTATTATTACAACCAATTTTACGATGAGAACTTTCTTATCTGTGGTAGTAGGTAAAATCTGTAATGTAATGTTATTACAGTATACATTTTTGTAACGTAATGAGTTGAAATTTGGAACAGCTGTCAAAGCTCAAGAGGGTCTCTATTCTAGTATTCATAGATATTAAAACAGTTTTCGACTCGAAACGCCAATTCAGTATGTTTCTTTAATATAAACCGCATCACATTTGATCTCAAGTAACTTGAGAATAGGGACTTCATTTGATTTAAAAAAAAAACATTCGTCTTGATGGAGGATCGAATTGCCGCCATTATTATTCCCTTCACTTCACAAATAAAATTGATTTGATTTGATTATTTTTGTCATTTGATTGTTAGTTTTTTTGCTGTTACGAAAGTAGGATACTCCTAAACTCATGATAATGTGTGTAGATAAAGAAGAATAAGCAACTTTACATAATTAGGCCTTAAAACACTCGTGTGATCCTATTTTTCATAAAACCACACTCGAAATTTTAAGGCCTCTCATTATGCATCAATTGCATAAACTACTATTATGCATTATTCTGTTTTAAAATATAAAATGACTAATACCGTATGTCAAATATTGCGTTACATACATTATTTTGCAAACGTCGGACTAATTTTTTTGAAAAATTGGGACATGCCGCGCCATCTAGCGGCGAGTAGATGTACTTGAACTGATAATTTTAATAAAGCGGGTTTTAAAATTAACACTTGTTTACACAAACACGCAAATGCATAACAATATTACAACAAACCCTACCCTCCATAAAACACCAAAAAACCATGGAGAAAATTGGAAATCCACAATTATACACAGCTCAGTTTATATTTTAAAACATTTATAAAGATAAATAAACAAATTTACGCATTAATCTGTTTTAAAACATAAAATAGGTAATACGAAAGAATACGTTACATAATTATATTAATTTGCAAACTTTGGATTAGTCATGTCACAGTCTTGAAATCTCCAATAATTTTAATTGCCAAATAATTGTAATTGTTAAATAATTTAAGTTTAGCAATAAATGGAATTTAATATAATTTAATTAATAGGTAGTAATATAATAATGTATAGTCGTCCTCTCGCATTGTGCTGTGCCCTTACAGGGCGTCACATGTATACCTCTGAATTTTGTTCCATCTGTTTTATGTAATGTGACATGCAATAAATATTTTGACTTTGACTTAGTTTGTTTGAAAATTTCGGACTTGCCGCGCCATCTAGCGGTGAGTAGATGTACTCATCAAGTCAACTCAACGGGGAAACTAGAAACGTTCCGTGTGCAAGCTACTCGACTAGCTCGTATTTACTTGTAGCAGTTTTTTTACGGTATGGGAAAGGCAAACGGCCACACAGGCCTCCTGATGGTGAGTGGGATATGTGACCCATAGACATTGGCATGCTCAAGAAGAAAGTAAACGTCAAGCCATTGAAGCTGAAATTTTTGACGCATCTTGAGACTAGCATTAAAGTCGAGATCAGTTTATTACCTTTAGACTCATAAGAGGATCACCTTTTTTTTATCAAATTATGTTTGACAAATTATCACTTCCCAATATTTTTTTCGTAAAATTTCATTTGCCAAATAATTGTTTGCCAAATTAACTATTAACAAATAATAGTTACGCAATCCTAATGTTTGGCACATGAATGTTTAGTCATTGACTCGCTTACCAACTGGACAAAAAAAAGACATTTATTCAGTAAGTAGGCCACACGGGCACTTTTACACGTCAAGAATCTACCAGCGCTTCACAAGAGGAGACCACTGCTGAGAAGAAACGCCGCAAGAAACTCGGCAGTCAGTCATTTTTTAAATATATATTTAATGTTACAATGGTATACTTAGTCTAGCATTATATAAATCTATAAATATTAAATTGAAAATATATATTAAATAAGCTGCGTAGTTTCAGCAGGAAAACACACCAAAATCTTGCGAGAGAGATAGAGGGAGAAGAAAAAAAGAGAACACCTACCTAGGTGTAAGTATATAAGACGGTGCAAGACGACCACATAAGATTGATATGTTTTCCTACATCAACGGTGTCCCCTAGACAGGACAAAGTTACTGAATTTGAAAAAAATTAAAAATATTAAGTTTCGGGTTTAGGCCAAGCATTTTTGTCTATTAGATAGTCCTCGATCCTATAATACGCTTTAGACATTAACGACTTTTTCAAGTATTTTTTAAGTGCTGGAAAGGGTAGCTTTAAAGCTATGTCAGGTAATTTATTATAGAAATGAATGCATTGACCAACAAATGATTTATATACTTTACGGACGCGGAATTTGCGAATAGCGATTTTATTTTTATTTCTAGTATTGAAATTATGTACATCAGAATTTTTTGTGAAGGAATCTAAATTTTTAATAACATAAATAATATTCTCATAAATAAATTGAGACGCTACAGTTAAGATATTAATTTCCTTAAAAAGTTCTCTCAGCGAGTCACGGGAATTTAAGTTGTAAATAGAACGAGTGGCCCTTTTTTGTAACACAAATGTAGTTTGTATGTCAGCTGCCTTACCCCAAACCAGAATACCGTACGACATGACACTATGGAAATAACTATAATAAACTAGGCGAGCTGTCTCAATATTGGTTAGCTGTCTAATTTTCCTAACGGCGTAAGCTGCCGAACTTAGTTTACCTGCCAGTACAGCTATATGGGGACTCCATTGCAAATTTTTATCTATAGTTATGCCTAGGAAAACTGCCTTTTCTACGATTTGCAAACACTCGTCATTTATAAAAATACTAGAATCTAACGGTTTAACATTAGGCAAAGCGAACCTAACACATTTAGTCTTCTTAGTATTTAGTAGCAAATTGTTGCTAGTAAACCAATTAAGTACTTTAATTAAAGTGTTGTTTATCCTACTGTAGTCTATGGATTTTCTGTCTACCTTGAAAATTAATGAAGTATCATCAGCAAAAAGTACAATATCACAAAGTTTATCTACTGTTGGTGGTAAGTCATTTATGTAAACTAAAAATAGAAAAGGACCTAAAATAGAGCCTTGAGGCACACCTATTTTCACTGTAGCTCCATCAGATTGCGTTTTGTTTACAACAACTGTTTGAGTTCTTTCACTTAGATAAGAAGACATAAGACTTATAGCTTTATTGGACAATCCATAATGTTCTAATTTTAAAATAAGGGTCGTGTGAACAACGTTTAGTTGGCATAACATATTTTACGCAAAACAAAATAAGGCAAATGATTTGTATGGTATAAAAATGGTGAATTTATTTTGGGGGTCGTTCTAACCTAACTTAACCTAGTTTACTGGTAGAATTTGTAAACTATAACCTACTTACCTGGCAGCAGTTGCGTTCTGGCGCTTTGCCGGCCGCTGCCGCGGCACGCTCGCTTTGCTCGCTCGGCTCGCGCGCTATTATGGTCGCAGTTGTAACCTAACCTAACCTACTGTTCTTGTAGCAGTTCGTTTTTGTTGGGGGTCAAAGTTCTAACCAATCCTAACCTACTTACCTGGCAGCAATTCGGTAATAAATTCTTACTGTTGTTCTAAATTATTACTTAAACTTTAAACTTTTTTCAGACAAATTCACGCACATAAACTTACAAAAAACGCTAATGAGCATTGCAACAAACTTAAAGTTGTAAGTTACAAATGCAGTTGTAATACACAAATAAATGTATTTGTGAAAATAGCAGTGCATTTTGTATTTATGGGATCGTGCCGTTTTACCAATATTATATTACTCAAACAAACTCTTTATATGTTACTTTTGTCTTTATATGTTTTGTCATATCTATTCATTTGCCTAAATGTTTATTATGTAATGTTTTTTGCCTTAATAAAGCATTTGCTAAAAGACCAAATGCCTATATGTCTGTATCCGAAGTTAAACTCTGCTTAATGAAAATTTGACGAAATGAAAATTAGCGTATTATAGTTATGCCAAAGATTGCATTGGCAAAAAAACAGTTGCGAAAATTTGTTTGGGTAATGAAATTTTTCCAAAATAATTTTGGCAAAACGGCAGGATCCCCTCATAAGAACCACTTCCCAAAATTTCCACTTCCCAAAAGCCCACTTCCCAAAATGTCCACTTCCCTTAACGTCCACTTCCCAAAATGTACACTTCCCAAACCGTCCACTTCCCAAAATGTCCACTTCCCAAAAGCCCACTTCCCAAAATGTCCACTTCCCTTAACGTCCACTTCCCAAAATTTCCACTACCCAAAATGTCCACTTCCCAAAATATCCACTACCCAAAATGTCCACTTCCCAAAATATCCACTTCCCAAAATGTCCACTTCCCAAAATGTCCACTTCCCAAAATGTCCACTTCCCAAAATGTCCACTTCCCAAAATGTCCACTTCCCAAAATGTCAACTTCCCAAAATGTCCACTTCCCAAAATGTCCACTTCCCAAAATTTCCACTCCCCAAAACCCCCAATTAGTCCTGAACTAATAAGGAATAGAAACAAGAATGATCCCACCACAAGACCACACAGGTGGCCATATTACTTGAATCGTTTCTTTTCGATGTTTCTTCTCTAAATTATCATGTAAAAAGTGTGTATACATTACAGTAAACATTATAAGGAAGAATAATACGGGCCTAAGACCGCAAGCGGTACCAACCCTGAGGACTAAGATGGAATGCCTCTATGCTAGTCATTTCACCGGCTGTCTTATCCCCAAACCGGAACAACAATGCGCATGCGTGGCGGTAGGTTAAATAAGATGGTGGCAGCGATCGTATAATTAAAACTAATATTACATACCTCTAGTTTGTCCAGGTTAAACTCTGACTGCGACATGCGTTCTAAAGCCTTGTAGGTAGTCAACAGTCTTCGCTTTATATAGCTCTGGCGAATCTGAAACAGAAATACTTGGAACCATCAGAGCGATAGCGACCTAATTCAAAATTTCATTTTTCATACTTCAAGTCATAAATTTATTATTCTACCCTTCTAAGGAGAAAAGGCGGATCTACTATAGTCGAGTCCGGAATTAGGCGAACTAACTTGACAGGCGAAAATGTTGCCAGACATAGGAAAAAATAAATAGTGATAGGTTTATGTCGACACAAATATGTCGATATAACCTTGTGCCTTCTATAAATCTGATTATATTTATATTTTATCAAGTATTTGTCATCGAAACTTTCACACTCATACATACTTGCCAAATAGGGAAAAACTACAGCAATTTTTACGATATAATATGATCTGAAGGATGTACGGTTTAAAGCCGATATTTACGATACTTACTCCTCAAATCACTACATAGTATAAAACAAAGTCGCTTGCGCTGTCTGTCCCTATGTATGCTTAAATCTTTAAAACTACGCAACGGATTTTGATGCGGTTTTTTTTAATAGATAGAGTGATTCTTAAGGAAGGTTTATATGTATAATACATTCCACGCGGGCGAAGCCGCGGGCGGGTCGCTAGTTAGGAATAAAATACAAAAATAATGCTGACATTACAACAGGCCATTGTGAACCTTTTAGGTGGCTTCTAAATTATTAGTTAGATTTCAAACACAATAATAAGGATAAACTAGACTTTTTAAATATCGATATTAACAGCACTAGCCAAACTTTGGCAACATTAGTGTACAATGAACTGTCAAGTTAGTTCGCCTAATTCCGGACTCGACTTTATATGAATTGTATTGAAAATCCAACCTTATTATAACCCTTGAGAGTTTAATATGCTTCTATGAATTAATTGCACATGCGCCGTTTCTCCGTAGGAGGGCAGCATTATAAAGACCTAACTCGAAATTTTAAATTTCTGAAATAGGTCTCTATTGTTCCGAAGGCCGTCGGTAATAATGACGTAATGCCAAACTGCGTAATAATTAATGTTGTGTGTGTTGTTGTTTATTAATGTTGTAATGTTGTCTTTGATTATTTGAGTGTTATTTTTGTATTATTATTTTATAATTTAATAGGTATTAATGTTGACGATATCAATGTGATTTCGTATTTATTGACATGCAATTCAATTTAAATTTATTCAACTTTCCCTTGGACCACAACTCGCTCAATAGATACCTCCCCCCAATTGTACTGGTAACTGGTTACCTATTTCTTGGACGGAACTACCCAGTTTTATTTAAAATTGTAAATTATATAATTACTTAATTGATGAATGTTTTTACACCCTTGAGCCAAACAAACCTCCCTCGCTTCCTCCACACTCATGTCTTTTCATACACGTGCGTCGGATTAGGGTCCCCCTGAGTCTCCAGACCTGGCCCTTTCTTAATACGTCCCCGACCTGGGATCGATTTTTGACTTACGACCGCTCAAAAGTTTCACTCGAAAGTGACAAAAACAATGAAATGGTATTTTTTACTTGCGAGCGATAGAAAATATGAACACGAGTGGTCCGTCGCATTAGTTTTGAATTCTATCAATAGAAATTATCATTTGACATCTTTCAAACCTGTTGGGTTACCCAACTTGGGTATGTATGCCGGGAAGTAATACATGAAGCATAAACAAACCTAGCACAATGCCATAGACATCCACAGACGAGAAAGCGTTTCATTTTTCCTACATTTATAACCAGACAAGAATTAGAAAAATAAGCGTAAAAAAATCTTATTCGCACTGAAATATTAAATTGCTTGTTATGATTTCATCTTTTGTTAGCTTCACACATTTATTTGCAATTAAAATATGAATTAAAAAAACGGTAAAACACCGACTTTCTGCGTATAATGAAACAAGTTCCAACTTAACAATACTATTCAGTCGTTCCCTCACTTTCGAGTGAAAATCTCAAAAATATGGAATTTGGGACATTCGAAAATAAATCGTGAAAGATTTTCGCATTCGAATATTTTCTACCGCTCGGTTTTCAAATCGAGCGCTCGAAAGTCAAATATCGGTCCCCTGACCGTAAACATCTACTTATAATGCTATTGCCGCACCTTTCTGTTGTCGGTGATAAGCCGTTGTGCGAGCGGGGCGGGCGCACGCTGCGGAGACGGCAGCTGGGATCCACCCACTAGAAAAACAGACGAGAGTTTGAATTAAGACTAACTTTAGCCCAAGACTTCGGCCGCGTAGAGATCATTTTCCCTTGGCATCTTAAAAATTACCTAGGATAAGAAGTAATTTTTCATCACACTTGCACGTAAACAGTATCTAAACTACAGGTTAACTTGGCCGCAATGCCCCATATAAAACCCTCGACCTTTCTTCTTACCATGAAACCCAAGGTCGGTAAGTATTTTTTTTTTAATTTATAGCACAGCGCACAGGTCATTCAAGTTCAAGCAAAGAGTTTAGACGCAATTGTAAAATTGTCTTAAAATGTTATTTAAACAGGAATTTCATTGCAATCTCGCTACATGTTACTTAAATACTCAATTAATGTTCTTAATAATCGATTTTAATAGTTTTTTGTATCAAAACGTCGTTTTGTTTTACACTCATTCAGGGCTGTATGTATACCTACGTAAGTATTTGCCCTTAACGTTTCTGAACGAAACATTTGTATAATCTGTGGAGTCCGCCCGACATCCGCTTAAAAAAAGTTCAGTTCAAGTAATTCGTAATAATAGTTGTGCTGACTTGTGTATTTATTTACTCGCAAATGGGATGAAAAACATTGTATGTTTCACGGGCGGTACGGGAATTACGAACCTCGACTCAGAAAGCCCTCAGTCTTCGACTTCGGGCTTCTACTAGAGCCTCGATCGTAACTCCTTACTTACCGACCTTAATACACAATGTACTATTATGAATATATATGGATATTGTCCCCGTATGGTTGCCGGGTTAGAATAGCGCCACTCCATGTCGTCCCGTGGATGTCGTAGGAGGCGACTAAGGGAATATAGGCTTGTTGTACTGATAGGCGATGGGCTTGCAACCTGTCACTAATACGCTGGTAAACATGTTAGCCTATTTTTGCAAAATGTGGTTACAGAACGATCAACAAGTTTTTAAAGTTGTAGGTAAAAAAAAATTAAAAAATTAAAAAAAAAAAAAAAAAAAATTAAAAAAAAAAAAAAAAAAAAATAGTAGGTAATTCTGTAACTCTGTCTACCCCACTCTGGGATTACAGGCGTGAAGGTATGTATGTACGAGTATCTATGGATATTGATTTAATTTTATGTATTTAACGCACCTACATCTACTATTATGCGATTAATTATTCAAAATGTCTTTACATAGGTGTTTATTATTGACTTTTTGTTTTCTAACTATTTAGTGGAAGTGCGTTGGCTGTTATTTCTGCTGTTTAAATACTTTGTCTCTATCGATCTGAACCTCTAATTAGCTTTTTGTCATGTGATTTTATTTCTACCTTGTTTATTAAGTTTTTACTCCTAACAAATGTGATCGTTTTTAAAAATAGTAATGGAGACAGTAATTCTGAAATACACAATGAGGAGAAAAAAATATGATAGTGTAAAGTGAAGGTTAAAAATCCTTTTAAAATAAAGATTAACCAGAAATATGTTGCTATTTTGTTTCATTTGCATACTTTCAATATTATTATTTTTTTCAAACAAAACTTGGAGCGATCAGTAGTATATCGTCGGTGATAGCGCAAAACCGCGTAACTAACAAATTTATGATAGAGCAAAATAAACCTTACAGTCTTATTAAAAAGGTGCATTTTGCTCCTTATTTCAAATGTTACTTACGCGGTTTTGCAGTTTCACCGTCGATATGGGAAAAGCATCGATAATTGAGTTTATCGATACAGGCGATCCCTACCTGTCATTTAATTTTGCCCCGTATATAAACAGAAAAGATTGGTATTTTTGTATGTTTCTAACGAATAAACTTAAAAACTGATGCACCGATTTCAAAAATTCTTTAAAAAAAAAACTACATTACCCCTTATTAACATATAGGCTACTTTTTATCCCGGAAAATAAACGGATTACAATTAATGGGGAGTCGAACCTGCGACCCAGGTGCTGCAGGAGCGGCTGGCCGTGCTGAGGGTGAGGGCCTCCAGTGCGGCGCACAGCCCCACCTCCGACGTGGCGCTGGAACAAAACAACCAGCCTGTTATGCAAACAGGGAGTTTTTGACCGCGCACGGCACCACGTCCCCCCCGCGGCCCCGGCGTCCCGGCGCTCACCTGCGCCGCGGCGGCGGCGGCGGCGGCTCGCGCGCCACGTCCCCCCACCCGCGGCCCCGGCGTCCCGGCGCTCACCTGCGCCGCGGCGGCGGCGGCGGCGGCTCGCGCGCCACGTCCCCCCACCCGCGGCCCCGGCGTCCCGGCGCTCACCTGCGCCGCGGCGGCGGCGGCGGCGGCTCGCGCGCCACGTCCCCCCACCCGCGGCCCCGGCGTCCCGGCGCTCACCTGCGCCGCGGCGGCGGCGGCGGCGGCTCGCGCGCCACGTCCCCCCACCCGCGGCCCCGGCGTCCCGGCGCTCACCTGCGCCGCGGCGGCGGCGGCGGCGGCTCGCGCGCCACGTCCCCCCACCCGCGGCCCCGGCGTCCCGGCGCTCACCTGCGCCGCGGCGGCGGCGGCGGCGGCGGCGGCGGCTCGCGCGCCACGTCCCCCCACCCGCGGCCCCGGCGTCCCGGCGCTCACCTGCGCCGCGGCGGCGGCGGCGGCGGCGGCGGCGGCTCGCGCGCCACGTCCCCCCACCCGCGGCCCCGGCGTCCCGGCGCTCACCTGCGCCGCGGCGGCGGCGGCGGCGGCTCGCGCGCCACGTCCCCCCACCCGCGGCCCCGGCGTCCCGGCGCTCACCTGCGCCGCGGCGGCGGCGGCGGCGGCTCGCGCGCCACGTCCCCCCACCCGCGGCCCCGGCGTCCCGGCGCTCACCTGCGCCGCGGCGGCGGCGGCGGCGGCTCGCGCGCCACGTCCCCCCACCCGCGGCCCCGGCGTCCCGGCGCTCACCTGCGCCGCGGCGGCGGCGGCGGCGGCGGCGGCGGCTCGCGCGCCACGTCCCCCCACCCGCGGCCCCGGCGTCCCGGCGCTCACCTGCGCCGCGGCGGCGGCGGCGGCGGCTCGCGCGCCACGTCCCCCCACCCGCGGCCCCGGCGTCCCGGCGCTCACCTGCGCCGCGGCGGCGGCGGCGGCGGCTCGCGCGCCACGTCCCCCCCCCCGCGGCCCCGGCGTCCCGGCGCTCACCTGCGCCGCGGCGGCGGCGGCGGCGGCTCGCGCGCCACGTCCCCCCCCCCGCGGCCCCGGCGTCCCGGCGCTCACCTGCGCCGCGGCGGCGGCGGCGGCGGCTCGCGCGCCACGTCCCCCCCCCCCGCGGCCCCGGCGTCCCGGCGCTCACCTGCGCCGCGGCGGCGGCGGCGGCGGCTCGCGCGCCACGTCCCCCCCCCCCGCGGCCCCGGCGTCCCGGCGCTCACCTGCGCCGCGGCGGCGGCGGCGGCTCGCGCGCCACGTCCCCCCCCCCGCGGCCCCGGCGTCCCGGCGCTCACCTGCGCCGCGGCGGCGGCGGCGGCTCGCGCGCCACGTCCCCCCACCCGCGGCCCCGGCGTCCCGGCGCTCACCTGCGCCGCGGCGGCGGCGGCGGCTCGCGCGCCACGTCCCCCCACCCGCGGCCCCGGCGTCCCGGCGCTCACCTGCGCCGCGGCGGCGGCGGCGGCTCGCGCGCCACGTCCCCCCACCCGCGGCCCCCGGCGTCCCGGCGCTCACCTGCGCCGCGGCGGCGGCGGCGGCTCGCGCGCCACGTCCCCCCCCCCCCCGCGGCCCCGGCGTCCCGGCGCTCACCTGCGCCGCGGCGGCGGCGGCGGCTCGCGCGCCACGTCCCCCCACCCGCGGCCCCGGCGTCCCGGCGCTCACCTGCGCCGCGGCGGCGGCGGCGGCTCGCGCGCCACGTCCCCCCACCCGCGGCCCCGGCGTCCCGGCGCTCACCTGCGCCGCGGCGGCGGCGGCGGCTCGCGCGCCACGTCCCCCCACCCGCGGCCCCGGCGTCCCGGCGCTCACCTGCGCCGCGGCGGCGGCGGCGGCTCGCGCGCCACGTCCCCCCCCCCGCGGCCCCGGCGTCCCGGCGCTCACCTGCGCCGCGGCGGCGGCGGCGGCTCGCGCGCCACGTCCCCCCCCCCCGCGGCCCCGGCGTCCCGGCGCTCACCTGCGCCGCGGCGGCGGCGGCGGCTCGCGCGCCACGTCCCCCCCCCCCGCGGCCCCGGCGTCCCGGCGCTCACCTGCGCCGCGGCGGCGGCGGCGGCTCGCGCGCCACGTCCCCCCCCCCGCGGCCCCGGCGTCCCGGCGCTCACCTGCGCCGCGGCGGCGGCGGCGGCTCGCGCGCCACGTCCCCCCCCCCCCCGCGGCCCCGGCGTCCCGGCGCTCACCTGCGCCGCGGCGGCGGCGGCGGCTCGCGCGCCACGTCCCCCCCCCCGCGGCCCCGGCGTCCCGGCGCTCACCTGCGCCGCGGCGGCGGCGGCGGCTCGCGCGCCACGTCCCCCCCCCCCGCGGCCCCGGCGTCCCGGCGCTCACCTGCGCCGCGGCGGCGGCGGCGGCTCGCGCGCCACGTCCCCCCCCCCCGCGGCCCCGGCGTCCCGGCGCTCACCTGCGCCGCGGCGGCGGCGGCGGCTCGCGCGCCACGTCCCCCCCCCCCCCGCGGCCCCGGCGTCCCGGCGCTCACCTGCGCCGCGGCGGCGGCGGCGGCTCGCGCGCCACGTCCCCCCCCCCCGCGGCCCCGGCGTCCCGGCGCTCACCTGCGCCGCGGCGGCGGCGGCGGCTCGCGCGCCACGTCCCCCCCCCCCGCGGCCCCGGCGTCCCGGCGCTCACCTGCGCCGCGGCGGCGGCGGCGGCTCGCGCGCCACGTCCCCCCCCCCCGCGGCCCCGGCGTCCCGGCGCTCACCTGCGCCGCGGCGGCGGCGGCGGCTCGCGCGCCACGTCCCCCCCCCCCGCGGCCCCGGCGTCCCGGCGCTCACCTGCGCCGCGGCGGCGGCGGCGGCTCGCGCGCCACGTCCCCCCCCCCGCGGCCCCGGCGTCCCGGCGCTCACCTGCGCCGCGGCGGCGGCGGCGGCTCGCGCGCCACGTCCCCCCCCCCGCGGCCCCGGCGTCCCGGCGCTCACCTGCGCCGCGGCGGCGGCGGCGGCTCGCGCGCCACGTCCCCCGCGCTCAGCGAGCGCCGCAGCCCCAGCGCCGCGCACAGCGCCGCGCAGCCCGCCAGCAGCGACTTGCAGGCGTCCGGGCCCTGCAGGGGGAGCCCCGTCGACGGCCGTCTGGAAACAACCAGCTACTTTAGATATCTTGCGGCCAGTACCGGCTTCACGGATGTACATACATACATTGTCATACATACATCAATCCACGCCTTCATTCCCAGAGTGGGGTAAGCAGAGCTAAAGAATTACCAACAAGTCTTAAAACTTCTTGATAATTCTGTAACCACATTTTGCACAAGTAGGCTAAGATGTTTTCCAGTGTATCAGTGACAGGTGGCAAGCCCATCGCCTAACAGTACTACGAGCCTTTATTCCCTTAGTCGCCTCTTACGACTTCCACGGGAAGCCATGGAGTGGCATTATTCTAACCCGGCAACCACACGGGAATAAATAGGCTTCACGGATGTAATAAATACAAAATTATAGCGCGCATACAGTGAAGCGTAGCGCAGAGAATTTTTCACTGCCGAACCATCTTCGTCTATGCACATGTTAAAATTGAAAGAAAGAAAGAAAGAAAGTAAGAAAGAAAATAATTTTATTTCTGCAAAATGATACATTTTGACTTATTGTTATTAGTTAACATTTTGTACCTGAAGCTAATTATGGTAGAACACCCAAAACTTATTTGTGCGGAATGTAGTTAGGTGGTACAGAACTATTAACAAGTTTATAAAGCTGTAAGGTAATTCTGTAGCTCTGCCCACCCCACTCTAGGATTACAGGCGTGAAGGTATGTACTTAAAACTTAAGCTTAAGATAACTTAACAAATAAGCGTGCAGGATTTTAATTTGTATTTATTTTTACAATGTAACAAATTGCGAAAAATGAACCCACTCAGCATGTTGTCGCGGCACTCAGGAGTGTCACGTCGCTGATCTTCCGTGGGTCCAGCATTGTGATACACATTACAGCAACCGGCAATGTACTTCATAATGTTTCCGTCTCGTTTGTTAGTGAGTTAGCGTATTGTGTAAATTAAATCGAAATTAACTTGCACCACAAATTATCCGCCGGGTACTCCCCTTAGAAGCTACCATGGGCAGATGATGAGATGACCTTACATCTAAAGCCCTAATATTTCAATTGTTGTCTCAATTGTTCTTTTACAAGTCACTGATATCGAGATTTATGCTATCAAAGTTTTACTCCACAAAAGTAGTTTTTTGGCCTCTATTTCCATATTTTCCCTTTAGATAAAACCTTCGATGATTTATTACGTATATTAATGAAGAGTATTTAGGACGAAATATCACACACAGAGGGCGCTAAACTAAAAGTTAATAATAGAATACACAAAAATGTCAGACATTGCGAAATTACTAAAGGAACTGAGAGCTGACATTAAAAAGGATTCTCAGGAGTCACTGCAAAGGCTCGAAGACAGGCTTGCAGAAAAGATTGATGAAAAATTCGTTTCTGTACAATTCGACATCAACAAAATAAAAGAAATAAATTTAAATTATGAAAAAAGAATTAACAACATAGAAAAACAGAACAGAGAAAGGAATCTTATATTTTTCGGAATAAATGAAGGAGAAAAATCGTATGGCGCACTGGAATGGAAAATAATAAACACATTAAAAATGAAGTGAATATAGAGTGTGAAAAAACGGAAATACAGATGGTTCGACGAGTGGGCAAATTCGACGAAAACAAAGTAAGACCAATTGTGGTTACTTTCACAACCTATGGCAGAAAAATCACTATATTAAAAAATAAAAAAGATATGAAATCAGAGTTAATTTACATAAAAGAAGACTTCCCACCACATGTACTTGAAATCAGAAAAAACTTGCAAGAACAATTACGGCGAGAGAAAGCAGCCGGAAAAATAGCCCACCTTCGCTATGACAAACTCATAGTACGAGAGCCAATGGAAAAAAATATCGATCAACAGGGGAACAAGAAAGACAGAAATAATAAAAGAATACTAGAAATAACTCCACCTCATCTAAACGATAATCCTAACAGAGAATTGACGCAACAGGCACTCAAGAAAAATAAAATAAATCCAAGTAAACCAGGGACCAGCCAAAGTTCGATGGATAGATTCATCAGTAAACAAAATAGCTATACACCTTTCTCCACAGAGGCAGAAGAAAACATATTGTCCTCTGAATAGCAATCAAGAAAGCCACCCCCAGAAAACGATTATGCCGCACCCTCAAAATCAAAATTAACAGACGCAAAGTTGAGAAAAAAATTAAACTATCCTCCCCCAGAACGGCTTGTCACCGCAGGGGTTGTAGACTACCACCCTCCAAGCCAACAAAAACAAAAAGATAAATATTACATTGCAACATTTAATGTCCGATCACTGGCAAGTGAAGCAAGAATAAAAGAATTAGAGTATGCGATATCTAAAATAAAATGGAATATTATTGGCGTATGCGAAGTAAGAAGAGAAGGATACAAAATTGAAGATAGAGGCAGCTACCTACTGTACTACTACGGAGCATCAAAAGGGGAAAAAGGCGTTGGTTTCCTGGTAAAAAAACAATGTAATACAGTAGTGCAGGACTTTATCGCAGTATCGGAGAGAATTGGAATATTAAAAGTTAAAATTTATGAAAAAATATACAGTATTATACAAGTTTATGCCCCTACTGCCACCTCCTCAAAAGAAGACATAGAAAAAATGTACACTGACTTAGATAAGGCTATGAATAAATGTACACATAAAATAATACTTATGGGTGACATGAATTCCAAAATAGGAATGTCAAAGCCAAATGAAGAACTAGTAATGGGAAACTATGGTTTTGGTAAAAGGAACAAAAGAGGAGAAATGTTCATAAATTTCTGTCTTCAATATAAACTAAAAATTACTAATACTATGTTCATAAAGCCGGACAAACTAAAATGGACCTGGATGTCGCCAGACGGAAAAACAAAAAATGAAATAGATTATATAGCTACTAATAGTCCACGCAACGTACAAAACTTAAACGTAATAAGCAAACTACAACATCCTAGCGACCATAGATTAGTCAGAATTACCATCAGCATACAAAAAAATAAAAAAACTCGGGCACATTACAAAAGTAAAATCCCATCTAAGATCGAAGACAGTAAAAAGCTACCTACCCTTCCTGATCTGGACAACGAAGAAGACATACAGAAATTAAACGAAAAAATTGAGATAACACTACTCCTAAAACAACCGTCAAAAGCAGATACTGGCAAAAATTTTGATGAAATCATAACGCAAGAAATACAGGACCTAAAAACGCACAAACACGTACTCAGAAATAAGAAACACAAAACCAAAGAAGAAAAAAGCAGATTAAGCGAATTATATAGAACGATACATAAGAAAATAAAGAAAAATATCAAAGACCAAAGAATAAAATTAATAAGAAAATACTTGGAAGAAACGGGAGGCGTTAAAAAAGCATACAGGAAGATTGATAAGACAAAGCACTTGATGACACAACTCACCGATACCTCAGGAAACATAGTCACACACAGACGGGACTTAATGAAGATAGCCACTAATTTCTACAAGGACTTATACACCATACATCCTAATACAAGCAAAAATTTTACGCCTACAGCTTATAACGCAGATTCTGTTCCGCCATTCATAGAGAGCGAGGTTGAGCTATCCATAAGAAGCCTAAAAACCGGGAAAAGCCCAGGACCGGATAAAGTAACAAATGAAATGATTAAAGCGGGAAAAGATCAGCTAGTAAGACCCCTAACTAAGTTGTTTAACCTCATTCTGTACAGAAAAGAAATGCCTGAATCCTGGACTCTCTCAGAGATAGTGCTATTATACAAGAAAGGAGATCCAAAATTGATCACAAATTATAGACCCATTAGTTTGATATCTTGTTTATACAAAGTATTTGCCTTAACATTACTAAGACGCATAACAAAGCCTATTGATGAAAACCAGCCAATCGAACAGGCAGGCTTTATGAAAAAGTATTCTACGATCGACCATATACATACATTGAAAATAATAATGGGAAAATATGCTGAATATGATCTGCCTATATACATCGCCTTCATAGACTACTCCAAAGCATTCGATTCCATATCACATAGCTCTATCTGGAAAGCACTCACAGAACAAGGTATTGAATATGAATACATAGATCTAATTAAAACTATATATGCCAACAGTAGGACTAGAGTACGAATGGAGACAAAAGGACCACCATTCGAAGTAGAGCGAGGGGTAAAACAAGGCGACCCCCTGTCACCAAAATTATTCATTGCCGTACTCGAATCCATCTTTAGAAACCTCGAATGGAAGAATATGGGCATCAACATCAACGGCACTTACTTATCACACCTCAGATTTGCGGATGATATTATTCTTCTCTCTGAAAGCTCCGAACAATTGGCAAACATGCTAGAGTCTCTCAGTCATCATAGCGATAGTGTCGGTCTACAAATAAATAGAGACAAAACGAAGATTATGACGAACAGAGACAAAAAGCTAATCTCTATAGCATCAGTACCTATAGATTATGTAGAAGAATATGTATATCTTGGCCATCTCATATCTTTTAAATCCTGTACAGAAAAAGAAATAGAGCGAAGAATAAAGGTCACGTGGAATAAGTTTTGGTCTATGAAGGAAATATTTAAGGGAAATATCCCTACAAAATTAAAAACTAAAGCAATGAATATCTGTCTGACACCCTGCTTAACCTACGCATGTCAAACCTGGCCTCTCAAAAAAATCAATCTAAATAAAATAAAAACGTGCCAAAGAGGGATAGAAAGAAGTTTTCTGAATATAAAATTAAAGAACCGGATCAGAAGCTTGGATATAAGGAAAATAACAAACGCAAAAGATGCAGTCAAACAGGTACTGACACTAAAGTGGAAGTGGGCAGGACACATTCAAAGAGTAAGAGATAGAAGATGGTCGCAAACTGTTACAAACTGGAGTCCAATATACAAAAAGAGAAGACGAGGCAGACCACAGAAAAGATGGAGTGATGACATAGCCGAAGTAGCCGGAGCTTTCTGGCGCAGGACGGCACAAGACAGAGAAAGTTGGCATAACCTGGAGGAGGCTTTCACCGCAAAAGGCGGCCCTTACATCTAAGAATAGATAAATATTAGATACACAAATTTATAAAAAGTAAATAAATATAGTATAAATAAAAGAAATAAACACTAACATAGTTAAATATATACATAAATAAGAAAAACTAACAATATTACGCACCTTTTTTAAGTTGTAAGGGAAAATAAAGCTTTTTTATTTTTTTATTTTTATTATTTTATTTATTTAGGTGTAGTTTCCATATCAATTGACGCCAAGATGAAAAAGTTATATCCAATTTTGAAATTCAGTTCGAAAGAATCAAAGATGATAGTTATAATATTTTTTTTCATAAACATTCAGTTTTGACCGAGTTATAATAACTTAAACTTCATCAAAAACGTCTGTTATGGGCATGGCAACCCCATAAAGTGGTGCCGGTGACGACGCCATTGGCGGCTTCAGCCACAAGTGGAAGATTTAAAGAGACTTTGTTTCGTGTAATTTGCAATTATCAAATACGTTTGGCGTGAGAGTGACACCTTTTGTATTTGACGTAAGGCGTTTAGGCGTAAGACGAGCTGTAGGTAGGCCTCCAACAAGATGGAGTGACGACCTTGTAAGGATCGCGGGAACGCGGTGGATGCGAGAAGCACAAGACCGGTCTGAGTGGAGAGCCTTGGGGGAAGCCTATGTCCAGCAGTGGACGTCTTTCGGCTGACATTACCATGATGTTGCTTAAAAGGTTAACGCTTTGGCAGTGAAAATTAAATTATCTACGCTACACTTTGCTGAATGTGCGCCGGCCTTAACGCGTATAGGTACTCACTTCTGGAGCTTGCTATCCGGGTTGGGACTGGCGACCCTGAGATTGGGGTCCGGCCCCTGCCCAGCCTGGAAATATAAATAATTCCAATCGACAACAATATTTACAGCTCAAATATTCAAACAAAGAACAACAAAACGTAATTTTTTCAACTAAAGAGTGTCCCAGAAGTAAAGAGACAATTTTCACAGACAAAATTGGTTAAAGATAAAACATCTACAAAAGGTAAAGCCGGGAGTCGCGTACTTTTTCGCTTGTTTTCAATAATAAAGAGAGTGGAACAAGAAATAATTGAGAAAAGAGTTTTTCCGTACTACCAATGTCACGGGAAAACGCACACGATAGGTACATAATTTTACTAAAGAAGAAAAACCAGTAATAACATACATACATACATACATAAACTCACGCCTTCATTCCCAGAGTGGGGTAGGCAGAGCTACGGAATTACCAGCAACTCCAAAACCTTGTTGATAATTCTGTAACCACATTTTGCACAATTAGGCTAAGGTGTCTAACAGCGCATTAGTGACAGGTTGCAAGCCCATCGCCTAGCAGTACTACAAGCCCTTATTCCCTTATGCCCGGTTCCTATATTCAAGAAACGAATCGTTTTCCCTACGGGCAGTAGCGTTATGACATTTGCTACTTACAAAATGTGTCAAATTTTAACGAGACGTCACAACTCTACCAACGGTTTTGAATTATAGGAACGCACCATTAGTCGCCTATTACGACATCCACGGGAAGACATGGAGTGGCACTATTCTATCCAGGCAACCACACGGGGAACCAGTAATAACAGAAATGTAAATATGTTTCATGTAAAGAAAACAGACATTAAATAGATTACTGGACGACATCCACATAGTTTATTTCATTTTAATAATACAAGTTTTATTATGAACCGATAAACCTTGATTTTATTGTATTAATTATATTAAATATTTCTAACCTAATTTTGTCTCTTTACTACCTGGGACACCCCATTATTTTCTTCCCCGCAACACGGTATGTTGTTAAAATCTTCGTAGTTGGTAAAATCCCACATAAAACCCTATCAGCTGCACTCCGGCGGCAGCAGAGAGCTCACCTTGCAGGCCAGCAGGCGCAGCACCCGGGCGTCCGACGCCGCGCTGGACACGCTGAAGAGCGACAGGTCCGTGGTGACGGACTCATGGGAGGGCGAGCGCGCCACGCCGCGCCAGCCCTCGCTCGCCTCTGCAACACGAGGTGGATCATCCAACACATGCATTCAATATTGGAAGGCTGGAAGTGACGGTTCGGTAGAAAACCTGCAAAGTGCATGTCGGCCTCGCACCACGAAGGGTTCCGTACCATTCTTGTAGATACTGTCAGCCCAATGGAACCTTGACCCACTATAGAATAGTCACAGTTACATTATAAAACAATTTGTTTGACACTTCTTTTTAGGGGGGTTGAGATGGGCCTTGTGAGCCACTTCGACCATTGCTGATCTTTTGTAGCAGCCCTTTGTTTTAGAGCTCACCGCAAAGGTCCGTTGCGTCCAGGAATTTCCAGATGCTTTGGGCAGTGAGGAGTTGTATTGTATCTCTTGTGGGTACAATATATATCGCCCTAGGTAGATACTTCTGTTGCGCATTAGTGGTCCGCAAGAACAGAGGATGTGCATTGCTGTCTCCTCTGTCTCCTGACAGAACTTGCATGTTGCGTCTTGTTTCATACCCATTAGAAACAGATGTCTATTCACACTGTTCAGTTTGCAGTGGCCAGTTAGGATCCTAGTCACTGTGCAAGACTTTTCTCTTTTGAGTTGTAGAATCTCTTTGGAGAGCTTGCTTCTGAACCCTCTAATTAGTGTTTTAGGGTGATTTTGTCCTTTTGTGGACTTCCACAGCTCGATCGCCCTAGATTTGTATAGGTGACACTTCTTACGACTGTGACACACTTCTATGGCGGGTCAGGGTTACATTGATATGATAGTACCTATACCCATTTTTCTATTTAATTATGTATATTTCTATGTTGTTGTTTATTCATTTTTCTACATTAGTGTTTATAGTTGTCTAGTACTCATAATACAAGCCTAGAACTTAGTTTGGGACTAGATCAATTCGACTGATTCCTTTTTCGACACATTCCTTTTTGGACATATTCCGTTTTCGGTATATTCTTGTTTCGGCACATTCCGTTTTCGGCAGTCATTATATACAACAAATGAAATGAATCCTAGGTATAATTATTTTTATTTTCAATACTTAAAATATAATATACGCATATAAATTTAGATACCTAGTTGGTTATCATTAGTTGCCCAATTATTTAATTACCTACTGTTTAATTTTTTCTTTTATTTTTATTGATTAAAATATAATATTTTACTAATAAATATTATTTTATTTTGTTACGCAAGCAAAGTCACAAGTATTTCATAGTATAATTCTATTTACTAAAATCTGCTGAAACCCCCGTGTGGTTGCCGGGTTAGAATAGTGCCACTCCATGTCTTCCCGTGGATGTCGTAAGAGGCGACTAAGGGAATATAGGCTTGTAGTACTGTTAGGCGATAGGCTTGCAACCTATCACTAATATGCTGGTAAACATCTTAGCCTATTTGTGCAAATTGTGGTTACTGAATTGTCAACAACTTTTTAAGTTGTAATTCTGTAGCTCTGCCTAGCCCACTGTGGGATTACAGGCGTGAAGGTATGTATGTATGTCATTGTATGTATGTAAGAATATGCCGAAAACGGATTATGTCCAAAACGGAATGTGCCGAAAAAGGAATCAATCATCAATTCTTGTTAGATTGACCTTTTATATTTATTTAAATATATTATCATGCAAACAAGACTAATGTGATTGAGATATTCGTAGTAGGCACCTATATCAGTCTGGCTCGCTCTAATTGAGCTCTCACTGTATTGTTTCCCCGACATTGTGTAAAAATAACTTAAAAGGTTATCCGCGACCTTTTGTTACGGATTTGAATGGACTTTTCTCGTACGCTGAAGTTTTAATTCCAGATCTAGGCTTTCTAGGTAACAATCTACTAATGATTTTTATATGAGGTCAAGCGGGGCTATTACGTCATTGTAAAGGTCATATCTAAGAGTGGAGTGAGTGAGTCAAGTAGAGAAAAAAAAAACTACTTGTCAATAGATTTAACTTTTCCATATAAACTTTAAAACGGGGGATAAAGCCACTCGACGTAATAACCCCACTGACGTAATAGCCCCGCTTGACTGTATGAGTTTGTATTGTACCTACATTTATAAGTAGGGTTAGGACTTTTTCATCTCTCCTGTTCGGAAAGTTTAATTTGAATGGGTAGATTGCCGGGTGGAAAATTGCGTTTTCCCCTCTAGGGTGGAAAGTATTTTTTTTTTAAATAGTTACGATTGGCCATGGAGTCTAAGATAATTGAGCTACGTCATATTAAAATCATTCATATATCTAAATTCGACTATACGTTAAACGACTTATTTATTACGATCTATAGGTTCATATTAAAATCATTCGATCATAGGCCTGAGTTTCTAGAGTACGTTAAAAATTATTCTAAGGAATTTAAGCAGATTTGTGCTGCCGCGAAGTCCGAGTATTATTCGAATAAAATTTGCAAATCTGATAACAAGATTAAAACCGTCTGGAATGTAATTAACACGGAAACTGGTAGAACTAGAATTAGAGACCCGCACTACAGCTTGCGAGTGGACGATACTCTGGTAAACTCGGACCTGGATGTAGCTAAGGAATTCGAGCGGTTTTTTACGAACATACCTTTAGAGACCACTAAATCTTTACTATCATCTCCTGATAAGGCTGAAATCTTATTAAGATCTAATGTTAAGGAATGCACGAATGTTTTATTAAAACGTTTAGGTCTCTTAATATCAAAAAGACTGAAGATCTTTGGGGCCTCTCTGTTACAGTACTTCAGTCCATTTTAGAGTCAACTGCGCCTTACCTAGCTACCATGTTTAACAAGTGTGTCGATATTGGAGTATTCCCTGATCTGATGAAACATAGTAAGATCATACCCTTGTTTAAGTCAGGGACAAAATCAGACCCCACAAATTTTAGACCGATTTCGATACTACCAGCTCTAAGTAAAGTTTTTGAGAAATTAATTCTTAATCAAATATCCTCACACTTTAATCAGAATAAGCTACTTCATAGCAGTCAATTCGGATTTACCAAGGGACGATCTACAACTGATGCCGGTTCTACTTTAATAAAACATATATTTGATGCCTGGGAAAAATCACTAGATGTTATTGGAGTTTTTTGTGATCTGTCCAAGGCATTTGATTGTGTTGATCATGTTACGTTAGTGCGAAAGTTAAGCCACTATGGCATCAAAAACAATGCACTTGATCTTATTGCTTCCTACCTCGCGCACAGAACTCAGCGGGTAGACATTAACAGAACACAATCCTCTGGGTCATCTGTAGCTATGGGAGTGCCTCAAGGATCTATTCTGGGTCCGTTTTTATTTTTGATCTATATTAACGATCTCCCGTATGTAGTGCGCGATAAACATGAAATAGTCTTGTTTGCTGACGATACCTCACTAATATTCAAAGCGGATAGGAAACAGGATAATTTTAATGACATCAATGTTGCGTTGTCTACAATTGTTGACTGGTTTACAGCCAACAACTTACTTTTAAATGCCAAAAAAACCAAGTGCATTAAATTTTCTTTGTCCAACGTTAGGAGTATGAATGCGGATAGAATAAGACTGAAGGATGAGACACTGGAATTTGAAGGTAGAACAGTTTTTTTAGGTGTCACTCTAGACTCGAAACTGCAATGGAGTGCGCATATATCCACACTTGCAAGTAAACTAAGTTCAGCGGCTTATGCGGTAAAGCGAATCCGACAACTTACTGACGTCGAGACGGCGAGACTTGTGTACTATAGTTATTTCCATAGTGTTATGAGTTACGGAATTTTACTGTGGGGAAGAGCGGCTGACATCCAAACCATCTTTGTATTACAGAAGCGAGCTGTACGTGCTATTTACCAATTGGGGTCTCGTGTTTCGTTAAGGGATAAATTTAAAGAAATCAATATTCTTACAGTCGCGTCTCAGTATATCTTTGAGAATATCATGTATGTACGCAAACACATACATGAGTTTAGGCATAACCGCGACGTTCATAATTTAAATACTAGAAATAGGGATAAGCTCGCACTTCCAGGTCACCGTCTCCGTAAGGTAGGCACTTCGTTTGCGGGGAACTGTATACGTTTTTACAACAAGATACCATCTGAAATCGTCAATATGCCGTTCAATAAATTTAAGTCTCACATCAAGCGCTGCTTATTGGGTAGGGCTTATTACACTGTAAATGACTTCATTGGTGACCAAGATGTATTTTAGTAGTGTCTAGGATATTTACAATATAAAATAGCCTCTAAGCGAATTATGTATTCAAGCACTGACTCAGTCAGTCGACTGTGATTTACTAATTGTTTTTTATCTTTTCTACTCTTGTGTGTACAAGAAGATTTTAAATGAGAACACACTGTGATGTTTCTCGCCGGACAGCTGTTTCACACAATATTACTTTTGTTGTCCGGCAGCATGAGCATGTCATGCTCGCTCAAAGGTCTTTGCTTACGGCGGCGTCGTTGATCGGGTCGCCACTTTCCCGATCACATGGTTGAGGGAGGCGATGGCTGAGATACGCGTCATACTCGTGAACGGGTGCTGTTTGTGGGGTCCGGTCTGTTCACGTTTGCAAGGACTTGTTGTTCAATTTATTATCCAAGTCATATGGCTTTTGACGTAGAGACCTCGTTGTGTTGTTCTCATAGTCATTATTTTATTTTAAGGTTTATTGACCTTACATTTGTAATAATTTTATTTTTGCTTGTTTTAAGAATTTATTGTTTATTACTTTATTACCTTAATATTACTTAATGTAACTTACTTTTAAGTATAATTATGTTTTTATGATTGAAAAAATGACCTTCTGCTGGAGTTTCTTGCGGCGCTTCTTCTCCGCAATGATGGTCTTGTCCGAAGCGCTGGTAGATTCACTGTACCTTTCCGACGTGTAAAAGAGCCCGCATGTGGCCAATTTACTGAATAAATATTTTGTTTTTTTTTTATTTTTATTTTTTTATTTTACGACTGGTCTCTTTTTTTCGCAATTACAAAAAAAAACAACATTTAAAATTATTCCTCTTATATTCTGCTGCCCGCCATAATGCCATGATAGCATAGCATGACCATTTTTTTTTCACGGTTCGGCATGGCCATCTTGAAAATACACATACTGCCAACATAAGAAAAAATAATCGAGTTGGTCACGACCAAGGAGCAATACAACACAACACGGAGGTTGAACGCCGAACATACGTTCGAAACAAGAAATTTGACATTTATTACGTCACGAATTTATTCCATCTCTTTCTTTAGTTAGGGTAAGAATGAGGTGGAAGTCATTTGTGAAATATGAAAGAAAGAGATGGAATATTTAAATACGTAATAAAGTTAAAACTTTTTCGTTCGGCGCGGCGTTCCACCTCCTTGCTGGCTCCTTGGTCGTGCGTGACCTCGATTAAACTTTTCTAATGTTGGCAGTATGAGTATTTTAACTTTTTTCTGAATATAGAAAAAAAAGTTTGCAATAGGTAGAAAAAGCGGGAAACGAAATTAAATATATTTTCCTCACAGTCGAAATGAAAAGTAGTGTCTAACTCGGGTGAAATTGCCCATTTCCCCTCGAACTATTAGCGCTCTCACTTCGTTCGAGCGCCAGAAATATCTCGGGGAAATGGGTCACTTTCCACCCTTGGTTATCAATCTACTATTGGTGGCATATCGTGGTTCTAGAATACATGGAGTCGCTATTTCCTAATTATTATAATACATGACACTTTGATTTTGACCTTCAGTATAAGCTCAAGCGTCATATTTCGTCATTGGGGCAATTACGTCAAGTCCCGTTCTTAAGTTCGTATCGAAGAGTGAAGTGAGTGAGTGAACCAGAAGAAAAAATTATGCACTTTTTAGTAGATGTAACTTTTCGATACGTATTTTAAAACGGGAGTTAAAGCCAATTGACGGCGGGCCCGCTTGACCTTAGTCATATTTCAAAATAAACATTAAATATTTTTATAGTTCGGTTATCCCATACCTACTAATATTTTATTTGTCGTTTGGTTGGTAGAAAATGCCTTAAGGGATTAAGTCCGACATTTGTACGTTTCTTTTATTGTGCAATAAAGTTTACAAGTTGGATTCTGGCACCAAGATTTGCTACCAAAAGTCCTAACTCTTTTTTCTTCTAAGATGTTTACCAGTGTATTAGTGACAGGTTGCAAGCCCATCGCCTAACAGTACTACAAGCCTTTATTCCCTTAGTCGCCTCTTACGACAGCCACGGGAAGACATGGAGTGGCACTATTCTAAGTCGGAAACGACACGGCTCACCTTTTCTCAGCTTTACCTTCTCTTTGCGATAAAAAGTACATCCTTGTCTATGACACATATAATTGAGTTTGGAGCACATCGTATACATATCGGAAATCGATAACGACGGGAGTTGCCTCCCCATAGATATTAAATTATTTGCTATCGAGTTACCTGTTTGACCCGATTTTATTACGACCTACTTCGAATCTGTTGTATTTTATAGGGTTCCTTACCCAAAGGGTAAAAACGGGACTCTATTACTAAGACTCCACTGTCCCTGTCTGTCACCAGGTTGTAACTCATGAACCGTGAATACCGTGATAGCTAGACAGTTGAAATTTAAACAGAAAATAAATACTTAAGGGGGCTCCCATACAACAAACGTGTCTCTGTGTCTCTGGGTCTCTCTGTCTCTACGTCTCTGTGTCTCTGTGTCCCTGTCTCTCTGTGTCTGTCTCTGTGTCCCTGTCTCTGTGTCTCTGTGTCTCTGTGTCCCTGTCTCTCTGTGTCTGTCTCTGTGTCTGTCTCTCTGTCTCTGGTCTCTGTCTCTCTGTATCTGTGTCTCTCTGTCTCTGTGTCTCTCTGTATCTGTGTCTCTCTGTCTCTGTGTCTCTCTGTATATGTGTCTCTCTGTCTCTGTTTCTCTCTGTCTCTGTGTCTCTCTGTCTTTGTGTCTCTCTGTCTCTGTGTCTCTCTGTCTCTGTGTCTCTCTGTCTCTGTGTCTCTCTGTCTCTCGGTCTCTGTGTCTCTGTGTCTCTGTGTCTCTCTGCCTATACCGCAATGCAGTGAATCCGGAGATCACCCTCGACAGATAACCCTTACAGCACAGGATAATACCACAGTATGGGTTAAATGTCTTTGAAAATGTACCTTGCTCTAGTGACCCAAAAATAAGCAAAAAACAAATTAATTTAAACCTTACGCTTGTAACAATACTAGTCCTATTTTCTATTAATTAGAAAGATTTTATAAGATTCAATATCATTCTAGACTTGATGCTAGGTTAGATCTGTAACAGATAAACCAAATTACAAAAACTCTGTATCACTTTGTAATGTTAGTATAGAGTAGGGATAACATTAAACAGATAATGTACGCTGTCCCAAACAGCCCGCCTGGCTCCCCTGAAAACCAGCCCGGTTGTCATCCCCATGCCAACCATTTTGCTGAGTGGAGACCATTTCGGCACACATCAACCTCATTGTACTTTTTAATTTAATGGTGTCGCTTATTAGGGGATAAGAAGTGATTGTACTACGTTACTGTATATTTTCTATGATGTACCCCTGTGTTGATGTGTTTGTTGAATAAACGTTTTTCTATTCTATTCTATTCTATAATTATATTTATAAAAACCAAAACAAAAACCTATTTCAAGGGCAATAAGATATCTCGATATTTAGATAGTTTAGCAAACGTGACTTCCCTGTAGCGTTGCTTGCAGCAAGCTTGAAATGTCCCATAATTTCTATAAATATATAAGTCACTGTGTGTATGCCTACAACACTTGACAAGGACCCTCAATTCCACACGGATCCACGGTACTGACTTGCTGACAAGGGGACCACTTAACTTAGGGGCTAAAAATAAAAAGGAAAAAATAATTTTCAAAATCGCTACGTCCACAGTTGACAATGTAATCACATAATTTTATTTGTTTTATAGTGATGCAAGCCAATGTATCTGTAGCTCCGCTCATATAGTGCGGAGTGCAACAGGCACGGTACAGGTCAGTAAACGCTTTATTACTTGAAAAAAAAAATTGAAAAAAAAAACACCGAACACTAATGATAAAAGTGCTATAATTTATTGGGAAATCTAAACTTGCTTCTTAAAAAAATTCAAACAATAAATAAAATGTTATGCAATAACCTAAGTACAATCCCTCAAACTATTTCGTAGTAATTATGAATTATATTTATTAGATGTGGAATTCTGTTAAAATTATGTTAAGTTTCTAGATTATCAATAAATATATTCAATAAATATTATGTGATAGGGTGAAACACATTTTTTTTATTATTATTTTGTATTATTTAAATTATTTTCACAATACAAATAAATGTCAAGTATGGTGGACTTAATTCCTAGACATTCTCTACCAGTCAACCATATGGTTAACATACAATATCGGTGCAATTGGAGACTAATATTGTATGTACCTAGTTAATTAATACAATGTTAAATATCTTCCATTGTGTAAAAAAATACTCATAAAAACCTTCCCGAAGCGGTACATTTTTACAAAAAAAAGGATAAAATTAAGGACTTTTTAATTGAGTTCTTAACTATGTATTTTTTTTTAATTGTTACCACGTGACTAAGCTACAATTTAAAAGAACAAAAAATATATCCGAATATCTGAGGCAGTAATGAAAAAAATATAGACGTATAATTATAAAAACAACAATGTTTATAATACACAGATGTTTCAGTAAAACTAACTGCGCCGACTTTAAATAACTTTATAAAGTGAACGTTAAGCACTGGTGAGGGTGACCTAATTCCTATTGATTTTTAACATCCACGCAAAAATAGAGCGCCTTGTTTAGACCTAAATAGCTATCTGCGTTCTAGATTCAGTTGCGAAAATAAAAATATAACTTACCACTCGTTTCGGGCTCCACGGCGACGGACTATTAAGCCTCCAAACTATTTTAAAAAACTACAAAACACTCAAATTCACACTCTAACACTGTTTTACTCATGTAAACAACCACGACACTGAACTGAAAGAAAATTCGCAATAGTATAATTGTCAAAATGCTGCTGTAACAAACGTCAGACCGGCGAATTGAAAAAAGGCCGAAGGCTTCACTGCGTTCGAGAACATCCGGTGAAATTGAGTAAAATACTCACTGAATTTCACGTCCGGCAACATTCCAATTTCAGTATAATCCAATGAAAATAAACATCACACAACCACATTTCACGAAGCTTGTTGTGTCGTCTATTTAATTTCGCAACTTAATAGTATACATCCAGCGCCATCTATTACGGTGTTGCATAACAACCACAAGTGGAGTAACCTTGGAGTAACTTAACAAACACTTAACCCTTATGAATTCTACTACTCGGCGATAGATGGCACTATTCAAGACATATCATGTAAATTAAAACAGTTTGCTAACAAAGGATTGTTTTTTTTTTTGCGTATGCACTAACCAATAGATGGCAATTATCAAGCTTAGTCTGCATTAACATTTAATGAAGTTACTTCTTGCTACTAGGTAGCGTTTATTTGAGCATAGTTTGCATGTATAGTAAATGATGATACTACTCTTCAATAGATGACGCTTATTTCGTTTTAGTGTAAAATTTACAAAACTGTTCAATAGATGGCAGTTGCATTGTGAGTTAACCAATTACTAAGATTTACAAGGAACGAAAAAGTTGTATAAAATATTTTAACCTAATTCTTATATTTTCATCTCCACATCTTATCAAATCGCATTTTTTCAGTTATCATGAAAAAGCAATCTCAAGTATTAATTATTTAAAATTAATAAAAAGATACTTATAACATATATCTTATAATCTCATGAAGTCATTCCTTGCTATTTAAGTGGTTACCAGTGCTACCACAGACCACAGGTCACGGAAAGAAAGATTCAAAACGCGAGCAGAGCCAGGCGAGTCAGCTATATGCGTCCGTATTTATTGATTTGATCCAAATTCGTGGAAGTGGATCGTTTCCAATGTTTGACAAACTGCGTATTGGCGAGTTAGGGTCGGACTCCATGCTCCGGGGCGACTAACTACTAACCCTACTAATAATTTTCTGAGAATTATTTTTTGTAATTGCAGTAATTCAATTAATTAAGTACCTACTAAACGCTACTAGCTAGCAGTCGCGAATTCTATCACCATACTACACTATTAACATTATATTTGTTGAAAACCGATTTTACATGAAGTATAAAGCTAGGTAGGTATATCTAACTTACCTACTTATTTATTCAACTGGGCGATGTAGTGACATTAAAACTTTGCCGTATATATACCTACGCGATAAATATATTTGAGTAAGTAGCACGTTTAAGGGGCTACCATGGGCAGAGGACCTTCGATCTGAAGCTCTAAACCAGGGGTTCCCAAAGTGGTCCAGGTGGACCCCCAGGGGTCCACAGGAGACTCGACGGGGGTCTACGTTGGCGTGACAAAAAAATGGGGGTTCACAATTTGTAAGTGGGGGTCCACGAAAATGTATCTGGTTTCGATAGTAAAGAACGAAAACAGATACTATTTTTTGTGCTATTTTTATAGCCTGGATGACTGATAAATACAAGATAGCTTTATTACGCTGCTCCTCGATTAAAATTTCGAAAAATTAAACTGACATTTTATAAAAATTACACCATTTGCCTCCAAAACTTGTCGACTGCACGTCTGCAACAAATCGCGAGCGAGCTGTTCGACAAGCGATCAATATTCACATTTTTTGCCGAGTTTTGGGAATATGGTAGAAATGTGGTGTAGGGGGTCTACCAGAACTAGTCCACTTTTGAAAGTGGTCTATGAGAAAAAAAAGTTTGGGAACCCCTGCTCTAAACTTTCAGTTGTTGTTTAAACCTATTTTCCTTTTACAAGTCACTGATATCGAGATTTATGGGTAAGTAATACGAGATATAAGAACTGATAATATAACACTCATAATATATACGCTCACTTTGTATAAACACGTTTAGTATAACGTTCACTGGATATAATGAACGGAAGATATAATTTCAAAATATCTATTTCCATACAGTATAACGTTATTAATATATAATATCAATTTATATAACTATTATAAAACGTATAACGTTCATAACACCTAAGATTTAAAAGATATATTAATCAAATTATCTAACATCAAAAAACATAATACACGTATAATATAAATACATGCAAATGTTATTTAAAATTAAATTCTATTTTCAGTATTAAGTGGCCTTCTTTATTAACAATCAACCTTACCTTACTAACTTTACTGGCAGCAGTCTGAATTTTCTGGGCAAAAAAAAAATAACCTCGAAGGCCTAGGCGGGAGCAAAGCTCCCGCCTAGGCCTTCTAACCTATCCTAACCGAGTCGGTTCTGCCCAGAGAAGTCTTGCTCGCTCGCTTCGCTCGCTCACATTTATATCAAACGATATTATATCTTGTAACACTTATACTAAAAGATAATATGTATTATGATCGCTATATGTCATGTATGTTATACGAACTGAAATTAGTCATTGTCAAAAAATTCAAATTCAAAATTCAAAATATTTATTCAGTAAAGTTGTGAGTGTTATATTAAAAAATATTATATAAAATGAATATTATATGACTTGACCGTTATTCCTTATAAAAATATTGATTTTGTTATTATAGCTAACGTTCATTATATCTCGTAAACGTTAGTAAGATGAAAATAGTTATTATGTAGTTATATCTCGTGGGACGCACCCGAGATTTATGCTATCAAAGTTTGACATTTTAACCCTAAATAAGTAGTTTATTGACCGTATTAATGAAGAATATTTAGATGTAGTTTCCATATCAATTGACGCCAAGATGAAAAAGTAATACTTATACAATTTTGTGTTTTTATTGTCATGTTTTAAAAAAATACCTATAGACAAAAGTTTTTTTTTCTTCATTAATTAATATTCAGGTTTGACTGAGTTATAAGATCTTAAACTTCATAAAAAACGTCTGTTATGGTCATGGCAGCCCCTTAAGTATTAATTGTATAATAATAATGTCATCCATGTAAGCCCGTGCGAGCCGACGCTCGTAGCTCGCTGTATGTATACACACCGTACGGACTGTTGTACTATTACCCCGCGCCGCGGTCGCTTGTGGTAATCCGCTCGTTGCGCGAAGTGGCTAGGTTTCTTTGTTCTTTTCTTTTGAGGTGCAAAATGGTAGCTGTCAAGTTCTTAGGGATGGGTAAAAATATTCGTGATATCGATATTCTTACTTTTTCTGTACAATTAGTTTTATATATGTACCTATACCTACCATTTTTTAGACTACAATTTAACATGTTTTTTTTGGAATCCATGATAGTCATCGTCATCAAAAATGCAAACCATTATCAGTACAACAAAAACAACACTCACTCTGATGGTGTTATCTATAATGTTTTGTGCTTATCCTCATTTTTATATTTTTTTTATATGATGTATTTATATAAGTATTTATATTTTTTTTAATATATTGGTATGTAGGTATATATTATTACGTTTTTAAGCAACATATATGTTAGACCCTATGTTGCACCGCCACCACAATCTCTGCTTTGCCCAAAGGTTAACTGGTAGAGAATGCCTTACGGCATTAAGTTCGCCTTTTGTATACGAAGTGTATTCTTTTGTGCAATAAAGATTAAATAAATAAATAAATAAACACTATGGTTTCTATTTAATGTCGAGTCCGGAATTAGGCGAACTAACTTGACAGCCGAAAATGTTGCCAGACATAGGAAAAAATAAATAGTGATAGGTTTATGTCGACACAAATATGTCGATATAACCTTGTGCCTTCTATAAATCTGATTATATTTATATTTTATCAAGTAATTGTCGTCGAAACTTTCTCACTCATACATACTTGCCAAATAGGGAAAAACTACAGCAATTTTTACTATATAATATGACCTGAAGGATGTACGGTTTAAAGCGGATATTTACGATACTTACTCCTCAAATTAGGAATAAAATACAAAAATAACAACAGGCCATTGTGATCCTTTTATGTGGCTTCCGTCGGGCTAGTACGGTACAATTCATGTACCATACCATACATATAGCATTCATTCCTTTCTTGCTGGCAAATATGAAAGTGCGATAGAGACAAACGCTATATATCGTCGATGATAATTCCAAATCCGTTATGTGTTCGATTTAATTAATTTTATACGCTAATAAGTATTGTTGCTAGGTTACAATCTGACCAAAAAAATCAATCATAGGATGACAGAAAGCCGAATGGCTTGCTTGCTTTGTTTGTTAGGCATGGTCCGAACTGTCAACAAAACAAAATGGCGGACTGTGTCGTTAACGATGTCTAAAACGATGTTCAATGTATTTTTAAATCCAACCAATTTTTATTATTATTATTTTGCTTAGTAAAATTATTAGTTAGATTCCAAACACAATAATAATGATAAACTAGACTTAATAAATATCGATATTAACAGCACTAGCCAAACTGTGGCAACATTAGTGTACAATGAACTGTCAAGTTAGTTCGCCTAATTCCGGACTCGACTATAACTTTTCTAATGTTTCGGGTTGCAGCACTACTGCCCTGCAGGCCGAAACATGAATGCTCCTGAGATAAACTTTTTCAATACTGGCCACTTATACTGATAATAAATTATTCATCGTGACTGCACTAGATTAATGCAGAGAAACTGAAAAAAAAACTGATCGTTCATCAAGAATACGATACCCCTTTAAGAGACATTTATTAATTATTTAATTTTTAATCAAATTTATGAATGGTTCGTGCTATGAGAAAAGGTAATTTGTTAGTAATTATGAAATATTGAAGCTCTTTATTAATAAAAATTAAAAATGTTTATCAAATATTCGTTTTGTAATTATATAGTCCTATTTCATAAAATAAACACGATTAATTAAAGTCATAGACTCATTATGGCAAAGAAAAATTATCGTCATTTACCTATTATTTCAAAATAATTTTTACCCATCCCTAAGAACTTGACAGCTACCATTTTGCACCTCCGATAGCGGGGTCTAACAATAAATAATTAATAACGTTGTTATATATTATTTATCATCATCATCATCATCATGTCAGCCGAAAGACGTCCACTGCTGGACATAGGCCTCCCCCAAGGCTCTCCACTCAGACCGGTCTTGTGCTTTTCGCATCCACCGCGTTCCCGCGATCCTGACAAGGTCGTCACTCCATCTTGTTGGAGGCCTACCTATAGCTCGTCTCCCGGTATATATATTATTCATTATTCATTCATTCGGTTCGGTTCAGAAAGACGGACGGACGGACACAGTGGAGGCTTAGTAATAGGTTAGGTACCGTACCGTAATATATATAAAACACTTTTGTTGTATGGGAGCCTCTTTAATATTTATTTAATTAATTTTTTAGTATTTGTTGTTATAGCGGCTACAGAAATACATCATCTGTGAAATTTTCAACTGTCTAGCTATCACGGTTCGTGAGATACAGCCTGGTGACAGAAAGACGGACAGAGGGACAGCGGAGTCTTAGTAAAGGTCCCGTTTTTACCCTTTGGGTACGGAACCCTTCAAAGCGAGGTTTATAAACGCGGCTGTTTAAAAAAAAAAAAAAATTATCATCTATATAGAGGAAGGAAAATATTTGCAAAATGTGGTTGTACAATAAGAATGATAGATTTTACAAGTACAAGAAAAATTAAATATTTTGAAAAAGATGGGATTTTCTTGGAGCAATCCTTCCAAAGGCGATACGTGTTCAAACTTGAATTCTTCATTATACTGCACATTTCAATGTTAATTTATTAAACAACAAAATATGCAATAAAATAAAAACGGCTAATAAAACGACGCCATCTTGTCAAAAACCCCAAGAGAAAACCTCAATATAACTCATTCCTTCACATATTTAGAAGTAACTAAAATTGTTAAACTTTTCTTGACAATCTTAAAAAATCTAGCCATTTCGCATACCGCCCGATTTAAAATACTCTCCACAACAAAGCCATAACATCCATACATACATAATCTACGTTGGAACTACTTTACGTGTAAATATACATATAAGCGAATATATCTAATACGACGCGGCGAGTATGGTTGTTGAAAACATTTAAAATTATGATTTTCTTATTTGTTATGGATGTGTAATGTTAACTATACATACATACATACACTTAAAAAAACCGGCCGAATGCGAGTCGGACTTGCGCATGAAGCATTCCGTACCATTATCTATAAAAAAATCACATTTGCAGTATGGGAAATATTTGTTGTTATAGCAGCAACAGAAATACATCATCTGTAAAAATTTCAACTGTCTAGCTATCACGGTTCGTGGGATACAGCCTGGGGCCCTAGACAAGATGCATTACGCCGAGTCGCTTTTCTGTTCGTTTCGTTTTTAAACCAATCGCGTCACTGCTAGATCACGTGACTTTTCGTATTACGTGATCTAGCAGTGACGCGATTGGTTTAAAAACGAAACGAACAGAAAAGCGACTCGGCGTAATGCATCTTGTCTAGGGCCACTGGTGACAGACGGACAGTGGAGTTATGTCAAATCATATAGCTAGTCGGTTCATCTCTCTGTCATTACCTAGCTATTGGGTAAATTGAAATTGTATCTCTTTAAATTCGGTTTAAGCTTTTAAAAGTAATGCTTAAATAAGTTGATCGTTGCCTAGTACCCATAGTACAAGCCTAGAGCTTAGTTTGGGACTAGGTCAATTTGTGAAAGTTTGTCTCTTGATATTGATTTGTTAAGTTATTATATTAATCCCGTTACCCGTGTGGTTGCCGGGTTAGAATAGTGCCACTCCATGTCTTCCCGTGGATGTCGTATGAGGCGACTAAGGGAATAAAGGCTTGTAGTACTGTTAGGCGATGGGCTTGCAACCTGTCACTAATATACACTGTTAAACATGTTAGCCTAATTGTGCAAAATGTGGTTACAGAATTATCAATTGAGTTTTTAAGTTGTAGGTAATTCTGTAGCTCTGCGTGCCCCACTCTGGGACTACAGCCGTAAAGGGATTTATCGAGCTATATAAGTGCTACTTATACAAAAAGGCTACACGCAGTCGACCGTTTGACAGCAACATTGTGAAGTATTATGAAGCTGTTAATCTTAATACAACATGCATTATTGTGTCCCCCTTAAAACTAGTCCGATTTATACAATTTTAATATGTATATATGTAGGTATGTAAACACATTATTGTACAAACAAAAGAGATAACAATTATAAAATATACAAAAATATAAACGGGATGTACAAAGGCGAACTTATCCCTTTAACTCTTCTAGTTAACCTTTGAGCGCTAGCGCAAACGCTAGTTAGCGTAGTGTATCTTGGCAAGGGCCTCAGGGCTTCTATCGATAAAATCGATCGTATAAGGCTGCCTAATTGAGAATGCTCGCGCTGAAATCTGTTTTGTACGCTCTGACAGGACTACTTAAACTAGCCGGTTCGCCGCGTTCACTCGTTCGACCGACCGAGCTCCGTTTTTAAGAGAATAACACCCCTGAAACGAGGTAGTTACTTACGCAACCAGCGTAGAGTCTAGTATTCGAATCAAACGCCTACTTCATTACCTAATGTAGAAATTATCGCAAATAGATAACAAAGACAACTAAACACGATTTTGCTATAGATACCGATGATAGCGTCAGAATGGTGTCAAGTGCCAAGACGTGGCGGTCCGCGACTTTGACGTAGCTAAGCAAAGTGTAGGAAGAGATGTTAATAGAGAGATCTCTCTCCAGGCGGGTGGCTTGGGGACCGAAGTCCATTGGGATGAAGTTGGAAGTGGTATATATGTCAACCGACTGTAGAAACTTCATTAGCGCGATGTAGAACACTAAGAACCGTATTAATAAAATGTTTTTTAGTTTTTTTTGGCATAGGAAGGCAAACCAGCACACAGGCCACCTGATGGTAAGTGGAAACTGTGACCCATAGACATTCGCGTTCACAAGACTGCAAATGCGTTGCCAACCCTGAGGACTAAGATGGAATGCCTCTATGCTAGTCATTTCACCGGCTGTCTTTTCCCCAAACCGGAACACAACAATGCAAACACTGCTGCTTGGCGGTAGATTAATGGATAAGATGGTGGTACCAACCCGAACGGACCCTGCACAAGGTCCTCCCACATGTAAAACTCTACGACTATGTATCTCGGCTGTAATGCTCGTCTCAAGATGCGTCAAAAATGTCAGTTTTCTATGGTTAGACGTTTACTTTGACGTATCATGTGACGGGCGTCTCAGCCAAGATGAGTTTATTAATACGGCCCTTAGTTCCGCTGTCTGCCGCTGGTGGCGCTGGCGAGTTGGTTGATACAAGTTGCCGTTAGATGTCGCTAGGTCGCCACACAAGCTATTAGGTTATTGTCAACTATTGGCAGAGTGCAAAGCGGGTGGAGGGGGTAGCCTAAACGATCACAGCGCTCGCTACGGCTAAAATTGTCAATTTTGTCGCTGACTTGAGCTGTCAAATCCATATTGCAGTAAACATTTTCTAATCGTTTTTGAGATAAAAATATGGTGAATTACTATGTTACAGTCCCGATTGTGTAATATAGTAAAATAACACAAGATTTCATTAATATTTTTCACAATATTTACTTACTTCTTGTTTGACAGCGGTGACAATATTGTCCATAATGGCCGCCTGTCACTTGGCGCTGTCGTCGCGCTCGGTCCCAATAGCGACCCACCCTTTCTTGGCTTTGCTTTATGTGACGTTATTATACATAAAAACCTTCCTCTTGGACCACTCTATCCGCATTAAAATCCGTTGCATAGTTTCAAAGATCTAAGCGTACACACAGACGGACAGACAGTGGGAACCGACTATGTTTTATTTATAGTAGAGATTAACCTTAGTCATAAACGTATAATAACTAAATGCATGAAATATGCTCTCTCCTCATCTGGGTGTTTTTCAAAAAAAGTGTACATTTTTTTTTTTACTCAGAATCGTTGATACTATCGATCCTCATACAAGAAAAAAGTGTCCTAAATATTCCGTTCCAAATCGTCACATTTTTGAATGCAGTCTTTTTTTATTTATATGGACGTGACGCACTGGAAGAAAAAACTTTCATAGTAAAATCTGGGACACTTTTTTTCTTGCATGAGGATCGATAGTATCAACGATACTGAGTAAGGAAAACCAAAAAAAAACTAATTCTGGAAAAAAAAGTTAATGTACACTTTTTTTGAAAAACGCCCATCTGTCATTATGACATTTGAATTTGACAGAAAGCGACAACGAATTCTATAACTAAAATAGGTTCATTGTGCATTTATAAATAATAATTTCCGTGTGGTCACCGGGATAGAACGAACAGTGCCACTCCATGTCTTCCCGTGGAAGTCGGAAGAGGCGACTAAGGGAAAGGCTTGCAGTACTGTTAGGCGATGGGCTTGCCACCTGTCACTAATACACTGGGAAACATCTTAGCCTAATTGTGTAAAATGTGGTTACAGAATTATCAACAAGTTATTAGAGTTGTTGGTATGGCTACCCCACTCTGGAAATGAAGGCGTGAGTTTATGTATGTATGTATGAATAATGGGTTAAATAACATCTCTCATCTATTAACTCACTTTAAATAATATGGGTATAATCATAATACTTATTTTAGGGATTTGGCTCAGCCCTGGGCAGAATTAACATTTTTAGTATCGAGTCGGCGCAGAGCTACGAAAACATAGAGGCGGACATTTTTATAACCAACTAGTGGCAAACTTCCCCGGTGGATTTTTAAATTATTTTCTTTCATAAAAACCTTGCCCTGACAATGACAAACACAACAAAAAAGAAATCAGCCAAATCGGTTCAGTCGTTCTCGAGTTTTGCGCTGAGCAACAAATTTAGCGATTCATTTTTATTTATATAGACTAGCTTCTGCCCGCAACTACGTCTGTGCAAAAATAAAACATCTGGGATAATATATATAGCATTCTAATGGTAAAAGAATGTTTGAATTCGGTCCAGTAGTTTATGAGTTGATTCGTTACAAACATGCAAACACAAATCTTTTCTCTTTATAATATTAGTGTAGACTAACTTCTGAAAAGTAGCCAATGTGTTTATCCAGGATATAAGCTTCCCCACCGCGTCTGTCTGTATGATCTTAAAAAACGACTGGACTCATTTTCATTCGGTTTTCACCATCACGGAAGGTTTTTTATTTTAAGAAAATAATTATAAACGAATGTTTTGATGTTTGTTACGCTCACGCCAGAACGGCTGAATTGATCTGGGTGAAATTTAACATAGAGATAGATTATAGTTTGGAATAGCACAAAGGGTACTTATTATCATTATTAACGACGCGCTGGTGTAGTGGTAGTGACCCTGCCTACGAAGCAAGCGGTCCTGGGTTCAAATCCCGGTAATGGCAGATATTTGTGTGATGAGCGCTGCTGTGTATTTAAGTATATATTTCTCTATATAAGTATTTATAGTATAAGTCTAGAGCTTAGTTTGAGACTAAGTCGGTTAGTGTGACATGGTCCTCAGATTTGTATATTTATTTATTTATATTATACCCGAATAATGTACGGTTCCCGAGGGAAGAGCGATAAATGACTTCTACGCGAACGGAGTCGCGGGTAATAGTTAGTGTACAATAAATTCTGGATTATGTACAGGTGTTACATAAAACGAAGCGAAGCGCGGGCGGGTCACTAGTAGGGAGTGCAATTTAACCGGTTATTAACAGTTTTTGTATGAAAATAACCGGTTATGACCGGTTATTGGCATTCCCTAGTCCAGGGTAGGCGAACCAATGGCACGCGTGCCATTGATGACACGCGACACAATATTTTGGGCACGTCGCCGATCATAAAAAAAATGTCATCTAACCTGCAGCAACAGAAGTCACACTAATTTTACAGTAATTTAATTTATGCGTATAATAAAAACATTCCAAAATGTACCTTTTTTGTTTACTTTATTTAATAAAGAGTTTTGATAGTATTTATTATTATTATTATTATCCAAATAATCAGAAAGTCAAAATTATTTGATGGCACGTCAATGACCCCATTAAACATTCTTTAGAAAAAATGGCACGTTGATGCATAAAGGTTCGCCTACCCTGCCCTAGTCACTAGTAAAATATCACGTAAAACAAAAACAGATAGCGTTGTTAAATAATTTAAAACAGAACCCTCCTTTCCGAAATCGGTAACTTCCTAATCACTAGCTACTTAATGTTGGTACGATTTTAAAATTAAAAACTTTCGTAGCGCTGTGTGCGTGCGCGCGTCTGTGTGAGCGCTTACATAATGTATACACGTATATGGAGGCGTTGTGGTAGTGTGGGTGTAAGAAAGGTTAGTGTGGATTTTTTATTTTTTATAAAACAAGTGATTTACTAAAGATCCCAAAGATAAAAAAAGATACAAGATAAAAGATGTTTATTCAGTAAGTAGGCCGCACGGGCACTTTTACACGTCAAAAATCTACCAGCGCTTCGCAAGAGACCACTGCTGAGAAGAAACGCCGCAAGAAACTCAACAGTCACTCGTTTTTTAAATATTGCTAATGATATATTATACAATAATAAACTTAACCTAGCATTATATAAAACAATGAATCTCACACAGCACCAAAAATTAATATATTCATGCGTAGTCGAGCAGGAAAATGTGTCAAAAATTAAGGTATCGTGATTTCTGTAAGAACCTTGAACAACGCAGAATTCGACTATCGTCTATTGCCTAGCAATGTACCACTTGCAGAACATTCTCAGGAAATTACTGAGAATATTATCGGACACATTTGAAAGCATTGAGAATGTTCCCTTTTCATACAAAATTCAAGAATATTTTTAGAAATTTCCGAGAATTTTGCCATAAGGAACTTTCAAAATTTGAGAAGTTATGTAAATGTTATTTAATACAATAAGATTTCGATTTAATTTCTATATATAGATAAAATGAGATAAAAAAACAGCTTCAGTATCTTCAAATTTAACATCTTTGTTAACATTTAAGATTAATAATAGTACGAATTCAACTTTAATTTAATGATCTTAACCATCCAAGTTAATAATTAAAAAAAAAAATTGTACGTTTAGCTATTTGATGTTTTCAAACATTTCACAGCCGCTCAAAAGTTTTTTTTTTATATAAACTTTATTTCACGATACACAAAGTAGCTACAAATGGCGGACTTAATGCGTTAAGGCATTCTCTACCGTCAACCAATGGGCTAAACAGAAACAATTTAAAGTTGGTACTGAGAAGGAAACAATAATAAAAAAAAACAGTTTGTACAATAAAGTATTTCACATACTTACATGTGTAAATAATTGTTGTTTAACACGTTCATGGACGCGGATGCTATAGCAGTCGTGTATCATACCGGCTATAGCATGGGCGTCATAAATACGGGGGTCAAATTAAAATGGTTTTTTATTACTGTCCATGAACGTGTTAATAAAATAAACTTTATTAATTTCGAGTTTAATACGAGGCATGTCCACGCTAGCCTGCCGGCCCGTATTGTGCTTGATTGCGGCGCGTCGACGAGCGGAATGCAAACTAAACCGCGCAGGGCTGCCACGCGCCGTATTTTTTCACGATATAATATTAATAAAGTGATACAAATAAAGTGTTGATTATAAACTATTCAAGCAGCTGTAACGCGTCGAACGCTGAAACTCCAAGATACAAGCTTTTGCTTAGTTTGGAGGTCAGAGTTAGAACTACTTAATTTTGTGCAAACTGTTTATCACTCCTTTTTTTACAGAAACCTATTTGTCCGTCTTTGTTTGTACAACCTCATATATATCAATAAATGATTATTATTATTAAAAAAAAAAAAAAAAAAAAAAAGTGAAATCAAGTTTGTCTATTTTACGGTTTCAGGTTGCACAAAAATTAAATAGAGTTTAAAGTATTTATTTATTTATTTATTGTTAATCTTTATTTATTTGGTTTGATTTCGGAGTGAAATTGGTAATATGATCCAATATTTAAACCAAAACTGTGGTTGCCGCTTGAGAATAATGTAGTTTTAAGAAGCATCATGTTAAGCTATTAAATTCCTACCACGTTGAGTAGCAGATTATGTCAAACAAAAACGTTTTTTCTCGACTGATATCTTTGATATGACAATATTCCTTTGTTATCGACTGTTTACTTTCTAACTTCTTCAGTGATTTCAATTTACAATCATAAGTTGACCCGTGCGTTCAACCCGGGCAGAGCGACGAACACAATCCGTTGAAGATACGTAGGTCAAGTTACTCTTGTCGGTAAACTCGCTGACATATATATTCCTAAAGAGAATTTCGGAGTTTTATCATTATACAATTTGTAAATCATTGTGATTATGTCTAATCTAACAAATTAATTAAGTAGTTCAATAAATACACTGTCGATAAATTTAATCCTTGCATGTTATTTACACATCATTCGGCTACCACGAATATTTTAATTTGTATAAAATAAATATTTAACTAACCTTTACACAAATTAAATAATAATAATTCGCTGCCACAGCCCTATTCTTTATCAACTCACACGCGCGCGCTGCTGACGCACACACGCGCGCGTCGAATTAGGGTCGGCTCTAGCCGCGAACTGGTAAAGCTGTGTAACTTGAAGAAATATTATTCTCAGAATTACAAACAATTAGATGATACATTCATACATAAGTACATTAAATCACGCCTGTTTCCCAGAGGGGTAGGCAGAGACCACTTCTTTCCACTTGCTACGATCTTGACAAATTTATTTCGCTTCTTCCACATTTATACATCGAGTCATGCAAGCACGGCGGTTTCGGGGACTTAAGATTCGGCACTTTTCCAGTATTTCTCCGATTTGATTCGAAAAAGTACGAGTAGGGCCCTTCCGACCCTTGATGACTATATTAGATGATACTAATGCATTATTATGTATAAGAATTAAAAGTTCAAACTAAACTTATTAAAATTAAAATAAAACTATGCTAGTCAAATATTAAAGATGTAAATAATAATCACCACTATAAAAAGAACACCCCCTCTAGCAAGTCCGCTCGTGGCATGGTCCCTATATGACACTGGCTGCATTACTCTCCTCTATATACCTCTCTGGATAGCTAGCCCAATTCATTATCAATTACATACATACATACATATGGGGAATCCATTCTTCGTCCCTGTCAGGTAAGTGTCCGGCACTGGAGCTATCACACTCACCGATTTAAGAAAGTAAGTGCATCAAAGGCGAACTTAATACTTCAAGTATTCTCTACTCTCTAATCCGACGAAGCATTTAAACATCAGCTAAGAAACCTTTTATTGGATAATCCATTATACTCCGTATTATATGGAGCTTGACATGTAAATTTATTATTGTGTTGAAAATTAATCATTGTATGTATTGACATCGGACGAGTGACCATTATTCGATATTTAATTGTTGTTGTTTTAATTTAATTAATTATTCTTGTATTTTTTGATTATTAGTATTTATGTTTTGACGATCTCAATGTAATTTCGTATTTTTTGACATGCAATGCAATTTATATTGTAATATTACATTGATGAATAAATAAACTAAACTAAACTAAACTAACCTCTTTTATATAAAGCGTACATCAAAAAACAGCTGTAAAAAGTTTATTTGTTTGAAAACTCAACAATTCTGAGTTACCGCATTTCACTGAGATTCTCCTGTTTTTTACGGCTAGCTAGCAGGCGCTTCCCGGCGTCGGTTAATGTTCCGCTTATATTTATAATGACGTAAACTTGAACCAATTATAACTAAATAATTAATTGTTACGTTATTAATATAAATTAATTTAACTAATTTATCACTTATTTTCGCTGACTACGGGAATTATGAAGCCGTAGTTACTTAGTATTATGGGTAAAATTGTAGGGTAAAGTCACCAGTGGTCAGCCAGAGACCAGTAGTCGACCTTATACGAGTATGAGTGCGAAGAGTAGAAAATATATCCTTCGTACTCTTCCCACTCATACAAAGTATAGGCATGGGCCGGCTACCAGGTCTCTGGCTGACTACTGGTGACTTTACCCTATATTCCACTGTACTTTCTAAACTATTGGACCAATTTTAATAGGTAATTAGTAAGAACAAGGGGAGAGAGAGAGTCGTGTATCTTCTTCGCTACATATCATAAAAAAAAGTTCCCCACCGCGTCTGTCTGTCTATATGTTCGCGAAGATCTTCAAAACCACTGAACTTAATGCGGTTCTTACCATCAGTTGCATATTTTTTAACCGACTTTTCTATGTAATTTAATTATTGACGATTTTTTTTGACTTCCGTGATGTCTTTGTTATCAAATCGGTATCTGATGAAAGAAAATGAGGACTTGAGGGAACTCCTCAAATCTTATAGGCTTGCATATAGCGATTTTAGTATTTTAAGAAACAAGTCCACCATTTGCATTCAGAAAGTATCATTTGTGTGAAGTGGAACTGATGATGGAGACCACAGCCACCGGAACTCATCAACGGTACCTATTTCAAGGGTTATTATTACAAATATGTATGTACGTATACGTATGTACATATTGACATATGGCACGTATTGCTAGTTTAATCTAATACCTTTAAACGAACATACATACATACATACCTTCACGCCTTCATTCCCCGAGTGGGGTAGGCAGAGCTACAGAATTACCAACAACTCTAAAAACTTGTTGATAACTCTGTGACCACAATTTGCACAATTAGGCTAAGATGTTTACAGTGTAAATTAGTGACAGGTGGCAAGCCCATCGCCTAACAGTACTACAAGCCTTTATTCCCTTAGTCGCCTCCTACGACTTCCACGGGAAGACATGGAGTGGCACAATTCTAAGCCGGCAACCACACGGCAACAATTCTTGCATATATACACCGTGTTTTTTTGATTTACGATAACTTTAAGGGAACGTTCTTTAGGTCAAATAAAGTTAATTTCCCGAAGACGGACAAATGATAACTGTAACGGATTTAAAGATATCTAATTTTTAAATTTAATCATTTAATCACGTTGAACTGGTCTAAAAGGCTCTTAACTGTCTGTGTATGCCACGCCAACATTGACGTATTTGACACTGACTACGAGTTAACTCTAAAGGCCCTTTTAGAATGACCAAAGATACAAAATTTAATTACTTTGTTCTAAGGGCGTTTTCACTAAAAAGTGTACCCAATTAAGGACTGAAATTAAGGAACTTTAACTTTGTCAGTTTTGTGACGAAAATTAGCCATACATTGCGGCCGTCAATATATAGCTAATTTTCGTCACAAAACTGACAAAGTTATAGTTCCTTAATTTCAGTCCTTAATTGGGTACACTTTTTAGTGAAAACGCCCCTAAACAGTTTTTTTTTGTTGCAATATTTAAAAATCGAATCTACCACTTAGTTTCTATGGATGTACCTAGTAATATGCCGAAGTTATCGTAAATAAAAAAAAACACGGTGTAGATAAATCGATGCAGCTAGGTTTAATTTTTAGAGAACCTAAAGAAAAAAACATCGTCATCATCCAGATACTAGTATAGATAGAATAATGATCTAGAAAGAAGAACTGCGCCTCAATTCTAGCCGGTAATAACGATATCGTAGTTAACCTGCTATGGTATTGTTGTGACGTAAGCCGCCATAAATTTTGGAGGTGGGAGGACCTTGTGCAGGGTCCGTCCGGGTTGGTACCACCATCTTATCCATTAACCTACCGCCAAGCAGCAGTGTTCGCATTGTTGTGTTCCGGTTTAGGGATAAGACAGCCGGTGAAATGACTAGCATAGAGGCATTCCATCTTCGGCCTCAGGGTTGGCAACGCATTTGCAGTCTTAGGATTGTGGTCTTGTGAATGCGAATGTCTATGGGTCACAGTTTCCACTTACCATCAGGTGGCCTGTGTGCTCGTTTGCCTTCCTATGATATAAAAAAAAAAAAAAAAATAACTCAAGTAAATAAGAGCTATCAAAGCTGACAGTACGATAACAGATCATTCACGATATGGTTTTTACAGTGTCGAATAGAGACTATTTAACAAAATATAATTTATTTCAATAATATTTAACACAAAGATAATCCGAATATATACATACATACATACATACCTTCACGCCTTAATTCCCAGAGTGGGGTAGGCAGAGCTACAGAACTACGTACAACTTCAAAAACTTGTTGATAATTCTGTAACCACATTCTGCACAAATAGGCTAAGATATTTACCAGCGTATTAGTGACAGGTAGCAAGCCCATCGCCTGATAGTACTACAAGCCTTTATTCCCTTAGTCGCCTCTTACGACATCCACGGGAAGACATGGAGTGGCACTATTCTAACCCGGCAACCACACGCTTTTATATACAAGTACAGACATATAAATCTTATATATACCGTAATAACACTTACAGATAACACTATCTGCTGGTTTATCAGTCATTCCCAAAAAAAAACATGGCCAGTCAACATGGCCGCCACAAGATTCGTCAGATTTTTTGTTCCATAAGCTTTGGAGATAAAGGTATTTTTTGTAAATTTATGGCTATAAATCAACCACGGAAAATGTTTTAAATATGTTTTGAAATATGCAGATTAAGCTCTTTCATAATGACCCAGTTTGCTATAAGCTATAAACAAATCACTTTCATTTGTCAACCCTTCATTCTAAATAATTTCATATAGTTTTTTACTAAAAACAGATAGTTGTTCAACTATGCCATACTGCTGTGACATACTGAAGACGCGCTGGCCTAGTTGGTAGTGACCCTGCCTACGAAGCTAGCGGTTCTGGGTTCAAATCCCGGTAAGGGCAGTGGCCTATCCCACAAAACTTTACAAGTGTACAATTTGACAAATTTGTTAAATTGTAAACAAAATAATGTACCACAATAATTACAAATATGTCCTAGTTACATATTTGTAGTCTACAAATAATTCGCTTTTTTGATAGCGTAACACAAAGAATGGAGGTGTGTCACAACATCTACATAATTGTAGAATTGTAGATTTGCATTTATACAATCTAAATTTTGTAAAGTTACAAATACAAATATGTAAGAATATACTTCGCTTCTTTGGAGTTGAAGGTAGTTTGAATTTGTTTTTATAAAGTTAAAGTAGCACTTATAACGGAATAAAATAATAAGATAGTAAACTATTTCATACACTGACGCTATAATGGACTTACAAGCTAAATTAACAATTTTAAACCTCATAAAGGGTAACAGAGATATCTTATTTGGAAAGTTTAGTGACAAATTAACCCACAGTGATAAGATAAATAAATGGAAAGAAATCACAAAACAACTCAATGAGTTGGGCATAATAAATAAAGACTGGAGATATTTAAGGGATACCATGTGGCAAGAGCGTGACTTCTTCGTGTCGGATGTCGAAGGTTTCCTCCAATCATCTGTAGTAGATATTCCACTGTACATTTACTCACTCTGAATCTTTGATTAAAAGTAAAATCCGTTATATGCATATAGTTCGCCTTACTAATAATTCTTCTTCACTATCGCTTCCACTAGAACTAAACATTTCGTGACACAAAGTATTCTCGTTGAATGTAATAATTCGTATTGCAATCATACCCCCTTGACACACGTTTAGTGAATTGTAAACTTGTAGCTACAATTCTACATATATGTGTACTTATTATTACAATTTACCGTAACACAAATCTTAGATCTACAATAGTCATCTACACATTTGTAAAAATTTCCAGGCCCCTATTTCACCAAGCTTGACAAGTGCTACAATTGTCAAGAACACATGACAATTGTAAATTGTGAAACAGGCATTGTCGAAATAAGATGACAATTGTAAATATATCAGGACAATTGTTGTTTCTTATCTTTTTCACCGTATGTCGGTTGTTGACAGGCGTCCACCATTGCAAGATTTATAATACCTATGATCAACCAATTCGATTCCTAAGCCAATATGAACTATGTCAAAGTGACGTTGTCACCCAAAACATAAGATACTTCTTTTAATTTGCTTTACAACGTCTAGTTGACATAGTCCACAGTGGCTTGTTGATCAAATTGGTTGACTGTACCTTTTGCGGGAAGGACAAGACGACTTACAAATAAGGATTTATGCGTGATTTGACTACAAGTAAAAATGGCGATGTATAAAAATGTCCACTTCCATAAGTTCATACAATGCTTGCTTGCTTGCTTGTTCTTGCTTTCTAATACTCAGACCAATTTATACTTTAAAGGTAGACATTTTTATACATCGCCATTTTTACTTGTAGTCAAATCACGCATAAATCAATAGTAAGTACCGATACCAATAGTTGCATTTCATCGCGATCGATGTATGTTTGGAACGCTATTATATTTGACGTATTAATTGACGTTAGCAGTAAAACTCTGTAGGTATCGATCGGTAGCAGCGTTGAGGCCACTCACACACAACATTACCTGCCGTACTCAGAGACGTCAATTAAATTTAATGCTTGTTTAGTGACGTGTTGTCTTATTCTATTGCTATTGCAAAGTAAGTGACAGCTGCAACTTAATCAAGCATTAAATTTAATTGACGTCTCTGAGTGCGGCAGTAAAACATGTCATATATATGTAATGACCGCGAGATATTGAAGTTACTGTTCCTTTTTTTTTCTTTGGGATATCAAATTCATCTCATTTTAATATGGGAATATTGTCTTTGTTACAAATATAAAAGACAAATGTGATTAAATTATTAGCGGCAAAAAAAACGAAAGAGACAAAAAGTGATACTTTTAATAATTATACAGTTGGGGTGAAAATGCAATTAAGTGAAACGTTATAATATTTTTTTGCCTTTGAGGTGAGAGGTAAATTACAATTGTAACGCTAGGCTGACACAGCCTCGATCTCATGTCAATAATTACCGACAAATCTACAAATATGTCGAGTCGGAAAAATTATTCTTGTTTCACAAGATAATTGTCATTTTATTAAGATTATGACAATTTTAACAAAATGTTAGTAATGTTTATACGCATATGTCGCATTTCTATACAAAATAATTTACGAAATTGTCAGTGGTCGCCTGTCGCTTGAAAAATTGTCAGCGAGATTTGTCATATTGTCAGCAGACATATGTCATTGACAATTGTAACTTGGTGAAATAGGGGCCTGAAAAACATTTGTAATTTGTAAAGTTTTGTGATACTATAAATTGTAGAATTGTCACTACAATTCACATATTTGTAAGAATTTTCCTCTACAAATATGTCACTTGTAAGTTTTGTGGTACGCACACTTGTATTATTACAAACTTGTAACTTTACAATTGTAGAATTGTAATTGTAAGTTTTGTGGGATAGGCCACTGATATTTGTGTGATGAGCGCTAATATTACTTACTGAGTCATGGATGATCCGTGTGGTTGCCGGGTTAGAATAGTGCCACTCCATGTCTTCCCGTGAATGTCGTAAGAGGCGACTAAGGGAATAAAGGCTTGTAGTACTGCTAGGCGATGGGCTTGCCACCTGTCACTAGTACACTGGGAAACATCTTAGCCTACTTGTGCAAAATGTGGTTGCAGAATTATCAAGAAGTTTAAAGACTTCTTGGTAATTCTTTAGCTCTGCCTACCCCACTCTGGAAATGAAGGCGTGAGTTTATATATTTATGTATGAGTCAGGGATGTTTTCTATGTATTTAAGTATATATTCCTCTATATAAGTATTTATATCGTTGTCTACTATGTACCCATAGTACAAGCTTAGAGCTTAGTTTGGGACTAGGTCAATTGGTGTATAATTGTCCCCTGATTTTTATTTATTTATACAAACAGACATATAGACAGATACCGAACTCTCACCATAAGGATTCCTTTATAATTTTGGTACGGAACCCTAAAAAGAGCCATTAAAGGGAGCATTTAAACCTATTTCTAGGGTTCTGTATCCATTCTTCGTCTTCTTTATCCTTACATAGTATAAAACAAAGTCGCTTTTCCAGTCTGTCTGTCGATATATTGTTCGACAACACGGTAGCCTAGTCGGTAGTGGCCTTGCCTACGAAGCTAGCGGTCCTGGGTTCGATCCCCGGTACGAGCAAATATTTGTGTGATGATCGCGAGTATTTGTTCTGAGTCTCGGGTGTTTTATTTGTATTTACTTACATACATACATAAACTCGCGCCCTCATTCCCAGAGTGGGGTAGGCAGAGCTACAGAATTACCAACAACTCCAAAATCTTGCTGATAATTCTGTAACCACAATTTGCACAATTAGGCTAAGATGTTTAACAGTGTATATTAGTGACAGGTAGCAAGCCCATCGCCTAACAGTACTACAAGCCTTTATTCCCTTAGTCGCCTCTTACGACATCCATGGGAAGAAATGGAGTGGTACTATTCTAACCCGGCAACCACACGGGGACTTCTTTTTCTTTGTATTTAATTATGTATTTATCGTTGCCTAGTACCCATAGTACAAGCCTAGAGCTTAGTTTGGGGCTAGGTCAATTTGTGTGAGATTGTCGGCTCATATTCCTAAACAGCGCTACGGATTTAAACCAATCGCGTCACTGGTAGATGACGTGATATGAAAAGTCACGTGATCTACCAGTGACGCGATTGGTTAAAACTAAAAGAATAGAAACGCTAGTTAGCTTAGTTCATCTTGGCAAGAGCCTCAGTTGAGCATTTCTAAAAAGGTTTGTATTTCATTCACGACTTCAATTTGCAAAAAAAATTGCAGGTTGATAGAGTGAATGAAGCTGAGCCTAAATAACATAGTCTCCCAAAATGTCCTCATACATTTGTATGAAACTTTCCTTTTTTGTTACTAACTTTCTTTGGTTCATGGTAACAAAAAAGGATCGTATTGACAACGTTTTCTTCTTCTTTAAATTAATGGCGGTCCACCAAGTAATTTGGCCAGTGTCAGTGAGAGAGTATAATCAGTAAATGGACCAGTAAATCAAAATTCACAGAAGTAAAAGCCGGGCGTTTTTCAATCGGCCATCTTCCCTCCCTAAAGATTACCGGAATTCCAGATTACGAGTATGTCTAAAGGACCCTAACGGTGATTGCACTCACTGCACTTTGCATTGTTGCATCTGTCAACGTTTTGACAGCTCTTATTTACTTGACAATAATGGCGGATGACGTCATAACAATACCATAACAGGTTAAAGTCGAAGGGTCAAAGACAATTTGGTTTATACCACCTGAAATAGAGGCCCTCTTGGATAGTTACACGGAAGAGATTTTATGTATGTATACAGTGTGTAAATGGTATACAGGCGTTCCTTTTAACTGTGGTTAGTATAACCCCTACTAAGTACATTTAGGCAGCTTTTGTTAAAATTCAATAAAAAAAAAACAACTTTTTTTTTTTAAATTAGAGTGATTAATAAATACTAAGAATACTAACGTTAGATAGAACTAGAGCCTCGGTGGCCTAGTGGCTTAGGGGATCGACTCATGATTGTAAGGTACAGAGTTAGAATCCCCGGTCACCATGTACTAATGAGTTTTTTTTAATTATGTATATTACCCGATGCTCTAACGGTGAACATGAGACAAGAGCTGAGTGTGTAAGAGGGTAATTGCACAAAAGATCGATCGGGGTCGAAGTGTATCCGTAAGTGCCCATCTGTAAGATAAGATAAGATAAGGTTACAACTAGAAAGGTATGGACATTGTGTACTGTCAATGCTGACCATTTTATAGGTACCTTTAGTTGTATTGCTGTGTGGTTGCCGGGTTAGAATAGTGCCACTCCATGTCTTCTCGTGGATGTCGTAAGAGGCGACTAAGGGAATAATAAAGGCTTCTAGTACTCTTAGGCGATGGGCTTGCAACCTGTCACTAATACACTGGTAAACATCTTAGCCTGATTGTGCAAAACGTGGTTACAGAATTATCAACAAATTATTTAAGAGTGCTTGGTAATTCTGTAGCTCTGCCTACCCCACTCTGGGAACGAAGGCGTGAGTTTATGTATGTATGTATGTAAAAAAAAACAACCATACAAAATTATTTAACACGCAATGTATAACAAAATATGCTTAATTAAAAACGCAAGTAAACATAACGTCGTACTTACCTGACAGATGGACTTCGATGTACATTGCGGGTCGATAATATGTTCAAAAATTAATTACGGTGTATACGTTAGCGTAATCAAAATAATTATTTCTGTTAATGATTAGTAGAGTCTTAATAAATTAAACGCCCGTATACCATTTACACACTGTATAATAAAATTAATAAAAGGTTTAGGTATGTATGCCAGATGATTATAAGGCACTTGTCCCACCAAGAGCGAGTAAGCGATTAGCTATCGGCGATTTTCTCGCCCAAGAAACGAACAAAATATAAGGATCCTGTGTTAGTAAAAGAGACACGTATACTAATCGTTCATCGCTGGCTGTTCACACTGCCGGCGAGAACACTCGCTCTACTAGTTTGTCGCCGCGATAAGAGCGATAAAATAAAACTAGCTCAGCGATACTCGCTCGGCGATACTCAATTGGTAGTTAGAACTCAAGCTGCGATACCAAAGCGGTAATCTTACGACGTGGATTTCAGTGCAGATATTTGCTATGAATTCGAGCAAAGCATTTGAGCTGTCATTGTTGTCTAGTTCAGACGACGATGATGATGAATTGTAATTGCATTCGAACACTCGCCTATAGCCGAGCGACAAAACTATTGGAGCTAACACTCGCTTCTCGTCGCTCGCCCACTCGTTTCTAGTTTATCGTTCTACTCGTTTAACGCTCATCGTCGGCGGTGGGACAAGTGCCTAAATGCGCCAGTAACTTTGTTACGCTGTTATGTCTTAACAATAAAACCTATTTTAATAAACTTGTATGTATTGTATATTGTCTAGGGGACACGGTTTCTGTAGGAGAATGTATCGAAACTTTTATGCAGGTTGTCTTGCACCGTCACAGGTAAGTATAACTTGTATACTTTCTACTTTTTTTATTACTATTACTTATTAGTTTTGTGACCATTCTGAGTTTTGACACATTTTCCTGCTCAATTACGCATGAATATATCAATTTTTGTGTTTATGTGAGATTTAATATTTTATATAATGCTAGCCGCTAGGTTAAGTTTCTTATAGTACAATATCATAAGCAATATTTAAAAAACGACTGACTGCTGAGTTTCTTGCGGCGTTTCTTCTCAGCAATGGTCTCTTGCGAAGCGCTGGTAGATTTTTGACGTGTAAAAGTGCCCGTGCGGCCTACTTACTGAATAAACATCTTTTATCTTTTTTTATCTTTATGTTTAGCTTTAACCCCGAGAAATGACATAATTATGGTACTTATTACCAACGATAAACGACTTCTACGCAGACGGAATCGCGGGCAACAGCTAGTATTATATATAACTAGCGAGTCGCCCTCGCTTCGCTTCTGTTTTGCCATTTTGGCTACGGAACCCTGAAAAAGGCGTTAAACTGTGAAGACACACAAACAAACACATTACCTGTACATGTATAATATAAGTAATCTTTTTTTTTCATTGTAAGAGTACCAGTAATACATACACAATTATTAAATAGATAGATAGAACCTGGCAGACGAAGCACTGCCAACCCAAGGGACAAAATAATAGGCATGTCAAGGCCACAATACGTCGGTTGCATGGAGGTTGTATATTACCATGATAATTCTCTGTAGTAGATAGTCTCTGTGTGTTACTCACCTTTTGACTCGACGGACGAATTATTAAGTTAGTTGTCAGCGTACAAACATTTAACATTCGAAAGGCTAGGGTGTTATTGTCCTAAAAACGGCGCTCGGTCGGTCGAACGAGTGAACAAGTGAACGCGCCACACCGGCTAGTTCTCGTAGTCCCGTCAGAGCGTACAAAACTTATTTTAGCGCACTCTATTAGGCAGCCTTCTACGTTCGATCTTATCGACAGAAACCCTACTGCCTAGAATAGCCCAGTAAATTTATTCAAACGCAGCCAGGCGTGTATACTAGTGTCATACGCATAAGCACTAATTAGCACCGCATAGCTAAACAACTTAGAGCTATTTAGCCACATTCCAGCAAAACCGCATTTGGAAATACTTCTAGGCGTGCATGTCAATAACTTGGCGGTGGCACTTCATTTCAGATTAATTTGACAATTATTGTCGTTGCGTCACTTTCTTTTGGTACGGCGAGTGTGAGAGGTGTGAAGTGGGGCGGGGATATGGAAAATACAGCCAATTGATGCGGGTGTTATTTATTGACATTTATTGTCAAAACATAGAGATTTTTACTTGATAGAGTTAGAAATGAAAAAATCAGAGAGAAATGTGGTATAAAAGAAGATGTAGTGACTAAGATTGAAAAGGGCATGCTTCGATGGTTCGGTCATTTGGAAACGATGGATGAAAGAAGATTGACGAAATATACAGATCGAAAGTGAGTGGAAGGGCCGGAAGGGGCCGCCCTAGGCGCACTTTTTCGAATCAAATCGGAGAAATACTGGAAAAGGGCCGAATCTTAAGTACTTACCCGAAACCGACGTGCGTGCATGACTCGATGTATGAATGTTGAAGAAGCGAAAGTAATTTGTCAAGATCGTAGCAAGTGGAAAGAAGTGGTCTCTGCCTACCCCTCTGGGAAACAGGCGGGATTTAATGTATATGTATGTATAGAGATTTTCTTTTTCAAAAAATCAGCTATCTAATGCGGCTCAAAAGGTACAGCTGTCATTATCTTATTTTTAACCGACTTCGAAAAAGGAGGTTCTCAATTTGTTGAGTTTTTTTTGGACATATTTCCCGATTAGGTACCTACGCAAAGACAGCTGGACCGATTTAAAAAATATATATATTTGGGTGGGTATATTTTCTAGTTGGTCCCATTGTCACTACGTCAGGATATGATGACGGGTTTTTTTTTTTTTTTTTATATCATAGGAAGGCAAACGAGCACACAGGCCACCTGATGGTAAGTGGAAACTGTGACCCATAGACATTCGCATTCACAAGACCGCAAATCTGGGATCTTGGAGAAATCGGGGGAACTCCTCAAATATTACCGGCACGGCTATAGCGATTTGGATAATTTTCATGGTAACTCGTGCATTTGCTCTTGGAAGGCACTATTTGGTGATGTGGAACTGATGATGAAGACCACAGATGGCCACCGGAACTCCTCAACGGTATCTATTTCAAGGGTGGCGATAAGATATCTCGATGAAGATTGGATTAAGATAGTTTGGCGACTATGACAAAGCACATTTATGTTTAAATATATGACTATGAATCTCCCGTGGCGTTGATTGCGGCGAGCTTGAAATGTTCCATAGTTTCTTACATACATACCTTCACGCCTGTAATCCCAGAGAGTGGGGTGGGCAGAGCTACAGAATTACTTCAAAAAGTTGTTGACAATTCAGTAACCACAATTTGCACAAATAGGCTAAGATGTTTACCAGCGTATTAGTGACAGGTTGCAAGCCCATCGCCTAACAGTACTACAAGCCTATATTCCCTTAGGCGCCTCTTACGACATCCACGGGAAGACATGGAGTGGCACAATTCTAACCCGGCAAACACACGGGGGCCATAGTTTCTTATTAATTGAGAAGTGGGAATACATTACAGCATAATGAGGATCACCGTAAATTATTAAAAAATCACAGATTAAAAAAACAAAAACCCGCCTTCAAGAACTCAAAAATAACGGGAGTGCTTCAATCAGTATAACAACATACATACATACATACACTCACGCATTATGAACGTTTAGCATAAAACCCAATTGTATAATTTTATCTGGCATACGATCAAATAAAATAACACTCATTTAGTATAATTATCATTTTCTCGTATTGTGCATTTTAAGTCTATGTCTTCTAACTAGGTTAGGTTAGGTTAGATCTGTGACCACATTGATAGTAATGAAAGCCGTAAGAAATATTTTATTTTAAATTTATAAACATTATAGTCTTCGATGGTTCTTATATCGATGGTTTATTATACAACATGTAAAATGATCATTAGGCCTTTTGTTTTTATGCTAAACATTACACACCCAAAAATAACATCTTTTAAAATGGCAGGTATAGGTCAGTCCTACTGACGTCGGCTTTTCGTTAAAAATATCCACGAAAAATATTACCTCTCCCAAAGGATTGGCTAGCTATCCAGAGACCATGCCGCGAGCGGACCTGCTAGAGGGGGTGTTCTTTTTATAGTGGTGATTATTATTAACGTCTTTAATATTTGAGTAGCTTAGTTTTATTTTAATTTAAATAAGTTTAGTTTTAAATTTTAATTATTAACAGTATTTAAATAAATTCACTTTATCAATTGCAAAAATTATGACTAAACATAATTATTGTAGATAATACACACCCGTTTGAAACTTAATCCTTTTTTTTGGGCACGAGGTTTAAAATAAATTCGAAAATAATAAATAAACAAATAGTTACAGAATGGTATTATCGTACGCCATTATCTGATTCAGTTGAGACTTGCACATGCGTTGTCGCGATAACTATTAAATAGTTTAGAGTGGGGGTGCAGTCAGCCAAAAAACATGTTCATTCCAATTTAAAGTACTTATTGATTTATTGTCAAACGCGAGTGAGATCAGAGATGGGCGTAATTTATTCGAATGACGAATAACGAATAAGAATAACCAAATTATTCGCGAATAACGAATGAGTTGTAGGTAATTCTGTAGCTCTGCCTACCCCTCTCTGGGAACGTAGGCGTGAGTTTATGTATGTATGTATGTATGTAACGAATGAAGGTATCGAATAATTTATTCGTTGGATGAATGAATTGCCAAGAATTCCTTTGTTTATTTTACTACCTGGATTTATCCCTTAAACTTATTGTCAATCTTTAAGGTGTTGAAATATGCAGTGCCTACTTATAAATTATAAACGAGTCACTTTATTACTTAATTGTGTTAGTTATTTGAATGGAATAACCAAAAACCGTCAAATATTTTTCGTGTATTTATCCGAACAAATTATTCGTTATTCGAATAGTAGTCAAATGATTCATTCATGGATAATTTATTCACAAATAAATTATTCGACGAATAATTTTTTATTCGAATAAATGCTCATCTCTGATCTCAGTCGCCAGACAAGACATGGAGTGGCACTATTCTAACCCGGCAACCACACGGGACTTATTATTTATTTAATAATGTTTATAATTATAATTATACGTTTGTTTATCCTATTTAATATACCTACATATAAGCTATAGATTTACGCAGCGCATTCCTGAGGTTATATGGAGTCAAAAATGTTATACTAACATAGGTCCAATTCAGCTTTTATAACTTTTTTTTTTCATACAATTTAAATGGTATATTTTTGCTTCTCTAGGAAACAAAGCCTAAGGACGAGCTGGCAAATCTGTACTTCCGTTTGTGGATTTGACTAGGAATACTCCAATAGGTAATGGCGTAATACCGGCAACGTCGCAATTATAAATCTTTCGGGTTATTCAAGCCCACGGTGTATATTATATTTATAACCCTACGTATTTATTTGATATTCTTATTTTTATCTTCTGCATCTATGTATAATTGTTGTATGTATAGCCATCCGTTATATTCATTCATCTCTCAATCGCTCAAAGGTTAACTGGAAGAGAACCCTTAACTTACTTTTTGTGTTTCTGTTTCTTTGTTTTGTTACTTTCTGTTTGTACAATAACGACTTTACATACAAACATACTTTTACTAAAATAGGTTGATAGTGCGTTTATGAATAATATACATCGATACAAACATGGCGGCGTTTAATTTCAATTATAAATACGAAATGAGGCTGTTACAGAATCATTAAACATTGACCGATATCATCTTCGGGAAAGGTCGTTTTTAACCCGATTGACGCTCGGCTTGTTTTAAGAAAACTCCGGTAAAGCACAACGTTAGCTACTCGTAAAAATTATCGTATTACTGCTGCGCGTGAGTGTAGGTATGCGGTCTACACACACACGCGCGCTGATGTGGGATAGGGCTATGGCTCACATTGGAATTGGCAATTTATAATAAAAAACTGAAGTACCCGTGACCTTGTAAGGATCGCGGGAACGCGGTAGATGCGAGAAGCACAAGACCGGTCTGAGTGGAGAGCCTTGGGGGAGGCCTATGTCCAGCAGTGGACGTCTTTCGGCTGACATGATGATGATGATGACCCGGGACCGACGTGCATGCATGACTCGATATGAATGTGGAAGAACCGAAATAGATCGCAATAGTAGCAGGTGGAAAGAAGTTGTCTCTGCCTGCCCTTCTGGGAAACTGGCGTGATTAAATGTATGTTATGTATGTTTGTAATAAATTAATCAATATCAGGGGACAACTCTCAAACAAATTGACGTAGTCCCAAACTAAGCTCTAAGCTTGTACTTGAAAATTATATAAATTTCATATCATTTCATTTATTTATTTCAAAATCAACTTAGGTGGTAGGTATACAAAAAAAATCGCCAAACTTTGTTTACAAAGAGTTTTGTTTACTAGTTTGTTGGCAAAGAGTGCGCTCACAATCAAGTTAATCCATTCATGTTTTATACCTACTTATACAAGCTAAATTAAGTGCTAAGTTAAGTTAAGACTAGGTAAGTAGAAGTACAATCACCCAATAAAAATGCCGAGCATACCCCGAACCTTTTCACTGTGACTGCCATTGTTATTGTCATACTTGTCATTTGATGTTCAGTTTGAAGCTTACTATGACAGTGCACTAAAGCACTCAACATGTTCGTCGGGGTACTGGACCCACTATTTATCTATTATGTAAGTACAGCAAAAACGTATACATAGCTATCCACTGCATCCCACGAAGGCAATTAAATACTTTTATAGATAAAAAGTTTCTGTCAAACAATTCGTTTTTGGGACAAGCTTTTGTTGCCAACTGTACTTTTTTTTTGCAAAATCTTTATCTGCTTATCAAGACCAAACTATTGAGTCCCAGCACGGTGGGTCTACGGTAAGAATAGCGGAGATCCTGTCGCCACCTTCCGACTCCATCATCAGACCACCTCTTAGATACCATAATATTGCATAGTCATCGGGTTTACATATGTGGTCCAAATTTCAGCCCAATCCGTTGACGGGAAGTGGGTCGCCGCGCAACTAACAAATTTATGATAGAGCAAAATAAACCTTACATTCTTATTAAAAAGGTGCATTTAGCTCCTTATTTAAAATGTTACTTACGCGTAGCGGTAGCGGTCCGGGTGGACCACCACTGAAATACCAGCAAAATGAATACTTAAATAAACCTCACAAAAGAAATACCAAAGAAAAAAAACTAGTTATTAAATGATCATGATTGTTTAGGTGACGCTACCAGTCAAGAGTCAATTATGATATAAACACATTAACATACAAAATTGAAACAATTAAATCTTGATTCCAACGAGTGGCAGCCCTGACCCGCACGCACACAGGCGCGTCGTGTACGTGCAGCACACAGACGCATAACGGATATATGAAACCGAATGCTTGTCAAACTAAATGGATACGGTAGATAGGGCGGGGACAGGGAGCAAAACATATCGATGGGTCGATAATCCTTTGTTCGGAAATTAATTACTTTTAACGTAAACAAATTATAGTTTCGATAATTTGTAGTTAAATAAATTATCTGATTATGATTAGAGTTAATATTTAGAGATGAACTAGGAATTATGCTGATATTAATTTCATTATTCTGAGCAAACTATTAAAGTGATAATGATAAGTACTTGAATTACAAACTAAGTTCCAGGTTTAATTTGCTACGAACACGTCGTAATCGTAATTAAATGATTTTATTTTCATTTTAAATGACATCATATTATTATACCAAACCAAGGCATAGGTCCATGTAGGTACATTAAATATATATAACGATTTTCGATTTGCCAAGGCCAAGACACATTTTTGCTTTGTTGTGTTTTATGAATAAATGACCCAAATTTGAAGTCAAATAGCCCTGTCATTTAAATATTTCTAGCCAGTTTCCCCCTTATGCAGACGATTGAGTAGTTTCGTTTACATTAACTACTCTGCAAAACATATCAACCAAAAGATGTCTACTGCTACACATGAGCCTTAGGGCCGGCGCTGACTGCCGGCACGGCACAGGATGGCACGGTAAGTTGTGCTGCAGCATTCCGAAGGATAACACGGCCTTCCGCGGCATGCCGTGGCATCCTGCTGGCATGACACAGCAAATTATGCTGTGGCATCCCGAAGGCCGCTACGGCATTCCGCGGTATGCTGTGGCATCCTGCTGTCGACCCAGCCACTCAAGCAACAATTAGTATTAACTCCGCCTATTACTCGCGCGATAATCAGTCACTGTGTCAAATGACAAACGCGCGCCTCCTACCCTTGCCCTCCCCCCGCGCGGCGAACGGACTGCGCCGCGCGCCGGCGGCCCGTGTCATGCGCGTGCGTCTCGCGAGATGCAGCAGTACGCCGCGGCATCCCGTGGAATGCTTAGGCACGTTCTGTCCTACCACGGCCTCCCTCGGCATCGTTGTGTCAAAATAAAGTAACATGAATTCTATACTCATGGTAATAAGATTAAAAATGGTTATATCAGTACTGAAATCCTTTGCCATGACACGCCGTGCCATGCCGGCAGTCAGCGCCGGCCCTTACCCGAGCATTTCCACTACGCTCCTGTTCATTTCGTAAGTTATATCATTTATTTATACTCACACAAAAAATAAAATTCGTAAAATATCCCAAGTATCGATACATCTATCGTGAAAAGTATCGACACCGTGCAACCCCTAGCGCCCCGGCAGAGTCGCGCACGAGGTATGTACCTTCGTATTATTATTAGCAGGATAAGGCCGGGTGCACACTGCGCTTGCTATTATTTCCATTTAATATTTATTTTGACATTATTTTAAGGAAAAAAAATAAGGATCAGATAAAGAGGTAAATTTATATGAAGCCTATTCATTCATACTTGTCTTATTTAGTATAACTTTTATAGCCTTTAAATGGTAATTTTTTGGCTAAAAAAAACGATTTACTCATTTAAAAAAAAATGTTCTAAAATTACAAAATGTGGTTCTTATTCGCTTTATTTACAAGAAAAGACAATATTGAGTCAGTAAAAGAGCTTTAAAAAAAAACGAGTAGGGTTAAATGGACTTAATAGTGTAAATACGTCATTTTGTTTGTAGGGAAATAATTACAGAAACGTAATTAAGGAAATCAATCAACAAGACATTATTAACGAAACCATGATTAATTGTTATTCGAGGTCTTATTTTAAACGAAAAAAATGTCATTGTTAAGCGTTTGATAAAAGGTATCCTAAAAAAAAAAAAACACTTCTCATGCTCTTAAAGGGTTACTTTAGCCTCTGCATATTGGGACTAAAGCTCCTTATTAATCTCTATGGATTAAAGTACATTTTTTCAGTGCCATTATATCCACTAATTAAAACAAAAACTAGCTTTTTAGATAAGCTGGAGCTCTATTTCAACATAAAACCATATTGTTTGTATAGGTTACCGAATAGTTCATTTTTTACAATATGGCGTCTAGCCGCCGCCATATTGAATTTTAATTACTGTTATATCTTTAGTGACACTCTCAAGATTAAGACAAATCGATTGACACAAGAATCATCAAAATCGAACCACGCGTTTAGTTTCTAGAGCGCCACAAAGGAACAAACAAACATACATTATGTAAGCTGATAAACACATTACATTACACACCTTTGGCAGTCGGGCAACTCAACCCATGTGTATTAATCATTATTCCTATAGCTAGACTGTTATGGCTTATTATATATTTACTTGTCGAAGACCTTGTGCAGGGTCCGTCCGGGTTGGTACCACCATATTATCCATTAACCTACCGCCAAGCAGCAGTGTTCGCATCGTTGTGTTCCGGTTTGGGGATAAGACAGTCGATGAAATGACTAGCATAGAGGCATTCCATCTTAGTCCTCAGAGTTGGCAGTGCTGCAGTCTTGTGAATGCGAATGTCTATGGGTCACAGTTTCCACTTACCAGGTGGCCTGTGTGCTCGTTTGCCTTCCTATGACATAAAAAAAAAAATTGCTGATAAATGATTCTTTATTCCGTTTTCGAAATGTTTCGTAAAAATAACGAACGTTAATCAAAATATTAATCAATAAAACGTGAAATGATATCTCAGAAGTTAATCAACGAATTTTCAAATTACTCGTCAATCGAGATCGAGAACGGTCTTGATACTTGATTAAATTAAATATCTGGTTTTTGTGAACCAGTTTTTTTATCAAGTATCAAGAGTCAAGGTCAGCCGAGACATTTGTTTAACGGTATATAATATATGTAGTTATTCAGTTTGTTTGTATTTGACGATGTTATCTGCTTTAGATATATATTCCGGTTCACTAATGTTTGACCAAAAAATTATTGACAAATGGTCATTTGACAAACAACGTTTCACCAAATGATCATTTGGCAAACGAGACATTTGACAAAAGTATCATCTTACAAAAACTTACTTAGCAATTGATCATTTAGCAATTAGTTTACTTATTTCTAGGCAGAAAAAAAAACAACCTCGAAGGCCAAGGCGGGAGCCAGGCTCCCGCCTTTACCTTCTAACCTAACCTATCCGAGTCGGTTATGCCCTGAATCGTCTTCCTCGTAAAAAAGTCATTTGTAAAATGATTAGTAGTAAAATGATCAATTGACTTAACATTTTTTTGCAAAACGTTGTTTGTCTAGTGTAATTTTGCCAAATGACTTTTGGTCAAACGGCAGGACACCATATATTCCTGTTTACCTTTGTGAGGATTTGTTATAAAACAAAAAAAAAACTTTTTTTCCGACTGCCAAAGTAGGGTAATGTGTTTGTACCTTTGTGGCGCTCTAGCAACTAAACGCGCTAACCGATTTTGATGACTTACGTCAATCGATTTGTCTTAATCTTGTATGTGTCATTCATGATATGACAGTAATCAAATTTAAATATGGCGGCAGCTAGACGCCATATTGTAAAAAAGAAAAAAAAAAGTTGTTGGTAATGAAGGCGTGACTGTATATTTGTGTGTCTGTATGTATGTTTTATTGTTTATTATGTTCAAGTACATCCTGCTCCAACCTGTCTTTTTTATTTATTTTTTTTAAAAATTAAAAAACCTTCATGCCTTCATTCCCAGAGTGGGGTAGGCAGAGCTACAGAATTACCAACAACTCCTAAAAACTTGTTGATAACTCTGTAACCACAATTTGCACAATTAGGCTAAGAAGTTTAACAGTGTATATTAGTGACAGGTAGCAAGCCCATCGCCTAACAGTACTACAAGCCTTTATTCCCTTAGTCGCCTCTTACGACTTCCACGGGAACACCTGGAGTGGCACAATAAAATAAATAAAATATATAATATATAATAAAATATATAATATATTACTTACATAAAATAAATAAAATACGACAGCGACTATTTACAAGTTTTTGTTTCAATTACGAACAATAAGTCTTAATCATAAATACATCTACTTACATGTGTACTTAATACGTTCTTGTTCCAAGCCTGCGCCTGCGCATGTCTCGCCGAGGCCACCATCAAGGAAACGGTTTCTACTTCACTTTAACCCCTCAGGTGTCCTACGCACAACATGTGTGCGTAGATTTTTTGACATTACGTGACTTATTCATTTGACTTAAAGTTTAATTTTGATGTACAACAATTTTGACATATCGCTTGACGGGTTAACGATTATTGGGTAAACGGAGTTAATATTACTAAAAGTTACAATAAATTGAACGAACACTTATGTATGTATGCATGTAAACTCTTTATTGCACAAAAATAAAAATATTACAATATAAATATTAAAGTAATGTACAAAGGCGAACTTATCCTTAAATGGGATCTCTTCCAGCTAACCCTGAAGTTAATGAGTTAAGACAATGCATAGGGTTGGACACATACAAGTTTGCACAAAAAATATCAAAAACAGATGATAATACTTATTAATAAAAAAAATCTAAACGAATAAACCAGTAGGTACTCAAAGTAATATAAACTTAGGTACCTACATATAAAATACACATATACATACATACATACATACCGTCACGCCTGTAATCCCAGAGTGGGGTAGGCAGAACTACAGAATTATCAACAACTTTAATACTTGTTGATAAGTCAGTAACCACATTGAGCACAAATAGGCTAAGATGTTTACCAGTGTATTAGTGACAGGTAGCAAGCCCATCGCCTAATAGTACTACAAGCCTATATTCCCTTAGTCGCCTCTTACGACATCCACGGGAAGACATGGAGTGTCACTGTTCTAACCCGGCAACCACACGGCCTACATACATATATATATATAACTATAATCATTATAGGAACTTGGTTTCACGACTCATTCAGCCACAACGTTTTTAAACTTATATGGTCGTACAGTTGGATTTTGATAAGTAAGGTACAGTGGGCCAAAAATGTGGTCTACCATCCTAAGGTTGTAGTTAGCACGTCATGATACAACAAGATCGATTTTCCCTTGCAATAATATTTTGACAGTGACAAGTTTCAACCTTAGCGTTAATTAGATCTCACAGAGATAGAAAATGGGGTGTTATAAGTCGCTTATATAAACCGGCAAGTTTAAGCAGTCACGTCAGAGCGTACAAAACACAATCTCAGCGCTTGCATTCTCTATTAGGCAGCAGGGCTTCTGTCGATCGATTAATTGAGAATGCACGCGCTAAAATGTGTTTTGTACGCTCTGATGGGACTACGTAAACTGGCAGGTTTATATATAAGCTGGGCTGTCATTATCTTAAAAACGGCGTTTCGCCCTCGTAAACACTTATGTTGCAAATTTCATTGATTTCGTTAGAGCCGTTTTCGAGAACGAATATTATAATCTCGTTTAATCGTATAGGATAAACAAGCTAGTGTATTTCATTATTATTTTTAAGATTTAGAACATCGTTTATAGGATATATTGAACTCTATGTCCCGTCGGAGTTATATTAGATAGAAAGACAACACGTCAAGATAGCTTTATCCATTTTAGATATATTTTTCACTCTCAAAAACCATACAGATTCCCTATTGAAAGTCAAAATACTCTATTTCGATCCAAAGTTAAAAAACTACTTAAGTTCTAACAAAAATGTAAAAAAGCAATATAAATACATTTACAATGTTAACAATTTTTTTGTTCCATTTTTTATGCAATTTTATATTTTTGTAAGAGATACTTGTGTGTGTGTGTGTGTGTGTGACCAAGTGACCATCAGTTTTTGTTTGTGCCGTGAATTATCATGTTTTTAACATTCGGTCCTCGCGAGCGAGCAGACCAATGAAGCGGTAGACGCGGTCTAATTATTATTATTATTAAATTTTACGGTGTTTTAATACAATTATGGGTTAGGTAATAAATATCCTGTCATTATGAAACACTTACTTATTTCATTATTTTAGATCCGATCGCATGTAAAATGAAGTTGATGACCATACATCGGGGTTTTCGGTGCGGGAATGTTTGACATAAGCCAAAGATTAAAAAACAGAATTTTACTCTAGGTTTTTACCTAATGAAAAATTAATTGAACAAAAAAAAGTATTTTATAAAAGAAATGTCGAAAAACTATGAACGAATTTTTACAAGGAAATAGAAATGCGATCGAAAAAAATTAAATATGCTCCTATTATATTACAACTGCCGACTTAGAGAGATCGTTCAGTTCATTGAAATGGATAATATTTACAGCAAGTCGTCGCAGATGAACTGTTCCAAATATTGAAAAAACATAAATAGTTTATTTTGAAAATCGTGTCATCTACTAAATTTACCTACTGCAGGTAATTAATTAACGTTAATTTTATTATTATCTCATATCATTATAGCCTTGGTAGTAAAGCTAAAGTACTACATGAGTTAAAATAAACTTGTATTATAGTGTAAGCAATTCGCAGAGAGGTAGTTAGTCATTAGGCATAATATGATATTTTCTCTGATTACCTATCTGTTGATATCTACTCTTTCTTAAATCATTCCCGCACCGAAAACCCCGATGTATGTTGATGGATGACATATCAATTTAAAATGTAAATAACTTTGACCTAGTAGTAGTAGGGTTGTCACAGATATTAAGTTGATTAATTTTAATCCTTTTGTTTTACTTGTAAGTCCAGCTGTACAATTATAATAAATCGATTGTAGATTACTTAAATAACGGAAAAAAAGCGTTTGTCCGAATTATATTTTTGGGAAACGAATCAGTTTGGCAAAAGCTTTTTGACGAAACTAAGGTAGGTAACCATTACAAATACAACATAATGATACAAGAATAAGAAATACATACACATACATACATAAACTCACGCCTTCATTCCCAGAGTGGGGTAGGCAGAGCTAAAGAATTACCAACAACTCTTAAAACTTCTTGATTATTCTGTAACCACATTTTGCACAAGTAGGCTAAGATGTTTCCCAGTGTATTAGTGACAAGCCATTATTCCCTTAGTCGCCTCTTACGACATCCACGGGAAGACATAGTATGGATTTATATAAGTCAAGTAGCATGAATGTACAAAAACCAATACTGAAGAGAAAATTAGCGACTAAGTAGATATTTACCTACGTTTTCGAGCAACCAAGATAATAAAACCTATAAAAATAATAGACAAAGGCAAAAATACTCGCCCACCCGTCTTTTGTTCATGCGATTGTACGTACAAATCAGAGAGTATCTTCAAAAATAATTAACCAAGTTTGATGCGAATTACAGTGCCACAAAATATTAGTTTTAAAGGTCGTAACACTTTCCAAAGGAACCAATAAGATCCATAATCTGTTCATATAGTAAATTATTGTGCTTGTACTGAATAAGGACCAAAGCAAAAGCACCCGAAATTGACGTAAGGGCATGAAGAATTTGTTGAATGTAGAGGAAACGAAGGTTGTATGTTTGGATATACCGGTAGATACTCCTCCATAGTCTTTAGCGGCCTTTACACGTAAAGTTCGGACCGCGGGAAACGCCAGGTGCCGTACCATTTACACACACATATAAGTAATATGGTCCAAAATCTTCCAACTACGGTCCAAAATCAATGACCAAAAGTACAAGTTCCCATTATCTTTAGTTAAGGAAACGTGTTGTTTTATAGACATTTCTTGTTGACTAAAGTTATAAAATGTTTATACTTAAGTCATCTATGAGGAATTAAAGAAATTAGACTTGGACGGCCTGTGTCACTCCGCGTGTAGGTATTAAAAACATACCTCCAGGCGCCGGCCACGGCGGAAGGGCCAATCTAGTAGACTGCCGCAAGCGAAAGACGACACACGTATAACCACGTATAACCACGTCTAACTTATTATGAACCGTAGTACAGTGAATAAAGGCCCATATTTCCTCAAAAAAAATTAGAAGGTATGTAAATGAACACGTGCTCGACTGGAACGCGAGCTAAATTAAATCATATTGTCTATCAGATTGAGTACATATTTCTTTGAAAACCGTTGTGAAGTAAAGCTTCTGTAACGCTAGTTACTAGTTATTATTCTGTGACTTGGACCACAGTTGAAGTACTGGATCATAGTTACCAGGTTTTACGGTACGCAAAAGCGTACCCCATAGGGAGACAGGCGTGAAGGTATGGATGAATTGTGTTTTGTACGACTTTCAAACTACTGGTTAGGTTAGGTTAGATCCTCGCAATAATTTACGAGTATTGCCAAACTATATATTTTTTTTTTAAATAAATCCCAAGTATAATTATACAATGCCGCCGTGTCTACACACTCGTACCCCGCGATAGCTCAGCCATCATTTATGTACGGCGCACACAGCGGCGCGCATGTGTGCGCGCACTATCGTTAGGTAAACATGGACATGATAAAGAATATTATTACTTTTTTATTGGCATGCACCAATAACGTATTATCTGTGGGGAGGAAGTGTCGAAATAACTTTTTTTTAAATGTTATGATTTCAGTAGGCCTCCAACAAGATGGAGTCACGACTTTGTAAGGGTCGCGGGAACGCGGTGGATGCGAAAAGCACAAGACCAGTCTGAGCCTTGGGGGAGGCCTATGTCCAGCAGTGGACGTCTTTCGGCTGACATGATGATGATGATGATGATGATCTCAGTAACATGATCAACATAAAACTTGCCACTGTTCGTATTTTGGCCGTGTAATACAAATCGGGTTAAGTCGGTTACACCCGTATATCCAGACAAGGAAAGTCGCAGGAAAGTATCCCATCTTTGTCATCATGTTTGACAGGCGAGAAGTACCATTTAGGTTAAAATCACTTGATTAATCACTGATATTGATCAGCTGATCAGGCCCAAGCCATCAAGCGCCGCAAATATTCATCATTATTAAATAATAACGAATTTGTGGCACTTGCAGTGGAGACCATGGGTCCTTGGTCAGCGGATATGAAAAGCTTTATGAAGGCTCTGTCATCCCGGCTCATAGACACCTCCGGAGATCCTAGAGCTGGTGCTTACCTCTTCCAAAGGATTGGGCTAGCTATCCAGAGAGGTAATGCAGCCAGTGTCATAGGGACCATGCCGCGAGCGGACCTGCTAGAGGGGGTGTTCTTTTTATAGTTGTGATTATTATTTACATCTTTAATATTTGAGTAGCTTAGATTTATTTTAATTTGAGTACCGTAAAACCTGGTAACTATGGTCCAAAATCTTCCAACTATGGTCCAAAATCAATGACCAAAAGTACAAGTTCCCATTATCTTTAGTTAAGGAAACGTGTTGTTTTATAGACATTTCTTGTTGACTAAAGTTTTAAAATGCTTATACTTAAGTCATCTATGAGGAATTAAACAAATTAGACTTGGACCACAGTTGAAGTACTGGACCATAGTTAAATTTAAATTTAAATAAGTTTAGTTTTAACTTTTTATTGTAGTACTTGATTAATGTTATATTTTCATGCAATTTAACTGTTGGCTAACCTGAAGACCGACCAAGCCTGCAAACCTGACAATAGAGTGTTTACACCCAAAGCCAACCAATTACAGGTCTAGAAACAGGATAACTCGGAATCAATTACTTTATCCGAACGTTGTTTACGAGTCTAATAATCCCGGCCGAATCTTAAGTACCCGAAACCGACGTGCGTGCATGACTCGATGTATGAATGTTGAAGAAGCGAAAGAAATTTGTCAAGATCGTAGCAAGTGGAAAGAAGGGTTTGTTAAATCATTCTCCCGAACTCATTATTTCTTTGTATTAAATTTTCCGTTCGCATTTTTTCCCGAACGCGATATTACCTAATTTTATTTTTCACCATTCGATTTTATTACAGTCGCTTTTTTTGTTGTTCGACTTTTTTCCCAGTCGGTTTTTTTCCCGTTCGATTTCTATCTCAGTCGCACTTTTCCCAAAAGTATTTACATCGTAAATCGTAGGTAGGTTTAGGTTATGTTAGTTTTGCATCAGGCCCGGAGGGCCAAACCACCCAGAAATAGGAGCTCCGCGGCAGCGGAGCTCCGTCGACTCTGTATCTTCGACAAATTGGAACGGGAAAAACACGACCGTGAAAATATGGTGGTAGGAAAAGAAGCGACTGGATAAAACTCGCAAGCGGAAAAACACGACTGTGAATATAAACTGCCGCAGGAAAAAAGGCGACTGGTAATATCGCGTTCGGGGAAAAATGCGAATGGAAAAATTACTACGAAGAAATAATGAGTTCGGGAGAATGATCTAACAAATCCATCTTAGTCCTCAGGGTTGGCAGTGCATTTGCAGTCTATGCCCGCCCTCCTAAGTAGTATCCCAAAACCAATAACCAAAGCAGTTTTAGTTCTCTTCTCTTAGTAATAAGGTTGATATTGCTAGAGGATTTATATCTGAAATACTGCGTATTAGCTTAGAAGGGGACGTATGGGTCACAGTTTCCACTTGCCATCAGGTGGCCTGTGTGCTCGTTTGCCTTACTAGGCCATTTTCTTTTAAATGTACAGTGGCGATTGGCTCAACCATCCCGTGTGGTGACTGTACCTGGAATTTTAAGGTTTCAAATATTCCCATCCTATGATCCTACTATTAATATTATAAATCGCGCTGGCCTAGTTGGTAGTGACCCTGCCTACGAAGCTAGCGGTCCTGGGTTCAAATCCTGTTAAGGGCAGATATTTGTGTGATGAGCGCGAATATTTGTTCCTGATCATGGATGTATTCTATGTATTTAAGTATTTCTATCGTTGCCTAGTACCCATAGTACAAGCCTAGAGCTGTTTGGGCCTAGGTCAATTTGTGCGACATGGTCCCCAGATATTTACCTTTTTTTTTATGCGAAAGTTTGTGTGTGAGTCTGTTACTCCTTTCCCTGCGACGGCTAGACTGATTAGGATGAAATTTGAAATGAGTATATCTTACACTCTGGATTAACACATGCTACTTTCATACTGGGAAATTTAGAAGGCAAACGAGCACACAGGCCACCTGATGGTAACTGGAAACTGTGACCCATATTGCCCTCCTAAGCTAATACGCAGTATGTCAGATAAAATTCCTGTAGCAATATCAACCTTATTGCTAAGAGAAGATTACTAAAACTGCTTTGGTTATTGATTTTGGGATGCTGGTTAAGAGGGCAGCATAGACATTCGCATACACAAGACCGCCAATGCACTACCAACCAACCCTGAGGACTAAGATGGAATGCCCCTATGCTAGTCATTTCACCGGCTGTCTTATCCCCGAACCGGAACACAACAATGCGAACACTGCTGCTTGGCGGTAGGTTAATGGATAAGATGGTGGTAGCGATCCGGAGGGACCCTGCACAAGGTCGTACCACCCGCAAAAGGAATTGACTCAAAATAAGTAAAGAATCGACAAAATTGTATACATAAATGGGTAAGTAAGTATATAACTCCAGGAAAATGATAATATTTATTATTTAATTTTATCCTGTTACGAGTACCGTTGCAGTTACAAATCGACAAAAAAAACGATTTTAAGTACTCGTAATGTAAAACTATAGCATTTCCCAAAATAACGAATAAAAAAAATAAACAATGGCTTTATTTCAAATCCGTCATATCCTCACAAAACAAACAAATGGATGGAAGACATTCCGGTTCTAATACGTAAACACGCACACATAAAAAAATTGAATGTGTGCCGTCTTGCAATCACTATCATGACACTACACAAACAACTGTCACACTAAATTGAACTTTATGCTAACGAAATAAGAAGCTACGGCCTTGATTTGAACTACAAATGTAACTTTGCGATTTACGTACGCGCCGTTCCAACTGCAACTAATTTCGATACTGTGTTTTATATTTTTATTTTTGAATGCATTTTTTTAAATTAAAATTTAAAAAATCACTAACAAATAATACTGAAATAACAAATATTATGTAAATTAACAAAATAAGTGTTTCATATGCGGTTTGTGTAACATTTAGTAGGGGTAAACGCGACACAGTGGACGCGGTGTCGCTAGCAGGAAATCAACGCATGCGCTGTATTTAGGGACATGCAACGTTGGCATAGACACAATATTGACCTGCCGTGTACGAGGAAGTGCACTAGTTGATACTTGCAAGTCTCCGTTAGTCATTAATTATAGAATGTACTGGAGTATTTTTATTGCATTGTATATAAGTTGCATGGTATAAACAATTCAGTTTAAGTACTGGAGCCAGTGGCGCTCTATTATATTTGTTATTAACCATATGACGACGCGCTGGCCTAGTTGGTAGTGACCCTGCCTACGAAGCTTGACGTTCTGGGTTCAAATCCCGGTAAGGGCAGATATTTGTGTGTTTCTGTGAATGTTTGTTTCTGAGTCATGGATGTTTTCTATGTATTTAAGTATATATTTCTCTATATAAGTATTTATATCGTTGCCTAGTACCCATAGAACAAGCCTAGAGCTTAGTTTGGGACTGGGATTACCTTTTTGATCGACAATGGTACGGACGTTAATTTGTGACCCATTTAAAAAAATCCTTGAAGTCGTCAATGTCATTAGCGATGTCAAGTAATTTGTAAATTTCAGGTAACTCAACGTTATTGTTGTAGAATGTCAAATTAACTTGTGACCTAAGGTGGGTACCAAATTTAAGTCTGTCTGTACGTACCTGCTTTCAATATTTAAACCTACTTTTGTTACGAACGACATGTACGTTTAATAATTATTATATAAACAAAAATGATAATATTTAAATAGACATTTATATAGACACCTCGGGAGATCCTAGAGCTGGTGCTGACCTCTCTCAAAGGATTGGGCTAGCTATCCAGAGAGGTAATGCAGCCAGTGTCATAGGGACCATGCCGCGAGCGGACCTGCTATACTTCATTTAATTTAGAATGAGAAACCACAACAACATTATATTGCGGCTCGTGAACTGTAATCTCTTTACAACTTGTACTAGAGTAACAATTTACGACACGCAAATAAAGTGACATTAAAACAAATTTATCTTGCGGCTCCCAGACTATTGTACTGTACTATTTGCTAGGTAATAAAATAAATAGTTGACCAAACGCAATATAATGTTATTGTGGTTTCTCATCCTAAAATAAATGAACTATAGAGGGTGTTCTTTTTATAGTGGTGATTATTATTTAATTATTTTTTATTTGTTGCTGTGTGGTTGCCGGGTTAGAATAGTGCCACTCCATGTCTTCCCGTGGATGTCGTAAGAGGCGACTAAGGGAATAAAGGCTTGTAGTACTGTTAGGCGATGGGCTTGCCACCTGTCACTAATACACTGGGTAACATCTTAGCCTACTTGTGCAAATTGTGGTTACAGAATTATCAAGAAGTTTTAAGACTTGTTGGTAATTCTTTAGCTCTGCCTACCCCACTCTGGGAATGAAGGCGTGAATTAATGTATGTATGTATTATTTAATCTTTAATATTTGAGCTTAGTTTTATTTTAATTTAAATAAGTTTAATATTTAATGTTTTAAATAGCACATTAATATAATACAAGTATCAAAACCCTTAAACGTGAGAGCGAGCCAAGCATTTTCCGATTCGGGACCAAAAGTGGGTAGTTAAGGCTAAAATTATTTATTCTTTGCAACATACGCCGGACTAATGAACAAACACACAACAAAACACTTACATAGATAAGAGTCATTCTTCTTTACGATAAACAGACAATAAACAAATATCAGGTATCTCTACACTTGTAGAGAAATACATCATCATCATCATGTCAGCCGAAAGACGTCCACTGCTGGACATAGGCCTCCCCCAAGGCTCTCCACTCAGACCGACCGGTCTTGTGCGTTTCGCATCCACCGCGTTCCCGCGATCCTTACAAGGTCGTCACTCCATCTTGTTGGAGGCCTACCTTCTGACCCCATCAGCCATCAGTCCTGCGAGCGATGTGCCCCGCCCACTGCCACTTCAGTTTAGCTATTCTTCGGGCTATGTCGGTAACCTTAGTTCTACTGCGGATATCATCATTTCTGATTTTATCACGCAGAAAAACCCCGAGCATAGCCCTCTCCATAGCTCTCTGGTGACTACAAAAAAACAAAAATACCGCACCGAATATCTCAATATTCTCAATATGCAACTTCTAACTGCATGCGATGCATCCTCTACCTATTGGATCGATATTTAAGTGATTTGTTGAATTCGTTATGAGCGCGGCTAAATTACACGTCTGACACAAAGGCAGGAAAGCCCGGGGTATGTCCCTTACCATGGGTTACATACAATTACCGTACTTACTAGCGAGTCTAATGCACTGGGGGCTTCTGATAATGTACCGCACGCAAAATGCTAGCTGCACGCATAATGTGCAAACAGTCAAGATGTACTACCAGCCCATTGGAAACCTGACCCACCATAGCCTCCTGGGTTCCTTGTACTAAAAATAGTACATAATACGGCCAATGAAATTAAGATCTAGTGCAAAGGAAGTAAAGTGGAGTTTCTTTTGTTTTTGTGACTACTGATCAAATTAGAAAATTGTTTTTATTTCATTGATAATAGATTCATATTCCATTGCCAATTTTGTTTGTATGGTGGGCCTTATGAGGATAGAACTCTGTCACTGTGGCGTTATGATTCAAGTCATAAGGAATGTCAAACAAATTGTTTGATAATGTCACTCTGACACCGTTCTATGCTGGGTCAGGGTTCCAATGGGCAAAATGTACTTACACTAAAAGCACATAGCGCAAAATGTGTAAAAAGCATGATATAGATTTGGAGATGGAGTGACGACCTTGTAAGGATCGCGGGAACGCGGTGGATGCGAAAAGCACAAGAGCGGTCTGAGTGGAGAGCCTTGGGGGAGGCCTATGTCCAGCAGTGGACGTCTCTCGGCTGACATGATGATGATGAGATATGGCGAATTATTCAATGAAAAATGCTTAATCCGCAAAATATTCGGTCCGTATTCTATCCGCTTAGGAATCTTTTGTTATATAACCCTGTCTATTCGGTGAATGAGTATATGGAACTTGACATAAAAAAAAATATGTACCAAACACCCTGTAAAAGCCTGTTTGTTTTTAGAACACATTTAAATAAAGTTCCTGTCGTCAATTGCATGCGATGCATTTCGAGTGTTACGACGCAGACATAGTACCTACGACGCTAGGATCGATATCGTCATATTGTTGAATTTTTTATAAGCACAGTTAGACGTTAGACGTGTAGTTTCACTAAAAATTTCATTATTACAAGTAAATTTATATAATAATCCATTTTGATAACAAATAAAAGTGCAAACTAAACTTATTTAAATTCAAATAAAACTAAGCTACTCAAATATTAAAGATGTAAATAATAATCACCACTTTAAAAAGAACACCCCCTCTAGCAGGTCCGCTCGCGGCATGGTCCCTACGACACTGGCTGCATTACCTCTCTGGATAGCTAGCCCAATCCTTTGGGAGAGGTAAGCACCAGCTCTAGGATCTCCGGAGGTGTCTATGTCTTTCGTCACATGTAATCTGTTTCTTTTTGGCACATGGATATTTGTATTGGAAAAAAGATGCACTATCCTGAGTATAAACGAGTTCATACTCCGACTCACGCTTGGCCGATTTCCGGGTAGCTGTGACCACTGCCTTTTTTGAGGGCTGGATCCGCGCCTGCGTAGTTTTATTACTCATATTCCATTTAATTAAAAAAACCGGGCAAGAGCATGTCGGACCACGCTCAGGGTAGGGTTCCGAAGCCGTCCCTACAAACAAATTAGACCTCGCGACAAAGCTAACTTTGCCGTTGGAAAACTGTCTATTAAATTAATTGCATGTGTATGTATGTAAACTCTTTATTGCACAAAAATATAAATATTACAATATAAATATTAAAGTAATGTACAAAGGCGAACTTATCCCTAAATGGGATCTCTTCCAGCTAACCCTGAAGCTAATGAGTAAGGACAATGCATAGGGTTGGACACATACAAGTTTGCACAAAAAATATCAAAAACAGATGATAATACTAATAATTAGAAGAAAAAAAAAAAAAACTAAACGAATAAACGACTCAGGTACTCAAGGTAGGTAAGAAACATAATCTTAGGTACCCACATATAAAATACACATATAATATAATATATATATAATATATATATGTATATATATAACTATAATCATTATAGGAACTCGGCTTCACGACTCATTCAGCCACAACGTTTTTAAATTTCGCTTTAGAGCGACTACAGTAGGTGATTGTCTTAAGGACAACGGAAGCTCATTCCAAAGTGCTTTCACTTAAGATATTTTTTTAGATTTTTAGTATTAGTAGTTTTATCTGTAGAGGGGGGACACTTGACTCTATCAAAAATGTACGCTTTAAAACTTAATATTTCATAAACAGAGCCCTTAATCGAATAATTTATTATATTTTTGAAAGACCTATCCAACGACATCCCACACTATGGGGTAGACGACAAAAAAATACATCCCCAAGTTACTTGAAGGGGGTTTTTTGAAGATTTTATTTTACCACTTGGTTGGCGTGACTAATATGTATATATATGCCAAATTGCAGCTTTCTAGTACTAAGAGTCTCTGAGCTAGGCTGCGGACGGACGGACGGATGGACGGACGGACGGACATGGCGAAACTACAAGGGTTCCTAGTTTAACTACGGAACCCTACAAAGGACAAATAAAGAGCCGGATAAAGTCCGGACTTGAGTGTAAAAGTCCGGATATGTCCGGATTAATCCAGACGGATGGTAACCCTAAATCCAAAGCACTTCTACGAGCTATCGCATATTTAATAATATTACAAATCAACATTACCCTTGAGGTCAGTTACTATTATTGTACATCCTCATAACATAACCCACCCCTAAACCCCCGCGTCGGTTAAATCGGGCTATTCCCGTATTCCCAATAACACAATCTTATAAAAAGTCCGAATACAAAATCTACGCAAGCACAGTCTGACGTGCGAGCGAGACGGCCTTACGGGCGCCGGCGGCGGGTTAGAGCGAGCCCGAGATATAATTAAAACTTTTGTCGCCGAGGCTTTTCGAGGGAAAGGATGGGTGGGACAGAGTAAGCTGTGGAGACGGCGAATAAAATATTTTACTATTTTAATTACATATGTTTAATGTTAATCCTGTGTATATTGTAGAGTTTTTCATTTATTTATACATACATACATACCTTAAATCACGCCTGTTTCCCAGAGGGGTAGGCAGAGACCACTTCTTTCCACTTGCTACGATCTTGACAAATTTCTTTCGCTTCTTCAACATTCATACATCGAGTCATGCACGCACGTCGGTTTCGGGTACTTAAGATTCGGCCCTTTTCCAGTATTTCTCCGATTTGATTTGAAAAAGTACGCCTAGGGCGGCCCCTTCCGACCCTTCCACTCACTTTCGATCTGTTATATCTCTTTCGTCAATCTTCTTTCATCCATCCTTTCCAAATGACCGAACCATTGAAGCATGCCCTTTTCAATCTTAGTCACTACATCTTCTTTTATTCCACATTTATACAATTATTTATTTACATACATACATACATACCTTCACGCCTTCATTCCCAGAGTGGGGTAGGCAGAGCTACAGAATTACCAACAACTCTTAAAACTTGTTGATAACTCTGTAACCACAATTTGCACAATTAGGCTAAGATGTTTAACAGTGTATATTTTAGTGACAGGTCGCCAGCCCATCGCCTAACAGTACTACAAGCCTTTATTCTCTTAGTCGCCTCTTACGACTTCCACGGGAAGACATGGAGTGGCACAATTCTAAGCCAGCAACCACATATATTAATATTTGGCTTTCAACTTATTTATCCCAACATCTGGGATGTGATTCTCTTAAAAACGGCGGTCAAACGGAATGTGTCGCAGTGTTTTTGAGAGAATTATACCCTCACACACTTGTACCTCACTCTTGGTGAAATAAAGATTTATGATTAATGATACTATTTTTAATCTGCTTTCTTTACATAGTATAGCCTCCCGCCGTCTGTCTGTATGTCCGCTTAGATCTTTCAAACCACGTAACGGATTTTAATGCGGATTTCTTCCATAGATAGTGATTCAAAAGGAAAGGTCACTATGTATAATATATTCTGGATTATGTACTGGTGTTAGAAGAGAACTGGTATTAACCTGAGCGAAGTAAATGCGGAAGTATATTTGTTTGATACTTACTACTTTAATTACTAGAGTTTTTGGAAACCCAAACTACACTCAAGACAAAAAACTAATTCCTATAATTTTTGACCCTAACCTCTAACTAACTTAAGTAATACAACCTCGTCACAAAAAACCCTATATAATTATAACAGCATGTCGTCTCCATAGTTTTCGCTCTGCAGTTTTTACTCGAATATATTTCAATGAATTCCCGTTTATACCCTTAACCGACTGCGCGGAGGGCTGTGTGATTGTCCGCAAAAAACGTTACCTGCTCTATTAATAACGTAGTTACGGTTAAAATGTCATTTGTTTTGGAATAAACCTATAGATTCAATAACTGTATCCAAAAAAATCCCATGACATATACACTCTCGGTCAAATAATACGGGTCAGAGTGCGTTTTTCATACAAACGAGGCTATTTCGAAGCCTTGGTTCCTGGACACAGGCATGTTTTGAGTGAGGTTTAATGGTGGATACTCCGAGGTTAAACAGTGGAGGTCAAAAGTGCTTAAGATACCTAACAGATCGCACAATCAGTTAACACCACAGCGAGAGAGCATGGGTCAGCATTTGGATTTCCTTACATTTTATTGCCATTTTATAACATTTTTCTGAACATGTTTTTCTGAACATGCACAATTCCGGCGTTAACCGCAGATTCAATCAGTTGGGTATCCTAGGCACTCTGGAAGTCCTGTATCGATGCTCGGGGTGTCCATCATCAGATTTCACTAAAAGCATCTCCTGGCGAGGAACCAAGGCTTCCAAATAGCCTCTTTAGTATGAAAAACGCATTCTGACCCGTATTATTTGACCGCGAGTGTATATGTTAAAGGTTACTTTATACAGTAAAAAACGGAGTTGCTTGCAGCCGTCTGTCCCTCTGTATGTTCGTTTAGATCTTTCAAACTACGTAACGGATTCTAAGAGGAGTGTGAAGCGCCGGTAAAATGGCGTATCTGTCAAAAAATTCCATACAAATGTAGCTCCGGCCGTTAACGTTTCTCACCCCCTAAATCAAGTCCGATTTCCACGATTTTTGAATATGTTGTAGTTATTATAAAGAAGGTCTGTACGTTTCTGCTTTTTGTTTTTTAAATTTGTTTCATTCTAAGAAGTATTTTCGTGGAAAGGAATACGTACAGACACAGTTTTTCATGATATCTACAACATATTCAAAAATCGGAAAAATCCGACTAGGTTTAAGGATAGAGAAACGTTTTCGCATTTTGTATGGAAATTTTTAGCTATCAATAGAATAATTTATTCAAGAGGAAGGTTTTTTTATATTCAATTAGTATTACGTACTGGTGTGGTGATACAGTAAACTCACCGGCACCAAAGCAAAGCCAGTTTAGTGGCTAGTTTATACATACATACATACCTTCACACCTTCATTCCCAGAGTGGGGTAGGCAGAGCTACAGAATTACCAACAACTCCAAAAACTTGTTGATAACTCTTGGCTAGTTTATTTATATATTAAAGTCAAACTGGTGGCGTAGCCAGGATACAAACTCTATTTTACGTTTTTAGGATTCCGTAGCCATTATTTTCTATCCCTGTCTTCTCTAGTGCAGTCGAGTTCATGTGTACACTTTAGTACCTTGTCTATTTAATGCCATGTATGAATTGTCAGAGCGATTAAAGTGACAAGGTATAGTGTACACATAATTATGTACGTGGGGTGTTCAATAAGTTTTGATAATCGGTATTAAAAATGGGAGATATGTAAATCGTTATTTTTTAATTGGAATAAGCACACTTTTTATATTTCCAAACACTTATTTACGTCATTCAATTGTTTTATTTTACCACTATAAAAATAATTTTACTTTTGGAGGTCAAAATGGTCAAATTTTGTACCTTCACTAAGTCATCACCAGCTCGTGATTTTTACGTAGGTTTTTTTGAACATTAGTGAATGAGAAGTAGTAGTCGATAGTTAGGGCTAAATAACGGGGAGAGCGATTATCAGTTCTGATCTTTGGTCGAAGAGCAGCACCCTTGTCAATTAGACGGCTCTGAAGCACAATTCATGCCGCAAATTCTTAATTTTTTTTCTTTAGCCTATTTTTAATATTTTCCCATAACTATTATAGGATAATGTTATATAGCTCTCTTAGATTATTTGAACTCAATTGCTAAGGACTAATGTCACAGTATTTATTTGGAGGTCTCAATAATCCTAATAAAGGCCGAAAAAAGCACCCTATATTTTGGTGACAGAGCTGGATATAAAAAAAACCACTGTAATGATAATTTATTTATTCTTTAAATCATAATAATAAATCAAGGTTTCATTTTCAATAACAATATTTTTTATTAGTCAACCAGAACTTTCTCCACACCGCTCCAAATTATTACAAAACACACTCTTATTTTTGCCGTCTTGTAAAATTGTTTATACTGATGTTTTTTGTTTAGTTATAAAAAAAAAAAACAAAGGAGTAATGTATTTTTCTTTTCGCTTATTTAATTTTAATTAGTTCCATTGTATATTCCACATTAAAAGAATATCATTGTGTAGATGGTTCATACTGATTCTCGAAACTTATTGAACACCCCTCGTACTCGACTGTATATTATTATAACATTTTTAAATATCGAAAGGAGCGCTATAATATTTTTTTTATACTCGTCGATTAAAATCTGTGTATTAAGATTTCATAGAGAATACTGCAACGTCACTCTTTTCATCGTTGTTACTTCCGAAACAATCGAAATAACTATTTCGATACGCTCTAGACAACCGAAAAAAATTTGAAAATAGAACTTTGGATTTCCATATATGTGTCCTTGTTTAAGGAGACTCGATCCGATACAAAATTGCCAATCTGTGGCGTTTCGGAACGTAGCAGCGTCGCGGCATCTGTCAAAAATCTACTTTTCAATTATCTTGTGTCAAAGAAGTCGGATAGTAACACTTACGATATTTAGTTTTCTTGTATACTCGTATTAATGACTTAAATTATTAATTTTAATGAACTCGTACAAAAAGTATTGTTCACAATAGTGTCATAATTAACCTTTTTAATCTCGTACCTTACTTAGGCCACTCAGCAAGCTTCGTGGCCTAAACACGGTACTCGACTAAAAAGCTCTCTATTATAACATGATTGTGAAAAATACTATTATCAGTCTATATATGTATGTTTGTTCCTTTGCAGCGCTCTAGAAAGTAAACGCGTGGACTGATTTTGATGATTCTTATGTCAATCAATTTGTCTTAATTTTGTGAGTGTTGTTAATGACATGAAAGTAATTAAAATTCAATATGGTTGCAAATAGACGCCATTTTGTAAAAAAAAAAAGTTAACAAACCATGACAAGTGGGGTATCATTGAATAGGTATTAAAAATCATTTTAGGTTTCTTTCATCATTTTTCATTTGGAACGATCATTTAGGATTTATAACGACTTAAAGTTGGTTAGCAACAGTCGGGTTTTTTAGAGCTTGGTTTTTGTTGTTATTTAAACAAGTTCATTAAAATTGGTCGCGGCCGTTAAAAAGATAACAGCTCCGAAAAAGTGGCCATCTTGTTATATTGTTTAAATCTATTTAATATGTATATTGGGTCCTTATCCTTACCTATGAAATTGGCGTTTTTTTTACGTGTTTTATTTCGTACGGAATTCATTTATTTCAATTTTAACTTGCAAAATATTTTTAAATTTCATTAATACACTATGCAACGGTTTTAGATACAAATAATATGGTTCAATTTCTAACTTAATGTTTAAAATTAAAGTGTGAACTTAACTCTTTTTAAGTGCTGCAAGTTCAAGTGTTTCAATTACGCAGAGTTTTATGAAGCGAACTATTTTTAAGTAACTAAGATATGTATAATATAGCTTAGAAGTGTCCAATATTCCTGACAGAATTTTGCTTGGTTTGCATTTGACGTTACTAAATAATCCGCAAAATTTAATGTATGAAAACCACCGTTTTCATAAAATTCTCCATATAAAACGCCAATTTCATAGGTAAGGACCACCTACATAAGTAGCAGTACTTTTATTTTATTTTAACATTATTATGTGTTTTGTAATGATTACGTTATAGTTCCGGCGCAGGGGGCTGGGGGGGGGCACCCTCTTCTCCCCTCCCCTCGCCACCCCTTTTATACAGCGATCCACAAACAGTCTAGTTATTGGAATAATGATTAATACACATGGGTTGAGTTATTTATCCAACTGCCGAAGGTGGCTAATGTGTTTATTAGCCTATATAAGTATGTATGTTTGTTCCTTTGTGGCGGTCTCTAAATATATGACATCAAAATTCAATATGGCGGCAAACAGACGCCATATTGTAAAAAATAAAGAACTGACACGTGGGGTATCATTGAATAGATATTTAAAAAAAATCTTAGGTTTCTGTCATCGTTTTTCATTTTGAACGATCATTTAGGATTTATAACGAACTTTCAAAGCTTGCTTATTTTTAGACGTGTTTTATTATACTTTTATTAGATATACAGATATATATATACAGATCGAAAGTGAGTGGAAGGGTCGGAAGGGGCCGCCCTAGGCGTACTTTTTCGAATCAAATCGGAGAAATACTGGGAAAGGGCCGAATCTTAAGTACCCGAAACCGACGTGCGTGCATGACTCGATGTATGAATGTTGAAGAAGCGAAAGAAATTTGTCAAGATCGTAGCAAGTGGAAAGAAGTGGTCTCTGCCTACCCCTCTGGGAAACAGGCGTGATTTAATGTATGTATGTATTATACTTTTATTCGTCAATAGCATTTAATCTGTGTTGGTGTACCTATATATAAAAAACCCGGGCAAGAGTATGTCTGACCATGCTTAGAGTAGGGTCTTGGGAATGCAATTTAACCGGTTATTAACAGATTTTGTATGAAAATAACCGGTTAAAACCGGTAATAACCGGTTAAAATCGGTAATAACCGGTAAAAACCGGTAATAACCGGTAAAAACCGGTAATAAGTGGTAAAAACCGGTAAAAACCGGTAATAACCGGTTAAAACCTGTAATAACCGGTAAAAACCGGTAATAACCGGTAAAATCCGGTAATAACCGGTAAAAACCGGTAATAACCGGTTATTTGCATTCCCTAGTAGGGTCCCGAAGCCGTTACTTCACAAACACCATCTAGAAAAACAACAAATATGAACTAATTCTCTATTTAAAGTTATTTGGTGCTGTCTTAGGAGATTTTAGTAGGTATAAACACTGCAGTCGCCTGTAGCTCAGGAACCAATCATGTCTACTTAGCCGGGATAGTTTTCCTTTAAAATTCGTTATATTATTTTTTTAGTATTTGTAGTTTTGGCTGTTCGACTCTAGCAAAAGTCCTTTAAAACTTAATATTTCATAAACGGAGCCATTATAACGACACCCCACGAGAAAAAATAAATACAACCCTACGTTACACTAAAAAAACAAGATTTTATTTTACAATTGGCGTGACTAATATGTATATTCATGCCTAGTTACAACTTTCTAGTACTAAGAGTCTCTGAGCTAGGCTGCGGACGGACGGACGGACATTTTGACTACGGAACCCTAAAAATGAATCCCTGTGTCCCTTGGTCACTCGAGAATGGCTCGACATGGTTTTTTTTCGTGTTTGTTGTTATCAAGAAAAAACTTTATATGAAAAAAAAAAGACCCGAGCGGCGCCGGGTACACACAGGTAGGTAGTTAATATCAAATTCAAAGAATAATTTTCAACATTTGTAAAAAAAGAACACTAGTTTTTAAGGGTGATTTTTTGAAAGCATGGGTGCAAGCGGATTTGCTTTGTCTGTCTGTGGCTAGGGAATGCAAATTAACCGATTATTAACAGTTTTGTATGAAATAATTGTAGTTTTGTATATAGAGGGTTTTTATTTATCTAATTTGAAAGTAAATTGGTGTTTTTTTTAACCTAGTCTCAGACTTTAAGAATTAAAACAGTCGATAAATGATCTTATTTCAATAATAGTTTAACTAATAAAATAATAAATATGTAAAATTGTGTAAATTACAAATGTAGCGCAAAGCAACAAGGTTATTAAAACGAGTTTTGATTTTCTATTAATTATTATCAAAATAACTAATCTTTCAACTAGACCGACGACTTATCCGCCGCATTTAAATTGTCCAGTCAAAAAGTACAAACAAAATTTTAATACATTCTCTTAATTTAGGTAGATTAACCATCACCAATCGACTAGAAGCTATCAGCTTACAAAAAAAAAACTTGAAAAAAAAAGGTATAAAATAAATAATAGTCGTAACAATATAATTACGTAGTTTCCGCGTCGTGTGCGCCGCGCGCAGCACATTCATTTGGAGCGCGGGTCAGCGCGGCCACACGGGGTGGAATATTATTTGAAACAACATTTTGTGATTATTTTTATGACGATATTAATGAAAATAATTATTACGTGTTGTATTCTGAGTTAGTGTATGTTAAAGTTAATCAATACTCGTAACAAAAAATATAATTTTTAATGCAACTCATGGCAAAAATACACCCAATATATCGCTGCCCTAATTCAATAGTAAGACATCTTGACAGGGGTATGTTTTGAGTTATTCACATTTTTAGTTTGTACTGTACTAATTGAATTGGATTTTTTTATTGTAAAGACATACAAAGACATTTTAAAAAATCTTTGTATGGAAATAAAGGCACGCAAAACTCTTCCTGGCCCTTCAGATATCTTAGGATGTCAGAGTCTTGAACTAGCGTTTGGGTAAAATATGCTTAAATGTAATAGTAAGATATTTAATTTCAAGCGCTTTAGGTTGCGTTTTCTCCTTATCCGATTTTTGCCACAGATAGAGCAGCTAAATGCTTACCTAAATCAAGACATATCTCAATTTCGTTTTTTTTTAAGATATCCTACTATTGAATTAGGGCAGCGATATGTACTAGATTGACCTTAAGTAATACTTTTTATCGAGGGATGATACTCGTAGTTCTAGAGAATAAAGCGACAAACGACTTCTACGTGGACGGAGTCGCAGCCAAAAGTTCGTAGTTAGTTAGTTCCATACTTACTAAAATGTTACTATCTATTGACCAATAATACATTTTAAAAACCTAGCTTAGTATGTACAGAGAATCATCGAATTGAATACAATTAATTTTTACATGTTTTGTAATTCATTATAATTTGAATTTCCTTTGTCTCATTTAAAAACAACTCTTTAGTTGAAACCGCCCCGTGTGGAGCGCGCCGTGTCGTATCCATTTGGCTGAAATTGCTGTTTAGTGCGCGTACACATATCGACTCTTCTATTTTTAGTTTACTTTGTTTTTTGTGCATAATCTCATTATTTTTGTAATTTTGAATGAAGAATTATTTTAAATTTGATCTTTAATAGTACATTGTGTATTAAGGTCGGTAAGTAAGGAATTACGATCGAGGCTCTAGTAGAAGCCCGAAGTCGAAGACTGAGGGCTTTCTGAGTCGAGGTTCGTAATTCCCGTACCGCCCGTGAAACATACAATGTTTTTCATCACATTTGCGAGTAAATAAATACACAAGTCAGCACAACTATTATTACGAATTACTTGAACTTTTTTTAAGCGGATGGCTGGCGGACTCCACAGATTATAAAAATGTTTCGTTTAGAAACGTTAAGGGCAAATACTTACGTAGTTATACATACAGCCCTGAAGGAGTGTAAAAAAAAAAAACGACGATTTGATACAGAAAACTATTAAAATCGGTTATTAAGAACATTAATTGAGTATTTAAGTAACATGTAGCGAGATTGCAATGAAATTCCTGTTTAAATAACATTTTAAGACAATTTTTCAATTGCGTGTAAACTCTTTGCTTGAACTTGCATGACCTGTGTGCTGTGCCATAAATTAAAAAAAAATTACTTACCGACCTTGGGTTTCATGGTAAAAAGAAAGGTCGAGGGTTTTAGTACCATTATCTATAAAAAATCACGTTTGTTGTCTCCTATACAACCTTAAATATCTATTTTAGATCTATTATCTTAAGTTAACCTGTATGTTTAGATACTGTTTACGGGCAAATGTGATGAAATAATATTTTATGCCTATATCAACGGTGCTTTAAAATAAAAGGTAAAGATTCTTACTACTGAACAGAAGACTGCACCGGGCGTCCCTCAATAATATCATTGGTTTTCTAATTAATTGAAAGTATTATCCTAAAATTTAATTAGGTATGGTTTTTTTGTTCGTTTGATGCTGTGTATTTTAATATGATTCCTACAACTAATAGTTATGAGAGTTTTATGGCCACTTGTATAAAGAGATAATATCTATAGAAAAATCGCATGCTTAGTAATAAACGGGCTTAACTCAAAAATCGTGAATTGTGGTAAATCGAGTTTAAAGTTTCGTAATTGGCACTTTTTGTTTCCATTGAATTATTTGGTATCATGCCATCTCTTTTTAATACGCGATTTTGGCTGGTTTAAGAAAGAGAGCCGAAAGTGCTGTCAGTTATAAGCCGTTTTAATACAATAACTAATTTAATGCCAATTTTGAGTTAGGCCCGTTTATTACTAAGCATACGAAATATCTAAAGTTACCTACGTCGAAAATAGCTTACGTTTTTAATATGCTGTAACTTTCCTTCAAAAGATATTCAAGAAAGCATGATAAAAAGAAAAGATTCGCAAAGAACCATACAAAATGTAATAATAATAATAATACTTCACCCCGTTCCGTTATACCTTCAAATCGTACACGTATTGTACGCACACCTAATAATAAAAATAGATCACAAACTGAATTCAACCTAGTACTGTTACAATAAAGTTGATTTTTCCTTGAGCGCTAAGTTTGGATTATTTGAAAAACGAACACGTCTTCAATGTGTGCGTAGCCGCGGTGCACATTAGGTGATTTTAGTTTTAATAAAATGTTTTGTTTGTTTGTTTTTGTTTAAATTAGTAAGTACTTCAAATGTTTTTTTATAAGCATTTACTTGCTACAAATATTTATAAACAATAAAATTGTAAACTTGCTGACCATGAAGCTAGCGGTTCCGGGTTCAATTCCGAGTATAGGCAAATATTCTGCATCTAAATATATTTCTCTATATGTACATAGTACCTAGTAGGTAATTTTATTTACCCAAAGGGTAACAATGGGACTCTATTACTAAGACTCCGTCTATCCGTCCGTCTGACTGTCTGTCACCAGGCCGTATCTCACGAACCGTGTTGAAATTTTCACAGATGATGTATTTCTGTTGCCGCTATAACAACAAATACTAAAAAGATAATAAAATAGATATTTAAGGTTGTATAGGAGACAACAAACGTGATTTTTTATAGATAATGGTACTAATATGATATGGATAATGGTCTCGCATTTGGCCAGTTTTTATTTTTATTTTGAAACATAAATATTTCAATTTAATATACTTGGTTATGGACTCCATAGCAAACGTACAAAGGAGCAAGATTATGTATACATAACCGTTATTGCCACAGTAATTAATAAGGCCTGTGTACATATTTGTACTGCACGTAATTTCTTATTTTTGTTCTTTATATACCTATTTTACATACATACATAAACTCACGCCTTCATTCCCAGAGTGGGATAGGCAGAGCTAAAGAATTACCAAAAACTTCTTGATAATTCTGTAACCACATTTTGCACAAGTAGGCTAAGATGTTTCCCAGTGTATTAGTGACAGGTGGCAAGCCCATCGCCTAACAGCACTACAAGCCTTTATTCCCTTAGTCGCCTCTTACGACTTCCACGGGAAGACATGGAGTGGCACTATTCTAACCCGGCAACCACACCTATTTTGCTATCAGATATTCACCAAATTAGAACTATATAACCTACAAACAAAGAAAGAATGGAAATTGAGAGTTTTTTGGTTTATCTTAAAGTTAAATGTATGTAAAGGGTTAAAGTATTTAATATAAAATAGCGTTATTTTAAAAACATGTATGAAACAAACGATTAATGATATAATATGCGTCATTGTGACATCATGTATTATACTATCCTTATAAAACATCTGTATACATACATTGTTTGAACAAAGCGATTTTTTTTCTAGAGCATACTATACAAGTGAAACTTCAATTAAAATGAAAGATGTAAGTCAGAAGTCTGACTTTAAAATTATATTTTATTGTCATTGAAATTGAAATCAATTTTGAATAACAGTGATGTTGAGTTCGAACGTTTATTGCGAATATGGACGTTTCTAGGGAGCCACGTGTCCTTTTAAGTTTTCGGGATGTTCCCGTACGGACTCGAAAGTTTATTAAGTTTAATTGATTCAGCCTTGTGTTAGAATGATTACCTACGACTGCGGTCAATTTTATCTAATAACCTTTATCTTTACATATTATGCCGTGTGGTTGCTGGGTTAGAATAGTGCCACTCCATGTCTTCCCGTGGATGTAAGAGGCGACTAAGGGAATAAAGGCTTGTAGCTCAGTTGGCGATGGGCTTGCCACCTGTCACTATACACTGGGAAACATCTTAGCCTACTTGTGCAAAATGTGGTTACAGAATTATCAAGAAGTTTTAGGACTTGTTGGTAATTCTGTAGCTCTGCCTACCCCACTCTGGGAATGAAGGCGTGAGTTTATGTATGTATGTATCTTTACATATTATAAAATAAAGTCACTTCCCGCCGTCTGTCCGTCTGTATGTTGTGCAGGGTCCGCCCGGGTTGGTACCACCATCTTATCCATTAACCTACCGCCAAGCAGCAGTATTCGCATCGTTGTGTTCCGGTTTAGGGATAAGACAGCCGGTGAAATGACTAGCATAGAGGCATTCCATCTTAGTCCTCAGGGTAGGCAACGCATTTGCGGTCTTGTGAATGCGAATGTCTATGGGTCACAGTATCCACTTACCATCAGGTGGCATGTGTGCTCGTTTGCCTAACCATGCTATAAAAAAAAAGCTAATCGATACAAATAGTATAAATGCAAAGCTAAGACTTTTTTATATTTGTTAGTTACACCGGCTGAACCGAATTTCACTATATTTGGTACAGATATAGCTTGAACACCGGGGACAATTTCTCGTGGCAATTGCTATATAAATAAGTTTTACGCAGGCAAAGTCGCGGGCACCGGCTAGAATATGTTAACATTTCGAAGTCGAGATTACTATCGTTTGTACGTGACAGTTGCATGATGCAATAAAATTAAGAAATTTAATATCAAGCCGTCGATTTCAAATTTGGAATGAGCTTGATAACAATTACGTGTAGGCTGATTATATGTATGAGTAGTATCTCAGAGATAGTATTAAAAATATAGTACTAGATACCCTATACTATTAAACGAGCAATATTTGCATACATATATTTTGGAATCACGTTCTAACGATTTCGAAGAAATTTTCAATATACAATATATTTTTAATATATTCGTTTTTATATTAAAAGAGTATTAAAAGACATTCTTGTTGGTTTTGTTGTTTAAGCAATAAATGTGTAATTGGCGTTGATAAATGTGAAAGTTCGTTTTTTTTGATCACGCATGGATGGTTAAATGAATATGGATCAAATTCGGCAAACATTACACAATTACAATGTAATTAACATTGTTTTTTTTTCTCGGATTTTTTAAAATTTTACTGGAGATAATCGTATTGAGTTATATGCGGATGAGATCATAAGTACCAAAATAGTTAATTAACCTATTTTAATTTATGTTATGATCTTTCAATATTTCAACTGTCTCTAGAAATATAAATAAATTAATTAATTCGAAGAGCATAAAAATACAGAACAGAGCAAACACCATCATCAAAAAAACAATGGCAAAAAAAATCGACCATGTTATTCATACGAGACGTTTTTGTGTATGTAAAAATACACTAGAGGCTATAGTTAGGCACTAGCTTTCAGTGACGCCAACGTGATATGGTGTATGTATTTAGTATGCTCGATTTTGGCGTAGATTGACAAACAAGCAAAATGGAGGGAGGGAATGCTGTTGCAATTGTTTTGGACTTTAGGCGACATTTTTGTAACTTTGCTAAAGCCAGTAGTGCCTAAAATGATCTCTTTTTAGGGTTCCAAGGTCAAATTAGGAACCCTATAATTTCGCCATATCCGTCTGTCTGTCTCTAGATCGTAGATGTGATTTTGTGCACATATAGATAATCTATTCCGCGAACTAAGAAACGCAGAAATAAGTAAAAAAAATATATTTATGGTACCTCCCATGCAATGAACTTAGATTTAACGTACCATTTGTTTTTACCCTCTTACATTTGAGTGTTAAGAAATAATAAAAGTAGGTACTTACTTGTGCAATCGTTTAACTCTTATCATGTGTGTACCTCTTTGTTATCGGCGTACTCGCCGTCCGATCATATCCGACCAGTTTGTATCCGGAAGTGAACTTAAATAATTATGAATTTGTGGCACTTGCAGTGGAGACCATGGGTCCTTGCTGCTGACATGAAAAGCTTTATGAAGGCTCTGTCATCCCGGCTAATAGACACCTCCGGAGATCCTAGAGCTGGTACTTACCTCTCCCAAAGGATTGGGCTAGCTATCCAGAGAGGTAATGCAGCCAGTGTCATAGGGACCATGCCGCGAGCGGACCTGTTAGAGGGGGTGTTCTTTTTATAGTGGTGATTATTATTTACATCTTTAATATTTGACTAGCTTAGTTTTATTTTAATTTAAATAAGTTTAGTTGCTACCTGTCACTAATATACACTGTTAAACAACTTAGCCTAATTGTGCAAATTGTGGTTACAGAGTTATCAACACGTTTTTAGAGTTGGTGGTAATTCTGTAGCTCTGCCTACCCCACTCTGGGAATGAAGGTGTGAAGGTATGTATGTATGTAAATAAGTTTAGTTTTAACTTTTAATTGTTAACTTCATAAATATGACATATATATGCTTAAGTAATGTAATGATACATTAACTGTACCTACATACTTAGTATAAAACAAAGTCGCCCACCGTCTGTACGCTTAGATCTTCCAAACTATGCAACAGATTTAAATGCGGGGTTCATCAATAGATACTCGTAGAGTGATTCAAGAAGGTTTTTATGTATTTACAATAAATTCTGGTTTATGTACGGGTGTTACAGAAAAGGTCGAAGCGACGCTACTTCGCTAGTGTTTAATATTTAATATTTGAAGGGCATTTCCACCGACTTACTCATAACTTATTACATAATATCCAAACCGTGACGCTTTACCGAATTAATATTTGGCACAAAGGGTCAGCCATACTTGTTACGGAATTTGTCAAGTCATTGCACAACCATTATTTGTGTTGCGCGACTAGGGTCCCAGCGTAACCATTCTTTTGTGATCTCCAGACTTGAAGCAACTGATTGAAAGTGCAGGTCAATATATTTTAAAATCGAAAATTTGTGTGTAATGGATTTGGATGACATTTGAAATGGAGTCTGACTCGCACTTGATTGGTTTTTTTTCATTGACTGAATAGCCCTTGGCCGATAACGAGTAAAATTGACAATTATTTAATCGGGTCGGTTTAACCTCTTAATTACTTATCAAGCAGATAATGGCTTCTGATAATTACCTTATTATATTATAATACCTTACCTTATTATATAATATATATATTATAATTTTATTGTCTTTACATTTGTACCTAATGATTTTATTTGTGTTAGTTTTAAAAATAATTATTTATTACTTTATTACCTTGTAATGTAATTTAGATACTTTTAAGTATTATTGTATTTAAACATTGAAAAAAAAATGACCTTCTGCTGGAGTTTCTTGCGGCGCTTCTTCTCCGCAATGATGGTCTTGTCCGAAGCGCTAGTAGATTCACTCCATGTTACCGACGTGTAAAAGAGCCCTCATGTGGCCAATTTACTGAATAAATATTTTGTATTTGTATTGTATTTGTATCGTTTCTATTACAATACCGGTTTATGCTAGAGAAAAAAAGACAAAAAAATAGCGCCAACTTTTGTTTATTGTGTATGGTTACACACATCCGATAAAAAATAACCCTTGAATGAGGTTGATCGAGTAAGCGAAGTCATACGAGGGTAAACCTACCTATTGAGAATGCACGCCGTTTTAATGTTTTTGTACGCTTTGACGGTGCAACTTAAACTCGCTGGTTAACAATTGGTTCGTCGAGTTAGTAGAGCAAGGTACTTAGTTTTGCTATAGATTTAAATTAACTTAAATTTACTATGTAGTTAGGACCGCCAGTTTCCCGAACACATGGTTGAGAGAGGCGATGGCTGAGATACGCGTCATACTCGTGAACGGGTGCTGTTTGTGGGGTCCGGTCTGTTCACGCTTGCAAGGACTTTTGTTTAACTTTTTGTTCAATTTATTTATTTAAAGGCTATTTATTTATTTAATTAACTAGTACGGTTACGAACCACTTACACTAATTAATGAATAGATTAAAACTAATTCTATTATTATCCTAGTTATATGGCTTTTGACCTCGTCGTTTTGTTCTCATAGTCATTATTTTATTTTATGTTAATGTTTATTGACCTTACATTTTGTAATAATTTTATTTTTGCTAGTTTTAAGAATTTATTGTTTATTACTTTATTACCTTATTATTACTTAATGTAACTTACTTTTAAGTATAATTATGTTTTTTATGATTGAAAAAATGACCTTCTGCTGGAGTTTCTTGCGGCGCTTCTTCTCCGCAATGATGGTCTTGTCCGAAGCGCTGGTAGATTCACTGTACATTACCGACGTGTAAAAGTGCCCGCATATGGCCAATTTACTAAATAAATATTTTGAATTTTGAATTTGAATTTTGACGACCAGACAGAACCTATAAATGCATAATTACATGAATTAGTCATAGCATAATACATCATTAAAATACAAATATCCTTAGTTGTTCAACCAATAGTTTATTACATAACAACACTATTATGATGAATTGAACTTTCCTTTTTTTATTAAATCTCAAAATATTACGAATACAACTTGCGGTCCCAGTCCGGAATTTTTAAATCGATCTATGACGTCACCGCGTTCGAAAATCAAATCTGCTCAAATTTGGAACACGGCAAGTGGCGTGTTCCGTTGCACCGCGATCATTATAATTTTGTTAAACGAATGTCCAAAATAAACGCAACGCGATTTCAACCTTATTTTGTGCTAGTACTATTTAAACTTCAGGTTATGGATATCATAAGTTACGCCGTTTTAGCTGTGATACCTACTGCTATATGTGTGGGTACTGGGGTATGAATACATACAATGAAATAATTAATTACAGAATAAAAATATGGTAAAGGGACCTTTTTATTGGATAATTTGTTCTATATTTAAAAACAAAATTAAGGGAAAATGCAGTTGAAAAGCAGTTAATTCAATTCAATATCTATAGTTACAATTTTACGTTTAATTTTTAGGGTACCGTACCTAAAGGATGCAAATTACTAAGTCTCCGATGTCCGTCCGTGCGTTCTGTCTGTCTGGCAGCGGGCTGTATCTCATAAACCGTAATAGGCAGTTAGTGTTTTTTTTACATAGTATGAATTTCGTTTTTTAATTATAATCAGGGTTCATAAAGAACTGTTAAAATAATATAGCTATTATTTTACCAAGACCTTTGTAACATTATGAATTATGATATGATATTGCAATAAATTACTGATTAGTTATTTAAGGGCATACAGGGGCGAGTCCGTTTCTCACTAGGCCGGTTTTCTAAAAATCGATTCTAATAGCAAGTAGGGTAAAGTCACCAGTGGTCAGCCAGAGACCTATAGTCAGCCTCTTCCTATACTTTGTATGAGTGGGAAGAGTATAAAAAATATATATTTCCCACTCTTCGCACTCATATACGATGACGACGCGCTGGCCTAGTTGGTAGTGACCCTGCCTACGAAGCTAGTGGTCCTGGGTTCAAATCACGGTAAGGGCAGATATTTGTGTGATGAGCGTGAATATTTGTTCCTGAGTCATGGATGTTTACTATGTATTTAAGTATATATTTCTCTATATAAGTATTTATATCGTTGTCTAGTACCCAAAATACAAGCCTAGAGCTTAAATTGGGACTAGGTCAATTGGTGTGATATTGTCCCCTGATATTATTATTATTATATAAGGTCGACTACCGATCTCTGGCTGACCACTGGTGACTTTACCCTACTGTGGCAACGTTTGTCCATTTTGACTTTTCAAATTGGTTCGCCTAATTATAAATTCAACTTCAAATTTAAAAGTCGCATAGTATCAGTTTCCTTCGTATGTATGATCTTATTTCCCAACCGAACGCCAAAATGTTTGATCAACCCAATCCTGTTAGTAAACATTTTCTGTTACAATGCCTTATGTCGCATTCTCACTGCAGAACGTCATCCGTTCAATATGTATAATATTACTCATACAGAGGATAATCAAATTAAATAAATACCTACTTACTTTACTACTAGCTGTTTCACGCGGCTACGTCCGACATTTAAGCTATCTTTATTCCATTCTTTGTTGTAAAAGGCCCTGTATCTCGCCATCACAATGACATGTATCAGGTTGACGTTTTAGTGTACATGGCGCAGTTTGTATGAAACCCAGTAATATGAATACTTGTTAACGTCGCATTGTATACCGAATGATTGTCACTTATCATTGGGTGTTGTAATACAGGGCAGGTACGCGATTATCTTAAATAAGTTACTGTTAAATTCGACTTAGCTGACTCATCATTATTAACAAATATTGAAAAAAAATCAATTCCGTGCCTAATAAAGTAATATATACAAATTAATAAATGAATATCACGGGACAATGTCACACCAATTGACCTAGTCCCAAACTAAGCTCTAGGCTTGTATTATGGGAAATAGACAACGATTACATTCTTATATAGAGAAATACATACATATCTACATTCATTAAACCACGCCTGTTTCCTAGAGGGCAGACAGACACGACTTCTTCTGGGAAACAGAGAAATACATTCTTAAATAAATAGAAAACTAATATATTTTGTTTTTACAAATCTCGACTATCTTCATTTATTTATTCTGTGTCACTAGTTCCAAAGAACATTATTTTAATTCAAATTCAATAGCACTACCAAACTCAAATTCATACTGCCAACATCGCCAACATAAAAAATGACAACCTAAAACCTAAACGATAATATTTTTAATCTGTAGTTATTAGGGCTGCCACTTAAATAAAACATTAGAAATCGTTTGCAGTCATTTCGTTCGCTTTTTGCGGAAATCCAAAGCGGGTAAGCTAAAAATAAATTAACTAAAATACCGAAACAGTGCAACAGTATACGGTGCGAGGACAGATGAAACTTGTTCACACATACAAACAATGGGGGACTAAATCAAAAAGTTAAGTTACAAAACTAAATGGTAAAGTTTTTGCCGTATGACTGTATGAAGTTCCACCCATCCCTCCTTTTCTTCTCTACTCCCTGATAAATTAGATCTGAACAAAAAACCATCGATTATTTATTACATTTTTATTTCAAAACAATTGGCAATTTTGACAATTTTAATTTGAACCTGTTGTATGTTTTGACAAAGGGCATTGGGTAAGTTTGTATGAACATAATGGACTTTTTTTATTTTTCAGTGGCCATGGATGATTTTCTTATAATGGTTTAGAGGATGTATGTAGAGGACATAAACATAAATATATAAAATTAAATGCGTTACATAATATCGGAGCGGAGATATTAAAGATTTAAGTATTCAGTTTTTGGTACTTAAAGTAAGCCCAGGTATGATTATTTAAATATCTCAGCTCCGATGCACTTAAGAGTATTACATTACGTAACAAAATATGTTTATTTTGAATAATTCTATCATAATTTACTACTTTTACGAATAGCCGCTCACCTTGAAAATGTATGACTTTTACAAATGACAACACTTGTACCCAAACCACTTTATTAATTTATCGTGAATTGTATGGATGACTTCATTATAATACATTTTTATTTGCATATTCTCGAAATGGTTTTTATTTCAATACCTAGTACAAATCAGTTTTGTCAATTCAAGTGAAAGTGTACGAAGATGTTTGTGAGTAGGTACTTCGATTAACATAGATAGTATGTGTCTAAACTATGTATTTATATTGTATACTAGCGACCCGCCCGCGGCTTCGCCCGCGTGGAATGTATTATACATATAAACCTTCCTTAAGAATCACTCTATCTATTAAAAAAAACCGCATCAAAATCCGTTGCGTAGTTTTAAACATTTAAGCATACATAGGGACAGACAGCGCAAGCGACTTTGTTTTATACTATGTAGTGATAAACACTCTATTGTAAGTAAAAAACACAACATTTACAAAATAGGAATGTAACCATACCATACCATTAGTCCAGTTTTGAATGGGATTGGTTTTTTTCAAGCTAGATGAGGCAACAGAGCTAGCGGGTCACTTGATCTGAAGTGACGCTCTGAGTCAACTTTGCTCATAATAAAAAAGGGTGTAAGTCATATGCGGAGACTACTAGACATATACCCTTTTCACTTGAACCTCGGAAGACTGAACCCCCGTTTCAGTATGTCCCAATTGGACATCTTCAACACCAGGAAAGGAACTGCAGCTGTATTGCCAGCCTTTGAAAAAAGCTGGCAATGCAGCTGCAGTTGCTTTCTCTTAGTTCCCGTCCACGGGTTAATTATAAACTAATTCTAGGCGGAAATAGTCGCGGCCAAACGCCTATTGATACATTTTTACTAAATGAACCGTTACATGACCCGTGAGTAAAGTCGAGTTCATAAATATGTGTATACTTTAGTACCTTGTCTATTTAATTTCATGTTTAAACTATCATGTATACATTGTCACAGTGATTAAAGTGACAAGGTAAGTTCTAAAGTGTATATGAACTCGACTGTACCTAAACCGTACTTGCAGCTCAAGTAGCTCAACTAAATTCGAGACAAGCACGGCCATGTAGTTTATTCATACTGCCAGATCAATCGATGCATGCTTGTCAAAGATAATTATTCTACTCAGGAAAACCTCATTTGCATTTGACATCTTATGCGCAATAGACTACGACACATACGATACAAAACCATACGATAACATGCCAAAAGCAATCACGCTTTACTCAGTAGAATGAAGGCTCTAGTACGGCTTATAATTCGTCGACCGATAAGACTTAATTAAAAATTGGCAATGGTGATATCGTTAATGGCGGATATTTTCGCTAAGTTTTATTTACCCATTTCTATTTTGCTGTTTCGATAGTTAAAAGCTTGACACTATTTCGAATAGGTTTTTTTACGAGTACATAGGTCACCTGTTGGTGTACAAGCCCATAGATTTGCAATCTTACTATGAATCTTTAGCGCAAATCACACAGCGGGCGGGCGCGGGTCGGGCACCGAGCATGTCGTCGCCGTCGCACGCGCGGGTCGTCTTCGCGGGTGAGCGCGGATGACCGCAGGCGGGCATTCGGGGCCGGATGGTAATGGCGAGTTTATAGAGTAGAATTTACAACTCCACCATCAAACAATGCCATTTATCCGCCACCACCAAGCAGCAGTGTTCGCAGTGTTGTGTTCCGGTGTGAGGATGAGCCAACCGGTGAAATTACTGGGTTTACTATTTCGCCCAAACTTTTAACGCCGAATGTATAGTAACGTCGAATTTTGTTTTCGCATATATATTTCCAGCTTAAACGATTTTTTTTTATGTTTTGTGTAATACTGGTACAAAAAAAAAAACAAAAAAAAAAACAAAAAAAAAAAAAAAAATTCAGTAAATTGGCCACATGAGGGCTCTTTTACACGTCGGTAATGTACAGTGAATCTACCAGCGCTTCGGACAAGACCATCATTGCGGAGAAGAAGCGCCGCAAGAAACTCCAGCAGCACAAGAGAGTAGGTCAGGTTAGGGTTAGGTTAGGTTATTAGGGGTTATTTAGGTTATCTTAGAATAACAATTATGCGAAACCTTACATTCGGACAAGGGGAACCGAAATGACTAGCAAAGAAGCATTCCATCTTGGTCCTCGGGGTTGGCAACGCAATTAAAGTCTTAGGATTGCAGTCTTCAGATTGTAGTCTTGAGAATTTAAAAGTTTTATGGGTCACAGATCCCACCTATCATCAGGCCTGAGTGCTGTGTGCCTTCTACTTGCCATAAAAAAAAGTTCGTCAGTATTTTTGGTTTAGTTCAAATCTTGCAAAATTAGGTTAAACTAGTTCCCGTTGTTGAAATAGGTGGAAATTTGGAATAAAAGCTAATTGACGGACAATGCAATACTGAGATATCGAAGAACTAATCTGTTGATTAAGTCGCTCCACTTAATGTAGAACAAGCCGGGATTCGTTAGTTTGGTCACAATAAGTAAATATTAAATTAAAAAATAGTTCGTCACAAAAGCGTGCCTCAAAAATGTTTCTTTTATTTGTTTAAACAATTGCTGTTTTTATTATAAATGCACCGTTGTTTATTTCAGACTAAATAATTGATAATAATTAATAATTGATCACTTTTATCAGTTCTTGAACCATCTGGTATCTTAAATTATTTTTTCTTGGAAATTTTCAATAAAAAAAAAGTTGACATTATTACTCATACCATCATTTGACTAATTTTGTTGATTTAAAAGTAGCCATTTTGATTAATCTGTTGTCCGCCGGTGTACTGTGCCAATCATTTATATTTACGTAAAAAAATGTATACATGAACGTGTTGTCTGTGTGAGTGAGCGCAGGGTCGTCACAGATCGTGGGTTTTTTTAACAGTTTTTATAGTTCATTAATTTTAATGTATGGTCATTAGCAAAGTGTGCATATAATATATATTTGTATTTAATAAATAATAATTATAAATTTTATTTATTGTTAATATTTTGTGTTGTACTTAATTCCTTAAATTATAATATAATACTATAATTTGGATAGTTTGTTTGGTTGTTTTTGGAGCGTTAACTAATAAAATTAATGAACTAAATTTCTTGATGAAAGTGGTCTAGTTATTTTATTTTACTTGCAGACGTTTTTAATCGTATGCTTTATTTTATTTCGACACTTTTACATCAAAACGCTTTATTTACATTACAAAATGTGACAAAACTGCACGCAAACATCGTACCAACGTTAATCATAAACAGGATAACAAATATTCAAAAATAAAACATAATTCAAACAAAAACCATTTCCATAAATTCATTTTCAAAATCCAAGCGCAGCGCCAACCCTATGAGCGTGCGAGCGGGTAAGAAAATACGGAGCAACCGTGGACAGATACGAACGGGTCGCGCTCGAAAATGGCCGCGCGTCGCCGAGCGGCGCGGATATTTTCGTCAATTCGCCATATTGTATTTATTGTGTTCAATCATAATTTTACAAATTACCAATTCGATTTTTAAACGCGTTCAATTGTTTCCGCGCTAACTGGTGACATTATGGGACCGATGTACTTACTTTATAGTAGATAATAATATTTATTATCTCAATTATTACCTATCGATTCCGTAATTGACGTGTGAATTTATAAAACTATTTGGTGTCGTGTAGTGCTATATATAAGTTTGGAAAACTGAACAGTGTATTAATAGTGCATATCTACGCTCAGTTTAGAATAAGAGTGCACGGGCTATTGTTAAATACCTAAACTATCGTTGTTGTGATGTGCTTTGTCTGGATTTGCTAAAACATGGATAAACCTTCTTTCAAGGTATGTAAACGATTTTATTTTTAAAAGTGCTTCATTTGATTTGAACTGATATTATGGAAGTCGCTTACGTACTTCCGGTCAATTATTTACTCGTTTCTAACAACATGAATGACCTATTTTCCGTGGGCAGAACAACCTATAATTTGTTAATTATCAATTATGTTACCTGTCGCTGGAATGAGACTTGCTAAAAACAAAAACGTAGGATGGCCCATTGTTTTCCTCGCGTTAAAACCAATGTTATTGTACTTGAAGTCACCTTCTGAATAAAAAAAAAAGTATCTAGGTATGTACTTAATAGGTTTTAATGACATCGTTCCATTTTTGACCTTGGTAGAAATAATATGGAAATGAATTCATCGTTTTTACATAAAACATACTTGAATGCGGTAATTTGTGATAGGTTTTCTTGAGATTGTGTGGAATTTTAACTGAACAGATCATTTTAATTTTGTTTGGCGGCCCCAACCCTGCGCTGTGTGCCGTATCAGCACTAGTGATGGGACGATAGCTAGAGATTATCGACATCGATGAACTTATTTTTAGATTTAGTTTTTTTTATAAATTACTGTTGAATCTGGAGCAAGGATATTTTATGTAGTTATAGTTATCAAGTTGGATTTGTTTAAGTGTGTAATCATATAAGATCCTCGATAATAAATCAGTTGCTATTCAATACAACAGCAATAGGTGCCTATTCAATGATGAACTTCTTTATTTATTTATTTATTGCATATCACACCTATGCATTACATTCATTACATAACCATTTATTTAAAAAATATCTGATCTTTTTTTCTGTCACTAGAATTTAAGGTTAAGTTATATAAAATAGCCTTAAGTTTAAAGAGATGTTTATTCAGTAATTTATCAATCCTAACCTAAATTATTTTGCCTTCACCGCCTAAAACCTCGAGCTCATTATAATATTTGAATATTTTATCCCGACAACTACCAAAACAGTTACTTGAAAGTAGGAGTTCACTGGAAAAACGCTGAACTAATTATTTATATGTATTTATTGTTATATTTAGTCTAAATCAAGAAAAAAAATGGTATTAAGGATTCATTGGATTAATGTCACCTACAAAATAACACGTGTTTAAAGTACATACGTACTTATGAAGGCAGCAGTGACGCTAAATTACGTTTTATTTCACTACTTTGAAACTAATTCCACATAAGTATTTTGATTAAAGGGTCTGTTTATTGAAGCAATTGACTGCATACTCGATGTACCAACGCGATGGCTAAATATGTAATCATTAACCCATAAAAACCAAAAATAGCGCGCTATTTATAAAAACGCACCGCTCGCCACTACGCGTTTGTAGCAGTGTGACGTCACAATCTTTAAGTCTGTGAGTACACTTAGCAGAATGAGTCTAACTCTTGATTATAAAAGTAACTTGATTTGTAAGAATTTCTTGATCATCTTAACCAGTTTTATGAAGATTTTTAAGAGATTTGGTCGTGTATGTCTAGGGAGGGCGGGTAATCTCCGAAAACAAAGCACCTATTTTTTAAATTCTTTCAACTTTTGAATGCCAGATTATTTCATGTAGTAGTAGTAGTATAGTCATTTATTTCATATTGGAAAATACATTATTATATGTCGCACATTTATAATAAATTCACAATAAGATCGTCAGTGTACAAAATATAAAAAAAGTAAAAATCAAATAATGTCAATGTGTACAAAAGTAATAATAATAACGAACCAAAATAAATACAGTAACAAAACAAAGAAATATAGCCCAAATGCTACAGTCATAAAATGTCAATAATAGTTGGAATTGTAAAAAAAAAAAACAATCTAATCGTCACTATATTCTTTAACGGAATATAGTGATATCGTTAATAACAGACTTTTAAGTCGGTGACCAAATTTTTTATCCGACGATTCATGTGGTTAATGTACTGCATGTTTCCAATTTTGGACCTTATTACAAAGCAATACAGTCGACTGTACATATAATTAAATCCACTCCTAAAAGTTAATTACATTCTTCATTAGGTTTATATGACAAACTAGCTCTGCAGCTGGTGTAAAACCTGTTAAATAATTTGAACTCTATACCGCATACAATAAGGCGACGTGTATGAAATTAAAGAAAGTAGCACATAGGGCAAACTCGTCACTTTCACTTCGAATTTGGTTTGAAAACGTATTGTTAAGGTATTCGCTTAGAATTTACTTTACTCACTTTTTTGAGTGACCATCATAACTTGATTGGGTTAACAGGCATTGTCCGTGCGTCGACGACGAGCTCGCTGGCGAGTTATTAAAAAAAACAGCTAATAAAATAACAAATTAAGATAACTATAGGATTTGTTACAAGTCATCTATCGACAAATAGATTCGTTGCAAAACACCTCTTAAGCCGTTGGCATAAAGTCTCACAATAAAGACAATGGAGTATCGATATCAGCTTACCGGAAGGTGACGTCATAAGAACTAGTTTAGTGACGTCACTATCGTTGTCATAAGTGACAATGACAATAGGTTGTTATAGTTTTCTTTTTAGATTGTATTACGTTCATAATTTGTAAAATATAGGTGGATAATCGCAACTCGCTCTGAAACTCGACGGACTTGTTGACTAGAGAGTTTGAGTTGTCCCGTCAGAGCGAACAAGGGAAATTTTAGTGTGTGCATTTTTAATTAGGTCGTGTTACCGGTCAGTGAGCCCGCTCACTTGATCGACCGTTTCTCTTTAGTCTTTGGGGTGTTCGGGTAAAATCGGTTAGATATTTTGTAAACACCCGTGTGGTTGCCGGCTTAGAATAGTGCCACTCCATGTCATCCCGTGGATGTCGTAAGAGGCGACTAAGGGAATAAAGGCTTGTAGTACTGTTAGGCGATGGGCTTGCAACCTGTCACTAATACGCTGTTAAACATCTTAGCCTATTTGTGCAAAATGTGGTTACAGAATGATCAACAAGTCTTTAAAGTTGTAGGTAATTCTGTAGCTCTGCCTACCCCACTCTGGGATTACAGGCGTGAAGGTATCTATGTATGTATGTATTTTGTAAACTTGCAAGATATCGAAATGGATTGGATTTTCATTTACATTCGTTGAACCATACGGAGCCTATTATAGACAAAGATTCAGACAAACAGACAAAAAATCTAAAAAAGGTACTTAGTTTATTATTTTATTACTAAATAAATTAGGTTTACCTATACATATTTAGCGGTTTTCACTTGAATTTTGAATTAAAATTTTATTAAGGTAAAGAAATAACTAATGGTACCTATTTCATTTCTAAGTAATGTTTCACAATAATAACAACAAGAAACAAGCTCTAAAAAACCCGACTGTTGCTCACCAACTTTAAACCGTTATAAATCCTAAATGATCGTTCAAAATGAAAAATGATGAAAGAAACCTAAAAATGATTTTTAAATAGCGATTCAATGATACCCCACTTGGCATAGTTCGTCGACTTTTTTTTTTTCTTATTTACAATATGGCGTCTAGTTGCCGCCATATTGAATTTTAATTACTGTCACATCTTAAGTGACTCTCACAAGATTAAGACAAATCGATTGACATAATAATCATCAAAATCCGTCTGCGCGTTTATATTCTAGAACGCCACAAGGGAACAAACATACATATACATACATACATTAAATCACGCCTGTTTCCCAGAGGCAGTAGGCAGAGACCACTTATTTCCACTTGCTATGATCTTGACAAATTTATTTCGCTTCTTCAACATTCATACATCGAGTCATGCACGCACGTCGGTTTCGGTACTTAAGATTCGGCCCTTTTACATACATATACCTATAGGCTGATAAACAAAATACTCTCCTCTGGCAGTCGGATAAAGGCCAAGGCCTCACAAAAAGTCGTGAACATAGCGTCGTTATTAAAATAAAGTTATTTGATATATTCCTTTTCCTCGCGTAAAATCAAGGACAGGGTATTGATCTCATCTCATGCCTAACTGCATAGTTATTTTGTTTCCTCGTCTCTCAATGTATAAACGATTTCAAGACAGTTTGTCTGTCTGAGATACCTATTTGAGTAAAACGATTCACAACAAGAACTTAAAAAGTGCTAGTCGGACTCAGGCACGGAGAGTTCCGTACCATTATCGATATAACATAAGACGGTATACCAGTTTGTTGTTATTTACCGAGCAAAAAACGGCAAAAATATCATGTTTGCTGTATGGGAGCGCTTAAATATTCATTTTATTAGTTTTTTAGTATTTGTTGGTATAGCGGCAACAGAAATACATCTTCTGTGAAAATTTTAACTGTCTAGCTGTCACGGTTCATGAGATACAGTCTGGTGACAGACAGTCAGACGGACCTTTAGGTACGGAACCCTAAAAAAGTGTTCTGAAAAAAACCATGCTTGTAAAGGTTTGTCTCAAAAAAAAATTAGTGGGAAAAATATACTTATTGAATATATAACCAATGTTTGCTACCTTACGTAGCACTAAATTTAGACGTAGAAAAGAAATGTGGCGTTTAAGCCTTCAGCCATTAGCAGATAAAAAACTCTCTAAATAATAAACAGAGACAACAGATAACAGAATGACACAAAGTTGAAATCCTATCCTAGGTACACATAACACGGGAACGTTAAGCCACTTGCTGCACATCTTAATTTAGCCGAGTAATACCTACATACTGGTACCGTAGACAATATAAGGCACTTGTCCCACGATGAGCGGGACGCGAGTAGAGCCAGCGATCAACTACACGCGGTCAAATAATACGGGTCAGAGTGCGTTTTTCATACTAAAGAGGCTATTTCGAAGCCTTGGTTCCTCGCTAGGGGGTGTTTTGAGTGAGTTGATGGTGGATACTAACCTACCTATATGTTTTGTTTCGACAAAGTAGTGGAGAGCCATCGATCAACTAATTAATATATGTCTCTTATTGACAAAGGATCTATATTGTTCGTTTCTCGAGCGAGAAAATAGTCGATAGCTAATGGCTTCTCGCCGGCGGTGGGACAGCTGCCTTACCTAGACAATGAGACTGAGATAGCAATACAGACAACCCGACCAAATCACAGATCGCCTTTAGCAGACAAAGCTTCTGTCATTGTAGCCTACCTTATAAGGTCGGTTTATCGTGAGAAATTATTACGGTTAATAGGTTTTGTTTTACATTCCAGCACAGTGGCTTTTGCAGCCTAATACAACCATTCAGATCACGGATACACACGTAAACACAAACAACACATAATAAAATAGTTAAAAGCCACAATTAACTTCATTTTTTGGCACTAGGTCTGGTGACTGTGACAAACAAAATCGGCCTTGAAAAAGCGTTTACGTAGAGTGCGAAAGAAAAATGATGCCATCTTCTTTTTTTATATGTCTATCCGTATAAATGCTTCTCTTTTATTTTTCGTCTGTCGATGGGATATGAAAGTATGACCGACTAAACCCGATTTGCATTACACGGCTAAATACAAACAGTGGTAAGTGGATTCGATAAGTATGTATTTGTTCTGAGTCTTGGATGTTTTCTATGTATTTATGTATCTCTGTATATAAGTATGTTTATCGTAGTCTAGTGCCGATAGTATGTACACGCCTAGAGCGTAGTTTGGAACTAGTTCAATTCTAGGTCACTTTTATCCGTGAATTATTGAATTGAAGGTTTTTGGTCCTGGAAATTTAAATAGTTTCCAAAGGAAAATCAATACGCAAAATTAAGGTAAGTTAACTATATGTACTTATATCTGTGTTACTACCCGTATCCCGAGTTTCATCTAAATTCGTTCAGCAGTTAACTAAACAGCCTTACAAACTCACTATTATTGTATTATTAGAATTTCATTGTAAACTACCCTATAGCCACGATAAATCCTTTTATCTCTTGAAACTGAACAAAACATTGTAATTTAAACCTTAATACTCATAGAATAAGGGCGCTGAAATCAAACAATTGTAGCTAGCTTGACCCATTTGTATTGTAACCAAAGTATATATTTTGTGAGGATTTTTTTTTCCATAAAAAATGTAGGTACAGTTTTAACTATAGATAGTTTAACACAAAAAGTTCTAAATAGATTTTGATGTAATACTAGTTTCAGCCCGCGAGTTTGTTCTCGTAGAAGTCTTAAGTACCTGCCCGTTATTTCGTAAGTAGCCTATTTTAATCCAGAGCATAAGCTAACTTTGACATTTATGATAGTAGTAGGATCAAAATCTTCCGTTAAAAATTATCTACATTACGATTAATTGAACTTGGACACTCGGTTATTCTCGACTTTCATCGGGAGAGATAGGAAGTGCATTTTTTTTGATTCAGGGCTCTGTTTATGAAATATTAAGCTTTAAAGCACCATTAAAAAAAACGAATTTAAGAGGGAAACTATCACGGCTAAGTTGACATGAAAAATTAAAAATTAAAAAAAAAACGTTTATTCTTTAGCACATTAAATATTACAATAACCGTGGTTGATGCCTCTTTTTAAGTAATCAAGTTACTAAACTTGTGCTGTGCTAAGAGGCACCGCTCTTCTTAAATTAAAACATATCTGCCTTATGCTTAAAAGTTTATATACACTTATACATTTTATAAATTAAACTAATAAAAGAAATAACGACATAAAAATAAAGAAATTTGGTTTACATTTACAAGACATAATAAAAACAAAATAAAAATGTTTATGTGTGTGTGTGTGTATGTGTGTGTGTGTGCGAGTGGGTGTGTGGGTAGGTGTGTGTGTGTATGTATGTGAGTGTATGACAGCATAAGGATAAGGATAATATTTGTATTATGAGGTATTTTTGCGTAGTAAGTTTTCTATTTCAGAATAGCCCTGGCATTTAAGCCAACTTATAAGGAAGCTTACAGTTATGACGTGACGTACTATGGAAATTTATTATATTATTGATGTGGTTATACAGTTTTGCGGAGTTCACGGCATGATAGGTTCCTGAGATAGGCGACTAAAGTGTTTATACCTACTAAAATCGCCTAAGACAGCACCAAATAACTTTAAATAGAGAATTAGTACATACTTGTTGTTTTTTAAGATAGTTTTCGTTAAGTAACGGCTTCGGAACCCTAGTTTCTTAGACTTGTAGGCTATTATTTACCGCCGTGTGGTTGCCGGGTTAGAATAGTGCCACTCCATGTCATCCCGTGGAAGTCGTAAGAGGCGACTAAGGGAATAAAGGCTTGAAGTACTGTAAGGCGATGGGCTTGCAACCTGTCACTAATACGCTGGTAAACATCTTAGCCTACTTGTGCAAAATATGGTTGCAGAATTATCAACAAGCTTTTAGAGTTCTGCCTACCCCACTCAGGGATTACAGGCGTGAAGGTATGAAGGATTAAATAACTTAAATCTATCATTACAGGCTGTTACCTAATGCGATAGACAAGTGAGCAATAAGAATAAGAATTAACACTAGGTACAGTCAGCCATTAAAAATGTCGAGCATACCCAGAACCTTGTCATTGTGACTGCCATTGATATTCTGTGGTTATTGTCATGCTTGTCATTTGATGTTCAGTTCGAAGTTTCTTATGACATTATTCGTTGGGGTACTGCACATTCACATAGTAACACAATTATTGTACAGTTATTGAACAAGCATGTAAGTTGTGTAAATGCAGTTGAAATGCGCTCTTTGCGTAGTATGTGTGGTGTGAAACTGATTGAAAGAGTAAGAAATGAAAAAATCAGAGAAAAAAGTTGAATAAAAGAAGATATAGTGACTAAGATTGAAAAGGGCATGCTTCGATAGTTCGGTCATTTGGAAAGGATAGATGAAAGAAGATTGACGAAAGAGATAATACAGATCGAAAGTGAGTGGAAGGGGCCGCCCTAGGCGTACTTTTTCGAATCAAATCGGAGAAATACTGGAAAAGGGCCGAATCTTAAGTACCGAAACCAACGTGCGTGCATGACTCGATGTATGAATGTTGAAGAAGCGAAAGAAATTTGTCAAGATCGTAGCAAGTGGAAAGAAGTGGTCTCTGCCTACCCCTCTGGGAAACAGGCGTGATTTAATGTATGTATATGTATGTATGTATGAGTATAGCATAGTACAAACAAACAAACAGAGTATAGCAACTATGTCGAATGTGAGCGCTACTTTATTATGTAAAGATAAAGAAGTAAATATTGCATATGAAATCAGTCGGTGTCCATATTATATCCATCATTGTGGTTACTAGTGATTACGCGCTATTATATCGGAAGCGACGCGGCCTTGTCCTCGCTCGTACATTTTAATGGGCAGCCTACTTCGCGGCGCCCCTAGATACGATCGGTTGCCATGGTAACGGGACATCTTGTTAGATGAACTTGGTGTTTTTATTTGCGTTATTACTTTAGTTTTATTTTAATGTTTAATTAATTAATCCTTGTCATTTGTATAACGTGTCCTATGGTATAACGTGTCTAGAGAATACCAAATTTGACGCTATTATTATTATTATAGCGTAGATGGTAGTGACCCTGCCTGGGTACGAAGCTAGCGGTTCCGGGTTCGATTCTCGGTAAGGTACAAATATATAATGAGCGCGAGTAATTATTATTTTTATTTTTATTGCATGGGAAGGCAAACGAGCACACAGGCCACCTGATGGTAAGTGGAAACTGTGACCCATAGACATTCGCATTCACAAGACTGCAAATGCGTTGCCAACCCTGAGGACTAAGATGGAATGCCTCTATGCTAGTCACCGGCTGTCTTATCCCCAAAACCGGAACACAACAATGCAAACACTGCTGCTTGGCGATAGTTTAATGGATACCCTAATATTTGTTGATTTATATATTATACACGAATGCTACGGTCTTACTGGAAAGCAAAGAATATTTTTTCAATTGGGTTTCAATACTTTCAATCCAAGACATAATTAATCAGTATTCAATATTTTTCTTCCCACTGCTCTAGTAGGTAATACCAAAGCGGCTAACTACAATGTAGTAGTCAAAACATTCTAAACCCTATTCTTAACGACATTAGATTTAAATTGCAGTAAGACGCGTTCTTTGGTACTACGCTGCTCTCAGAAAAAAGGGCGCATGCCTCATAGAACCGCGCATGTAAAAATGACCTTATTTCTTAAGGTATAGGGTGAAAATTGGCTTAACTTTTTATTTCCCGCAGACTTACCTAGTACATAAATGTTGCAAATTGGTTCTCGAAAGTAATTAATGAGAACATTAAAGTATGGGTTTTCCTGATTTGATTATTGATATCGTTTCATAGTTATGGTATGTAGGTGAATTGTAACTTGTTTGTTTGTTTGTCAACAAAATATTTCCTGATACTTCTTTTATTTTTGTTAAGTAACACTGTACTGCAATGTAAACGAATTTGTACTGTTTGACACATTCCTAACCTCAAATATTCGTCAAGCGTGTTTTTATTTAAAATGACGTGGTGGTGGAGGTGGTCTGTCCGGGTCGGTACCACCATCTTATCCATTAATCCTACCGCCAAGCAGCAGTGTTTGCTTTGTTGTGTTCCGGTTTGGGGATAAGACAGCCGGTGAAATGACTAGCATAGAGGCATTTCATCTTAGTCCTCAGGGTTGGCAGTGCATTTGCAGTCTTGTGAATGCGAATGTCTATAGGTCACAGTTTCCACTTACCATCAAGTGGCCTGTGTGCTCGTTTGCCTTCCTATGCCATAAAAAAAAACATTTAATGTTAAACTCAATGTAAAAGTAAAGATCAAGTGTATAAATCATTGATAATACCTCGCTTGATATTTAAAAACACGCCATTATCAAGGAATAATGGTAGATTGGTTCTTTTGGTTTGTGTTTACATTTTTGCCAAATTTAATTGGCACAGACTATATTTGGCATAAAAAACTTATTTTTTGGTCAATCCGTTGCGTTCTTTGGTGTAGGTATGTGGTGTTACACAAAGCGTTTTGTATTGTATAATATAAACGTTCATGACATGACAGACTGGTTTAACAGTCCCAGATATTAACCCCAACGTTAAGACAAACAAACACACAATTTTAATATAACTATAAAAAACCCTACCTGAGGGAAATCACGTAAGAAAAGTACTACAACACAATCTCTTGTTCTATAATAGGTATAACTTTGTTTATCTTTGATATAATACCTGCCTATTATCTTTAATATTGATTGTCTATTAAGTGACGTCACTCATGTATGAGGTAATCTATCTAAAGATAGATAAAGGCATAAAATAAAGTTAATTACGAGGCGAACTTTTTCGAATCAACTGGAAAGAAGTGGTCTCTGCCTACCCCTCTGGGAAACAGGCGTGATTTAATGTATGTATGTGTGTATGTAATTACTATTTCTAATTTTATTTCTACCAATGAAATTTATACATACATACATACATACATAAACTCACGCCTTCATTCCCAGAGTGGGGTAGGCAGAGCTACAGAATTACCAAGCACTCTTAAATAAGTTGTTGATAATTCTGTAACCACGTTTTGCACAATCAGGCTAAGATGTTTACCAGTGTGTATTAGTGACAGGTTGCAAGCCCATCGCCTAAGAGTACTAGAAGCCTTTATTCCCTTAGTCGCCTCTTACGACATCCACGAGAAGACATGGAGTGGCACTATTCTTACCCGGTGACCACACAGGTGAAATTTAATTTATATTTTTTTTTTTATAAATAAAGGGGATTCTATCATCCAAGACTCAGCACTACGTACCTACCTGTGCTCGTCACAAAAATATTTGCCTTTACCGGGGCTCGAAGCCGGGACAGCTAGACGCTACTAACAAAGCGCGTCATCAAATCTCACCTTTTATTTTCTTGGATTAGCGCTGTGGTAGCAGGTTACTTTAGGTTAGGTAATTATAATTAATATTAGTGAAAATATTTTCATTTAAAAAGTAAACAAATAAATTATAATACATCATACATACATACATACATTAAATCACGCCTGTTTCCCAGAGGGGTAGGCAGAGACCACTTCTTTCCACTTGCTACGATCTTGACAAATTTCTTTCGCTTCTTCAACATTCATACATCGAGTCATGCACGCACGTCGGTTTCGGGTACTTAAGATTCGGCCCTTTTCCAGTATTTCTCCGATTTGATTCGAAAAAGTACGCCTAGGGCGGCCCCTTTCGACCCTTCCACTCACTTTCGATCTGTAAATCTCTTTCGTCAATCTTCTTTCATCCATCCTTTCCAAATGTCCGAACCATCGGAGCATGCCCTTTTCAATCTTAGTCACTTCATCTTAATACATCATAAATTCATTAAACATAAATTATACAATAAAAAACCTAAATTGAGTCTAAGTAGTGCCAGTCAACTAATAAACTTAGTTAAATAAAATTAACGATAAAGTATTTTTATCATCATTATACAGGGTTATTGGTAGTCGACCTATTCCCCTCTGGGGGTATGGGAGAGGTCACCTGCCATCATTTTGGCCCCATAATACCCTATGCAAAAGTGAACCATTTCTGAGATAATTTTAATTTAAATTTTTTGCTAAAAAAGTCAGGAACGCATCTTCAAAACTAACAATTTTTTTTTACGCGTTTATATCTTTTTTTTTAATAGCTTTTGTACAATTGCTGTTCTTATGCAATATTAAAAGTAGAATTATCTGTACACATTGAAGAATGCGAGACCAAAAAGTAAAATAAAACATGTTTTTCTTATTAGTTTATCCAACATAAATGACACAAAAACAGAAAAAATTACTAATTTTTGCATAGGGTATTATGGGCTCAAAATGATTGCAAATGATCTTCCCTATAACCCCTTGCGGGGAATAGGTCGACTTACCAATAACCCTGTATAAAGTAAAACCATAATAATAATTACGTCATTGAAAAGGTATCATATTCATTAAATTCTTACATTAGCTGTGTCGGTATAGTACACAAAGTGCTGATAACGGCATGCCCTATTTTTTATCCAGTTGGGCAGTCAAACTCATTAAGCTAAGTGGACGAACGATATTAAATCTTCATTTATTTCTGTACGTTTAATCGATATCGATAGAATCGTTTTAATCGATAGAAAAAATAATTAATTATCGACTTTTATCGCATCACTACGATAGCGCAATCGTTATTCGTCATTTTGGTATTTTTTAAGCGACACTGACAGGTCAATAGTCAGCGTTGCCAACATAATGAGCAATCGAGTAAATAGGGCGTAAGTAGTTAAAAATAATTTTGAATTTTAAGATATTCTTTAATAAGTTCGTAAATTGATAACTCGAAATTGACATGAGGATTTTTTTAAAAGATGTTTTGAAATAGGTTATTCATGCTTAACGTCTAGCACTAGCTGTGACGTATAAAAGACCTTGGGGCTTTTTACTTTATAGCCATTTGCAGAAACTCGTTTATTCATTTTCTAAGTAAATAATGAACAAAAAAAATGCTTTTGAAACAAACCTCTATGTTTTTTCCCTTTTAAAAACTTCCTATTGTCAATTTGAGTTTTCTGGAGATTTGATTAAGTTTTATTACAAGTAGTATACTTACAAGTAGTATTTGTTAATTATTTTTTTTTTTTTTTTTTTTTTTTTTTTTTTTTTTTTTATATCATAGGAAGGCAAACGAGCACACAGGCCACCTGATGGTAAGTGGAAACTGTGACCCATAGACATTCGCATTCACAAGACCGCAATCCTAAGACTGCAAATGCGTTAAAAATAAAAATTTCAATAAAATTTGGTTATACGAAAAGAAAAAGGAGGATTGTACCAAAAAATAACTTCTGAAAGTGAAAGTTTCTTATGAAAAATTATTTGAAAGAATATCAATGCTCTCAAATGTTTGTTGCTTTCTTATACTCAATACTCAATACTCAAATGTTTATTGCATTCCACAATGTGTTGGCAGTTGACAGTCGTTATGGTTATTGAGTTATAGATCTCTACCGACTTATCATGTGGTTTTTACGAGAATTACACCATCTTCACCTGTGTGGTTACCGGGTTAGAATAGTGCCACTCCATGTCTTCCCGTGCATGTCGTAAGAGGCGACTAAGGGAATAAAGGCTTGTAGTATTGTTAGGCGATGGGCTTGCAACTGTCACTAATACACTGGTAAACATCTTAGCTTAATTGCGCAAATTGTGGTTACAGATTTATCAACAAGTTTTTAGAGTTGTTGGTAATTCTGTAGCTCTGCCTACCCCGCTCTGGGAATGAAGGCGTGAGTTTATGTATGTATGTATGTACACCATCTTCAGACTTACCTAATCTCAATAAAGCTAGCTTACAAATAACAAAAGACATTTTACCTGTTCAGTGACGTGATTTTTAACGTTTGACCTTTACGAATTGAACCAGCGTATTGTTTGTTAGAATTGAAACCACGTGGGGCGAGAACGTGGCGTTTCGGCAGTATTGTTTAAAAAAAAGTTTGGTAACTTGTAGGGGCGCCGTGAGCCGCGAGTGAAGAAAGGGGTTGGTAATAAGGGCTTATGCTGTCGAGCGGGGAAACAAATTTCTTTTGTTGTAATTGTGTTTTTCTTACAATTAATTAACCTCCGATTGTGGGAGGCATTGCCTTGAATTCGAAAGATTTTTTCTCAAAAATGACCGGAAATGTTGACATTACTAACTCCATACTGAGACGCGAAGTACATAGTTTACAGACAGTTCCCAAATTAAAAAAAAAATACATTGCGTGCTCGCTACACAAGCCCGCAATGTTGCATACAAATTTCATTGTTATCTAGTTTGTAACTTTTTAAAAAGTGAAAACGGCCATAATAAAATCAGGGCACAAGTCTTATACATCCATATTTTATTCGAAACGTAACTTTTTTATCTGTGTCTGGAATAGCTTGAGTTTTTTTTACTAAAAAAAGCTTGCGTTTCTCCTTGTCATAAAAATAAAGGCGGTAAAGAGTGATGTTATTTCACGTGTTTATATGCGATTTGTATCTTTAGATTTTTGAGAAAAGCACTATATATGCCTCGGCAGGAACGGCAATTGACAACAATTCATTTTGTGCTAAGGTAGTAAAATAAAATACCGTTTCTAGATTTTATACTGCTGATTAAAGTAAAAATATCTTTGGATTTTTTTATGCAGTAGTTTTTTTTATATTTAGAAAAACAGTAAAAAAAGTTGGATTGTGAATGTTAGGAATACACTTATAGTGCCCTTAGTCCATTTATTACCAAAGGAATTCAAAAAAATATACTACTGTCATGTTCATTGTTTATCTGTCTGACGGATTACTTGATTCAATTCTACGCAAAATGGTTTATTTATTTTAATGGCGTCTACAAATTACGTAATTAATTAAATTACGCATAATAGCAAATTTGTGAACGAACGGCAGCGAATGATTGACATGACATGACAGTCAGTTTTGTTTACTGTTTAAAGTTACTTTTTTAAATTTTATATCAGGCTAAGATCACGACATCAGTATTCCTAACTTTGGATATACGGTCTTTTTAATGACTATTTCTTTAATAAATTATTAAAGACGAATTTAAGTTAAAGAAAGAAAAACCAAGAAATACGGGTAGTCTAATTTTTAACCAGCTATTATAAACGCGAAAAAACAATAATGCTTTTTTTTTTGAAATGTCAATTGCGGGCCTCGTATTTTAAACCAATTCTCGGCCCGCAATTGCCTGCTTCACTGCCTAGGCAATAATGTACTATTTTGTTGTTGTACAAATGTGAGTTTTCCGTGACATCTGTACATAAACCAGAATGTATTATACGTACAAACCTTCCTCTTGTATCACTCTATCTATTGCTCAAAACGGCATTACAATCGGTTAAGTAGTTTAAAAGACCTAAGCGCACCGGGATTTGAACCCAGGACCGCTAGCTAGCTTCATAGGCAAGCTCACTACCAACAAGGCCAGCGCGTCGTCAAAAAAAAAAAGACATTAAATCATAAAAGAATGGTGGTCCAAATTTTGAAGCATCATGCGCAGAACCCTCGTTGAGCTAGTCCGACGCGCACCTGCCTGTTTTTTTTAGACCGTAAAGTGAACCCTTCGTTGAAACCCTATTCTAACTAAACTGCGTAGTTAACTGTTGCTTTAAGGGTCGCGCGGCGCAAAACAGGAGGGTTCCTTATAACTCTTTATAATAAATCATTAGTTTGTAAAGATCTACCAACAAACCGTAGGTATAGGTGACATTACCATAAACCACTAGTAAAACTCGTAAAACTACTTACCAAAGAGCAATGGAGCGTAGCATACTGGGTGTCCGAAGATCCGATAGGGTGAGGACACAGACCTGCGCTCCAGACCTGGTATTGCTGATGTTGGGGTGAACACCGCAAATTTAAAGTGGGACTGGGCTGGCTCCCGCATGCACGATGGGAGATGGGCCAAAAATAGATTACCAAATAGATTTTTATTGAATTTTTAATGTTTACAATCCTGAATTGGGATAGAATTTAATTGATTTGGAAAGATAGGCGAGTGGGGTGGTAGGACCTTGTGCAGGGTCCGTCCGGATCGCTACCACCATCTTATCCATTAACCTACCGCCAAACAGCAGTGTTCGCATTGTTGTGTTCGGTTTGGGGATAAGACAGCAGGTGAAATGACTAGCATAGAGGCATTCCATCTTAGTCCTCAGGGTTGGCAGTGCATTTGCAGTCTTGTGAATGCAAATGTCTATGGGTCACAGTTTCCACTTACCATCAGGTGGCTTGTGGGCTCGTTTGTCTTCTCTATGCCATAAAAAAAATATGTTTTTTTTTACTAGCTTTGGTTTTCCACTGCTCCAAAGGCCTCCCCACTCTTTCGCCACTCGCCCCTATCCAGAGCGCATTCCTTCCAAGCCCTCGCAAACGACTCTAGGTCATCTCTCCATCTCCTTCTGGGTCTACCTCTGCTACGATGTCCATCGCGTGGCAGCCAATGGATGGTATTTTTGGCCCATCTCCCATCGTGCATGCGGCAGATATGGCCAGCCCAATCCCACTTTTTTACGGTGTTCACCCCAACATCAGCAATACCAGGTCTGGAGCGCAGGTCGGTGTTCCTCACCCTATCGGATCTTCGGACACCCAGTATGCTACGCTCCATTGCTCTTTGGCAAACCTTGAGTTTAGACTTTGGAGCCTCAGTCTATGACCACGTTTGGGCACCGATTGTTAGGATGAAACATAGTATTGACATTTATTTGACGAACTCAATTTAACTGCATATAAAACATGTGTTATATTGTTATATTGAGTAATAAAATCTGAATTTAATTTTTCAAGTGATTCACTCACGTCAAAACAGATAACTCAATTAAAGAGACATTAGACAAGTTGTTTACTGAATCTCTACTAATATTATAAATGCAAATGAGGCATGTCTACTCATGTCTGTCTGCTTGTCACGCTTGGGTAAACTGCTGAACCCATATTAGTGAAATTTTGTAAGTAACTTGAGCGCTTGTGGCCCTTTATTTACAATTCGACATCGAAATCTGACAGTTCCCATTTTGATTATTTAGTACAATATGAACATTTATTTTCAATACAGAATTCAACAATAATACAATTAAAAATTAAAACTAAACGTATTTAAATTAAAATAAAACTAAGCTTCTCCAATATTAAAGATATAAATAATGATCACCCATGATAATTACTTTACATATCATTGCCCACGTGACGTCACCACAATTTCTAAATGGCGGACCTAGGATTTTATAAAATAGGTTTTCTACTCGCGTACTATAAACCGCTAATATTTATATCTTAAACGGTATCAGAATAAAACAACAGCGTGAAAACCATTCTATAATGAGCGTTGTCATGGTAATAACAGATCCATAATAATAATTATAGCATTGTTACGGTCTTTCCGGGTATCAATCTTGTCGTATAATGAACACTGGACATCCTAATTTGTTAAATAATTAGTTTATAAAAAAAAATACACTAGGTCTAGGTGGTGAGGTAGGTAGGAATCCTAAGATTGCAATCATGCAAATGTCTATGAGTCTCAATTAATGCAAATGTCTATGAGTCTCAGATTACCGTCAGGTGGCCTGTGTGCTCGTCTACCTTCTCCATGCCATTACAAAACCGTGTTTACTCAAATTATTCACACGTTTAAGATAAAAATCACCGGTTATTAAGTTCATTGCCTCTCGCTCGTGCTGCCGTCCCGCTCGCGCCGAGGGCTGTTTCAATTTTATACGTATTGATTCAAAGGCCGGTACCGACAGCAAACAAAGATAATTTGTTTATGAAATAAATAAATGTGTGGTTTAATTTGTGGTAGTTTGATAAAGAAATGCTGTGCCAAATAATGTGAATTGTAAAAACAAGCAGCTAATCCGATTTAAAAAATATATATGTTTGAATGGGTATAGGTACCATTTAGTTATTCCTATTGTCGATGGGTTCTTGGAGATATCGAGGGAACTCCTTAGGAGGATGGTCAAACTGAAGTAGGCTGTTGGTAAAAAAAAATAAGGGATGCTGACTTCATTTTGACAGACCTTTTATTGTGTATGCAGTTCAAATTGTTTTTTAAATTCAAATAATGTCTTCTTTCAGTAAAATGTTCCATCTACAATATTCAAGGTACTTTCCTTCTATGTGGCATAGCCGTGGGACGCCCCGTATATTTGAAGAAAATAATGTAATAGATGATTTTGAAGATATTGAGCGAATTTTACGCCCACCTCGTATATTCCAAATACAGCGCAATTTCGAGGAATATGACGAGAAAGCATTTTGTACAAGATTTTGCTTATATACACACGATTTTGGCATTATTATATAGGACTTCCGGTGTGTGTCAATCACTCAAAGAGTACAACAGATTTGTCCCGCACATTGACAATAGAAAAGGATGCTGAAAAACAAAGTAATCCACATTAATGATATGGCGTTGACATAACAAGCATTACATTTCGTAGTATAATAATGTTACCCTACCATTTTAAGCATACCGTTTGGGGAAAAGCAAATTTATGTAAATACATTGCCATTTTAACAAAGTAGTGTTCAAACGTTCGGTCATTAAGACTCATTCATTCAAATTAGATCGGTTAGTTAACCGTTCGTTAGAAACGGTTGGTGAACACCAAAAAAACTTAGTTTAACCTTTAACTGACGTAGTACGTCTCACAGACTATTATTTTGAACTCTTTGTCGCTATAGCCTAAGAGTTACTTTAAGAGTGCTCTGAAACCACGTCGTCAATTAAATGTTAAACACTTGTTAAATGTTAACGGAGCGATTAAGTAATCTATGATTATGTTGTAGTTGGTGAACTCGATCCTTAGCCATGTATATTGAATTGTCACCTGTCGCGACAAGCGAGCTAGGAGCCTGTCGTGTGAGTACATGAAGATGCCATCGACATGGGTATAATTAAACGTTTTTTTTTACCATGGTTTGTAAATAGAAATAGAAACAAGAAAAAAGATAATCATCATAAAAAACCGGCCAAGTGTTAGTGAAAATCACGTTTAAATAACACGTTTAAGACCCATTAAATATTTATTTTATTCTGTTTTTAGTATTTTTTGTTATAGCGGCAACAGAAATACATCATCTGTCAAAATTTCAACTGTCTAGCTATCACGGTTTGTGAGATACAGCCTGGTGACAGACAGAAAGACGGACTATGTCAAAGTGACACTGTGAATGAAATCATAAGAAGTATCATACATTTTGATTGATTACGTCACTTTGACACAGTCCAAAGTGATCAACGAATTATTTTCCTTTAATGTACATAGCTACATACGTTTGAAAAACATTACCCTCCTTCTTGGTCTGGGTAAAAAGGTTAAATAAAAATTAAATTATATCCCGGTTGCCGGGTTAGAATAGTGCCTCTCCATGTCTTCCCGTGGATGTCGTAAGAGGCGACTACGGGAATAAAGGCTTGTAGTACTGTTAGGCGATGGGCTTGCAACCTGTCACTAATACACTGGGAAACATCTTATCCTAATTGTGCAAATTGTGGTTACTCAAATTCAAATTCTAATTCAAAATATTTATTCAGTAAATTGGCCACATGCGGGCTCTTTTACACGTCGGAAATGTACAGTGAATCTACCAGCGCTTCGGACAAGATCACAAGACCATCATTGCGGAGAAGAATCGCCGCAAGAAACTCCAGCAGAAGGTCATTTTTTCAATCATAGAAACATAATTATACTTAAAAGTAACTGAATTATCAACAACTTTTTAAGTTGTAATTCTGTAGCTGTGCCTAGCCCACTCTGGGATTACAGGCGTGAAGGTATGTGTGTATGTAAATTATATCTGTTTGTTTTGTTGACGCTCCAAGCAAAGGCCACATCCGCTCGGATCGCCATCCGCGGCAACAACGGGGTTCCGTACACGAGAGCCGCTTCCAAACGTACATTTGTATTATTTGAGTTTAGTTATGATATGAAGCAGTTTACTAGCTTACGACCTTACCACCATCTTATCCATTAACCTACCGCCAAGCAGCAAAACTCATAGGTACCTGGTGACCGCGGGGGTTCGAAGTCGGTACCTTACGAGTTACGAGTCGACCCCCTAAGCCACGAGGGCGACGCTCTTTAGTACCACTTTTCAACTCGACGTAGCTGTTAACCGGCGAGATTAAGTAGTTCCGTCAGAGCGTACAAAACACAATTCAGCTCGTGCGTTCTTAATTAGGCAGCTTGACACCACATACAAGTCGAATCTCATCTCAACTCACGTTGTTCAAATTTGTGCGGAATCTTTTAAAAATAACCATTCTATTAACCTTCCGCCCAACAGCAGTGTTTGCATTGATGTGTTCCGGTATGGCGATAAGACACCCGGTGAAATGACTAGCATAGAGGCATTCCATCTTAGTCCTCAGGGTTGGCAACGCATTTGCAGTCTTGTGAATTCGAATGTCTATGGGTCACAGTTTCCACTTACCATCAGGGGGCCTGTGTGGTCGTTTGCCTTCCTATGCCATAAAAAAAATGTAGTTTCCTTTGATAACATACATACATACCTTCACGCCTTCATTCTTAGAGTGGGGTTGGCAGAGCTACAGATTTACCAACAACTCTAAAAAGTTGTTGATAACTCTGTAACCACAATTTGCACAATTAGGCTAAGATGTTCAACAGTGTATATTAGTGACAGGTAGCAAGCCCATCGCCTAACAGTACTACAAGCCTTTATTCCCTTAGTCGTCTCTTACGACATCAACGGGAAAACATGGAGTGGCACTATTCTAACCCGGCAACCACACGGCAAAGGTCTATGTAACCCATTTTGACAAGACTAAAACTAATTACAGATTTTCAAAGTTATTTTTAATTATTTCTCAAAATGAGTCAGGTTTTTTTCAGTTTTTTTTACTTTGGAGATAACCGTTCCGCACCGCCGCCGCCGCCGTTCCGTGTGGTTGCCGGCTTAGAATAGTGCCACTCCATGTCTTCCCGTGGAAGTCGTAAGAGGCGACTAAGGGAATATAGGCTTGTAGTACTGTTAGGCGATGGGCTTGCCACCTGTCACTAATATACACTGGTAAACATCTTAGCCTAGTTGTGCAAATTGTGGTTACAGAGTTATCAACAAGTTTTTGGAGTTGTTGGTAATTCTGTAGCTCTGCCTACCCCACTCTGGGAATGAAGGCGTGAGTTTACGAGTACGAGACGACGTTCCCCACGGTTATTGATTGTACGTTTATACCATATTTTTTTTTTTTTTATAATGTGCAGATTGACCGGCTAAAAAAAGGACGTACAAACCTAGTTTTTCATAATAACTACAACATAATACATTATTCAAAAATCTAGAGAATCAGATTTGATTTAGGTACTGAGAAACGTTATCACTTGGTGATAAATTTGTATGGAAAAACAAAGATACGCGATTTCAGCGACGCATCACAATACTCTGAAGAGAAATCAGCACTGAAAATAGGGTAAGGTTGGTAGGGTAATTGACAAGAAGGACTTTTTTAAAGGGTATTTGGTTAAAAACATAACGTCGGTGAAACTGCAAAACCGCGTAAGGAACATTTTTAATAAGGAGCAAAATGCACCTTTTTAATATAGGTGTAAGGTTTATTTTGCTCTGTTATAATTTTGTTACTTACGCGGTTTTGCAGTTTCACCGACGATAAGTTATCCGACAGATCGTCGCTTAAATGCTAAACGGCCTTATGTCAAAAGTGAACTTTTTCACAGGAGAGATAATCAAAGTTTTCGACATGTTTTTTTAATTTTTGTGTAAGTTTTTTTGTTTTATATATATTGTGTATATAATCAACGGATGCGTATTTTATTCCTCTACTAGCGACCCGCCCGCGGCTTCGCCCGCGTGGAATGTATTATACATATAAACCTTCCTTAAGAATCACTCTATCTATTAAAAAAAACCGCATCAAAATCCGTTGCGTAGTTTTAAAGATTTAAGCATACATAGGGACAGACAGCGCAAGCGACTTTGTTTTATACTATGTAGTGATTGGCTTCTACTGCCAGAGCGCAACTAACAAAATGGCTGCTTCGCTCTGAAGTTAGGCGCGAAAGTTCAAAATTCCAAACGGGCATTTGCGTGATTTCGTTGTATATAAATCAAAATTGATAGGTGTCTTCGTGTAATATTAAAATTTTACCGTTTTTAAACTCGTTTTTGTCATAAAATAGTTTTTTATTTTTTTTGTGATGGGGCCGTTTAGCATTTAAACAAAAAAAAAAAACGACGAATGGGGTAGCATTGCATAGGTATTTAAATAAAAACATTTTTAATTTTGAACGATCATTTAGGATTTATACCGATTTAAAATTAAAAAAAATATATATTTATATATATATCAGGAGACAATGTCACACCAATTGACCTAGTCCCAAACTAAGCTCTAGGCTTGTACTATGGGTACTAGACAACGATAAACATACTTATATAGAGAAATATATACTTAAATATAAATACATAAAAAACATCCATGACTCAGGAACAAATATTTGCGCTCATCACACAAATATCTGCCCTTACCGGGATTTGTTTAACAATAACGTTAGAGTTTTTTAAAACTTGGCGTCCAGATAATTTTAATAATTTAAAAAAACATGGTTATAGAGGCTTGTCTCGACATACAACGACAACTATTTTTTGAATCTGTTTTGTGCATTGTTTTCTGAGAAGAAAACTATAAAAAAATCTGCTAATGGCTAAACAGCTTAAACGCCACATGGTCCTTTCTACGTCACTTGAACACTTGTTTAAAGAGGGCGTACAAAACACTGATAATATTCAACATATTTTATGTAATTTAAATAAAATGGTATTTTAAGGTCATGTTGTTAATTAAGTAATTAATTTAATAGTTTTTAATAATATATATAAATCAGAGAGAAATGTGGAATAAAAGAAGATGTAGTGACTAAGATTGAAAAGGGCATGCTTCGATGGTTCGGTCATTTGGAAAGGATGGATGAAAGAAGATTGACGAAAGAGATATACAGATCGAAAGTGAGTGGAAGGGTCGGAAGGGGCCGCCCTAGGCGTACTTTTTCGAATCAAATCGGAGAAATACTGGAAAAGGGCAGAATCTTAAGTACCCGAAACCGACGTGCGTGCATGACTCGATGTATGAATGTTGAAGAAGCGAAAGAAATTTGTCAAGATCGTAGCAAGTGGAAAGAAGTGGTCTCTGCCTACCCCTCTGGGAAACAGGCGCGTGATTTAATGTATGTATGTATAATAACACAAACAAACATGTACCTAAATTTAAATAATAGTAAAAGGCTTCGTTTGTCTATTTTATTCTAATTACATTTGCAATATTTCACGCTATCAGCGAAAATACTAATTCTAGCTAAAATTGCTAAATCATTGTATTGATTGAGCCCAGGTCAAGATGGCCGACGGTGACGGGTCAATGACCGGCGTCTGATCTAATTGGGATATCACATAAGCGCTATCGGGAAAAACGGGCCAAGTTTACAATTATTGATTATTCCTTCCGGTTATGTGCGTGGAATGAGGGTGTTACGTTCGACTATTATAAATTGTTGATTTTATGGCTTTTTACAATTTTACGAGTCTTTTTTACTAATATTATAAATGCGAAAGTTTGTGTGTGTTAGTTTGTTACGCTTTCACGCTGCAACATACCCTGGATTAACACATGGGCTATATTTCATCATTTACAATTTAAATGTAATATAGATATATTCCACCGTTATACAACATACCATATCTATTGTAGTTCAAAGGATATAACTCTTAAAATTAAGGAGGGACGAGAAACGGACTGACAACTAAGGCTATGTGTTTTATGTATTTAAGTATGTATTTCTCTATATCACATCTTAGCCTACATGTGCAAAATGTGGTTACAGAATTATCAAGAAGTTTTCAGACTTGTTGGTAATTCTTTAGCTCTGCCTACCCCACTCTAGGAATCAAGGCGTGAGTTTATGTATGTACAATACAATACAATACAAAACACTTTATTGTACACCAAACAAAAACATAACAGAGATGGAACACAATTAAAAATAATACAGGTAAACAACAGGCGGTCTTATAGCTGATTAGCGATCTCTTCCAGACAACCTTAGTAGGGATAAGGTGTCAAATTAATAAACCGATATGTATGTATGTATGTTTCTCTATATCTGTATTAGTATGTTTATCTTTGTCTAGTACCCATAGGTCTAAGTGTAGAGCCTAGTTTGGGACCGATTCAAATTTAATGAGATTGCCTTGCGCTTTTCTGTTTATGTTTTTATTTTAGGCCTTCGTTGACCGAATGAATTACTAAATAATTCCCACGGTAAGTTAATTTTTATTTAAAAAAAAAATCTTGTCAGATGAGACCGGCCGGCGAGAGCAGGGTGTATAAACAAATTAAATGGGGTGGTCAGTTTCTCTCTCTTATGTCCTAATATTACACTTAGGTAACCGGTGTGTTAACTTTTCTACGAACTTGGCTGATGCACTGCCGTGTACCTGTAGATGCTCGTAAGGTCTAATTCAATGGAACTTGCTAACTATGTAAACAAACCGCCATATTGAAATTGTCTCTGAATGATGAATTTACTAGTGATGGGCAAAACTCCTTTACTTATGTCAAACCATATCGAATATTAAAATACCGAAAGTAAAAAACAAGTAGTTACTTATTTCTAATTTGTTTAATCACGATCTGAAGAAAAATCAGTACTTGAAGATGATATATCACCAGTATTTATTACAAAAGGTGCCGTTATATCATCTGTGAGTGTGATCAGCGTGAGTTAGGTAATATGTAGGGGCCTTAATATATCGCCAACTTTAGCCACAACACTATACCCATCATAGACAATTGTAGATTTTAAAAGAAACAAAAACGACATCCCATCAGGTCCTAATAACCTAACTTATGAAACCATTTAAACTTTTAATGAAATATCCAAGTTAGAGTTATATATTTGGTGATTTTGTATTTTAAAGTAACGACCGTTTCAATAGTTTATGGTTTTAATGGTGTTTGATGAGTTGGTGTGAAAATTCAAGGAGAAACAGTGACAAAACAAAGTTAAGTCTTTTGTTTACATAGTTAGCGAGTTCCATAGAAATACACTTTAAGTGCGTGTCTGTAGTGGTCACGGGTTTGGTTCCCTGTAAATGCAATTATTTGTGAGGTGAGAGCTATTTGGTCCAGAGTCTGGAGTGTTTTCTATTTGTCTATATAATAGATAAATACAAAAAAAAGAAAAAAAGTTTATTCATTAAGTAGGCCGCACGGGCACTTACACGTCAAAAATCTACCAGCGCTTCGCAAGAGACCACTGCTGAGAAGAAACGACGCCAGAAACTCAGCAGTCAGTCGTTTTTTAAATATTGCTTACGATATTATACAATAATAAAACTAACCTAGCATTATATAAAACCATGAATCTCACATAAAAAAAAATTATGCGTAGTTGAGCAGGAAAATGTGTCAAAACTCAGAATTGTCAAAAAAACTAATAAAATAAGAAATAGTAATTATTATTTTTTATATATATACAAGTATTAAGGCTCTGTCATCCCGGCTCATAGACACCTCCGGAGATCCTAGAGCCGGTGCTTACGTCTCCCAAAGGATTGGGCTAGCTATCCAGAGAGGTAATGCAGCCAGTGGCACAGGGACCATGCCGCGGGCGGACCTGTTAGAGGGATTGTTCTTTTCATAGTGGTGATTATTATATTTATATCTTCACTTGTGGGAGGACCTTGTGCAGGGTCCGTAAGGGTTGGTACCTACCGCCAAGCAGCAGTGTTTTCATTGTTGTGTTCCAGTTTGGGGATAAGACAGCCGGTGAAATGACTAGTATATATAGAGGTATTCTATCTTTTGCAGTGCATTTGCAGTCTTGTGAATGCGAATGTCTATGGGTCACAGTTTCCACTTACCATCAGGTGGCCTGCGTGCTCGTATGCCATAAAAAAAATTAGTACCTTCGTTTTTAAGTTTAGTTTTAACTTTTATTTGTTAACATCAATACATAGTATCTATTAACAATTTTTTTTTTAACTTCTGATTTTGTACTTTTTTTACTACCCGCTTTCGACGAAACAACCCCGCTTTATTCAATCAAAAAGTTTCACAATCCCGAATTGGCAAACAAAATATCTGGCAACTCTGATCCCTGATATCTCTATATCGTATCGTGACAATCTCCACTAATTGACCTAGTCCCAAACTAAGCTCCTAATTTAATACTCGTACTCTTATGCTACTACTATAGGTATACTTTGTTTTATATAAAACAGGTCACTTTATATGGTAATTAGTAATTAAATACAAAGTGCCCCATTTTCAAAAGTAAAAGCTTTTTAACTTGCAATTTATTCATGTTAAAAATTTAAAAGTTAAAATTAAACTTATTTAAATTAAAATAAAACTAAGCTACTCAATTATGAAAGATGTAAATAATAATCACCACTATAAAAATAACACCCCCTCTAACAGGTCCGCTCGCGGCGTGGTCCCTGTGACACTGGCTGCATTACCTCTCTGGATAGCTAAACCTATCCTTTGGGAGAGGTAAGCGCCAGCTCTGGGATCTCCGGAGGAGTCAATAAGTTTGGCAGACAGGGTCTTTATGAAACGTTTCATGTCAGCAGACAAAGATAACGATGTTCCTATCTCTTTCTAACAAAACAGAATTTAACACGGAGCCAATATGGCCGACGTGTTAGATGACGTCACAGTGCATATCGGATTTCTCTGTCTTCGTTGTCTTATTAGCAGTTTAAAATGCTTGTATCATCCGTATTCTTGGCGAATTTTATTTTTATTTTAAGATTAAAAAAAAACATGCATATTCCCCTATTTCATCTGGGAGGTTGTAATGAATAATAATAATAAAAAAGACGTGTGGCACTCGGGGACTGCCGCGGTAAAGCTATTGCATGTCGTACAAACGCACACAACGCCGTGTCGAAGACTGCCGAACTGAAACGACGTAGGACGATGCACGGCCTTCAAGCCACACCTCCTTGCCCGTCGGAGTGGGGAGCGTGAGGTTTTTTCGTTACGGAATTTCTGGATTCGGTCCCCGCGCTCAAGGCCCGCGATAGAAGCTATGCAATAGCATAATAATAAATATCAGGAAACAATCTCACACAAATTGACCTAGTCCCAAACTAAGCTCTAGGCTTGTACTATGGGTACATACTAGGCAACGATAAACATACTTATATAGAGAACTATATACTTAAATACATAGAAAACACCCATGACTCGGGAACAAAATATTCGCGCTCATCACACAAATATCTGTCCTTACCGGGATTTGAACCCAGAACAGAGCTTCGTAAGCAGGGTCACTACCAACTAGGGCAACGCGTCGTCTAGTGTATGGGAAGCGATGGTTAGTTTATTTATATTTACGCACTTAATATAAAGAAAGTAAACTTTTAAAATGAATGTCATACGATACGAAGCGAGTTTTGGACTGGTTAACGCAATATGCCAGCTTTATTGCATTTGACCTTTACTGCATACTTTGCTGCGGCGTAACTGTCATGTGAAACGCTTAAGTTAAAGGGTTCCGTGGACAAATAAATACATATCAGAGTTCCGTACCTAAAGAAAAAAATAGCTCTATAGAAAAGATGACGAATGAGGAAGTACTAGGCATATTGAAGGAAAAGAAGCCTATTGGAGACAATAGATCATAGACGAGGAAAGATGCTTTGTCACCTGTTACGGCACGATGAGTACGTTAAGATGATGATTGAAGGAAAGAGAAGGAAAAAGGAAAGGAGGGAGACCAAGAAGACCAATTAATAGAAAAAGTAGGCGTCGTGCCGTATCAGTGTGTTAAAGAGAAGGCTTGGAACAGGGGGAATAGAAATTACACCACCGACAAGAGCATAGCTCTTAAGTAAATGATGATGTACCCAAAGGTTCCATTGTTAAAAGGACTATGGTTTTAAAACACCATCTTGTGAGTGTCACTAAAGATATGCCAGTAATTAAAATTCAATATGGCGGCAACTAGACGCCATATTGTACATACATAAACTCACGCCTTCATTCCCAGAGTGGGGTAGGCAGCGCTACAGAATTACCAACAACTCTAAAAACTTGTTGATAATTCTGTAACCACATTTTACATAATCAGGCTAAGATGTTTACCTGCGTATTAGTGACAGGTTGCATTGCAAGCCCACACCGCCTAACAGTACTACAAGCCTTTATTCCCTTAGTCGCCTCTTACGACATCCACGGGAAGACATGGAGTGGCACTATTGTAACCCGGCAACCACACGGGTTAAAGAGATATTTGCTGTACTATTAGCCATATTGTAAAAAAGAAAAAAAAAGTCAACGAACTATAATAAATGGGGTATTATTGAATAGATATTTGAAAATCATCTTTTTCTTTCATCATTTTTCATTTTGAATGATCATTTAGGATCTACGAGTATAACCTCTTAAGACCCAATACCTATTTTAGCAACATTGTAATTTCAACCTTGTTGAATTTAACTATAGGGTGCCTTTTATGTTTAGTATTATGTCCTCAATTGCTAACCTGGGGACTCAGGAGGCTATCGATTTAATGGTGGGTAGCAACTGTCGGGTTTTTAAAGCTTGCTTTCTGTTTTCAATATGTAACCTTTTTCTTCTTCCCCAGCTGGTTGGAGCGCCGTGCGGCCAGCACGGGCAGTATACGTTCTACAAAGCCCTCCGCATCACGGGCAAGGGGGAGCGCATCATCGCCATCGGTGACTTCTTCTTCGTGCGAATCTGGCAGGACTCGGAGCTCGTCTCCGTCGGTGAGGGATACGGCTTTGTTGTTTGCTTAGTTCGATTCTGGCTCTTTAGGAGTTTCTGTGAACTCACAAGAACGGTACAACTCTAGGATAGGAATATTCTGAGAAGACTATTGTAGGGCCATTACCAACTTAGCGTCGGGGCAATAAATCATTTTTATCGGACTCTCTCGCTCGTACTCGTGGGGCTTATGGCGAGCGTAGGGGATACAAGATAACGCTGATACTACACGCATCCCTTACGCTCGCCATAAGCTCCACGAGTATGAGCGAGAGACTCCGATAAAACGATTTATTGCCCTGATGCTCAGTTGGTACTGGCCCTACTATAGGTAGATGTGAAGATTGTCCTTGATAAGGAACAGCGGTGCATCTCTATAGGAACATTCTAAATCGAACGAAGTAGAAGAAGTTCTCGAGATTTCTCGGTAATTCTCAAGATTGTTCCTAAATAGGACGAGTTCTCGAGAATTCTCAAGAACAACGGTACCTCTCTATAGGAAAATTCTAAATCGAACCAGGTAGATGTGCTGTTTTGCAGAATTATCGGGAATTCTCATGCTTTTGCTTAGAAAAACGTACTCTCGAGAACAATGTCTTCGTAGTCTGCTCCTTGGTTGTACAATTACTAAAATTAATAATTTAGTTAGTAATAGGGTTGTTGCTTGGTTTTAATGAGGTAAAGTAAAATAATAAATTAATTTCCTTAATAAAAAAATATTTGAGTATTTTTTAAACTGTCCGCATCTGTTGTATCCGCTAACCAAAGTCAATGTATTTAAAAAAACTAACTGTTTTGAGTCGCAAGCCAGTTTTGTGATTATTTTGTATATTAGTACACTACTTACTTGCTTTTTCAATCCGTTCAATTACGATGTACTTAAGTTGCCTTGCGCGCTCGTAGGCACGTAAGGCAGAGCTAGGTATAGTCGACCAAGTTGTAGATATTATGATAATAGTATCTCTATGTCTAAGATCGTTGTTGACGAAATTAAAAAATACACACTATATTGTTAATAATGCTCGTCGGTGAAACTGCAAAACGGCGTAAGTTACATTTTAAATAAGGAGCAAAATGCACCTTGTTAGTAAGCTGTAAGGTTTATTTTGCCTTATCATAAATTAGTTAGTTACGCGTTTTGGCAGTATCACCGGCGATATGCTAGCCGGCTAGTAGTAATTCATTCAACTAGGGTTCTATTCGTATTGTTTACGTTACCATTGCTCTTATTTATTTAATAGTTGACGTATAGTAATGGCGCCTGATTTATAAACAATATGATAACATTTCAAAACCAATATTGTTTTATAGAGTAGAATGGAGCCTAGTAGTATGTATGTAAACTCTTTATTGCACAAAAATATTAATATTACAATATTATTTAAATATACTAATCAAACAAAATAGGGGTCACGCTATGTTCTACATACAAAAGAACTGTTTTCGGCGAAGGATTATTATAACGAATCTTAACATGTAATTATTGAATTTACTACCATTCGAAAGCTGCAATGTTCAACTTACAAGTGTTTTTTTTATTTTTTGTCCCTTGTTTTGTTTTTACCGTGCGGGTTTCATACAAAATGAGCAAAACTATGCAACTTTTTTAAAAACCACACGAACGAACGGTAGAAACAAAACGATTAATTTAAAAAAACACAGCTTGTTAGTTAGTTGAACATTGCAGCTTTCTAATGATACTAAATTCAAAAATTACAAGTTAACATTTGTTATAATAATCCTTCTCCGAACATAGTTATTTTGTATGCAGAACATAACGTGGCCATAACGTGACCAGTCAACCTTAAGGTGAAACAGAAATCAAAAAGTAGGTAAATGCCAATAAAATGGCAATCATTTCCCTTAATCTAAATTTATTGATATTTATTCCACTTAAGGCAAGTAAGGGAGTAATAACAACCCTGGAAAACTACCACGAAGCCACCTTTACCGAGAAAACGAGTATTTATAAATCTCCATGACAACCTATCCGCTAATGGAGTATTGACGGCTCCGAGAGAGGGGTTTATCCAGCCATTATACAGATGTAGGTACTTTGTACAAATATTATATTACTGAGAGATCAAGTTGTTAGTTTATTTAGGATTTATCTCTGCGGGGCTAGACATAGCCATCGAATACATTGGTGATCATTGTCGCTTTGCGTTGTCATTGAAAAATGTAGGGAATTGACGTAAGTCACGTGATATATCACTCGTTACAACTGACATTTTTCATTTTTGACAACTTATGTTGTCTTAGTCTAATTGTGCGAAATGTGGTTTACAGAATTATCACAATTTTTTTAGAGTTGGGAATGAAGGCGCGAGTTTATGTATGTATTTAATAAAGTAGTCCGTGTTTTAACCTCCTAAGGACCACCATACAACGAAATTTGTCAATGGAATATGAATCTATTGTGAATGAAATAAAGTAAATATTCTAATTTGATCAGTAGTAACAAAAACAAAAGAAATTCCACTTTACTTCCTTTGCACTAGATCTCGATTTCAATGGCCGTATTATGTACTTTTTTTAGTACAAGGAACCTGTGGAGGTACTACGTGTCTACGTCTACCTTTGTTTATGATAACAACAACAAAAAAACTCATGGTGGACCCGGTGGAAAGTTGGATGAAAATTCCAACATGGTATAACATTGCAAAGACAGCTATAATGTCTGATTAGGACACGGCTACATTGAATGTAATAGTTTGTGTAATTGGGCATAAGTATTGTAGCTCGCTAAGAAAGAGCCTTTTGTGTGAAACCCCCCTTTCCCCTGCTATTGATGTATCTAAGGCCCTAGCTACACCGGTGCCACGCTTTGATATGTGTGTTGAGAACACTGATAATATACAATATTTAAAAAAAAAAAAAAAAAAATGCTATGCTTTTGAGAATAACGTCCTGTAAGCCTGACTTGTACCAGAACGCCTTTAAAAAGAAAGCGTTGATAACGTCCAATACAAAGTGGAAAGCTTCTGTGTGGCAAAGGCCTCGTCGTTCACTGATATCTTAGCTGTGGACGAACCCAAAAATGTGCTGTTCTAAAGAATTCTCGTTAATCTCCGTTCTAGACACGGGATGTTCCCGAGAATTTTCTAGGGGGCACAACCCTAATAAAATAACAGTTTAATTGTGTAGAGTGTGTATGTTTTTTTTCATTAGGTACCTGTGTTCTATGGCCCTGTGGACAAAATGCCATATATTCCCTTAAACATGACGGATATTTCGGTGAATTTCAAAAATATTGTACTTAGTTAAGGACTTCATTGAGAGTTGAGACAGAGTTAGCTATCGTCCATTTCAGTCATTTTATGGTTTTTGACAAACAAATTAATGAAGTTTTAAACTTGTGTGACATGATACATTTGGGTGTTGTTTAAAGTTCACTTCCCCCCCAATATTTATTAAGTTTTGCCGTTCTTGGATCCTATTTGTGTTTATTTGGTGCCAATATTTAATCTATCTCTTGGTTAGACCAAGAAGATATAATGATATATCTATCTTTCATTTTCCGTCTCAAGGACAAGAATATCTTTATATCTTCAACTGTTGATAAGAGACAGAATATTGAAACCGGCCGTAAGTAGCGTTGACACCGGATGACATCACTTAAAACGCGATTAAACATAGCAGTCGGTCGTTACATCTGGTTTTAACTAGACTGCGTTATTCCAAGTCTAAACCATATTGCTATTATGTCGTAACCATATTGATGTCGTTAAAGTAAAGCTACCACCTTCTTATCCTTTAACCTTTTCGTGGTGTGGAGATCGCAAGTTAGCACACAGGTCACCTGTTGCACCTAATGGTAAGTGGATTCTGAAGCCATTGCGATCTTAGATGCGTTGCCAGCCCTGACTTAGATGGAATGCCTCTATGCTAGTAATTTCCCTGGTCGCCTGACCTGCACCGAAACACAACTGAACATTGCTGATTGGGGGCAGGTTATAGGGTTAGATGGTGGTAGTGATCCTGATGGAGCCTGCTCAAGGCACGTCCACCTCTAGCCACTAGGTCCAAAATAGTATGCAAAAAAAGTATACCAAATCATTCCTCCACATAGTTTTGTGTTTCCGATAGTTTAGTTAGGTACATATCATAAGCCGAAAGACGTCCACTGCTGGACATAGGCCTCCCCAAAGGCTCTCCACTCATACCGGTCTTGTGCTTTTCGCATCTACCGCGTTTTCCCGCGATCCTTACAAGAAACTTGTGGAGAAACAATATTAAAAATATTACTGGAAAATAAAACCAGAAAAATTACTATCATATAGGTAGGCATTTAACTTTAAATTACATTACATAGGCACGTTAAAAGAAGCTGTGGTTAAATGAACAAGATGAGTCGTGAGTGTTATTCCTTAATTTGCGCTGTTGTAGGTTTTAATAGTATATTTTATTACCTACGTATGTATTTTATGAAAGCAGATATTATTATTAAGCTATTGCATAGCTTCTATCGCGGGCCTTGAGCGCGGGGACCGAATCCAGAAATTCCGTAACGAAAAAACCTCACGCTCCCCACTCCGACGGGCAAGGAGGTGTGGCTTGATGAAGGCCGTGCATCGTCTAAACGTCGTTTCAGTTCGGCAGTCTTCGACACGGCGTTGTGTGCGTTTGTACGACATGCAATAGCTTTACCGCGGCAGTCCCCGAGTGCCACACGTCTTTTTTTTTTTTATATGTATGTCTTTCGGATGTATGTATTTTTTTTCCGATGTATTGTCTCATGCATTGTCCTTGCTTATTCTACTCCAAAGTTATCCTGAAGAGATCCCATATGGGATAAGTGAATCTTGAAATTGGACATTGGATCCCAATAATCAACAGGTGGCCGCCTGTGCTGTGTGCTTGTTTGTCTTCTTCATCCTTTTAAAAGTACCAACAGGTACTACAAATAAATAAGAGTCATTACGGCATCAATAATATGGTTACAATATAGAAGCAAGGTGGGCTTAACAAAGTGGAAATAACGACTGTATTGCCCCGAATGTGTCCGATAAAGGGTGTTCTCAAATCAGGACAAGAGAATTACTCTGATTTGTCGTCAATGTCGTCATGCTTGACCAGATATGGGATCGGTTGTCGCTTACATTATAATTGTATTAACATTTAAAATCATAACGCGTAATAAATGTAACAACGGATTACTCATGCGGACGTTAATTGAGCTACAAATAATAAACAAAATTATGTTTCCTTTTTTTTCATAATATCGTCGTAGGTGACACTGCTAAACCGCGTAACTAACAAATTTGTGACAGAGCAAAATAAACCTTAATGTCTTATTCAAAAGGTGCATTTTGCTTTTTATTAAAAATGATACTTACGCGGATTTGCTGTTTCACCGACGATATACATTCATCTATCTCCATTCCTAATTAGTATTTTGGAAACATATATGCCCTGTTTTTGAAACCTTATTTTGTATTGTTGTATATAAACAACCGAAGTAATGGTCACGCTAAAGTTTAAGACAAAATAAGAAAAGAAAGAATGTGGGTTAGCTTAGCCAGCCTCTTTCGAAATGTTTTTTTTATAACCAAACATTGTAATGATGTAAAGGTATCCAAGTTGTACACACTTAGTGTATTTTTTTTGTACAGCATTGTACTATAGACGTATGCGATACTTCTTATATTATTTGTCTTTTAAAATACGTGTGTAAACGACAATCGGTCCTTTCTGGCAAATTATCGCAAATAATTCATGTGACGTGTATTAACGTACCTTATAGCCAATGGCGCTTATACCTTTTAGTTCGCAAATGCATACGCCGCGATTATTCTTAATGTAAATTGACGTTATAAAAGTCGTAAACGCCATTCGTTGTAAGGTAGGTACTTATTACACGTGTCATTGTTTGTCTAAATCTGGTTAAGAAAAACCTTGTCTATGTACTTGTAGCTATAATTATGGTTCGTTTAATACGTCGCTGTGTCAGGGGTCTATTAAAACGGACGATCAACGCGTTAATGCGTGTGTCAAATTTAAATAGACCTTTACTGTTTACATATACATGAACTATGGTTTTTCTTATCTAGGTCTAATTATCATTTTGAATATACAGGATGTCCCAGAAACCGACGTCAACCGGGCTAGGGCTGATAGAGCAGCTCGTAAGCGATCGATTTTACCCCCATTTATGTTCAGCAATTGTTATTAGTTTCCGAGACATTGATCATTTTAATCGGAATTTTTATCATTTTTCCTTATGTCCGTGATACGAAAAAACCCTAAATTCATGTGAGTTTGAGTAAACGCACAAACTTGGTTTTTCCATACTTGGTGAAAAACAAACGCGGGGTTCTCTTAGTATGGAGAAAGTACCTAACTCTGTGCGTTTACTCAAAAAGTTGTGGAATCAGTGATTCTAATCATGCAAGAAAACACTGAAAAAAAAAATGAATTAATACATGAATTTAGGGGTTTTTCGTATCGCGGACATAAGGAAAAATAGCAAAAATTCCGATTTAAATGATCAATATCTCGGAAACTAATAACAATTGCTGAACATACATGGGGGTTAAATCGGTAGCTTACGAACTGCTCTATCAGCGCTAGCCCGGTTGACGTCGGTTTCTGGGACACCCTGTATATAAACTTTATTCATATAACTGTCTACAGATAAAAAATATCCCGAATGGCTGCCTCCACTCCATGATCAACTAATCATAGGTATTCACGCAATTAACAACCATAAAGAGGTAGCATGCTAGAGTTTATTTAGCTTGACGTTTCTAACTTATGGCTCGAGGGTAGGAAATGCAATTTAACCGGTTATTAACCGGTTTTGTATGAAAATAACCGGGAAAAACCGGTTATAACCGGTTAAATTGCATTCCCTACTCGAGGGCCGTTCTCGAGAAATCTCGGGACTCTGTTCTCGAGAATTCTCGGGAACGGAGCATCTCTAGGTATGATTGAATCACATTGGAGTTGCATGCGTGTGTTTAAAATAGAATGACAATGAAATTGTAAGTAATATTGTGTATTATACAGGCGAGACGTGTGTAAAGTGTTGCCATATTAGTGAAAACAGGAATTCTGCAGAAATGACCCATGACAAATGTTTTAAGACGACCTTCGCGATATTTAATGTTTGTGTTCTTTTGTTAATGTTTTATTGTAATTTCCCAACTAAAATCTTTACATTTGGCGAACCTCCGTCAAATTATTATTTATTAATATTTAAATTAGTATACTGAATAAATGTTGTGTTGACTTCACCACAACACCCCAACTAGCGTCTCTTAGGTGATTCAATTATAGCAACACCAGCGCGCTTCCTTTGTCTGCTATCCTGCCCCTAAAAAAACCTCCGCCCCTCCTCGCCTGTTACCCCGCAGGAGAGTCGCACATGAATTTGTCACACTATAAGTAATGTGTGTTCCTAATTTTATTTAGGTGTCGCTAAAACACTTTGCTATTCTATGAGCAGCTGTCATAATCAAATGACAGCGCTAATTTCAATAAAATGCTTCTTATTTTAGGCGGTCCTATACATGATGATGATAAGTGGGGACGCCCAGCCGAAGCAGGCGGGCAGTCGATTCGGTCAGCCGTTCATTCGGTCCTATACATTGTCAGCTTGTCAGAATGTCTTAAAATTAGACAATTTAGTTTTAGGCTATTTAAGCGATGTGCACGTAGAATCGGGTCCATTGTCAGCTTGACATTCTGGAATAGCACTGATTAAATCTGCCGTCTAGACTATGTCTTAAAATTAGACAATTTAGTTTTAGTTCGTTTTTGGCTATTTAAGCGATGTGCACGTAGAATCGGGTCCATTGTCAGGTTACGCTTACGCAGCTTTACTGTAGGTGTAATCGTAGCTTTACAATCGAATTTGTAAATATTATCTCTAAATTTAGACGTGTCAAATTATAAGACTTGATGTTCATTTACCTTGTCTTGGAGAGGTATCTGATTAAAAATTAGTTTATTACGACCTTTGGTACCAACAAAGTATGTTTTCTCCATGATTGACTAAATGTAACATTAGACGCATATAAATTTAGAGATGAAAGTGTCCAATTGGACTCAGATTGTCTTTTGTAGTAGACTAATGATATTCTCAAACTAAAGTAACAACTGACTGTACTGGACTAGAGTAATTTGACCTGTGGACTTGTGTTCATTTCTAGTGTTTAACAGTATTTATTGCCCTTTGTGGTCATATGAGCCCACAGACCACATAGCCCGCGGGCTGAGTTGTCCACTTTGTTTTTTTTTGTAGATGACTCGACCCACACTTATCGGATAACTCGGGCCGCTTTGAAACAAGGAGTGTCGATGGAGCTCCGCTACCGCGGAGCTCCTATTTCTGGGTGGTTTGGCCCTCCGGGCCTGCTGCATAACTAACATAACCTAAACCTACCTACGTATTTACGCGCTCACAGGTAACAGATTATAAGTGGGTTAAGTCACACATAGAAAAATAAATACGGTGAACTCAGCCCGCGGGCTGAGTGGTCTGTGGGCTCATATGACCACAAAGGTATTTATTGATATGTAATTACGAATATTTTATACTAGTCCAGAGGTCATTCTTTTAATAAACTTAGCATGCACCTCTGGGTATCACTAACCTTCATTTCACGTCTGAGGCTTTAAAAGCATGCTTGGGTCTGAGACTGATGTTATAGGTACTGCCCTTTTCACGCTTTATTTTTTTATTATGGGAGTAATAGAGACGGCATGAAGTTTGAATTTCAAGATCGTGGTTATGTTTATCACCCAAAACACAGGGCTCTGGACGGATAATTGACCAGACAATTTTGATTTGCGACGTCAAGCATTTGCTACCAAAACAGGGGTCTATATATGGTACATACTAAAATAAACTGTCTCTCTGTGAGTAATTACTAGGCTTGGGACTTTTGGATGCTCGCTATGGTTTTAGATTCCACGGAGTCGCCATTATGTTAAAATATTATTTTTCGAAGTCAAAGTCAAAGTGTAAAAATAAAACATGTTAGATTTACGCTGTTATATCGATCGGTAATAACCACGTTATTATGACTGCAATTAATTTTATCATTAATTTATTAGTTAAAATATAGAAAAAGTAATAGTGATCCATTCTTAGTACCATTTTAATGATGAACATGAAATAGTAATAGATGATGATTATGATGCACTGATTCAAAAAGCCTGTACCTCATCAAAAATTTAGAAGTGGCGACTAATATTAGATTGAAAAAGGCATTTTTGTTATGGTTACTTAACGTTACGTATTTGTTTTAGTTTATTTTGTTTACTAGCAATAGAGTATTTTATTATTGGTAATTTATACATACAAGTTGTATGTACTTATCCACTTTGACTTTGACTTCTAAAAAAATATTTTAATATAATGGCGACTCCGTGGATTCTAGAACCATAGCGAGCATCCAAAAGTCCCAAGCCTAGTAATTACCATACACCGGATTGACGGGAGCAAAAATGTACCTGTGCTAGTGATTCATTAAATGTCGACTTAGTTTATCGACATCGATAAAAAACAATTTTTAATCTTTTTAATCATCCATCATTACATTATCATTAGTAATGGCCAAGTTTGAATACCTTTTTATTATATGCAAACCTCTTTTATTCATACTTATCGCAACTTTAAACACCTGGTATAGTCTTTACTATTTGAACTGAGCTGATCTTCTACACAAAGGCCATTGTTTGTAAACAATACCATTGTCTTTCTTTGTGTCCGTAACACCAAGCCGATTACACACAAAAAAGTTAGAACTACATTGAATGTACATTGAATTATCAACCCTACCCTCTTAGTCAGTAGGTTTAAAATGTAAAGTGTCAGGATACAGATATAAGTTTTGTGTAGATGATAGTATTGTGTAAAGAATAAGCACAGTTCAAATAATAAAGACTTATATCTGTATCCTGGCACTTTACATTTTAAACCTACTGACTAAGAGAGTAGGGTTGATAATTCAATGTACATTCAATGTAGTTCTAACTTTTTTTTATGTAATCGGCTTGGTGTTACGGACACAAAGAAAGACAATGGTATTGTTTACAAACAATGGCCTTTGTGTAGAAGATCGGCTCAGTAGAAATAATAAAGACTATATCTCATAGTGACCCTGTACTCAAGTAACTTTTGACAACCATTGAAATTACGTTGAATAACCAATTCATTCATTACAACAATATTCTTTAGCATTCCGACGACTTGAGAACCCTTTTGATTTTTAAGTCGGTTAAAAATGCCTCGAAAAAAAAGATTGTATATCTTCATGGAAAGCTGATAATTCTGATGTAGAAGATAAAGTACGACTTACTTTTGCAAGAAATGTAAGATCCAAATGTCACGACAAAAGTTGTCGATAAACTTGGTCGATATTTAATGAATCACTAGCACTGGTACATTTTTGCCCACGTCAATCCGGTGTATGGTAATTACATTTCTACCGCCGTCTGTCCGTCTGTCTGTCTGTATGTACGCTTAGATCTTTCAAACGAAGCAACAGATTCTAATGCGGTCTTCACCATATATGTTACATAATTTTTCACGAAAGGTTTTTGTAGGAAAGAATAGAATATAACTTTATTTCAGGCTAATATACATAACAATATACACCGTGTTTTTTTTGATTTACGATAACTTTAAGGGAACGTTCTTTAGGTCAAATAAAGTTAATTTCCCGAAGACAGACAAATGATAACTCTTACGGTTTTAAAGATATTTCATTTTAAAATTTAATCAGTTAATCACGTTGAACTGGTGTAAAAGGTTCTTAATGGTGTGTGTATGTTGACATATTTGACACTGATTATCTATTAGTTAACTCCAAAGGTCCTTTTAGAATGACCAAAGATACAAAATTTAATAACTTTGTTCTAAACAGAAAACGTTTTTTTTTGCATTTTTTTTTTATCTACCATGTAGTTTCTACGGATGTACCTAGTAATATGCCGAAGTTATTGTAAATCGAGAAAAACACGGTGTATAACTTAAAATTAACATGACATGAATCTTTATTGTGAAACGACATAAAATAATACAACAACCATAACACAATAACTGAAAAAAAAAACTAAAATTAAATAAGACTAACTCTAAATATATAAATTAACTAAAACATTAAATCTAAGAATGGCCCCTGCGGCATTGTACCAAAGATGCTGGCAGCATTTCCTCGCTGGATGGTTAAACTTATACGTTGAGCGACGAAACTGCCAGCTCTTCGGTCTCCCGTGACGTCAACGAGCCTCTTCGAAATTTCTTACATTATATTATTAACATGTCTGCTAGCCGGCGACCACGAAATCGCCGAAACATAACACCCCGCGGCCAAAGCACAAGTTGATTGATCCAATGCATCTTAAAGAATGAAACAAATTATAACTTAATTCCAATGGTTTTTCTCTATAGTTATAATATGGTAACGATACTTACAATAGCTATCGCGAATTTCTAATCAATGCTAGATCTTAGAGCAGTTAACAAAACATCGAAGCAAGATGACGTAATCATTTGATAACAATTCTCAACATTTTTGCTATGTTTAATAGACATTACGAGATTGGCAGAATAAGGAGTTCTGGTCAACGTTATATTAGCTCTTATTAACTTGATAGTAATGAGGGCCGATTTAAAAAAAAACCATATCATGTCAAAAATAAAATACATTGCCGTGTGGTTGTCGGGTTCGAATAGTGCCACTCCATGTCTTCCCGTGGATTTCGTAAGAGGCGACTAAGGGAATAAAGGCTTGTAGCTTGTAGTACTGTTAGGCGATGGGCTTGCAACCTGTCACTAAGACTAATACACTGGGAAACATCTTAGCCTACTTGTGCAAAATGTGGTTACAGAATTATCAAGAAGTTTTAAGACTTGTTGGTAATTCTTTAGCTCTGTCTACCCCACTCTGGGAATGAAGGCGTGAATTTATGTATGTATGTATGTAATAAAATAGAGCCCCTGATATTGAATATCGTAAGTTTTCATGAGCTTCCTAGTATTTCACCAATAGATGTCGCTAACTCGCTACTTATATAGTTGTTTGTGATAGTTGTGGTTGGTTTTAATTTTAAATCGTGCCTTGTGAATGGTTCTTTAAAGTCCTGTTGCACCAACGTTTCTTAAATTTGATGTCACCTTAAGCCGCGTGCTTAGGTGATTACTATCTTAGCTAATCAGCCAGTGACAAAGTGTTCTAATGAGACATTAGTTCTAATGAACGTGCGTGCAATTGTTTGTAAGTTCGTCGCATTTTAGATAATGGGTTTGGGAATATGAGATAATTATAATTGTTATTATGTCGTAAGTTTATCTTTTTAATTACATTTAGCGACTCATATTTTAGGTATATTGTAAGCTATTTTACACCAGACGTCCATAAGTTCGCTAATACAACTTTCCACGGCATTTATTTTCGTAGCTGGCTATCCTAGTCTAACTTGTGCAAGTGAGATAGCAATAGACAGCACGAAGAAAGCCGATATCTACTTAAGAAGTGATTGTACGGCTACTGTTATATAAATATGATTGGTTTGTACAAAAGACGTCCTAGATCTAACAATACATTGGTCTCTTTACCTTAATCGGAGATGTGTTCCGTAAAATTCTCTAGAATTCTCGAGAATTCTCGAGAACGGCGCATCCCTAGACCACAGACTTAATTATTTACAGGATAATTTAAAGTTCGATAAAAATTGAAGTGGGTTTTTAATAGAAGTCATGTAAAAAAATTACATGTTACAGTTGATATATAAATGAATGAGTGTGGGTGTGTTTAGTAGGTATACTTTATGATAGTTAGTAGGTTTTTTAATTACTATGTATAAGCGGCAAATAAAATCCTTCACACTTCTTATGAGGACTATGATAGGTAAATAAAGCATAAAAATAAGGTAGATATAGTCTGCAGTGTTCTGCGATCTGGATCTCAATAACCATAACGCCTTTGTATCTGTTCTTTGGTTATATTAAACTTAATCGTACTTCCTTGAGACTGTTTAAGAGTTTGACGTATCAATGTTCGGCTCCTATTGGCTGACCAACTATGTCACGTGTTTTTTTTTTGTTTACATTTACTTAAGTACCTAAAGAGTTTGAGTATAGTATGCCTTATTATATTACAATAAAAAAGTGTGCTATACTTCATTTGTTTAGTTACTCAACTAAATGTAAACAATAAGACCACGTGGTATAGTTCGTCGGCCATACATCAGGATTATGATGCGGCGGAGCCATAGTATAAATAGAAAAGTAGGTCACCTTTAACCCTTAAGAAGTACCTGTTGTTACCTATTGCACCGTTTGGGTGCTAGGGCTGTCCATATAAGATACACACACACTAAAGACGAGACGGCTCGACTCTGAACCGACTCTGTTATTCTCTTAAAAAATGGCGTACGTTTCGGTCGAACGAGCAGACAAAACAGTCAGAGCGTACAAAACACTCAATTAGGCGGGCTTCTGCCGAACGATCGAACGTAAAAAGGCTGCCTAATTGAGAATGCACGCGCTAAAATATGGTTTGTACGCTCTGACGGGACTACTTAAACTCGCCGGTTCGCTGCGTTCACTCGTTCAACCGACCGAACGTCTGTTTTAAGAGAATAACACCTCTGTTGTCGAGGCACACCTGCAAGCAAGCGATAAGTAGGTACCCCAGTGAAAATGTTAAGCACTTTATTTAGTGCGTTGTCATAGTAAACTGCAAACACATCAAATTACATACATGACAGTGACAATGACATTCACAATGACAAGGTTCTAAGTATGCTCAACATTTGGGTGGCTGTACTTTTGTTCGAAGTTGAGCTGTTTACACAGTTACAGAGGCACGCAGTTTTATTTGTTAAAACCGCATGAAAATCCGTTCAGTAGTCGGAGATTATCGCAAACATACATACAGACGAGGTGCGGGCGGGACTGTTTATAATATGTAGTGATATTTAGTCAAGTGCCTAACCAAATGTAGTATAGCTCGGTCGATATTCTAGACGGTAAGAACCATATCAACTTTGACTTGTTATCGTTTTGATACCTCTTATTTATTTGACAGTAATGTCGTCGGCCATATCAAAAACAACATAACACGTCAAAGACGATATGGTTTTTATCACCTTGAATCTCGTCTTTGAAATGCAATTTAACCGGTTATTAACCGTTTTCTATGAAAATAGCCGGTTAAAACCGGTTAAAACCGGTTAAAACCGGTTATTTGCATTCCCTAATCTCTTCCCTGTTTGAGCCATTCGTCGGTATGCAAAACAGCGTAAGTAACAAATTTAATGCGGAGCAAAATACACCTTAGCTAGTAAGTCAGTAAGGTACATTTTGCAACTTTTTGAATTTGTTGTGCGGTGTTCGTATGCACCTCGTCTCCAGGTGATTCTTGTTGCGCAGGGGAGCTGCAGCTGCTGTGGACGGACCGCGTCTCCGACCAGACCCTGGTCAGCTTGCGGCTGTACTTCCTCCCGGAGAACACCCCCGATGGACGGAATCATCACGGTCAGGTGAGTGGGATGGCCATTGTTTCTCCTATTCCAACATTTTCAGGAGCGAATATCGCTGTCTCCTTTCTACCATCAGCTTTCAGACGCACCGCGGGATACCATCAGTACCTGGTTGATATTCCGCAACGAAGCGCTTTGCATCGTCCTTCGTAATTCGTAATGCGGACTGCAAAAGAGTTGCAAATCAAATCAAAACGTTTATTGCGATCATGTTGTATGCAAAAGTTCTTAAGTAAATATTATTATGTTCAACATGATGCTAGGGCACAGCAATCTTAAAAATAGTGTAATAAAGTTATACTTAAGTATAATATCTTACATTCAAAAAAAATATTATTCTTATATTTTACTTGCATGGCACACATTAATAAAACTACATAAAATATTTATTCTAATTAAAGAACTCTTGAAGTGAGTAGTATGCTAAACGTAATTAAAAAAAAATGTGCAGTAATATAAACTGGTTCTATTTATCTCCTAGTCTATACAGGTGTTAGAAAGAGAAAGGACTTAATTTAACTGTCAAATATGCTTTACTTGTAAGTTAGCACCATGAGACTTATCACCTGGCCCTTTCTTAATACGTCCTCGATCTCCCCGTTCCATATTCCATGTATTTTGAAGTATGTATTTCTCTACATAAGTGTCAAGTATACCAACGACGCTAACGTGTCGTCATTAATCATTATTTTGTTGCCTTTTCTACACAAAAAGTCTGAAATTCTCATAACTTTATACACAAATATCTTAAAAACGCACCAACTTGAAACTCTTTATCTAAAACGTCAAGCAAACTTTAAAAAAATCCACTCAATGTACGGAAACCTCAAAAATCGAGTGGCGTCGTTGCTGGCTCGCTCGCACTCGTTGTTGTGCGTGCTCCGTCTCGCTCTAATCCCTATTTGGTAACGCCAACTATTTCATGGATGAAATTACGGTGGGGTATGGCGCAAGTTTAAGAGGTAGCGGGGAGCGGGTTTTGATCTGCATACAATTTTCTGTTTTTAACCGACTTCAAAAAAAAGAGGATGTTCTCAATTCGTCAACATATTTTTTGTTGTATGTTCCTTGATTAGGTAAAGAACGCTGGACCGATTAGTTTATTTTTGCTCTAAAAAAACACGCACGATAAATTTCTAGGCAGGTGCAGTCATAGTCATAGACAGCCTATAGCTACTACTTAAATTGATATACTATACTCAGATGATTCTACGATGATGATTATGACAGCCGTATTTCGTAATTCCAATCACTTACTATACTCACAAGCGATGTGTTTCAAATTAGGCGATTAATTATTTAAATTCCTCAACGGCGCCGCCTTTGCCAGGTTTGTAACGATGTAGTATTTATGTAAAGTTAAATAAGAGTAATAGGTAAGTGTTTAAATGATCTGTCGTAGTCATTATCGTAGAATAATCGGAGTATAAAAACAACTCAGCTTTTTCCTCATTCATTAACGCACGATAACTAAAGTTATGTTAAAAGTATGTCTTTAATTGTGACATTTGAATCTGTCAAAAAGTGACATAGAATATTTTAAAACTCAGGGTTGGTATTCTCTTAAAACCACACAGTCAGCAACTCACAATATTTTAAACTTTCCGACTTCAATTCGACTAACTTATTACCAACCATTTTAAAAGAAGTTATTTTTTGCGGTTCTGAAAGCAGTTTTTTTGTTTTTGTTGTTTTTCTTCAGGGTTCGTACCAAACCAATACAGGGTTTGGCGCTTGTATGTTTTACCGTTTTTACGACACAACAAAAACTAAAATACTTTGAATAGAAAACGTTTCATGCATGGAGACATCCTTAATTATTTGACTTCAAAATGTCAGCAAATCCGCCGTCATAAACGTACCTAATAACACAAAAAGCAACCCGATATGTATTAAGGTTTAAAAGATACAACTCTTTAAAGTAAGGACGGACGGACAGCGCAGGCATATTTAGGTATGTAGGGTCCCGTTGGATACCCGTCGGGTACGGATTCCTAAAAACTAATCAAATCAATAGTAAAATTTTCTTGATGTTGTACAATAACATTTTCACATCACCTATTCGGAAAGGGGACTTTTCTTCCTTTCGACACTTTTCTGTTCAAGGACATTTTGTTGCCAGTATAAAATATTAACGCAATGAAATATGAAAAAAGTAAGCACATACATACATACATACACATACATAAACTCACGCCTTCATTCCCAAAGTGAGGTAGGCAGAGCTAAAAAATTACCAACAACTTTTAAAACTTGTTGATAATTCTATAACCACACTTTGCTCAATAAGGCTAAGATGTGGCAAGCCCATCGCCTAACAGTACTACAAGCCTTTATTCCCTTAGTCGCCTCTTACGACATCCACGGGGAGACATGGAGTGGCACCATTCTAACCCGGCAACCACACGGGGGCACATAATCGACTACAATTTATTTTTCGTCGTTTAAGTGCATACTATTTGGACATAATCGATAAATCCCTAAGATCTTTTATTTTCCTTATAGGCGATCTGAAAAGCAGTATGTGTCACACGGTAGCAAAATTATTTCCACCTTGGGCGTTCTCACTACGCTCAGGATTGAATTTTAGAATCCCCGCTTCGCTCGGGATTCAATTATACAATCCTTCGCTTCGTTCAGGATTCAATGTACGCCCTCGCCGTAAATATGTCCCTTGTGACACAATCTACTATTGTTTATCAGGATTTTCTTTAATTTATTTATAGAAATATTTGAAACAAGCCAAAAGTTAATGAAGTAAACATATTTCGACTTACAGTGATCATATTAATCCAAATATATTATAACTTTCTCTACGTAAAACAAAAGTAATTTAATTTCAAACAGATTTAAAATGCACATAATTTATTCCCAAATCACTTGCACCACGCGCCAACTGCCTAGGCGTGCAAACTTACGAGTTCAGCCGAAACAGCTCTTATTGCAACGCAGTAACCGTGAGTTTCCAACGGCGGGCCGGTAATGATATGTTGTAGTACTTTATGGCTCTCTACACGGACTGAGAGGACTTGATCGTTGTTTTGTGTTTTTAATTTTTAATTGATTTGATTAATAACAAACGAGTTTGTTTTTAAATGTGGAAGTGAGACGTCGTGTTTGACCGACTGATTGGTAAAGTGGTTGCTGTTTGACTATAAACCTAGAGAACTCGGGGTTGCATGTTCCTCAACTATATTTATTGTACATTTCTCTGAAGCTATTTAGGGAGACTAAAAGATTTTGGGATCCTGTGTTCGTCATAAAGTTTTTAAGCGAAATATTTAATAATAACAGATAAGTGTATTTATTACATGGAATGTTTTCAGGCCTTTATCTAGAGATTTAACCATACGTCCAATTGTTTAACTGAATAACAAATAACTTTATGACGAAAATGCAAAAGTAATAATAATAATAAAGCAAGTATCAAGTGGTGCGCGCGCTATACACAATACATTCGCTGCGACGTGCCATGTGACGACTTAAGCACATAGAGAGCCACGGAGTCGACGGAATATTAAGTTTTTCTATATTTAATAATTTTCGTTAAATATATACTTTTTATGATTAAGTGGTTTAATTGCGTTTTATTTCAATTTGTATTATAAGTTGTTAACTACTGTGACCAGTTTGTAAAAAATATTTTTTGCATATAAAATGTAAGTATTTAAATGTTTGTTGTCATAGATCCTAAAGTCTATTGGAGTAAGTATAGGATTAAATTTTTCAAATTTCAATAAATATAACTAGACATGTGCCTTTTATGTTTTTATTATGTTATGGTTGCGAGAAAATAGTCTTTTATTTTTAGTCTGTTATTTCTTTCTCCTCTTATGAATTAGGTTAATAATTCTAACGTGAAAGTCTAAGCTGTCATTATAACACAATAACATAACTTTTCGCACGTGACATGGCATAAACAAAATGGCGACAGGCCGCAGCCCAGCAGTGGGCAAACAAGTAAAAAACCTTTTTCCCCGTATTCGGAGCGTTTCAGTTATTCGGCTATCTTATCTGGGTTCAGTCCGTGTGTAAATAACTGATAAGCGGTCGTATCGCCACCGGCGCGCGCGCAAGTGCTTCTGAGGATATATTGGGAATATCGATGTTTGTGTTTTGTATCTACAAATAACTAAATCGATATGGGGGTATAATACACTAATTGACAACATTAACGTTTTTGTAAGGTGTTGTGGAAAAATGACATCCTTATAGAGGTTTGCCAATTTTTTTTTTATCTTGATGAATATCGACAATGGCCAAAGTTCTTATTTATTTATTTATTTAAACTTTATTGCACAATACATGTGTAAAAAGTACAAATGGCGGACTAGATAATAAATAGTAGATAAATAAATACTTAAATAGATATACTATATCACATATAACTTTACTATAACTACTAAATTATCGTACTGTACTAATTTTATTAGTCACGTTATTTTTAGTGTCAGATATTTATGGCATTTACTTAAGGATCAGCAGTGTAATGCTTAAAAATAAAAATAAATCATGTGTTGTAGCATATACTACTAAATATTATGAACTGATAAGGCTCCAGTTCATCATTTTTCTTTGCGACTGTCCAGTAAAGTAATAATAATGTTATTTTGTATGTCGCTCGAAATGGTACTTTTCTTAATGTCCGTGCGCCGATAAGCTCCTTCCAGCACAAACTGCTGGGTAAATATCAGCAGCTTAACGCCTAAACGTCATAACCGACAAATACTATTAACATATTAATCACCTACCATCATTACGAACAAAATTTAAATTTGAATCAATGTTATTGTGTTCTTGTTACGCTGGATTTGCATTTAGAATTTATAACAATATTTTTTTCGTGTCTCGTCTCAATAAATTAGTCACGGTTCACAAAAACATTTATTATTTATTTAGTTACATTTGTCTTAGTAACCATTTTCTGGCAATTATAACTACTTTTATCTCAGACCTTTACTATTATGTATGGAATTTTACTAGATTATATTCATATTATTTACCGCGCGCTAGAATAAATGTAGGTTCAAAAATTTCCATTATACATTGAGTGCCACAAATAGGGAAATACATGTATTTTAAACACGCCTAGTACACACATATGAAGACTCATAAACTTAGGTATTTACATGGTTTTGTGTTGTACCTGTTTGTGTGCGATATTGTCATTAAAATCCTTCACTGATATGGTATTATTCTAGAAACAGCTCACTTTCAATTCGACGGCAAACTTCGCCAACATCTACACAAGCAAGAACTTGAGTAAGGTGTCATAATCTTCATCACATATTGTTTTCGTATGCACTTGAGTAGGTATTATATGAACATATTATTATTTATGTATTCTATACATTTGTAGTACCTATCAAGTAGATATTTAATTCATTTTCAACACTGTTTGCAACATGTATTCTGTTAACCATGAGGTTGACTAAAATTTGTACTTTTTACATTAATATGTATTGTGCAATAAAGTTTAATTAAATAAACTTAAGTTGCCTGCTAGCTGTGTCAGGTCGTCCCTTGATATTATTATAGATGTCACTGGGTTTTTAACGACGAAGACTTGACTAAACTGCACTTTGTGTCTAATCGATTTTTAATATATTCCATTACTGAATGTTTAAGACGTATTACCGTTAAACCAACTCATTATCTCAAGTAACAGTGTCACCTCTAGGGACTTAAGTACTTGACATGTTGAACCCTGTAGCGTTTTCTGAGCAGTGAGTCGAGTTATATGTGGTATCATCATCATCATGACAGCCGAAAGACGTCCACTGCTGGACATAGGCCTCCCCCAAGGCTCTCCACTCAGACCGGTCTTGTGCTTCTCGCATCCACCGCTTTCCCGCGATCCCTACAAGGTCGTCACTCCATCTTGTTGGAGGCCTACCCACAGCTCGTGTCCCGGTCCGCGGACGCCACTCAAGAACCTTCTGACCCCATCGGCCATCAGTCCTGCGTGCGATGTGCCCCGCCCACTGCCACTTCAGATTAGCTATTCTTCGGGCTATGTCGTATAAAGCTGCCTAATTGAGAATGCACGCGCTAAAATGACTTTTGTAGTTTCTGACGGGACTACTTAAACTTGCCGGGTAATATTAGCTACGTCGTATTGACAAGTGATACACTTAAGAGAATCACATGCATTTGTATCAACGTAGGAAACTAGGAAAGCGAGGGTCAAATACACTGGTTCTGTAGATTGCTAGTCAGAGTAGCCAGCATATTTTGATCTTTGTATAAGTAGTTCTCATTTAAACTGACTGTGACCTTTTTTTTAATTAGATGTCAAAATCCTTAAAAAATCGGCCACATAAAAAGAAAAATAAGTCAGGACTGTCTCCACTCGTTTCCATTTCGGCAATTATTTACCAAGGCGCAGGGTTGCCAGCGCTTATATTTTAATGATCTTGTATTTAAATATGGACAGAAAAGGTTTCTATGGCGACGTTTGAGATTATGGTCGTTAATATTATTTAGATACCGGCTTTTTAATAACTTAGCGCTCTGTGGGTTAAATAAACAAGTTAAAATGAATTGTGTATTTAAACACTGTTAATTTCGGTAATAATTTAACACTAAATAACTTAAGTTAAGTAATTGCCATTTTACCAAACTCAAGTTTGTTTTTAGTTTAACTAAATGATTGAACTTGAACTAGATGATTATCACGTCCTAATTAAATTGAATCGAAAATTAATTGAATAATAAATTAATAACGTACCTTCTCTCTCATTGAGTAGTGTTTTCGTAACCATGACTTGCAATATGGAAATGCCGATGTCAATAACATATACTTGAAAAAACAGTTTTTAAATCCAGGTTATTTTTCTTTAACACAAAAACACATATTAAACATTAAATAAAACTAAAATAAATAAAAATCCAGCGTCGCGTCTCTACGCCTTTCTATTTCAGCAATTATTTACCATCGTAGGGTTGCCAGCCTTTTAATGACGCATTTGAATACTCTTCGATTGGAGACAAAGACTTTATTTTTACTGGCAATACTCAGATTTGTCAGTGTTTTACCTCTGTCTGTGTGTATACAGCGGTAGCCTCGCGATGCACACGTCACGTATTAACGTTGTGTATATTCTGGCTGTTTGGCATATCGGCTGTTCTGAGAGATGATAGTTAGGGTCATTCTGAACGCTATTGACACCATTGACTGTTTTGTGATATTGTATTTTTTTTACTAAAACCTTTATTAGTTATTACATACATACACTCAGACTCACGCCTTCATTCCCAGAGTAGGGTAGGCAGAGCTACAGAATTACCAACAACTAAAATTTTGTGGATAATTCTGTAACCACATTTTGCACAATCAGGCTAAGATGTTTACCAGCGTATTAGTGGCAGGTAGCAAGCCCATCGCCCAACAGTACTACAAGCCTATATTGCCTTATTCGCCTCTTACGACATCCACATTCTTTATTAAATACTTAATAATACTTTTAGTTTAACTAAGAATTAAAAGTATATACACTATACTAATGAAATTTCGTATTTTTTGACATGCAATGCAATTTGAATTGTAATATTACATTGATGAATAAATAAACTAAACTAACCTATAAGTACAGTAATATTCGAATAAATAAAAACGAATGTAACCTATTCTCTACTTAAAACTAGAATTATTAAATATAATATTTGTGTACACAACTATAAATGAAAATAACCGGTTATTAACCGGTTATTTTCATACAAAATCGGTTAGTAACCGGTTAAGTTGCATTCCCTACATTGTACCCATGATGCTGGCTGCGTTCCTCTCTGGATAGTTTAACCTGTAGTTTTTTGTAATTCTTGAAAAAAAAAAAAGTTCACCAGAAAAACAATTATTTAACATCATGTACAGCCAGTATTGAATAAATTATTAGTGTTTTACCTCCGCAATACCTCGGTTCTTGCCTTGCATTTTGCTCTTTATTTAAAATGTACAGTCGCGAACCGGAATTGTTGAGCCACTTACCCATGTTTCTAATTTAGCTATGTAATGCAAATCGAATAGCTGTCAGCCAGTCGTTGACATCGGTTACTGAATACACGGCTAAATTACGAACAATGGCAAGTGGCTCAACAATCCCGGTTTGTGACTGTACCTTACGCGGTTTTGCCGTTTCACAGACGATATGGCACCATAGCTCATAACCGGGTGAACGGATTTGAATGCGGTTTTTGTCATTTGAAAGGGGGTTTTCTAGCGGTGGTTCTTAGCTAGGTTTCATGGAAATCGATTCGGCCGTTTAACCACCACCATATCGAAGTTTTTTTATCTAATACACTCGCGGTCAAATAATACGGGTCAGAGTGCGTTTATCATACTAAAGAGGCTATTTCGAAGCGTTGGTTCCTCGCCAGGGGGTTCTTTTAATGAAATCTGATGATGGACACCCCGAGCATCGATACAAGACTTTCAGAGTAGCTAGGATACCCAACTGATTGAATCTGCGGTTAACGTCGGAATCGTGCATGTTCATGAAAACATCTAAAATGGCAATAAAATGTAAGGATATCCAAATGCTGACCCAAATTCTCGCTGTGGTGTTAACTGATTGTGCGATCAGTTAGGTATCTTAAGCACTTTTGACCTCCTCTATTGAACCTCGGATTATCCTCCATTAAACCTCACTCAAAACAACCCCTGGCCAGGAACCAAGGCTTCGAAATAGCCTCGTTTGTATGAAAAACGCACTCTGACCCGTTTTATTTGATTGCAAGTGTAGTTATCAACTTGACGGAGTTCTTATAAACCGGCGAGTTTGAGTAGTCCCGTCAGAGCGTACAAAACACATTTTAGCGCGTGCATTCGCAATTAGGCATTTATACTACAGACAGCTTGACTCACTGTACCGAGATTCTACTCTGCAAAACCATATTGCATTTGACTTGTTACCGTATTGTTATGAACTCGGCTGCCATTACTATCTAGAAAATAAGAGCTATTATAACGTTGACACTACGATAACAGGTTAAAAACATTTACCGATTTCGATGAAATTTGGTATGAATATAGCTTTAATTGACAACATTAAAAAAAAAAGCATTATTGTTTTTTCGCGTTTATAATAGCTGGTTAAAAATTAGACTACCCGTATTTCTTGGTTTTTATTTATTTAACTTAAATTCGTCGTTAATAATTTATTAAAGAAATAGTCATTAAAAAGACCGTACATATACAAAGTTAGGAATACTGATGTCGTGTTAGCCTGATATAAAATAAAAATAAAGTAACTTTAAACATAAACAGAACTGACTGTCATGTCAGTCATGTTCGTTCACAAATTTGTTATTTTGCGTAATTTAATTACATACATACATACATACCTTCACGCCTGTAATCCCAGAGTGGGGTAGGCAGAGCTACAGAATTACCTACAACTTTAAAAACTTGGTGATAATTCTGTAACCACATTTTGCACAAATAGGCGTAATTTAATTGATTACGTAATTTGTAGACGCCATTAAAATAAATAAACTGTTTTGCGTAGAATCGAAAGCGTGTCGTTAGAATCAAGTAGGTAATCCGTCAGACAACATGACAGTTGTATATTTTTTTGAATTCCTTTGGTAATAAATGGACTAAGGGCACTATAAGTGTATTCCTAACATTCACAATCCAACTTTTTTTACTGTTTTTCCTAAATATAAAAAAAACTACTGCAGATAAAAATCCAAAGATATTTTTACTGTAAGCAGCAGTGTAAAATCTAGAAATGGTATTTTATTTTACTACCTTAGCACAAAATGAATTGTTGTCAATTGCGGGGATGGATAGGGTCTAATTTATATCTATAATTACTTCTATGCGGACGGAGTCGCGGGTAGGGTGCATCCGTCCGGATTTCTAGACTAGTTCGGACTTTGTCCGGATCTTTTAATTACTTAGATGGAATATAGGTAATAAAAGCACTTCTAAATATAATATTTTTGTATTTCGTGACTAAAACAAGTATGACGAAAAAATATGACGCCATGACAGACAATTATTCTTTTGTTACATTTGACACGCTGCTAATTTGAAACGCGAGTTTCATACAGTTAGTTTGAAACTGGAGCTCAACGTTAAATGGTCATTCGAGAACATAACACCAGACGAATATTGTATATGATACCATTCAAACCCATTTTTTGTGTTGTTATTTCGTAGTGACCCTGCCTACGAAGCTAGCGGTCCCGGGTTCAAATCCCGGTAAGGGCAGATATTTGTGTGATGAACTGATGAGAGCGAATATTTGTTCTTGAGTCATGGGCTCATGGGTATTTATATCATTGTCTAGTACCCATAGTACAAGCCTATAGAGCTTAGTTTGGGGCTAGGTCAATTGGTGTGACATTGTCCCGAGATATTTTTTTTAAGGGTTCATTGTATGTGTATGTACGATTCTTTATTCCACCATAACTTCTAAACGCCGGAGCCGATTTAGATGTGTGTGGTAGCGTTAGAATCCTTTCACCATCCCGGGTGACGTAGGATACCTGAACTGTTAAAATTGAAATAATAATAATGGCAAGATGACAATTATTAATTTTTCACAACACTGCTCGGAAATATGGCCATAGATGCTCTTGTTTGGGGTCACAAAACGTCACTTATAAGGACAGACCAAGAATGTTTTTGTCGGCATTTGCTGATTGGTCGAGAACATTGTTGTCCAACTTTAATAACCAATGAAAATCAATCAATCAATTTTTGTGTCATAGCTCCTTAAAATGAAAAATTGGAATCGACCAATCATAACACACCATTATGTTTCGTAAAATATTAGGTGTATTTTTACTAAAAGATACACAGACTAAAAACTATGTCACTGTTTTTTTTTATGTAATTCAAACTTGGCCCCTAATCTCGAACCACTAGTGATAAAATTACATGGGAGATAAGGCGAAACAAATACAATTTTATATGGAGTTGACATATTCATCTCGAATGTTAGTTTATTAATCTCGAAAGCCACGAGAATAGGGGTCCAGATTTTAAAAAAAGATACACAATTAGATATCGCATGAGTGCGATAAAGACGGGTGGCGAGCAATTTGAAACAACTATTTATCTCTTGCTAACAATAGCGTTCGCTATGGATTGCCATCTTTATCTGTAGCAATATGGCAACGTAGCAACTGCCAGCAAATTGACGACGGGTTTTAAATGCGTTTAGTATGACCATAATGTATCTAAATATAAAATATCATTGTTGAAGATTTGATTAAGATCAGGCTGGGCTATTCCTGCAGAGGGTAAATGTGTCACTACTATAAAGTTAATGGTATTAGAATACCACCAGCGTAACCGAAGCTTGAAAACAATTCTATAATGAGCGTTGCCATTGTAATGACAGTTCTATAACAATCATTAAGGAATGCAACGTTAAAAACCAATTTTTGCTAAGTTTCATCATTGTTTAAGTGCCTAAATTCTATAAAAGGGAGTAAAAATAATTTAAGAACGTTACGAACGTATCATTACGTCCAATTTTCATTACATCGAAATCCATTTCTTCTTTTTTTAACCTCCGACGCAAAAAAGAGGGGTGTATGATAGTCACAAGCCTAACCTAGTCTAACCTACATAATGAATGTTCAAGATTATCCTGAACACATCATGTTAGCAGAAAATAGCGTTCGTTGAAATGAAATTCCATGAATTGATACAATCGTTGAAGTGGATAAAACCAATAATTATGATGGCCCAATAGATTTTAATGAAATCTAGCTTAAAACAACCCCAGCTAAACTACCTTATTTGTATAAAAAACCACATGCGAATCGGTCCACTCGTTTGAAAATAACAGACAAACACACGCACGCATTCGCGTTGAACTTATAACAATTCCCTTTGCCTCGAAGATTAAAGTAGGTATAATGAATAATGACTATGAGACATTGAAATGTTAATGTAAATGTTTGTTAAATAATAATAATGTCAAGTTTAGTGTGCACTGGGTTTTATCTTGTCCTCCGGCAGCCATTTTGAATGCGTACCGTCAGCAAAACAGGCGATTGGTAATACCGATTAAATACTTACCTCGTAAATGTTGCAATTATGGATATCATTGTTAATTGTAATTATGCTAATTAAAAATTAGAAGTTCATTTCGTTTTCACGTTCATTTAACATAAGCAAAGGTTAGTATTATTTACCTGTGTCAGGAATTCAAGAGATTCAGCTTTTCTAATAACAATATCGTGATCACCATTTATAACAGATAAATTAAATTGATTGCTCAATTAATTGTTGACTTAATTAAATATATTAATGTACAGACCATGTTTGTGTACGATTTAATTTTGCAGCAGTCTGTCGACTTCGCTACAACTTCACTCTAATGGCAACGCACCTGTGACTCCTCTGGTGCTGCAGGTGTCTATGGGTGACGGTAATCGCTTTCCATCAGGCGATCCGTCTGCTCGTTTGCCTCCTATACCATAAAAAAAAAAAAAAAAAAAAGTAAATGACCGATATTCCTATCCAATACATCAGTTTTATACAAAAATAGAAACTGTGACAACGCACGTCATTTCTTCATAATCCTTATTCAAAAATGTCATTCAACTATGCCTCGATGACTCAATGTAAGTAAAAGTAAATTTATTTTAAAACCAGCATATTTGAACTCCACTTAAAAACAGTTACTACGTGTGAGGGGGCCAGAAACCGAACCCAACGATAATTTAAGCTATAGCCACATTACATCCCCCTTCCCATGCCACCCCCTAATTGACAACATTTCAAAAAAAAAAAGCATTATTGTTTTTTCGCGTTTATAATAGCTGGTTAAAAATTAGACTACCCGTATTTCTTGGTTTTTCTTTATTTAACTTAAATTCGTCGTTAATAATTTATTAAAGAAATAGTCATTAAAAAGACCGTATATACAAAGTTAGGAATACTGATGTCGTGATCTTAGCCTGATATAAAGTAACTTTAAACATAAACAGAACTGACTGTCATGTCATGTCACTCACTTGTCAATCATTCGCTGCCGTTCGTTCACAAATTTGTTATTTTGAGTAATTTAATTAATTACGTGATTTGTAGACGCCATTAAAATAAATAAACTGTTTTGCGTAGAATCGAAAGCGTGTCGTTAGAATCAAGTAATCCGACAGACAACATGACAGTTGTATATTTTTTTGAATTCCTTTGGTAATAAATGGACTAAGGGCACTATAAGTGTATTCCTAACATTCACAATCCAACTTTTTTTACTGTTTTTCCTAAATATAAAAAAACTACTGCATAAAAAAATCCAAAGATATTTTTACTGTAATCAGCAGTGTAAAATCTAGAAACGGTATTTTATTTTACTACCTTAGCACAAAATGAATTGTTGTCAATTAGCCGCATTGCCGTGCCCCTCGGCTTCGCACGGAGTTTCCCATACAAAGCGGTTTTAATTGAATTTTATGGATACAGCCATTTTTAGTTGTTTATTCTCTTCGTGCTGAATTCCTAATGTACACATATTTCGGTTAAAAATGTTTTAATGCACACTAAAAAGGTACTCGCTCTGACAGGAAAACTTGAGATCGTCTCTCATTAATTCGTTGACGAATTGAGAATAATAATAAAAAACTCGTCGGCATATAGGCACTGGCAAACATAACTTGACCTACGCATATGAAGCGTAGTTTGTGATATCTAACGTGGTACAATGTCTACGAGCTCGGGGTCAAGTTATGCTAGCCAGACGATACGAAGTTACGACACATCGTCATTGCTTTGAAAAAACCTCGTATCTCATATTTCGCGACGTACGATTTTAAACTTAAACGTCAAAAGTATTAAGTTTAAAATCGTACGTCGTAAAATATCGATACGAGATTTTCAAAGTAGTAACGACCTCGTTATTTGCTGTCATTTCTAGTTAGTAAGTATTAATAATTTCCACTGGTAATTTATCTGTCATTATTGTTAATGAATAAATAGTATATCAATCAAATAACGTTGACATATTACTTTTACCTATTTGTTTTTGAATTTTGTTCTACTATGCAAACGATTTTTAACCATTATCTAGAAAATATTGCTCGCAATTTTTGTGTATATTGCACTGATCCTATTAAGGCGAAGCTAGGGCGAATCGCTAGTTCGGGTACCCCAATTAAACGAGCAATGGAGCAATATAACTTGCAATATAGGGGTTTACGGGGGTGAAAAATAGATCAGTCCAATGTCCAAATTAGTTTTAAACCCGCTCGGTCTTCCAAGTAGTAAAGATTGAAACGACATACATAGGTACATACATTAAATAGGCAGAGACCACTTTTTTCCACTTGCTACAATCTTGACAAATTTCTTTCGCTTCTTCAACATTCATACATCGAGTCATGCACGCACGTCGGTTTCGGGTAGGTACTTAAGATTCGGCCCTATTCCAGTATTTCTCCGATTTGATTCGATAAAGTACGCCTAGGGCGGCCCCTTCCGACCCTTCCACTCACTTTCGATCTGTATATCTCTTTAGTCAATCTTCTTTCATCCATCCTGAAACTGACTGAAACGAGTTATAAGAAAATCCAAACGTTAAAAATATTTTAATATTATCTGTGTAATACTAACACTGGTCTGTTTTGCCGACGGTACCGCAACAATCGATTGCAAGACTATATCCGTTGTTATTGTAAGGTGCGTCGTCCACCGGCGGCCGCGGGGATAGTGTTATTACATCGCTTCGTTCCTGCGCCGATATCGTGTTTGACTTTATAGAATTGGGATAGACCAAAAAAAAAACTCATGGTTTTTTCATTCTAATTTGAAAGAATAGGTAATTTTAAGAGACCAATTTCATTAATTTTGTTTTAATATGTTTATTTATTTATACATGATTATTTTAAATTTGATTTTCTAATAAATTACAACAATTAAATGATATCTAATGATAAAAAGTGTTTGTAATAGTGTAATAAAACATACTATTTCAAGCGGTTTTCGCCTAACCCGTAATATACACCTAGGAGGGCTTCAAGCCAAAAACGAAAGTCAAACAAAGGTCAAATATACTTTTGTCAAAATTTCCGAAATAGATAAATATTTCAAAATCTTAATAATGCAGAACGGCTTTAAAACCCTATTCCTCGAAATGGTTTTCAAATTAGAGTAATTTCAAAAACATTAACAATTCCATTCTTTCTTACTCCGCCGCCATTACTGTCGAGTAAATAAGAGCTGTCAAAACGGTGACAATACGATAAATCAAAATCAAATCAAATCAAATCAAAATATTTATTCAGTAAATTGGCCACATGCGGGCACTTTTACACGTCGGTAATGTACAGTGAATCTACCAGCGCTTCGGACAAGACCATCATTGCGAAGAAGAAGCGCCGCAAGAAACTCCAGCAGAAGGTAATTTTTTCAATCATAAAAAACATAATTATACTTAAAAGTAAGTTACATTAAGTAATAATAAGGTAATAAAGTAATAAACAATAAATTCTTAAAACTAGCAAAAATAAAATTATTACAAAATGTAAGGTCAATAAACATTAACATAAAATAAAATAATGACTATGAGAATAACACGACGAGGTCTCTACGTCAAAAGCTATATAACTAGGATAATAAATTGAACAAAAAGTCCTTGCAAGCGTGAACAGACCGGACCCCACAAACGGGTAAGTAATACGAGATATAAGAACTGATAATATAACACTCATAATATATACGCTCACTTTGTATAAACACGTTTAGTATAACGTTCACTGGATATAATGAACGGAAGATATAATTTCAAAATATATATTTCCATACAGTATAACGTTATTAATATATAATATCAATTTATATAACTATTATAAAACGTATAACGTTCATAACACCTAAGATTTAAAAGATATATTAATCAAATTATCTAACATCAAAAAACATAATACACGTATAATATAAATACATGCATATGTTATTTGAAATTAAATTCTATTTTCAGTATAAAAAAAAAATAACCTCGAAGGCCTAGGCGGGAGCTTTGCTCCCGCCTAGGCCTTCTAACCTAACCTAACCGAGTCGGTTCTGCCCAGAGAAGTCTTGCTCGCTCGCTTCGCTCGCTCACATTTATATCATACGATATTATATCTTGTAACACTTATACTAAAAGATAATATGTATTATGATCGCTATATGTCATGTATGTTATACGAACTGAAATTAGTCATTGTGAGTGTTATATTAAAAAATATTATATAAAATGAATATTATATGACTTGACCGTTATTCCTTATAAAAATATTGATTTTTTTATTATAGCTAACGTTCATTATATCTCGTAAACGTTAGTAACATGAAAATAGTTATTATGTAGTTATATCTCGTGGGACGCACCCCCCACAAACAGCACCCGTTCACGAGTATGACGCGTATCTCAGCCATCGCCTCTCTCAACCATGTGATCGGGAAAGTGGCGACCCGATCAACGACGCCGCCGTAAGCAAAGACCTTTGAGCGAGCATGACATGCTCAAGCTGCCGGACAATAAGTAAGAGTAATATTGTGGAAAACAGCTGTCCGGCGAGAAACATCACAGTGTGTTCTCATTTAAAAACTTCTTGTACATACAAGACTAGAAAAGATACAAAATACAAATAGTAAATCACAGTAGACTGACTGAGTCAGTGCTTGAATGCACAATTGGCTTGAAGGCTATGTCACATTGAAACTACTAAAATACATCTTGGTCGTAAGTCATGGGCGTGCGTAAGGGACGCATTTACACCTTAGAGTGAGCAACATATTCTTGCATATCACTCTTACGTATTGCTCCATCCCTTACGCACGCCCATGATCCGCTGACATGTAGAGGGGCCAAAACACGATATGGGTTTTACCCTGTTCAATCGGGGCCAATAGAGGCATATTGCTTTTGGCATGCTATATCGTTTTGTTAATGTTTTTGCTCTGATTTGACTTGAAACCTCTAATTAATAATAAATAGGTCACAAATTAACGTCGTGAGTCGTGACTATGTAAGTGTGAAGTACGAATTATTAACCTGTACATACATACATTCATACACTCACGCCATCATTCCCAGAGTGGGGTAGGCAGAGCTACAGAATTACCAACAAGTCTTAAAACTTGATGATAAATCTGTAACCACATTTTGCACAATAGGCTAAGATGTTTCCCAGTGTATTAGTGACAGGTGGCAAGCCCATCGCCTAACAGTACTATAAGCCTTTATTCCCTTAGTCGCCTCTTACGACATCCACGGGAAGACATGGAGTGGCACTATTCTAACCCGGCATCCACACGGGACAAACCTGTAATATTAAGATATCCTGTCAGAGCGTACAAACAACATTTTAGGTCGTGCATTCTTCAGGTAGCTTAACACGACGCTGCTTGACGACACGCGTTAGCTTAGTAGTGAGCCTGCTTACGAAGCTAGCGGTCTTGGGTTCGATTCCCGGTATGGACAGATATTTGTGTGATGGATGACTGATGTAGATATTTCTCTATATAAATATGTTTATCGTGTTCTAGTACCCTTAGGACAAGCCTATTAGGTAGCCTTATACGTTCGATCGTTTGACAGAAGCCCATCTACTTGAGAATGCACGCGCTAAAATGTGTTTTGTACGCTCTGACGGGACTATTTAATCTCGCCGGTTTATATAAGCTGCGCCGCGTTCACTCGTTCGACCGACAGAACGCCGTTTTTAAGAGAATAACACCCCTGTATACTCCTAAAGCTGTAAGCCAGCTGCGTAGTGGTAGCGGTGGTACCGACCACCGCTGCGCCTATGAACCGACGTAATGGCGGAGAAAGCCGCCATCGACCCGTGACGCTACGATTTCACTTTTGGTGACACTTCATCTTTTAAATGTTATTTATTTAGTTAACGGACCGGTTTTAAATAGCTTTGAAAAGTTTTTTTTGGTTTGGTCAAAATATATATGTTGTGTTGAAATGCTTTTTAGGGACAATCGCACAAACTCGGTCGGTTTGGGGATAAGACAGCCGGTGAAATGACTAGCATAGAGGCGTTCCATGTTAGTCCTCAGGGTTGGCAGTGCATTTGCAGTCTTGTGAATGCGAATGTCTATGGGTCACAGATTCCACTTACCATCAGGTGGCCTGTGTGCTCGTTTGCCTTCACAAGACATAAAAAAAAAACTCAGCTATAGGCGCATTGTGTCACGTCTGAGGCCCTTCTTTGAAAATTGAAGTTCGAAATTACGTTAGCTCCATCTCTTTCACTCGCTATTCGAGACTAAATCGAGAGAAAGGGATGCTAACGTAACTTCGAAGATCAATTTACAAAGTAGGGCCTCAGAGTCATCATACCGGGTCCTTGGAACAGCGTCATGACGCAGTAAGAGAACTCCTGGGGTCCCAATATGGCTGCATTTATGTGGATAAGACCACCGTCAAATATTGTTTCACATTAAAATGTTTAAATAGTTTTATGTAACTAGTTAATTTATGTTGTAGGTAATTCTGTAGCTCTGCCTACCCCACTCTGGGATTATAGGCGTGAAGGTATGTATGTATGTATGTTAATACCATCAGGTGGCCTGTGTGCTCGTTTGCCTTCACATGACATAAAAAAAAAACTCAGCTATAGGCGCATTGTGTCACGTCTGAGGCCCTTCTTTGAAAATTGAAGTTCGAAATTACGTTAGCTCCATCTCTTTCACTCGCTATTCGAGACTAAATCGAGAGAAAGGGATGCTAACGTAACTTCGAAGATCAATTTACAAAGTAGGGCCTCAGAGTCATCATACCGGGTCCTTGGAAGAGCGTCATGACGCAGTAAGAGAACTCCTGGGGTCCTAATATGGCTGCATTTATGTGGATAAGACCACCGTCAAATATTGTTTCACATTAAAATGTTTAAATAGTTTTATGTAACTAGTTAATTTATGTTGTAGGTAATTCTGTAGCTCTGCCTACCCCACTCTGGGATTATAGGCGTGAAGGTATGTATGTATGTATGTTAATTTATGTTCCTATAATCTCTCCTTGGCTAATTGGACGGTTCCCGAGGGAGGAGCGATAGAGGACGGGGACGCGGGCGAAAGCTAGTTGTCAAATAAAATTAAAATATTAAATTCTTAACACAACCATTCTAGACTGGGCTGGGTTACTCCGAAGTGCCTAACACCGCGGGTTCACTAATGTTTGACCAAAAAAATATTGACAAATGGTCATTTGACAAACAGCGTTTCACCAAATGATCATTTGGCAAACGAGACATTTGACAAAAGTATCTTCTTACAAAAAGTCACTTAGCAATTGATCATTTAGCAATTAGTTTACCTATTTCTGGGCAGAAAAAAAAAACAACCTCGAAGGCCTTTGCCTTCTAACCTAACCTATCCGAGTCGGTTATGCCCTGATTCGTCTTCCTCGTAAAATGTAAATTTAACTGTTGATCATTTGGAAAAGTAAGTCATTTGTAGACGACGCGCTGGCCTAGTTGGTAGTGACCCTGCCTACGAAGCTAGCGGTCCTGGGTTCAAATCCCGGTAAGGGCAGATATTTGTGTGATGAGCGCGAATATTTGTTCCTGAGTCATGGATGTTTACTATGTATTTAAGTATATATTTCTCTATACAAGTATTTATATCCTTGTCTAGTACCTATAATACAAGCCTAGAGCTTAAATTGGGACTATAGGTCAATTGGTGTGACATTGTCCCCTGATATTTATTTATTATTATTATTATTTACTAGTAGTAAAATGATCAATTGACTTAAAAAAAATTGTTTGTTAACGTTGTTTGTCAAGTGTAGTTTTGCCAAATGACTTTTGGTCAAACGGCAGGACACCAACACCGCGCTATCGAGCTGGCCGTATATACGACTGTTTAGTATTACTGTTTTTTTATTTATTTAAACGCAGCGGAGCGTCGCTATTGGTTGCCCTTGGCACCGATACCTCGATACAACGTATACCTTGTTCCCACTAAAATTATGTTGCTTATAGATATTATAAAATGAGTTTGTCATGTTTGTGCTGATCTACCGACAGCTGATATTAAGCCTACATTGAGAAATTTTGACACTAGTTTGTATGGTTTTGACGACTTTGCTTTACTGGTATTGTATCACTTTTTACGCGACTGACCAAAAAAGGAGTGTAATGTTTCCAGGGCCTCTAATCAACACGGTAAAAAACACCCCGTTTTCTCGTGGTCCTACTGATTTGTCCTATTAGTAGGACCACGAGGGAACCCTATTTCTGTCTGTCCTACTTCAGTTTTTACCCCTAATTTCAAATCAATAAAACAGTGTCGACGGAGCTCCCCTACCGCGGAGCTCCTATTTCTGGGTGGTTTGGCCTTCCGGGCCTGCTGCAAAACTAACATAACGTATACTATTATAAAGGACGAACATTTTCACAAGCATACATACTAATAGGACTACGAGAAATAGGTCTCCGTCGTGGTCCTACTAATAGGGCAAATCAGTAGGGCCACGAGAAAACGCCTCAAAAACATAATATCGTGTTTGAGCTGAAAATAGCGTGTTGGGCAGATCTTTGACGAGCTTATCCAAAACCGTCTCTTGGTACACTTTCGCATTGATTTTGACCCCTTTTTCACAAAAATGAACTTCAGTTGGCCCGTTATAAGATACACCCAACCATACCATCACTGATGATGGGTGATGCCCATGTACGGTACACAAACCTAAGCGTTATATTTAAATTTTTGAACAACTTGAAAATGCGACTTGGCGAGTGAAAAAGAAACTATCTCGAAAAACGATTAGTATAAACAATTTTTATATTTAAAGTTATTCGTTGATGTCTTGGATGATTTTTAGTATACTCCATACCACTTGACATGTCTTATTCAATAAACAATTTTATAACCTCAAAATTCATAATTCTGGCTAAATACGGCCGTTTTCTGCTGAATAAAGTAACTAGAGACCATATTTTGCACACTATTTTCCTGATTTTACATAATTAATGGTTTTTTATGACAAAATTGTTATTTTAGACGGCAAGGGAGTATTTTGGGGTTAAAAAATGTTCGTCCCATTACTTTCTCAACCTCTTATCTGATCGAATATTTTGTTAGGAAAGTAGTATTTATTTGCCTTGGAACACGAGTGTTTTTTCTATTTAACTATTCGATCAGATAAGTGGTTGAGATTTAAAATTTTGAAATATCGAAATCTACGTGAACGAAGTCACGGGCAGAAAGCTAGCTAGCTATAAAACGTATGTCTTTTCTCTACCGCTTATATATACCTGAGCAACTTGCATCGGATTGAAACAATCGCTGCAGTTTATTGCACTGTTATCGGCTGCATGTGCAATGTGCATGCCAAATTTCAGATCGATAGCAGAAGTAGGTCAAAATTAACTAGATTCTAGCCTGGCGTATCGCTAGGGTTTAATATTCGTGTAACATGGAACCAGGCAGGTGGTTCTTTCTTAAACAACTCGATCTCCAACTCGACGCACCCATTCACAACGAACTTTGGGAGTTTGTCTCGAAAACATACAACGACAACATTTGTTTTTTGTTCATTATTTACCCTATCATTCATTCATTTCATTATTTGCCGTGTGGTTGCCGGCTTAGAGTGCCACTCCATGTCTTCCCGTGGAAGTCGTAAGAGGCGACTAAGGGAATAAAGGCTTGTAGTACTGTTAGGCGATGGGCTTGCTACCTGTCACTAATATACACTGTTCAACATCTTAGCCTAATTGTGCAAATTGTGGTTACAGAGTTATCAACAAGTTTTTGGAGTTGTTGGTAATTCTGTAGCTCTGCCTACCCCGCTCTGGGAATGAAGGCGTGAAGGTATGTATGTATGTATTTACTATATCCTAAAGGGATGAACCAATTTGGACGCCGTTTTTAGGGTTCCGTAGCTCAAAAGATAAAAACGGTAACATTATAGGATCACTTTGTTGTCCGTCCGTCCGTCTGTCTGTCAAGATCCTTTATCTCGAGAACGCGTGGAGGTATCGAGTTGAAATTGAAACCGTATACTCAAGTCTACAGTCCCTTGAAGCTGTGGAAAAATCAAACGTCTAAGTTACGGCCGTTTATGTCGGAAAAAACGTATATTTCGACACTCAAGAAAATCAAAATTTATTGGGTGTTTTCCGTTGACCTAGAACTATGATATTTGGCAAGTAATACCGTCTTATACTACCAGTATACCTAGGGAAAAATCTGAAAACTATAAATTTTAATAGATCCCAAAAAAAAAAACAGGGTTATTAGGCAAGGAACTGCGGTCCAAATTTTGAATTGAGTTAACCATGTCAAAAAGATAAAGATACAAAGATACACATACATACATAAACTCACGCCTTCATTCCCAGAGTGGGGTAGGCAGAGCTACAGAATTACCAACAACTCTAAAAACTTGTTGATAATTCTGTAACCACATTTTGCACAAGTAGGCTAAGATGTTTCCCAGCGTATTAGTGACAGGTAGCAAGCCCATCGCCTAACAGTACTACAAGCCTTTATTCCCTTAGTCGCCTCTTACGACTTCCACGGGAAGACATGGAGTGGTACTATTCTAACCCGGCAACCACACGGCGGATAAAAAGATAAAAGACATTTATTCAGTAAGAAGGCCGCACGGGCACTTTCACACGTCACTTGTCCTGTTTTTTTTAAAAGCTGTTTATTATTTGGTTTGTTTTTGTGTTTCTGAAGTACCCGAAACCGACCTGCATGACTTGATGTATGAATGTGGAAGAAGCGAAAGAGATCTGTCAGGATCATAGCTGGTGGAAGGAACTCTACCAACCCCTCTTGGAAACAAGCGTGATTGAATGTCTGTATGTTTATTCGGGGTGGTTCTTATCTAGGTTTGGCCGTTTAGAGTTATATCTATTAAATATAATCTTTGTCCTAACAAAAGACCAAGGTAATGATATATCGTCGATGATACTGCAAACTGCGTAACTAACACATTTATGATAGAGCAAAATAAACTTTACTGGCTTATTAAAAAGGTGCATTTTGCTTCTTATTTAAAATGTTACTTACGCGGTTTCTCAGTTTCACCGAAGATATTACTTTTTTATAAAGTAAATTTTCAACCTTATCGCCTAACAATAAAGTCTAAAATCTGTTTGTACAGTTAAAACTAATACAAATAGAATATTTGAGACTTTATTACTATGCAGATAAGGTTTATATTTTCAAAGGAAATTTTAAACGAATTCGTTTCACGCTTCTGTGTATGAAGTCTGTATAAATATCATGTTGTTTCAATTACAGTACGGCTTAACTTGCGTTTGCTGTATTCGATTTAGTCTTATTTGATTTGAGTTAAGGTTTGTTTTTCAATACGCTGGCTGCTCTGTGTAACCATAAAATGAGATCCATATAATGTGTGTATATTTAAAGGTTGAGAGTTGAATGTAATGTGGTTGCAACTTGTAAAGTTTTAATATAAATATTTTTTTATGTAATTTGATTCATTAAATTATTATTGGTTCGTTCTTCTTTTTTACCCAAAAGTCGATTTTCGGTTTTTTACATTTTTGAATTATCAATAATTATGGTTTAATTAATGCTTCCTTTCCTGCAGATAATGTTGTGTTCTTTTTAATGTGGTTTATACCAGAAACACTGACAGAGTGACCGTTTTCAGCCGAGACCAAGTTTTAGATGACCACTCTGTCACGGATTTCTACGAAAAAAAATATTTAAAAAAAAACCTGAGTTAGATAGATAAATAAAAGTATAGACGTACATTAAACACGAAAAACATAATTATCAATACTCTAATGAGACGCTTAATAAGATGAGAGACAGGCTATTGTCGGTTAAAAAGAAGAACGACCCAATTAATGGAAGTAAAGTATACTTACCACTTTATTCATAAAAGCACTATAAACCTATTTTAGTTAAAAAATTCACCGTCAATTTCTGTCCAATTCAAATTCTCCTAATATTATAAATGCGAAAGTTGTGTGTGTGTTGGTTTGTAACTCCTTCACCTAGCAACGGCTGGACGGATTTGGATTTAAAAAAAAAACCCGAGAGAATAATGTAAGTATTAGTACCAAGAATGACTAAAAAACCGGCCAAGTGCGATTCGGGGTCGCGCACGAAGGGTTCCGCACCATTATCTATAAAAAATCACGTTTGTTGTATGGGAGCCCCCCTAAATATTTATTTTATTCTGTTTTTAGTATTTGTTGTTATAGCGCGGCAACAGAAATACATCATCTGTGAAAATTTCAACTGTCTAGCTATCACGGTTCGTGAGATACAGCCTGGTGACAGACAGACGGACAGACGGACAGCGGAGTCTTTGTAATACGGTCCCGTTTTTACCCTTTGGGTACGGAACTTACTACTTACTACTTGGTTACTTGTGGGAGGACCTTGTGCAGGGTCCGTCCGGGTTGGTACCACCATCTTATCCATTAACCTACCGCCAAACAACAGTGTTCGCATTGTTGTGTTCCGGTTTGGGGATAAGACAGCCGGTGAAATGACTAGCATAGAGGCATTCCGTCTTAGTCCTCAGGGTTGGCAACGCATTTGCAGTCGTGTGAATGCGAATGTCTATGGGTCACAGTTTCCACTTACCATCAGATGGCCCTTGTGCTCGTTTGTCTTCTCTATGCCATAAAAAAAAATGTAGGAATAATTTACAATAAAAAGAAGCAAAGCCAGTTGAAATCATTAGTCCTATACTCGACGGCTGATTATACTCGGTATCGTGTTCACAAGACTGCAATTAGGGAATGCAATTTCACCGTTTTTGTATGCAAATAACCGGATATCCGGTTATTTGCATTCCCTAACTGCAATGCAATCCTTAGGCTGCGTTGCCAACCCTGAGGACTAAGATGGAATGCCTCTATGCTAGTCATTTCACCGGCTGTCTTATCCCCAAACCGGAACACAACAATGCGAACACTGCTGCTTGCGTAATGTTGTATGGATAATGGTACGGGACGCTTGGAGCGCGTGTCCGGCTTTTATAGCAGCCCTAATCATAGCTGATAACGCTTGCAGCTGATAAGGTTTCTACGATGCTTTGTATTAACAGAGTTTTCAATTCAACATTCAAACAGTTCACCCATATCCGTAAGTATGTCAGAGTGCCTTAGGTTTTAGATAGGCTTCCATACTGGATCATTATCATCATGTCAGCCGAAAGACGGCCACTGCTGGACATAGGGCTCCCCCAAGGCTCTCCACTCAGACCGGTCTTGTGCTTTACGCATCCACCGCGTTCCCGCGATCCTTACAAGGTCGTCACTCCATCTTGTTGGAGGCTTACCTACAGCTCGTCTCCCGGTCCGCGGACGCCACTCAAGAACCTTCTGACCCCATCGGCCATTAGTCCTGCGTGCGATGTGCCCCATTTTGTAGGCATGTTTTGAACAGTAAAAGCTAGCGGGTTCTTTTCAGGGTACCGTAGCCAAAAGGCGAAAAACGGAACCCTTATGGATTCGTCATGTCTGTCTGTCTGTCCGTCCGTATGTCACATCCACTTTATTCCGAAACTATAAGAACTATACTGTTGAAACTTGGGAAGTAGATGTATTCTGTGAATCTTATTAGGATTTTCACACAAAAATAGAAAACAAAACTATACATTTTGGGGGTTTCCCATACTTAGAAACGAAACGCATTTTTTTTTTTCATCAATCCAATACCTGTGGGGTGTCTATGGATATGTCTTCAGAAATGATATTGAGGTTTCTAATATCATTTTTTTCTACACTGAATAGTTTGCGCGAGAGACACTTCCAAAGTGGTAAAATGTGTGCCCCCCCCTGTAACATCTGACGTCATTGTAGAAGACGTAACGAAAGTTTTGGTCTTTAAGCCACAACTACAGATCCCTTGCCATATCATGTGTTTTTTTGCGAATTCCTCCAATTTAACGAACTTATAATTGTCTTCAACATTTCCTCTAGCATCAGCCAAGTAATACTTTGAACCGGGCAGTTGCTTAAAATCGAGTTTAACATAGGTTTCGTCGTCCATCAAGAAGCACCCTTTGAATTTGGTTAAAACTTTGTCATACAACAAGCGAGCTCGCTTTTTAACTTGAAGGTTCTGCTTCATGGTGCGATTTGGCTTCTTAATAGCTTTATAGCTCTTTTAGCCAGCTCGAAGGCGAATCCGTCTCACAGTACTCCGATTTTTTTTTAATTTAGGGGATAGATCGTATCGGACAGCCCTGGATTTCGTTCAACTGCTCTCAACACTTTATTTTTAAGTTCTCTGTCCCTGGCACCCGATTTAGGATTGATCTGTGTCCTTCGGCGGCAAGACAGGGTCTCCTTGTATCGTTTTATAACTCTACAAACAGTACTTTTGTGGAAATTTAGTGCCTTAGCTACCTGCGACCCAGACCACGATGGATTTTCCAAGTATTTGTTCACAGTTACTTTCCTTTTTTCAAGTTTCATTGTCGATAACTATTAAACGCATTGATCAAAGTCTATAATTTTTGCACTATTTAAACATCAAAAGGTTGTTAACAAACCATGATTGTCACTTTTGAAATAAGAATTCTAGAAACATTTTTTTTAAATTCATTTATGCGTGCCAATTCTACATGAACCATGCTTTATATAGTGCATTTCTCAAAAATCGCAAGATACAAATCGCATATAAACAGAAAATTCACGTGAAATAACATCACTCTTTACCGCCTTTATGTTTATGACGGGGAGGAATGCAAGCTTTTTTAGAAAAAAAAAACTTAAGCCATTCCAGACACAGATAAAAAAGTCACGTTTCGAATAAAATATGGATGTATAAGACATGTGCCCTCAGTTTAATATGGCCGTTATCACTTTTTTTAAAGTTACAAACTAGATAACAATGAAATTTGTATGCAACATTGCGGGCTTGTGTAGCGAGCACGCAATGTATTTTGTTTTATTAAACTATGTACCTCGCGTCTCAGTATGGAGTTAGTTATGTCAACATTTCCGGACATTTTTGAGAAAAGTTGTTTATTATTAATTCTGTAGCTCTGCCTACCCCACTTTGGGATTACTAAGCAGTATCTGCAGTATTCTAAAATCAATGACCAAAGCAGTTTTAGTTCTCTTCTCTTAGTAATAAGGTTGATATTGCTACAGGGATTTTATCTGACATACAGCGTATTAGCTTAGGAGGGCAAATTACACGCGTGAAGGTTTATATGATATGTATGTACGTCAAAAAGTCTTGAATATTCCCTATACACGTTGACGAAAGACGTCGTAAAACGTCATAGTTTTTTTTAGGAAGACTGTAAAATTCATGAAAATATTAAACGTACCTGTCCATTTGTACAAGTGTTCATACATTTAGCGGTGATATCACAGGTCACGGCAAGGTCAAATTACAATAACATATATACTAGGGTTACCAGGCGGCTCTGCTTAATAAATAGATACATATCAGGGGATTATCACTCCCAAATTGAGTTAGTCACAAACTAAAAATATCTATATCACTACATAGTATAAAACAAAGTCGCTTGCGCTGTCTGTCCCTATGTATGCTTAAATCTTTAAAACTACGCAACGGATTTTGATGCGGTTTTATTTAATAGATAGAGTGATTCTTAAGGAAGGTTTATATGTATAATACATTCCACGCGGGCGAAGCCGCGGGCGGGTCGCTAGTACTTATTAAAAAAACATTAAAATTGGTTCAGTGGTTTAGCTGTGAAAGCGTTAAAAACAAACAGTTTTCTTCTATCGTCGGTGAAACTGCAAAACGGCATAAGTAACATTTTAAATAAGGAGCAAAATGCACCTTTTTAATAAGACATTAAGGTTCATTTTGCTCCATCATAAATTTGTTAGTTACGCGGATTTGCAGTAGGTATCAGCGACGCTATGTAAAATGTCAGTCAGTGACCTACGTCAATTTGCCAGGTTATACATTTTTCATGTGTCTTTAGTAGGGCTTCCAATCCCGGGATCCCGGGATACCGGGATCCCGGGATCCCGCGATATTTCATGTCTTTTTCAATACCGGTATTCATTAAGCAATACCGGGATCCCGCTCGCGGTATTAAAAATAAAAATGGAAAAATAAACCATTCGTTTATTTATATAGTTTATTAACAAGTGTGTTTCAATTGCTTCGTAACTTTTGTAAGTTACATGTAATGTAAGAGATTTCGATACTCAGCCGTTCTCTGGTCATTGTTTTAGCAATACCGAAAAAAACTGTTGACAATAAGGTTCTAACGGTACTTTCGCTCTGACTGCTGTCCTGCTTATACATATGCCTCGCGTTTGTCTTTTATCTTACTCTACGCTTTGCATAGCCCTTGCTAAAGGGAGTAAGTCAGTTGCCTGCCGGAGTTTGTCGTGTTTGGTCACGTGCCAGTCACATCACGTCACGTGCCAGTAAGTGTTAACCTATCCGACGGCGTCTCTTCTGGTATTTGGAGTGCACTAAAAAAATTAATATCTACAGAAAAATCACCAACCATGAGAATATTAATAGGAAATACTTTAATTTTTACTGGTTTCAATTGTGATTCAATTACAACGATGATTTAGTTTTACGATTATATACATTATATTTGTAACCTGAAAATTAAAAAAAAAAATATTTTATCAAGTTTGTTATTATAAATCAACCAGGTTTTGACGCTTTGTGCCAGAATCGAAAAACGCATTCGCAGAACGCCAGATTCGCATAATGTCAGATTTCCAGATTCGCAGTATACCAGAATCGCAGAATGCCAGATTCGCACGATGCCAGATTTAAGATTCGCAGAATGCCAGATTCGCATAGTACCAGATTCGCATAGTACCAGATTCGCAGAACGCCAGATTCGCAGAATGCCAGATTCGTAGATTGCCAGATTCGCACGGTGTAAGAGTGAAATAATCAATTTCCGTTGCCAGATCTTACGCAATCATTGGTTCAAGTACAGTAGTAATAAAATATACTTTTTCTCAATAATGAAATGATTCAACGCTCTAAAACGACTTGTTCCTGATAAAATAATAGGCAGTAATGTTGCTTAGTAATGTTAGTAATGTTGCTTTATAATTAGATTTATATGGATCATTCCCGCCCTAACGCCGGTAAAGTGATCGTCAACTGATATGGCAAAATGATCCGATAACGGTTCTGTACCTTTTGAGGTATGGAACTCTAATTAATCTTACTCTCTCTATTACTATTATGTGAAAAATAAATCTGGCACTGTGCAAAATCTGGCAATCTGCGAATCTGGCATTCTGCGAATCTGGCGTTCTGCGAATCTGGTACTATGCGAATCTGGCATTCTGCAAATCTGAAATCTGGCATCGTGCGAATCTGGCATTCTGCGAATCTGGTATACTGCGAATCTAAAAATCTGGCGTTCTGCGAATCTGGCGTTTTTCGATTCTCGCACAAAGAGTCAAAACCTTTTTTTAAATAAAAGGATATATCGAAATTAATCTGCAAGTTTTATTTTTAATAAAAACTCAATTTTTATTACTTTTTCTTAATACCGGTCCGGGATCCCGGGATCCCGGTATTGGATAACGAATACCGGCATCAATACCGGTATTATGAAAAGTCCGGTATTTGGAAGCCCTAGTCTTTAGTAGTGTCCCGCCGGGATATGTATAACACGTAGTGATGGGCCGTGGTAATATTCCCGTTACCAGTAAGTTTCCGTTTGGGAATATTCCCAGTAAGTTTCTAATGTTACCAGTAATATTCCCAAAAGGTGGGAATATACTATACTGGTGATTTATATGAGATTTAATGATTATATAGTTAGTTAAATAAGCAACATGCATAGATATATTCCTTTCTCTTTTACACATATCACCTTTTTTCTCTTTCACACAAACTTCTTATCTGAAATGGCACAAACACAAAGGACTTAGTTTTGCCCTTGACTCGACTCAGTGCACGTGCTTTTTGTGATTATAGTGAAAAATGTGATAATGATTACTAAGCTTAAAAAAATCGTTTTTCATGAAAAGAGGAAAAACATTTATTCACGCCAAAATTACACAATCTAAAAATGTAACAAAATTAAAAAAATACAGTAAAACAAATTCTTAAAACTAAACTTAAAACCTAGTGTTACCTCCCCAAGCCCTAATTACAGCCACCATGCGATCCTTCATTGACCTCACCAACGTCACGATTCGTTCTTGAGAAATGTCACTCCACTCCTTGACGACGGCGTCCCGAAGCTGTTCAAGGGTAGCAGGGGCAGTATCACGAGACTGCACCCGGCGTTTCAGATCATCCCAAAGGTGCTCTATGGGGTTCAGGTCAGGACTTCTCGCTGGCCACTGCATCACGGGGATCCCAACCTGATCCAGGTAGTCCCGAACAATCAACGCCGTATGAGAGCGGCCGTTGTCATGCATGAATGTGAATTCAGGCCCGACAAAACCAGCATACGGGACCACGTGGTACTCCAGGATCTCTGTGATGTACCGATGAGCAGTCAGGGACCCCTGGCCACGTCCACCTCCAGTGCGGGAGACGCACACAAGGTCGGTTTTGCCCTGGATTGAAATTCCGCCCCAGAACATGCAGGATCCTCCTCCGTAGCTGACGGTTTCTTCAAAGCAGGCTTGTGAGTACCGTTCTCCCTGCCTCCTGTACACTCTTCTACGCCTATCGTTGCAGAAAAGGCATACCCTCGTCTCGTCGGAGAAGAGGACAGACTGAAGTCTGACTCGCCTATGCTCTGCTGTCAATTTGGGGCCCGTAGCAGCCCTACGAGGCAGGATTTTCTTCTCTCGCAGCTTTCTTCTTACTGTGGAGACGCTCACCGACGTCCTCCGAGCTGTTCGGAGCTGCTGTTGCACCTCAACAGCGTTAGAGAATCGGTTACGCAAACACGTTGACACAATATAGCGGTCGTCTCTGTCGGAAGTGAAACGTCGTCTCCCAGATCCACGCTTCCTGATGTAGCTTCCAGTCTCCTGGAACCGCTGGGATACTCGTTTCACCCGGAAACGGCTTATGTTGAGTTGTCGAGCAACATCAACCTGCCGTAGTCCTGATAACAGTAGTGCTACCACTACCACTTGAGCTGCTTCTTCTGCCGTGATATCCATTTTTCAGAATTTTCTCTTACTGGAGCTGTTCAGGTGTGACTTCTGTGATGTCTGGATAGCAAATTACCCATAATTCATTTTTACCCACCCTTTTATTCGTGTTCAGGGTGGCACAAGTAGTGAGTCCTCTAATGAGTTTTCCATCACTTTTTTTTAAAGACCCTAACGTGTCGTGATCATTGTTTTTACGAAAAAGAACGATTCGCGTTTTTAAAGTTGATTAACTGTGCTTTCAAATGATACTAATATTGGTAGGGTACAATAAATAAGTTAAGAGCTTTATTCGCTTGAAATCAAAATTTCAAAAGGTGCGATTTTTTTGACGCCGTGTGTATTTGTATAATTAAACTGATTTTCCGACTTTTTCTTTCATTTCGATCGAAACTAAGATGTTTTTACCGTGATTTAAAGTGTACTTGGCCATAATTACACGGTGGGAATATTCCCAGTAACATTGGAAAAATACCTGGTAATTTTGGGAATATTCCCGGTAACATTGGGAATTTACTTTCTGGGGGGGAGCTCCGTATTTTTTTTTATTCTAAATTGTTCCAATGTTCACCAAATAAGCATAAAACACAAAAAAAATATTACTTTATAATTCAGTTTTTCTATATTTCCCTAAATTTCCAATACTTGGAAATATTACTGGTAACATTACTGGGAATATTCCCGCCATGGGAATATTCCCGGTAACGACCCATCACTAATAACACGTCTAATTTACGTAATGCCCACCAGCTAAACAATGAATTTCCTTTTCCATTCATTATAAACAAATAAACCTCCGATATTCTAATAGAAATACTATCAACCCTTGCTCCGCTGCGAACGTAATTCGATATAAAGTAGTATATATTTATAATAATAATGTGGCAGCTACTTACCGCGCAAACCCTTCTTGTGCGAGCGAGATAGCTGTCACAGGAAAGGCGTGGAGCCAATTGTTTATTATTTTTTACTAGTTTTTGTTGAACTTAACGTATTGAAATTTGGGTCTATTGCAATTCTTTCTTGGGAAAGAAAAAATCGCAAACAAGAATAATTTAAAGTTAAAAAAAAACTTTGTGTTAAATTTGCTATTTATTTCCAATATTTAAGGTAATTATTGGAAAGGCCTTAATGTGATAATCGTTTTTTCCACTTTATATAGTCCGTTAGTAAAAAATATAACTGTTTCCCGCGAAGTTGTTTGTCGCTTTATCCTCTGGAACTGTGCAATGTTCTGTTATAAGAAGTACCCTAAGCCCGATTTATAAGCACAAATACAGTGGCAAGGCACAAGGACAGTGAAGTAAAAAATTTGAAAGCTATTCTGTTTGGATCCACTGGCAAGGCAACTTGACTCTCTACTGTCCGACCAGTTAACACTACTGTACTGTCCACTGGCACTGTCCACTGTCCGTCCACTGTCCTTGACCGATGTATTATCTCCGTAATCAATTTATTTAGATAGAATCTGATCAGCGGTTTAAGGAAAACAAACAGCCCTTACGCCAATGACAAAGAGTCTATTATTGCCTAATCCGCGCGCCTTATTATTTGTATCTTGCAAGTTGTATTTTCTCGCTGGTCGCTCAGTGCGTCTCTATCGTTACAGTCTAGAAAGAAAGGGAGATCCGAGAGACAAACAGCCAAAGTTACTTTCGTTTTCCGTAAAAACTATGATAATTATATTTATTAAATGTGAATAAATATTGGTTTTCCTTGTACAGTCGAGTTCATAAATATGTGTACACTTTAGTACTTTGTCACTTTAATCGCTGTTACAATATTAAATAAACAAGGTACTAAACTTGGTTGAGGAAAAATAATATTTTAAATTAATAGCCAGTCAAGTTTTTTTCTGAAATATGTCTTTATAATGTCACGATTAATGTAAGGATTTATAAAATACTAGTGCCTCGTCCCGACTTCGCTTGTGTTGAACAATTATTTGTACTTATTCCATGTCCATCTGGAATAAAATACCTTTGAAATGGTAAAAATAACAATTAAAAAATCCTTTCCTATTTATTTATTTATTTAAACTTTATTGCACAATAAAAGAAAAGTATAAATGGCGGACTTAATGTCTTAAGGCATTATTTACCAGTCAACCAACTGGCCAAACCGAAACAAGTCAAAGGTCGGTGCTTACTTTAATCAGCTAAACATAAACCTACTGATGGAAATAAGAAAAGAAAATGGCAAAGAGTAGACAAAGTACAAAGTAACAGAAGCTTCGCTTGTATTCCTATTAACGGTAAATTATGTGTTCACATGGCACAGATCGGACGCCGTAGGTACCTTTTCTACCTATTTGGCAAAAAACACAAAAAAAAAACAATAAAAAAAGTTGTAACTACTCATTGGACGTTTTGTTCTGCAGTGAAAAAATATCGGCTGCGCGCATACTTGTGTCAGGGTTGCCACTGAGTTGTTGTTATTATTATTTTATGCGTGGCTCGAGTAAAAAGAGAAGTCTAGCCTGTTATTCATAAACCTAATATAACTAAAGTATGCTTAGAACTTGATTTGGCGTACTTTAACTTTACTTTAAATGTAGGTTTATTGTACGCTTATGAATACGCTATATTTGATTTAGAAGAGAGAACGTTCAAGGCTTAAACTAATACAGCGAATATTTATTTTTTCGGATGGATGGAAGATGGACGACTAAAAAAGGTCCCGCTTTTTACTTTTGATTTGTATTAATCACTAGGAAACCGCCATAAAAACGATCCATATTTAAGCCCCATGTGGTCCCCTGTTTTTTATTTATTAGTAAATATACAAATGCCTATCATCAATTTGTTTAAACTGATAATTTGATTGTTATGTACTTGAATAAACATTTGTTTACTTTTTTTTTTTTTGTCATACCGTCAGCACATAAACATTACAAATTGAAATAGGTACATGTATAGACGGTAAAAATTAAAGTTTATGCGCCAATAACAGGCACGCGCCAGCGATCATTGACTATTAGGTACTAACACTAAAACAACTAATCTTGAATAGAGATACATACATACATTAAATCACGCCTGTTTCCCAGAGGGGTAGGCAGAGACCACTTCTTTCCACTTGCTACGATCTTGACAAATTTCTTTCGCTTCTTCAACATTCATACATCGAGTCATGCACGCACGTCGGTTTCGGGTACTTAAGATTCGGCCCTTTCCCAGTATTTCTCCGATTTGATTCGAAAAAGTACGCCTAGAATAGAGATACAATAAAAAAATACATACATACATACATACCTTCACGCCTTTATTCCCAGAGTGGGGTAGGCAGAGCTACAGAATTACCAACAACTCCAAAAACTGGTTGATAACTCTGTAACCACAATTTGCACAAATACATTCTGAAAAAAAAAAAAAAAAAAAATATGCTAAAAGGGTTAAGCTAAAAGGGTTAAAAAAAATATTTATCAAACACATTGTTGACGAAATAACATGCTAGAATGAAATAAAAATTAATGCAATATATTGTTAAAGCAGCGACTCGTCGCTTCGTTTTTTTTCTTTTGTAACACTTACATAAACCAAGATTTATTTATTAATTTATTATTTATTTACTTCCTCTGGAATCACTCTATCTATTGATGAAAACCGTATTAACAAAATCCCTTGCGTAGTTTGAGAGATCTGAGCGTACATACAGACGGACAGACGGCGGGAAGCGACCTTGTTTTATACTATGTAAAGATTACATTAATGGATATTTCATTGAGACGTTAAAAAAACGCACGGGTACTTTTACAAGTCATAAATCTACCAGCGCTTCACAAGAGACCACTGCCGAGAAGAAACGCCGCAAGAAACTCAACAGTCACTCGTTTTTTAAATATTGCTTATAAATAGAATAATATTAATAAATAACATAGCATTATATAAAACAATGAATCTCACATAAAACAAAAAAATAAATATATTCATGCGTAGTTGAGCAGGAAAATGTGTCAAAACTCACAAGAACTAATAAGTAGTAAAAAAAAAAAGTTTTTTTTTTTAAATTAACCTTACTTACCTATGACGGTGCAAGACAACCCACATAAAAAAAATCGATACATTATCCTACAGAAACCGTGAAAACGTTAAAGCCTCGTGCGTTGGCAGCCCTGTGCCCCCAGTTTGCTTCGTTTGCTTGCTTTACTTAGCGCGCTCGCGCCGCAGAACGCCGATACTGAACTCCGCAGCGCTAATTTCACTTCCGCCCGTATCATGTTTTTACATTCGTTTATATTTTGAATGTTGTGTTCAATTGTGTTTTTAATTCCGATTTAGTTTTGTCGTCTTGTTTTTATGTCTGTGTTATGAAACAAAAAAGGTTTTTTTAATTAGTTACAAACATACAAAAATACAGATCTAGTATCTTTACAATATTAAAAAAAAAAAACAAATAAAAATGGTAACTACATATATTAAATTAACAGTATTTAGTCTTTAATAACATAGGTACTACAATTAAAAGTTAAAACGAAACTTATTTAAATTATTATTAAACTTATCTACTCAAATTAAAATAAGACTAAGCTACTCAAATATTAAAGATGTAAATAATAATCACCACTATAAAAAGAACACCCCCTCTAACAGGTCCGCTCGTAGCATGGTCTCTCTGGATAGCTAGCCCAATCCTTTGCGAGAGGTAAGCACCAGCTCTAGGATCTCCAGAGGAGTCTATGAGCCGGGATGACAGAGCCTTAATAAAGCTTTTCATATCGGCTGACCAAACTGTCCAAACATCCTTACAGAGGTTTCTCACCCCCTACAGCAAGTCCAATTACCACGGTTTTTCAATATGTTGAAGTTATTATGAAAAACTAGATCCTTTTTTTTTTAATTTACATCTCATATTTTCTTACCAAAAACGTACAGACCTAGTTTTTTTTTCGATGATTATGAACTACAAGATATTAAAAAAATCGGTAAAAAAAAAACAGGTTTAAGGGGAGAAAATGCTATCGTATTTTGAATGGACATTTTTGGCTTCACATCATAATCCCATTAATATGTAATATAATTTATTAATATTTATAATATAGTTTTACAATGAAAACTGCTTGAATAGCTATATGTAGGTATATCAATAACCAAGATATAAGCCAACAAAGTTTTGTTCCTATCTTTCTAGCAAATCAGAATTTAACATGGAGTTTATATGGCCGACCTGTTACATTGCATTACAGTGCATGTCGGATCTCTGTGTCTCATGCGTATTTAATTTTATTTTCAAGTTTATTGATCTCTTTTAAAAAACCCAATTGTAACTTATAACCATACATGAACTGTCAGTTTATCTAATAAAAAAAAACCCTAGTATAGTCCAGCTCCGTCCTTATGCGCGTGGGCCGCCAGTAACATTTCGTAAGCGACGCGCGACGCCGGATTCCGCCCGTACAGCGTGACCGCTCACCTTGATGCTTTAGCAGCTAACTAGAAACGGATTTGATACTTGTGTGTATGTAAAACTCTTTATTACACAAAAATATTTTTTTTTTTTTGTTATGCCAATGTGGATTTTAAAACGTTTTCATATGTAGGTAAAAGATTAAAAAAAAGATACATGCCTTCTCGCCTTCATTCCCAGGGGTAGGCAGACTACAGAATTACCAACAAATCTAAAAACTTGTTGATAACTCTGTAACCACAATTTGCACAATTAGGCTAAGATGTTTAACAGTGTATATTAGTGACAGGTAGCAAGCCCATCGCCTAACAGTACTACAAGCCTTTATTCACTTAGTCGCCTCTTACGACTTCCACGGGAAGACATGGAGTGGCACAATTCTAAGCTGGCAACCAAAAAAAATAAAAAAAATAAGATAAAAGATGTTTATTCAGTAAGAAGATAAAAGTTTAAAACATGTTCCAGATACATGCTCGCTTTTGTGATGTGTTTTATGTGTTTTATGACTGTATTTACAGTCTGTGAGCAATTAGAACAGCCTTCGGTTTAGTACTTCTCTCTCACTCGCTCTTAATAAGGTCGTATGAGAGCGAGTGAGAGACAAGTACTAAACCGAAGGCTGTTCTAATTGCTCACAGACTGTAAATACAGTCATAAAACACATAAAACACATCACAAAAGCGAGCATGTATCTGGAACATGTTTTAAACTTTTAACTTGAAACATTCGCTGTTAAGTCTTACCCACACAGCAGGTGTTGGCCGCAATTAGGGAAAGGAAATAACCGGTAATAACTGGTTTTAACCGGTTATTTTCATACAAAAACGGTTAATAACCGGTAAAATTGCATTCCCTAGCCGCAATGCCTAGATGCGACGTTGCGCGCATTATATTCGTGTCTTCAAGTGTACTAACTTCTCTACATATCGTCGGTGATACTGCCAAACCGCGTAACTAACAAATTTACGATAGAGCAAAATAAACCTTACCGTCTTATTAAAAAGGTGCATTTTGCTCCTTAATAAAAATGTCACTTACGCGGTTTTGCAGTTTCACCGACGATATGTAGTGTAAAATTAGTTTCCGCCAAAAATGCAGCACGCAGGTTTCCTCACATGCGCTTAAGTTAGAAAAACTCATTGGTGCATGGTGACCGCGGGGGTTCGAACTCGGTACCTTACGAGTCGACCCCCTAAGCCACGAGGGCGACGCTCCTTAAGTATAGCTTTTCAACTCGACTTAGCTGTTAACCGGCGAGATTAAGTAGTTCCGTCAGAGCGTACAAAACACAATTCAGCTCGTGCTTTCTTAATTAGGTAGCTTGACACCACATACGAGTCTTACCTCACGAGATCTTAGCTCACGTTGTTCAAATTTCAGCGGAATCTTTCAAAAATAACCATTCCATTAACCTTCCGCCAAACAGCTGTGTTTGCATTGTTGTGTTCCGGTTTAGGGATAAGACTGCCGGTGAAATGACTAGCATAGAGGCATTCCATCTTAGTCCTCAGGGTTGGCACTTGGCAGTGCATTTGCAGTCTTAGGATTGCATTGCAGTCTTGTGAATGCGAATGTCTATGGGTCACAGTTTCCACTTGCCATCAGGTGGCCTGTGTGCTCGATTGTCTTCTCTATGCCATAAAAAAATGATATAACCCGTTCAATTGCCTTCTTAACCGCCTATTCACCCGACTTTAACCGACTTCAATAAATAGGGGTTCCTCATATATTTTTCATACTTACGACTAAGTTAAGTAACCGCCGCATGCCGCAGAACATGCGGAGAACCCTTAACGCGATAGTTTACCGAGCAGTTTTACACAATGTTTGAACAATTGTTCCTTTGTGATGGCAATGCCAAGCGCGTGTTTACGTTCTGAATATCCATACGCGCAAATTAAAGTCGTTGCGTGACGATATTTCCGATGGTAACACCAGGTAACGCCTTTGTCTGACGACGCGGTAGCCTAGTCGGTAGTGACCCTGGCTACGAAGCTAGCGGTATTTGGTTCGATCCCGGGAAATATTTGTGTTATGAGCATGCGTATTTGAAAAGAAAGAAAAAGAAAAGAAAAGAAATTATTTATTCGTAACAAACATTCATCATCATCATCATCATCATGTCAGCCGAGAGACGTCCACTGCTGGACATAGGCCTCCCCCAAGGCTCTCCACTCAGACCGGTCTTGTGCTTTTCGCATCCACCGCATTCCCGCGATCCTTACAACACACATAAAGAATTTTGAAAACATGCACAGTTTGTCACGAAATGGTCCCAACTCAGCGTGATGCTGGCAGAGCCGGCGCTGGTCTTCCGTTGCGACCATTTGGTGAAGTCACGGCGCAATGACGCCACGATCGCACACGCATCAAACAACAAACCACAAAGACACTGATATAAACAAAATTAAAATAAAAAGAAAATGAAGACACAGGCAGATCTTGAGTCTTGGGTGTTTTCTATGTATGTGTGGGAGGACCTTGTGCAGGGTCCGTCCGGGTTGGTACAACCATCTTATCCATTAACCTACCGCCAAGCAGCAGTGTTCGCATTGTTCTGTTCCGGTTTGGGGATAAGACAGCCGGTGAAATGAATAACATAGAGGCATTCCATCTTAGTCCTCAAGGTAGGCAACGCATTAGCAGTCTTGTGAATGCGAATGTCTATGGGTCACAGATTCCACTTACCATCCAGGTGGCCTGCGTGCTCGATTGCCTTCCCATGCCATAAAAAAAAAGCACCAGAAGCCGACCTACGTGCATGAAGAGATTGATGAATGTAGAGGAAGCGAAAGTTGTATGTTTAGACCAGTGCACCTGGCGTTCCATAGTCTCTGCCTACCCCATTGGGATACAGGCGTGAAGTTATGTAGTACTTACACTCCAAGGATCATTGTCACACTTAAGAGACCAAGTTTAAAAGTTGTTCTTAAGCATGGAATCACCACTTGAAAGATATTTTCGTCACACCCAATAATTCATTCGCGTTTGAAGAACATCTTTTCACGCTGAAGAGTTTTTGACAGTTTTTAGGGTCCCGTACAAAAATTTAAAAATGGTTCATATGTCGGTTCACTCGTGCGTCTGTCTGTCTGTCCGTTCGTCTGTCACAGCCAATTTGCTCCGAATCTACTGGACCAAATCTGAATGGATCCAAATGAAATTTGGTAGGATTGTGTAATCCTATGACCCTAACACAGATGTGCAAAGTAAATAAATTGATTTTAAAATAAGGGTCATTTTCGAGGGACACATTAGGAAATTTAAAAAAAAGTTTTTAATTACGGACTCGCGCACCAAGGTTCCGTATTTAAGATAATATTTTAACGGCAAAAGAATATACTCATTTTGTTATTAATTTTATCTTTCTATGCATTAAGGTTCATTTTGAATAAATGTCTAAATTTTAAAACAGAATTTTATTCTTCCTATAACATCAGGTTTTTTTCAGGGTACGATATTTTTTTGTACATTTTTGGCCATAATTCAAAAAGAACATCACAGAACATTTATTTTTTTTTGAAATCTACAGATTGCGTCCTTTCATATGATACCCCGTCTGCTATAATCAAACCACTTAATAGAAATAGGCGTGATTTAATATATGTAAACCACTTAAATTTTTTAACCCCCATTCTAGACCCCGTTTCAATTATTTATAAAATGAATTTCCTTTTTTTTACTAAAAACAGATGCAAGTTAAACTATGCCATATTTCAAGTTGATAGCATTTGTAGTTGCAGAGAAAACCTTCTGTGACATACAGACAGACAACGAAGTCTCATCATAAGGGTTCCTTTTGACCATTTTTGCGAACCCTAAAAAGATGGTGGTAACGAACCATACAGACCATCCACTATACATACAATGATCTGAATCGTTAGTGCCCACTGCCCACTGCCCACCGGTGGGATATGTCCGGACCGAGCCCTCTTAAACGCGCAGTATCGATTCCGTACTAATAATAGAACGGGTGGTGGTATAACTCACTAGCGGCAGCGGATTCTAGTGACGCAAATCAGGGGACTATGTAACACCAATTGACCTAGTCCCAAACTAAGCTCTAGGCTTGTACTATGGGTACTAAACAACGATATAAATACTTATATAGAGAAATATATACTTAAATACATAGAAAACACTAATGACCCATTTTATTTTTTTATTATTTTACACACTTACCGGAATTCGAAACCGGGACTTAACAGTAGAACGTACGTTTAAAAAATAGGAAAGTATTATATTTAAATCCCGACAAGTAAGCCAAATGATGTCATGGCAACAACAACAGTTTTATAATGAGCGGTGTCATTTTACTCGAAGGTTTATAATAACTAGAGTTTGGAGTTTTGGCAGCAAATCGTAGTTCTAGAATCCATGGAGTCCCTATTTCCTAATTATTATTATACTGCCCTCCTATGAAAAAAAGGCACATCTACTATATGAATAGTATTGCACTTTCAACCTTATTATAACCTATGAGAGTTTAGTATGTTTCTATGAAATAATTGCACCTGCGCGTTTTCTCCGTAGCAGGGTAGTACACGTGACCAGGGTTCGGAGTTTTCATAGCACGGTAAGACGAAAGAGAGCTGTGGAGTCGACACGTTAGCATTAAAAGTGAACTCTTATTCATACTCATACTCATTCTTTTATTTAATTCCAAAATGATTTTAAAGTTAATTTTAAACTAAATAAAAAAAATATTTACTGGTAGAGAATGCCTTAAGGCATAAGTAAGTTTATCGTTGACCCATAGTACAAGCCTAGAGCTTATTTTGGAACCAGCTCAATTTGTGAGAGATGTATAGAACAATATTAACAATTTCAATCCTATTTTGGTCTAGCTATACACTCCCGGCTTTGCTTGAGTCGTATTTGTGTATTATACACATATTTGCCATCAAGTAAAAAAGGCATGAAAAAATATTAAAAACAATGGATAGACAGAAACAGTGACTTCGCTTTTCGTTTTTTTTAACGTTATCATATGTAGGTATACTTACATCACCTAATTATGTATCCGTTTCCTTAAATCTAGATCATTAAACTTTATAAAGATGAAATCTGTCCACTGCTGGGCTCGAGGCTTTTATCACCCAACAAAAACCATATTTGGACAATAAGCAAAAACCAGGACAAAAAAACCAAGGATTTCTAATCTTCAAATTGTATATAAACCTACATATATTAATATTTAAATTAACTCAAGCTAAAATAAACTTTATGCCTATGCGTTACAGTTGAATTTTCCCCGGTGCGAATACGCCGGGTTCTGCACATACACCCTTTTGAATTCGTTTAGCGTTCAAAACTTCGTGAACTGTTTTGTAGTGCGCGTGAATCATCTTGAAACTTGAATTTTTTCGAAGGTCGATTTTAATTATGTATTTTTTAAATGGTAGATGTGGATAAGACATTGTTATTTATAATGTATTATGCAAGTAATACTATATAACAGGCTTACATAAGAATAGGTTTTTATGTAAGGTGGAAAACCAAAAAAGCGCGACGTTGTTTCCTTACCTTAAGGGTCGGAATTATGCATGACTTCATAGACAATGAACAGTAAACATGCAAATTATAAGTAAAATATTTTTCTAAAACTCAATTTAATACTGAAATGTTTTACCGGAATTGATGTTTCTGTAGTGTATTAAACAATTGATTAACGTCGACACAGATATGTAAATATTCAAGCTCGTTTTAGTAGTTTTTTTGGAGTATAATTTGCCTTAAGGATATTTGAGCCGGTGTAAAGGATAAGGAATATATTTTCTCAATAAACAATACACTTATTAATAATTATTATTATGTCATAGTGACGGCGCGCATTGTTATTTCATTTATTTACAAAACTGTACTTTCTGACTTGCTGACTAATTCTATTGAATGACAGCTTTGTTGAATTGTATTATGTTTCTTTAATTGGCAATGGTTATTACAAGTAAACATTTAGGAATAACATTTATTATAAGGCTACGTTTTATAAAACCGTGAGTAAATTGGTATGAAGGTTACATCATGTCATGTAAATGTATGTGTTTAAAATTTAACAAAAACTAAAAATAAATTGAAACACTAAACTTATCTACAAACGCGAATTTATCCCTTTAAGATATATTTTCCATATACCCTTTGAACGATTGAGAAATAAATGAAAACACCGGATGGAAGATAAAAACAACGTATTCAACTGCAGTTCTTTATGAAGTCAAACCATGTGACACTGTCATTGTTTTTATTTTTTAATGAACTGGTCTAGTTCTGACTAGTCTCCCACGTGGCGCCCTTTATCAGTTGTACAAAACGTTACGTAACGCAAGTATCAAGACGGTCGCGTCCGCGCCCGGCTCTCATCTTTCACCGGCGCAGAGACGGACTGCTAAAGTTGGCTTTACTTTATTTTTTATTGTAATTTAATAAATTAATATAATTAATTTATGTTTTTTTAGAGATTATAATCGTATTTTTACTATTGTGTAAAATGTTACAGTTGCTTGAGATCTGGTTTAAGCAGTTAGGTTGTCGTGTGTTATTTTTTAAACTTTCACATATTAAATATACAAAGTTTAACATTATGCTTGAATAGTCACTTTCGTATATAAAATTTAATATAATATGAGAAAATAGGAATATAAATTGATATGAAAAGGGTTGGTGATTGGGTTAGCTTAGGTTATGTTAGGTTTCATTTTAAACCACTTAGGCGTGTATTAAATATGGCGGCTCGTCCCGATTTCGCTTGTGTTATACAATTATCCATACATAATGTAAACCCTATCTAGAATAATGAACCTTTCGAATGTTATTTATTTAAAAATATAAACAGAAACTTACAGAATCCTCTTTCTTTCTTCATAGTAATAATGATTGGTTTATATTTTGCAATTTATCGCAACGCAGTACATGGCAAAATATCAAAATAATGTTTTGACAACGCTTTAGCCTAGTTGGTAGACACTAGTCACCCTGCCTACGAAGCTAGGCGGGTTCAAATCCCGGGGCAAATATTAGTGTGATGAGCGCGACTATAAGTTCCTGTATCTTTGATATTTTCTATGTATTTAAGTATTTATTTTGTATATAAGTATGTTTATCGTTATCTAGTACCCATGGCAAAAGCCAAGAGCCTAGTTTGGGTCTTGCAAAGATTGCCCCTGAAATAAAAATTACGAATATTCTAGATCCTTGGTCAATTTTGATGTGTGTAATATCATTATAACGATCAAGAATAACAATTAATAATAATAATAATGTAGCCCCGAGTGCGGCCCTGCGCCCCCGCGCGCCCCGCGCCGCCATTTCGTGTTATTGAGAATTTATGTCGCTAAGGCTGAGAGCACACTGGCAGCGAACACCAATTATAATAATATATTATTTGCTAAATTTAAATTTTAATAATTTTATCGTAGGAAGATAATTTAATGTAATGATAATTTAACCCATGTTTAGTGGAGTTTACACATGATTTTATTTGTTAACCTTTTTGCACCGCTACGCCGGTTTTATTTTAGTTATAATATAAGTCTTTTCACTAATAAAAAAATATTTCATATTTCTTATGTGTATATAAATTTACTCAAAGTATCTACAGTGTGTCAAATGAAATAAATATAAGTAAAAAAAAAAAAGCCAGATGTGGGACTAGTTGTAGTCTCTATTATTCATTAGTTTCATTACCTACTAAAATTCAAAGTACTTACGTAATCATACAAGCTGATATCTAATAAATATCTACGTTTAATTAATCGATTGGCTTGCCTTTAGTGCTACAAGACTACAAGTTCAAGATCCTAGTATTCAAAAATCTACTTGCATTAAAAAATATATGAATGCGTAAATACTAACAAAACATGAATGAAAACATAATTTGACTTATGCTAGTATTGGTACGGTCACGAACATAAATTTAGGACCCACGCCAAGAAATAAATGCTGATACCAAGTTATTTGTAACTAATAAGACACTATCTATTCCTGTAGAATGTCAGATTGACTTTTGACCTAAGACGGGTCATAAATTTAAGCCTTTGAGTGTACAGTCAAAGAATTAAAAAAATACATAAACGACTTCAAGCGTATATCTTTTCAAATCATAAACAGAATAGAATAGAATATTTTTTTATTTGCAAGAATATTGTAATTACAGATGGTGTTAACATAACAATGAGTACAGCATAATTCTACCGACAATACGGCGCGTAAATGTTAGTGTCATTTTAGCTTAATAATAATATAAACTATAGTTAGGTATTTTCTAAATCATGTTTGAAACTATAGGGACTAACATAAAATTCCAGTTAAATATTTTAATAGCTTACAAATCTACAGGTGCTGGTTTCAAGGAACTCTTTTACAGTATAAAATCATTTTTCAGCCCGCCAAGTCGCACCTATTACAAATGATGATGATCTGGGCAACTGTAAGTCGCTTATTTCTTTTGGTATCGCATTAAATATCAACGATGCCATGTAGTAGGAATTATTTAAGTACAGTTTTAGTTTTGGACCTTGCATTGACAATGGCATATATGTTGCTGATCTTGTATTAGTATTGTCCCTTAGCTTAAACAATTACATATTCGCCACAACCTTTTCGCAGTTGGTTAAAAAAGGATATCCATACGTTGTGCCCCCGGCCTTAGCCCAGGGGCGTTGCACCAACTAGATCCGACGCGCGCTATCAATTCCGCTCGCGAGTGTGCGTGCGTGCCTCTGTGTGAGTGTGTCACATGTGCACCTACGGGGTGTTGCGAGACTGGGGATTTTGTTTTTTTTATTAGCATAAATAAGTTTGCTTAGGAGGTTATAGTGCTACCATTTTCTTAATAACGATTGACAACAAGTGACAAATATACTGGCAGTTGCGAGTGAAAGCGTGATAGCGATAGCCAGCCGAAAGCTATTAAGAAGCACGTTTACTTAAGCTTTAAAGGTATAAATTAAGGTGTGATTTTAGTAAATGATAACGCGCAGATATCTGTATTGTCTTTGTCTCGTTATGACCCGAAGGCAATGAGAATAGACTTTAAAATGATTTGTCTTTCATCTATCTTTAAGTAGCTTATCGAAATTATTTTAACTAACGAAAATACTCATTTCTCAATAGTTACTCAGTATTTTATTGCATTCCATAAAGTATTCATAGGTGGTACTTAAATTAACTTAAAAGTTTTGAGATCATTATTATGGTCCCTGTAGGGCACAGCAACTTATAAACTAGTGAGAGCGCTCATTTGTTAAGAATAATTTAGTCTTTACTTACATATCTATTAACATAATAACTTATCATCTAAGTAATCAGTTATTGAATAATAGCATTTTTCTATCATTAAATGTTTTAGTGTTCACAACAAAATAATTTTACTAAATATATTTGTGTAAATATCATCATGTTTACAAATGTCCGCCTATTTTTTGTCAATTTTATTTGATGATTTAAAATGAAACAAAAACTAACAACAGAAATGATAATCTACATCCAGACCACGAACAAAATATGTTGACTTAATTTTCTCAAAGGAATGGAAGCCAAGTTAAATTGACCTAAATTTTAATCCTTTGGAAACAACATCAGCCTGTACATTCACCTTGTTCGAGCACTCACACAGACTCGCTTAGCGCTAGGGTTGTGCCAAATCGAATATACATAAAATATTATTAGGATTACGTTTGTTCATTAATATTTTTTTTGTTTGAGAGAGTTTTAATAAATAATGTTTGCGGTATCTGTTATTAGTTTAGATTTATATAACATTGACTTTTACTTACAAAAAGTAAATTGTACATGAATATTTATTGGTGTAGCTAAATATAATTTGTCCGTAAGAACGGTAAGTTAATAATTATCATAATAAATATTTTCAAACGGTCATCTTCCCTCCCTAATAAATAAGTTAGTGGGTTGAATGAAATAAATTATACTCTGTAATTTTAGGCGTCATTTCCTTTGTTTTAAAATTTGAATTATATTATTTTAAACCCAATGTTGAATTTATATGTTGCTATTAAATACCCGATTAAAAAGAAATACTTTTGCACATTTATATAAAACAGCACATCTATAATTCAATTATCCATAATTATCTAAAAAAAACTCAATTCGTCCTGGTTGCCACCCCTGCCGCGTCTATGTATGAACGCACACATGCGCGCCGTGTTTATGTGTTAAGTTTAATTGTAAACAGAAATCGGGGTGCTTGCGGCCAAGTTAGGACGAGGGTTCCGTGCGATGGAACCCTTTCTGAAAACCGCGGGGTTGCGGGTTCCGTAGGATAAATAATATAGAAAAAATCTTTAAAAAAAAGTACTAATTCTCCATTTAAAGTTATTTGGTGCTGTCTTAGGCGATTTTAGTAGGTGGGTTGTTCTTCTTTTTTACCGACAATAGCCTGTCTCTCATCTTATTAAGCGTCTCATTAGAGTATGGATAATTATGTTTTTCGTGTTTAATATACGTCCATACTTTTATTTATGTAAGAGTACCAAATAATTGTGCTCTTTCTTTAACCCACGTTTTTTTTTAATAATAAGGTTTTTCGTAGAATGCCGTGACAGAGTGGTCATCTAATATTTGGTCTCGGCTGAAAACGGCCGCTCTGTCAGTGTTTCTGGTAAACCATATTAAAAAGAATAAAATATTAATGCAGGACAGGAAACATTCATTAGTTTTAATAAAGAATAAATGCAACTTTTTTTGAAATCGAATAGTGAAACCATAGTTATTGATAGTTCAAAAATCAAAAAAACCGAAAATCGACGGTTTATTGTCGGTAAAAAAGAAGAACGACCCAGGTATAAACAGGCCGCCTGTGTCTCAGGAACCAATCATGTCTAGACGTGATAGTTTTCCTTTTAAATTCGCTATATGCGCTTTCGTTGAAGAAATTTTTCAGATTTTTTGACACTTGACTCTAACAAAAAGTAGTGCTTTAAAGCTTAATATTTAATAAACGGATACTTTAATCGAAAAATTGATGTCCCAAACCGCAACATTTTTGAAAGAGCTATCCAACGACACCCCACACTATGGAGTAGACGAGAAAATAATACATCCCCTCATTACGTGTAAGTAAGGGAGGTACACTAAAAAAAATCGTTTCTCTAATTTTAATATTAATTTTATTGCTTTAATACCATAACAAAATATTCACTAATATTATAAAGATTAGAGTTGTATTTTTGTATGTTTGTAACGAATAAACTCCAAAACTACTGAACCGATTTCAACAATTCTTTCACCATTAGAATGCTACATTATCCCAGAGTAACATAGGCTACGTTTTATTTTTCTACGCGCACAGAGTCGCGGGCGACGGACAATACAAATCATACCCACATTAATACAGTAATACGGGGACATATCGGAGGATTACGTCGCGACGTCGCCGGGACGAGTTCAAATGGCAAACGTAAATTGAGCGGCTTATTCTGAACGGTACCGGTATCACCAAGACCGGGTACCTAAATATGTAAAAAAAGATAAAAGATGAAAGATGTTTATTCAGTGTAGGCCGCACGGGCACTTTTACACGTCAAATATCTACCAGCGCTTCACAACACAAGAGACCACTGCTGAGAAGAAACGCCGCAAGAAACTCAACAGTCAGTCGTTTTTTAAATATTGCTTATGATATTATAAAATAATAAACTTACATACATACATAAACTCACGCCTTAATTCCCAGAGTGGGGTAGGCAGAACTACAGAATTACCAAGCACAAATAAGGTGTTGATAATTCTGGCTAGGCTAAGATGTTTACCAGTGTATTAGTGACAGGTTGCAAGCCCAAGCCTTTATTATTCCCTTAGTCGCCTCTTACGATATCCACGGGAAGATATGGAGTGGCACTATTCTTACCCGGTGACCACACAGGTCAATAATAAACTTAACCTAGAATTATATAAAATAATGAATCTCACATAAAACAAAAAAATAATATATTCATGCGTAATGTCTTCTGCATCTCAATGCATAAATCATTTGTTGGTCAATTCATTCATTTCTACACCGTGTTTTTTTTTACAATAACTTTAAGGGAACGTTCTTTAGGTCAAATAAAGTTAATTTCCCTAAGACAGACAAATTATAACTCTTACGGTTTTAAAGATATTTAAATTTTAAATTTAATCAGTTAGTCACGTTGAACTGGTGTAAGAGGCTCTTAACTGTGTGTGTATGTCACGCCAACATTGACGTATTTGACACTGACTATTAGTTAGCTCTAAACTCCCTTTTAGAATGACGAAAGATACTACATTTAATTACTTTGTTCCGGGTGGCTAGTGTATAACAACCTAGTTAATTTAGCGGTTTTATTTAGTCATACAATTCAATCAGCTACAAACGAAAAAGCATAACCCAGTCTATAAAATCTGACGCAATCCGGTAAAAATAATTATAAGAAAAGAAAATGCAAAAAGTAAAATCAATCACAAATATCATAAACAAATGAATAAGTACCAATAAAATCAAACTTAAATTGTCATAATAGTAACAATATAATAGTGTAATTCTACGGGGGCTTATTCTCGTGTGTAGTGACATCGTTGCGATACAGAAGCGAGATCGCGCTCGTCTCCAGAATACTCCGCCTGGTTACTTATTTGAAAGCAATTTTAGTTCGCTCCCCCTTCATTTAGAATGCGCGCAGGGCAGCATTTAGAGATAAACCTTTTAAACAATTACGGAATAGAGGAAGTGTTTTTGTTGGTCAGTCTCGCTTAAATATTTTAGTCGTTAGGGTTCATAACGAATGTCCCCCACCCACCCTCTAAAGCTAGCGTTCATAAAAGCTCATAAATAAGCTATAAGATTGAGTAAATTTGACCTCATTGAAAATTTTACTGTATTTTAGTACTTTATCACTTTATAACATACTCACTTTAAATTAAAATAAAACTAAGCTACTCAAATATTAAAGATGTAAATAATAATCACCACTATTAAAAGAACACCCCCTCTAGCAGGTCCGCTCGCGGCATGGTCCCTATGACACTGGCTGCATTACCTCTCTGGATAGCTAGCCCTATCCTTGAATAGTTTTCAAGATATTGGCTTTCTTATAAAAGTGGTGATTTTTAGGTAACCAGTTTTTCGGGGACTGCTTAGCGGGAACTAAAAAAAAGAAACAAACAGTAATTACATAAAATTATCATTAGTAAAATATATGTTCGTATGGAAGACAAACCTTTACATACTGTTGTATAAAGCCTTTTGTCTCAATAAATAAAATAAATTTTAATGTCAGTATCGATTGAGTCCGTCCCTGTGCCCCCCCACTGGATCGCCTACCAATTCCGCAGGGGTAGGCGCAGTGGACACAATGCAGTAGGACGGCTTTACAAAAAAAATAAGTTGGGTTTATTCCACGATGTTTTATCATCTCGTATTGATAGAATATAATAATGTACATACATACATACATAAACTCACGCCTTCATTCCCAGAGTGGGGTAGGCAGAGCTACAGAATTACCAAGCACTCTTAAATAAGTTGTTGATAATTCTGTAACCACGTTTTGCACAATCAGGCTAAGATGTTAACCAGTGTATTAGTGACAGGTTGCAAGCCCATCGCCTAAGAGTACTAGAAGCCTTTATTATTCCCTTAGTCGCTTCTTACGACGTCCACGAGAAGATATGGAGTGGCACTATTCTAACCCGGTGACCACACAGGTATATAATAATGTTATTTCAGATAACAAAGCATGTTTACAAATATGGTATAGGCTAATATGAAAAATATAACACCGCAGTTTTTTTTAATTTTTTTTTTTATTTAGGGAACAAACAGCAACATAATCTCATAAAAACAGTTCCTTTGCATTATAACAACATAAATCAACAATAAAACCTTAATATATGGTATACAGCATTTATTAATAAAATATTAATTTCCTGTTAACAATTAAAAATTAAAACGAATCGTATTTAAATTAAAATAAAACTAAGCTACTCAAATATTAAAGGTATAAAAAGAGCACCCCCTCTAGCAGGTCCGCTCGCGGCATAGTCCCTATGGCACTGGCTGCAATGCATCTCTGGATAGCTAGCCCAATCCTTTGGGAGAGGTAAGCACCAGCTCTAGGATCTCCGGAGGTGTCTATGGGCCCGGATGACAGAGCCTTCATAAAGCTTTTCTTTTTAAACCGTAATTATATTGTTAATTATATTATAACGTAAATAAAACGATTTCTTCACGCAGCTTTGCAATCGTCATGTTTTTATTTATATATTTTTTATATTATTTAACTTAATTTTAAAATTATATTATGTAAGGAAGAGTTCCAGGGTGTTTACCCAATTATTAAAAAAAAGGCAAACTGGTTTCGATCTCTTGTTACCATTCGTATACCCTTTTTTTTAATTTAAGGGCCTGTTTCACAATTGACGAGTTAATATATTTACCATTTAAAGTTAGCTCTCTTTTCGTCTATTTTCAAGTGTAAGAGAGGGAAAGGGCTAAATTTATCTGTCAAAGCTCAAAGATCTTAGAGGATTGTTAACCTAAAAAAAACATACAAAATGCGGTAACGTTGTTGTCCCCATAAACGTAGTCCGATTTTTTAGATTTTTGTATAGGTATGTTGTAGATGTCATGAAAAACTAGGTCTATACGAAAAAACGGTTTCAGATCAGAGGCAAATGATTTTCTGAAAACTGATCGAACTTAAGATAGTTACCTAACGACGACGACGCGCTGGCCTAGTTGGTAGTGACCCTGCCTACGAAGCGAGCGGTCCTGGGTTCAAATCCCGGTAAAGGCAGATATTTGTGTGATGAGCGCGAATATTTGTTCCTGAGTCATGGATGTTTACTATCTATTTAAGTATATATTTCTCTATATAAGTATTTATATCGTTGTCTAGTACCCATAGTACAAGCCTAGAGCTTAAATTGGGACTAGGTCAATTGGTGTGAGATCGTCCCCTGATATTTATTTTATTTAACTTGAAACGTATACCACCATATTTTTGCGGGGTGGAATAAAAATTAAATTCTCTTTGTTCTCTTTTAAATGTAGCCTGCTGTCTCTCTCCACTGCGGCCGCGTCTGTGTGCTCCCTCACACTACGGCCGTAGCGGCGTAAAAAATAAACAGGCCCCCGGGATTAGCGCGAATTAGGGATTATTTTATAATTGTTTCATTAGTTTAATTATGAATTTGTATGTGTGTATGTAACTTGACTATTTGATATAAGTTTGACGACGCGCTGGCCTAGTTGGTAGTGACTCGTGTTTTATAGGGTTCCGTGTCTAACTGGAATGGACTTGAGTGTCTTTCTGTCTGTGAGTCACAGCAATTTTTCTGAACAATTATTAAATCTATTAAATTCTCGCAAATTTAATGTTCTACAATTTTGTAATAGATCCATCATTGGAGCTATAGAAACCTAGATAACGCGACAAAACGTCTTTTTTTACTGTATTTAGAAACAAAACAGTCTTACAAAACAAATCGTTACATTAGTTATAATAGCCTACAAAATCTTACTTATACACCTATAGTTTCCTATTATTATATTTTCGTGACATTTGACCTTGAATAAGTTACGACGCATACAAGATTTTCTATGACTTTTGAGACAACTTTTAGAACGCCTAAACGAAGGTATATTCGAGTTTCCGGCTTATTATCTCTCATTACCATTTGACCCATTTTTTCTCCTTATTTGACTTAGCTATCATTGTATCAATATGGAATATTCTATTAATGGAAGACCAAAATTATAGTCGCGACCTGCTTAAATGGGATTATATTTTTCCGTGTCCGAATCCGTGTGGTTGCCGGGTTAGAATAGTGCCACTCCATGTCTTCCCGTGGATGTCGTACGAGGCGACTAAGGGAATATAGTCACTAATACGCTGATAAACATCTTACCCTATTTGTGCAAAATGTGGTTACTGAATTATCAACAAGTTTTTAAAGTTGTAGGTAATTCTGTAGCTCTGCCTACCCCACTCTGGGATGACAGGCGTGACGTTATGTATGTATGTACATTTTTCCGCTCACCCGGGGACCCCTTGCAGGCTCTACCCCAGAGGGTCGATAAAGACCACTTTGGGAATCACTGCTCTAATACATCCAGCCCTGATGATATCCAACGTTTACACACGTGTCTCTTGGTTCCAGGATGAAGTCCTGGCCATCAACGACAAGGTGGTGCTCCGCGCCGAGGACCTGCTCTCGTGGGTGTGCGACGGGGCCGCCTGGGAGTGGGGCCTGCGCGCCGTGTGGCGCGGGGCCTGCGCGCCGCCCGCGCACCCTCGCCGCACGCAGGCGCTGCAGCGCGCGCGGCTCGACTTCAGCGACGTCGAGCGAGAGAAGAGCGCGCTCGGTGAGTCCATCGACAGCACAGTAAAACCTTAACGCGTTGACGGACAGAACGCCTATAGGCGTAGACCTTCGAAAATAGCGAAAATATACAGTGTGTGGCCCAAAACCGGGGATAATATTAAAACCTACTTAATTAAAATCAAAACTTAACTTTCAGTTTTTTTCTAACATACTTAATCGCAAATTCAATGTAATGCAAACACCGCTTAACTTACCGCGTGTTGTCAATGGCACTCAGACATACCTCGTACCAAGTGACCAAGCGACGATATCGCGACGGGAAAATACATTACCTACGATTTTTAACTTTGTAGTCTGCTTTCTCCAAAATTATAGGCTTTGTAATATTAGATTCTTGTGATAGTTAATTGAAATGTTCTAAAGAATCCCCATTTAATATTTTCGCCCCGGTTTTGGGCCACACATTGTATAATATGTATGACAGTACGCCTCTCGACGTGCATTTTTTCAACCGCCATAAAGATGTAGTGTCACAGCGTGTAAGGGTAAGGGTATTGTGATGTGACAGGACGCCGTACGACGTAAGACGTCTATGCACGTACTGATGCATAATATATGCTGCTGTAGTACTGTCCATCAACGAGTTAAGTATAATTTACGGTGTCCTGCCGTTTGACCAAAAGTCATTTGGCAAAATTACACTTGACAAACAACGTTTTGCAAACAAATGTTAAGTCAATTGATCATTTTACTACTAGTCATTTTACAAATGACTTACTTTTCCAAATGATCAACAGTTAAATTTACATTTTACGAGGAAGACGAATCAGGGCATAACCGACTCGGATAGGTTAGGTTAGAAGGCAAAGCCCGCCCGCCTTGGCCTTCGAGGTTGTTTTTTTTTTTCTGCCCAGAAATAATAAATAATAATAAAATAAATATCAGAGGACAATCTCACACCAATTGACCTAGTCCCAAACTAAGCTCTAGGCTTGTACTATAGGTACTAGACAACGATATAAATACTTATATAAATAAATATATACTTAAATACATAGAAAACATCTATGACTCAGGAACAAATACTCGCGCTCATCACACAAATATCTGCCCTTACCGGGATTTGAACCCAGGACCGCTAGCGTCGTAGGCAGGGTTACTACCAACTAGGCCAACGCGTCGTCAAATAGGTAAACTAATTGCTAAATGATCAATTGCTAAGTGAGTTTTTGTAAGATGATACTTTTGTCAAATGTCTCGTTTGCCAAATGATCATTTGGTGAAACGTTGTTTGTCAAATGACCATTTGTCAATAATTTTTTGGTCAAACATTTGTAACCATAATTTACTTTGGCAATATTCGTCCAAGCAGACAGGTGCTTACTAATGCCGAATATAAACGAACGTAAACTTCAATTTAATATTTGACGACGCGCAGGCCTAGTTGGTATAAGTTGGTTCTAGTTAATATGATTCTTCAATTGTTATCTTCAAGTAGAGTTGTAAAACAATTACGCAGGAGTGTCGTCGGTACGGCCAAAGTATACTGTGAACAAACTATCTTAATAGTTTTGATGTTGCCGGTATTTTACTTAATAATTAAATGTTTCTAAAATAATAATTAAATACTGTGTCAATATCATCATCATCATCATCATGTCAGCCGAAAGACGTCCACTGCTGGACATAGGCCTCCCCCAAGGCTCTACTCAGACCGGTCTTGTGCTTTTCGCATCCACCGCGTTTCCGCGATCCTTACAAGGTCGTCACTCCATCTTGTTGGAGGCCTACCTACAGCTCAATACGTGTCAAAATCACTTTGTACAATTTAAGAATAATATATATATATATATAGAAGAATAGTGTTAAAAATACATTTTTACCTGAATGTTAACCGCACTGTACTTAATTGTATTTAGAAAACAAAACGCCTACTTAAATGTGTCCGGTTCAGGTAAAACCCAATGATCAAGAAGGCAAGCTACTCCAAGGCACGTGCCACACTTCGGTCGTTCCTTTGTTATCTTTTCCTTTCATATTAAGCAACAAAAGAAGTTGTAAAATCCTGAGTTAAGTGCATTTTCGTCATTTAAACTGGAACCAACTATAAGTGGAAACTGTGACTACTGATGTGCCAAAGGAAACTTCCCAAAATTGCGGAAAATTTCATGTAGGAAAATTTCGGAAACTTCTCACAATTTTGTATGGGGATTGAAACTTTCCGTTTCTTAAATTTAAATTTCCTATATTTCTTGTGAAAGTTTCCGGAAATTTCTTGCAACTTTTCCAACTTTTTGGAAACTTTCCGCAACTTGCACATCAGTAACTGTGACCCATCGACATTCGCATTCACAAGACTGCAAATGCACTGCCAACCCTGAGGACTAACATGTGATGCCTCTATGCTAGTCATTTCACCGGCTGTGTTATCCCCAAACCGGAACACAACAATGCGAACACTGCTGCTTGGCGAATATGTAGCCGTTGAAGATTTTACCCGCGCAAGCGCATTCCAAGAAATAAGCTAGAAAAAATAATCCTTGTAATAATATGTCTGTTGCATTGTCCATCATCCTATTCTTTACATATCGTCGGTGACACTGCAAAACCGCGTAACTAAGAAACTTGTGATAGAGTAAACCTTACTGTCTTATTAAAAAGGTGCATTTTGCTCCTTATTATAATAATACATTATTGCCTAGGCAGTGAAGCAGGTAAAAATACGAGGCCCGCAATTGCCGTTCCTGCCGAGGCATATATAGTGTTTTTCTCATAAATCGAAAGATACAAATCGCATATTTTTACGACAAGGCGAAACGCAAGCATTTTTTTTGAACAAAAAAAAACTCAAGCTATTCCAGACACAGATAAAAAAAGTTACGTTTCGAATATAATATGAATGTATAAGCCCTCATTTTATTATGGCCGTTTTCACTTTTTTAAAAGTTACAACCTAGATAACAATGAAATTTGTATGCAAAAAAAAAATACATTGCGTGCTCGCTACACAAGCCCGCAATGTATTTTTTTTTAATTTGTCTGTAAACTATATACTTCGCGTCTCAGTATGGAGTTAGTAATGTCAACTTTTCCGGTCATTTTGGAGAAAAACCACTTACCTTGAACATGTCTGCTGCATTGTCCATCATCCTATTCTTTACATATCGTCGGTGATGCTGCAAAACAGCGTAACTAACAAACTTGTGATAGAGCAAAATAAACCTTACGGTCTTATAAAAAGGTGCATTTTGCTCCTTATTAAAGATGTTAGTTACACCGTTTTGCAGTTTTTGAGTGATGGTTGGTGTGGTGTTCGCAGACGAGGACGCGGACAGCCCCGGCGTGGTGGTGTTCTCGTACCCGCGCTACTGCCGGTACCGCGCGCTGCTGGCGCGGCTCGAGGGGCTGCAGGGGGACTGGCTGCGCGACTCGCTGGTGGCCGCGCTCGGCGGGTACGCCGCGCCCACGCGGAACACGCGCATACTCTACTGCAAGGTGAGGCTCTTAGAGAAACGCGTTAGCTACGCGGGAAAAAACCGGTCAAATGCGAGTCTGCGCGCACCGAGGTTACCTAGTTTGTGCCAAGTACAGGCCAGCATTTTGGTCACGAGTTACGTTGACCGAACGCTTTGAACATCATCATGAGCCCACTTCAGTGCACTGCTGGACATAGGCCTCTTCCATAGCCTGCCACTCAAAAAATTCAAAATTCAAAATTTTACACGACTGAGCTCGGTACCGAGTTTTTTGTTTCCAACCGCTGCCAGACACTTTTTGTATGTCATCGCTCCACCTAGCTGGAGGGCGTCCCACACTACGTTTGCCAAGTCGTGGTCTCCACTCCAGGACACGTCTGCCCCAACGCTTGTCGGTTCTGCGATAGATGTGACCAGACCAGCCCATTAATCCTGTGACAACCTTGGTTCTCTGTCAAATCACCTCGTTTTGGATTCGATCCTTCAGAGTTATCCAACCGAGGGTTAGGGCTGCAGAGAGAGGAAGCTCCTCACAATGCGTACCGTGTCGAGGAGTACTGCCTTCTGTATCTGGCCCTTGATCCAGCCATCTAGCGAGAGTCTCTTGAGGTGTTGGTACTATTATTATTATTAATTATAGAGTGATACTGTTCGTCTATAAGTTACGTTCCACATTCCAGGACACGTTCGAGTACCCGGAGCTGGAGGGGCACGAGTTCGTGTGCAACCAGCTGGCGCCGCGGCTGAAGGGCCGCCCGCGCGGGCGCCGCCGCCGCCGCGCCTCGCGCCACGAGCCCGAGGGCTCCAGCGACAGCGAGGAGCGCCGCGCGCCCTCCCCCGTGAGTACGGTGCACACACAGCTGGCCACGCACAGTCAGCTGCAGAGAAAAGGATACCCCCTGGTAAGGATCGTTTTTTTTAAAAACCAGTGATTTTTCGGTGAATTGAAGATTTTACACATAAACTCAAAATCATTTACATCTAACCACAGGTTTTCGAAAAAAAACGATCCTTACCAGGAGGGGGCGTATCCTTTACTCTGCAGCTGACTGTACACACAGACACGCGCACACGCAAGAGTTATCAGCTGGCGCTGAGCCACACAAACACACAACATGAACTGGAGACACCAGCAAGTGGAAGTCGGTGTCTGCGATCACCGCTCTTCATCAAAACCCTATGACAATACATGAGAGCCTTTAAGAAAAGCTTTCACTTCCCTCCATTATGGCTCGTTTCACGTTTCACTCTCCTTTCGGCGGTCCTGGTGTTAGCACTACCAGCGCCTGCCATTCAAACCCATACAAAAAAAGGCAAGGGATTTTTTGGCGCCCTAGGCTAACGCCCCTACTGCTCTCGTGATTGTTTCTGCTGCGTCTGACATAGCAGTTCAACTTCTACACAAACCTTATTCGTACGTTAATGGTCACAGACCCCCCGGCGGCTATCACTGCGAAACGGCGCCCCAAAGTACAGCGACGATGAGGAGAAGGAGCAGAGCTCCGAGGACCGCGCCTTCCTGCAGCAGCTGAAGCAGTTCCACCGCGACCGCAAGGAGCCGTTCAAGCTGGCGCACTCGCTCAAGGACTGTGAGTATTGCTTTTGATAAGGAGTTGAACACGAAGAATTTCGTACATTGACTTACCGTTATTTGTCTCTGTCACACGCGCATAATGATATTGCAGTCGCGCTCGCACAGTGACATTGACCGCTATGGATTGTAAACCTTTTCCTTATAGTACAGTGCCTTACATGAAAGGTTAATTTACGAAATTCACACTAAGAATTTCGTACATTGACTTGCCGTTACTTATCTCTGTCACTGGCGCACAATGATAATGGCATCGGTGACATGGTCCGCCATGGATTGTAAAACTTTTCCGTATGGTAAAGGTCAATGTACGAAATTCTTTGTTGTTAGCGTTCGCGTTTTAATTTTAACTTTTAGGTTTCCGTACCTAAAGGGACCGTTAAAACGGGATATTACTCCACTCTCCGTCTTTCTGTCCGTCTATCACCAGGCTATATCTTATGAGCATACATCGTTATCGCGGGAGCAAAAACGATTTGACAGTAGTGAAAGAGTATGACAACTAGGCAATAACAGTAGTGACACTCCTATCGAGAAACGTTTATACCTACGAGTTCAAAATTTTCTTTCAAATATCTTACCTCCGCGATTGACTTGATCAGTAGTACATATTTAAAGAGATTAGCTACGCAATCCTAACGTCAACCGCTAGTCACTTTTCCTGCTACTTTAGACATTTTTCATTCTTGATTGATTTGATATGTACAAAAACATACAAAAGTATATCTAAATTAAATATGAGTACAAATGGAAAACATATATTTAAATAGTGAAACCTATTTTTGTACTTAAAAATACAGGATTTGACATAATATTTTTTTATATTAAATTTGACAAGTTGACTTATAGAAGTGTTTACTCAGTGTAAGACAAGTTTGATTGACCGTTTCCAGCGAAAACTTCGTCCTAGATATGAAGAACTTCTTAGAGGCGAAGAGTGTTCAGGCAGAATATTCCATTTATACTAAACATACATTCTTTTATATGTGTTCTTTAATAGATTTGTTTTTGCTCCCGCGATAACGATGTATGCTTATGAGCCGTGATTGTTAGACAGTTTTTACACGTTATGTATTTCTGTTGCCTTTATAACAACAGATACTAAAAACAGAATAAAATAACTCTCATACAACAAACGTTTTTTGTCGTTTGTTGCTCGATATTTATAATAACGGTACCTGGTTTAGTGTCTAATGCTGTATAGATAGTGGCACGGAACCCTTCGTGCGCGAGTTTGATGACTCGCGTCTGGCGGATTTTTAATGTTTAATAAAAAAATACTAAACATATGTATCTTATTATGTTATGAACAGACCAGGAATATACGGGGCAAAATTAAATGACAGCTAGGGATTGCCTATATCGATAAACTCAATTATCGATGCTTTTCCCACATACTAGTGATCGCTCCAAGTTTTGTTTGTAAAAATATTTTTTTATTGAAACTATGCAAATAAAACAAAATAGAAACATAATTCTGGTTATTGTTTATCTTAACCCCTCAGGTGTCCTACGCACAACATGTGTGCGTAGATTTTTTGACATTACATGACTTATTCATTTGACATAAAGTTTAATTTTAATGTACATCAATTTTGACATATCGCTCGACGGGTTAAAAGGATATTTTAACCATCACTAATCATAATCTTATTTTTTTACTCTTGACAATTTCTGATTATTTATTTTAACAAAATGGGACAGTCATTCTGAAATACACGGTAAGGATAAAAATGATGATGATGACTAAAGGTTAAAAAAACTTTTAAAGTAAGGAATAACAAGAATTATGTTGCTATTTTGTATTATTTGCATAGTTACAATAACAAAAAAATACAAACATAACTTGGAGCGATCACTAGTACGCGGGAAAAGCATCGATAATTGAGTTTATCGATAAAGGCCATCCCTAGCTGTCATTTAATTTTGCCCCGTTTATTCCTAGGTCTGGTTATGAACTCCCTGTACTATACCCGTGTAAAGCAATGCATTGATATGAATAAATAAGAATGTCAGAGCCCGTATTACGTTATCCATTATAGTGGATAAATCATCTGGTCCGAAAGTGATAGATATATATGACGTCCCCCTCCCCCCAGTGTCGCTGCGCTCGCTGTACCTGTCGGTGAGCGGCGCGGGCGGCTACGAGGCGGCGTGCCGGCACAAGCTGTGGCGCCAGATACACGCGCCGCAGCCCAACACGGCGCGCAGGCACTACGAGCGGTACGTACCAGCAGCGCCGGGCTAGGTTCACGGTAGGGCGTAGTACATGTACAGTCAACAGTAAAAGATACTGATGAAATAGGGTCTCAAAATAGTATATACAATAAATAAGTAAATGAGCATTTCTAAAAAAGTTTGTACATTTCATTAACAACTTCGATTTACAAAAAAAAATGCAGGTTGGTAGAGTGAATGAAGCTGAGCCTAAATAACATAGTCTCCCAAAATGTCCTCATACATTTGTATGAAACTTTCCTTTTTTGTTACCATGAACCAAAGAAAGTTAGTAAGGGAAGACATGGAGTGGCACTATTCTAACCCGGCAAACACACGGTAAAAAAAAAAGATAAAAGATAAAAGATGTTTATTCAGTAAAGAGGCCGCACGGGCACTTTTACACGTCATAAATCTACCAGCGCTTCGCAAGAGACCACTGCTGAGAAGAAACGCCCCAAGAAACTCGGCAGTCTGTCATATATTTAATGGTACTACTTCATCATGTCAGTCGAAAGACGTCCACTGCTGGACATAGGCCTCCCCCAAGGCTCTCCACTCAGACCGGTCTTGTGCTTCTCGCATCCACCGCTTTCCCGCTACTATGGTATTGGTATGGTACTATGGTACTACTTAGTCTATCATTATATAAATCTATAAATATGAAATTAAAAAATATATCAAATAACCTGTGTAGTTTCCGCAGGAAAACACGCCAAAATATTACGAGAGAGATAGAGGGAGAAAAGGAAAAAAAAAACACCTACTAGTGCACTATGACTAGCGTTAGAATATAAAAAGGAAACTTGGCAGGACGAACGGGATGGAAAAGCGCTTTGGGAATTCGGTACTCTGTCTGATACACCATTTGCGGCAAAAATGTTTTAATTACAACGCTAAAATAAGAATCCCTCGCTTCTCGAAGCCTACTTACCATTAGGGGCGAAAACCATGACATACTAAAGTAGGTTAGTTGAGAGAAAGGGACAGAGCTATAGTATTTAAATAGCTCTGTCTCTTACATACATACATACATTAAATCACGCCTGTTTCTCAGAGGGGTACGCAGAGACCACTTCTTTCCACTTGCTACGATCTTGCCAAATTCTTTCGCTTCTTCAACATTCATACATCGAGTCATGCACGCACGTCGGTTTCGGGTACTTAACATTCGGCCCTTTTCCAGTAAATTCCAATAAATTCTTAAAACTAGCAAAAATGAAAACTATTGCAAAAATGGTGTGGAACTTACGATAATGCATCGTAAGCAGTAAGTAAATGTCAAGGTTTAAACTATAGTATCATCGCCGCTTGAGCTAAGCTAAACCTTGAGAGAAAGGGACAGAGCTATAGTAGTTATATAGCGCTATCTCTTTCGCAAATCTCATGGTGACGTTGTCCTCCGGCAGGTTCCTGCTGCCGCTGGAGCGGCACGAGGCGCGCAGCTTCCTGCGGCCGCGGCACAACGGCAAGCTGGAGGCGGCGGGCGCCCCCATCGAGCTGCCCGACTCGCCGCCCTCCCCGCCGCGCGACCTCACCTGCCGCCCCGCCGAGGAGCTCAACCGGGAGTTCCTCGCCTCGCTGCCCCAGGAGGAGAACAAGGTGGGTCTAGGGTACCATGAGGAACGCATCAAATAGGTTATATTCACCACTTTTTTATAGTACATTTAACATTATTGCCTAGGCAGTGAAGCAGGCAATTGCCGTTCCTGCCGAGGCATATATAGTGCTTTTCTCAAAAATCGAAACATATAAATCGCATATAAACAGAAACTTCACGTGAAATAACATCACTCTTTACCGCCTTTATGTTTATGACGGGGAGGAACGCAAGCTTTTTTAGAAAAAAAGCTCAAGCTATTCCAGGCACAGATAAAAAAGTTACGTTAGTTAGATGTATAAGACTTGTGCCCTCATTTTATTATGGCCGTTTTCACTTTAAAAAAAGTTACAAACTAGATAACAATGAAATTTGTATGCAACATTGCCGGCTTGTGTAGCGAGCACGCAATGTAATTTTTTTTTAATTTGGGAACTCTCTGTAAACTATGTACTTCGCGTCTCAGTATGGAGTTAGTAATGTCAACTTTTCCGGTCATTTTTGAGAAAGTAATTTTTTCAATAGACCCTGAGGTTCCTTGTACTAAAAATAGTACATAATACGGCCATTGAAATAAAGATCTAGTGCAAAGGAAGTAAAGTGGTTTTTTTTTTGTTTTTATGACAAATTGTCATATTAGAAAATTTACTTTAATTCATTCACAATAGAATATTCCTTTGACGAATTTCCTTGTGTGGTGGGCCTTAGGATTAAACAATAACCAAGATATTAGCCAACAAAGATTTGTTCCTATCTCTTTCTAGCAAAACAGAATTTATCATGGAGTTTACGAGGCCGACCTGTTTCGTGACGTCACGGTGCATATCGGGTCTCCATGTCGAATCGCTGTCTAATTAGCAGTTTAAAATGCTTGTATAGTCTTTATTATTTGAACTGACCTGACCTTCTACACAAAGGGTACAATACTATTATCTTTCTTTGTGTCCGTAACCGCAAGCCTATTACATACAAAAAAAGTTAGAACTACATTGAATGTACATTGAATTATCAACCCTATCTTCTTAGTCAGTAGGTTTAAAATGTAAAGTGTCAGGATACAGATATAAGTCTTGTGTAGATGGTAGTATTGTGTAAAGAATAAGCTTAATTAAAATATTAAAGACTTATATCTCGTCATGATCGTAGAACAATGACGGATCTGCAAATTGCCAACTTTACAGTTTGGCAGTTTAAAGAATTAAGACAGTATTTAATGTCATAATTTCGTAATCGATCAAATTGTCGAAATTTTGCAAAACCGCCGTTGTTCTACGATCATGACGATCTGTATCCTGACACTTTACATTTTAAACCTACTGACTAAGAAGATAGGGTTGATAATTCAATGTACATTCAATGTAGTTCTAACTTTTTTGTATGTAATCGGCTTGCAGTTACGGACACAAAGAAAGATAATAGTATTGTACACAAACAATGGCCTTTGTGTAGAAGATCAGCTCAGTTCAAATAATAAAGACTATGTCACCCGTATTTCTCGGCCGATTCTAATTTTAATTTCCCTTTTGGTGGTCTCTTTTACGGTATTGTCATATAATCCATGCATATTTCCTATCCTTTGTGCAGATGTATCACTTCGTAAGGCCCAACGTCCTAAATCTAGGACATTTGTCAAAGTGACTTTTGACTTTAGTCGACTGACACAAGATTCTTTTTCGAACTAACGAAATTTGACGTGGACCTTACGAGGTTTAATTACTTTTGATAAACGTTTATTGTGCATAATTAAGTTTGGGTAGGTTAGTTTTTAATTACAAAATAAAGGAATTTGAACTGACAGCGAATATATATGTTGTTTCAGCTGAAAATAAGCGTGAAGTCGGTGGAGAAGTTGCTAGAAAGTACTAAGGAGGAGCCGCGGGAGGACGCGCGCGCCGAGCGCCTGCACCCGCCCCTAGGTGAGGCTTGGGGGGGACACTCGCATATTCATCACAAAAAAACATACCAAACTGTCTGAGGGCCGAAAATTTGGGATACATTTGCAATATATCAAAATAATGTAGCGATGTTTTTAAACCCTTTCTATGTATCACAATCTCACACAAATTGACGACATTAATTGAAACGAATTACGTCAATTACGAGATAGGATATCTCATTTACTCTTGGATGTTTCCTCCATTTTTAATTATAATGCGGACAATCTAGGATAATTTCTGTGACAGCTTTAGTCCCGATATGCAGATACTAAAGTAACATTGAGCTTGAGAAGTGAAAATAGATCAATATCTGGAGACCATGTCACACCAATTGACCCAGTCCCAAACTAAGCTCTAGGCTTGTACTATAGGTACTAGGCAACGATTAACTTATGCAGAAATACATACTTAAATACATACACAGTGTTTTTTTTTACGATAACTTTAAGGGAACGTTCTTTAGGTCAAATAAAGTTAATTTCCCGAAGACAAAATGATAACTCTTACGGTTTTAAAGATATTTAATTTTTAAATTTAATCAGTTAATTACGTTGAACGGGTGTAAAAGGCTCTTAATTGTGTGTGTATGTCACGCCAACTATTAGTTAACTCTAAAGGCCCTTTTAGAATGACCAAAGATACAACATTTAATTACTTTGTTCTAAACAGTTTTTGTTATGCAATATTTAAAAATCGAATCTACCACTTAGTTTCTATGAATGGAGACCTAGTAATATGCCGACGTTATCCATCCAAAACATCCGTAACTTATTTGAATCAATACCTTTTTCCCAGGCCCCACAGACCCGGCTAACTTCCTGAGCGTGTCTCCGCCTCAGGACTCGGTCTCAAGCAATGCGCTGAGCTCGCTCTCGACGCTCGTCAACGGACACGCTCTACCCAAAGAACAGGTAAGACGTTGTAAGGCATGAGAGGGACAGTATCAGAACAAACCAGTTGGTTATCGCTCGGATCTCCCTTTCTATCAAGTTAGTATCGAAAGAGACGCACTGAGCGACAAGCGAGAAAATTTTGGAATACAAAGAAAAAGGAAGCAATCGATTGTACCTATAGTCCGCGCGCGAGCTAAGGTGAAACGCGGGTTGGCAAGAAGACTGCAGTAAATTCTGACGTCCACTTTTCTTAGCAGCTCGCGCGCGGATTATACTTTTTTTTTCTGACATGGGAAGGGAAACGAGCACACAGGCCACCTGATGGTAAGTGGAAACTGTGACCCATAGACATTCGCTTTCACAAGACCGCAAATGCACTGCCAACCCTGAGGACTAAGATGGAATGCCTGAAATGCCTCTATGCTAGTCATTTCACCGGCTGTCTTATCCCCAAACCGGAACACAACAATGCGAACACTGCTGCTCGGCGGTAGGTTAATGGATAAGATGGTGGTACCAACCCGCACAAGGTCCTCCCACAAGTATACTCCGTTTGTTTAGGTACTTAAAAAATTTAAAACAAAACAACCACACGATCAAGTATATGATATAGTTCGTCAGCCAATAGAAGCACCGTCAAAGCTCGATAAAACAGTTTTGATTGGCTGTGTAACAATGCCACGGGGTTCGGGTTGTTAACATTTTTTAAGTACTAAAACAAATGGAGTATGGCAGTGTTTTGAAATGTTATTATAGTTTTTTATATGTATTGTCCCCCCCCAGGGCCGGCCGGCGGGCCGCAGCTCGCTGCGCGCCGTGCGCGTCAAGCCCGCGCGCGCCGCGCAGCCGCCCGAGCGCACCAGTGAGTACACACTACTCTAAAATACATACGTCATACATATATTTAATAAACAATTTTATAACCTCAAAATGCTTCCTTTTCGCCTTAAATAACAATTTTGTCATGAAAAAAACCATCCTAAATGTAAAATCAGGAAAATTGAGTGCAAAATGTGGTCTCTAGTTGCTTTATTCAGCAGAAAACTGCCATTTTAGCCAACAATGATACATTTTGAGGTTATTAAATTGTTTACTAAATAAGTCAAGTCAGATGGTATAGGCTGTAATAGTATAATTAGTGAGTAGTACTGACCTAGTTTTGCAAAATACATACCTTCACGCCTTCATTCCCAGAGTGGGGTAGGCAGAGCTACAGAATTACCAACAACTCTTAAAACTTGTTGATAACTCTGTAACCACAATTTGCACAATTAGGCTAAGATGTTTAACAGTGTATATTAGTGACAGGTTGCAAGCCCATCGCCTAACAGTACTACAAGCCTTTATTCCCTTAGTCGCCTCTTACGACATCCACGGGAAGACATGGAGTGGCACAATTCTAAGCCGGCAACCACACGGCATAGTTTTGCAAAATAATCACAATATAATCGCAACATAATTAAAAATGGAGTTCTTTGACAGAGCGTACTATTTCAAAATGTGTATTTCCAGCACCGATTTCACTGTTATGCGAGACGGGCGGCTTTGAGCAAAACGGTTCCAATTTTCGCCATTTTGTCCAAGGAATTGTAAAAAAGGGTTCCCATATAACAAACGTGTTTTTTTGGACAATAATAATCGCTATGCACGTCTCAAGAATTTTAATAGACACTTAATTTTAACAGACTGTGAAAGTCTTTTGCTGTTATAACAAACAAATAAATATTTCAAAAATAGTACGTCGGTACAAACATAAACAGCCACACTGCCCATTAAAGACAGAAGTGAAATAATGTAGAAAGAGCTAAATATAGATTTTACATAAGAATCTCATGTGCACGACAGAGACAGTTTCTCTCTGTTTATCTTCATTGGTCACTCAGCTGTGTGGGAGATTGTAGGAAATCTTTTCTGTGCGGGTCCTTACTTGGCCGGTCTGTTCCACACGAGCTTGTGCTTGCAGCCCCGACGCCCGCGCCGGGCGGCTCCCCGGGCGGCGCGCCGCTCACCAACTTCGGCATCCACCACCCGCCGCACCACAGCGACGAGGAGGTCGTCGAGGTAACGCACCGGGGACTATAGCAACACTAACATTACCCTAATAATAATGTACTTTGCGCAAAACTACCACTTAATTTGTGTACGGTAATGCCCGAAGGGCAAATTTACCCGAACTAAAGCGCATCGCAGCGCGGGTCTATAAAATTAAAATAGCGATTTGGTCATTTTGCAATTTGGTAACTTTGCGTCCTAGTCATCCTACTCCTAACCGATTTGTAAGTAGCGGTCTCTTCAGAGATTTTCACCTATCGAATAGTATTAACAGCATCACGCCCCCCGCAGGTGCCCTACCGGCCCAAGACCCCGGAGATCATCGACCTGGACGAGTACCCCGAGAGCCCGCAGGCCGTGAAGCGGAAGAAGCTGGACATCCTGAAGGAGCGCGGGCTGGAGGTGACGGCGCTGCCCCCCCCTGCCTGGCCCCCCGCGGCGCCCCTGCTGCTGCCCGCGCCGCCGCCCCTGCTGCCCGCCACGCTGTTCCAGATGTACAACCTGCTGCCGCCCAGCTACGCCAACGGGGTCCCGCCGCCCAAGGTCATCCAGGCCACCAGCGCCTACGGCTCCTCCGGCCCCGAGCGCACCGTCTACGGCAACCCGAAGGACCCCTTCATGCCGCCCCCCCCACGTCCTCATGGGCGTCCCCATGCGCCCGCCCCGGAACGCCCCCAGCGCTACCCCCCCTCGAGACATCTTGGACCTGACGTGCCGTCCCGTCACCCCCCCTTCACAGAAACCCGCCGTGGAAATAGTCAGAATACCCTCAGCCCCCTCCCCGTCTAAACCTCCCACCCCCCAGAACTTAACAAAGAACTACACGCTGGTGGACGGCAAGGCCGTCGTCGGTTCCAATTTAGAGATAACTCTGGTCAACCCGAAGACGCCTAGCAAGTCGAAAGCGATGCAGAAACGCTCCTCGAACGGCAAATTCGTCTCCGGGAAGACACCTCCCCCCCCAAAAGACTACCCGAAGTACGCGTCACCCAAAAAACCACCGATAGTCGTCCCTAATTACCAAGTCAATCCCCGGGACGACGTGTCTCCCACCAGCTCCACCGGCTCCCGCGACTCCCAGACGAACCTCCTCCAAAGCAGCCTGATGCCGAACCCCTTCAAAGCGCAGAACAGCCTCCAGCAGATGATGGACATGCAGAAGAGCGTCCCCAGCATGCCGTTCATGGACCCTATGTACATGAGCGCGCTGTACAGCAGCCTGGCAGGGTCCATGGACCAGCGGCAGCTGGCGATGTACCGGGACCTCATGGCGAACCAGTTCCGAGGGTACTCGCTCCTGGGCGTCACCCCCACAACGAAAAACTGAGTCTAGTCTCATTGTGATAGGTAAGCTCGAGCGGCGTGCCACTGCTGGGAGGGTTCTGGAAGGGTATGGTGGGGGGGTTTTATTGGGCGATCGGTGTGGCTATAGAACATGATAGTTTTTTTTTTTATTGAAAAAAAAGGTAATTCTGATTACATATTTTGAATGAAATAATCGTATTTAGGTTTGCTTCATACGTAACAGCTCAAACTTCTAGTATTTTGGAGTATGTAATTTCGATTCTCGACTAACAGAATTTTAAATAACAATTTATTGTCGGTTTCATTTGAAATGGCTTATGATAATGATACAAAAATAAATTACTGTTTTACACACTCAAATAAAATGAAACAGTTTTTATTAAAATAAAATGAAACTAAAGTTACTTAATCCTAATCTTATTATGAAAGTATTCTTCTTTAATAATTTAAAAGACTTCTTATCTAGTTATTATGGTAAATTAATTCGTTTGGTTTTGCTTAAGGTCTATTCCATCTTACTTGTCGCATTAAAACAATCCATGATGTAAAATCAGTAAAATTATGTGCAAAATGATGTCGATGAATTGCTTTGTTTACCAGAAAACGGCCCTTATAGCCAAAAAACATGCATTGTCTTTATAATTTATGTTCAGGAACGATAAATGGCCTGTATTAGGAAACCTGTATCTGTGGTTGTATTTTAATGTACAGATTAAAGTATCAGTGATTGATACTTTAATGTAAAAAATAAAATACAGTGCTACCACAGGATACGGGCTTCTCACATTTTGTAGAAAACTTACGATATGCATTTGGATAAAGTTATGTATGCGACGCGAGTTTCATAATAATATCACAGGAGTGTTATAATGCCTCTCATTATGCATCAGTCACATAAACGACTATTTCTAAATAAGACAAGTTAGATGGAGTGGAATACATCTTTCCCAATTTTAATTGATATCGACTAGATTTTTAAACACAATTTTAAAATCAAGTTTTCTATTGACATCTTTGATCGCTTTTTTTAAATTGACCTATCCATCCTACCCACAGTAGATGTATATGCAATACCTAGCATTGGTAGTGGCACGCGGCACGGCTCTAGGCTAGTTCCGCTGGGTCGCCAGTAGCTGATCTCTGGACGGTGGCAGGACGCGTTTTGATGAAATCATTTGGAAATATGAAGGAAGTCTTCGACTGCGCGGAAAGTGGGCTGTGTTTCCTTAGGGCAATTAGTTAATTTTGAATGGTTTATAATAAAATTACACTTTATTTGTTAATAAATGTATTAAGCTATATAAAATAAATAAAACGGACCTAAAGCACAATTTTTATCCATCGACAAGTTCTTACAGGTTTATTCTACAATGTAAAACCATATTGATTTTTGATCTGTTTTCATATTGCTTTCTAGGCGGTAAAATACAAATCGTCTTTGACCTGTTACGGTATGGTTTTTTTGGCTATCAAAACGTTGTCAATACGACATCATGTGGCAATATGGTTTTGCTGAGTGGAATTCGCCTATGCTTTTTTATGTGGTAAGCAAGATCAACCTTAAATTTGTTTTTAAGGCTAATAGATAAAAGTTTTTTTAAAATATAACTTGTTTACCTCATAATTCCACAATAATTGGACACGTGTAGTGATAATATTAATATATGATTATTCCAAAACGCCTCCGCCGCCAATTTAACGAAAAATGTGGGAACAATTTTGATTTTTTCGTTTCGGGAATTTGTAAATATATTTGTAAAGGCGTCGGCCACCGCGGTGCAGTGCAATAACGTCAATACTTGAGGGAACATAGTTATATCATCAAAAGGGCGTCCTTTTGGTTCTGAGGCTCGGTATTTTATTTGCAAGTTTTATTTTTACCATACATCGGAATAAACGGAGCTATTTTTTTTCTAAACTTACGTCAATTACGAGATAGCATTAGAGCAAGAATAATGCATCTATCTCACTTACTCTTGGATGTTTCCTCCATTTTTAATTATAATGCGGGCAATCCAGGATAATTTCTGTGACAGCTTTAGTCAGCTTGAGAAGTGAAAATCTGGAGACCATGTCACACCAATTGATCTAGTCCCCAACTAAGCTCTAGGCTTGTACTAGAGACCGATCTAAATATATAAAACATCCATGACTCAGGTTGATTCGCGTTCATCACACATATCAGCCATTACCTGGATTTAAACCCAGGCCCGCTAGCAACCGGGCCAATGCGCCAACTTCGTGTCACTTAAGTATAAACATATAAACTCACGCCCTCATTCCCAGAGCGGGGTAGGCAGAGCTAAAGAATTACCAACAAGTCTTAAAACTTCTTGATAATTCTGCAACCACATTTTGCACAAGTAGGCTAAGATGTTTCCCAGTGTATTAGTGACAGGTGGCAAGCCCATCGCCTAACAGTACTACAAGCCTTTATTCCCTTAGTCGCCTCTTACGACATCCACGGGAAGACATGGAGTGGCACTATTCTAACCCGGCAACCACACGGGTATAAAAAGTCAAATAACCAAGTATAATATGAATTTATATGAGCTGTCATAGAGATCATATTAGATGGACCCGACTATAGCTCTGTTTATTTCGATTTCCCGTTAAGCAGTGTTCCGGTGCGGGGATAAGACAGCCGGTGACATTACTAGCATGGAGGCATTCGTTAGTCCTCAGGGTTGGCAAAATCTTAAATCTCGAGCTATATATATCTAATTAAATATATCGAGCCGCCATAGTGGCTGTATTGCGGTGGCCGAAGCCATAGTGAAGCTTGTATGGCAGTCGCCGTGCTGGCAAGCGGGGAAACTCTAGCTTATATTATACAGACAGATGTGTACGTAATTGTGTTAGTCGATTCAGAGCGGACAAACAAATAAAGTTGGGTTTTATATCGTTTCGCTTCGGAGTGAGTTTTCCGTTACACCCGTAAAAAATCCAGAATACATTAAAAACCTTGAGTGAATATGAACGAAAAGCATCGCCTTCTCCACGTCGTGAAAATATACACTCAATCATAAGATAATATGATAAATGTGTCAATTCAAAGGGTCCACCTTAGCGAAATTTATACTAAGACTTGTATCAAGTGACATATTATTTTGTTTTATTTACTGTTTAAAACACCCGTAAAAAAAAAACCCATAAAAAAAAAAATTGCATAGTTTGAAAGATCTAAGCGAACTAAAGATTTAGGTATGTTTATACAACTTTATATGTGTCTGTAGCATGACTACGTGCGCGCCTGTCAGTTCCCGTTCCCGCCGCGCGCCGGCGGCGGCGCTGTCCCTAGATAATAGTAGATTCCATTGTTCTTAAGTGTTGTAGGGTAATGTTTTCAATTTGCGATGTAAATAAATGTGATGTTGATTTGTGCGTGTCGCCGTACAAGTAAAGAAATTGAAAATTTGTTGGTTGTTTTATTAAACGGTTACAGCGCCCGGTAACGTAATTTGGGGCTATTCCCACCTGTTACCAATTTGTTACCACTGGTAACTACTGGGATTTTTTTTCCCACCTGTTGCCATTGGTAACTACTAGTTACCACCAAATGTTTTAAGTGTAGATATCACCAAATATTTTAGTGGTAACAAATGGGAAAAGTATTCCCACTTGTTCTTGTTACCACATTGGTAACATATGGGAAAAAAAATCCCAGTAGTTACCAGTGGTAACAAATTGGTGGTAACAGGTAGGAATAACCTGTAATTTGCCATTCGCCAAACGACGTCCACTGCAGGACGTAATGCCTAATGGCCTCCCCCAATGATCGCCACAACGACCGGTCACGTGCTGCCTGCATCCACCGGGTTCCCGCAACCTTCACGAGGTCGAACCAGAGACAGTTCGGTGAGGAAATCCGCAGAAGGACTAGGGTCACCGACATAGTCCGAAGAAGGAATCAGATACAGCCTGAATACAGACAGACAGACGGACGGAAATTGAGATTGTTCAAATTTTTTAAATTACTCTTATTTGAAAACCATTTCGAGGAATAGGGTTTTAAAACCGTTCTGCTTGAAGTTTTTGAAATAATTGTCTATTTCGGACATTTCGACAAAAGTATATTTGACCTTTGTTAGGCTTTCGTTTTGGCTTGAAGATTAGGCGAAAACCGCTTGAAATATTGTGTTTTATTCCACTATTACAATTACTTTTTATCATTAGATATCATTTAATTGTTTTAATTTATTAGATAATGGACCCAATTCTACGGTGGAAGTTTAGAAACTTCCTAATTTTATTTAGGTGTCGCTAAAACACTTAGCTATTCTATGAGCAGCTGTCATAATCAAATGACAGCGCCATGACAGCGCTAATTTGAATCTGACGCTTCTTATTTTAGGTGGTCTTATACATTGTCAGCTTGACATTCTGGAATAGCACCGGTTAAATCTGCCGTCTAAACTAAGTCTTAAAATTTGAAAATTTAGTTTTAGGCTATTTAAGCGATGTGCACGTAGAATCGGGTCCAATGCCAACCTAAATTTAAAATAATCATATCATCCACAAAATGTCTGCTAAATAAATAAAGATATACATACATACATACATTAAATCACGCCTGTTTCCCAGAGGGGTAGGCAGGGACCACTTCTTTCCACTTGCTACGATCTTGACAAATTTCTTTCGCTTGTTCAACATTCATACATCGAGTCATGCACGCACGTCGGTTTCGGGTACTTAAGATAATAAATATATTAAAACAAAACTATTGGATCAAATACAAAATTAATGAAATTGGCCTCTTAAAATTACCTATTCCCTCGAATTAGAATGTAAAAATCGTGAGTTCTTTTTTTGGTCGAAATTGGCGAAATAAAAATATATGCATGATAAGTAACATTACTTTGACGACACTATCCAAACAGCAGTTTGGTTATTTTAAAGGTTCCTGTACTTTCCTGGCTGTACTGTACATGGCAGGTTCACTTTGATTCTACTACTCCGCATCAGATGTCGCTACTTGACAAAAATGAGGGAAACTGATTTTCAGTTTTGGTTGGTACCCGTTTAGTGACACTATGAACTTCATTTAAAGTGAATGATGGCAATAATATCACAATCACTGCCAGGCGTCAAAAACTGAGATTATGGATGCAATAATTACGTTTTTTTACCCTACAACCATAGAGGAAATATACTTTTCTATGCTACGACTGATGTCAGTCAATGTTGATGTATGTAATAAAAATGCTTTTAAAAAAATTCGTGTCCGTAAGGTTTATAAATCATTTGTACGTCGATGCATCCTTTTCTATAATAAATTACCTGACGTTGTTTTAAAGTTACTATTTCCAGTACTTAAAACCTACTTGAAAAAGTCGTTGATGTCTAAAGCTTACTGAAGGGTCGATTAATACTCGTATCTAACAGATAAAGATGCTTGGCCTAAACTAAACACCTACATAACTTAATAATAACTTAGTCATAAAAAATATGTAAACATTGTACCTATATTGTCTAGGGGACACGGTTTCTGTAGGAGAACGTATCGAAACTTTGTAAGTATGTGGGTTGTCTTGCAACGTCATAGGTAAGTATAATTTCTATAATTTCCATTTTTTTTATTACTACTACTTATTAGTTCTTTTGAGTTTTGACACATTATCCTGCTCAACTACGCATGACTTCAGTGTTTTCTATAATGATAGGTTAAGTTTATTTTTATATAAGCAATATTTAAAAAACGACTGACTGTTGAGTTTCTTGCGGCGTTTCTTCCCAGAAGTGGTCTCTTGCAAAGCGCTGGTAGATTTTTGACGTGTAAAAGTGCCCGTGCGGCCTACTTACTGAATAAAAATATTTTATTTTTTATCTTTTTTATCTGATGTACTTACGACAAGTACCGCTATCCGTCGGTATAATTGTTTTAAGCTTAACAGCGACATCTGCTAGCTAAAAGTGGCAACATTTATGCCAGGACGTGATTCGCACGCGCCTTGTTTATTAAGTTCTTCTACTCTCCACTAGGTGGCTGTAATGTACATGACAGGTTCACCTTGATTCTACTACCCCCCAACAGATGTCGCAAGTTGGAAAAACTATTACGCATATTGGCACGGTATATAATCTATTTATACTATGGTTCTGGTCGCTCTCCATAAGTGGCACCATGACCTATATTTAAAGCTAATAAACGCAATATTACTGGGATTATGGATGCAATGAAGATAAAGTGCCGTGTGGTGCCGGTAGAGTAGAATAGCACCACCCCTTGTCCTCCCGTGGGTATCGTAGAAGGCGATTAAGGGATTAAGGGATTATCATATTGGAAAAATCTCCTCCGGCGGGATAGGCGTCGTTAGCTTTGGGCTGCTACCTATCTAGGAGAAGGAAAACTCCGAATTCAAACCCGGCGGGATAGGCGTCGTTAGCATTGGGCTGCTACCTATCTAGGAGAAGGAAAACTCCGATTTTAAACCCGACCCTGCATAAAAGACCATGCGAGCACTATTTAAAAGGTTTATACCCCAGGAGGGTACTGGCAATGCCAGAGAATCCCTTCCCAGGCCTAGCCTGGGCAGCCCTTCGTACTCTGGGGGGGGCACAATAGTGCGAGTATGTTCAGATCCTTCCGGGGATCGGAACGGCGGCGATGCCGTTTGCCACGCGTCACGCTGTGTTCGCAGGGGGGTTGGCAAAAAGCGGGCCGCTGAAAGCCGCCTTGCTACGATGAATGTTTGTGGAGGGATGGAACATAAATTAGATGAGGTATGTATGATGATGAAAGAGAGAAAGCTGGATGTTCTTTGTGTGACTGAGACGAAGAAAAAAGGGGTGAGTACGTCCACACACGGAACCTTGACGGCATTGTGGTCCGGAGTTCCGGTATCCGAGCACGGTCGTCAGGGAGTTGGTATCGTACTCACAGAGCGAATGGCTGAATGTATGCAAGAGCATGAATGTGTGAGCCCAAGACTTCTCTGGGTGAGACTCAAGGTAGGTCTCACCCGTTTATTCGTAATTGGGGCTTATGCCCCAGATACGAATAAATCTAAAAAAGAAAGGGAGGAGTTTTGGGAAAGTTCGCATGAGGTTTCAACAAAATGCAAGGAGAATGAAAGGATTATTTTGTTAGGCGATTTTAATGGTTGGACAGGCGTGCAAAGGGATGGTTATGAATCGGTACTGGGTAAGTATGGTGATGAGCGAGTGAACGAGAATGGCAAATGCCTTCTCAATGTATGTTTGGCTAAGAATCTCTGCGTGACAAACACTTTGTTTGATCACAAAGAGATTCATCAGTATACGTGGAGACGGCAGAATGAGAAGTCTATGATAGACTTGATGATTGTGGATGAACGGTTGCGTAACAAAGTTGTAGATACCAGAGCATTTCGAGGAGTTAGCGTAGGTTCAGATCACTACTTAGTGGTAACACGAGTAAGGGGTCTGTTCACACGTTGGCGCCATCGTGTTCCCGTACCAACAACTGCGTTAGAGAGGATAAAAGTAGAGAAACTGAATGACGAAGTTATACAAGATGAGTACGTAAGAAAGCTGAAAGATTGTTTTGAATGTGTCAATAAGATGAATGACAGTGAAGTTGAGAATAATATAAATAATGTATGGGAGAATGGCATGGTCAAATCGGCCACTGAAGTATGCGGTATAGTCAAAAGAAGAAAAAGCAAGAATGAACGTCAGTAGTATATTATTGGGAGTTTCAAAACACATTTTACATGTTTTGTGTTTTGAAACTCCCAAGGCGTTTTTTGACGAAACGCTCATTTCGAGTTGATCGTTTTTTTAAACGCTAAAATAGGTGTTTTGAAACTCCCAATCGGTTTTGAGGTGTTTTGAAACTCCCAAGGCGTTTTTTTAAACGCTAAAATAGGTGTTTTGAAACTCAATCGGTTTTATGGTGTTCTGAAACTCCCAATCGGTTTTGAGGTGTTTTGAAACTCTCAATCGGTTGTATGGTGTTCTGAAACTCCCAATCGGTTTTATGGTTGTAATTTATTTAAAACTCTTAATAGTTTTTAAGTAGCATTTGATTCGAAATGCTCAATATTTTTTTTTTCTGAATTTCTTAGCAGTTATTTTATTAAGTTGTAATTGATTCGAACCCTTAGCATGCGTTTGACTTGATCAATGTTCAATTTTTCGTTTGTTTCTTGATTATTTCACAGTTAACTTGAGCAAAACTGTTGCTTGTACACCTGACAATTGGAGTCAGTTAATACTTTGTTTTTCAATTGTCAGGTGCACAAACAACGGTAGGTTATTTAGCAAAAGCTTAACACGATGGGCACAGCTAGCTTTGCACCCACCAGACCAAGTACATCTCTGCTCAACTCAGTGTAGTACGAGGTCACATAGCGCCCCAGTCGAGACATGGTTTGCTCAGGTGTTTTTCACAACTTGCTGCAAAGGTGATCAAGCTTCACAACAAGGACGGGCCACCCGGGATGCGATAAGTTCCCAGTAGTCTTATGGCCGCATTTTACGTGAAGGTGGATTTGGGGGCCTTCCACCAAGGCGTGGGTCATCCGTACCTACCACCGCATAGGTACAGAATCTCCAAAGTTCCAAGATAACATCGTTCAGCGGTTAGTAACAAGGGTGATCAGGCCGAGTCACAGGTTGCTGGTGAACCCTACCATTCCGCCGGTCGGTCACGGAAGGTGGGAGCACGCCGTTTAAATATTTTATGTTGTATATATATGAACAAATCTTAAAAACTTCGTTAGCGCGATGTAGACCTGAGCCTGTGATTGGATGGTTTCTGTGACGTGCTCGTAACGCGTTGCAAGAAATTATAAATATAAACTAGTTGCAAGTCAATAAATACGCCGGTCTGATTTGTATTTTCACTAGCACAAATAAAGTCTGCAATTCGTTAAAGTTTAACTTCACATGCTACCTTAATTTGCTGTCCCATCAGAATTAGACACGGCTATTAAGCAGGAATCATGACTCCTACTGTAAGGGTTACATTATGTTAAAGATATACGATCAAGCGATTAATAAAATATAAAGCGCACGTAAATCCAACAGCGGCACTAAACTTCAGAGGAATTTACTTTAGTTTCTAAACTTGTTTTGCATAGTAACACTATTGGATTTAACTTGGGTAGGGAATTGAATAATTATTGAGAAACAAAGTTGCAAAAACACAAAATTTTATTAAAGAAATACAAAAATGTAAAATAACGTATACTGTAAAATCTAATAGCTAACGTTACTGAGTCTTCTCACGATTCGGTCAACTAATGATTCCGTAGCACTTAACAATTCATCGTAGTTATCTTCGATGACAAATTGCACCGCCATGAGGTCATCAGCGTCCTGCTGCGATTCAAGGTTTGCAATACTGATCTTAATTAATCGCTTCCCTTTTTTCGCTTTTTTAATTACATGCGAGTTTAATCCAATATCAGTTTTTATTTGCACTGCTCTCTTCTTTATCTTGGGTTTTTTCGGTGAATTTTCTAAAGATGGATTTTGAATTTGATTTATACATCTATTCTGGTATTGCAAATAAGCATCCATATCTTGGGAGTAGCCAAATGGTTCGTCGAATGCCGCAAGGGTTTGAGACGAAAAAGACGGGAACTGTTCGTTGGTATCTTTCACGGAGTCAATGTGTTGAGAAGTCATCATACTCTGCAAAATAAGAGAATATAATTAGATTTATATCTACTAGGAAAAAAAACAATATCAGTATATTAGTAAATAAGTTAGGTACTCACCGTTTAATTCAAGAACTTCAGTCAGTATTATTGTAGGTACGGGATACGAAATAAAACTGCGACTTTCTGAATTGGCGTCTAAAGATGAACTGAGATATTAAACGTATGTATTTATATTTTTCCTTTGCTAAACACGTGCACAGCTCTAATACAGGTTTAAACATGTATTATTGAGCCCTACAAAATATAATATGCTAAACACGAACTTAACTCCAGCACAGGTTTATTCAAGTATTGTTGACAAGTCCTATAAAATAAATCATTCATCGCATTCAGTGTAAATTGAACCTAAATGAAGTCGGCTTCTTTGTTAAACGATGGTTCCTTTCATTGATGCACCGATTACGACATATTTAACATGATACTTTTGTTTGTAACACAAATGCTTACTTTGCAAATCGACGTCTGAGGTATTAAACCTTTATAAAAACTTTGTTTTGTTCGCATTCCGTAGTACTGTTATTACAAATAGAATGTTATAAATATCTAAATGTTGAGAACTTCTGTGAGTGTTGTAAAGTGCTGAGCGGAAACTTTTTACGTTATAACGCGTAATTACATTTATTTCTACAAGAAAGTCAGTGTCAATCAGTCGCAAACTACAACTGCATTAAAATAATGTTCGTAAGTTTTTAATATTAATGTGTTCTGATATGGTTTTATTGAGTATTAATTAAATAAATTGTATACAATATTCCATGTTCTTTTTTTTTTTTTTTACAGGTCTGATACGGAATACTCTGAAGTGAAAGTCTCCAAGAAGACTCGACCATATTCGGAGCTTCAAGATCCTGCTCCAATTTCAAGGTAATTAATTAATATCTAAGGTGCTGTGTGTTAGGAGTGCATTGTCGCGGTGTAATTATTATGTTTTGTGTTTTAAAGGTCTACGAAGCCGAAGGTGGTAAAAAAGAAAACCCCGCTGCCCGAATCAGGAGACGAAGCCTCAATACCTCGGTAATTCAATTTTAAACAATTATTACCTGAATACATTTTAAAGTGCTTTATTATATTATAGAACTTCTGTTTTATAGGTCAAAGAAGTTGAAGCTGTCAAAAACGAAATTCCCGCCGACTGAATCTGAAGACGAAGCACCGACTCCACGGTAAGTAAAATATGTATTTATTTCAGTAAATGGTAATTTTAAAAATAAATTTAAATAGGTACTTAGCTCTGCACATGTTTGTTCCGTTTATTATTATTTATTTATTTTTTATCGATTTACAGCTCAAAAAAGTTGGCGCAGACAAGTCTGCTAGAGCAGCTCAACGGTCCTGCAGGCGGCTGGATAATCGACTCCGACAGTGAAGATGGTGACTGGCGTGCTCGCAAACCCAAACCAGTGCTGCTGTCGTCAGTATTGATAAGGCAAGTTCCCGGGGGCAGGGTGCGTCGAACTGCACAATTATCAGGCGACCTTTTTCTTGAGTTAAAGTTATACAATGTGGCTGACATAAAAAGCATTTCGCCAAAAGATCGATGGGAGAAAGCTCTAGTTAATTTAAAAATACAGTTAGATGTTAATTCGTCAGAGGTGTCAGATATTAATAAAGTGCTTAAATTATGTAAGGACTATTTCGCTGAAGATGGAACGTTCTATCGCGATTTAAAATAATATAATTCTAGTATTAGTTACCTCTGTTTGTAATATTTGCCAGCACTTTTCAAATAGTATTCTTAAAAATAAAAAAAATAAAATGAGTTGTAATTCTATGTTTTGTTGAGTTGAAATTAAATAATGTGGCTGACTTAAAACTATTGTGACAAAAGATCTATAGGAGAAAGCTGTAGTTAATTTGAAAATTTCACCGAGCGTTATATTGTTACTAAAAATAATAATTCTCGCGATACCTTTGTTTATCTTATTTTCTAGCACTTTTCATTTACTATTCTTAAAAAATAAAATAAAATAAAAAAACAAAAAATGAGTTGTAAATCAATATTTTGTTCTGTTTGCGAAACATCTGTTCCTAGTCGAGCTTTTTCTGCTCATTTACGAAGTATTGTGCATAAAAATAATATTTCTATTGATAACGGTGAAGGCGTTGAAAAAATAGCTTCAGCTTTTAGAAGTAGGATAGCATCTTACCGTGTGCGGGGGCGTGAGGGCGGGCCAGACCAGGTTTGTGCACCAGCCGAGTTTATACGTAGCCTTCGCGACAGTGTTCGTAAAATTTTGGAAGCAAGACAATCAGTGTTTAATACTGTCAAAGTCAATTTTGAATTATTTGCTGAATTTTCTTTACTTAAAAACGATACTTGCGACGTAAAATCTTTTGCAACGAAAAATATAGTTATACATCAGAACTATGATTTTAATGAAATATTTTTAAATCTTTTACAATGTATTTGTGGAAAAATTGATGAGTTTCAAGACAGGGATAGTGGTTGGGCTTTTATGCGCAATTTATACCTAGAGGTAAACATCAGTAAATATAACCCACTGAGAGCATCAGGATTCATTGATTTGCCTAAAAATATAAAACTAAAACGGGCGTGCATCAATATACAAAATAAAGATGTTTTTTGCTTTTTGTGGTGTGTGATGGCTGCTTTATTTCCCGCTAAAAATAATGTGCATAGGGTATCTTCATATCCCCATTATGAAGGTGTTCTTAATAGCAAGGACATGACTTTTCCTGTGGGATTATCTGACATAAAAATATTCGAAAAAAACAATCAACGTATTAGTATTAATGTGTACGCACTCAAAAATAAATCTGAAATCGTAGGTCCACTTTACAAAACCACATGTCGGAAGCAACATCATATTAACCTTTTAATGTTAGAAAACGGTCGTCAAACACATTACTGTCTTATAAAAGATTTAAGTCGCCTGCTTAAACTTCAATTTACAAAACATAACGGGAAAATATTTTTTTGCGATGAATGTATGATATTTTTTAATAGTCAAGACAAATTTAATGCTCACGTATGCGGGGGCGTAAAGACAATTTTACCTAATCGGGGTGCGCATATTGAATTTAAAAATTTTGAGCGGATGCAAAATATGCCTTTTATAATTTATGCAGACTTTGAATCCTTATTGCAACCAAATACGGATGAAAAACTTAGTTCGAAATGTACTACAACATTGCAGGAACACATACCAGCTGCATTTGCGTACTACATTGTTAGTTCATACGATAGCTCCCTAAACAAATTCGTGTCTTATCGTGGAAAAGACTGCGTAGAAAAATTTCTCGAATATCTGCAAAAAGATGTACATAGAATAAATAAAATATATTCTGACCCGAAGCCAATAACTATTACAGAGAAAGAAGAAAATGATTGTTTGAACTCTCAATATTGTTTTCTTTGTCGCAAGTTATTACTCGGCGATTCCGTTTTTATTATTATATAACTGACTATGTAGTTGGTATTTCTCTACCGTAACTACTTCACCCGGGCACGGGTAGCGATGCCCTTAGCGGGGGGCATGCTGAACCCTAAGTTAGAGGTGCGATTGTGGTCGCACCTCTGGAGGGGTGCCTCCGTCGGGAGTCAGGCCGGTCGAGCGCAGCTCGGCCGGCTGAGTGTCTTGAGGGACTTCGTTTTCTTCGGTTGCTTCCAAGTGTTCGGTTTCTTCGGTTTCTTGAGTATGTTCGGTTTCTTCGGTTTCTTCGATCTTCTCGATCCCTGCAGTGATGCTATGAGGCTCAGGTCCGGATCTGGGGGGGCGGCCGCGACGTCCCTGGCGCCGAAGCTTCTTGCGGTCTTCAGTGCCCTCATCCACTGCGAGTTGGATGGGATCGGTGGGATCGAGCAGGATGTGCTTGGGGCGCCTGACGGGTGCCCCGAGCGCAGCGAGCACGTCGGGATCGGATGGGGTGAGTTGGGGAGTGTAGGAGGTGGCACGGACTATGAGCGGGTTAGGGTGGTGTGGGCCTTTATCAAAGAAGCGCCTAGACGCTTCCTTGATAGTGTGTCTGATCGACGGGACGCCGAGGTCCCTGTGCAGGTCCGCGTTGCGAACAAACCAAGGGGCCCCCGCGACCGATCGGAGAAGTATGTTTTGAAATATCTGTAGAGTGTTTATGTGTAAGTCGTGGGCGTGTGCGAATGCCACGCTGGCATATGTGAAAACCGGTCTGATACATACTTTGTATAGTGTTAGCTTGTTGCGAGCGCTGAGTTTACTGCGTCGGTTAAGAAGGGGGCCAAGACGACCCTTGATCATCTTGGCCCTGTTGAGTACAGTTTGGATGTGCTGACGGAAGCTCAGGTGTCTGTCCAGGGTCACGCCGAGGTATTTGACCTTTGGTGACCACGGAATGGGTCTATCGAAAAGAACGATATTCTCAAGGTGGAAATGGCGGAGGGACGGGTAAAACCAGACAGCCGCACTCTTCTCGGGGTTAACCTCTATCCTCCAGAGTTTAAACCACCGACCTAGGTCGGTGATCGCCTCCTGGAGGTAGCGCTGGACGACGGAGGCGTATTTGTTGGTTGTGAAGAGTGCGGTGTCGTCAGCGAATAGGGCAAGCTGTACGTTGGGATGGCGCGGGATATCATTAGTGTATAATGAATAGAGGATGGGAGAGAGCACGGACCCTTGCGGGACCCCGGCTCTGATAGGATAGGGGCGGGAGAGCGAGCCTTCCACTCGGTAGCGAAAGCTTCTGTTACTAAGGAAGCCCCTCAGTATTAGGACTAGCCCAATGGGCATACCCATAAGCTGAAGCTTATAGATAAGCCCATTGTGCCAGACCTTATCAAAAGCCTTCGCTACGTCGAGGAAGATAGCGCCCGTGGGAATTCCTCTCGCGAAGGTGGAGAAGCCATCCAGGATGTGCTCCGTGATGCGGTGCACCTGGTGGACGCATGAGTGTCGGGCTCTGAAGCCGAAGCGATTCCGTGAGAGATCATTGTCATTTAACAGGACGATATAGAGGGGCAGCCCATTCTTATTGTAATATTCGGTACCGCCTACCAACATTTGTGCCAGTATTTTTTCACAACTTATCAGGATACGACAGTCATTTGTTTATACGTCAGTTGGGTGAACTTCCTGGTCAAGTCAAAGTTATTGCAAAAAACAAAGAAAATTACATATCATTTACGAAATTTTTCATTACAAGTCGAAATGAATATATGCCTGTTCGTTTTGTAGATTCATTCAAATTTTTAGGAGCAAGTTTGGAAGAACTTGTAAGCACCTTAAATAAAGAAGACTTTATTCATCTCTCACATTTTTTTCCTTTAAAAGAGCATTTCGATTTATTGAAACGAAAGGGCGTCTATCCATACGAGTATATGTCTAGTTGGAGTCGCTATGAAGAGCAATGTTTACCTCAGCCACATTATTTTTACAACTCATTAACAAATGACATTATATCCAAATATGATTATAAACATGCCGAGCTTGTATGGAAATCATTCAATATTAATACTTTAGGAGAATACACCGATCTTTACCTTAAATCAGATGTATTATTACTAACTGACATATTTGAAAAGTTTCGTCAAACTTGTAAAGTCAATTATAGATTAGACCCTGCTTTTTATCTAACTGCCCCAAGTTTAAGTTTTGATGCCATGTTACTTATAACTGGTGTGAAGTTGCAACTCATTGATGACCTTGAAATAATTAGAATGATTCAAAAAGGTATTCGTGGGGGTGTATGTTTATGTTCTACTCGGTATGCAAAGGCAAATAATAAATACATGCCAAAATTTGATTCCAGTAATCCGAGCAGTTTCTTATTCTACATAGACTGTAATAATCTATACGGTTATGCAATGTGTGGCAATTTACCTTATGATGATTTCAAATTATTACCACGGGATAAAATTAATGTACTCGATATCCTACAAACACCTGATGATTCGGATTATGGTTATATTTTGGAAGTGGATTTAGAATATCCAGAACATTTGCATGACTTGCATAATGACATTCCATTCTGTCCTCAAAAATTCACACCGCCTGGTTCAAAGCAACCTAAACTTATCCCAAATTTATATGATAAATACGAGTATGTCATCCATTATGTGCATTTAAAAACATGTATAAAACATGGCTTGGTATTGAAAAACGTACATAGAGTAATCAAATTTAAACAAGGTCCATTTTTAAAACAATACATAGACTTAAATACAAAGTTAAGACAAAAAGCTAAATCCGTGTTTGAGCAAAATTCGTGCAAACTTGCAAACAATGCTATATTTGGAAAAACGTTGGAAGACGCTGAAAAAAGGTTAAATGTTCTGTTAGTTAATGCGTGGAGTGATAATAGAAATAAAACAAAAAAGAAGTACACAGCAGAGCATCTAACAGGTAGACCCAATTTTCATAGTTCTACCGTTTTTAGTGAAAATTTTGTCGCCATACAAATGAAACCGGAATCGGTAACTCTTGACCGGCCAATTTACATTGGATTTACTGTTTTGGAAATATCGAAAACTCATATGTACGATTTTCACTATTCTGTCATGAAACCTTTTTATGGATCTAATTTAAGTTTATGTTATACCGATACAGATTCTTTTTTGTATTCCATAAATACAGAAGATTTGTATGTAGATATAAAACGAAATTTTCAACATTATTTTGATACAAGTAATTATTCTGTCAGTAACGCATACGGTATAACTCTTAAACATAAAAAAGTACCCGGTTTATTTAAAGATGAACTTGGTGGAGAAATAATAAATGAGTTCGTTGGCCTTAGGTCTAAATTATATTGTATAAAAACAGAAAACAAACAACTGAAAAAGGCTAAAGGCACAAAGAGACATGTATTGCGCGGTGTGGATTTTGAGGAATATAAAAAAGTACTATTAAATAAGGAGCGGATAAGAAAACGCAATATTGTATTTAAATCTTTAAAACATGTTATTTTTACTCAGTCCTTGAATAAAGTAGCACTGTCGTCAAATGATGACAAACGCGTTATACTAAATAATCAAGTCTCGACGTTGTCTTGGGGTCATCAATCTTTGTTTTAATATTAAAGTTAAAATTAGATTTAAGGTGCTATGTTATAAACAAAGGTGTGGTAATTAATAAATAAACGTTATTTCCTTTCAATCTGGTTTTATTTTACTTCTAAACCTTTTGTAACCCCTCTGGGTCCAATTCGAACTTTAAAATTTAAGTGCCCATAAAATAACAAATAGTTGTCATTATCATTGTTATTTTAAACTTTTACAGGCACTTAAATTTGCAGTTTTCGGATCGGACACTATCTTATCATATGTAGGTAGGTATATAAAGGGAAATAATTATGAAATAAAAATATGCTTTACAGTTATAATATTTATTGTACTTTATTACAAATGAGAATACAATGATAAATTATTTTCAGAATACCATTTTTTAATACATAAAACATTTTTTAACGCACAAGATTTTTTATGCGTTGAACAACTATAACTACTCTGGTCCTTACAATATTTTTGATACATAGATTCAAATTTAGGCAAACCGTTACAACCCAAGTCAATTACGGTACAGTTACTACACAAATCTTTAATCCATTTAACTTTTTCTAACCCTTTTACATATATTTTCTTGTTTTCCAAAAAACAGTGTATCATTCTTTTAAATTCCCTATAATCAACAAAGCCCTCATGCCATGAAATACCTAGGTTTTTCTCTATCCATCTTACTTGTCTTTTTTCGCTTTCCATTAACGTCGAAAACTTATATGGAGGTTTTATTGAAAATACTTGTGTGTATTCATTGGTACCGTATGCAAATTCTTTAACAATAAATTCATTTTGAAATGATTTAAACCCCTGGAGGTCTACGAACAAACAATCTGAATTCATGATATTTTTCGTGTAATGTTGCTTAATGGTTTGTATTCTAAAATACTGTCATTCAGAATAAGACAGTAAGCCGCGGTATTGTCGGGTATGTCTTGTTCACACTCTAGTTCAACTCTAACATCTATTGAACCCGTTTTTAAGGTTTCGTTTTGTCGAGAGCAGTCGATGACAAACAGAGGTGCTTTTTCTTTAAATTCTTGCGGACTCAACAACGGAGCTTCACTGCGGTTATAATAAGACTGTTGGAATTTAGCGTACTGTTCGTATAATATAGCAAACTTTTCAGCCCCAAAACTGACATTTAAACTTTCATATGGAAAATAGTTTGAATTCAAAAAGACTTTAACGTCTCTCAAATGACAATGATCAAAGTACGTTATATCTTTGTCAGGCATATTTTTTCTGTATGTTTTTAATCCAATTATGACGTATCGCGGTTTTTCAATTTGAGATGAAGTTTTGATTGCCCAAGAATGTTTTGATGTTATAGGTAAAAGTGGATACTCATAAAGATCCCAATTCCTAAAAGCTATCTGAATTGCATGATCTTTTTCTAACTGTCTGAGTAACCTTAATCTTTCTCGGTCAGAAACTTTGATATGAGGCATACGCCATACTATTTTAGATATAGTAATGTTGTCTATGTATTCATTTGTGTTCAATTTTACACTATTTAAATTACTATTCGATCTTAAAAGAATAAGTTCATGCTTACTGTTAATAATAATTTTATTATAATCCTCTGCAAAACCAAGAATCTTATTTAAAGGAACTGATACAGAAAATGATCCATGTGTAATTTTTGTGCCATTAACGTCCCACCCCCATACCTTCGACATCGATGATTCGAATTTATTCATGGATACAAGAGATTTCATAGTTGTTGTAACGCCAGCATTTTTAATTTTATCTATTTCGATTCCATTCAGCTCATATCGAATGTCTTGAAACAGATGGAGTATAGGGTTATTTGTAAATTGAACGCTGTTCACCTGCGTTTTTGTTTCTCTGTTGAATACTGCAATAGTACCCTCTATGTATAGTGTGCTTGCTGATGGTAATAAGTAGAGGTCTTGCTGGTTAATAGGAATACGGATTTCATCGTTCAAATTAAAACTTGTTACGTACGGTTTATACGAATGATATTCAAAACTTTCAATCGTGTTATCATAGCTAAAAGGATCTGACAAGTTTAGTATACTCATTTTAATAAGCCTATATATTTTAAAAATTGCTTATTTTCTTTCGTAAGCTTTGAAAGCTGATGTTTAGGTGTTCTTTTCTTGATAGCACAATGAGTAATAACACGTTTGTTGTGCGATACCACACTTTTATTGAAATCTATCATTTTTTCGAAGGTGTAAATATAATTGAATCTCTTCACCTCGTAAATTAACTAAATTGCCGTTCGCGTCTAATATTCTTATTTTAAGAGAGGTCAAGTTGTTTTGTGTAACAGGGAAATAGATAACGTTTCTCGGTGTTTCTATCATCCGATAACCTGGTGGCACGTTAGGAACAAACTCATGAATAATATGGCTCGGTTTTCCGTTTACAAATGATCCGCTCACTATGTCACATTCAACTCGCACTATAGTTGTAGACAGAATGGACACAGGAAAAGGGGACTCTGTTAATATATTAGCTTGAACAGTTTCTTCTCCGAAACCTAGTACCTTACCTATCGAATTTTCTTTGTTAAAATATACAGTTTTAGAACACAATATAGACGTTTTTAACGTATTATTGTTACATGTCAGGGAAAATGTGCATCCCTGCAAGTGTTTTTTGAGGTAATCGTCAAGGTCTTGAAGTTCATATGACCCCTCTGGAATTTCTACTACTTCATTTTGACCGTAATAAAACTTATTATTTCTATAGTCTATATTAGGTATAGAATTAAAAGTCGACATATATAGCAACCCACATTCATATTCACCATCGAGTTGAAAAGCTGGTGAATAATTTGTGATCAAGGTAGAAGAGGTTCCGGTTATAGACAAAGCGAAAGACATCGTGAGAATGATAAGCTTTTTACTGTACAGAGATATTTAAACGGTTACTCCAGAATGTTTTTAAATATTTCAAACACAAATGACCACAATTAACAGTGTTAAACTTTTGGTAAGTGTTAAAATTGTATGATATATCATGATTTTTTAAATACTTTATTATTTCTATCGGTGGCTGAAGATCACCATAACTGTTAAAATATTCACAATAATTATTATCTTTGACATAGGCTACCCAGTGAGTTCCTTCGTTTTTACTACTATCTAAATTGACGATAGCACATTCCACTCTTTTAGGACGTTTTGGCAAATTATCTCTCATATAAACACCGCGAAAATGAGGGATATCTGCTGAGTGTTTTAAAATATCTACATTTGTAAGGGCACGTCTGGGTAACCTATGCGTTAGTTTTTTGACTGTTTCAAACATAATCCCTTTCCATTCTTGTACGGTTTAATATGTAATCCTTTTCCTAATGCGATAGACTCCATCATCTTGTTATGACGTTCTGATTCGGCCAAGTTTTTTCGTGCAGCTTTGTAATCTCCAACAGCTTTAGCGATCCCGGCAGCTCCTCCTGCTAATGATCCTAACGCCGAGAGCCCCGCGAAAATAGGTATTAGTGGTAATATACCTCCAGTTTTCGGAATTGGTATTAAACGAGGAGCTCTTAGTATACTATTATTATTACCAATTAATTTTCTTGCGGCAACAAGTGCGCGCTCGATCAAACTGGCGTTATTTTTAGATTTCTTCTTTTTCAATTCAGTGCGTATCTTAGAAACGTAGTGCTTAAATGATTTTATCCCTGCACCGGCTTTTACTTTAGACTTCATCACTTTGCTAACTAGCCATGAAGCGAGTTTTTCTCCCTTTCCAACCCCTTTCGACTTCAATCTTTGTTTAGCCATTTTATAAAGTTCTAAATCTGCACGGTGACGCTCTGCTAAACTAGAATATTTATCGTAAGCAATGTCGTGTTGCATGCATGCGTTATCCAGCGCATTAATTCCCTTATCGCCTCTTAGCAATCGTTCGTGTAATTTTGTACCAGGTCCACAATAATTATAACCAGGCAAGTGCAGTTCAAACGGTAAGTGATTAATAACACTATTTAAAAGTCCTCTTCCTTTCATATCCTATATGCGAATGGTTAGTTCTCTTACGTAAAATCGTATAAGTACATTTAGACAATAGCATTTCTATCAATCCAGCTGTTTTCGCTATCATTTAGTCCTAACCACTTGACATATAATTTTCTGCCCCTTTTTTTAATAATTTTTTCTATGAGGTAAACGTCAGGGTATTTAGTTTTCTGAAGTTCTTGTTCGTAAAATGACCCGAGTATAGGATTATTTCGTTGGTCGTTGATATGGTAAGTCACCGGTTGAGTGCGACTAACTTGTTTAATAGTAAATATCTCAGTAGACCAATTAGGTGTATAACCTTTATGGAAGGCGCTCTTATACTTGCTTATACGTACGCGATCTCCGACGTCGAATTTATTTAGTTTATAACGAAGATTGGACTGAGATTTTTCTATGTTTTTCTTTACTTCGGTTTCATTATGAAATATAACATCAGCTGGTTTAAATTTTGTTGTTCTATGCACAGTTTCATTATAGGATTTTACTACATCATCTAAAGGTTTTCCAACCCATTTGTAATCTCCAATGAAACTAAAATATTTGTAAAGTTTGTTTTTGAGAGTTTTTATTAATCTTTCGACGATAGATGCCTTTTTAATTGAATACGTGGAATAATGATTTATTTTTAAAGACTTTACGTAACAATTAAATTCATTATTGTAAAACTCTTTACCAAAGTCTGTCTGTAAGTTTATCGGTACTCGTTTTGATGATTTAATAATTTGTTCGAAAGAATTTTTAACTTCTATTTTCGTTTTAGATTTTGTTGGAATACACCACGCATACTTTGAAAATGCGTCTATTACAACCAAAATGTATTTATATCCTCTATTTATCTTATGTAAATTTTGTAAGTCAATCAAATCCGCTTGCCACAAATCATCAATTCCTTTTAATAAAACTGCTCGTCGCTTAAAGTTTTTTCGAGCTGATCTGTGTATCTCGTTCACGACTTGCTGCTTTGCCATTGTTTAATTTGTTGAAAATATCGTCTATTTCAATTTTTGAATAAAAGTTCAATTTCAACTGATTTGCCAACTGATGAATTTGAGAATTTATAGTATCAAACATAGAATCTACATACTTCTTCTGATAAATATTCTGAACGAGCTGATCGACGTACTGCTTATTAACGGCATCATCAGGTGACGATGGATGTGCAAGCCCCTTTAATCTTAATGATTGTAAATCGAAATGTCCATCATCTGATCGGAGCAAAGCATTATTTTTAAGTTCAGTAACTTCAGATACACGCAGGCGTTTATGAAGATGATGTCCGAATTTGTCTATATTCATTTTATGATATATTTGCACGTCAAAAGTTCTGCCTCGACTAACGATAATTATAGTAAAGTAACTGTTTTATATATTAGCATTGTTAACTAATCCTGCTTCTTGCAGTTCTTCAATAACAGATATGATTTCATTATCCAATCCTGTCACGAGAAGCTATAAGCAATTTTAATCTTTCTACTAATTCGTTTGGGTTATCCCAATATACATATGATACATCGGTTTTAACTCTTTTCATCATCGGTAATCCTTCACCACTTATTAAACGTTCTTTAGCCAATTTAAAAAGAGGTCTTATTACGTATAAATATTTCATACCTTTGTTGCTTTTTATTGGTTTATTAGGATTAAAATCTCTTCTATGTGCATTAGTTTCTAATAATAAGATTTTATAATTGCGTTTATCATCCTCAGTTATATTATTTAAATCCGGTATTTTCTTAAATAGCAATTCGTTTAAACCTGGTGATAAATAGTAAGTTTGACCATTTACTTTCAGTTTTTTGTCACTTGTAGTGTATACCTGACAGGATCCCAACATTAGCTTGTCCCGTTCCGTTCGAACACCAAAAGGTATATTTAAGTTGGTCATATAATGCTTTTGAAATTTAGGGTCATCACGAGGAGATGCGAAAGAATCACTCGTCTTAAATGAAATATCATTAGTATTTTCACTTTCCACTCCATCGCTTACATCACTTTCATCGCTGTTTGATGTCTCATCCCCTTCATCTTCATTATCAAGACTAGATTGAGAAGATTTCCTCACAACCGTTTGATCATGAATAGATTGCCTCTTTTCTTCACTAGGACTCAATTTTAATCTTTTTACCGACTTTCCCCATTGAAATCTGTCATTGGAATCATCATCATTAGTATTTAAGTAATTATTCTCATTTTTAACTTTAACTATTTCATTAAGTGGTTCTGTTATTGGTTTCAATACTGATTCCAACATCATATCATTATCAGTTTTCATATTACGAATCAGTCTAACTTTCTTTTTAATGGCTTCGACAGATTTAAGTACTTTTTCTTTCAAATTTTTCTCGTCATTGATTTTAAGATCCATGTCTGATCTTGATGGTTTCCTATGAAGCAATACATGTTTCATAATAATGCATCATGTATTATAGTTAATCCATAATGATAAATGTGTCAAAACTCATTCTATAACATCCTGAATTACGACTACAATCTTTATTTATAACCAAGTAACTATATGGCAGTTTCCATACTTCGGCACACATTTCTCGAAACTGTGACCAAGACATATCGCTTCCAACGTGCTCATCATAAACATGACGCAAATTAACATCATCTTGCTTAAATAGAATTATTAAGTTAGCATTGTCTCTTATTAATTGTTTAGGTATTTTACTATAAGTTTGATTAAGGTAGAAGCTATCAATATTTTTATGACGTCCCATTGCAAAGTAATCCCTTATGTTGTTTTGATTTTCACATGCAACATCATCAAATATAATAATGGAGTTAATGTTAGCTTCATGTGGACTTAGTACCTCATCATTCTCACTATATTTTTTAAATTCGACTGATGGAACCAACATTAGTATTTTTTCTAAATACTGATACATAGGTTGGAAGAGAGTTTTAGAATAAACATAAAGGTTTTGAAAGCGTAGCCCCCGTTCATGCAGCAGAAGACCGACAAGTAAATTAGTTTTTCCACAGTTAGAGGGACCACAAATGATACTTCGAATTGTGTTCGGTAAAAGTTCTCCATGACGTGAATTGCGATCGTGGCGAACTGGACAAACGACTTCTAATTGCAAGTTTTGAAGTTGTTTCACAAACTTCATATTTCCAAATATAAAAATAATATTACTACCTACGTGTTGTAAGCATGAAAGGTCTGTACACAATGAGACTAGACCTTCAAGATATTGAGTAGTTATATGTTCAAGTTTTTAAAACTGTATGAACTTCTTAGCCGATTGAGAGTTTCAAAACACCTCAAAACCGATTGGGAGTTTCAGAACACCATAAAACCGATTGAGTTTCAAAACACCTATTTTAGCGTTTAAAAAAACGCCTTGGGAGTTTCAAAACACCTCAAAACCGATTGGGAGTTTCAAAACACCTATTTTAGCGTTTAAAAAAACGATCAACTCGAAATGAGCGTTTCGTCAAAAAACGCCTTGGGAGTTTCAAAACACGTAAAATGTGTAAAATGTGTTTTGAAACTCCCAATAATATACTACTAACGTCTGGAATGGTGGGATAGAGAGGTAGATGATGTAGTGAAAGAGAAGAAAAAGTGTTGGTTGGATTTCGTAGCTGTAGATCCAGGACAAGATATAAGCGACAGAAAGAAAAAAGAGTATAATAGATCAAAGAAAAGAGTGAAAGAAGTTGTGGCTAGAAAGAAAGATTCACTGAATGAAAAGTATGATAGAAGTTTCTCTGACAACTTCCGGTCGAATATTAAACTCTTTTGGAGCTTGATTAAATCGGCTCGGGGGAAATCAGAGAAAACTAAATTAAGCGCGGTGAGGGATGAGTCTGGACACTTAATATGTGAGGAAGAAAAAATGCTTGATAGATGGAAAACTTATTTTGAAAGCTTGTTTGAATGCGAAGATGTTTGTCTTGAGCCAGAAAGCATGAGTAAAGATGCAAGTAGCGAAGATGAAAGTGTTATTAGTATGAGTGAAATCATGAAAGCTTTAAAAAGTATGAAAGCGGGAAAGTCAGCAGGTTGTGATAGAGTGTCGATAGAAATGCTGAGGAGAGGAGATGGCGTGGTGGGTAGTCTGTTGTACCGTCTTTTCAATGCATGTTGGAGTAGCGGCCGAGTCCCGGAAGTTTGGGTCAAGGCCGTTATCGTCCCTCTGTATAAAGGAAAGGGGTCACAGCAAGACTGCAAAAACTACCGCGGTATCAGCCTCCTTAGTGTTGTCGGCAAAGTATATGCGAAGATTTTAATTGAAAGAGTACTGAATGTTACGAATGACAAAATCTGGGATGTACAAGCGGGATTTCGAAAGGGAATGGGATGTACGGATCAGGTCTTTTCACTACGGTCCATCACAGAAAAGTTCTTGGCTGTCAACCAAAAGGTTTTTTGTGCTTTTGTGGACCTGGAAAAGGCCTATGATAGGGTAGATAGAAAGGAGTTGTGGACGGTGCTGTCTATGTATGGAGTGAGCAGCAACCTGGTGCAGGCTTTGAGGTCCCTTTATGAGGGCTCCAGAGCCTGTGTCAGGATAAATGGGGTATACTCGGCCTGGTTTAATATCTCTAAAGGTGTTAGACAGGGCTGTGTTGCCTCACCATGGCTGTTCAATCTATTCATGGACAGTTGTATGCGGGATTTGAGAGAGTATGATAAGGGTTTGCGTATGCAAGAGTTGCTAATCAAATGCCTCTTATATGCCGATGATCAAGTTATACTTGCCCCATCGGTACTTGAGTTGCAGGAGATGGTAACAGTGATGAATGAGGGATTTAAGCAAAAGGGGATGAAAGTAAATGTTGCCAAGACCAAGGTCATGGTGATAGAGAAGGATGAGGAGATGACTGAGTGTGTGATAAATATAAATGGTGAATTAGTAGAACAAGTGAGCGAATTTGTGTACCTGGGAAGTATGTTTACAAGAGATGGTAAGTGTGAGAAGGATATCGAGAGGAGGGTGAATGCGGGCAATCAAATTAATGGGGCCCTGCACTCCTTTGTAAGCAGACAGGGCGTTTCACAAAAAGCCCGGCTGGCTGTTCACAATGGAGTGCTGGCCCCTACCCTGATGTATGGTAGTGAATGTTGGGTGTGGCAGGACAAGCATGTAAGTCGTGTAAATGCAGTTGAAATGCGCTCTTTGCGTAGTATGTGTGGTGTGAAACTGATAGATAGAGTAAGAAATGAAAAAATCAGAGAGAAATGTGGAATAAAAGAAGATGTAGTGACTAAGATTGAAAAGGGCATGCTTCGTTGGTTCGGTCATCTGGAAAGGATGGATGAAAGAAGATTGACGAAAGAGATATATAGATCGAAAGTAAGTGGAAGGGTCGGAAGGGGCCGCCCTAGGCGTACTTTTTCGAATCAAATCGGAGAAATACTGGAAAAGGGCCGAATCTTAAGTACCCGAAACCGACGTGCGTGCATGACTCGATGTATGAATGTTGAAGAAGCGAAAGAAAATTGTCAAGATCGTAGCAAGTGGAAAGAAGTGGTCTCTGCCTACCCCTCTGGGAAACAGGCGTGATTTAATGTATGTATGTATGTATGAAGATAAAGTTTCTTATCTTCCCTAAAATTGTTTTTTTATTCAAACATCTTTATGTTTGAATAAAAAAACCAAAACGACCTAGTCCCGCAACGCCGCAATACTAAAAATTGTATTGTCTCGTACGTACGTAACGCACATTGAAAATACCATTATTTACTATGCATAGTTAGCTCAGAGCACACACACACACACACACACGCACGCACGCACGCACGCACGCACAATAGATATAAGCCACTGAATAATGAATATAATTGTAAATTAATAAATTGTACTGAGTACTAACTACTTACCCACAAGGAAGAGCGGCTGCTAAGGCACATGTGTAGAAGATGAGATGATGGTGGTGGGTTCTTCGGGTTCTTAAATCAAACAAGGTTCTTGTTGTATGATCTTGTAATTGGGCAGTCAAGACAACGCGGTGCGTAGCGCGTGCGGCGCGCTCGGTAGCCGGAAGAAGAGAGAGCCCCCTTAGAGGGTGAGCGCGATAGCACGCGGATGAGCGAGAGAGGAGAGAGTGGATGCGTTCTAGTTTAAGCGTTTACGTCGCGTTCACGTTACATACTCCCCCTCTAGCACGAATGAACGTCCTCGTGTTCGTGGTAGCTAATACATATTATAACAAAAATAAAAATAACTAAAAACAAACGCGGCCTAATCTAAATAGCGACGTGGACGGCCACGCCTGCGCTTCTCGCGAATGGCCGGCTGGGCCTCGCCAACGAACGGGGTGATCTGCGAGGTGTGATACTTCCCTAACGGTACCTTGTCACTTAAGCGTTCGAGTACGTACGTTGAGGGTCCAACGGTTTCGCGCACTCGATAAGGACCGTCCCTCCGAGGAATAAATTTGGGTGTCTGACCTCGTCCTGCATCGTTAGACACCTGCGTGCGGAGCAGTACAAGAGTGCCGGGCTCGTAGTCGGGCGCCGGGCGGCGGTGCTCGTCGACGTACGCCTTCTGTCGCGCCTGCGCGCGCTCGTGCACGTCGCGCGCGTGCAGCAGCGTGCCGGCCAGCCGGCGCAGCAGCGGTGCCGGCCAGCCGGCGCAGCAGCGGTGCCGGCCAGCCGGCGCAGCAGCGGTGCCGGCCAGCCGGCGCAGCAGCGGTGCCGGCCAGCCGGCGCAGCAGCGGTGCCACGGCGGCCCCTGGGCAGTCGCGCTTCACGATCGTGCGCATGTCCGATGCGGCGTCAGCTGGGGCGCGGAGCCGAATGCCGAATGTAAGGAAAGCGGGTGAATATCCGGTGCTAGCGGTCGTCGCGGAGTTCATCGCGAAGCGGATCGCCGCTAGGTGCGCATCCCAAGTGTCGTGATCGCTGCCCACTAGAATAGCGAGCTGCGGTTTCAAATCGCGATTCTTTCTCTCTATGGGGTTAGCTTCAGGGTGGTAATAAGAGGTGAGCGATTGTTTGATGCCCATGGCGTGGCAAACCTGTTGCATCACCTCGCCAACAAACTGGACGCCGTTGTCGCTAATCATGCGGCGGGCGACGCCGTAACGGAAGAAGACTTCAGAGGTGAGTATTTTAGCGCACTCGAGACTAGTCGCGTGTCTCAGAGCGAATAGCTCCACCCAGCGGGTGCTCACGTCTTCCACGATCAGTATCCACTTGTTACCGTCGGCGGTTTCAGGTAAGGGTCCAAATAAATCAACAGATACGACCTCAAATCTCCGTGTGGTGGCGGGCGCCTGGACGAGGCCGGCGGGCTTGCGGTTGTCGGCCTTGTAGCGCTGGCAGGCGGCACAGCGCCGGACGTAGTCGGCGACGAAGGCGCGCATGCCGGGCCAGTAGTGCGCGCGCGCCACCAGCTGCAGCGTGCGCTCGGCGCCGAGATGGCCGGCGGTGGGCGCGTCGTGGTACTCCGCCATCACCGCAGCGCGCTCGTGCTCTGGAACTACGAGACAAGCGTTTTCATCGTCGTCACAATCGGGTGCATACCTGTACAGGATGCCGTCGGAGAGTACGTAGCCTCGATCCGCCCACTGTCTCCCCCTAAACGGAGCGTCGTCGGACTCGAGGTCGTCTACAATTTTGCGTACTTCCGGGTCCTTTAACTGGTTTTCGCGAATGTCCGCAGGTGACCGCGTGGGGAAGTCCACAACAGCGGAGCACAATTCGCAATCACCTGGGGACTCTTGCGAACACGGCGGGCGCGAAAGCGTGTCTGCAATTACGTTTGATTTGCCCGGCGTGTACTCTATGCGCAGGTTAAATTCCTGAAGGGTAAGGGCCCATCTGGCCAACCTACCGCTCGGTGATTTGTTATTCATCAACCACTTGAGAGGCTGGTGGTCGGTCTTAACAACAACATGTGCACCTTCTATGTAGCCCCTAAACTTGTTGACGGCCCACACTACCGCTAGGGCTTCTCGCTCGGTAGTGGTGTAGTTCCGCTCGGCGGCGATTAGCTGCCGGCTCGCGTACTCTATCGGCCGCTCATCGTGCCCCTCCCCCTGCATTAGTACAGCCCCGAGACAATACCCGCTAGAGTCCGTGCGCAACACGAAGGGCTGCGTTTCGTCGGCCTGCCGTAGGATCGGTGCCGTCGTCAAGAGCTCCTTGATTGTCTCGAAGGCCCGCTGCTGCGGCTCGCTCCAGTGCCAGGTGCTGTTCTTCTTTAGCAGGTCGGTGAGCGGCCGAGCGACGTCTGCATACCCGGGGATGAATCTCCGAAACCAGCTAGAAGTTTGTAAAAAGCACTTTAGGTGTTTGATATTTTGTGGCGGAGCCATAGCGGTAATTGCAGTGGTTTTGTCTGGGTCCATCTGGATACCACCTGGGACAATGACATGACCTAAGAATTTGACAGACTGGCAAGCAAAACAGCTTTTATCCCGGTTAACCCTAAGGTTGAACATGGCCAGTCTGTCGAAGACAGTTTGAAGGTCCTGCAGGTGAGTTTCAAAATCAGGTGATAACACGATGATGTCGTCTAAGTATGCCAGAATGGTACTTTTATTTAAGTTTAGATTCGACTTAAACCGATCTATAAGCCTTTGGAAAGTAGCTCCTGAGTTACGGAGTCCCATCGGCATGCGGATAAACCTAAACGTTCCAATTGGCGTGATGAAGCAAGTCTTATCACGGTCAGCTGGGTGCACATTTACTTGAAAATAGCCAGAACGGAGGTCAAGTGTTGTCATGTAGTTACTGGTCTTCGCAGCATGTAGGATGTCTTCAATCCTAGGCAATGGGTATCTGTCAGCCTCTGTTACCTCATTTAGCTTACGATAATCTATACAAAGACGCATACCTCCATCCTTCTTTGGGACCATGACTACGTTGGCGGCCCACGGGGACTCACATTCTTCGATTACGCCGGCGGCCAGCAGCTTGTCCAGCTCCTCTTTCAAAGCTTCCCTCCGCTTCGGGGACAACCTGAATGGCTGGCAGGCGATGGGCTGCTGTTTCTCTCTGACTTTGATTTGGTGAGTTGCGTAGTCAGTGGCCGGGCCTTCAGTAGCAAACCGCTCCTGTTGTTCATAAATAAAGGTATTAAGTTTTGACCTTTCACCCGCTGATAGCATGTGGCCTTCATCACCTCGCAACATTACAGGGACATTCATTTGAACACCTGCTGATAAAATGTGAGCTTCATCACTTTGCAACATTACTGGGGCATGAACAAATTCAAATGAGCGCTCCGGATTATCTTGAAAATGCCAAGAGCATTGGGGAATATTTACTACTATCCCTGCATTTGAAATAAAATCATTACCAAGTAAGGTTCGACCTTCACTGTTGGGAAAAACAAGGAAATCGGCCATTGCTTCGTGGCCTCCAATAGTTACAAGCACCTTAGCATTAAGAACGTCACGTACCTGTTTGGAACCATCAGCCAAACCTACGGTCCGCTGGGACGGCGTAAACACGACGCCAGAGTTCGCCAGGATCTTGTGCAGCGCAGGGCTAGCTACGCTCTGAGTAGCGCTGGTGTCCAAGCAGGCGACTCCATGTCGCCCCGCGATGGACACGTTTACAAGCGGGCGCAAACTGTCGGTACACTCAAAACTATTAAGTGACAGGAAATCAACTGATTGCGACGCAATAGGTTTGTTATTACAAGTAGCACACCTTGATCTAACTACTCCTGGTTTATTACAACCGAAACACCTAATAGTAGACCTAGGTTCGTTGTTGTCGCTACTAGCTTTACCTACATCCTTATTTTGAGCTTTACGACACTCGTCTATGCTATGCCCGAAAGATTTACAATAACCGCAGCGCGGACGAGGTTTGAATTTACGCTCGTTAGTGCTAGAGGAGGCGAGTTCTGTCCGAGAACTCGTAATAGGCGCAGTGGTAAGAGCGGCAACGTCGCGCGGTTTGACAGTTGGAGCGGGAATTTGAATGCGGTTACCACTGATAATGGGAATATTGGGTCCTACCTCATCTCTCGCTTCTTCCGCGTGCCTCGCTTTAACTAATAGCGCTTCGATGTCGTTTACAGATTCGCGTGGGACACATTTACGCACTTTCCGATTTAACAAACTGTACACAATGTCTAACTGCAACGTCGCGTCGATCTCGTAAGGGAACTTAACAAAAGTTGCACGCAATCGCGAGATGAACGTTTCGGCGCGTTCGTCGTTTTGTTCTTGCGCGAAGATGTCACGCAGCAGCTTGTATGCAGGACGCGGGGCACCAAACATGGCGCGCATGCGCGTCGTGGCTTCGGTCCAAGTGTAGATGTTTTTCTTTATGCCTCTCCACCAGGTCGCGGCGTCGTCTGTGAAGAGCATGTTCAGCCCCCGCAGGGCGTGCTCCTCGCTGACGTTGGTACATTCCATGTACGTTTCCACGGCGTCGATGAAGTTTTCAATTCTGTCGGCAATGGCGTCACCGCGTCCGTCGAAGCGAGCCGTGCACTTCGCTAGCGTACTCCACGAACCGTTGTTGAAGGAGGGCGAGGGCACCGATGGTGTCGCGTCGCGCATGGCGGATCTCATGACGTTCGCTAGTAGGCTCGAAAACTGCTCAGTCAGTTCGGTCATCCCGATCACGTGAGAGTCGCCGCTGGCGCCGGCGTTAGGTACATAGCGCGCGCGCGATTGTGGCGAGGGCGTGGCCGAGGCGTGTGTGTTATCATGCACACCACGTGCGGCGTCGGGCTCTCTTCCTTCGTCGTTCCCCATGGCGCCTTCTGTCTCCTCACAGGGATTTTGCACGTCGTCGGCGGCTTCGGGGTCTCCACGGCCTCGTGCGCGAGTTTTCATGTTGCGTCACACGCACTAAAAGCACGTTGCGTTGCTTTTCTGGCCACGAGTTGAGCGCCAATGTAGAAGATGAGATGATGGTGGTGGGTTCTTCGGGTTCTTAAATCAAACAAGGTTCTTGTTGTATGATCTTGTAATTGGGCAGTCAAGACAACGCGGTGCGTAGCGCGTGCGGCGCGCTCGGTAGCCGGAAGGGCCAGTGTTGCCAGATGGAACCTGATGTAGTCAGGTAGAAAAGTGAACATTTTAGCAGGTAGAAAAGCAGGTATATGAAAAAAGTAATGCACACCACACATAACGTTATAAAGGGGCTTGAGGTCAAATTCTAAGCATAATATATGTCTGTTTATATATTAAAATATATAAACAGACGCAAACATACATATAAATATATAAACATACCCACTATTTTTATCAAATCTGAGTCAATGATTGAGTCAAAATAGACTGAGTCAAAATTTGAAGTTGAACTGAACTGAACTAACTTTTAACTTTCTGTGTTGACATTAGCAAACCAAACCAAACCAAACAAAATATTCAGTATGCACAACATAATAATAAACGAAATAACGAACGAATCAACCAATCCAATCCAATACTAACTACCACAGATACAGTAGAAGAATAAAAATACCGCGAGACCACATTATTGCGTTACATTACATTACAGATAAAAAATAAATTGATGAACACAGACTACTTAGATGAGGCATACTACGTTAAGAATGTCATAACACATCGTCAGGACACGACACAACGGCACAAAGGCGGAAATAATTTAAGTAAATCTTCATAATTGACAAAAATCAGGTAGATTTCTTACAAAAATAAGACAAGAGCAGTAGATCAGGTAGAATTTTTCCAAATCAGGTAGGTCTACTGCTTTATCAGGTAGATCTGGCAACACTGGTAAGGGCGGAAGAGCCGGAAGAAGAGAGAGCCCCCTTAGAGGGTGAGCGCGATAGCACGCGGATGAGCGAGAGAGGAGAGAGTGGATGCGTTCTAGTTTAAGCGTTTACGTCGCGTTCACGTTACACATGTATATTTTATACAAAGAGGTAGTCAACTACTGTAATTACTATGTACTTATGGAAACTAAATAAATGTTTTGATTTGATTTGATTTGCGTCAAAATCTTATTGATATTATCAATGCGGAAGTTTGTGTGTTATTATTAACGACTAGATGAATTTGGATGAAGGACCATGGGCCAATTGGGTGTGCCACCAACAGAATTGAAACCTATATCATTAAAAAAAAAAGGTTTTAGTTTAAGCATAATTTCTTAATATTGCCGCAAATATCTAGCTCACCGGAGAGCTAAAATATGGGAACTTGAAAACAAGATATTATTATATCGTCCGTAGAAACTTCAGCTAATTAATGTATAATTACATACATACATACATACCTTCACGCCTGTAATCCCAGAGTGGGGTAGGCAGAGCCACAGAATTACCAACAACTCTAAAAACTTGTTGATAATTCTGTAACCACAATTTGCACAATAATGTATAATTGTTACAGTTTATTATAGAACTGCGTGTAGGGTATTTGATATACAAAAATATGTAAACTGTAGTGTTCGTGCTTCTCCAGAACTTGTCTAAAAAAGTATATTTAAAAATATTCGTAACAACACGTTACTCGCAAGATTACAAAGTATCTCGTAGAACTCTATCATCAACATAACCGTCGATTAAGTTACTGAACTGAAAAAAAATACACAAATTACAGTGAATCTCGTTCACACAACGCTACACCACTTAAACATATGTACTGAAAACCTTTTCTCTATTATTCGATAACAAACTAGGAAAAGTACAGAATTACAACGTCAACATCCATATCAAACCGGATAACATTCCTAAACACGTCTCTGCCCGTCCAGTTAAGTTCTCTATACGCAAAAACAGAAGTTGAACTTCATCGTTAAGTCAACGTAGGAATAGTCACCAAAGTGGACCCAAATGTGACCCCTCTGGAATGGGCAACGCCAGCAGTAAACGTTGTCAAGGCAAATTCGAATTTGCGGTGATTTTCGCAGCACCATTAACCCTGTTAGATTACACACGCTCACCCAGTACCACTAATTGCAGTTACACCAAAATCTTGCAAATGGAACCAAATTCTCAAAGGATGCGTACTTATTTGCAGTTTGAGATAGCTCCAGAATCAAAGCAGTAGCTAACAGTTAATAATACGAAGTAGTGGGAAAATGTGCTATGGCTGCTGGACTATGACTGGTATGTATTTGACCTTTGCGCGTCAGGTGTAATGTTGCCCAGTGGAGCGATAGATGGCGCTGTTACGTGCGGAAACTCGCAAACGATGTGTCCCCCAGAAAACTAGTAGTGCTTGGGTAGTATAAATATTTCGTTACCTCTGGGTGCTGGATATGCATATTATGCATATAAATTTTTGTAAGCGGTGTCCTTTAAGACACCGTTATATTTAAAAGATCAAGTTTTACTTTAACATTTTAATTTTACTAACAAATAGGGTATAACAAATATAAAATACCGGTAATTTGTGAAAATCTGCGTAAGACGGGTTAGACGGGAGTTAACTAGACGCTTGTCTATGATAGATACGACAGGTTAGCTGTATGTTGATAAAAAGGGTATGACATCATGACATTCAAAAATACGCCATTTACAAAATAGTGATTTCAATGTCATCGGTAAGAATATTTTCACTGGCGATTTCTAGACGGTAAAAACCATATCGTCTTTGAACTGTGATGGTATCGTCAACGTTTAGATAGCTCTTATTTACTTGACAGTAATGACGGCCGAGATAAAACTACCAAGACGAAGACGATATGGTTTTTACCGTCTAGAATAGAGGACCTCATACTTACTCCAGTTTCTCTGTCCAACTTTCTTCCTGATTTTATCTCCAGCCCAGCTTACCTTCAGTCGTTCAACTGGTCTGATTTAATTAAGTTCAAGGTCAGGCGACCCTGTTCGTTCAATCCTGTATTTGGTTAAAGTTAGAAGTTAAATTGAGGAGCGGTTTTTCAAAAGACCTTATTTGCATTTTTATTTTTTACTACAAATACAGTTCAACTTAAAACAAACCGTGGGGTTACTCGATTTCTCGAAAAAATACTTAATTATTTTAGTCTATGATTTTAAAAAACCATTCGTCTTGAAGGAGGATCAAATTGCCGCCGTTATTTTTGTCATATTTGTTTGTTGGTTTTTGCTGTTACGAAAATTGTAAACTTATGATATGTGTGTAGATAAAGTAGTGTATGCAACTGTACATAATTAGGCCTTAAAACATTCGTGTGATCCTATTATGAAACAACACTCGTATTTTATTATGCGTCAGTTGCATAAACTACTATTATCAGTGTATTAAACCCTGATTTTTAATTGCGTAGAATTCTGACAGCCATCTGACAGCTATCAAATTCTGACGTTTCAGGAGTAACAAACATTTTTTTTATTGTTAACGTTTTTGGCCTTCATTTAAATTTGTTGCTATTCCACATACATAAGGTAGAGTAAACAAATCGGTATCCCGACCTATGACCAAATCATCATTTGATAAACTATATCGTTTTACAAACTTTCATTTCGCAAAAATGTATTTGTGCTTAAACCGTTACATATTACATTAGTTGCATAAGCTATTAAATAAGTTAGGTTAAGTTGGACTATTGACCACAAAAAAATATAAAATTATCCGGCGGGAAGTACCTGTTCGCGAAATGAAAGTTTGTAAAACGATATAGTTTGTCAAATGATTATATTTTGGTAAAACATTAGTGAACCAAACAAATCATTAGCCTACGTGTCTAAGATAAGAATACTAAACACTTTGAGAAGTAACTATGCAAAATTATATTGTTAAGATTTAAGACAATACGCCAAAAAAAAATTGGGACTTCTAAATAAGTTGAAATCTTTACAAGTCACAGTGTTATTAGTTACTGGAGCAAATAAATAAAACATACATACATACATACATACATACCTTCACGCCTTCATTCCCAGAGTGGGGTAGGCAGAGCTACAGAATTACCAACAACTCCAAAAACTTGTTGATAACTCTGTAATCACAATTTGCACATTTAGGCTAAGATGTTTAACTCGAAAACACTTTATTTTATTCAGTATCTTCAGAATCTTCTTCAGGCATACTGCTGTCGAGAACTGTCATTTTAAAGTCTATTTTTTCCAAAATAAAAACACAAAACAAAAATGATTAAATATAATAATATAATTCAACTCCAAAGGTTTGTAATACATGACAATGTTCTGAATGATACCAACAACTATTATCTTTTTCCTCTGAAATTTGTTTAACAAAATATTATGTATGGATTGTGCGATTTTAAAATAAAATTACTTTGTATTAATTAACTTTTTAATATTTCATTTTAAATTCTAATAAGTAAATCTTATAAGTAATATTCTAAAGATTTTTTTTTTGACTTTTTTGCACCACACGTTCAAGGAATATTTTGTAGTCTGGCAAGACCAAGAAACGTCAGAATTCTACGCAATTAAAAATCAGGGTATAGTGGTAGGTTAGTTGACTGCTCAATTGGGATAGATGTAAAAAAAACTCACAGTTTTTACATTCTAACTCGAAATAATAGGTAATTTTAAGAGACCAGTTTCATTAATTTTGTACCTATTGGGTCAAAAACAAAACTATTGGGTCAAATCCAATAGTTTTGTTTTAATATCTTTATTGATTTAGCAGACATTTTATGGATGACATGATTATTTTAAATTTGGAGTGGCATTTTCTAACAAATTACAACATTTAAATGATATCTAATGATATATCTGGTTATAGTGTATTAAATAATGCTATTTCAAGCGGTTTTCGCCCAACCCGTAAGATACACCTGGGAGGGCTTCAAGCCGAAAACGAAAGTCAAACAGAGGTTAAATATACTTTTATCGAAATACTAGCGGCCCGCCAGCGGCTTCGCCCCGCTGCAAATTCCTGACTTTCCCGGTGGATTTTTCAATTTTTCTCGCCGTAAAAACCATCCTTTTTTTTTTTGCCCCCGCGGCGACTTGAACAGCTACTACCGCAGGGATATGGCGTTTCCACGTGAAGTGATTTCGCCAGTGTCAAGGTATATGAGTATAAATCAATAAAGCAATAAAACACAATCCAATCTTCTCTAGGAAGATTGGGGGCAACGTTGTACGGTGATTTGTAGGTCAGAGGTCAAGATAGTTTTAACCTCTGCACCACTGCGAGTCCACTTGAAACGAGAAGAAAGATATACACGAAATAAGTCCAAGTCTTCAATCACTGTGCGACACAAAGGCATAAAAAGTACAAATCACTATCAGAAAAGAACTTTGAACACCTAATTACCCAAAAATTAAAGTCTAAAACAAATTACACGTCCGCCATCTTTTAACGTTGCAAATGGCACTCCAAAACCATCCTTGAACTTCAACGAACATTTCATAAAAAGAATTGGCCAAATTGGTCCAGGCGTTGTTGAGTTATGCGCTTACCAACACATTTTGCGATTCATTTTTATATTATAGATTAGAAATAGATAAATATTTCGCCGTGTGGTTGCCGGGTTAGAATTGTGCCACTCCATGTCTTCCCGTGGAAGTCGTAAGAGGCGACTAACGTCCGGTTCCTATATTCAATCCGCGGACAGATAGGCTTACTTCGGATTAAAATTTGACACATTTTGTATGGGCAAATGTCAAATTTTAACCCGAGGTAAGCCTTATCTATCCTCGGATTGAATATAGGAACCCGACATAAGGGAATAAAGGCTTGTAGTACTGTTAGGCGATGGGCTTGCTACCTGTCACTAATATACACTGTTAAACATCTTAGCCTAATTGTGCAATTTGTGGTTACAGAGTTATCAACAAGTTTTTGTAGTTTTTATCAGGGATTACAGGCGTGAAGGTATGTATGTATGTATATTGAGTATTGAGTAAATGGGTGACTTTTTTATGGCATCGGATATTTTCTGTTCCAAGTGTGTTTCTTGTTGGAACTAGGTGAATTTGAGTGAATTGTCCCCTGATATTTATACGTTCTTCTCCTCTCTTGACAACTCGATACGACTCGACGCTAACTTTCTCTCTCACTTGCTCAAAGTCGTCTTGCTCTAAATAAGATAAATCATTCCGTTTTATTTATATAAAGATGTAGTGACTAAGATTGAAAAGGGCCTGCTTCGATGGTTCGGTCATTTGGAAAGGATGGATGAAAGAAGATTGACGAAAGAGATATACAGATCGAAAGTAAGTGGAAGGTCGGAAGGGGCCGCCCTAGGCGTAGTTTTACGAATCAAATCGGAGAAATACTGGAAAAGGGCCGAATCTTAAGTACCCGAAACCGACGTGCGTGCATGACTCGATGTATGAATGTTGAAGAAGCGAAAGAAATTTGTTAAGATCGTAGCAAGTGGAAAGAAGTGGTCTCTGCCTACCCCTCTGGGAAACCGTGATTTAATGTATGTATATATGTATTTCTTACAGAAAAGAGAAGGCAAACGAACACACAGGCCTCCCGATGGTAACTGGGAGTGACCCATAGACGCTTGCATTCTCAAGACTGCAATCCTAAGACTAAAGCGTTCCTAAGGGAACAGTTCAATATTTTACTCAGACGGAGTCCAGCTAAGAGGGTATCACAATAAAACACCATAATGAAGTCAATATTTTTATTTGACAAAATACATTTCCTCTGTAACACCTTAAAACTAACTAAGAATTTTACCACTTTTACATAAACCTAACCTCTGGCCGACAGCTGAGTCGTGCCACCGACGGCCACAGCCGACACATTAAAAGAGACTTTGTTTCGTGTCAATTAAGTTGTAATTTGCTTAGCATAGCAAGATTTTGTCAACGTCTTGATACCTCCCGTTTACCTAACGTTTCGTTTCGTTTTTTAAATATCAAGCCTAGGACATATTAGCTCAATATTCCTAATGATTTTTCATCCTAATACAGCGGAACTAAATAACATTGGAAAAACTTGGGGAAGGCCTTTGTGCCGAAACTTTTTTTATTATTATTTTTATAGCGGCTGTGAGCATTTCAAATATCTAGCTATTACGGTTCATAAGATACGGCCAGCTGACAGACATACAGACAGACATACAGATACAGAACCCTTGTAACTCGTGATTGACAGCTGGAACTGTCCGACACGTTTCGAACATTAAACTTTAACTGTGGGTTTTAACCGTTATCCATAATACCTAGGCTCGTCTTACAATGTCACTGCGATATTTTTCATATCGTCGGTGATACTCCAAAACCACGTAACTAACAAATTTATGATAGAGCAAAATAAACCTTACCGTCTTATTAAAAAGGTGCATTTTGCTCTTTATTTAAAGTTTTGCAGTTTCACCGACGTATCTCATTGTACCTTGTGCCTGTGACAGTTGAGTTTGAATTTTACGCGCCGGTCTAGTTGGCAGTGCCCTGCCTATGAAGCTAGCAGTCTTGGGTTCAAATCCCGGTAAGGGCAGATATTTGTGTGATGAGCGCGAATATTTGTTCCCTATGTAGTTGCCGTGTGGTTGCCGGGTTAGAATAGTGCCACTCCATGTCTTCCCGTGGATGTCGTAAGAGGCGACTAAGGGAATAAAGGCTTGTAGTACTGTTCGGCGATGGGCTTGCTACCTGTCACTAATATACACTGGTAAACATCTTAGCCTATTTGTGCAAATTGTGGTTACAGAGTTATCAACAAGTTTTTAGAGTTGGTAATTCTGTAGCTCTGCCTACCCTCTCTGGGATTACAGGCTTGAAGGTATGTATGTATGTATGTATTTAAGTTTTCTACCTGTCACTAATGCGCTGGTAAACATCTTAGCCTTTTTGTGCAGAATGTGGTTACAGAATTATCAACAAGTTTTTAAAGTTGTAAGTAATTCTGTAGCTCTGCCTACCCCACTCTGGGATTACAGGCGTGAAGGTATGTATGTATTCTATGTATTTAAGTATGTATTTATCTATATTAGTTCCTTTATCGTTGTCTGGTACCCATAGTACTAGCCTAAAGCTTTGTATCCTAATATTTGTTATTATTATTATATTTCACGCGAACGTTGTTCAAACCAGTTTTGCAGTCAGCTGACTTTAAAAAATACGTATCCATAGTAAATTCGTTTCAAAACACAATAATTATTGTTTTACGCATTTTTAAAAGCAAATTATGAAAAACTATGGCCATGTTTCATGGAACTAAAAACAAAATAATTAAACTACTGTTTCAATACAAGTTGCTCAAAAACTTTTCGTAACTGCATTTATTTATTTATTTATACTTTATTGCACAATACAATTAATGTAAAAAGTACAAATGGCGGACTTAATGCATCAAGGCATTATCTACCAGTCAACCCTGTGCCTGTATATCGTGCAGAACGTTGTTTTTTTTCGAACTAGTGCTTTTTACTATTCAATTTTATTTTAAAATACTAGCCGTGCATCCAACCAAAAACTTTGCATGTTTAAATAAGATACCAGGAGCGCAGAGCTGCCGTCATACCAAAGAAGGCGGCTCACTGCAGAGTAATAGTATCAGCATTTTTAATTTAACATGGTCAGCAATAGAGTACATAATGCTTTGACTACTACATGGCAGTTAACCGCCTTATTTGGTATTACGGCTAGCGCGGATGACTGTAGGTTAGATAGGTATAGTCTTTATTATTTCTACTGAGCCGATCTTCTACACAAAGGCTATTGTTTGTAAACAATACCATTGTCTTTCTTTGTGTCCGTAACACCAAGCCGATTACATACAAAAAAGTTAGAACTACATTGAATGTACATTGAATTATCAACCCTACCCTCTTAGTCAGTAGGTTTAAAATGTAAAGTGTCAGGATACAGATATAAGTTTTGTGTAGATGATAGTATTGTGTAAAGAATAAGCACAGTTCAAATAATAAAGACTTATATCTGTATCCTGACACTTTACATTTTAAACCTACTGACTAAGAGAGTAGGGTTGATAATTCAATGTACATTCAATGTAGTTCTAACTTTTTTTTATGTAATCGGCTTGGTGTTACGGACACAAAGAAAGACAATGGTATTGTTTACAAACAATGGCCTTTGTGTAGAAGATCGGCTCAGTAGAAATAATAAAGACTATACTTCTAAAGTTCATGCACTCCTAGTATTTTACGTTATAATTTTATTAATATTTAAGTAATTTCGGACACACGCTAAGCTCATTTCAGAGGTCCTGGAGGAAGAGGACAGATACACACATACACAGATACACATTTTTTCGCAAATGTATTAAACGATCATTTATCGTTTATTTTCTTTGGGTTTTATTTTACCACATAAAAACATGCCTTTAACATACGACGGCAATAGTTCTAGCGTGATGCTAGACGATTTATGTTACCTTATTATCCAACTGCGGCAAAGCCGGAAAGGAGGGTTATGTGCAAAGAGCGGAATTCTTCATAGCAAAAATCAAACTGTCAGAGGGATTGACCTAACTGTTTTATCGACTTATCGATAAATATTTGTCACTTAACGAAACAAAGTTAAAGTAATGAAATCAGGCTTTTGGATATACATACAAACAAATTAACGGTGTCCAAATATATATATCCGGATATACATACAAACTAATTAGCTGACCGCCACTGTATTTTAGTATAATAGTAAAGAATAAAACAGAAAATACTTTTTTTTTTTCTATATGAAACTTATCATTAAAAATTAAAAACGAATATTGCTAAGAGTAGGTAACTAATCTTCATTCAAAATAACAAAGTCGAAATCTAAATCTGTACTAAATATGTTTTCTTCATCTTCACTGTAGTAAAAGAAAATAGTCATTATTTTTTCAACATTGTCACCTTTCAAGTTACTCCTTTTTTCATTGTAGATCCATTTATAAGATGAAAACGAGCGTTCTACCTCAGTTGAAGTAACAGGAGCATATTTGTAGTACTCGATAACGGTGTTTTGGCTGTAATCACTTTTTTCTATAAAATCAGCATATCAGGTCAAATGTTACAGAATAATCTTTTAAGTTGATTATGGATACCTAATGCGATATTATTCCGTAACATCGATAAGTCGATAAAACAGTTAGGTCAATCCCTCTGACAGTTTGATTTTTGCTATGAAGAATTCCGCTCTTTGGTTATGTGTTTGACTTGTATATATGTCGGACTCAATGTCCGCCCGTAACTACTAAGCGGCTAAACCAATTTTAATAAGTTATACGTGGTTAGATTCGTATTAACCACTAGTGTCGTAGGCTATATTAAAATTATTTAAATGTGAAATTGGCGAAATAAAAAATGTATACAGATAAGTAACATTACTTTGACGACATAATCCAAACAGCAGTTGGGTTTTTTTTAAGCTTGCATTTCGCTGACTTCTTTTATAGTAGGTGGTAGGTAGGTAAATTGAATTAACCAATATGCAATATAGGTGCATAATCAAGGCAATTTACTTTGAACTCTGTTGCAATAAGAATAAGGTTTATTTTCCCATGTTCATAAACTAAAAATGGCATTTTCAAACAATCGCAATTGAACTTTATTCCCTTGACTGTAGATTCAAAGTGCCAGTTACAAAAAATTCCCATTTTGCAGTATGGCGGGGCTTACGAGGTTAAACACACAATCGAATATGAATCGATTACGTTTCGTTTATAAACCATATCGATAATCGAAGGAAATCAATGTGATTTTAATTCTGACATCTGTCACAGGCACAAAAAGGTACGAGAGATATTATACAAACGGGTGGCGGTCTGGTCGCATAACAACTATTGTCATAATATCGATTGTCATAACACTTTACGCATAAAGTTGATGCTCATAATTTTTTTTGGCATAAATTATACTAGGCATAATTGTTCCTTGTCATAATTGTACGGAGTCATAATTGGTTTAATCATAATGTAGAAAGGCATACATTTATTAAGTCAAAATATTAATATAATATAAAGTTAGTGCCAAAACCGACTCGGATCGCGGATAGGTTAGGGTTATTTTTTTATAAAAGAGCGGAAAAAGTTTATTTATAAAGCCATACCATTATAAAGTATGGTTAAATAATTTTATGCGCATCAAATTTATGCGCGTTACACAATATGTTCTTAAACATTATGATTAAAAACTTAATGCGCATAAATGTATGACAATTTACAGTTATGCGCAATGATGAGTATGACGAATCCTTGTATGCCCATCAAAAATATGACTTTAAACTTTATGCAACCCGACCCCTACCCTATACAAACAACCATAGTCAGGATTTCCATTATAGACCCCCAGGGGCTCCGCTAGCGGCCCACTAGGGCTCCTCCGTGGCCCCGAGTACCGCGCCGCTGTACGCGAGGTCCCAGTAGTGCTCCACATTGTGTTTCGCAAACAGCTCACGTGCTTGCTTCTCGGTAGGGAGGACCTGCAAGTCATATTTCAGTTTAGCAGTGTTCGCGTTGTTGTGTTCTGGTGTTAGTAAGACAATTGGTGAAATTACTAGCATAGAGGCATTCCATATTAGTTCTAAGGGTTTGCAACGCAATTGCATTCTTAGAATTGCATAGTCTATGTCCATGGGTCAGAGATTCTACTAATGCGGATAATAAATACAAAAAGGGCTTTTGAAAAGACACTCCTCAATTCAACTTCTAACTTCAACCAGGTACAGGATTGAAAAGGTAGGTCTGCCCTGTTTAATTCAGGTCTGACTTTGAACTTGAATATACACAGAACAGTTTAACCTTGAACTTGAGTCAGTGTACATGCTCGCCTGACCTTAAACTTAATTAAATCCAGAACAGTTGAACGTTAAACAGGTTCGACACACAGGCAGGCTCGGCAGGCTCACAGGCAGGTACTTCTGGGAGGACCTTGTGCAGGGTCCGTCCGGGTTGCTACCACCATCTTATCCATTAACCTACCGCCAAGCAGCAGTGTTCGCATTGCTGTGTTCCGGTTTTGGGGATAAGACAGCCGGTGAAATGACTAGCATAGAGGCATTCCATCTTAGTCCTCAGGGTTGGCAGTGCATTTGCAGTCTTAGGATTGCTAATGTCTATGGGTTGTAGTTTCACAAAAAGACCTTGTCCTAATTAAGTCCAGTATAGTTAAACGTTGAACATGCTCCCCTGACCTGGAACTTAATTAAAACCAGAACAGTATAACCTTGAACAAGTTCGCCTGACCTTGAACTTGATGTCCCCGAAGGCGCGCTGCTGCACGGCGCCCTCCCACACGAGGCGGCACACGTTGGGCACGGCCGCGCCCTCCGCGTTCTGCACCGTGTCGTCCTCCCACTTGATGCGCTGCAGCATCAGGCTGGGGACGGGACGATAACGATGTTTATTGTTAGGGCAGTACCGCCGCGAGAAACTCAATGTAGTATGTATGTATGTATGTATGTATGTATGTATGTATGTATGTATGTATGTATGTATGTATGTATGTATGTATGTATGTATGTATGTATGTATGTATGTATGTATGTAAACTCTTTATTGTACAAACAGAAAATAACAAATCAAAAATAAACAGAAACAAAAAAGGTATGTACGAAGGCGAACTTATCCCTATAAGGGATCTCTTCCAGTTATATAGTCAAGGCAATTTACTTTGAACTCTGTTACAATCAGAACAAGGTGTATTTTCCTATGTTCATAAACTGATCATGTCATTTTCGAACAATCGTAATTGAACTTTATTCCCTTGATTGTAGATTCAGTGCCAGTTACAAAAAACTCCCATTTTGCAGTATGGTGGGCATTACCAGGTTAAAGGGTTCCGTTTTTCTCATTTTTTGGACGGAACCGTAAAAACATTAAAAATAATAAAATAAATAAATATCAGGGGACAATGTCACACCAATTGACCTAGTCCCAATTTAAGCTCCAGGCTTGTATTATGTGTACTATAGACAATGATATATATACTTATATAGAGAAATACATACTTAAATACATAGTAAACATCCATGACTCAGGAACAAATATTCGCGCTCATCACACAAATATCTGCCCTTACCGGGATTTGAACCCAGGACCGCTAGCTTCGTAGGCAGGGTCACTGCCAACTAGGCCAGCGCGTCGTCTGAATATTATAGTGCTTTTCTCAAAAATCGCAAGATACAAATCGCATATAAACAGAAACTTCACGTGAAATAACATCACTCTTTACCACCTTTATGTTTATGACAAGGCGAAACGCAAGATTTTTTAGAAAAAAAATACTCAAGCTATTCCAGACACAGATAATAAAGTTACACTTCGAATAAAATATGGATGTAGGCTTGTGCACTCATTTTATTATGGCTGTTTTCACTTTTTAAAAAGTTACAAACTAGATAACAATGAAATTTGTATGCAACATTGCGGGCTTGTGTAACGAGCACGCAATGTTTTTTTTTAATTTGGGAACTGTCTGTAAACTATGTACTTCGCGTCTCAGTATGCAGTTAGTAATGTCACCTTTTCCGGTAATTTTTAAGAAAAAGCTTAATCTATAATTAAAACTACAACTAAAATGAAGGTCTATTGGTGCGCGTGACTGACCGCTTGTACTTGGCGTGCTGCTTGGGCCCGCCCTCGGCCACCACGACGCAGCAGCCGCGGTGCAGCGCCACGCAGCCCGTCATGTGCAGCTGCTGCGCGTTCACCTCCACCTTGAACTTGGCCGACGCGCACTCGAACAGGTCCAGCACTCTGCCGGGCACACCACTACTATAGCATCCAATTGAAGGACCATACCATACATACACATCGCGTTGCCCGGCGTCCGGATAAAATCGGACAGAGTCAGGCTCTTTGGTTCCGTCAACGTCCAGATTAGGCAGTATCCGACATGCCCAATGGTTCGCTCGCAGCGGTTTGCTGCGTCGTTTCTTATTGGCACTGCTAGGGAGTGGAACGCTCTCCCTGCGTCTGTATTCCCGGAATCATATAACCTTGGTGTTCTCAAGGCTAGAGTGAATAGGCATTTTCTGGGTAAGTGTGTACCACCTTCGACCTCGTCGTCACTTAACAACAGGTGAGACTGAAGTCAAACGCAAAGCAATTGTGGATAAAAAAAAAATACCCGGCTTTTGTTACTCTTCTTAAATTGGTTTTATGAACATTTTTCATACATAATTTTACTGTCGTTTCGTTAGAATGTAAGAATATTTTATGTTAAATGATAAAGCATCCTAGACATATTCTCTCTTAAAAAAATATATAGAAAGAAGAAAAGAAAGTGGAAAGAAGTGGTCTCTGCCTACCCCTCTGGGAAACAGGTGTGATTTAATGTATCTATGTATGTAAAAAATATATACACCTATTAAGACTAAAAAAATAAGGGTCTCCGGAATTTTTACCCAAATGTCCGGTTTTACTGGTTGGTCTATCCGGCTTTTCTGTTTTGAGACCTGGCAACCCTACATACATACATTAAATCACGCCTGTTCCCAGAGGGTACTTAAGATTCGGCCCTTTTCCAGTATTTCTCCGATTTGATTCGAAGGACCAGGTCAGTCAAAATGAATGATGAAACGTTGTTCACACGCGCTGTGTGGACACTAAAGTAGAACACCTTACGTTACAAATGCTCACCTGTACACAGCCACGTTGACGCCCATCGAAGTGTCCTCTCTTATCTTACGATCGATCTGAAAATAATAAAAAGTTTTTTTTAGTAAAGTTTGGAATTGGAATAAACCGGGACGATCCGGAACATACATTGATGGGTTAATTAACTTTTAAGGTACTCCTCATTTTTCGTTATGTCCCATATCCACTCAACACTCATATCCACTGTCACCTGTCAGGATAACGATAATGGCAATATACGCGGACAAAGTCGCGAGCGGAAGCTAATTTAAAATAAATGATAAATGTCATAGTAAGACTAATACTTGACCTTGTAATTGTATATACACCGTGTTTTTTTTGATTTACGATAACTTCGGCATATTACTAGGTACATCCATAGAAACTAAGTGGTAGATTTTTTTTTTTTGCAATATAAAAAAAACGAATCTACCACTTAGTTTCTATGGATGTACCTAGTAATATGCCGAAGTTATCGTAAATCAATAAAAACACGGTGTATAACGGTGTTGTAAAGTACATCGCTTACAAAAATATCTGATAACATCAGAAGTGGGAACGTCCCATACAAACGAAACACTAAATACAAACCGAGCCCTAGTAGTTCTCTGGGGGACACATCGCTAGCGAGTTTCCGCACGTAACAGCGCCATCTATCGATCAATTGGGACAACATTACACCGAACCGACTGACCGACGCCGAGTCCAAATACATGGCTGACCATAAGATTAATAAATAATTACTACGTAGAAGCGAAAGTTCCGGCTCCCGAAGCGCGCTCGGCGCGTTAGATATGCGGCGGTTTATTAGAAAACTCAATAACAGTAATGAGGGCGCCACTGTACATCCGGTGTACGCTCGGCGACGTCTTAAATGTTCCTCGTCATAGTCGCTTAATAGGGATATGTTATCGACTTATCGCCGCCTTTGAAATAGGTACCGTTGGCCATCTGTGGTCCTCATTCATCACCAGTTCCACTTCACCAAATTATACTTGCTGAATGCAAACAAATGCTGGACACTAAAAATCGCTGTATGTACATACATACATAAACTCACGGTTTCATTCCCAGAGTGGGGTAGGCAGAGCTAAAGGATTACCAACAAGTCTTAAAACTTCTTGATAATTCTGTAACCACATTTTGCACAAGTAGGCTAAGATGTTTCCCAGTGTATTAGTGACAGGTAGCAAGCCCATCGCCTAGCAGAACTACAAGCCTTTATTCCCCTAGTCGCCTCTTACGACATCCACGGGAAGACACGGAGTGGCACTATTCTAACCCGGCAACCACACGCTCGCTCGCTGTATGTATGCCTATAATATTTGAAGATTTCCCTCAATTCCTCAGAACTCAGAGGCCCTAGCCAAAATGCACTACCTACGTTTCGAATTGACGGAGAATTCGATGAATATAAATAAAACAAATACATACAATGAAACATGTAACATTCATATTTAAAGCTGGTTAAAATTTGAACATTTGAATCAACGACATCTAAAAGGACATCGCTTATAAAAAGTTGGGTTAATTAATTATAACCATGATGGAATTTTGCCAGGACATAATGTCTTCAACGGTCACAGTCATACTCAAAGGACTACTAGTTTTCTGGGGGACACATCGTTAGCGAATTCCCGAATGTAACAGCGCCATCTATCGGTCCACTGGGCAACATCACAGTAGCGGCGTTAATAGGCAGATATTTGGTTTCGTGATTCGTTTTAGTTCAGTAAAACTACATTTATTTATATTTATTATTATTTTTTATTTTTATGATATTTATTAATTTTTTTGTAAATTAGTTTTTTTTCAAATAAGTATTAAATATAGAAGTATAATAACAAAACGAATACAAAAAAATAAACATTATAAAACACCTAACCTACAGTTGCCGCCGGCAGCGGGACAGGCAAGCTACCGGTGGTTAGGGCTGCAGAGAGAGGAACCTCCTCACAATGCGTGCCGTGTCGAGGAGTACTGCCTTCTGTATCTGGCCCTTGATCCAGCCATCTAGCGAGAGTCTCTTGAGGTGTTGGTCGAGACTCTTCGCTATAAGACCGTTTGCCGAAACAACTATCGGGACAATGATCGTCGAGTCAACATCCCACATGGCGGTCACCTCGTGAGCCAAGTCCAGGTATTTGCTGAGCTTGTCCTTCTTGGCCTTTCCTTTTTATTATTATTAATATTATTGGTCGGATATTCGCAATGTTTACCCGACTGCGCGACGCCGAGGAGAGTAAGGTGTTTCTCAGCCTATACGAGGGTGGAAAAAACGAACGCCACATGGACGGCAACTGCCTTAAATATTGGAAATAGCAAGTTGTACGCAAAGGAGACATACTTTAAAATTTAAAAAAAAAACCTGCATTCAAATTTTTTTGAAAATTCGTCTGCCATAACCGGGAATCGAACTGGTCGAATATGACAAAATATAACGAAGGGTTTATTTGCGGTGTTTAATTTAATTTAAACGCGTAAAAGATAAAATATAAAATATGTTTATTCAGTAAGCAGGCCGCACGGGCACTTATACACGTCAAGAATCTACCAGCGCTTCGCAAGAGACCACTGCTGAGAAGAAACGCCGCAAGAAACTCAGTAGTCAGTAATTTTTTTAAATAGGTCATTTAAGCAGCGGTGTTCGCATTGTTGTTTTCCGGTTTGGGGATAAGACAGCCGGTGAAATGACTAGCATAGAGGCATTCCATCTTCGTCCTCAGGGTTGGCAACGCATTTGCAGTCTTGTGAATGCGAATGTCTATGGGTCACAGTTTCCACTTACCATCAGGTGGCCTGTGCGCTCGTTTGCCTTCCTATGCCATAACAAAAAAAAAACACTCTGGCAGTAGCCCACATAAGGCAGTCATCTGACAGTAGCTTTTTGGCGGGGCTCTTCAATCCTTAAGCTAGTTTCACTGTATCTATCTTACCTTCTCTCGCTTCTGGTCCTTGGTGAGCGCGCGCGCCTTGTTCGCGTCCAGGTGAGTCTTCTGCCGCTTCGCGATCTGCTCCCGCACTTTGGCCTCTATAGCCGTCGGGTCCTGCACAGCCTCCGTGCCGAGAGCCCGCATGAGATTTGATATCCTGGAATAGTTAAATAGACGTCTAATATATGACATCCTCCCGTTACTTTCTCAACGTCGTATCTGATCGAATAGTTATACAGGAAAAGCACTCATGTTTCCTAAAGAATAAAGACTACGTTCGTATCTAATTATTCGATCAGATACGACGCTGAGAAATTAAAGGTACGATATGATGAGTTTTTTGATTGAATGCCTGATAAAATTATATTTTTTTTTTTACGCTAAATATTCATATAACATTATCGTAGTTAGTTAAACGAAATTATGCAATATATTTTATGACTGATTGAAACGCACCCAGTTTTTTGGCGTATATCCCGATGATTAATTCAAATTCAAGGCTCGTGTGGTTGCCGGGTTAGAATAGTGCCACTCCATGTCTTCCCGTGGATGTCGTAAGAGGCGACTAGGGGAATATAGGCTTGCAGTACTGTTAGGCGATGGGCTTGCCACCTGTCACTAATATACTGGTAAACATCTTACCCTAATTGTGCAAAATGTGGTACCAGAATTACCAACAAACTTTTAGAGTTGTTGCTAATTCAGTAGCTCTCTCTATCACACTCTGGGAATCAAGGCGTATGTATGTATGTATGTGGTAATTCTGTAGCTCCACTCAGCCAACGCCACTCTGGGAATGAAGGCGTGAGTTTATGTATCATCATCATCATCATCATGTCAGCAGAAAGACGTCCACTGCTGGACATAGGCCTCCCCCAAGGCTCTCCACAGACCGGTCTTGTGCTTTTCGCATCCACCGCGTTCCCGCGATCCTTATGAGTAGGGTTAGGATTTCGGTGGCGTTTCGTGGTTTAAGAATCCATGGAGCCGCTATTTCCTAATTATTATAATACATGACACTTTGATTTTGACCTTCAGTATGTTCATATTTCTAAATCAACTAATTACATTTTTATTTCGGTTTTTCCGTCCCTAATAATATTTGCTTGTTTGTATCGCTTTCACAGCAGAGATATCATCCATACCTAAATTCATTTAAATTGGTTTAATGAATAAATTAATTTAAAAAAATTAAAATACTGAAGGTCAAAATCAAAGTGGTATGTATCACAATAAATAGAAAATAGCGATGGATTCTAGAACCACGATTTGCCACCAAAAGTCCTAACTCTACTTATGAGTATATGTATGTATGTATGTAAATTCGGATTCAAGATGGCGGACCTGAGCTTGGGCTCCGGCGGCGCCTCCAGCCCGAGCCGCACGCGCTCCTGCTCCTCCTTGTAGGCCTCGCGCCGGCTCTGCCGCCGGAGCTTCTTCCGCTCCGTCTTGGTGAGGAACACCGGCATGTACGTCGGCTTCAGAGGCTCCGCTGTCAAAGGAAAACATATTAGGTTTAGTTTCGTTGGTAGTGGCTACCAATACAACGAAAAGCGTCAATAGAATATGAATCCACTGTGAATGAAATAAAGTAAATTTTCTAATTTTATAGTCATAAACAAAACCACTTTACTTCCTATGTACTAGATATTTATTTCAAAGGCTGCATTATGTACTATTTTTAGTACAAGGGACCTCAAGACGTTAGGACGGGTAGCAAATACGATCAAATCGCTTTGCGAGTACATCTCAAAAAGTTCGAGTTGCAAAATGACCACTTGCCCGAAGGGTAAATTGCCTAGGAATAGTAGCCCCGCCCTGTGGGGCTCCATCGACGTTGCTAATACAGACATAAGATGAAAAACAATGTGGTAATTTAGCGACTCAGCCTTTTTGAGATAAGTACAGTCGACTACAAAGATATGTATCCACTTTTGGACCTTATTACAATGCGATTTGGTGAAAAAGTACTTGCTCCTGTGCACGTTTTTTTATTTTTTATATATCATAGGAAGGCAAACGAGCACACAGGCCACCTGATGGTAAGTGGAAACTGTGACCCATAGACATTCGCATTCAGTTTTCTAGAATCACTAAAAAACTGAACCCTAACTAAGCCAAAACGGAATTACCAATACGCAATTAAAATGGGATTGAGTGAATGCTGCTAGCAGGAAATAACAGAATTAATTGGGACACCAATTAAAAACAGGAAGCGGTAGAATTACACGTGATATTCCCACAATCCGTAATTATATTTTGACGAAACCATCCAAGACAGGAAGAACTCGGGGTAATCTAACAAATATTTCAGTTTTCCGGGAACTAGGGTCACTACCAATACCAACCAGGTCCAGCCAGCCAGGGTCTAGCCCGTGATTCATAAACACACTATAAATAAATAAATAAAATAAATAAATAAATAAATATCAAGGGACAATGTCACACCAATTGACCTAGTCCCAATTTAAGCTCTAGGCTTGTATTATGGGTGCTAGACAACGATATAAATACTTATACAGGGTGCCTCTGACCTTGGGGCTTTAAATGCATAGATCAATTCTACTCCTGAAACTAAACTTCTTTTGTTCTGTAAGTTGTTAAAAATATGTTCTGTTTAAATTTATTTTTTATCATACAAGTTAAATCTAATTTTCAATGTACGCGATCCAATTCTCCATTTTCCTTTAGCCCTCGTAACAAGGTAATGTCGCCCCCGTACCATGAGATAGTGATTACATGGCCAGTATGTAATACACTGATTTTACAATTAGACTTTAACATCAATTAGTTATCTAAATTTAAGTTATTTTTTCATGTTGCAGAACAAAAGTAGTTCAGTTTAGCGAGTAGAATCGATCGTTTAAATTAAAGCCCCAAGGTCAGAGACACACTGTATAGATAAATATATACTTACATACATAGTCAACTTATTTATTATTTATTTATTTTATGGCATAGGAAGGCAATCGAGCACACAGGCCACCTGATATCCAACAAATATTCGCGCTCATCACACAAATATGAACCCTTACCGGTATTTGAACCCAGGACCGCTAGCTTCGTAGGCAGGGTCACTACCAACTAGGCCGGCGCGTCGTCACTATTTAAACCTTGACAAACAAGATCATATCGAGCAAAGCTCGCCTTGCTATTGTTCAAATAGCTTTACTATATACTCAACACTCAATTATTTAATGCATTCCATAAAGTATACATATAGGTGGTACTTATTTTAACTAAGTTATGAGATCATTATGGACCCTGTAGGGCAGCAACTTATAAACTAGTGAGGGCGCTCATTTGTTAAGAGTAGTTTAGTCTTTACTTACATATATATTAACATAATAACTTATCATCTAAGTATTCAGTTATTAAATAATAGCATTTTTCTATCATTAAATGTTTTAGTGTGTTCACAAAGCTATTTTCATTTTTGATATTTTGTAATATACTTGGCAATTTGTTATATATTTTAATGGACATGGGTACAACTGAAGGGACCACGGAAAGAACATGTCTAGTCACATTAGTAACTTTTTGAGATATCGCGATTTGAAAGTTAGGAATCATGTCATTTTGTACGTAATTTTCGTGTAGACGTTTTTTTAAGAGTGAAAAGATACAAGTTATATGAAGATTTATATCTGAATCTGAGTGGTAGGTTATTAGTTCATTTCGTCCTCTACATTTTGAGATTAAAAACTCATTTAAAAAAAAAAGTGACTAGACATGTTCTTTCCGTGGACCCTTCAATTAGTCTATTGTTGTCTTAAAGCAAGTGCTAATGGTAGGTCTTGTCGTTGTTTGAAGTAGTTTGGGTATTTACGTACAAATTTGCAAATTTCAATTATGTATATACATGGTAAGATGAGGTTTGCAGCTGCTGTGTCATCAATATTAACAAGAATACGAATAAGCTTTTCCTGTAGTGTAAAAAGGGATTGCGCATCTGTGCTATTTCCCCACAGAATTATTCCGTATGAATACCAGGCGTGCGCAAACGCAAATGTAAATCTGTAGTTTTTTTTATTTCATGTAGGGCACAAACGGACTGATGGCCGATGGGGTCAGAAGGTTCTTGAGTTGCGTCCGCGGACCGGGACACGAGCTGTGGGTAGGCCTCCACCAAGATGGAGTGACGACCTTGTAAGGATCGCGGGAAAGCGGTGGATGCGAAAAGCACAAGAGCGGTCTGAGTGGAGAGCCTTGGGGGAGGCCTATGTCCAGCAGTGGACGTCTTTCGGCTGACATGATGATGATGATTGATGACAAACGAACATAGATAATTTAGATTTAATTTTCTTTACATGTGATTTCTAGTTTATGAATCTATATATTAGTAAATTTACTGATGATTTTACTACAATTATTAAATATAAATTACTAACCTTAATATATTGACTAATTAAAAAAAAATGCCTTGTATATAGGACGGAACCCTACATTGATATAATTCGAAACGCAATTCCCGGTTTTGCTAATTAGAGAAAAACATTGTTTATCAACGCGTCATCCTTCTCGAGAAAAACACCGCATTACTGAATAAATCCTATAACCGATCACTCGTGACGCACAGTTATTTTCAGTCGAATTTAATATATATATAAAAACAATATTACAAGTATTCTTGCTGTATATATGCTATATAAGTGCGTAAAAAGGGTTACAAGTCAAGCAGATTATAATTTTATGACTTCAATCGCTGATAGCGGCTTGAGTGAGAAGCAAGTGTAAAAATACTAGTATATAAAATAGTGTTAAATAAAACAAAGTGTGACTAAAACAAAATGTTAACTCTACCATTGTACTTAATTGTCGGTTTAATCAACATAGTGGCGAAGAAAAACAATTATTATATAACTGTCAAAAACGATGCCAACTTCGACGTGCGCGTCAAGAGAGCTGTTGAGAGTGAGACGACGATAGGTGATAAGGACACGCGAGATAACATAGCCAATGATAGAGAGAGGAGAGGAATCAAGAATACGGATCAAAACTACAATTTTAATCAATTAAATATGCCGTATACCGACCAGAATACACTTGTCAATCAGAACACATATGGCAACCAGAATAATTATGACAATCAGAATTTGGTGCACAATGACAACCCTTACAGTAATTATAAGTATAATTATAATAATATAAACCCAGGAACACACAACAGTAACAACAGAGATACAAGAGGCTATGCGAATACACCAAGTTACGGCAGTGTGTATAATACTCAAAAGAATAACTATAATGTTCAGAATAATTATCCATCAGATTATGGCTTTGATAATTCCAAAATAAGCAGCGGCTACGATAATATGCATAATTATGCACAGAATAAAAGCAACGTGAATTCAATAAACAATCACTATAATGATGTTATTAATAATGAACATTATGATTTGAAAACGAATCAAACGACGACCACTCCCATGAACATTGTTTTAGGACAATTATTTAGTATTGGATGTCCACAGGGCTATAAAAGAATAAGATGGACGTGCATTAAAATACATTGATTTGGTATAAATGCAAAGCATTAAGGGGTCAGGGGACCGATTTTAAAACCGAGCTGTAGAAAATATTCGAATGCAAAAATCTTTCACGATTTATTTTCGAATGGTCCCAAATTCCATATTTTTGATATTTTCACTCGAAAGTGAGGGATTGACTAAATAGTATTGTTAAGTTGGGACTTGTTTCATTATACGCAGAAAGTCGATGTTTTACCGGTATTTTTTATTCATATTTTAATTGCGAATAGATGTGTGAAGCTAACAAAAGATGAAATCATAACAAGCAATTTAATATTTTAGTGGCAATAAGATTTTTTTACGCTTTATTTACAAATTCTTGACTGGTTATAATAAATGTAGGAAAAATGAAACGCTTTCTCGTCTGTGGATGTCTATGGCATTGTGCTAGGTTTGTTTATGCCACGGACCACTCGTGTTCATATTTTCTATCGCTCGCAAGTCAAAAATACCATTTCATTGTTTTTCGTCACTTTCGAGTGAAACTTTCGACCGCTCGAAAGTCAAAAATACCATTTCATTGTTTTTCGTCACTTTCGAGTGAAACTTTCGACCGCTCGAAAGTCATAAATACCATTTCATTGTTTTTTGTCACTTTCGAGTGAAACTTTCGACCGCTCGAAAGTCAAAAATCGGTCCCCTGAGTGAAAAAGGGTAAGTCTTCTGAAGCTCAAGTGTAAAAGGGTTTAAGTCTAGTATACTCCGTTCATGGTTCACAATGTTTGACCAAAAAATTATTGACAAATGGTCATTTGACAAACAACGTTTCACCAAATGATCATTTGGCAAACGAGACATTTGACAAAAGTATCATCTTACAAAAACTCACTTAGCAATTGATCATTTAGCAATTAGTTTACCTATTTCTGGGCAGAAAAAAAAACAACCTCGAAGGCCAAGGCGGGAGCCAAGCTCCCGCCTTTGCCTTCTAACCTAACCTATCCGAGTCGGTCATGCCCTGATTCGTCTTCCTCGTAAAATGTAAATTTAACTGTTGATCATTTGGAAAAGTAAGTCATTTGTAAAATGACTAGTAGTAAAATGATCAATTGACTTAACATTTTTTTGCAAATCGTTGTTTGTCAAGTGTAATTTTGCCAAATGACTTTTGGTCAAACGGCAGGACACCTCCGTTCATGTATACTTACACCGTTGTTTTATTACGAGTTAAGAGGATTGTGAAGAGCCGGTGAAATAGGCTCACATTTGAAGTTATTTAATTTAAAATAGTACAGTTTTAAATAATAATATAGTTGGTAACGCAGGGGACAATGTTGTCCCTAGGTTTTGTATGGAAAATGTGCATTTTCCCCTGAGTTACCAGGTTTTTTCGCGGATTAAAAAATATTTGAGCTGTTTAACGTGTAACGTCTGTAAATTTGGTGGTCTGATTTTAATATTCATAGATCATTTTTAACCATAAGTCACCAAGTTTTAAAAACGCAAAAGAAAAGGAGTACCTTAAAAGTTGATTCACCTAGCTGTCAAAAAATTCCATCCAAATGTAGCTCCGGCCGTTAACGTTTCTCCCCCCCTAAATCAAGCCCGATTTCCACGAGTTTAGAATATGTTGTAGTTATTGGTCTGTATGTTTTGTTTTTATATTTTTATTTTAGTATTTTCGTGGTAGTAGTTTCTTCCGTGTGGTTACCGGATAGAATAGCGCCACTCCATGTCTTCCCGTGGATGTCGTAAGAGGCGACTAAGGGAATAAAGGCTTGTAGTACTTTTAGGCGATGGGCTTGCAACCTGTCACTAATACACTGGTAAACATCTTAGCCTAATTGTGCAAAATGTGATTACAGAATTATCAACAAGTTATTCGAGTTGTTTTTAATTATGTAGCTCTGCCTACCTCATTCTGGGATTGAAGGCGTGAGTTATGTATGTATGTATTTTCGTGGAAAGGAAAACGTACAGACATAGTTTTTCATGATATCTACAACGTATTCAAAAATCGTAAAAGTCGGATTAGGTTTTAGTGTAGAGAAACGTTTTCGCATTTTGTATGGAAATTTGTAGGTTTACAATCCTGTTAAGTCGACTTGGACCCGTTTTCACTAGGAATATAATTTTTCATATTTTTCATGTATTGGTTAATATTTAATTGGGCAGCAAAAAATAAAAACAGCATTTATAAAAAATACCGAACTGCACACCAAGCTGCTAACTAAATAAATAAATAAACTAGGTTTTTTTTGGTGCACTTTTAAATATCCCCTTTTACATACATACATACATAAACTCACGCCTTCATTCCCAGAGTGGGGTAGGCAGAGCTAAAGAATTACCAACAAGTCTTAAAACTTCTTGATAATTCTGTAACCACATTTTGCACAAGTAGGCTAAGATGTTTCCCAGTGTATAGTGACAGGTGGCAAGCCCATCGCCTAACAGTACTACAAGCCTACTATCCCTTTTTTATTTGGTATAATAATGAATAAATCGAAATACTTTTAATCTTATCGACGTTTTATATATATGTTTATTCTAATCTTATCATTAATTATTTATCGTAGTTTTAAAGAGTAGTATGTGTAAAGGGAAAGTAAAAGTTAGGTGCAACGACGAGCAGAGCGAGGACCGTTGGGTTAGTGACCATCCAATGCCAGAACCAAATTCTTCGCATTTTTATAAATAACTTGAACATGTTGAAGCTCCAGAAACACTATTATTAAACATTTATTATTATATAAACTGATATTATGCACAGAGGCCAACCGAAATTATCTGATTAAAATGTTTAGGAACAGTGATATTTTTTTTACTTTTTTTGGGGGAGGCCTATGTCCAGCAGTGGACGTCTTTCGGCTGACATGATGATATTTTATTAAACGATTATAACACGAAGTGAATAATTATGAGTATTATGACATTTATGTGATTTTAGAAAAATGAAATTAAATAAATTACAAATACTCGTTCACAGAAAATTGTCGAATTATTGTGTAATTTACCCCTATCTCATTGGCAAATTACGTTGTATAGATTAGTTTAGGTTAGGTTAGATATTTAAAAAGTGATTTTTGCTACTGGTTCCCTTTCCATGCTATTTTCTAGGTGATGCCATGAGACTATCTAAAAAAAATAACAGGGCTAATTCTCCATAAACCAAGGTAGTTTTTAAAGTACTATGCAAAAAAAAAGTTATGTGATAATTCAAAAAAATTGACCTGTGAATGTTCATGGAAAATTTCAATGTGCTCAAATTATTGAGAGTTTTGTTTTTTCTTGTGAAATGTATGATGCCATGACTCAAAATGGCATTGTTATTTGTTAGGTCCCTTATCAGACTACTTCCAAAAAAAAAACAGTCATAGGTCGAATAGTTTAGCTACCACAAAGGAATCATACCGGAAATCCGACATTTCTGAAATGTTCACACAAAAGCTCGTAACTCTAAAACAAAAGAAAATCGCTGGACATTCATGGGGGTCAATTCGGTAGCCCTTGAGGTCCCCTACCTTCGACCTTCGTTTGATCCACCCCTCCGTATACACCCTGTATAAGTATGTTCTTCGTTGCCTGGTCCCCATTATACAGTAGAGTTTGTAAATATGTGTACACTTTAGTCCGTTGTCAATTTAATCGCCGTGACAATTCATGTGTGGCTGTTTAAACATGACATCAACCCGTCGAGCGATATGTCAAAGTTGTTGTAACTACATCAAAATTAAACTTTCATCATCATCATCATCATGTCAGCCGAAAGACGTCCATTGCTGGACATAGGCCTCCCCCAAGGCTCTCCACTCAGACCGGTCTTGTGCTTTTCGCATCCTCCTTTTCGTTGGAGGCCTACCCACAGCTCGTCTCCCGGTCCGCGGACCCCATCGGCCATCAGTCCTGCGAGCGATGTGCCCCGCCCACTGCCACTTCAGTTTAGCTATTCTTCGGGCTATGTCGGTAACCTTAGTTCTACTGCGGATATCATCATTTCTGATTCTATCACGCAGAGAAACCCCGAGCATAGCCCTCTGAGTGACCTTGAGCTTTCTTATGTCAAAATTAAACATTATGTCAAATTAATAAGTCACGTTATGATCTCGACTGTACACGCCTAGATTCACTTGGGACTATGTCAATTTGTATGACTGCCCCCTGATTAAATTTTTACCTATTATGTTCTAAATAATAAATAATTGTCCCCTGTCACTACAAGCGCAAAATGCGATTCTTCGTGACTTATCTATATAACTGATATGGTAGTACATTAAATTTATCAAACAACAGAAGAACCGGGGAAGGGTTAACCTGGTAAGCCCCCCATACTGAAAAATGGGAGTTTTTTGTAACTGGGACTTTGAATCTACAATCAAGGGAATAAAGTTCAATTGCGATTGTTCGAAAATGCCATTATCAGTAAATGAACATAGGAAAATAAACCTTATTATTATTGCTACAGAGTTCAAATTAAATTGCCTTGATTACATCCAATTGCACACTGTGCCTTACGATGTTAAAAGATAAATCACGTCAATTTAAAAACAAAGCATTAACGTTGCACGTTATCGGGTTAGGGTTCGTTTACATCGAAAACGGACCTTTGCTCGAGGCGAGTTCCGGAGTTCATAATTCGACGGACATGTTTGACAGCTCGGAATAAACGTTTCTACCTGGGACGGAAGTCATTTTGTCAACTAGCAACACTTAAGGTGCGACCCCACCGCTGCTTAAAATACGGTGACGGTACGGAATCGCACCGACGTATCAAGATTCAAGATTCAAGCATTTATTGATAAAATGGTACATTTTACACGTCATAATTTTTATAACACAATTAATTATTGAAATATTAAATTATTGCTTAATGGATAAACATTTTTAAATGAAGGTAAGTATACATTATTATTATAGTTAAGTTAAATCTAGCTAAGTATACATTTAACATTGTTAATATAATTATTATATTAATTAAGTGGTGTACAAACTTAGTAGTACAGATGTAGTGCATAATTGTTTTCCTTCGTATTTTGTCGGAAACGTCCGTATCTGTCATGCTTCTTCAGTCAACCTCAGTACTTTTGTACTGTGACCAACTGAAATAGCAAGACACGTTCGTACGTTTCCGTGAAAATACGAAGGAAAACATTTATGCACTACATCTGTAGCTTTTTGTCTATGTTTGGGTCAACGATTTGATGTTATTCACAAATTCGTCAATTGAGTAACACGCCATCTCTAGCAAGATGTTTTTCAAATTATTTTTAAATAATGCGTCACTTGATGCGTTTTAATGTTTGACGGGAGAGCGTTATATAGCTTAGGGCCTACTACGTCGAGTGATTTGCGAGCCTTTGCCAGTCGCCGCGACGGTATCCGTACTGTTTTTATCGCATGCCCTCCACACCGCTGCTCAAAGTACGGTGTCGTTGCGTAAACAAAAGACGGGGTCATAGTAACAACATGGCGCCGTTTTTGACGCACCATTAAGGACTTGTGGAGGCATGCGATAAAAACGGTACGCATACGATGCGTCGCTGCGACTCCGTAACGTCACCGTTATTTAAGCATTGGTGTGGGCGTATCTTTATAGTTTCGCCATGTCCGTCCGTCCGTCCGCAGCCTAGCTCAGAGAGTCTCAGTACTAGAAAGGTGTAATTTGGCATAAATATACATATTAGTCACGCCAACAAAGTGGTAAAATAAAATATTTTTTATTTTATTTTATGTACCTCCCCTACGCGTAACGTGGGCGTCTACCCCATTAGTGTGGGGTGTCGTTGGACACCAATGTGTAAAACCCTATAGGTTAGGTTAGTTTTTATAAAATCCTGAAAAATTTACGGTGACAGAAAACAAAGCGGGTTGGCAAATTAAAAGTTGGGAAACGATACATTTGGCAAACATATTTCGCCGAAACAAAGGTAACCCCTTTATAGGAAAACAGAATTTAACATGGAGTTTATATGGCCGTGTTACATGCATACCCCGGCCGGCGAGAGCAAAAATGCGTTGACAGCTTAATAGTGCGAGGACACACCTTGGTCGATGTCGATAAAAACAACACGATGTACTGGACCACCGTTATGATATGCAGAAGTATTAATTATTGTTGTAAACAAAATTAAAACCAAGTGATTGTATTTATTCAGTATTTTATGTAATTTTCGTAATATACAATTAGCATTTTTTCTAAATTTTCTGATTTTAAACTCCTTCGCTTTGGCGATAAAATCCATTTCATTTGCAGTGCCTTTTGCTTCTGATGTGTCTTTGTAAGGAAGATTTGGAATTTAACATTGTGATTTCACATTTTTTACAAAATAAATGTTCACCTCGATCTTCTATATATTCCGCGTAATCGGCTATCCAAGTACACTGTTTCTTCTTGCGTGGCATGGCGGGTCGATAATATAATAGTACATTGTGCATCAAGGGCGGTAAGAAGAGGATTGCTAACGAGAGACTATTAGAAGCCCGACGCCGAAGGTGGAGGGCTTTTAATGACTCGAGTTTGCAATCTCCTTACTGCCCATGATACACACAATGATTTTCATCACATTAGCGAGGAAATAAAAAACAAATAGAAAAAAAACCTTTAATAAAAATGAAAGTAAGTAATTGTACTTACAACTTTTTTTTAGTCTTCCACAGATAATGCTTAGAATTGCTATTTTTTTAAACTTGACAAATACAGGCCATTCTGCCAGATTGTACAAATTTTCAAAATGAAATTTAATAAAATAATTGCGAATGTCTCTAAAATAATGGTAAAATAGAAATATAATGCAGACAAATGTGCCGTATAAGTTTAATTAAACAGTAAAATTGGTTTGTAGCCAAGTTTTGAATATAGGAAATAAACCTTCGCTGATTTTACACCTCCTTGGTCTGAAATGATGTACAAGTGGATTCTATATTTTAAAACTAAACTCATAACTCCCTAGGGAGTTATGAAAATCTATAACTCCCGCGGGAGCTAAGTCGGCTATAACTGCCCTAAACACCTGCGTGTTATAAAACCCTTTCCGAGCAAGTGTGATGAAAATGAATTAGATGATGGTAAATTATTTTTGTCTCAATGTAATTTCTACGATTGACACCGATTGATTTGAGTCAATGTCAAATAGCAGTTGTTTATTATCGCGATATACACATATGATATGAAAGAGGTCTATTAGTTACGAGTATGTGAAAAGTATCTATTTACAACTGTCACTCACTCTTATCTATTACGAACATTCCCGTGAGTATGACAAATTGATTATAATTACATACATACATACATTAAATCACGCCTGTTTCCCAGAGGGGTAGGCAGAGACCACTTCTTTCCACTTGCTACGATCCTGACAAATTTCCTTCGCTTCTTCAACATTCATACATCGAGTCATGCACGCACGTCGGTTTCGGGTACTTAAGATTCGGCCCTTTTCCAGTATTTCTCCGATTTGATTCGAAAAAGTACGCCTGGGGCGGCCCCTTCCTACCCTTCCACACACTTTCGATCTGTATATCTCTTTCGTCAATCTTCCCTCATCCATCCTTTCCAAATGACCGAACCATCGAAGCATGCCCTTTTCAATCTTAGTCACTACATCTTCTTTTATTCCACACTTCTCTCTGATTTTTTCATTTCTAACTCTATCAATCAGTTTCACACCACACATACTACGCAAAGAGCGCATTTCAACTGCATTTACACGACTTACATGCTTGTCCTGCCACACCCAACATTCACTACCATACATCAGGGTAGGGGTGATTATAATTGTAATCAGTTGATTGAAATAGTATATAAGCTTCAAAATAATAATTGTGCTTAATTAAACGTCGACTATTCTATCGACATCCATATGTCGATAGAATAGTCGATATTTAATTAAGCACTAGGAGCAGAAGCATTTTTGCTCTCGCCGGCCGGGGTATGCATGGCGGATCTCTCTGTCTAATCGCTATCTAATTAGCAGTTTAAAACGCTTGTATGATCCGTATTTCTTGGTCGATTATAATTTTAATTTAACATTTGGTGATCTCTTTGAAATGCGATTTTAAAAAAACCATTCATATCCCTTATCGTAATTATTTGCCTATTTTCTCTCTTACCCGATTTTTTGAAGATCGTATTAATAACAATAAAGCTATCACTTTACAAACATACATCCCGTTCCAATTGACTCTAAGACCCCAGTTCGTTCGGCCGATAAAGTTATTTAAAGATAAGTTTCCATAACAGGTCGGGAGTTACGACCGACAGACTGACATACACTTATCACGCATCCGTGCTAAAGGTTGCACGTATCAACGAGTAAAGTAAACAAAGATATGCAAGAAAAGCTGTTTCAAGAAGCTGAAAATAACAGAATCAAGACAATAATTTAAATATATTATAAAACTGGAGGACAAAACAAAGTGAAGAATAAAAGTGTTTAATATTCTTGGAATCCAACGCGTCAATTTGTGTGTTTAAAATGATTCGTGTGATAATTCTGCTCGTGTGCGCTTATTGTGTTACTGGGACAACAAACCACAATAATAAACATTCACCGAATATAATAACGCATTTAAAAGAAATATCTACACCACAGGAAACAAACAACATTTTAATCCGCCATGTTGATTCAGAAAAAATCCACCCCATAGAAGACCGTGTTCGTAATTTGAATTATAACAATTCAAAATTCGAATTAGATTCTATGAATATTCAATTGAAGCCGTTGTTAAGGAATTATAGAAGCACGTCAGCTGAGAGCACAACTATACTGGGAGCGAACTTTTTTAGCTCGCGTTGTTCGAAAAGCCGAGTTAGCATCGGAGGTGTATGTGTGAAGAAGACATAATGATGGTCTCCAATTCATATTCGCGTGGCCAGGGTTCCCGTAGCCGCCGTAATCCCCCATCTCAACTTTCTACATCATAGACAGAGTACGGGACGAGAAAAAGAGGAGCATTTATACGGAAAGAGCTATGAATAAAGAAGAAGGCATGTGTAGTTTCTGTCTCACTCCGCGTATATGTTTTTTCAAGACCGATTTGATGGAGTGAATTGTTGTTTTTAAGTATTTTATTGTGTGTTTTTGGTGTTTATGAGTGGTCGCGTGTTGGCCTATTTGCTTATTGCACCACGGGATTGTGGCGCCACTTACCCATGTTTCTAATTTGGCTATGTTATGCAAATCGAATAGCTGTCAGCCAGTCGTTGACATCGGTTATTGAATACACGGCTAAATTACGAACAATGGCAAGTGGCTCATCAATCCCGGTTCGTGATTGTACATTTTGCGTAATGTATAATTTAGATAACGTGCTTTTGTAGATTTTGCGTGTTTCGCATTATGCTATGTTAATTTTGCGTAATGTTCATTTTACCAATGTATGCTTTTTGCGAGTAGTGTACGTTATGCGTATTGTACATCATGCTCCGAAGGGCTACGAGCCACCACAAGCAAACTCAGCAGGACGGACCAAGCCGTTTCACAGGGGACGCGTAGAACAAACGGACATGCGTGTGCGCGACAGTAATCATTATTACAGGCAAACTGTTAACATTATGGCCTCTAAATTATAAAGAAATGCTTGTTAGTATAGTGTACTGGCAAAAAGTTACTCGAAAGTTCAATAAGTTAAAGTAAATAAAAATAAAATTACGCAAGATTTTTGACAGTAGGTATTTTATTGTAGTCGCATGCAATCATCGCTCAAAAGGGATTGCTCTTAAATTACACAAGGCGCACTAAAGAAATATAGATAATAAATATTACATTGTGTATTAAGGTCGGTAAGTAAGGAATTACGATCGAGGCTCTAGTAGAAGCCCGAAGTCGAAGACTGAGGGCTTTCTGAGTCGAGGTTCGTAATTCCCGTACCGCCCGTGAAACATACAATGTTTTTCATCACATTTGCGAGTAAATAAATACACAAGTCAGCACAACTATTATTACGAATTACTTGAACTTTTTTTAAGCGGATGGCGGGCGGACTCCACAGATTATACAAATGTTTCGTTCAGAAACGTTAAGGGCAAATACTTACGTAGGTATACATACAGCCCTGAAGGAGTGTAAAAAAAAATTACGTATTGATACAGAAAACTATTAAAATCGATTATTAAGAACATTAATTGAGTATTTAAGTAACATGTAGCGAGATTGCAATGAAATTCCTGTTTAAATAACATTTTAAGACAATTTTTCAATTGCGTGTAAACTCTTTGCTTGAACTTGCATGACCAGTGTGCTGTGCTATAAATTAAAAAAAAAATACTTACCGACCTTGGGTTTCATGGTAAAAAGGTCGAGGGTTTTATATGGGGCATTGCGGCCAAGTTAACCTGTATGTTTAGATACTATTTACGTGCAAGTGTGATGAAAAGAAACAAATTGCTATTAGTTTTAAATAGGCGCTTACGAAAAATGACCTTCAATTGCAAATATTTCAATTATCTTTTCGTACAAACAACCATAGAGACAATTTTACATGCCTGAACTTGTTGAATATTGTAAACATTAAAGTATGTGAAAACAATGCATTTTATTAATTTTAGACATCATGTTTCACAGAGCCATTTACCTACTGGTTAAGATTAAGACCTACACAATCGATATCTAAATAGAAATAATGTAAGTTTATTTTTTTCAAAACAGCCGGGTTCGATTCCCTAGCCGAATACCTACAGTTTTTTTTTAAAGTATGAATGCAGTTTTTCTTCTTATTAAAATCGATGACATGGTTCCTAAGAACAGATCTTCGTATGTCTTATAGTTTCAGACTTTCCCATACTGACCGATTTAAATGAGACACCCAGTATAGCCTCCACTTAAAGCAACGACGCATCGAGTGGCTATCTCAACGTACAATATATCAGGTTATAAATAAAACATGATTAACTTATAACTGGTTTTCACTGCATACTGACCGGTCGTGTCTTGCATACATAGAAAACTTGATTAGTAAACGAGAAACAACATAATAAAGGGATAGAAACGATTGGATACACGGAAAACCTCTTCGTTAACGCTTTTGAGGATTGACAAGACATTATAATCAGATAATATCAATATCAAAGAACAAAGGAAACGAACGGGAATTATTTTGAAGACAAAGCTGCGAAGTTTTACTGTCACAAATTACAAGTGAAAGTAAACTGGGGAAATTAGAAATTGAATCGAGCCAATACACACGAAATATCCTGGCATTTTTGAACACCGAAAGGAGACATTATCATCAAATAACGCAATCAAAGAAAAAAGAAAACGGACATTATCATCAAATAACGCAATCAAAGAAAAAAGAAAACGAACAAGGACTATTTTGAAGACAAAGAAGAGAAGTGAAAGTAAACTGGGGAAATTAGAAATTGAATCGAGCCAATACACACGAAATATCCTGGCATTTTTGAACACCGAAAGGAGACATTATCATCAAATAACGCAATCAAAGAAAAAAGAAAACGAACAAGGACTATTTTGAAGACAAAGAAGAGAAGTGAAAGTAAACTGGGGAAATTAGAAATTGAATCGAGCCAATACACACGAAATATCCTGGCATTTTTGAACACCGAAAGGAGACATTATCATCAAATAACGCAATCAAAGAAAAAAGAAAACGAACAAGGACTATTTTGAAGACAAAGAAGAGAAGTGAAAGTAAACTGGGGAAATTAGAAATTGGATCGAGCCAATACACACGAAATATCCTGGCATTTTTGAACACCGAAAGGAGACATTATCATCAAATAACGCAATCAAAGAAAAAAGAAAACGAACAAGGACTATTTTGAAGACAAAGAAGAGAAGTGAAAGTAAACTGGGGAAATTATAAATTGGATCGAGCCAATACACACGAAATATCCTGGCATTTTTGAACACCGAAAGGAGACATTATCATCAAATAACGCAATCAAAGAAAGAAGAAAACGAACAAGGATTATTTTGAAGGTCAAGCAAGCAGTCAAGTTTAAATATTGTCAGAATTAAAAATTGAAAATTAGTGTTGAAGTGAAATCAATATGATTCGTGTCCTTATCATTGTGGTCGCTATCAGTTGTGTCGTTACGAGTGAGAACGACAAGGTCCAAGGAAATGTAGCGATGTTGAATTTGGATTATATCAATATGAAACCGTTAGTTAGAAATTATAGGAATGTGGAAAATACGACTCCGAGAGAAGCAAATATTTTCTCTAGTAAGTGTCCAAAGAACAGAATAAGAAAGGGATTTGCGTGTGTACCGAAGTAATTAAATCCTTTTTCATATTAGTGTATAGTTTTATTTGAGTTTATATCATCGCCATACGTATTAAGTGATAAGATAATGTGTCATAGGCATACATCGTTATCGCGGGAGCAAAAACAAATCTATTAAAGAACACATATAACAGTTTTTTTTTTTTAGTATAAATGGAATATTCTGCCAGAACACTCTTGCCTCTAAGAAGTCCTTCATATCTAAGACGAAGTTTTCGCTGGAAACGGTCAATCAAACTTGTCTTACACTGAGTAAACGCTTCTATAAGTCAACGTGTCAAATTTAATATAAAAAAATATTATGTCAAATCCTGTATTTTTAAGTACAAAAATAGTTTTCACTATTTAAATATATGTTTTCCATTTGTACTCATATTTAATTTAGATATACTTTTATATGTTTTTGTACATATCAAATCAATCAAGAATGAAAAATGTCTAAAGTAGCAGGAAAAGTGACTAGCGGTTGACGTTAGGATTGCGTAGCTCAATATGTACTATAAATATGTACTACTGATCAAGTCAAGTACGGAGGTAAGATATTTGAAAGAAAATGTATACTTTTTGAACTCGTAGGTATAAACGTTTCTCGATACGAGTGTCACTTCTGTTATTGCCTATTTGTCATATTCTTTCACTACTGTCAAATCGTTTTTGCTCCCGCGATAACGATGTATGGTCATAGGTCATAGTTATCTCAAGTCATAACGTTTTTTTTCAAGAAACTGTTACATTTCAAGTTTTTTAGCGTTCTGTACAAAAAATGGAAAATACGGAACTCTTATAGGATCACTCGTGCGTCTGTCTGTCCGTCCGTCTGTCACAGCCAGTAAAATTTGGTAGGATAGTGTAATCCTATGACTAGACCCCGCTATCGGTGGTGCAAAATGGTAGCTGTCAAGTTCTTAGGGATGGGTAAAAATATTCATGATGTCGATATCGATATTCTTACTTTTTCTGTACAATTTTATTTTTATATGGAGTAATCATTGTCATCAGAAATGTAAATAAAAATAAATAGGGCTCAGATATATTGGGTTTATTGCAGGGACCGGAAAACCCCTTTATTCGACTAAGTCTATCGATCGGGTAACTACATCATATGCTCTCCCAAACGTTAGCGTATCCCTATCGTTAGGCTTACCCTAATGAATGATTAACCATTGAGGTTACCAGTTTCGTAAGGGTTTCGGATTTAAGCACTTAGCATTACGTTAGTGTTACCCTATTAATTCTCCCTCTCCGTTGACTCTGTTTCGGAGATTCGTGTGATTGGTTGGTTCAAGGCTTCAAGCCTGTGTGTGGATAGCCAATCAATTGCTAAGTAGTGCAAAAATAATTTGTATGGACTGCGCGTAGAGATTAAAATAGCTTGAAGCCGTTCAATAAACACTTCATAGGGAAAGCCTAACGAGGGTTTTAAGGAATTGGTAAGCGCTTAGTCGAATTAATTGTATCGTATGGGATAGCTCTTCATTGGGGTAAGTCGAAGATATGCTTATCGCATCGTTAGGGTTTGTAAAAACCAGTCAATTATATACCCTAACGAAAACCTTTTAAAGGGTAAGCGGTTCCGGTCCCTGGTTTATTGTTGAATAAATTAATCGTGACTACACTAGATTATTGCAGAGAAACTGAAATAAAACTGATCGTTCATTAACAATACGATATCCCTTTAAGAGACAATTATTAATTATTTAATTTTTAATTTATATATGAATGGTTCGTGCTATGAAGATAACGATAATTTGTTAGTAATGATGAAATATTGAAGAATTTTATTTATAAAAATGAAAAATGTTTAACACATTCATTTTGTAATTATACAGTCCTGTTTTAAAAAACAAACACGTTTAATTAAAGTCCTAGACTCTCATTATGGCAAAGAAAATTATCGACACATAGCTTTTCAAAATATTTTTTACCCATCCCTAAGAACTTGACAGCTACCATTTTGCACCTCCGATAGCGGGGTCTACCTATGACCCAAACACAGACGTGAAAAGTAAATAAATATTTTTCAAATAAGGGTCACTTTCGTGGGGACATATTGGGAAATTAAAAACAAGTTTTGAATACCTTCCTGTATGATATATCAAATGAAAGGGCTCAAATCAAATCAAATCAAATATTCTTTATTTGCTTAAAATGTGGTATACGAGGGTCAAACTGAAAGTTCTTAGAAAATCAAAAACTGATTAAACTAGCAAGTTATTAGCTTTATTACATATTTTCAAAATAGTGTCCATTGACGTCAATACATCGCTGCATCCGATGGAACCACTGACAAAAGCACTTTGCCCACTCGTCCTTAGGGGTCTCTTCGAGGGCCTTTTGAAACGCAGCCACAGCTTCCTCGGCGTCCATAAAACGTTTTCCTCGAAGTTTTTCTTTTATTTTCGGGAATAAATAAAAATCTCAAGGTGCGAGGTCCGGGCTATACGGCGGGTGACCCAGTAATTCCACGTCTGACGTCGCCAAATAGTCGATCGTTCGCCTGGCGGTGTGTGACGAGGCGTTGTCGTGGTGAACGAGGATCCTACTGCGAGGTCTTTTCTCCCTAACTTTTTCCAAGCAAGTGGCAAACAATTGTTAGTGTACCACTCTGCAGTAACTGTTTTTCGATCCTCTAAAACAATTGTCGCGTAATGACCTGTCCTTCCGAAGAACGAGGCTACCATCTTTTTTCCCACGCTTCGACCTCTCTTCACTTTAGTTGGCAACTCGTCGGAAGGAAACACCCACTGAGCAGACTGTCTTTTGGTTTCGGGATCATAACAGTAAATCCAGCTTTCGTCACCCGTAAGTATGTCGAACACAGCATTTGAGTCACCTCCGTTAAATCTTAAAACCATTTCACGGCACCAATCAACACGACGGAGTTTTTGGGCCTCGGTCAAATTATGAGGTATCCACCGGGCACAAAGCTTCCTGACCGCTAAATGTTCATGGAGGATTTTGTGCACTTGACTCATACCGATGCCCAAGCTTGTACGAATCTGCTGATAGGTCACTCTTCTATCAGTCTCTATCATACGCCGCACAACACTGATGTTATCTTCAGTCGTTGCCGTAGAAGGCCGGCCCTTACGCAGATCATCGGTGAGATTATTACGACCACGTTTAAACTCATTAAACCAATTGTAAACAGTGGCACGAGATGGGGCTTCATCGTGAAAGGCCAATCGTAGTCTAACATAACTTTCTTGTTGACTTAAATGACATCGAAAGTCATAAAAAATCATTGCACGAAAATTTTCTCGCGTTAAATTCATGCTGACATGACACAGACAACTTTCAATTTGCCGCCAAATCGTAAAACAAATGACAAATGAATAAAATACATACTCAATAATATTGGCAAAGAGTTCTATTTTCAAAATTTTAACTTAATTTTTTATTATATTGTTACAAGTGGCCAGATCTAAAAACTTTCAGTGTCGCCCTCGTAAAAAAGTGGTTTGCAGTGAGTGGTTTCACACATTTTACCAGCAACTGGCATGCAAAATTTACATTTAAATAAATCTCTAATCACTACATAGTATAAAACAAAGTCGCTTGCGCTGTCTGTCCCTATGTATGATTAAATCTTTAAAACTACGCAACGGATTTTGATGCGGTTTTTTTTAATAGATAGAGTGATTCTTAAGGAAGGTTTATATGTATAATACATTCCACGCGGGCGAAGCCGCGGGCGGGTCGCTAGTAGGTAATAATAATAAGTTACTAACAGTTCCATAACCATAAATTAGCAATGTGCCGACTCAAAACTAATCTTCGAAATTATTTCGTTTATCCTATTCTACTAATTTAATGTCATTTTTTATTAATATACTACAAAGTTTTTTTGTTATAATTATAAGATATAACAGTCTTACTTAAAATAAGCAAAAAACTCGTTAACAGAATAAAAACAGTTTTGTGTCAACCAGCTTTTGAGTCTCCGTTTGAAAATTTTTAGAGGCAAGTTTTTAATGTCACTTTGCAGTCTGTTGAAAATTTTGACAGACATACAAAATGTGCCTCTGCTGTACAATTTCGTCTTTTGAGGGGGTACAACGAGTTTATCAGGGAACCTTGTTCTGAAGTTACAAACATCTTTGCATGTTTTAAATTGATCTGGGTTGGTTTTGACAAACAAGCACACTTCGTAAATATAAATTGAGGGCACAGTTAATAAATTTAAATCCCTGTATAGTGGTCTGCATGAGGTCAAGACGTCTACATTACATAATGCTCTAATACACTGTTTCTGTGCTATCAAGGCCCGATTCGCATGGCTCGTTATGAGGATCTCAAATATTTTTTTGTTGTAATTGTAAAATAAATCGTTTTGATTTTATTAATGAAAGAATGATCTCCAAAACTACTGAGCCTAAAATGACGAAAAAATACAAAATATAGTTAATTGCTTGTAGATTACAGGAAAACCTATAAGAATTATATCAATAAAAAAATCGTATGTACGGGACCCTCTCCACGCGAGTTTAACTCGCACTTGGCTAGTTTTTTATACATACATACATACATTAAATCACGCCTGTTTCCCAGAGGGGTAGGCAGAGACCACTTCTTTCCACTTGCTACGATCTTAACAAATTTCTTTCGCTTCTTCAACATTCATACGTCGAGTCATGCACGCACGTCGGTTTCGGGTACTTAAGATTCGGCCCTTTCCCAGTATTTCTCCGATTTGATTGAAAAAGTACGCCTAGGGCGGCCCCTTCCGACCCTTCCACTCACTTTCGCTCTGTATATCTCTTTCGTCAATCTTCTTTCATCCATCCTTTCCAAATGACCGAACCATCGAAGCATGCCCTTTTCAATCTTAGTCACTACATCTTCTTTCATTCCACATTTCTCTCTGATTTTTTAATTTCTAACTCTATCAATTAGTTTCACACCACACATACTACGCAAAGAACGCATTTCAACTGCATTTACACGACTAACATGCTTGTCCTGCCACACCCAGCATTCACTACCATACATCAGGGTAGGGGCTAGCATTCCATTGTGAACAGCCTAGTTTAGAGTTAGAGTTAACAGAATAGTTTTATAAGTTTAAGTATTCACGTGCCAAAAAGAAACAGATATGTTGTCGAAAATGTGACAACGTGTCAGTATATCGTCTATGACTAAGGTGGGATTTTTATTCCCACAGAAAAAATGTAAACAAAGTTACGTCACTGTCAAAGTGACATTTCAGGGGATCTCAAAGTTTGGACCAGCAAGAAATATAACATAAAGTTATCATTTCGCTCGAACCTGGATATAAAAATAAATTCGAGAAATAATTGAAATTAAACTCGCACAAATGAATCACTTTTTCCCCATATAAGAGATCAGGCTTAATAGATTGCATAATCACGAAGTTTCCGAATATTGATAATGTTTATACCAGTAACCTAAGAATTAAGTAAAATTGCTTGTTTAATTTGTTTCGTAGACACTTTTTCGAAAATTTAAAAATAATGTCGTTTGATACACGCGCGGAACTGTCATTTTACACAAGTCCCGAGGTGTCTTGGCCTGAGCTGCAAGCGTGCAAATTGAATGAATGAATGATACGAATGATATGAATGAACCAATGAATGAATGAATGATAGGAATGAATGAATGAATGAATGATACGTATAAATGAATGATACAAATGAATGAATGAATGATACGAATGAATGATACGAATGAATGAATGAATGATACGTATGAATGAATGATACGAATGAATGAATGATATGAATGAATGAATGATACGAATGAATGAATGAATGATACGAATGAATGAATAATACGAATGAATGAATGATATGAATGAACAAATGAATGATATGAATGAACGAATGAATGAACGAATGATACGAATGAATGAATGAATCCCATCCGACGGGGTCAGCTGCAGGTGTACTCACTGGGCGGGCGCAGCCGCTGCGGGTGCTCCACGAGGTTGGTGACGGCGTGCGCGTTGAGGTTGGCCACGATGTCGGCGGCGCCCAGGTTGCACTCGCGCGCTCCCGCCGCCGCCTCGCCGGCCGCCTCGCGCTCCTCCGCCGTCAGCAGGATCACGCTGTCCCACCTGACAGTCAAACAGTCTACATAATAATATGTCTCCAACATCAACAAACATCTTTTTCTCAAAAATAACCGGAAAAGCTGACATTACTAACTCCATACTGAGACGCGAAGTACATAGTTTACAGACAGTTCCCAAATAAATAAAAAAAACATGTTGCATACAAATTTCATTGTTATCTAGTTTGTAACTTTTTAAAAAGTGAAAACAGTCATAATAAAATGAGGGCACAAGTCTTATACATCCATATTTTATTCGAAACGTAACTTTTTTATCTGTGTCTGGAATAGCTTGAGTTTTTTTTTTCTAAAAAAGCTTGCGTTTCTCCTCGTCATAAACATAAAGGCGGTAAAGAGTGATGTTATTTCACGTAAAGTTTCTGTTTATATGCGATTTGTATCTTGCGATTTTTGAGAAAAGCATTATAATATGCCTCGGCAGGAACGGCAATTGCGGGCCTCGTATTTTTAAACCAATACTCAGCCCGCAATTGCCTGCTTCACTGCCTAATGTACTATTTCACATCACCTATTCGAAAAGGGGACTTTTCTTCCCTTCTAGGAGGGATCAAAGTGGCACTTTTCTGTTTAACGACATTTTGTTACCAGAATAAAATAATAATCGATTGCAATTTATTTTCGTCGTTTTAGTGTATATGTGCATATAATCGATAAATCCGTAAGATATCTTATTTTTTATTTTCCATAAAGGTGAGTTGAAAAGCAAAATTATTTCCACCTTGGGCGTTAATACTCGAATCCCTCACTACGCTCAGGATTCAATTTTAAAATCCCTCGCTATGCTCGGCATTCAATTTAAGAATCCTTCGCTTCGTTGTGGATTCAATGTATCAACGCCCTCGCAGTAAATATGTCATTTTTCTCCCTCGTGACACAATCTACTATTCCCCCACGTGCTCGGAAATTTTAACGGGAAATAAAAAAAATAACACCCTATTTGGAAAAGCCTGTTTTTTTGTATTTGACGTATTTTATATGGAAATGCTCTGGGATTAAAAAATGGTTTATTTCATCTCAATAGACCTCATATGAGACGAGATATTTCACTATGTTCCGATAAGATTCACAGCAAACAATGTATTTGTTTTAATCTTAAAAAATTAAATAATGGCATCAAACAACACAAATTTAAAAAATGCATCTAGTTTCATCCCTATTCGTTTGTGCACTTTATCCAGGGACACACTATGTAGTTAAACGTCATCGCCCCGTCGTCCAAAGTACATGCACTAAATTAAGCTCACCATTCGATATCCGGCACGCGATCCGAGTCCGCCTTGTCCGACGCCAACAACGCCAACTTAGTGGCAGAAGAGATGCCCGTCTTGCGGGCAATCTGAGAGATCTCGTTCTGCAGCTTCTCTAGTTGGGCCTGGAACACATTTACCGCTTTACAACCGAGCATGGTACAATAAGATAAGAAAGAAATAGGTGGGATGACTAGTCATTTATTAAATCACGACATGCTGGACAAGAACATCTCAGAGGGGATGATTGAAGTCTGGAGAGGCAGAGGAAGTTGCATGTCGTGTCGTGGAAAGAGGTCAAGCTGGCAGAGAGGAGAGAAGATTGGGAATTACTCCATCGACAAGAGCAAAGCTCTTAAATTAAGAGAGAGAAAAAATAAGATAACATTTTAAATATCATTTCGCCACAATTTTCGAGTTTTATTACAATTGAATAAACTTTACAACCTACAAAACTACATTGCATTTCGACGGTTAACCACCAATACCTCCTAACTGACATTTTTAGTTAAACAACTTTTTTTCGCAATTCATGATATTACCCTCTAAAGCACACATTAGAAAGATCTCCTATTTCAAATAAAGCATATTTCTAGTGTTTTTGTTATCCTGGCAATACCTGTTACATAAAAAACGCGCGATTTTTGCCCAAAATACAAAGTTTTTTGTGTCTACTGTAAAGTTTTAACATATTGAGATAGGAGGGATTGGTGGTTAACCGTCGATTTGAGGTGTTATCGTATTGTTTCATCATGGATGCCATTAGTATCAAGTTAATAGGAGTTATAATAACGTTGTCGCATCCAGCTAGCTGAGCCACTGTACACCACCGTAATCCTCTCTTTAGCTGAGCCACTGTACACCACCATACTGCTCTCCTTAGCTGGGCCACTGTACACAACCGTACTGCTCACCTTAGCTGAGCCACTGTACACCACTGTGCTGCTCACCTTAGCTGAGCCACTGTACACCACCGCACCATACTCCTCTCTTTAGCTGAGCCACTGTACACCACCGTACTCCTCTCGTTAGCTGAGCCACTGTACACCACCATACTGCTCTCCTTAGCTGAGCCACTGTACACCACCGTACTGCTCTCCTTAGCTGACCCACTGTACACTACTGTACTGCTCACCTTAGCTGAGCCACTGTACACCACCGTACTGCTCACCTTAGCTGAGCCACTGTACCGTACTGCTAGCCTTAGCTGAGCCACTGTACACCACCGTTCTGCTCACCTTCATCCGGAGCCGCTCGGCCTGCTGCCGGAACTTGCCGGGCTCGTGGAAGCGCAGCGCGCGCTTGGGCCGCGCGGGCGGCTTGCTGGCGACGCGCGCGTCCACCCAGGCCGCGTCCGCCCACGGCTCCGGCGGCGCCGCGCCTGATAGTTGCGCGCGGAACTCCTCGCGACGTGCCGCGCGGATGTTCGCCTGGAACCATAAAACATATTTAAAAAAAAAAATATTCTCATGCTCTAAAAATACCTTTAAAAAGTTATGTTGTGGACTAAGGTGATAATTTTTGTCTCTAGGGACTAAAGTAATACTTTTTTTTCTCTAGCATTTAAAGTGATAATGTTGTCTCTAGGGAATTAAGTGATACTTTTCGTGTCAAGGTACTTAAGCAACACTTTTTATCTCTAGGGACTAAAGTGACACTTTTTGTCTCTAGCGGCGAGTATGTCACTGTTTGTCTCTAGAACACTTTTTGTGTTTAGTGTCTAAAGTCATACTATTTATCTCAAGCGACAATAGTGACCCTTTTTGTCTCTAGAAACTGTGATTTTTTTGTTTCTAGGGACTAAAGTGATGCTTTTCCTTCCACCAATCAACCAATCAATCAATTAATCAATCAATCAATTTATTTATTCGTAAATCATAGGTAACAGTAATGGTACTACTGTAAAAGTTGGTAAGTATCACTATGTTTGGCCATCAGGCATACAAATTTGACAGCATGCATCATGCATTACTTAAACTAGTTTTACTTATTACAATTATAATTCTCTAATACGGAATAAAACGAACTGCCTGTTAAAAAATATAATAATCGTTTTTTGAACTCTGATATGTCAGATTTTTTTCGAATATGTTCGGGTAGTAACTTATTATAATTTTTTGGTGCCATTCCAAAATACAATCGTTGACTTTTCGTCTCGTTTCTAGCGACTAAAGTAACACTTTTTGTCACTAGTGACTAGTAATGTTTTTTTATCTCTAGGAACTAAAGTGATACTTTTTGTCTCTAGGGACTAAAATATGAACCATAATTGGTACACAATTGTTTCTTTTTGCTACGTGTATTTCTACAGCCGCTACAAAAACAAATAATAAAACAGGTAACAAAAACTACCTTCCTATTTAAACCTATGCATATCTATACCGTCTACTGTGCGTCCCTTGCATTCCGGGACCGGAGACCCGGGCCTAGAGCTCCGCTGCTGTACTGACCTTGAGCGTGGGGGCGCGATGCGTGAGCGTCACTCGCTTGCCGCTGGTGTCCACAGTGCGTCCCTCTCGGTCCAGGATAAGTGGTGCTGGCCCAGTAGGCCCCGCTGCTGCTAGGGCTCCGCCTGGAATTTTCATTTAATTATGTTGTGGTTACAGAAATATCAACATATTGACGACGCGCTGGCCTAGTTGGTAGTGACCCTGCCTATGAAGCTAGAGGTCCTGGGTTCAAATCCCGGTAAGGGCAAATATTTGTGTGATGAGCTCGTATATTTGTTCCTGAGTCATGGATGTTTTCTATGTATTTAAGTATATATTTCTATAAGTAAGTATAAGTAAGTATTTATATCGTTGTCTAGTACCCATAGTACAAGCCTAGAGCTTAGTTTGGGACTAGGTCAATTGGTGTGACTTTGTCCCCCGATATTAATTAAAAAAAAAAACATGTTCTTAAAGTTGTAGGTAATTCTGTAGCCTCGACCTACCCCACTCTGGGATTACAGGCGTGAAGGTATGTATGTATGTTGACGGAGGGCCAATGTATTGTCGTATAAGGTGATAAAGCTGGCAGAGAACAAAGAAAAGTGGCAATTACTACACCGACAAGAGCTCAGCTCTTAAGTTAAATGATGATGATGACCACGACAATTTGGAACGGTTTCAAGGACAATGAAAGCTCTGGATTATTCGGGATTAGTACATGCAAGTCCGGAACGTACGAGTATGTCATTCTACACGAGTCCCGAGCTGCAAGCGAGGGTCGAGACTCGAGACTCGGGGCGAGTGAAATTGACAGTCCCAGTCAGTTGATATAAAACGAAATTTTAAATATATTTGCAAAAATTGTCAATGAAACAAAAATAAAACAGTAATTAAAAAGAGATTTTTTTACCATATTCTTTGATAAAACTTAAGAGTAAACGTCCAACTTTCCGCACAACATGCAGCTACAAGAAGTACCCGTTTTTGAGCAACTGTAAGTTAAAAAGTCTGTTTTGATTCCTATAAAATTGCTTTGTTTAAAGTATGAAAACACCTTTATTTGTGAAAGGACGATGGGCAAAAATGTCTCCATCCACCAACAGAGATAATCATGTCCCAGTTAATAGATCTTGGCAACATGATGTATTTTTACTATGGCGACGATCGCCATATACAATATGGGGTTTTCTTAGAAAATCATTATCGTATCGTATGGAATTTGTTTAAAAATGAACACATTCTTGCATTGCATGACTCTTGAAAGGTTTTTTTTCATAGAATAAATCCTATCGAGTTAGCTACTAAAATAGGGTTTTTTTGGGTCCTAATGAACATATAGACATGCATCCCGTGACTGTTGAAGGGTGAGGACGGGGTCCATACATAATTTCAAAACCGCAATCATAAGATCAAACGCTTCGCCAATAAAGGACTAAGATGGAATGCCTCTATGCCAGTAATTTCAGGAGAGTAGAAACAAAGACGAATGAGGAATGGAGTACAGGGTGTAGACAATCTAAGCTCATGATAGGAAGGGTAAACAAACATAGAAAAAGGTATGTACTAAATCTTGGTACAGTCACACGCAATAATATAATATTCAACATTGGGTGCAGAAATATCTGACACGTTGTTATACCTCTAGAAAGAAAGAACTGTCAGATATTTTTGCGCCCGATGTTGGATAGAAGGGGAGGATTGGGAAAATTCATACAGCCGCTACTACATTGCTTACATACGCCATCTGTTGATCGGTAGTCACACTACAAACGGAGTACCGCCACTCGTCCCTAGATGGCGCTGGGATCGAGTTAGATGGCGCTGGGATCGAGTTAGATCGCGCAATAGTTTGTCTTACCTAGAATGCTTATTAGATTTGAGTGATTCTATTACTGTGTTCGAATCCTAGCATTACTAACTGTAAAATATTAATAAATAAATAAATAATGAACATCTGAAGTTCGTCATTGCACAAATTCCTGCCTATAAAAAATAATAAACAATTGATATTGTCTACTTGGTTGATGGGTCATCCGTCCCTTTACTTTTTCAACCTCTTACCTGATCGAATAGTTAGATGGAAAAAACAGTCATGTCCCAAGGTTAATAAAGACTACTTTTCTATAAAATATTCGATCAAATAAGAGGTTGAAAGTAAAAGGCCGATATGTGGTAACGGTATTCTTTGATGATACGGAAATATCACGTAACTATCAAATTAAATAAGATGCAAAATACACCTTAGCAAGTAAGTCAGTAAGGTACATTTAGCAACTTATTGAAGTTGTTATTTATCACCCACCTGCGAGTTTCCTCTGTATCCTGGCCTGCAGCTCAGCTATCTTGCGCTGCTTGTCCATTTCCTCCGCATTAGCGCCTGCAGACATTTCTGAAGAACCACCGTATAAAATTATTCGACTTGTGTACTTTACACTCATTTTGCTATCGTAAATGGTACCAAAATGCTACCCAAGTGTATCCAAACGACCATTATAACATCGTTATTACTAAGAGGCCCGTTTTGACAGCAGCTGTCAACGTAGTAGTACAAAACATAACCTCAAACATGCCTCAAACAAATAATTTGAATTGAATTGACAACTGTCAACTGGGGCCTTTCATAGCTAATATATGGTAGCGAGTATATGGAGCTGGTCCTCATAGACTAGCGTCTGCCCGCGATTTCACCCGTTTAGAATTCGATTACCGTTATTCCCTCGGGAACTTTTAGCATAGGTGTTCATCCAGGATATAAGCTATCTCCATTTCAAATTTTATCTAAATCCGTCCAGCCGTTGTCAATCCTTTTAAAATGAAAGATTCGTTTCCAACAGTTTTTTTTATCACACACACACACACACACACACACAAACACTCAAACTTTCGCATTTACAATTGTGGCGATCTAGCGACATCTAACGGCAACTTGTATCAACCAACACGCCAGCGCCACCAGCGTCAGGCAGCGGAACTAAGTGATCTACATCGCGCTAACGAGGTTTTTACAGTCCGCTGACATATACAGTTATACACCGTGTTTTTTTTGATTTACGATAACTTCGGCATATTACTATAGTCGAGTCCGGAATTAGACGAACTAACTTGACAGCCGAAAATGTTGCCAGACATAGGAAAAAATAAATAGTGATAGGTTTATGTCGACACAAATATGTCGATATAACCTTGTGCGTTCTATAAATCTGATTATATTTATATTTTATCAAGTAATTGTCATCGAAACTTTCACACTCATACATACTTGCCAAATAGGGAAAAACTACAGCAATTTTTACGATATAATATGATCTGAAGGATGTACGGTTTAAAGCGGATATTTACGATACTTACTCCTCAAATTAGGAATAAAATACAAAAATAATGCTGACATTACAACAGGCCATTGTGATCCTTTTAGGTGGCTTCCAAATTATTAGTTAGATTTAAAACACAATAATAATGATAAACTAGACTTTTTAAATATCGATATTAACAGCACTAGCCAAACTGTGGCAACATTAGTGTACAATGAACTGTCAAGTTAGTTCGCCTAATTCCGGACTCGACTTTAGGTACACCCATAGAAACTAAGTGGTAGATTAGATTTTTAAATATTGCAAAAAAAACATTTTTTTTCTGTTTAGAACAAAGTAATTAAATGTTGTATCTTTGGTCATTCTAAAAGGACCTTTAGAGTTAACTCATAGTCAGTGTCACGTACGTCAATGTTGACGTGACATACACAGACAGTTAAGAGCCTTTCAAGCCCGGTTCCAATATTCAAGAAACGAATCGTTTCCCTTACGGGCAGTAGCGTTATGACATTTGCTACGTACAAAATGTGTCAAATTTTAACGAGACGTCATTATTCTACCAACGGTTTTGAATATAGGAACGCCCCATTAGACCAGTTCAACGTGATTAACTGATTAAATTTAAACATTAAATATCTTTAAAACCGTTACAGTTATCATTTGTCTGTCTTCGGGAAATTAACTTTATTTGACCTAAAGAATGTTCCCTTAAAGTTATCATAAATCAATAAAAACACGGTGTATACAACTTCTAACTTCATCCCACGGTCCCCAGACATAACACACGCCTGGAGAGAGATCTCTCTATTGTCCTCTCTTCCTAATAATAATAATAATCTTTATTTCCCAAACAGCAACAATACATTTATATCTGTGCAGTACATGTTAATATAAAGTTGTAAGTTACCTCGTTTAAGTTTAATGAAGTCCTTTACTCCCCGTACTAGTTAAAACTGTATCAAGGTGGAGTAAGATTCGTCATCCTCAATCGTGTGTTATACTAACTATGATAAACTTATAATAACTAGTTACAGTCATTTGCACACTTTTAAACAACGTTTACTTAGCTAAAAATTACAAGTTGAGGGTAATTAGTAATACAAGTCCAGCAAATGTTACGCTGGTAACCAAGTTTAGCTAAACGTAAACAGGTAGAATATGCACAAAATATGGATGCATTTTTATTTTTGTCAGAGAAACAATACTAACTACTAGAATATTTGTATGCATTTTTTTGGGAGCGAGTGAGTGTTTTACCGTGTGTGTTTGTGTGAATGTGCATGCATATGTGTGTGTTTGAGTATGTGCGAGTATATATGCAAATATTAGTAGGATGGCTGTGGCTTCACCTGGCTTGGAGTAGAGCACGGGCTTGATGACGCTGGGAGGGGGCAGCGCACGCGCCGGCAGCGCCGCCTTGAGTTGCTGCGCCGCCGCCGCCGCCGTGTTGACTGGCCGGTCCCCTTTCATGGCCATAAGGGCGCGTTTCCGCTCTTCTATCTCTTTCTGGGCGTTGGCCATCATCACCTGAAAGTAATTTCCATTTCGTTTACGGCTTTGAGGTTTTTAAAATGAAATCAAAAATACAAAAGGACAAAACCTGCAGGGAAAAGTGTATGCTGGAGCTATTTTAGACAAAGGCATAATTTAATTGTTATATAAAATTCGATTCTTAAGTGGCACTGGGCGGGGCACATCGCTCGCAGGACTGATGGCCGATGGGGTCAGAAGGTTCTTGAGTGGCGTCCGCGGACCGGGAGACGAGCTGTAGGTAGGCCTCCAACAAGATGGAGAGACGACCTCTTAAGGCTCGCGGGAACGCGGTGGATGCGAAAAGCACAAGACCAGTCTGAGTGGAGAGCCTTGGGGGAGGCCTATGTCCAGCAGTGGACGTCTTTCGGCTGACATGATGGTGATGATGATGATAAAATTCGATATCAAAAAATAAAGTATTCTATCAAAACATATTAGGAAATATGAAAATTCGTGTACAGTGAATGAAAAATACCGTCATTGCTTTGAAAAAACCTCGTATCTCATAAATCGTTACGTACTATGCTATTTTAAACTTAAAATTCAAGAAAATTAAGTGCAAACTCATACATCTCGACATAGATACGAGTTTTTTCCAAAGTAGTAACAATATGTAGGTAAGTATCGAAAGAATCCTCTTTGTAGAAAATTTGAAGTCATATTTGTAGGCAATTATGTGATACCACTGTATGTATGTGTCTCTTTTATTGATACGGAATCTATATCTTTTGTTCATTTCTTGAGCGAGAATGCATTCTCGCCGGCAGTGAAACAAGGACGTATCTCCAAGCTCTGTTTGAGTCAAGGGTCAACAATGTACGAGGAAACAAAACGGTTTCAAGACGTATCAAAATATAATGTCTTGTTTTTTATTACCTTAATCCGATCAGCACTTAATCCTGTGATCTTCGAACCGATCGTCTCCCCCACAGCAGCTATCGGTGGCACATCAACTCCATTCCCATTTTTCTCCTTCTCTACCACTTCTACCTTCTTCTCCTCTTTCTCCTCGTGCCGGGACCGTTTGCTGTCCTTCTCCTTCTCGCCTTCATGTTTCCGTTTGGAGGTAGACTTAGAAGTTGTGACCAGCTCTTGTGCTAGAGCAATGATTTTGTCCGCAAGCTTGCTGGCCTTTTTGGAGTCAATGTGGGAGGAGATTTTGTCGATTATTTTCCGTCGTTCGTAGCTGAAATCAATATTTAACTCGTTTTATTAACGTGTAAGTAATAAGATTTATTTCGAAATAGTAAATAAGACTTTCCTTTCAAAGAGGATAACTCTAACCTAACCCATTTTCATAAAAACTAATTAAGATCTGTGGCGACCTAGCGACATCTAGCGGCAACTTGTAATAACCAACTCGACAGCGCTACCAGCGTGAAACAGTGTAACTAAATCTGACAGGCGCTAAATCGCGCTAACGAAGTTTCTGCAGTCGGTTGACTTATATAGTCATGGATGTTTACTATGTATTTAAGTATATATACATACATACATACATGGGCTTGCAACCTGTCACTAATACGCTGGTAAACATCTTAGCCTAGTTGTGCAAAGTGTGGTTATAGAATTATAAAATTAAGTATATATTTCTCTATATAAGTATTTATATCGTTGTCTAGTACCCATAATACAAGCCTAGAGCTTCAATTGGGACTAGGTCAATTGGTGTGACATTGTGCCCTGATATTTATATTTATTATTATTATTTAGATATTCATTTATTATTATTATTATTTTATACAACTTTCAAATTGATCCCAATGAGGGTTTCCGCGCATCAGTTTTTTCACTAGATGGCGCCTGTGAAGTGAGGTCTTTTTGACAGTTGATGTTAAAATATATGCCTAGAAGAAGATCAAACTAGTGACAATTTACTTTTTCACTTGATATATACACATTTCAAATATTTAGGTACAAAATTATTTCAATTTATATTTTTTACGTATTATCAACTGTCAAAAAGACCTTACTTCCCAGAGGCGCCATCTAGTGAAAAAACTGATGCGCGGAAACCACCATTAAATTCTGTAGCGTCCAAACGACAGCTAGCGGCAACTTGTAATAACCAACTCGACAGCGCCACCAGCGTGAGACAGTGTAACTAAATTTGACAGCCGCTACATCGCGCTAACGAAGTTTCCGCAGTCGGTTGACTTATATACAATTTTCAAATGGATCCCAATTGACTTCAGTCCCCAGGCATAACAACCGCCTGGAGAGAGATCTCGTATATGGGCGTTTTCACTAAAAAGTGTACCCAATTAAGGACTGAAATTAAGGAACTTTATCTTTGTCAGTTTTGTGACGAAAATTAGCCATACATTGCGGCCGTCAATATATAGCTAATTTTCGTCACAAAACTGACAAAGTTAAAGTTCCTTAATTTCAGTCCTTAATTGGGTACACTTTTTAGTGAAAACGCCCATATTGTCCTCTTATGGTGCGTTCCTATATTCAAAACCTTTGGTAAAATTGTGTGATGTCTCGTTGAAATTTGACATATTTTGTACATAGCAAATGTCATAACGCTACTGCCCGTAAGGAAAACTATTCGTTTCTTGAATATATGAACCGGGCATTACAGTACCATCCCGATCTTTAAAAAACGAGAAGGGTATGCATTGAACGAAGATGTAAGTGACAAAGATAGAAAATTGTATGCTAAGATGGGTTTGGTCATTTAAAAAGGATGGATGAAAGATGAGTTAGAGCATTTTCAGATTAGGCTTTTTAGTCGCGCGACTCAAGCGTTGCACAGCGAATCCCATCCGGAGATGGGCATTAATCGATTAATTTTTTAGTTAGCTAATCAATCGATTGAAAATATCAATCGTCATTTTTTAATCGCGATAAATTTAGTTGCAATTAAATTAGTTGTGAGAATGTTCGACTAACAACTCAATTAGTTTTAGTTTCAATCGACTAAATTTCACGATTAAATCTATAGTAAAACTACGTAGTCGCCCGTTTTTGCATTTTTTATCTTGCAATATGTAACTACAAGAAGGTATGTATGTAACATTGGAGGTACTCGTATGTTGTAACTATGCTAGTTTGAGTTGAATTTTGCGACTTATTTTGAAGCAGATCTGAAGCAGATATCTTTATCCGAACCGATTGAGCTAAAATTATGTATGCACTACATGATACACATATAATTTGAAATGCTTGAATGACGACAAGGCAATATTGTGAGCCCATAATATTATAACGATATATTGGTAACGACAAATAGCGAAAAACTGCAGTGTTTTCAAGTCGCAAACAATACATTATATGTTTGTGCATTATTAATATTTTGAATTATACGATACTGAGTAAATCTTAGACATAGAAATTAACAATACAGTGACAAAACAATAGGATAATCCTACTTATCTGGAAGTTGTTTATTTAATTTTGATGTAAGTGCCGACGCCTTTTCAATTTGCTTCTAACATTAGTCGCGAGAAATTAGTCTAACTAATTAGTCGATTACAAAATTTAGTTGTCTGAAATCAATCGGCAACTAATTTAGTTGCAACTAAATTAGTTGCAGTCTATACAACTAAGATTGATCAATCGTCGTTTTCAATCGTCCGTCGCAATTCATTCTTGTAATCTTAATCGTTAGTCGATTAGTCGATTACATTTTGCCCATCTCTGATCCCATCACATCATAGCGCGGCTGTCGCGACGCCGTCGCCAACGACAGGTCGCGATGCAGACGCGCTACTTAAATATGTATTGATACTAGTCGCGGCTACTGCAGCGCGTCTTAGAAGCGCTACAGGCGCGCGACAGAAATCCCAGTTTTTGTCGCGCGCCTGTAGCGTTGCACAGCGAATCCCTTCACATTATAGCCGTGCCGCGTCTGGGCACATACCTGGGCACATACATGTCCCGTTAAACAAATGACTACTTTTGACCAGCAAGCAAAAACGGATAACAGCCATATACATAAGTCAATATCGCCCAAAGAAAGGGTCTCCCCAAACCAGTCGACGCCGTTTCGGCAAATCGCGTACGGAAAAAGCTTTATATCAACGCAATAAGAGCGAAAAGAACGTCCCTCCGCTCGGCTCGTCTCGGCTCGGCGTTGCGAACGGAACGACGACGTTTTCGCTCTTATTGCATGGACATAAAACTTTTTCTTACCGACTCAAGCCGATTCGGCGTCGAAAGGTCTGGGGAGACCCTTAGTCAATTTACCTTTCCAGTGTCGATATATTTGTTCTCTTTCCACCAATCAGTGTATAATTTGCTGCTTGCTTCGTTTTTGCAAATTTAATTTATTACACGCATTGCTTCACCATTGATGAGTTTACAGCAAATAATAATAAATAAATATAGAATTTAAACAACTATTATAGCTGGCTCCCGCAACTTCATCACATGGAGAAAAATAAAATACAGCCTGATACGCATATGGCATTCTCCGGGTGAAAGAATTTTCTAAATCTCTCCAGTTCTTTTTGAGTTTATTAATTACAAACAAAAATATATTTCTCTTTATAATATTAGTGTAGATCTACGACACTGTAAGAGGCAAGACCCCAAATAGTTCCACAAAACAAATTTAAGTATTCTGCTCCTGTTTGTTGACGGAGGTTCTTGATACAGCCAGAGCATAATATTTAAACCTAAATTACTCACTGGATGTAATTATTAATCTGATAGATTTTTATGTAAATAGAAATATGTAATTAATAATAATAACTTGAACACTAATGCCTATAGTATAGTACTTGTCAGATAAGAAGCCAATCCTGACGCATGGCACAACCACGAAGTTACTGAATACTGATAATTTTGACAGCAGTAAAACTTATTAGTTGCGTGAAAAAAAAAAAAAATTGTTTTAGTGCTTTACATTCAATTCAATTTTTGTAGGATTAGGCTCCGTTGATGATTCTGCCTATGTCAATGTTAAGAAAGGTACATGATTCAGAAGAGAATCTAGAATAAAAGACAAAACATACATTTTTTGTTAGCCTAACTACTAAGAAACTGCATGGTTTTCCAAAGTGTCAGAATTGACTTTCTTATCTGCCTAGTACTATAGCCATTCCGTTCCATGCCAAGTAGACTGCCTAAAGTATTTATCACTGTTAATTTGTCTGATTAGACTTAAGGTTGAAAAAACTTCAACAAACAGCCACTACAAAATAAAAATAAATATGACAACAGACCTCATTTTATGTTGTTTCAGCGTAAAAGCTACAACTTACCCGCTAGTAAGACAGTATGAAACAGTGGACAGGAGAGAGCTATCCGACTTCCCGATGGTCCTGTAAATGGCGCGGTCGAGCGACGACCGCAGGTCCTCCACCTCGCGCCGCGAGAGCTGGTGCGCCATAACTTCAATCACAAGACAAAATCACCAAAACACTGAATCCAAATCGACAATACAATTTCGAGGTTATGTACTGCTAGTACCTTCGTATATCTTTCAAGGCCATTTGATGGATGTAAATTGGCGTTTAGGAAAGTAAAATGGGCACCCGTTTGCAGGTTTTTGTCGATTTTATTAGAATTTCGCGTTAAATTGGAATATAACGCATAATTCGATTTGACGTAAGCTACGGTCATAGAGAATGATGACGTTAAGTGTTGCAGGTAAATAATTTGAAATAACCACTTTCATATGCAATAGTTGTGCACAAATGTAAAATCCGGCATGAACGATACCGTTAACTAGTGAATACCGAATTTACTTCATTTGGAGTTTTCCAAAGAATAAACAGTGTAAATTGTGTAATATTTATGAGCCGTAGCATCTTTTTGTCTTGCGTTTTACAATCCCACCTATTAAACAATATTTTTAAGTATGGCACACTTCTTGTACCTTTATGGTTGTGTACGAAATCTTATTCTGTTTACGCAGTAGCCATTTACTTCAACGGTAATCAATTTGTTATTTTTTTAATTTTACTAGAGACCAAATATTACTACCTCAAATTAATATTCAAAATAATACTCAAAATATTTTTATGTAGCTAAAAATAGGGTCAAAATGCAGTCATTAAAAACATTAACTTACAGTAACATTTCTTTATTTATGTCTGTCTGTGGTTAGATGGTGTTTGTTGACGTTAGCTTAACCCTTTTTTTATTACGCAAATAAAACGTTTTAAGACCAAATCTTACTATCATTTGGCGTTAAAATATATCTCAATAAACTTCGAGTGCTCCACTATAGTAAATAGGAAATTATACGAGTTGTGTACTAACATAACCTCAAAATGTCCGACGACGACGATGTGATAATAGTGAAAAGATCTAAACATGTCCATTATGGATCTCTCGAAGAGCAGGAGAAGGCTCGGTTGGCTGCTCTGGCGGCTGCAGTTAGCGATGGCGGAGAGGAAACTGGAAAGGAATTGGGAGATATACAGGTTTCCAATGGTTAGTATTACATATCTGTTCGTATATCGCTTCCTAGCTGATCTTAACCAGCTCTTTTTAAACGCCTCGGTAGCCGGATAGTAGTGACCCGGCTTACGAAGCCAGTGGTCCTGGGTTCTATTCCCGCAAATAATTGTGTGATGAGCGGGAGTATATCTGAGTCTTGGGTGTTTTCTATGTATTTAGGTATGTATTTCTCGAGTCTTGGGTGTTTTCTATGTATTTAGGTATGTATTTCTCTATATAAGTATGTTTATCGTTATCTAGCATCCTTGCATAAGCCTAGCTAGAGCTTAGATTATAACTTAGTGAGCTTGGGTGAGTGAGATCGTCCCCTGATATTTATTCACCTTTTCTACAGAGTACATGGATCTTGAAGAAGAAATATCTAAGGACAAAAAGGCGCTCCTTGAGGAGTTCGAGAGGAGACGAAAGGCGAGACAGCTTAACGTCTCGACTGATGATGATGAGGTTCGTAATTACATAAAAATTGTTTTTTTTTCATGTGTTTATTATCAATAATTTTATAAGGCAGACAGTTGAGGTAACTGAATCAAAATCAGTTTTAATTGACCCCAGGTGCGACGGAGTCTTCGGCAGCTTGGCGAGCCTGTGTGCCTATTTGGAGAGGGTCCGGCCGAGAGGAGGGTGCGGCTGAGAGATCTGTTAAGCTAGTAAGTATAATCACTGACAAATGAAGGGTTTTATAATACTCATATACTCCAAAGGGTCTCAACATCGTTACAGTCCTCCACATTACTTGTTCTTCTATTCTCTTCTTGTTGTCGTTGTTGTTGGTGTTGTTGTTGATGAAACGTTAGCGTAGTTGCCTATGAAGCTAGAGGTCCTGGGTTCAAATCCCGGTGTGGGCAGATATTTTTGTGATGAGCACAAAGTATTTGTTCCTGAGTCTTTGATGTTTTGTATGTATTTAAGGAGGTTTTTCTCTATATAATTAAGTTTATCATTGACTTGTATCTATTGTACAAGCCTAGAGAGATCTTAATCTGGGACTAGGTCAATTTGTGTGAGATTGTTCCCTGATATTTATAAATTTTATTTAGTGCCTACTTTGTAGCCTTTAAAAAATTATAAACGTTAATTAAAAGTTTCAGATATTGAGAATTTAGCCAACAATAATTCTATTCCAGTCTGGGTGAAGACGCAATCCACAAGAAGTTAGAAGAGGAGGAGGCAAGGATAGAGCGGGACAGAGGACGCGAAGGCACGTGGTACCATGAGGGACCAAAGGAGCTCAAAGAGTCTCGGCTATGGATTGCACAGTATTCACTGCCTCGAGCTAAAGAGAGGTTAGTATTTATTTAAATTTAATTATATTGTGGTGAACCAAACAACAACTTGCAGTGGAACTAAATCTGACAGTGCGCTACATCACGCTAACAAAGTTTCCTAAGTTGCCTTTGTAAATATTTTTTCAATAAATTTATTTTAAAAAATCAGGGATGCAGGGTGCCTGAAACTATGATTTTTCCAATGTCTATCATTCATGTCCATCGGGGACTGAGGCGAAGCTCTCCCGAAAAAAAACCCCTAACCATAGGCATAGGCTTCAAATTAGGTAGGAACTAAACCCTGTATGTTTGTCCATAGACTGAACAAAGCTCGTGAAGAGCTCAAGCTAGCGGGAAGCGTGCGAGCAGCATCCAAACAGGAGTCCCAACGTCGCGCGTCCGCCATGGCCCCCTACTGCAGCCAGGTGGGGGACACGCGGCCGCTCAGCTGCTGCCGGTTCAGCTCCGACGGGCTGATGCTGGTCACAGCCAGCTGGTGAGTCACTAGTGTTAGATGGACGGCAGGAGACCTGGCGTCGGGCCGCCATGGCCCCCTACTGCAGCCAGGTTGGGGACACGCGGCCGCTCAGCTGCTGCCGGTTCAGCTCCGACGGGCTGATGCTGCTCACGGCCAGCTGGTGAGTCACTAGTGTTGGATGGACGGCAGGAGACCTGGCGTCGGGCCGCCATGGCCCCCTACTGCAGCCAGGGGGGGACACGCCGCCGCTCAGCTGCTGCCGGTTCAGCTCTGACGGGCTGATGCTGCTCACGGCCAGCTGGTGAGTCACTAGTGTTAGATGGACGGCAGGAGACCTGGCGTCGGGCCGCCATGGCCCCCTACTGCAGCCAGGTTGGGGACACGCGGCCGCTCAGCTGCTGCCGGTTCAGCTCCGATGGGCTGATGCTGCTCACGGCCAGCTGGTGAGTCACTAGTGTTAGATGGACGGCAGGAGACCTAGCGTCGGGCCGCCATGGCCCCCTACTGCAGCCAGGTTGTGGACACGCGGCCGCTCAGCTGCTGCCGGTTCAGCTCCGATGGGCTGATGCTGCTCACGGCCAGCTGGTGAGTCACTAGTGTTAGATGGACGGCAGGAGACCTGGCGTCGGGGCGCCATGGCCCCCTACTGCAGCCAGGTTGGGGACACGCGGCGCTGATTGACCGAAACTTACTTGACGTACTTACTACTACTATAAAACTAGGTTAGGTTAGAACTGTGACCTTATCAAAAACTAACTGCTACCAAATCGGTTATGACCAGTGGGCGGCTGACGGATGCAAAATAGGGACGTAAACAGAACATGGATAAGACTTTTATTAAATTTCGAGAAATATTTATGAATACAAAATTATGCAGTTTTTATCTTTATCATACATTATTAGTAAATACATAATAAGCTATCCTCTATTGTACGTAGATTGTATACTAAGAAGATACTGGCCACTTATTATTTTATCACCTCTTGAGACTGATGAGCGTTTATGTCTATTACGTCTTAGACTTGTCAATTAAATTTGCTTACTTTTCAATATTCATATTTAAGATGGCAAAGGAAACCACAATTCGTAAGTGGATAATTGATAAACGTGATCTAATTTACGATACTTCTAAAGGCTCGATCTTTTGTACAAAATGTCAAGCAAGTTTATTTGCGAAACGAAAAAGCGTGATTGATAGACATGTTAAATCTAATACGCATCGCCGTCAAGAATTTTGCACGAAACAGAATCAAGAAGATTTTAATATTGATTTGATAAACTTTTTAGTTTTATGCAATATTCCGTGGAAACGTGTTAACAGTGCCGCTTTTCGACAGTTACAACAATACAATTATATAACTATTTTACAATTTCGTTCTTTTTATTAAACCCCTTGCAGTCATATCCATATTACGTATAACGTTCGTCATTATTTTGACGTAATTTGCATCCGTCAGCCGCCCACTGGTTATGACTGGTTATGACAAAAAAAATTTATGCTCCTTTAATTAATGCCAGAAAGCGTAGACCAGAAAGCGATCTGCGGGGTTATGACATAGTTACGCAGTTGAGTTTACGCTGAGAGAAAGGGACACAGCTATGTAACTGCTATAGCTCTGTCCTTTACGCTCGCCGCAAAATGAGCTGCAAAAAAACCCCCGTCGTCTTTGCTACCTATCTCCTATTGAGATGCGGACCTAAAGCTTCCATCCCGGGCTCTACATTATTGTCCGCCCAGGTCGGGGCTGAGCAAGGTGTGGTCGGTCCCGGAGTGCGCGCCGCTGCAGGTGCTGCAGGGCCACACCTGCAACGTCAGCGGCGCCGCCTTCCACCCCGCCGCCACCTTGCCGCACCACTTCAAAGATAAGGTACCGTGCTACCTCCTAATTACTTCTGCGCTCCTGGTACTTTATTTCAACATGCAAACTCTTTGGTTGCTCGGCTTTAGCATATTTAAAAAAAATAGGAAATGTAAAACGCACTAGTTCGAAAAAGTCCAACGACTGTATTAAAATAGTACATTATTGCCTAGGCAGTGAAGCAGGCAATTGCGGGCTGAGTATTGGTTAAAAATGCGAGGCCCGCAATTGCCGTTCCTGCCGAGGCATACATAGTGCTTTTCTCAAAAATCGCAAGATACAAATCGCATATAAACAGAAACTTCACGTGAAATAACATCACTTTTTACCGCCTTTATGTTTATGACGAGGAGAAACACAAGCTTTTTTAGAACAACACAAAAAAAAAAAAACTTTAATATGTAAGATTAAAATAATGTAATGTAATGAAATGAAATAAACAGTTTAAATTTTAATTTAAATTTTTTTATTTTATTTTTAGAAAAAAAAAATCAAGCTATTCCAGACACAGATAAAAAAGTTACGTTTCGAATAAAATATGGATGTATAAGACTTGTGCCCTCATTTTATTATGGCCGTTTTCACTTTTTAAAAAGTTACATACAAACTAGATAACAATGAAATTTGTATGCAACATTGCGGGCTTGTGCAAATGTGCAGCGAGCACGCAATGTTATTTTTTTTTTTAATTTGGGAACTGTCTGTAAACTATGTACTTCGAGTCTCAGTATGGAGTTAGTAATGTCAACTTTTCCGGTCATTTTTGAGAAAATTATGTTTAAACAGTTGCAGATAAAGAAAGAAGAAGGGGAAACAAATGACGAGAAGATGGACACGGGTGGGGAGAAGTCGGAGGTGTGCACCATGGCCACCTGCGCGTACGACGGCACCGTGCATCTGTGGAACTTTAGCAGGTCAGTCAACTTGCACGAAAACACTTCGACCCTTTAGGATCTCTTGTGCAATTACCCTCTTATACATTCAGCGGTTTGAATGTGAGGTTTTTCCTTCACCGTAAGGTATCGGGTAATGAACTTAAGTTTGAAAAGCTCATTGGTACATGGTGACCGCGGGGGTTCGAACTCGGTAGCTTACGATCACGAGTCGCCTAAGCCACTAGGCCACCGACGCACTTAAGCCTTAATGTCTCAACAATTTGTTAGATTACTTAATTGACTGTCATTTAGGTTACAAGCTTTAAAAATAATAGAATAGTATTTTTTTTTCATTTCAAAGAGCGAAAGTGAGTGGAAGTGTTAATAATCTGGGAATAACTGTACACGATGCAACATTGCGATAAAGATGTCCAAAATCATTTTGAGGTTATAAAAGTGTTTATTCAATAAACAAGTAACATTGAATGTAATTGACATGAATTAACATTAATAGGGCACGCTTCGATGGTTCGGTCATTTATTTATTTATTTATTTATGTTAAGGAAATCCAACAGCTATACAAATTACAACAATAGACCGAGTAGGAAACCGTTAGCCAATTACAGGATCTCACTACTAGATGTAGAATAAATGCTAAATGCGTACAATACACAAAACGACACAAACATAAATATATAATTAAAATAATTTAACAGCTATGACTGGCAAATACATGCTAGTTTCACTCACTCAAAGCACCTCGCCGACAACTTTTGTCTCACGGATTGACCCTTGCAGTTGAATATATCCAGGTCCACCTCTCTTGCCAGGTTGTTCAAGCTCTTATCTGCACGTATTAGGAAACTATTGGCCCTATACCTGGACGATGCGGACTTAATGGACAGCGGAGGATAATATCTCTTAGATCGAGTGGGGGTATTGAATGAGAGACAACCAAGCAACTCCGGACTATCAATACCACCACTAGTGATGTTAACCATATAAGTGATGTCAGCTATTTCACGACGCCTATACAATGGGATGAGTTGATGTTTTTTGCAAGAGTTAATATAATCAGATGATTTATAAGGACATTTCATTTGGAAAGGATGGATGAAAGAAGATTGACGAAAGAGATATACAGATCGAAAGTGAGTCGAAGGGTCGGAAGGGGCCGCCCTAGGCGTACTTTTTCGGGGATATACTGGAAAAGGGCCGAATCGTAAGTACCCGAAACCGACGTGCGTGCATGACTCGATGTATGAATGTGGAAGAAGCGAAAGAAATTTGTCAGGATCGTAGCAAGTGGAAAGAAGTGGTCTCTGCCTACCCCTCTGGGAAACGGGCGTGATTTACATACATACATACACTCACGCCTTCATTCCCAGAGTGGGGTAGGCAGAGCTACAGAATTATCAACAACCCGTGATTTAATGGTTGTATATATGTTTATATTTATTTACCAGTGTGTGGTTGTCTGTGACCAAGTGTGTGTTGCCAGTGATGACGTACGGATCTGAGACATGGGCGCTAATAATGGGCCTCATAAGGAAGCTCAAAGTCACTCAGAGGGCTATGCTCTGGGTTTCTCTGCGTGATAGAATCAGAAATGATGATATCCGCAGAACTAAGGTTACCGACATAGCCCGGAGGATTGCTAAATTTGTGGCAGTGGGCGGGGCACATCGCTCGCAGGTCTGATGGCCGATGGGTCAGAAGGTTCTTGAGTGGCGTCCGCGGACCGGGAGAGGAGCTGTAGGTAGGCCTCCAACAAGATGGAGTGACGACAGGACTTGTGGGAGGACCTTGTCCAGCTGAAAATCAGCGCTGTGGCTCCGTGCCACAGCACCACGCTGAGCTGGTACTCCGTTTCGGCTATTTTATTTTTAATTACCTAGTTAAATAGATTTTGTAATTTTATTTTTATTTTCTCAAATGTGTGTTTTTTTGTGTTTATTTAATAGCCGAATAAATGATTCTATTCTATTCTATTCTTGTGCAGGGTCCGTCCGGGTTGGTACCACCATCTTATCCATTAACCTACCGTCAAACAGCAGTGTTCGCATTGTTGTGTTCCGGTTTGGGGATAAGACAGCCGGTGAAATGACTAGCATAGAGGCATTCCATCTTAGTCCTCAGGGTTGGCAGTGCATTTGTAGTATTGTGAATGGGAATGTCTATGGGTCACAGTTTCCACTTACCATCAGGTGGCCTGTGTGCTCAATTGCCTTCCTATGCCATAAAAAAAAAACCTTGTAAGGATCGCGGGAACGCGGTGGTTGCGAAAAGCACAAGACCGGTCTGAGTGCAGAGCCTTGGGGGAGGCCTATGTCCAGCAGTGGACGTCTTTCGGCTGACATGATGATGATGATGATATATATTTATGGCTTAGAGTTAGACTGTTCACTGCGTAAAGCTAAGTTTAATTTGTCCCCTGATATTTATGTATGTGTCCCGGCAGCGAGTCCCCCCTGGCGTCCCTCCCGGGGCACAGCCCCTCGCGCGTGTCCCGCGTGGAGTTCCACCCGTCGGGGCGCTTCCTCGCGGCCGCCGTGTTCGACGGCAGCTGGCGGCTCTGGGACCTGGACACTGGTACGGGGATACACACACATATGTAAAGACACACATGGTGCCCGCACACTACTGGCGTCTCCGGGACCTGGAGAGTACGGGGCGACGACGACAGCGCGTGGACACACACACACGCACTCGTACATAAACACACACATACGCGCGCTTGCACACGCTTTGGCGCGTCTGGAACCTGGAGAATGCTACGGACACGCAAACACACAGGTACATGACTAACGAACACGCAGGCTGCTGGCGCCTCTGGGACCGAAGACTGGTACGGACACCCACAAACGAAAATACAACACAAACACAGATACACCACAATAACACACACACACGCACGAAATTAGCCTCTCATACACACAAAATTGGAGCCTCGGACACACACACGCACGCAAGCACGCACACACACACACACACACACACACACACACACACACACACACACACACACACACACACACACACACACACACACATGCACGAACGCGCACACGCACGCGCACACACACGCGCGCGCACACACACACACACACACACACACACACACACACACACACACACACACACACACACACACAAGGCGCAATGTAACTGGATATAATTTGACATGCCATCTAATTTATACTATGTTATATTGAGTAATAAAATCGAAATCACGCGCACACACATCCACCTTGCGCCTCTGGGATCGTCCGGACATTACACACTCGCAGCTGACGCACAGGAATACATTTCTAAATGTCACTTTATTAATACAGAGAAAATGATCGGCATTATCAAAAAATATTGTTTTCGGAAACGGCATCGATTTTCGTTTGTAATTGTATTGTTCCAGCGACGGAGGTGTTGCATCAGGAGGGGCACGCCAAGGAGGTCTACAGCGTCGGGTTCCAGTGCGACGGCTCCCTGGCGGTCACGGGGTTAGTTCTAGACCCCGGATTGACGGGAGGAAAGTGTACCAGTGCTATTAATTAAATATATACAGGGTGTCTGGAAAACCTTCGGAGAAATTTGGGGGGGTAATAGTTGGCACGATTCTGATCACGGGGGTATGGTTCATTTTTGTTTCTGTTAATGTAAAAAAAAAAGAAGGATTAATTATATTCATTTTGTTACTTGATGTATCGCAGCCGATATCTCGACCTTGACATTTTGACGTTGATAGTATACTACTCCAACAGTTCGTAGTATCTTACGTCAAAATTCAATGTCCGAGGTCAATGACCTGAGACCATACGTTGTCACATGGTATGTAAACAAACAGTTCGCTCCATGTAAACAAACAGTTCGCTCCATGTAAACAAAAATCAAGGTAGCATTATAATAAAAATAAATGAGTAATTTTAGTGCAACTTACTGTATTTTCGTTTTTGCAATTTGAACACTAATTGGTTTTAAATGTGAAATCACTAGGTCTCTTGTTCATGTTTTGCCGAGACTGATCATATCGTCCGTCTTTTACTGTCGAGATCTAACCATTTACCATTGTTTTCTGCTCTAAAGTAGCCCATATAACTGATTTACAGCAAAAATATTGAAGACGTGAATATTGAAAATAACATAATTTAACACTGACATCTAATGACAGCCATAAATTCATAGACTTCTCAAAGTTCAAATAGACGGATTGAACGATCCGATTATTGCTCTCCGTATTGAAGAAAAAAAAGGAGAAAAAGAAAATCGTTTATTGGTGCAAACCACAGAAAAATAATAATCAAATTAAATACAGTGAGAAAATAATTTAAAACAAAACCTTAAAACTATTTTATAAAATAATAATGCACCAAATTGGGTGCTACTCAGCATCATAGTGTCAGACATGCCGTGACGCTGCACGCGCTGATTTTCAGGGCAACCAGACGGGGAGAAAGCGCTGCTGGCTGCTGGTTCTTTCCTTTTGATCCGCATGGTATTTGTGGCAGTAGCCAAAAGTCCAAGTGCAAAACATTTTGTCGATGGATATAAAGGTCGTCGCATAATTGATTATAATAGGCTATTTGACAACATTGAAAATATACTACAAATTGTGGTCATCCTATCTGATACTAGCGTAAAATAACGTATTTCACTTTATTTCACATTAAATTATGTCTATTTTTTTGGAAATTACACGAAATAATAAGGATTTTTTTTGAAATTTAATCTGTGGCAAAAACGCTATGTGATGTTAGAAATACTTTATAACCTGTGAGTGTGATGTGAAGTCACATCACATGCAAGTAAACAAAACAAACCCCAAACCAAACATCGCTTCGCTTGTGACATCGCTTCCTTGACTGATTGTGATTGTAGTCCACGTTTTATATTTTCTGGGTGTTCCTTAAGCCGGCTACTCACACACCTGCTGCAGGGGCAATACCGGTCGCACGGCGGTTGGACCAATTTTAGGCTGTTCTCTACACACTAGCCTGCCGTTCAGTGTGTAACTGATAGTCCCGCTGAACGCACGTCCACGAGAAAGCCTCCTGTATTGTCGAAACACCAGAGGATTGGTATCGCCTTGACACTTTCTGTGGTGCTACCAAAAAAAAAAGGAAGAGAAGATATTGGGTGAAGAATTGGTTGCAGAAACGAAGCTAATTGTGCCACATGAATATTATGAAAGAATTGGAAGTAGATGATCTTAGAAACTTTTTGCGAATGGATATTGATTCTTTTGAAGAGCTCCTGGCTATGGTAACACCATTTTTTCCATTTTTGTCCACTCCGCTCGGTTGTCACCAATGAACTGACTGGAATTGCCCCAATCCTACTACACACGCAGCAACCTTGCAGGGCGGTAGACACAATCTAGGGAGCTAGGAAGGTCTTGCGCCCCTGCCGCCCTGCCGCAGGCCCAATCTAAAAATTGCTCCTGCTTGCCTACACACATCACAATTAAGGAGGCAATCAAGGGTCCAATTCCCATATTGCCCCTGCAGCAGGTGTGTGAGTAGCCGGCTTTAGTGGCCTTTTTCTTTTAAGGGTTCAACTTGGGTAAAACAACTTGTTTATTTACATTACGTTGTGACACATTATTATGAATGAATCAGTTAAGATGGGGCACACTGAGAGCATCGTCAGGAAAGTCGATGATAAATCTGTCTGTAACTCAGTCAAATATTAACTTAAACAAAAGTTACCAATATAGGGATGATCCAAATCATCCACCCTATCTACAGTTAAAATTTCTCCGAAGGTTTTCCAGACACCCTGTATATACACCGTGTTTTTATTGATTTACGATAACTTCGGCATATTACTAGGTACATCCATAGAAACTAAGTGGTAGATTCTTTTTTTTTATATTGCAAAAAAAAAAAAAAAATCTATGGAGCAAAGTAACTAAATGAACTTAGCTCCATAGAAAAAAATTTTTTTTTTTTTGCAATATAAAAAAAAAGAATCTACCACTTAGTTTCTATGGATGTACCTAGTAATATGCCGAAGTTATCGTAAATCAATAAAAACACGGTGTATAGTTTTATCGACATTGTTAAAAAGCAATTTTGATAAGTCCCCTGATATGTATGCATGTATGTAAACACTCAGAGGGCTATGGAGAGGGCTATGCTCGGGGTTTCTCTGCGTGATAGAATCAGAAATGATGATATCCGCAGGAGAACTAAGGTTACCGACATAGCCCATAGCTATTCTTCAATAGCTAAACTGAAGTAGCAGTGGACAGGACTGATGGCCGATGGGGTCAGAAGGTTCTTGAGTGGCGTCCGCGGACCGGGACACGAGCTGTGGGTAGGCCTCCAACAAGATGGAGTGACGACCTTGTAAGGATCGCGGGAACGGGGTGGATGCGAAAAGCACAAGACCGGTCTGAGTGGAGAGCATTGGGGGAAGCCTATGTCCAGTAGTGGACGTCTTTCGGCTGACATGATGATGATGTAAACAATTTATTCTACAAAACAAAAACAATACAATGAGTTTTTTTATTATGTATAAATGCGAACTTATCCCTTTAAGGGATCTCTTCCAGCTAACCCTTGAGAGATTCAGAAAAGTGAAAGATTGTGCTTTGAGTAGGCAAGTGTACAACTTTATTTAGGAAAAGATACAAATTAAACAAACAACCCGGAATGCCTCTACTCTAGTAATTTCACCGGTTATCTAATCCCCACACCGTAACACAACAGTGCGAACACTTACTCATTATCAGTTACTTCTCAACCGACTTTGAAATACGGAGGTTCTCAATTCGACTGTGGTTTTTAACGTTTGTTATAATTTAACTAATCCACCTAAATACATACAATTCGTTATTAATGTTTTCTAGGGGTATGGACGCGTTTGGGCGTGTGTGGGACCTCCGCACGGGGCGCTGCGTGATGTTCCTGGAGGGGCACCTGGGGCCCGTGCTGGGGGTCGACTGGGCCCCCGCCGGGTACCAGCTCGCCACCGCCGCCGCCGACCACCAGGTACACACACACACACACACACACACACAGGATAACATTTGTGAATTTCACTTTATTTAGTAGAAAAATATTTATTTACCCGCGTGGTTGCCGGGGTAGAATAGTGCCACTCCATGTCTTCCCGTGGATGTCGTAAGAGGCGACTAAGGGAATAAAGGCTTGCAGTACTGTTAGGCGATGGGCTTGCAACCTGTCACTAATACACTGGGAAACACCTTAGCCTACTTGTGCAAAATGTGGTTACAGAATTATCAATAAGTTTTAAGACTTGTTGGTAATTCTTTAGCTCTGCCTACCCCACTCTGGGAATGAAGGCGTGAGTTTATGTATGTATGTATGTTAGTAGAAAAAAAGGGCTTTTTGACATTTATGAAAGAATATTGACTCTATTTGGCATTTTTACCCAACTGCCGAAGGAGGAGGCTAATGTGTTTATCTGCCTATAACATATGTATATGTATGTTTGTCCCTTTGTGGCGCTCTAGAAACTGACGCGAGGACCGATTTTGTTGAATCTTATGTCAATCGATTTGTCTTGTTCTTTTGAGTGTCAATAAAGACAATAATCAAATTTTAATGTGGAATTACTGTAAAAAAAAAGTTAAGAATTAAGTTAAACACCTATGACCAATTGTATAGGTATTTAAAAATCATCTTTAAATTTAACCTTGGTTAGCAACAGTCGGGTTCATTAATTAACTATTTACACTTTATTTTATTCGTTCGCTTTTGTTATATAAGTTATGCTTGTATTTTTTTGATGCAGGTTAAAATATGGGACCTCAGAAAGAGATCGTTGATATACACAATAGCAGCTCACACGCATCTGGCAAGCGGTAAGTACCATCTTTACCACTTAAAAAAAAATACTTTGCTCCACATCCCTTTAGGACTATGCAGCAAATACGACCAGATAGCTTTTCGAAAAAGTCCAAGTGGCAAAATTACCACTTCGTTTGCCCGAAGGGTAAATTGTCCAGAAAAAGGAGCCCGTTGACATTGCTAATACAGACATAAAATGAAAAAAACAATGTGGTCACTTAGGGACTCGGGCTTTTTGAGACTTAATCAACTGTTTAGGTACTCCTTTTCTTTTGCGGTATTAAAACTTTCCTGGTGACTTTCGAATATTCAAATCAGACCACCAAATTTACAGACCTTGCACGTTAAACACGTCAAATAATTTTTTATCCTTGAAAAAACCTGGTAACTCGGGAGAAACCTAGGGACAATATATCGTCCGCTGCGTTACCAACAACTATAATATTATTTAATCATCATCATCATCATCATGTCAGCCGAGAGACGTCCACTGCTGGACATAGGCCTCCCCCAAGGCTCTCCACTCAGACCGGTCTTGTGCTTTTCGCATCCACCGCTTTCCCACGATCCTTACAAGGTCGTCACTCCATCTTGTTGGAGGCCTACCCACAGTTCGTGTCCCGGTCCGCGGACGCCACTCAAGAACCTTCTGACCCCATCGGCCATCAGTCCTGCGTGCGATGTGCGATGATTATTTGGGCGTTTGTTCCGAATCACTTTTGTGGTCACATTTTTGTAGAAGTGGCTACAGATTTCGATTTCGTGTCTGGTTAAGTTTCTAAGTTTCTACCAAATAGCCAAAAACGGCATCAAAATATACGTCCAATTCTTCATTATGTCCACAAAAGTGAGGCGGTTGAAACGCTCGAATAATGACCGATTTAATACTTTACTATTTTAAATCAAATCATTTTAAAAAGTTACCTTGTTGGTCTGATTTAAAGAGCGTGTAAGCTACGTCGTTGTAAACCATATATACGTAGTTTTTCTAAAAACATATCATTTGTGAAACATGTCGAAAAATTTAGAGTACTTTAAAAGTTGATTCACCCATTTCCTACCTGGTTCTATCGAGATGTGGAAGCTTCTATCCCAAAAAATACAATAGCATTTTTTTTATGTATTTAATAGTACATTCTACATATTTATCATAAAATATAATTTACACAACTTTTCTTCAACAATGCGAGGAAATATAACACAAATTGTTAATGATTAAACGCAAACACGACAAACAGTTCTTTGTCCATTGTAGCCATCGACATCGACAAAACTAATAATTCCACATACATTCGAAACAGGCACGACTTATTATGAAACTGAAATACACAGGGCAAGTAATGTTCCTAAATCAGTTTCCCTGTATCTCTTATGATTTAGGATTTACCCAGACTGTCCCAGTTAAAAAAACACAGTACAATGTGCAAAGCTTTAATAAGGACTATGTCGTTTCTAGACGTGCGGTTCCAAAAACAACATGGCCACTTCCTGCTCACGACGTCGTACGACAAGTGCGCCAAGCTGTGGTCCAGCCCCGCCTGGCACCCGCTGCGCACGCTCTCCGGGCACGACAACAAGGTAGTATACACAAGAGTGTAGCGACACGTCAGATACACTAGTGCGACGACGTCGTACGACAAGTGCGCCAAGCTGTGGTCCAGCCCCGCCTGGCACCCGCTGCGCACGCTCTCCGGGCACGACAACAAGGTAGTATACACAAGAGTGTAGCGACACGTCAGATACACTAGTGCGACGACGTCGTACGACAAGTGCGCCAAGCTGTGGTCCAGCCCCGCCTGGCACCCGCTGCGCACGCTCTCCGGGCACGACAACAAGGTAGTATACACAAGAGTGTAGCGACACGTCAGATACACTAGTGCGACGACGTCGTACGACAAGTGCGCCAAGCTGTGGTCCAGCCCCGCCTGGCACCCGCTGCGCACGCTCTCCGGGCACGACAACAAGGTAGTATACACAAGAGTGTAGCGACACGTCAGATACACTAGTGCGACGACGTCGTACGACAAGTGCGCCAAGCTGTGGTCCAGCCCCGCCTGGCACCCGCTGCGCACGCTCTCCGGGCACGACAACAAGGTAGTATACACAAGAGTGTAGCGACACGTCAGATACACTAGTGCGACGACGTCGTACGACAAGTGCGCCAAGCTGTGGTCCAGCCCCGCCTGGCACCCGCTGCGCACGCTCTCCGGGCACGACAACAAGGTAGTATACACAAGTGTAGCGACACATCCGATACACTAGTGCGCCAAGCTCCAGCGATAGCGTTTAGTATCTTGACTCGGGTTAAGTATTCATCTCGGTATATCTGTAATTTTCACTCCAAATTAGAATTTAATCCATATTTCCTTCCGTTCCAGGTGATGTCCGGGGACATATCTCACGACAGCAAGTACATCGCCACCTGCTCTTACGACAGAACTTTCAAACTGTGGACCCCCGACCTAGCCTAATACATAATTAAAACTATTTTGATATAAATTTAATGCATTTTTTATTTTTCCTTTTAATATGAAATAGTATGAACAATATTTAGGGATACATTTATTTTTTACTTTTCGTGACTACCAAATAATGTTATGATTTCGTGTGTTCTTTTTTTATTTATTTTCAATTATAACTTATAAAAATGGCAACATATCATTTTGCTAAACGCTTTTTCCATCATCATCATCATCATGTCAGCCGAAAGACGTCTACTGCTGGACATAGGCCTCCCCCAAGACTCTCCACTCAGACCGGTCTTGTGCCTTTTTACCGAAACAATTTTTTTTGGATTTTTATAAAATAAAACAAACCTTCACGACTGTAATCCCAGAGCGGGGTAGGCAGAGCCACAGAATTACCTACAACTTCAAAAAGTTGTTGATAATTCAGCAACCACACTTTGCAAAAACAGGCCAAGATGTTTACCACCAGCGTATTAGTAACAGGTTGCAAGTTGCAAGCCTATCGCTTAACAGTGCTACAAGCCTTTATTCCTTTAGTCGCCTCTTACGACATCCACGGGAAGACATGGAGTAGCACTATTCTAACCTGGCAACCACACGGCACAACACGGCAGTTTTCTGAACTTTTTCTATGAGTAAGGAGTAAGTACGTTCATAGGGGTTCCACATGATCGATTATGTACGGCTGCTTGGCCTGGTGGCCACGAACACGTGCTAACTAAGCACGTGCAAGGACTCTCTAACTATAGTGCAGAGGTTGGCCTGCATGGCCTTAAAATTCTTCCGGAATACGTGTCTGTCTAGAAAAAGATTGTGTGCCATATTAGTGTGGCTGGTTCTAGGGGCTGTTTTCTCGTGGTCCCATTATATTTGTCCCATTGAACAAAAAGTGTAAAAAGTGCACCTAGATTTGATCACCAAATACTCATTATGATTGTAAGAATAGGTAGGTTAGGTTCGTTAGTTTTCTTCAAATGCCCGAAGGGCAAAACTAGCCAGAAGCAGGAGCCCCGCCTCGGGCGGGGCTCCATCGAAAGTCAATGGGATAAATATAATGGGACCACGAGAAAACAGCCCCTAGAACCAGCCACACTAATATGGCACACAATCTTTTTCTAGACAGACACGTATTCCGGAAGAATTTTAATGTCCACATTCCGACAAGGGATGAATGGAAGGATGGGTAGCACCTATCAGAGGGAGACAACCAGGGATCGGACCATCCTTTCCTCGGGAAAGCCTTTCAAAGGGCTTCCCCTTGAAATAGCTAGCCCGTGGATATGGTCACCCATTCCAATAGACAGCCCATTTGACTTTACCTTATAGAATGAAGAACCAAACGATAAGGCCCTTTAAAATTGGTAACTGGTAACTAATTCACCTTGATGTCCCTATGAAAGGGATTCCCTAACCATTTTAGGGCTTATTAAAAAGCTTTTCCTTTTGTGGAAGATCTGCCCCACGCAAACGAGCCAATCACAAACGTTGGCATTGAAAATCGAACCGTACTGGATCTTTTGACGCTCCGCGCGGTAACTTCAAACGATGTAATATTTATAGTATAAAGGTCTTATAAGGGTATTGGGTTAGCACTGGGTTGAATCGGCTTCTGTTTACTTGCTTCGAATGAAATGCAAGGTAATGTGGGTTCTATGAAGTCTACAAAAGATTTAAGATTGCGTATGTAGTAGTAAACTTTTAAAAGGGTTGTGTAAGGGTATTGGTTAGCGCTTTTCGATCGTTTGGAAACGGCTCTTTAAAAGCCTATTTAAAGGGTTTTGACGGGCAGAGGGTTTGGTAAGTAAAGCCTTACAAAACACCCATACAGAACCCTTTGAAAGGCATAGCGGGCCGGTCCCTGAAGACAACGCGATATGGTACACAGATGGTTCAAAAATGAGCTATGGTAATGAGTAATGACTAATGACGTACACAACATCACACCTAACCTAACTAACCATTAAAGACAGAGCAGAGAGACAAAGAGAGAGATGTATGTGTATTATGTCAACTTCTATGCATTCTAGTGCGACTCTCTTTCATGCAATATTTCAGATTTCTGAAGTGTATAGCTAGATGTGTGGCTGTGTGTACACGGTGGCGGGTATCCACGCGAAGGGCTATAACAGCAGCATAAGTATGTGCAACTACGCAACGGTTTTCCAGGCGGAGTTGCGGATTGCCTGTACGCAAGAGAATCTAGGTGGCCTCTATATTCTAAGGCAAGCTGACAGCGCCTAAAGTAGACAAGACTAGTCTACAATGGAATCCAAGCCTTAAACAAGCTTGATAGGCACAACAAAGTGAACTGATGTGGATTCCAGGACACGAAGGCTTTCCTGTAAATGAAGCCGCGGAAGCTGGCAAGGGTCCAAGGAGGCATACGTTGGACTTGACCCATTTGACGTCAATCTCACCGGACACCCTATATGCAGCGCTGAACAATAACATAACGCCCTTGAAAACCACCAGAAAGAGTAGAAAACCACGGTAGGCTTAGGGCATACAAAAGCTCTTCATAGAAAGAGTTGACCAGATCTGGACCAAAAAACTTTGGAAACAGAAGAAAACAACTCCGATACTTTATCAGTGTTTACCGGGCACTTTGGGGTTAAACATCTCCTATACTATAGCATAGCATAGATAGGCCTTTATGACAACACAGATTGAAGAATGTGCGACGAAGAGGTGGAAACAATGAAACACTTATTGTGTGAATGTGATGCGCTCGCCGGAGTATGGATGAAAAAAAAACGTAATGTAACGTCAGCTTTTGGTTAAACATATTGTGAGTCGCCGACTTAAGTTGGACTGACTGATGGTGCGTTCCTTTATTCAAAACCGTTGGTTGAATTGTGACGTCTCGTTAAAATTTGACACATTTTGTATGTAGCAAATGTCATAATCATAACGCTACTGCCCGTAAGGAAAACGATTCGTATCTTGAATATAGGAACCAGGCATGACTGTTGTGAAGGCGGTTTTTTTTAAAACATTTATTTTACCTATAACTATTTAGGAATTATAATATGCTGTGTAATGTAGTCCCACTTCTTAGTAGATAGATATGAAACTTCAAGACATTTGAAGCTGCCTGCAAGCAATGCCGCGGGAAAGTCATAGTCATATTTAACAATTAAATGTTCTTCTTATATCTTATCGCTATCCTTGAAATCTGTGGTCTCATCATCAGTTCCATACTTCACCAAATGATACTTACTGAATGCAAATGCGAACTTGTTACTTTAAATACTAAAATCGCTATATTTATGCCTGTAATATTTGAAGAGTTCCCTCAATTCCTCACGGATGCCCTCATCAGATTCAGTAGCCCACCGAACGAAGACCAAAATTTGCCTGTCGGGGGAAAAAACTCGTGTAAAAGCGAATTTGGGCATAGTTGTAAGGTATGGGGTTTTAAACAAGATACTAAAAGTACTGATGGGTGGGGGTGAAGCTAACGGGGGGAGGGGGGTGTAAAGGTACCTTACACGGTACAATACACGGAAATTGCGTGTATTGAAATGGAGCAATTTATTATTGTTTGCGTATACAGACCCCCTTCAGCGGATTACAAACTATTTGAGAGCGTTTTAGAGAATGTTCTTAGTTGTGTTTTTAATAGTAAGAAGTGTATAATTGTGTGTGGAGATTTTAATGTTAATTTACTCGACAAATCGCCCATGTCTATTAACTTACTGAGCGTTTTTAAATCCTTTAATTTAGTAAATCTGTTCTGTGAGCCTACCAGAATCACAACAACCAGTGCAACGTGTATTGATAATATATTTAGTAATTTTGACCCCATTCAGAAATCTATAATTAATATCTTAAGTTCGGACCACTGCGGTCAGCAAGCTTCTTTCAAGGGAAAAACTGATAATACTCCTCAAGATTTTATATTCAGGCCAATTTCTAAAACTCGATTAGATTTGTTTAATTCTAAGATCTCCAAACAATTGAATTATATGACGTGTACTCGGGATGATCCAGATAGCTTGTGTTCTTCATTATTTAATTGTATTATCAAGGAATTTGATGCCTGCTTTAGTTTAAGAAAGGTAAAAGGTCAGCAAGGTACGAAGTTTAGTGATTGGGCTACACCAGACATTCACGCAAAAAGGTATAAATTATATGAGTTATACGCTACAAGAGCTGTCGATCATAGGCCTGAGTTTCTAGATTACGTCAAAAACTATTCTAAACAATTCAAACAGATTTGTGCCGCCGCAAAGTCAGAATATTTTTCCAACAAAATCCGTAACTCAGACGACAAGATTAAAACGGTTTGGAATGTAATTAATACTGAAACTGGTAGAACTAGAGTTAGAGACCCGCATTACAGCCTGCAAGTTGAAGATACTCTAGTGAACTCGGACCTTGATGTAGCTAAAGAGTTTGAGCGGTTCTTTACAAATATACCTTTAGATACCACTAAATCATTACAATCATCTCCTCATAAGGCTGAAATATTATTAAGATCAAATGTGAAGGAATGCACAGATGTGTTTAAATTTTATCATATCACTTCTAAAATTGTTATTAATACGTTTAGGTCACTTAATCTAAAAAAGACTGAAGATCTCTGGGGCCTCTCTGTCACAGTATTGCAGTCCATCCTGGAATTAACTGCACCTTATTTAGCTGCTTTATTTAACAAGTGTATCGATATCGGAGTGTTTCCCGACCTGATGAAACACAGTAAAATTATACCCTTGTTTAAGTCAGGGACAAAAACAGACCCTACAAATTTTAGACCAATTTCGATACTGCCAGCACTGAGTAAAGTTTTTGAGAAAATCATTTTAAACCAAATATCCTCACATTTTAGTAGGAATAAGTTGCTTCACAGTAGTCAATTTGGGTTTACTAAGGGACGGTCTACTACAGATGCCGGTTCAACCTTAATTAAATATGTATTTGATGCCTGGGAAGAATCACTAGACGTAATTGGAGTTTTTTGTGATTTATCCAAGGCGTTTGACTGTGTTGATCACGTAACGTTAGTGCGGAAGCTAGGTTATTATGGAATTAAAAATGGAGCCCTTGATCTTATCAAATCTTACCTTGCTCACCGAACTCAGCGGGTGGACATAAACAGAACGCAATCTCCTGGATCAGCTGTTGCTATGGGAGTGCCCCAAGGCTCAATTCTGGGCCCATTCTTGTTTTTGATCTATATCAACGATCTCCCTTACGTTGTGCACGATAGACATGAAATAGTCCTGTTTGCCGATGACACTTCACTTTTATTCAAGGTAGATAGAAAACAGAAAAATTTCAATGACATTAATGATACGTTGTCTACAACTGTTGATTGGTTTACAGCCAACAACTTACTTTTAAATACCAAGAAAACCAAGTGCATGAAATTTTCTCTGTCAAATGTGAAAGGAGTGAATGGGGCTAGTATTAGACTAAAGGATGAGACGCTGTCATTCGAAGACAAAATAGTATTTTTAGGTATTACTTTAGACTCGAAACTGCAATGGAATGCTCATATATCCACCCTTGCGGGAAAACTTAGTTCTGCAGCGTATGCAGTAAAGCGAATCCGACAACTTACAGACGTCGAGACGGCGAGACTGGTGTATTATAGTTATTTTCATAGTGTTATGAGCTATGGGATTTTGTTATGGGGAAAAGCGGCTGACATTCAGGCCGTCTTTGTACTACAAAAGCGGGCTATACGTTTTATTTATCAACTGGGTTCTCGGGTCTCTCTCAGAGATAAATTTAAAGAAATTAATATTCTTACTGTCGCGTCGCAGTATATCTTTGAAAATATCATGTATGCACGCAAAAACATACATCACTTCAGACATAACCGTGACGTTCACAAGTTTAACACGCGAAATAAAGATAAACTCGTAGTCCCATGTCACCGTCTTCGTAAAGTTAGCACATCGTTCGCAGGGAACTGTATACGCTTCTACAATAAGATACCTACTGATATTGTCAATATGCCGTTCAATAAATTTAAGTCTCGCATTAAGTGCTGCTTGCTGGGTAAGGCATATTATACTGTTAATGACTTCCTAAATGATAAAGACGTTTTTAAGTAGTGTGAGCTTACTGAAGTTAGGGTTATTTTTGTCTTTTGTAATTATAGCTGAGCACTGGGCAGCGCTTATTGCAAAATGCCTTTAAGCCAATGATGTACACTTTTAAAATTAAATTTACCTATTGTTTTTTTTGTAAAAAAAAATATGTATATTAATTCTTGTGTGCACAAGACATTTTAGAATTGAGAACACATTATGACGTTTCTCGCCGGACAGATACTTTTTTATTGTTATCTTTGTCCGGCAGCATGAGCATGTCATGCTCACTTAAAGGTCTTTGCTTACGGCGGCGTCGTTGATCGGGTCGCCACCTTCCCGAACACATGGTTGAGGGAGGCGATGGCTGAGATACGCGTCATACTCGTGAACGCGTGCTGTCTGTGGGGTCCGGTCTGTTCACGCTTGCAAGGACCTGTTTTTCCAATTTAGTTATTTTAATTATCGTTCCTGACGTAGAGACCTCGTCATGTTGTTCTCCTAATCATGATTTTTAACTTTATTTTATTGACTTTACATTTGTAAGGATTTTGTTTGTATTGCTTTTTTTTTAATAATTATTTATTACTTTATTACCTTGTAATGTAACTTACTTTTAAGTATTATTGTACCTAATTAATAATTGAAAAAATGACCTTCTGTTGGAGTTTCTTGCGGCGCTTCTTCTCCGCAATGATGGTCTTGTCCGAAGCGCTAGTAGATTCACTCCATGTTACCGACGTGTAAAAGAGCCCTCATGTGGCCAATTTACTGAATAAATATTTTGATTTTGATTTTGATCTTATTTTAGTTTTTTACAAAAAACTCGTAAACTGTGGCCTATAGCAAAAAATGGTCTGAGACACAAATAATGTACGTAAAATTCTCTACAAAAAAGATATACTTACACATTTTTTATCTGGGATGTAGATCAAGAGCAACGTTGTTTTCTACTGGCAATACATCGTAGAGTGATTGAAGGAGGTTAATAATGTTAATTCTTATAATTTTTTCAACAATAATTGAGTATAATAAAATAATAATAATACATACTATGACAATATTTTAGATTTAGACGATAATTAGGAATTTTATCTTTAGGATTATACGTACCGTACTTAAATAAATGTATTTATTTCTTAATTGGTCATCTACTTCCCTCCATATCTCATGAAATATTGATCCTAGAGAAAAAATGTTTATATCTTTTTTGTAGAGAATTTTACGTACATTATTTGTGTTTCAGACCATTTTTAGCTATAGGCCACAGTTTACGAGTTTTTTGCTAAAAACTAAAAAAAGGGACCTTTACACCCCCCTCCCCCCTTTAGCTTCACCCCCACCCACCAGTACTTTTAGTATGTGGTTTAAAACACCATTGCCTACAACTATGGCAAAATTCGCTTATACACGAGTTTTTTCCACTGAGTTTCCTTCGTTTGGTGGACTACAGATTTGGTGACTTAATTTGGTGAATAATTTTTGTAATGGATCCATAATTGACGAAGAAATCGGATACATTCATTAAAAAAAACATACAGTGGAACATAGAACCTCCTCCTTTTTTGAAGTCGGTTAAAAATTAAGCAAGGACTATGTATCGTGCTATGGATGTTATAAGTACTAATAGTGTTTCAAGTCAAAATCAGAAGTTACGTTATCTCTTTTACTCGTTTCTAGCCTTGATAGACGCGTGAAAGAGATAGCATGGTTCATCTGTCATAGTTACCATTGGTCTGTGCGCTAGTTTGCCATTTTCGTTCAGTAAAAAAAAACACCATAGATAGTCGTAGAAATAATATGTTTAAAATCAGCATAATTTAGCCTTACTTTAAAAACGGTCGGCTAAGAAAGAAAATTACAACTTAAAAAAAACAAATACTACGTCCATGGCATAATGTCAATGACATCTTGACATATACACTTGAGTAATTAAAGTTTTCGGAATTTGTATACACTTTTATGTTTCTATATCAGTTAAATAAACACCGTAACAACAACGGTTAGAGTTTACATTGCTTTGAGTTTACGACGTATGTTTATAGCAACCTTGAAGTTAGCATACTGGGTCGTCTCGCTCACGTCGCGAGGTCATCATTTCCGCGAAATGCACCGATAGATTTTAAACCCTAATTATTTATGAATTGCTTTAGTATTACCGACGCAGCATCAGTGCCGGCCGCTGGCAGTTATCAGCGACCGCTGCCAGCGCGTCGTGGCATGGGAACACAGGAAGTCACGCTTAGACCGTGAAATACAACCATTATCTAAATTAATCACGATAAATACACGTTATTTCAATTATTTAAAAGGAAGCTCGCGTAATCAATTAATCACAGCGATTGCCGGGATTATATCGTGTTAGAGTTTCGTGGCGTAACGCTGTGTTTCATTTATTTAGCGGTTTAAAATGGTCATCCAAAAAATCTGCTGCTTAGGCGCTGGGTACGTCGGTGGGCCGACGTGTAGCGTCATAGCCCTCAAGTGCCCTAATATCAAAGTAACTGTGTGTGACAAGAGTGTGGAGCGTATAAACCAGTGGAATTCGGAGAAATTGCCTATTTACGAGCCTGGCTTGGACGACGTCGTGAGACAATGCCGCGGTCGGAATCTGTTCTTTTCTACGGATATAGCGAATAGTATACAGGAAGCGGACTTGATTTTCATTTCCGTAAACACGCCGACGAAGACTTTTGGCAACGGTAAGGGACGCGCTGCCGATCTTAAGTACATAGAAGGAGCTGCTCGCATGATAGCGGATTTAGCCACTAGTAATAAGATTGTTGTAGAAAAGAGTACCGTGCCTGTTAAGGCAGCTGAAATCATCATGAAAATACTGCGTGCCAACACCAAGCCTGGAGTTAACTACCAGATTTTGTCTAACCCGGAGTTCCTAGCTGAAGGTACCGCTATTGTTGACCTGGTTGAGTCTGAGCGTGTTCTTATAGGTGGCGAAGATACCCCGGAGGGCCAGAAGGCCGTGCAAGAACTCTGCTGGGTGTATGAGCACTGGATACCCGCTAAAAACATCCTGACAACCAACACATGGAGCTCCGAGCTGTCTAAACTAGCCGCTAATGCGTTTCTTGCTCAGAGAATTTCCAGTATTAACTCCTTGTCAGCAGTCTGCGAGGCGACCGGAGCGGATGTGTCTGAAGTTGCTCGGGCAGTGGGCAAGGACTCCCGTATTGGCCCCAAGTTCCTAGAAGCTTCCATCGGTTTTGGCGGCAGTTGCTTCCAAAAAGACATATTAAACTTGATCTATTTGTGTGAATGCTTAAACTTACCAGAAGTTGCTGCGTATTGGCAGCAAGTTGTCAGTCTCAATGACTGGCAGAAGACAAGATTCACTCGCAAAGTCATCGAGTCCCTTTTCAACACAGTCACAGACAAGAAAATAGCAATTCTTGGTTTTTCATTTAAGAAAAATACTGGGGATACTAGAGAGTCTCCGGCTATATATGTTTGTAAGACTTTATTGGATGAAGGTGCGAAGCTACACATATACGACCCGAAAGTAGAGAAAGATCAGATGTTGTACGAACTGACGCATCCGTATGTAACATCAGAGCCTGAGATGGTACGGAGGAACATGGAGATTCATGACTCTGCATACTCAGCTGTGACCGGAGCGCATGCTATAGTGTTATGTACAGAATGGGATGAATTTAAAACATTAGATTTTAAGAGGATATATGATGTGATGATGAAGCCGGCATACTTGTTTGATGGACGGAAGATCTTGGACCACGATGCGTTGTTGGACATTGGGTTCCACGTCCAGACGATCGGGAAGAGACTGTCGAGGTCCAGTAGCATCAGGGCGCAGGGCAGTCAGACTATTTAGAGTAAGTACCAAGTTTTTTTTTCTACGTCAACCTCATGCAGGGCAGCCCCTTCAGCGAGAATCAGAACAGTATCTCTAGCTAGACAAAGGGCTTTCAGCATTGCATTCACTGCAGCGTTATGTAAGTTTAGGTGACTCTGGTATTTATCCCTGAGACTTTCATACATAAATAATAAATAAATAAATAAATATCAGAGGACAATCTCACACCAATTGACCTAGCCCAAAACTAAGCTCTAGGCTTGTACTATGGGTACTAGACAACGATATAAATACTTATATAGGAAATATATACTTAAATACATAGAAAACATCCATGACTCATGAACGAATATTGGCGCTCATCACACAAATATCTGCCCTTGCCGGGATTTGAAGCCAGGACCGCTAGCTTCGTAGGCACGGTCACTACCAACTACGCCAGCGCGTCGTCATACATACATACCTTCACGCCTTCATTCCCAGAGTGGGGTAGGCAGAGCTACAGAAATACCAATAACTTGAGACTTTCATTCTGGTCATATTCCATCAAAAAATGTATTAGGTCTTCTGTTCTTCTTCTTTATTAATGGCGGTAAATGTTTAATTTTTTTTTATATACTAGCTTCTGCTATCGACTTCGTTCGCGAAGAATTGGATTATCGTAATTCCTTTTAAACTTTAAGGGATAAAAAGTTGCCTATGTGTTAATCCAGTGTATAAGCTATCTCCATTCTGAATTGCATTAAAATCTGTCGAGCCATTGCGGTGTGAAAGAGTAACAAACATCCATACATCTTTACAATAATATTAAGTAAGCATAAACAGCAACAAATATTTATGTTATTCATAAGAAATACATCATGGCCTGATGACAGACAGACCGACAAAAGGACAGTGGAGTCTTCGTAATAGGGTCACGTTTTTGCCCTGTGGGTACGGGACACTAAAAACTGGCAGTTACGTCTGTTAAACCTGTAGATGCATAACGTTGATATGCCATATATCACACTTTTGCCGAGTTGGTTGTAAAATGAAAATTTGCCAATTGATTGTCCATAAAATGATAGGATACCATATTTGGGATCTAGAAGGCCGCGACCCCACTGTCTTTACTCTTGCGCATACCAATTAGAGGATCTATGACATAAGACCTTGATTAAAGTTTAACAACGCTGTGCGATCACCAATACAAACAATAGAGTTCATTATAACCTTCGAATCAGTGTAAATACACTCAGTGGCAAAAAAAACGGGTCCATTACTAAAGAGGCTATTTCGAAGCCATGGTTCCTCGCCAGGGGATGCTTTTAGTTAAATCTGATGATCGATACAGGACGTCCAGAGTGCCTAGGATACCCAACTGATTGAATCTGCGGTTAATGCCGGAATTGTGCAAGTTCAGAAAAACAAAATAATGGCAATAAAATATAAGGAAATCCAAATGCTGACCCAAACTCTCTCGCTGTGGTATTAAGAGATTGTGCGATCAGTTAGGTATCTTAAGAACTTTTGACCTCCTCTATTGAACCTCGTAGTATCCACCATTAAACCTCACTCAAAACAACCCCTGGCCAGGAACCAAGGCTTTGAAATAGCCTCGTTTCTATGAAAAACACACTGACCCGTTATTTTGAGAAAGACAAGCTCAGCAAGTACCTTGACTTGGCTCACGAGGTGACCGCCATGTGGGATGTTGACTCGACGATCATTGTCCCGATAGTAGTTTCGGCAAACGGTCTCATAGCGAAGAGTCTCGACCAACACCTCAAGAGACTCTCGCTAGTTGGCTGGATCAAGGGCCAGATACAGAAGGCAGTACTCCTCGACACGGCACGCATTGTGAGGTTCCTCTCTCTGCAGCTTAACCACCGGTAGCTTGAGCCCTGCCCCGCTGCCGGCGGCAACCGTAGGTTAGGTGTTTTATATTGTATATTTTTTTGTAGTAGTATTGTTATTTTACTTTTATATTTGAATACATACATTAAATCACGCCTGTTTCCCTGAGGAGTAGGTTGAGACCACTTCTTTCCACTTGCTACGATCTTGACAAATTTCTTTCGCTTCTTCAACATTCATACATCGAGTCATGCGCGCACGTCGGTTTCGGGCCCTTTTCCAGTATTTCTCCGATTTGATTCGAAAAAGTACGCCTAGGGCGGCCCCTTCCGACCCTTCCACTCACTTTCGATCTGTATATCTCTTTCGTCAATCTTCTTTCATCCATCCTTTCCAAATGACCGAACCATCGAAGCATGCCCTTTTCAATCTTAGTCACTACATCTTCTTTTATACACATTTCTCTCTGATTTTTTCATTTCTTACTCTATCAATCAGTTTCACGCCTCACATACTACGCAAAGAGCGCATTTCAACTGCATATACACGACTTACATGCTTGTCCTGCCACACCCAAAATTCACTACCATATTTGAATACTTATTGTAAAAAACCTATTTTACAGAAAATATCCGCATTAAAATCCGTTGGGTAGTTAGAAAGTTCTAAGTGCATACAGAGGGACGTGCAGGTGCAGGCAATGCACATCCTCTGCTCATGCGGACCTAATGCGCAACAGAAGTACCTATTTACCTAGGGCGAGATATCATACTTTACTTGTGGGAGGACCTTGTGCAGGGTCCGTCCGGGTTGGTACCACCATCTTATCCATTAACCTACCGCCAAGCAGCAGTGTTTGCATTGTTGTGTTCCGGTTTGGAGATAAGACAGCCGGTGAAATGACTAGCATAGAGGCATTCCATCTTAGTCCTCAGGGTTGGCAACGCATTAGCAGTCTTAGGATTGCGGTCTTGTGAATGCGAATGTCGCGAATGTCTATGGGCCTGTGTGCCCGTTTGCCTTCCTATGCCATAAAAAAAAAACATGGAGCCATAAGAGAGAGATAGAACTCCCCACTGCCCAGCATCTGTAAATTCCTGGACGCAACGGCCCTTTGTAGTGAGCTTTAAACAAAGGGCTGCCACAAAAGATACCAGAAAATTTTACATTTTATATATATCAATGATCGGATATCCCGGTGCAACACGGGGTGAATGAACTCAAACATTATGCTAATATGGATATGCCCCGGGATTCCGGGACTTATGTTGTTAAATATTATTCTGATTTTATTACTTCAAATAAATTTCAATACAATTTAAACGTGTAAAATAAATATTTTGACAAAAGTAATTTAGGTATGTAAAAAAATAAAAAAAGTTAGTTTTTATTATAATCTGTTTAAAATTGATCTGCCAAATAGTCTTTGGGTATGAATATAAATAAAATATGTAATACGGTACGCATTATCAGTTCACCACACTACACACAGATAATAATATTTTATTAGTTTGTATGAAATTGAAATAGCATACAATTATTTTCTCAATATTTTATGTTTAAGTAATCGATTTCTTTACACGTCTAAAATCCTATCCTAATGCCTATTTATAAATATCCCAACAATCGCATTTTCTTTTCGAACCAGATCCCGGGATTTTAGTCATATCCATATCAAGATTTCTACTCTATATCCCGCAGTGTTGCACCGTGAAATCCGATCACTGATAATTATACAGGGTTATTGGTAAGTCGACCTATTCCCCTCTAGAGTTTATGGGGGAGATAATTTGCGATCATTATGGCCCCATAATACCCTATGCAAAAGTTAGTAAATTTTACTGTTTTTGTGTCATTTATGTTGGATAAACTGATAAATAAAACTGTTTTTTTTTACTTTTTGGTCTCGCATTCTTAAACGTGTACAGATAATTAATTACCTTGTATTATATCTATTAATAATTTACCTTGTACAAAAGCTATTTAAAAGAAAAGATTTAAAGTGCTAACATTTTTTTTTGTACATTTTTGAAGATGCGTTTTTGACTTTTTTTAGCATAAAACTTAAATTTAAATTATCTCAGAAATGGTTCACTTTTACATAGGGTATTATGGGACCAAAATGATTGCAAATGACCCCCCCATACCCCCAGAGGGGAATAGGTCGACTTACCAATAACCCTGTATATCAGGGGACAATGTTGGGAAAATTTGGTGTGTTTTCCTGCGGAAACTACGCAGGATATTTTAAATATTTTTTAATTTGCTATTTGTAGATTTATATAATGCTAAATAGACTAAGTAGTAGGTACCATTGTAATATTAAATATATAAAAGAGTTTCTTGCGGCGTTTCTTCTCAGCAGTGGTCTCCTCTTGTGAAGCGCTGGTAGATTCTTGACGTGTAAAAGTGCCCGTGCGGCCTACTTACTGAATAAATGTCTTTATCTTTATCTTTATGTTTTAATGTACATAGCTGTCGCAGGCTATAGCTAACTAGTATCGAATGTAACGTCTTTTTGTCGATTTACGGCATTATGGCTCTTTATGGCGCACTTAAACTAAGGGCTCTTTGAATTATCAGTAGATAAGCAAGTTGTTCTAATTTTAACTATAAGTAGATTAACGTTTGCGCGAGTCTTTGTTTACATATAATTTGACGACGCGCTGGCCTAGTTGGCAGTGACTCTGCCTACGAAGCTAGCGGTCCTGGGTTCAAATCCCGGTAAGGGCAGATATTTGTGTGATGACTGATGAGCGCGAATATTTGTTCCTGAGTCATGGATGTTTACTATGTATTTAAGTATATATTTCTCTATATAAGTATTTATATCGTTGTCTAGTACCCATAGTACAAGCCTAGAGCTTAAATTGGGACTAGGTCAATTGGTGTGACATTGTCCCCTGAAATTGATTTATTTATTTATAACTCGATACCACGCCCCCATAGCACAATAATAATATAAAAGGGATGGCTTGGATTTATCTGCTTCTGCGCAAAGAACATGACATGAAGATAGTTTGCGCACGCGTTGATGGCAGCGTCAATTTCCAATAATTACTGTTTACCTGTACCTGACACCCTGTATGCTATACATTGCGTTTTCATTTGTACACACAGCAACACATCCTTAGATTTCAAGGCAATACTTTAGTTTAATAGATAACACAATAATTGTAACGAGGGCGCCACAGGACACCCGGCCAGTGTTAACAAAAAAAAAAAAAAGATTTATTCAGTTAATTGGCTCTTTTACACGTCGGTAACATGGAGTGAATCTACTAGCGCTTCAAACAAGACCGTCGTTGCGGAGAAGAAGCGCCGCAAGAAACTCCAGCAGAAGGTCATTTTTTCAATTATTAAATACAATCATACTTAAAAGTATCTTAATTACATTACAAGATAATAAAGTAATAAATAATAATTTTTCAATAAAATACACACCCATACCTTCACGCCTGTAATCTCTGAGTGGGGTAGGCAGAGCTACAGAATTACCTTACAACTCTAAAACTTATTGATAATTCTGTAATCATATTTTGCACAATTAGGCTAAGATGTTTACCAGTGTATTAGTGACAGGTTGCAAGCCCATCGCCTAACAGTACTTCAAGCCTTTATTCCCTTAGTCAGTCTTAGAGCACACAGGCCACCTGATGACCTGATGGCAAGTGGAAACTGTGACCCAATAGGCATTCGCATTCACAAGCCTGCAAATGCACTGTAAACCCTGAGGACTAAGATGGAATGCCTCTATGCTAGTCATTTCACCGGCTGTCTTATCCCCAAACCGGAACACAACAATGCGAACACTGCTGCTTGGCGGTAGGTGAATGGATAAGATGGTGGTAGCGAGCCGTACGGACCCTGCACAAGGTCCTCCCACAAGTAAAATGTCTTGTGCACACAAGAATCAATAAAAAATTCAAAAAAAAAAAATAACACATCAAAAGCAATAAGGTTTTTCCGCGTAAAATGAGCCTCTATCTATACTAGTTGTTGACGCTGCACGTGCTGATGATGGTCTCGTGTGGCATTTGTTTATAAACTGACTGTGCCCTCGTGGAACGCGGAAATAACACGGTAACGTGATTAGTGTTGTGTTGCTTGTGTTAGTTGTGTTACTGACAACAATAATCTAATTTAATACCACTTTTTGGACTTATTTTATATACAGTACACTGTACCATATATATTCTTATTTGCCCGGAACATATTGCGGGGTTTGTGAGGACAATTTTCTGAAAACTATCGCGACTAAGTATACTTGATTAATTATTGAAAAACTGGCGGCTAAGTTCTTTTCATAAGAAAGATAAGGAAAGAGCTACAATTTACCGCGGCATCCACTAAGATCACCTGAGTGGATCACCCAGGTGATTGACTGCCGACTGTGCGTCATCCATTGACTGCGGCATTGCGAACCTCGACTGCAATGATTTAACTGTATCACCAGTGGATACTGCTATAAGTGATCATAACGCACAGCGGTATGAGTTCGCGATGCAGCATAAAAGTCAATCAAGTGACACAGTCGAACGTCGATTATTTAATAATGAATCTATTAACTTTTTCTATTTTGATGTATACAATTATGATTTTTATTTTATTTCTGACGAAACCATTGACATAAACACTAAATTTGATAAATTAATTCTGATTATAACTCATTATATAAATATTCATTTTCCAATTAAAACATTGAAATTAAACAAAAAACGCAGTGCTGTCCCGTGGTTAACCGACAAGCTGTTGGAGTATACCCAGAAACACAGGGATCTGCATGAAATACGTCGTCAGTACCCCAATAATAGAATAATAACAGAGTGCATAGATAAATATTATAATTTAATTAAGACTGAAACGTTGCGAGCTCGACAAACCCACATTGAGCAAAGACTAACAGGTAGCAAAAACCCACGCCAGGAAATTTGGAGGATAGTTAACGAAGAAATAGGCACAAAAACCCGCCCAATGAATATAAACCTTAGAGACCCAACAACACAAATGATTATTACCGATAATGATATTCCTGACATGTTTAACTCGCACTTTTTGAACATAGCCTCAAAACATGTCATCGACATTGATCGGCCTCTGAGCCAGCGGTACCTCCGCGGACACCTGCGCGACGCGGCCGTGCCCGCGCTCGTCCTGCCCGCCGTCACGAGGGGCATGCTGGACCAGGTGCTACAGTCCATGTTAAAAACGCGTAAAACTACCGACACTTATGACATTTCACTTGATATTTTATTATTTATTTGGCCGATTATTGGTGATATTTTAGTTAAATTAATTAATTTTATTTTTATTACTGGCGTATACCCTGATGTCCTTAAATGTACCAGAGTGTGTCCTGTGTATAAGGGAAAGGGAGACAGGTGTGATGTCAACAATTACAGGCCGATAACAATAGTCCCTACGATTTCTAAAATAGTGGAGTCAATCCTGTCGTCGCACATCATGAGCCACCTCGAGAATAACGACCTTTTGACGGACCGGCAATTTGCGTATCGGCAGAAGACCTCAACGACTGCGGCAGCGTGTAAAATATTTGACTGCATTGTTACTGGCCTGGATGAAAGGTACAAGGTAGCGGGTATTCTATGCGACTTGTCCAAGGCCTTTGATGTGATCAATCACGGAATGCTTTTGGACAAGTTGCATCACTACGGCATCACTAATATCAGCCACCGTCTACTCACGTCGTTCCTGTCCGGCCGTCAACAGGCAGTTAAGTTGTCCGCAAACGGCAAAAGAATGCAGTCTATGACCGGAAGTGTGGGTCTTGGGATCCCTCAAGGGTCGGCATTAGGGAACACGCTGTTTTTAATTTACGTCAATGACCTTCCGACAGCCATTACAGCTGGCCTTTCGGTGCTCTTTGCGGACGACACGACTGTCGTGGTTAGTGCGCGCACGTATGAACAGCTCGGGGAGAAAATTCATGGCGCGTGCCAGCAGTTGCAAACGTGGTTTTCGGCAAATGGTTTGATCTTAAACTTGTCGAAATCCAATACCATGGTTTTCTCAGGCCGAAGTGTCTCTCTTCCTACGTGCGTAGCAAACGGGCCGATGCCGATATGCAATGAGTGTAGGTTCTTGGGCTTCACACTTGACTCTAATCTTAATTGGAAGTGCCATGTCGACCAACTGTGTAATAGACTGAGTGGTGCAGTCTTTGCGTTGCGTAAACTGAAGAGACTTATTGCAAATGATGCGTTAAAACAGGTGTACTTTGCACAATTTCACTCTCTGATGTCGTACGGTACGCTCCTATGGGGAAACTCCACGGATGCCAACAGAATAATGCTTATGCAAAAGCGTGCCTTACGCACTTTAGCCGGGGTGAAACCTAGGCATTCTTGCAGGGGTCTTTTTGTTACGCACCGCATATTGACGCACTACTCGGTTTATGTATTTCAAATAGTAATGTTCGTAAGGAATAATATTTCATCCTTCGCACGGGTGAATATTCCTGGCAAGGAGCTCCGCCACACCGGGCGTTTGAGGACAGTTCCCCGTCGCATGGCACTTGCGGGTAAGAACCCGCGTGTCATCGGCCCCACATACTATGAGCGTCTACCCGCCAAACTTAAAAATGTACCATCTGACGAAGCATTTAAACATCAGCTGAGAAACCCTTTATTGGATAATCCATTATACTCCGTTGACCTTGAATTATTATTGTTTGTTTGACCTTTATTACTTTTTGTATATTGACGTCGGAAACTGACCATTTATTAGTTATTAGTTGTTTATTAATGTTGCCTTTGATTATTTATGTGTTTTTTTGTATTATTATTTTATTATTTGTATTAATGTTGACAATATCAATGTAATTTCATATTTTTTGACATGCAATGCAATCTATATTGTAACATTACATTGATGAATAAATAAACTAAACTAAACTAAACTATATTGGACGAATTTGTCCTTTAAGATCCCCCAGGTGATTTAACTGGACGCCATGTCCAGGAGGATCCCCTAGGTGATTTTAGTGGACAGATATTATTAGATTTTAGCGAACAAATATATCCACTGTGATTACCTGGTTGATCCTTCTGAACGTAGTAGTCCACAAAAATCACCCAAGGGAGCGTGCTAGATGTTTACGTCCATTTGAATCACCGAGTGATCGTTCTGGATGTAGCAGTCCATTTAAATCACCTGGGTGATCGTAATGTACAACGTAATCCAATTGAATCACCTAGCTGATCTTATTGGACATGTTTGTCAACTAGAATCACCTGCGAAGTCATATTATTTTTTGGGGGATCCTACTGGATATATATCTATCCACTAAAATCACCTAGGGGATCCTCCTGGACATGGCGTCCAGTTGAATCACCTGGGGGATCTTAAAGGACAAATTCGTCCAATATAATCACCTGGGTGATCCACTCAGGTGATCTTAGTGGATGCCGCGCAATTTACCTGGCAGATTACCTACCTTTATTACCTATTATTACACACATGTTTTTTTTATTTCATAAAGATAAAGATAAAGATAAAGACATTTATTCAGTAAGTAGGCCGCACGGGCACTTTTACACGTCAAGAATCTACCAGCGCTTCACAAGAGGAGACCACTGCTGAGAAGAAGCGCCGCAAGAAACTCAGCAGTCAGTCATTTTTTTAAATATATTTAATATTACAATGGTACTACTTAGTCTAGCATTATATAAATCTATAAATAGCAAATTAAAAAATATTTCAAATATCCTGCGAAGTTTCCGCAGGAAAACACACCAAAATCTTAAGATAGAAAGAGAGAAAAGGAAAAAAAGAACTCCTACGTATGTGTATATAAGACGGTGCAAGATGACCACATAAGATTGATATGTTTTCCTACATCAACGGTGTCCCCCAGACAAGATAAAGATTTTGAATTTGAAAAAAAACAAATAAAAAATATATTATTGATTAAGTTTCGGGTTTAGGCCAAGCATGTTTGTCTATTAAATAGTCCTCGATCCTATAATACGCTTTAGACATTAACGACTTTTTCAAGTAATTTTTGAGTGCTGGAAAGGGTAACTTTAATACTACCTCAGGTAATTTATTATAGAAATGAATGCATTGACCAACAAATGATTTATGTACTTTACGGACGCGGAATTTTCGAATAGCTATTTTATTTTTATTTCTAGTATTTAAATTATGTATATCAGAATTTTTTGTGAAAGAAACCAATTTTTTTATAACATAAATAATATTCTCATAAATAAATTGTGACGCTACAGTTAAGATATTAATTTCCTTAAAAAGATCTCTTAAGGAGTCACGGGAATTTAAGTTGTAAATAGAACGAATGGCCCTTTTTTGTAACACAAATATAGTTTGTATGTCAGCTGCCTTACCCCAAACCAGAATACCGTACGACATAACACTATGGAAATAACTATAATAAACTAAGCGAGCTGTCTCAACATTGGTTAGTTGTCTAATTTTCCTAACTGCGTAAGCTGCCGAACTTAGTTTACCTGCCAGTACAGCTATATGGGGACTCCATTGCAAATTTTTATCTATTGTTATGCCTAGGAAAACTGCCTTATCTACGATTTGCAAACACTCGTCATTTAGAATAATACTAGAATCTAACGGTTTAACATTAGGCAAAGCGAATCTAACACATTTAGTTTTCTTAGCATTTAGTAGCAAATTGTTGCTAGTAAACCAATTAAGTACTTTAACTAGTGTGGAGTTTATGCTACTGAAGTCTATGGATTTTCTGTCTACCTTGAAAATTAGTGAAGTATCATCAGCATAAAGTACAATATCACAAAGTTTATCTACTGATGGTGGCAAGTCATTTATGTAAACCAAAAATAGAAAAGGACCTAAAATAGAGCCTTGAGGCACACCTATTTTCACTGTAGCTCCATCAGATTGTGTTTTGTTTACAACAACTGTTTGAGTTCTATCACTGAGATAAGAAGACATAAGACTTATAGCTTTATTAGACAATCCATAATGTTCTAATTTTAAAATAAGGGTCGTATGAACCACGCAATCAAAAGCTTTAGAAAGGTCACAAAATATTCCTACTGCATCGCAAGATTGCTCCCAACTGTTATATATATATTTAATGAGAACAGATGCCGCATCAATTGTTGATCGACCTCTGGTAAAGCCAAACTGGTTATTGTTAAGTAGTTTATTTCTATTAAAGTGACCTAACATATCATTCAGAATTAGTTTCTCAAAGACTTTACTTAAAACTGGTAGTATGGAAATGGGACGGAAGTTCGTAATATCACTCATCTCACCCGATTTAAAAAGAGGTATGACTTTACTATATTTCATAAGATCTGGAAAGATCCCTTCTGAAATGCAATTATTGTAAATTAATGCTAGATGGGGTGCAATTACACCTATGATAGGAAAAAGTACACTAACTGATGTGCCCCACAAATCCTCAGTCTTCTTTAAACTAAGCGTTTTAAATACTTTGACTATTGAAACTGAATTTATAGGGCTGAATTCAAAGTTTATATTACATTTACTGACATTAGTGCAAAGTAATGATTGAGCTTGAACCGCGGATGATTTGAGACATTTCGTAGTATTAATGGCTATGTTGGAAAAATAATCTTCGAATGCTAAGGCGACGTCTTTATTTGACGTGATTTGTTTGTCACCTGAGTTTAGGGTGACCTGATTATCGCGAGTTTTAGTTTTACCCGTTTCTCTATTTATAATATTCCATACAGTTTTTACCTTATTGTCAGACGATTTGAGTTTAAGACTAAGAAAATTTGCCTTGGCAGTTAAACAAACTTGCTTAAAGGTCTTTGAATAACTCTTAACATAATTTAGGAAGTCAGCGTTCTTATTGTCCTCCCTCTCTCTATATAGGTTGTAAAGCCTATTTCTACTTTTATGAATACCTGCAGTAGCCCATTCGCTAAATTTGGTTTTCGACCTAGTTAAAGTTTTCATTTTAAAATGGTTATTAAATTGATGCAGAATTACGCCAAACAAGTCATTATAAATACTATTACACTCATTATGTATGAAAGGTAACACTGATAGATTACTCTGGACTTTATTTTTGAATGATTCCAAACGATTATTAGTTATAGGTCGATATGTTATTGTCTGAGGTTTTTAATAAAAATCATTGACGAAAGATGCCTTCTGACCACTATGGTCCGAATTAAAACAATTAAATATTTCTTTATCCAAACATTCGCAATTACAAAAAATATTATCTAAGCAGGTTGCACTACTAACACCTATCCGAGTGGGTTCAAAGAACAGATTACCTAAATTAAAAGATTTAAATAAACTTAGTAACCTAGTGGTATTATTTGACATTTCGAGTAAGTTAATATTAAAATCTCCACAAACTATAATATGCTTCTGGCTATTACAAGCTAATTTTAACACTTGTTCCATAGTTGATTCAAATGTGCAAAAATCAGCCAATGGTGGTCTGTAAATACATATTATTATATAACTTTCTAGTTCTGCGCAAGAAATTTCTACAATCCTTTCTACTGATAGCTTGACAATATCCTTTCTTTCCTTGGATTTAAGAGTACTTTTAACTATTATTAAAGAGCCACCATGAATGGCACATTTTCTAGCAAAACAACTAACTAATTTAAAATTTACAAAATCAAATATTAATTGGTCTTGTCTAAGCCAATGTTCAGTAATGCACATAATTTGTACATTTTCACTATCTAAGAACAACCCTATTTCTAGTTCTTTGCTGGAAAAACCTTGAATATTTTGGTGAATTAAATTTATACTCAAGGGTGTTTCCGCTGTCCTATAATTTAGTTTAAATTATGAGGCAAGGCACTATTGCCAATATTGGCTTGCTGGGGCTGGGTACTACTATATCCATTAGGTTCAATATTATAAGCTAATAGGTCAACCAAGGTCAAAATATATTTCCTTGGCACATGAATTTTTTGTGATGTTAGTGTGATGGGCTTTAAAAAATTATTTAAATTGAATTGAATCATTGCATATGTTTGAGAAAATCACTATGCATACCTCGCCGTGAAAAGGGGTTGCCGAGCGAAGCGAGGCCGGATAGTTACGATAGTTACTTCCCGGCCTCTGTTGTAATGTACTATTTGTTTTTTGAGATAGTTTTCGTGTTTGTAGTAACGGTTTCATAACCCTACACTGAGCGAGCATGGTCAGACATGCTCTTGTTATTGTATTTAACTATTTAACTCTTCTTCCGGCCACCTTCGGGGAGGGAAGATGGCTGATAGAAGGATGTCTGGCTTTTACTTTTGGGTGAATCAACTTTTTGTTGTTGTTATTCTGTCCCGTAAGCCAGGAGACAACAGTGATAGAGTTTCTTAGAAAAAATGTTATAATATATACTTCCAGCACACTCAGGAGAAAGGCCATAAAATAATGGGTGTGTAATTGCCAATATAACAGTTTTTTTGTGGACTTATATCCTTTGAAATCATAGTTTTAAAGAGTGACCCAGGAGACGTCACCATGGCAACGAGCTACAAAGAATAGTTGATTGACCCTTTTGATTTATTCTGTTTACTGATTTACTCTACTCATTTGACACTGGCGAAATCACTGCGGTGGGCCGCCATTAATAAAAAAAAAGAACGATTAACGTTAAACGAACAAGTTATTAGAGTTGTTGGTAATTCTGTAGCTCTGCCTACCCCACTCTGGGAATGAAGGCGTGAGTTTATGTATGTATGTATGTAAGAACGATTTAACTGTAAATTACATACATACATACATACATACATACATACATAAACTCACGCCTTCATTCCCAGAGTGGGGTAGGCAGAGCTAAAGAATTACCAACAAGTCTTAAAACTTCTTGATAATTCTGTAACCACATTTTGCACAAGTAGGCTAAGATGTTTCCCAGTGTATTAGTGACAGGTTGCAAGCCCATCGCCTAACAGTACTACAAGCCTTTATTCCCTTAGTCGCCTCTTATGACTTCCACGGGAAGACATGGAGTGGCACTATTCTAACCCGGCAACCACACGGGAACTATAAATTAAGATCATGTATCTTTTGTTTCAGATTTAAAATGTCTCAAGACTTTGCGATATTCGCCGCGACAATACCGAGCTACAAAAGGTCGGGTTACTTTGAAGAATCTATAATAAACATTACTATTGTATACTAAATATAGGATAAATACGTGTTACAAAATACAAAAAAAAATCGGCCAAGTGCGAGTCGGATCGAGAAACGGCAAAAAAAAAATCACTTTTGTTGTATGCAATATTTGTTGTTATAGCGGCAAAAGCAATACATCATCTGTGAAAATTTGAACTGTCTAGCTAGCACTGTTCATCAGATACAGCCAGACAGACAGACAGACGGACAGTGGAGTCTTACAAATGGGGTCCTGTTTTTACCCTTTGGGGACGGAACCCTGCAATGGAATTGCCACAATAATGTCAACCTTAGTAAGCTGTTATTATTAGAATTCCTTGTTTATTAATGTTAAAATATATTGATAAGTTAAAAACATCAAAGCTAGCAATTTTTGTACCGGATGATATTGCAATGGTTTACCTAACTCACTTTTCGTTTCTCAGTTAATGATGCGCTTTCTTTAGTTGAGTTGAGGAGTGTCTTTCCAAAAGGGCTTATTTCCATTTTTCTTTTTTTTTTACTATAAACGTAGTCTTGCTTAAAACGGAGATCTACGTAACGTCATTACTTTGGAAAAACCTCGTATCTTATATTTCGAGACGTACGATTTTAAACTTAAACATGAAGAGAATTAAGTTCAAATTCATACATTTCAAAATATCTGATACGAGTTTTTTCTAAAGTAGTAACGATACATTCTTTGAGGTTAAAGTTCTAAAAAGTATCTTATGCTTAAAAAAAAGATTCAAATATCAAAGTTCGGATCATAAGGCCTATTTTTTATGGGACTTAGGTATATTTATTGTAGGACTTCGAAATTTGAAGCTGGCCAAAACAAATGAGTAAATAAAAAAAAATCTTTGGGTACCTTTTGCTTTCAGCAATACGACATTCGAAAAATTTCCCGATTGTATCTGGTTCCGGGATTCCGGGATTCTAAGAAACGTTTATATCTATTGTTTTACATATAGGTTAGATGACTTACCGGTAAATAAAATAAATTCCCGGGAATTTTATTAATTGGGTGAATCAACTTTTTTTTGTTGTTATTCTGTCCCGTAAGCCCGGAGACAACAGTGATAGAGTTTCTTTGAAAAAATGTTATAATATATACTTCCAGCACACTCAGGAGAAAGGCCATACAAGAATGGGTGTGTAATTGCCAAAGAGCGGAATTCTTCATAGCAAAAATCAAACTGTCAGAGGGATTGACCTAACTGTTTTATCGACTTATCGATAAATATTTGTCACTTAACGAAACAAAGTTAAAGTAATGAAATCAGGCTTTTGGATATACATACAAACAAATTAACGGTGTCCCTAATTAGCTGACCGCCACTGTATTTTAGTATAATAGTAAAGAATAAAACAAAAAATACTTTTTTTAAATTTTCTATATGAAACTTATCATTAAAAATTAAAAACAAATATTGCTAAGAGTAGGTAACTAATCTTCATTCAAAATAACAAAGTCGAAATCTAAATCTGTACTAAATATGTTTTCTTCATCTTCCATGTAGTAAAAGAAAATAGTCATTATTTTTTCAACATTGTCACCTTTCAAATTACTCCTTTTTTCATTGTAGATCCATTTATAAGATGAAAACGAGCGTTCTACCTCAGTTGAAGTAACAGGAGCATATTTGTAGTACTCGATAACGGTGTTTTGGCTGTAATCACTTTTTTCTATAAAATCAGCATATCAGGTCAAATGTTACAGAATAATCTTTTAAGTCGATTATGGATACCTAATGCGATATTATTCCGTAACATCGATAAGTCGATAAAACAGTTAGGTCAATCCCTCTGATAGTTTTATTTTTGCTATGAAGAATTCCGCTCTTTGGTAATTGCCAATAAAACAGTTTTTTAGTGGACTTATGTCATAGACGTCACCATGGCAACGAGCTACAAAGAAAAGTTGATTGAACCAATTAATTAAAATTGAGCAGCCTCCAAACAACAACGCCGCCAAAGATTAGGTAAATATTGAACCGAGTTTCCGATCCCTGGTAGTAATATAACGCCCTACAGTAAAGGTCAATGTACGAAATTCTTCGTAGTCGGCATCCACGTTTATTTTTTTGATAATTACTTCGGTGCGCTAATTGTAGGATGATTATAAGCTATAGAAATGTAATCACTGCCCGTGTCTGTTATAGTAAGTTAAGTATACCATTTCAAAATCATGCCAGATTTCGCAGTTAAGGTTTTTTATTTTTTTAATAATATTTAGATCAAATGTGATACTCTTTTACGCCATCATGGAGCCGACACCTGTATTATTACAATAATTACTGGGAAAGGGCTGAACCTGACGTGCATGCATGACTCGATGTATGAATGTGGAAGAAGCGAAAGAGATTTCTCAGGATCGTAGCAGGTGGAAAGTGGTCTCTGCCACCCCTCCGGGAAACAGGATTTAATCTATGCATTTCAATTATCATTCACATAGCATTATAAAGGCCTCTGCAAACAGCTGTCATTTTAACTCGTTAAAACCATATCGCATTTGACGTGTTGTGTTTTAACGCCATTGTCGTCAAGTAAATAAGAGCTATGGAAACATTGACAAACGTAGAATATCAGCTCTTTAAGTCGTCGACAGTTTATAACCAACAAATTAAAGTTGCTGCGTTAGTACGCAAAGAAGAGGGATTAATCATAGCTAGCGCCCGGGGCGCGCGTTCCGGGCGCTCTGTGCAGTAAATTTTATATGAAATTATACATGCATACCTTCACACCTTCATTCCCAGAGTGGGGTAGGCAGAGCTAAAGAATTACCAACAACTCTAAAAACTTGTTGATAACTCTGTAACCACAATTTGCACAATTAGGCTAAGATGTTTAACAGTGTATATTAGTGACAGGTGGCAAGCCCATCGCCTAACAGTACTACAAGCCTTTATTCCCTTAGTCGCCTATTACGACTTCCACGGGAAGACATGTAGTGGCACATCCAAGCCGGCAACCACACGGCAATGAATTGTATGAAGTTGTTAGTGACAAAACAGCAAGTTTTATATTTACGTTCATTGTTCAATCTATTTACTATTTAAGTACTTATAAATATGTGCCGCTAGCAACTTTTGTATGGTAATAAAAATGCAGTCATGAATTTAATTAATTTTGCACGGAAGTACGAATCAGATGTAGTTTATCAACAACATACTATAAGTTTGTGTGTATACATAATAATACATAGAGGCTGCCATATTTATGACTGGCTAAAGAATAATAATAAAACTGTAATGTACTCATTTAGTCTCTCAGATGTTTTTATTTTTTTACTTAAATAGCTTATTTGAAAAAAGGTTACTTTATGGGATCACCAGATTTACCCCCTAAAAAGGAAGCGCTGTCGATTTTTTCAAGTAGGTATTACACTTTCACTGTGCAAACAGTTTTTTTTGTAATTATATTTATTACAATACTTTAGCTCACACGTGTGTATTTTTATAACCCTTCAAGTTTGCAAGGGATTGTGCCCCAAATGCGACTTGTACCACAAAATGTATAATTTATGGGGCATGCATATACTACTGAATGAGATTTTATGCAACAAAGTGAAGAAAAATTGTGCAAACAAAGCAAAGTTGTTTTTTTCTGACAGTGTTGATTTTTAATCTCGAGTAAGTCAAGGATACTATAATTCTAGGTTAGAATACCGAGCGCAGCGAGAGATTCAAAGACACGAAATGCCTCATGTGACACGTACACATTTACTCTTCAGCAGTGAGAACATAAAGAAATAATATATCACGGTAAAACCACGTGTATATTTACTCACCCATTTCTACTGACTCAGCACTGTGGTCGGCATTTTTTTTACGCTCGCAGCAAAAATCGAATTTTACCCACTGTCTTTTAACAGCAACTTTTTGGTACTGATGATGATAATATTAATTTCAATTTGTAGCATAAAGTCTAATTATCACTACAAAACTAATCAAAATAATCATAAATGCCCACTATCATTGCAAGAGGGTTTAATATCCAACAGCTTGACAATTAGGAGTTTGGAAAACAGAGGGAATTGGACACATGATCCAATTAATTACACAGCCAACAGTGATCGACACGGACCAATCATGGACACTTGGTCACTGTTTGACAGAAGAAAAAGGTTATTTAATTTGTTAGTCAATTTATGATATGATCTTTGAATTAAAAGTTTAGTGTCTATTATTGGTTCCAGTTAGTGTCCAGTATTCGTTTTTTCCCCTCTTTTTTGCAACGCTATGCTATGACCACTCATGTGTGTGCTATATGAGGGTTTTATCGAAATTAATGATTACAATGAATTAATTTAAGATAACGAATAATTTATAATTAAGATAACGCTTTAATCATTTGACCAGTGTTTAGTAGTTAACGATTAAGTACTTTATATTACCGCTGGGTAGGGCAGATTAGAAACTGCAAATTCCTATATTATCTTATCTTTATATGTTTCTATACTAACGTTATGCGTCGGTTTGCAAGTACAAAACTTTCTGAAATCTAGTAACTAATACTACAAAAATATGGCGTCCGCTTCGTCGTGATTTAAATGTATAACTAATCATGCCAAATTACAGCTTGAAAGTACTAAGAGTCTATGATTTAAACAGAGGACATGGCGAAACTATAAGGGTTCTTCGTTGACAGCGGAATCCTAAAAATGTAGTTACGAGTCACATCTACACTGACCAAATGTGAAAGTAACTTTTTCTGCCTGGTTTCTAATGCTTTCACGGCTCAACTGCTGAATCGATTTTGGTAAAATTTGGAATGGAGATAGCTTGAGTCTTTTACGCGAACAGAGTTGCGGTCGACAGCTAGTATTTACCTAGTACCGTAAAATGGGGTTAGATTGATTAATTTTAAAAACAAATCTTCTGTAGCTCCCGCATTTAATCGTTAAATAAATTATTAAAAATATCATATTAGCGACTACTTATTTGGAGTAACTTAAAGCAGCTTGAGGCAGACTACGGTAGACGGCTTAGTAGGAAAAAATAATTACGCAGCTTAAAATCTTGTTTCTTGAACCATTTCAAGAAACAAGATTTTAAGCTGCGTAATTTAGCTCTTTCGCGCAATTACTTTCATATGTCTCATATGAGAGCGCAAAATGTTGAAAGTTGAACTATTTTCAGACAATTTGGATTTAAAAACTTCGAAACAAAAAACGCCTAATATTTTATATTCAGGGGTGACTTTGATATGGTAAAGTAAACACAAGGATAATCAAAGTAGCCCCCATAAGAATCGAGAAGCTGCGTAATTATTTTTTCCTACTAAGCGTCTACCATAGTCTGCCTCTAGCTGCTTTAATTACTCCAAATGAGTATTTATTTTCCAATATTTTAATTAAATTATTACCTACTTCATTTTTGCGGTATTTCATTGTATAACGTATTAATATTTTCTACCAAGCACTGGTCGACCTTTGTAATCTTTGCTAGATTTATTTTATTTCGTGTATTTTTAATGTCGTCAATAAAATGTAATCCTTATAATTAAGTTCCTATATTATAATTTAGTGAATATTTGCTATACATGTACTAGCTTTTGCCCGTGTCTCTGTCCGCGTGAGTCATTTAAATACTCTTTCAGAAACTGATCAAAAGTGAAAATGAATCCGTCTTTGCAAACGCATATTTAAATTTATCATGGAATTAATGCAATATTTTGTTGTGATCGTTTTCTATGTTGAATTATTCCAACGGCACGCAAACACATGAACAAACAAACCAAACAAACTCACTCAAAGGGCATTAGGTAAGTTTGTACCAAGATTATTGTAATTTTTTAAAGCGGCCTCGGATGATTTTCTTATAGAATATAGAGTGTAGAAGACCTCTAAATTCACTTAAGTGTATAAAAAATCATCGGATTGGATCATTAAATAATATCGAAACCAGATATTAAACATTTAAGTATTCATTTTTGGTACTAGAAGTATAGTAGGCATCTGCTGCCCTCTATTTTACCATACCTACTGACAAAAGGTGACAATTGATATTACAGTATACATTGCGGAGCTTATATGAAACCCAGTGCTGTATCAGCGTGTTAACTTTTCAATGTATACCGAATGGTTACCTATCACGTGAAATTAACGATAAGGTGCAATGGTGTTAACAAAGCCATTCTGCCCTCCTAAGCTAATACGCAGTATGTCAGATAAAATTCCTGTAGCAATATCAACCTTATTGCTAAGAGAAGAGAACTAAGACTGCTTTGGTTATTGATTTTGGGATAGTGCTTATTTTCTTACGAGGGCTGAGTTATACGCCCAAATATGTCGGCTCCGATGCACTAGAGAGACGATACAATAACGAAATTATGTTTATTTCCTAAGATACATCATGAAATCATGATTTACCAAGTTTACGAATCGCCGCTCATTTTAAAATTAATGATATCATTGACAACACTTACCCAAACCTTGTTTTTTTTATTTTTTTTTTATTGTACCTTCACGCCTTCATTCCCAGAGTGGGGTAGGCAGAGCTACAGAATTACCAACAACTCTAAAAACTTGTTGATAACTCTGTAACCACAATTTGCACAATTAGGCTAAGATATTTAACAGTGTATATTAGTGACAGGTGGCAAGCCCATCGCCTAACAGTACTACAAGCCTTTATTCCCTTAGTCGCCTCTTACGACATCCACGGGAAGACATGGAGTGGCACTATTCTAAGCCGGCAACCACACATCATTAAAATAAAAACGTTGTTTGGCCTTTTAAATAAATTAATCGTGTTTCTCAACAAAATATGAAAATACAGTAAAATATTACCAAAAGTGAAATAGACAGAGAGATCCGATATGCTCTGTGACGTCTGTAACACGTCGGCCATATAAACTCTGTTAAATTGTGTTTTGCTTGAAAGAGATACGAACAAATCCTTGTTGGCTTATCTTAGTTATTTTTATAGCTTTTAAATTTAATTTTTTTCAACAGTTTTTTACGAATCTGCTTTTATTGAAGCTTTGAATATTCCCTATTGTATAACGTTGCGTAGAATTTGGTTTTAATACTGGCAATCGACCCGATTCTACGTGCACATCGCTTATATAGCCTAAAACTAAATTGTCTAATTTTAAGACATAGAGTCTGACCAGTGAGTGGTGACACAATAAAATGGCGGCAAAATTAAAATATCACTAGTTGGTAACACAAAATGCATAGCGACTGGATAGGTACTCGTAATGTGACAGCTTGTTTCATAGGTAAAATTGTTGCCATGTGAATAATTTGAAAAAAATACTTGTGACACGACTGGTTGGTCAGAGACTCTAGTTTAGACGCAGATTTAATCAGTGCTATTCCAGAATGTCAAGCTGACAAAAACCGCCTAAAATAAAAAGCGTCAGATTCAAATTAGCGCTGTCATGGCGCTGTCATTTGATTATGACAGCTGCTCAAAGAATAGCAGTGTTTTAGCGACACCTAAATAAAATTAGGAAGTTTAGACGCCACTGTAGAATCGGGTCCAATGTAAGACAAAAATAGAAATAGGTGTATGGGTAACGACCAAAAAGTTAAGCTAACTCACTCAATGAAACTTTTCCGTTGTCATACAAATGTCTGGATACTTTTCGTCGCACAACGGAAGTTTTGTCGACTTAATTTGTATGGTTAATTACGCTTAATTATGGTCAAACTTTTTGGTTCTTACCCGTATACCTACTGGGAAAATGGAATGATATATAACCATGTATTATACATTGTATATTTAAAATGTTAAAGATTCCCAATAAAGTATTATTTTTATAAAAAAATAAAGTAGGTACTAAATAATAGATTAGATTACTATCGAATTTAATTATATTTTTCTGTATTATCAGTCGCAAATATATTATTTACTTATTTCTTTCGTATGATTTCGCCGCCTAGCCCGTTGTGCGATGCATCAGTGCTTGTTCAAGACGTGAGGAAGACATATACAAGTAAGTAGGTATCTAAACGATTGACCATACCGGTGCTCAAACGCAGTGACGTGATTTATGACCATGGATCGGAAATTCGGATCGATATTTACCTAAAGTTGGCAAAATCCCGGAAAAAGATAGGCAAACATGGCGTCGGCTTCTTAAAAATATTATTTTAATAATTTAAGTTCTGCGATTTTGGGATTCTACAAAACGTTAATATAATAATTACTTTACATGTAGGATAAAACGTTCTGTTTTGCTCCTATAAATTCGTTAGGTTAATAAGTTACAGGTAAATTAAATAACATTTGGTTATATGTATACATGGAAAATAACTTCAAACAGTTAATATAAATAAATAATTATGAATTAATGCCGGTGTAATTTATTTATTTTGAAATCCCGGAAATTTTATATCACTACATAGTATAAAACAAAGTCGCTTGCGCTGTCTGTCCCTATGTATGCTTAAATATTTAAAACTACGCAACGGATTTTGATGCGGTTTTTTTAAATAAATAGAGTGATTCTTAAGGAAGGTTTATATGTATAATACATTCCACGCGGGCGAAGCCGCGGGCGGGTCGCTAGTGAATTATATGATTGAGTCCACCTCCATACAACTGAACAACAAAGCCGGGGCTAAAGTATAGGTAAATATCGATCCGAATTTCCGATCCCTGTTTATGACTCATCCATCCCGTCCACACCGGCCCCGGATCTCTATAAAACGCTGACGCGTCCACGCATCTTTTACGTCGCGTCTTTAGAAAAGGTATCCTATTGGATGGCGTTCTTTTAGACGCGACCACACCGGTCGACAAGACGCAACGCAAGCCGCTACTACCGTCCATTCCATCTTAGTAATCGTTGTCTTACATGGTAAATCATTTTATAACCTCAAAATGCTCCATTTCGCCTTATGCCCGGTTCCTATATTCAAGAAACGAATCGTTTTCCCTACGGGCAGTAGCGTTATGACATTTTCTACATACAAAATGTGTCAAATTTTAACGAAACGTCGCAACTACCGACGGTTTTGAATATAGGAAAGCACCATAAAAGAACAACTTCATAACAAAACAACAATCCAAGATGTAAAAAGCGAAAATGTTGTGCAAAATGTGGTCTTTAGTTGTTTTATTTACTAGAAAACGGCCGCTTTAACCAAAAAAGACGCATTTTGAGGTTCCTTATAAAAAAATATCCAAATAAGACAAGTAAAATGGAATGGACGTTTTTCGAGTGGATGGTATGCGTTAATCCTTAATTTAACAGTGTTTCACCATCATCAGCCCGTTACAGCCCACTGCTGGACATAAGCCTCTCCCAAGGAACGCCACAGCGCCCGGTTTAATGCTTTATGCATCCAGTTGCAGCCGGCCCTCTTATGCAAGTCATCCCGCCATCTGGCCAGAGGGCGTCCCACGCTACGTTTGCCAAGACGCGGTCTCCACTCCAGAACACGCTTACTCCAGCGGTTATCCGTTCTGCGACATACGTGACCAGTCCATTTCCATTTCAACCTACTAACTTTCAAAGCAAATTCAAATTCAAATTGTTTATTGCGTATCACATTACAAAAAAACAGGTGGAAATACAAGTAAAGCTATGTCGGTCACCTTGGTTCTCTGACGGGCCACTTCGTTAACAACTTAATTTAACAGTGAAAATACCAAAATGTTCGTGTTTTTTTTTGCTGATTCAAAACAAAATTTTGAATTCACGACTTTATAGTTTAACAAATTGTACGTGATTAAACGAAAAGGACTCGATCCACGATACAATCGGAAGTGGAGTTAAGTATGCCACGATGGTCCACGATGGGTCTAGAGACTGTCTATCAGCAAAAAGGATCCGGAAAATTACTTTGGCAAGTTATTTTAAAATCACTCTGGAGACCATCCCGCATCTATGGCAGGGATATATTTTAAATCGGGATAAAATATCGGATTGGATTTTGTATCGTTAGAAATAATTTTCTTTTTATAGAACCTTGATAAAGATAAAGACATTTATTCAGTAAGTAGGCCGCACGGGCACTTTTACACGTCAAGAATCTACCAGCGCTTCACAAAGCAAACAAAAGATTCGTGGTAAGGATCGTTTTATCAATAGTAGATTGTACAACAAGTGCATAAAACGTACCATTTTACCCGAGACGTGCATATAGCCACCCGAGCCGGTACGGCGAGGGTGGATGGTCACGTCGAGGGTAAAATGGGTTTTATGCTCGAGTTTTACACTCTGCTTTTCACTTCGATCGCAAGGAAATAAAACAACGATTAAGCATATACAAGAAAATTTAATTAATTTTTATAATGTAGTTAATTATGTTGTATCACGCATAAAATGTAATTTCATCGACAGTTCGTCAAATTAGCTTAAAAAAACACACTCCGCAAACGTGTTTACGCTTTTTAGGTTCCTCCAAATCATAAAACTTTCGTTTGTGCCGAGATAGATTTTCTTCGATTTAGGCGGCAATATCTGCTCAATTACATTTTTCACACTTCTGTCCATTAAAGTCTCAGGCGAAATCATTTTTTGATCGTCACTATCACTACTTGAAGACATTGTTCAATTACTTACGAATAATTTATTGAATTTTCAACCGCAACACAACAAATGAAAGTGTATTGTGTATGTGGCTGTAAGGCCTTATTGCCTTAGTCTTAAAAGAAGAAATTACTTTATGCACTAGAGCATAAAATGCGATTTTATGCAGCCTATACCCAGCATAAAGAAGGACTTTGCGAGCATGAGAAGTGAAAATTATATTTTCACCTCAGCAGCTCAAACAAGCAGGTTTTGCTGCTTAAAAACAGTGAGCAAAATTCAATTTTGCTGCGAGCGAGAGGCAAAGTAGCTTTTTAATTATTTTTTTTAAATGCCGTGAGCAGTGCTGGGGCTACTCACAACATTCGAAAAAATTGAACTTCACTTTGTTCTGTCACTTTCACTTCGATAGGAAAAAAGCGAGAGATAGAACAACTTGATTCGAAGTTCGATTTTCAAATTCCACACATAGTAGGACCAAAAAGAAACGCACGTTCGGATGCACACATAACCGTAAAATTGCAAATAAAACTATCTGTTAAAGTTTGAAATGTGTTTATTATAACTATTTTATACAGTAGGTACAATCATTTTTTTTTATTTAATGTTTTGAAGACAAAATTAATGAAAAATAAGAAGTTTATCATGTATCTACATAATTTTGTTATCGTTTTCTTCTTTCAACTTGATTCGAAGTTCGATTTTCAAATTCCACACATAGTAGGACCAAAAAGAAACGCACGTTCGGATGCACACATAACCGTAAAATTGCAAATAAAACTATCTGTTAAAGTTTGAAATGTGTTTATTATAACTATTTTATACAGTAGGTACAATCATTTTTTTTTATTTAATGTTTTGAAGACAAAATTAATGAAAAATAAGAAGTTTATCATGTATCTACATAATTTTGTTATCGTTTTAACAATCTTTAATTTCGTGACATAAACCGCGGGGGCAGTTTCAGAACGCATTTCAAAAATAGCGGGATTATTGTAGCCAATAGCCATAGACAAGGCCTAGTTAGGTTTTTTTTAAAGCCACAGTCTACATAAAGCTGTATAAAGTTGTGTTTGCACTACGGCATTATCAAGTTGAGTGACAGGTTTTATCTGTTTCATGTTTATTTTTTCCACTTTTTATTTTATTAGTATTTTGCAAAAATGCTTGTGATTGATGCATATGCGATCGTGTCGTAATTTAGTCGTGTATTCACCAAATGGTCACAACGGAAGACCTGCGTTGGCCCTACCAGCTTCACGCTGTGTTGTTCTCGCTGCTGAGGTGAAAAGTTGTATGTCTCACACGAGACCAAAGTTTTTTACGTCTCGTATCTTTGAATCCCTCGCTACGCTCAGGATTCTAACCTAGAATCACTCGCTACGCTCGTGATTCAATAATAGAATCCTTCGCTTACTCGGGATTCAAAATGATCACTCGCAGCAAAAACCAACTTTGCTCTCTTGTTGAACAAATAACTATTACATGCTTTGGTGCGTGTAAAATGAATCCAATCCACTTAAGCCCCAATATCTCGAAAAGCTTTTTTTATTTTATATAAATACATAGGTAGGTACTTAAAGAAAAACCTTTTTCACAGATTTTCTCCATAGTATAATTTTATGTAAAATTAATAAATCATTGTTTAAATGTGTGAATCAACTTTTAAGGTACTCATTTTCTTTTGCGGTATTATCTACAACTCCCCTGATGACTTATGATTAATAATAATGTATGAATATTAAAATCAGACCACCAAATGTACAGACATTAGTGGACATTACATGTTAAACAACTCAAATATTTTTTAATCCGCGAAAAAACCTTGTAACTCGGGGGAAAATATAAATTTTACATCCAAAACCTATAGACAACATTGTCCCCTGCGTTACCAACTATATTATTATTTAAAACTGTACTATTTTAAATCAAATCATTTCATATGTTAGCCTATTTGTCTGATTTAATAAGCGTGTAAGCCACGTCATTAACAAATAAGTATATAGTTTTTCTACATACATAGGTACATACATAAACTCACGCCTTCATTCCCAGAGTGGGGTAGGCAGAGCTAATGAATTACTAACAAGTCTTAAAACTTCTTGATAATTCTGTAACCACATTTTGCACAAGTAGGCTAAGATGTTTCCCAGTGTATAGTTTTTCTAAAGCCATATAATTGGTGATACATGTCGAAAAATGGGGAGTAGGTACCTTAAAAGTTGATTCACCCAAATACTCATTGAACTTCAAACTAGTGACGGTTGTTTGACGCCTTTTCGTTTAACTACGTCCAATTTAGGGTTAAAAACCAATTAAAAACGTGACGCACAAGCCACGCGTCACTGCGTTTGCGGTACTTCAGCGTTTATGAGCTACAAGAACGACATGAAAAAGTAGAACGAGTAAATGAAACGCATTAATACGGAATGACGTAAATAAAGAAGACGGCATTATTACTTTCTCACTGCGCGAAATTTATTCAAGGCCGATTTTATTTATCAAATAATGGAGTGAATTGTTGCTTTTACACACACATGGGTGAATCAACTTTTAAGGTACTCCCCATTTTTCGACATGTTTCACAAATTATATGTTTTTAGAAAAACTATATATTTGCCAACGACGTAGCTTACACGCTTATTAAATCAGACAAGTAGGCTAGCATTTGAAATGATTTGATTTAAAAATAGTACAGTTTGAAATAATAATATAGTTGGTAACGCAGCGGACGAGGTTGTCCCTAGGTTTTGTATGGAAAATGTGCATTTTCCCCTGAGTTACCAGGTTTTTTCGAAGATTAAATAATATTTGAGGTGTTTAACGTGTAAGGTCTGTAAATTTGGTGGTCTGATATTAATATTCATACATTATTATTAATGATAAGTCACCAGGAAAGTTTTGATACCGCAAAAGAAAAGGAGTACCTACCTTAAAACTTGATTCACCCACAGACCTTCACGCCTGTAATCCCAGAGTGGGGTAGGCAGAGCTACAGAATTATAGTCTTTACTATTTGAACTGAGCCGATCTTCTACACAAAGGCCATTGTTTGTAAACAATACCATTGTCTTTCTTTGTGTCCGTAACACCAAGCCGATTACATACAAAAAAGTTAGACCTACATTGAATGTACATTGAATTATCAACCCTACCCTGTTAGTCAGTAGGTTTAAAATGTAAAGTGTCAGGATACAGATATAAGTTTTGTGTAGATGATAGTATTGTGTAAAGAATAAGCACAGTTCAAATAATAAAGACTTATATCTGTATCCTGACACTTTACATTTTAAACCTACTGACTAAGAGAGTAGGGTTGATAATTCAATGTACATTCAATGTAGTTCTAACTTTTTTTATGTAATCGGCTTGGTGTTACGGACACAAAGAAAGACAATGGTATTGTTTACAAACAATGGCCTTTGTGTAGAAGATCGGCTCAGTAGAAATAATAAAGACTATACCTACAACTGTAAAAACTTGTTGATAAATCTGTAGTCTGTGAGCACTTAGAAGACGCACGGCTCCGGTCTAGTACTTCTCTCTCACTCGCTCTCATACGATCTTATTAAGAGCGAGTGAGAGAGAAGTACTAAACCGGAGCCTATTCTAATGTCCATATTTTGTTTTGTTGCTTTTAACATGCTTGCAACCTGTCACTAACAAACTGGTAAAAACATCTTAGCCTAATTGTGCAATGTGGTTAGAAAATTATCAACAAGTTTTTAGAGTTGTTGGTAATTCTGTAGCTCTGCCTACCCCACTTTTTGTATGGAGGCGTGAGTTTATGTATGTATGAATGTAACTATATTTATTCTGTGTTGTTTGTGGTTATGTGTGTTTTCGTAGTATTTTAGGCTGCAAAAGCTGCAGTGCTCGACAATATTAATATGAATATTAAAACAACCTTTCACCGGTAATAATTTCTCATGTTAAACCGCCTTAACCTTTTGAACGCCACAGTCGGCTCTGGCCGACAACTGAAAGTTGTGCCACTGACGCCACCGTCGGCCACAGCCGACACAAGTTAGAGATTAAAAGAGACTCGGTTTCGTATGGATTAAGTTGTAATTTTCTTAGCATAGCAAACATGTTTGGCGTGTGAGTGACGCAATTTGTATTTGACGTACGGCGTTCAAAAGGTTAACGCTGCTGACACGTGTTTGTGATACGATCACGGCATAATGTTCAGTCAATTGTCACAAGTGTTGACCCACCGACCGACTCTTGTAGCTATGCCATGCCATGCAGTCTACTTCGACACCATACGTCTACACTTGTAGCATTTTATCGTACAAGGTACACGCATTTGTGACCGTGTCAGCACAACCTTAGATCGTCCACATTTAGCTTAACATGTCGTTTACGATGCCACGTAGTCCGGTCCGTCGTCATGCCACTAGTGTGGACCCACCTTGGATTCAATGCTAAGACTGCAATTGCGTTGCCAACCCTGAGGACTGAGATGGAAGGCCTCGGAGTTTTTCTAACTTTAGTACATTATCCGATGCTCTTACGGTGAATGAAAAACATCGTGAGGAGGCCTGCTTGTGTGTGAGAGAGTAATTGCACAAATGATCCTAAAAGGGTTGAAGTGTATCCGACCCCTGTAAAATAAGATAAGGTAATATCGTGTATAGTGCTGCCGTCTGTTCTTCGCTGGAATACATACATACATACATACATACCTTCACGCCTTCATTCCCAGAGTGGGGTAGGCAGAGCTACAGAATTACCAAAAACTCTAAAAACTTGTTGATAACTCTGTAACCACAATTAAGCTGGAATAAAGTGATAATAAAACATAAAATCAAAATTCAATCATTTTATTATTTTTACAAATTTAACAACCTTCGACGACACTCAGTATCTCCATAATCGAATTAACCAATCTTATCGCTACTGCACCCTATCGGCCCATACCACGGTTGCGTTTATCGCGGTGGATAAAGCGTCCGTCACTTTCGCACTTATATATGTGTCAAAAAGTGACAGATGCAAGGTCCGCTGGTCAGAAATTTACAAATGTTTTGTCCATATCAATAAACACGACCACAATAGGGCCCGCAATGCCTAGAAATGTTCAAACCGTTTTCAAATCCGAATATTTTGCATAGAGACGACATCCGAATCTGAATTTATGTACAAACTGAACAAATATTGGCATAATAATGGTTTGTCGTAATGTATTGTTTGGTCAAAAACCGATTTTACAATCGAAACGGCTTTTTAATAATTATAAAAAACTAAACCTAACTTAACTAATCTACACAATAATGTTTATAAAAACTGTAATCTTAGCCTATATGGATACTTTAGACAAAGCAATACATTCGACAAACAATTATATATTATTTTAGTTTCAAAGGGACTCCGGAAAAAAACAAATGCCAAATAGAGGGCAAGTACCTCAAATATTGAAAATAATATATTATGAACACATGTCTTTTCTTTCTTTCTTTTCAAAATGAATTTCCAAAAAATCATTTTTGCATGTGCATTTTTATGTGGTATTCGCTATTTCCAATATTCAAGGTCCTTCGTTTTTTCCACCCCGTATATTTAATGGTAAGATTTTAGATTGTCATTACTATATAAAATTCTCGAAATCTATATTCGGGTAAGTACCAAAACCTTAACACGTTCATGGACGCGGATGCTATAGCAAAATAGCCACCAGAGCGAGCAGAGTAGGAACAAGTCAAGCGTTCTGTTTCATATAAGTGACCAAACTTAACTCAATGTAGCATAATGTCCAAAATTCAAAATTACAGGGTAGCTGCTCACTTTGACAGCATTGTTCAATAATTTCAAAAACAGTAAACACATTTTTTCGAAATCATCGGGACATTTTCATATATTTGGACTTCTTTCTACTTGGTCATTTTGCTCTAGTGTATTCGCTGGTGAACATTAACATAAAATGATCTTTACTCGATATCCACCAAGTATATTTCATCTCTCTCTAACCGATAACTCCGTCTCTCACGGCGACTGCATAGGGCGTCATGTAAGTACATTTCTAAAACCAACCCCACCTTATATACAATAATTCTTAACCCCTCGTATGCGGGAGCCGTTTCAGAATTTGACGGCCCAGTGCGGCGACGCGGTCACGTGATCGGTCACGTGACGTCAATCCTAGAGGAATGACGGCCATACTGAATATTTTTATGATAGGAGCGATTTTTTGAAAATTTCTACACTTTATTGGCTTGACCTACAATCGATTTTAGACCTACGTTGCTATATAAGAAGATTCAAAATAAAATTCGGATAGGCACGCAGGGGATTGGAACGGATCCGTGCTTTCGCAGTTCATGAACTGGCACGGATCCGTGCCTAAGCATACAAGGGGTTAAACAAGAAACTTTGTAACTCAACCCTGTTCAATACACGTTATGTTAAAAGAAAACTAATTCATAAAATTACACACGTACTTGATAATTTCGACATGAGCTGTTTGCCTTGACCTGTTTAGAAAAAAAAATGAGTACCATAATGGCCTTCATTATGCGACGTTGCATAAAGTACTATTACACAATATCTGTCATAACGATACTTTTATTTACTGAAATAATAACTTACACAAATAATAACAAATATACAGTCAGTTGTGAGTGCAAGTGAGATAGCTATAGCCGAAAGGTATTAATAATCTGGGGATAACTGTACACGATGCAACAATGCGATAAAGATGTCCAAAATCATTTTGAGGTTATAAAAGTGTTTACTCATTAAACAAGTAACATTGAATCAATTTCGTTTTTTTTGCTTTTGTTGTAATTGACAAGAATTAACATTAAAGGGCATGCTTCGATGGTTCGGTAATTTGGATATGATGGATGAAAGAAGATTGACGAAAGATTTATACAGATCGAAAGTGGGTGGAAGGGTCGGAAGGGGCCGCCCTAGGCATATTTTTTCGAATCAAATCGGAGAAATACTGGAAATGGGCCGAATTTTAAGTACCCGAAACCGACGTGCGTGCATGACTCGATGTATGAATGTGGAAGAAGCGAAAGAAATTTGTCAAGATCGTAGCAAGTGGTAAGAAGTGGTCTCTGCCTACCTTTCTGGGAAACAGGCGTGATTTAATGTATGTATGTATGTAATTGTCAATTTTTTTTTGCCAACTAAGTCAAGACAAAAGGGCACAATCGATGACAAAAACCAAACTTAACTATACTTACAGTCTGCACGGGAGTTGAATGCAGTCGGGGTCAGAGGTGAAGGGCGTCACGCCTCTCCTCCCCCGCCTGCAGTGTGCACTACACTGTATAGCGCTGTCCCATACTAGCACATTTAGTTCGCGCGCGGACTGTAGATCCATCTAGGGTGATCGTCCGAATAATTCACTATTTTTGAATTATTAGGGATATAACATTGTGACGTGCCTCCAACAGATATAAACAGATTTTTAATGTGATGCGTTTTTTTTATATATGTCGGTCAAACTGCAAAACCGCGTAAGTAACATTTTAAATAAGGAGAAAAATGCACCTTTTTAATAAGACAGTAAGGTTTATTGTGCTCTTTTGACGACACGTCAAAAGTACCGTTTGTGGCCACTTAAAAGTATTGTGAAGCTAGAAATACGATAACGTTTCTCTCTGTTGTAGATATCATGTAAAACTGTGCTGTACATTTTACTTTCCAAGAAAATATTTCTTAGAATGAAACAAAAAAAAAACGGAAGACCTAGTTCTTTATAATTACTACAACATATTCAAAAATCTTGGAAATCGGACTTGATGCGGCGCTTCACATTCTTCTTAAGGTTGAAGTGAGTAACAAAAATACAGTGATATTTAAAATAATATTCATAAGACTAAAGATAACATGACGATAAAATATAAAAATAATGTTGTAATTTCATAATGCTTTACATGATAGTTGAAATTTAGATTGGCCAAAAACGGTGTAAAGATGTCCAAAACCGGTACTTGTAACTAAAAGAATTGGTGAAATACTTAAAACATATCTATGTACAGTTGAATACACAGAGATGTATGCACTTTTTCACCAAATTTTAATAAAGTCCAAACTAGATACATCTCTTTGTAGTCAATTGTATTCTGTGCATTTCGATCTTTATAATCCATTTTGTCATGATAACGCAGCTTTACAATTATAGTGAATTATTTCAACATTTTTTAAGTCATCAATTTATTCTTATTTTCGAAAAATACCTTAAGCTTGCGATATGTTCAAGTTTTAAATTAAAATAACCCCCAATCAATATATTGCTTAATCCACAGTTAAATACACCAAACACATCAAAAAAAACAAGCTTTATAATTAATAACCCAAATGAATATATATATGTCGTTAAGTAGGTAGTTACAAACACAACCCTTTTGGGGTTCGCCGCAGTCGGGTTAGGCGACGTTGTTATTTTGTAAGAGACCTCTTATAGTCGTGTGTAACCTTTAACTGACGTGGTATCGTCTCACAGAGGTCATGATTATTATTTTGAACTTTATGTCGCCATAGCCTTAGGGTTACTTTAAGAGTGCTCTGAAATCACGTTGTCAATTAAAGGTTATATTTAATGGGCGTCAACTAACAGTCCGTTAGCCGATATTACTAGGTCGGTTCATTAAAATCTTGGGTCCTCGTGGAAAAGTGTATAAGTTTACTTAACTCGTAGTACCAAAAAGGGTACAGAGTCGGTGATACTGCAAAACCACGTAACTAACAAATTTATGATAGAGCAAAATAAACCTTACTGCGTTATTAAAAAGGTGCATTTTGCTCCGTATTTATAATGTTACTTACGCGGTTTTGCAGTTTCACCGACGATATGGGTAAGAACCAAAAAGTTGGCCAAGCTAAATCACTCAATAAATTTTTCTATTAAACGTTTCCGTTGTGACACGAAAATTAGCCATACAATTGTTTGGATACTTTTCGTCGCACACCGGAACTCTTTTCGACTTTCTTTGTAGGGTTAATTACCAGGGATCGGAAATTCGGATCGATATTTACCTATATTTTCGCGCCGGCTTTGTTGTTCAGTTGTATGGAGGTGGACTCAATCATATAATTCGTAATAAAATTTCCGGGATTTCAAAATAATATATTACACCGGCATTAATTCATAATTAATTATTTATATTAACTGTTTGAAGTTATTTTCCATGTATATGTTTAACCAAATGTTATTTAATTTACCAGTAATGTACGAATTTATAGGAGCAAAACAGAATGTTCTTAAATGAATCCTACATGTAAAGTAATTATTATATTAACGTTTTGTAGAATCCCAGAATCCCAGAACTTAAATTATTAAAATAATATTTTTAAGAAGCCGACGCCATGTTTGCCTATCTTTTTCCGGGATTTTGCCAACTTTAGGTAAATATCGATCCGAATTTCCGATCCATGTTAATTACTCTTAATAATAGTCATTGGTCCTTAGAGTATACAAGACTTCAACCCTTAACACTTGATCTTCAGGGGAGTTATACCCTTTTTTACTTGGACCCCAGATATTAGAACTTACAACGCACACCCATCCGTTTTCATACATTCCTTTCATTTTGAACTGCAGGTAACCCGAAAGTCAATAAACAACTGTTATCTACATACAAATCATAAATTCCCTAAAAAAACAAAGTTGAAACGATAAGCAAATGGAACCTGTGGTTGTATTTTAATGTTAATATTAAGATACTGGTTTCTGAAATATTGTATAAAACTTATTATATGCATGTTGATAAAGTTATGTATGCAACTGTACATAATTAGGTATTAAAACACTCGTGTGTTCTTATTATGAAACTCGCGTTTCGGTTAGTTTTATAAAACCACACTCGTGTAATAATGCCTCTCATTATGCACCACTCACATAATAGTAGTTTATGCAACTGATGCATAATGAGAAGACTTAAAATACGAGTGTTGAGTGAGAGTTTCATAATAGGATCACGCGAGTGTTTTAAGGCCTAATTATGTACAGTTGCATAGACTACTTTGTCTACACACATACAATAAGTTTAGAATTATCCTACTTTCGTAACAGCAAAAAACCATATTTTTTTTAAGTCATATACAAACGAAAGAAGTCGTCCTTATTCTTAAGTTACTCGAGATCAAATATCGTGCGGTTTATATTAAAGAAAACCTACTGAATTCACGTTTCGAGTCGATAACTGTTTTAATATCTATGAATACTACAATAGAGACCCTCTTGAGCTTTGACAGCTGTTCCAAATTTCAACTCATAACGTTACAAAAATGTATATTGTAATAACATTACAGTACAGATTTTACCTACTACCACGGATAAGAAAGTTCTCATCGTAAAATTGGTTGTAATAATGCTGGTCATTTCCTACGGGTTTTGAACGCATAATAGAGGACTTATGATATGCGTGTAGATAAACTTTTATAATATTTTTGTAGATTTAATGGAAATACATCATAATTTGTACACATAAATTACCGCTACGTACAAAACCTTTTCCGATACTTCAACAATATTAACATATCAATAACGGTTATTAAAAAGTATTTTATGTACAAATATTTTAACCTAGAAATTGTAGTCAATCCTGCCGTAGGCAAGATGATAATTTTAACCAACTGAGAATGAGAACGCCATTTTACGTGTATTCTAATAAACTATTGTCTTGAAATCGAAGTGTTTTTTTTTATTGTACAGTCCAGTTCATAAATATGTGTACACTTTAGTACCTTGTTTATTTAATGTCATGTGCAGGGAGCGAAACTTTGGTGCCGGTGACGTCATTATGACGCAAATTCACATATAGGATGCTTTTATTATAATCAATATTAGACACCCCACTGATTCTTAATAATGCTATAATGATAATGTTAATATTAAAATAATGACAAAGACTATATGAATAAATATTTAATTGGGTAATATAATAATGAAAAAGGTTCTTTCCACAAGTAAATGAAAAACATAACTTAAATGAAATGTCATTGGATTTCAAAGTATCCAGAACGCTTAAAATTTAAATTCAACATCCCATGTGCTTGGTTGTTTTGCAATGTTTTTCTAAATTGCCTACATTCCTGTCAAAACCTTATTTCATTATTTACAATCAGAAAAGGAAACTTCTGCAAATACGGCTGAGCATTGTGACTTTGCGCAAGAGAAACAATCATGTTTCTGTTATATTTACAATTTACATACAAACAAATAAAAAAATGATTATTTTTGTTAGTGTCTCGAATAATTTTCTTTTTACCATGACAATGCTACTCAATCTCCTTTTTATAAGTACCTACTAGCCGTCTCAAATCAAGTGTCAATATCAGTAAACTAAAGATGCCAATAAGTTGTTATTAGTGACGAAGTAAAATCTAGATAAAAACACTCTGTATATAGCTTGACGTCATACGCCTGTCATCGGCACCAAAGTTGCGCTCCCTGGTCATGTGTAAACTGCCATATATGAATTGTCACAGCGATTACAGTGACAAGGTACTAAAGTGTACACATATTTATGAACTCCACTGTACAAATGAATATGTACAATGAGGGACCACGTAACTTAATAACAATTTGAACTATGAGTGAGTAACTGGAGAACAAGGAAGACTAAAGGTTATTCAAAGGACAATGGGCAAAATGTCCCCACCCACCAACAGAAACGAAACATATCTCATTTGATAGATCTTGGCAACCTGATATTTTTTTACTATGACGACGATCGTCCTATGTATGGGGTTTTCTTGGAAAACCATTATCATATCGTATGGAATTGGTTTAAAAATGAACACGTTCTTGCATTGCATGACTCTTGAAAGGTTTTTTTCATAGAAAAATTCCCATCGATTTAGCTACTAAAATAGTTATTTTGTCTTGTTTTGGGTCCTAACGAACATATAAACATGCATCCCGTGACTGTTGGAGGGGGGGGACGGGGTCCATACAAAATTGCCCATCACCCTTTGTCATTTTTATGTGTATTCATTTGTACAACAAAAACCACATCTTCGATTTCAAGACAATACTTTGGTTTATTATAAAACTCAGTAATAGTAGAGAGGGCGCCACTGGACGCCCGGCATCGTCTTAAGGCTGCGCGAGCGCACGCCGGATGTACAGTGGCGCCCTCATTGCTATTATTGAGTTTTCTAATAAACTAAAGTATTTTCTTGAATCCGGACTGCATTTTTGTACTACAAATGAAAACACAACTTATAGGATAAATCACATAGTTTACCAACAATTGACCTTCGAGTTATCAACTTAATGGAAAAAGTAGCCACCTTTTCCCGTTAAGCTGACTTCTCAAAGGGTAACTGTTATCAAAGTTTGTTACGTGTCCCATAAATTGTGTTTTCACTTGCTCTACAAAAAAGCATCGTCCAATTCCATGGAAATTCTTTAGTTTATCAGAAAACACAATAATAGTTTTGAGTAGGGAATGCAAATAACCGGATATAACCGGATATAACCGGATATAACCGGTTATTTTAATACAAAATCGGAAAAATTGCAATTGTTCGGTGCAGTCTTAACTTGATTCGATGGACAGAGAGATTGTCAACATTTAATTTGCCCCAGAACAAAAATCTCAAGATGACAATCGCAAGCCTGCAAAGACCAAGGCGACTGAATGCCTCTAAGCTAGTTCACCGGTTGTTATAGAAATTAAAGTAGGTGTAACTTAAAATTAAGTTCTCTTCTAAAAGGACGTAAGAACAGGTCAGTTAAAGAATCTGTGTCTAAAAACTCAAAGGTTCTCAACCTTATTTAAGTCAGCATAAAAATTAACATCTAACTTAGTGTGACCAGGTTCTAACTTAAAACTCGGTAATACGCGCTACGTTAAAAAAACTACATTATTGACAATCGTCCCAAAATTACCGTCGCACTGTACAAATACAGGTAAAAAAACAAATTGTACTATTTTACAACCTGATTTTTTTTTCTAACACTAAAATATTAAAAAATACCGCCACCTAATCTGAACCCGCACAAAGAGGTAAACATTCCTTCTCACTTATCTTCGAGTTTACTTTAGCTATAGAAGACTATAGGGTAGACTATAGATTTCAGAAATAAAAAGTAGCTTTATTGGTAACATAATTTTAAAAGGGCTATTACCAAACCTAGCAAATATACGGGACAAAATTAAATGACAGCTAGTGATTGCCTATATCGATAAATTCAATTATTGATGCTATAGCTGCGAGTACATGGAATTTAAAATTTTAATGTAGGTACTATGTATTTGTGTTGACTTTTACTATTACCATTTAATTCTATTTCTGACGACCTCACTGTAACTATATATAATTTGATGCCATGTAATTTATACTGTGTTATATTGAGTAATAAAATCTGAATCTGAGTATTCTAATATACTAGTGATCGCCCCCAGCATTGCAAGTGTGTATTTTTATTTTGTTTTGCCCCTTCGACTTTCACAGAAATTGAAAAGTCTTTTAGTCACCTGGAATGGATTCATGAGTCGAGCCGAAAATTAACACCCGAAAATTTGAAGCAAATTCCGATCGTTTACTTTAACAATAGTAAATGTTACCCATTTACTATTGTTAAAGTGTAAAGTAAAGTGCTAAGTGTAAAGGACCAAAAAGTTCGGCGCGCAGACTCAATCAATTAAATTTGTATGAAACTTTTTCGTTGTGACACGAAAATTAGCCATACAATTGAAAACATTTCAAAAAAAAAAAAGCTTTATTGTTTTTTCGCGTTTATAATAGCTGGTTAAAAATTAGACTACCCGTATTTCTCGGTTTTTCTTTATTTAACTTAAATTCGTCGTTAATAATTTATCAAAGAAATAGTCAGTAAAAAGACCGTATATACAAAGTTAGGAATACTGATGTCGTGATCTTAGCATGATATAAAATAAAAAAAGTAACTTTAAACAGAAACAGAACTGACTGTCATGTCATGTCACTCACTTGTCAATCATTCGCTGCCGTTCGTTCACAAATTTGTTATTTTGCGTAATTTAATTAATTACATAATTTGTAGACGCCATTAAAATAAATAAACTAATTTGCGTTTACTGCTTTGCATCTGCTTTGAGTTTCATTCGTCAGACAGATAAAAAATGAACATGCCAGTTGTATATTTTTTTTCTTAAATAAATGTACTAAGGGCACTATAAGTGTATTCCTAACATTCACAATCCAACTTTTTTTACTGTTTTTCCTAAATACAAAAAAAATACTGCATAAAAAAATCCAAAGATATTTTTACTGTAATCAGCAGTGTAAAATCTAGAAACGGTATTTTATTTTACTACCTTAGCACAAAATGAATTGTTGTCAATTAAAAAGTTTTATAGCCACCTGGAATGGATTCATGAGTCGAGCCGAAAATGAACACCCGAAAATTTGAAACAAATTCCGATCGTTTACTTTAACAATAGTAAATGGGTAAGGACCAAAAAGTTGGCCAGGCTAACTCAATTAAATTTTGTATGAAACTTTTCCGTTGTGACACGAAAATTAGCCATACAATTGTAGGGTTACTTTTCGTAGCACAACGGAACTTTTTTCGACTACATTGTTTGCATGGTTAACTACGCTTAACTATGGTCCAACTTTTTGTACCTTACCAATATGGGAGTAATTCTGAAATGAAAAAACATTTTAAAATAAAGAATATCCAGAACTATGTTGCTATTTTGTTTTAATTTCATACTTTCAATAAAAAAAAAACTAACAAAACCTGTAGCGATCACTAGTATATGGGTAAAGCATCGATTCAAGTCACATTAAGTTTTAAGTAAAGTTACTATTATTTAAGTAAAGTTACCATTATTTAATTCTAACTTATTATTGTATAATCTTAGCTAATACAATCTAAAAAGTAAAGATTATAGCTAAGACTGTTTTAGATTTTAAGGCTTTTGGAAATAAACAGTTTAATTTTTTATTTTATTTTTATTATTGAGTTTATCAATATAGGCCATACTTAGCTGTCATTTAATTTCGCCCCGTACATTCCCAGGTCTGGCTATTACAATGATATATAATGTATGTCTACATTTGGTCTGTCCCAATTGTATTGGTGGAATCTAATATAGCGAATATTAGATTCCACCAATACAATTGACAGTTGCGAACTGGCAGTAACTTTCATCTGTTAAATTGGTTAAATCTCCCATCAGTCTACCATAAGTCTTGATTTAATACTAGATTCGTCATGCCTAACGAAATTAATCTGGCGTAAAATTACTCACTTCTCATGCTCTTAAAATGTTATTTTAGCCTCTGCACATCGGGACTAAAGCTCCTTATTAATCTCTAGGAATTAAAGCTATATTTATTTACTTTGGAAACCGCTAAACAACCAATGACGGTTTTTGTGAATGGAGGATTAGGGCCATTTTCAGTGATTGTGTATAGACCATTTTTAGGCTGTGGAAATAACCTCAAAATGACAACAGGTCAAAAAAAAAAGCAAAAATATTTAAATATACTAAGCATAATTTTATTTTATTAGGCATGGTCCAAATCGCCGAATTTTACCACATTTATTTTTTGTTAGCTTTTTCTGAATTGCGTGTTTGCCTATTTGAAAATTTTACAGGTAGATTTAGGTTGTTAGTTTTGCAACAGGCACGAAGGGCCAATGCGACCGGAAATAGGAGCTCCGCGAGAGCGAACATGCTACTATTTTATAAATGCCTGTGCATACAATTATGAATGGAAAAACAAGGAAAAGAAAGTATGAATGGGGGAAAATACGCTTCAGGAAATAAATGATCTGATAAGTCCACCATGGCAACGAGGTACAGCAAACAGATGATTGACTCATTCAAACCTTGGTCGTATTTCTGAAAGGCATGACGAATCTCTGCATTAAATAAACATACAATATGTTTTATCGTTCGGTTGACTATCGCTATCGCACTCACACTCGCATACAGATTTCACCTAATGTCAATGTCACGATAAATCCTTAATGTCATGTTTTATTTCAGTTTTTTTTTGTGGTATTTTGTATTATCTCGTAAGGCCCCCCATACTGAAAAAATGGGGTTTTTTGTAACTGGGACTTTGAATCTACAAACAAGGTAATAAAGTTCAATTGCGATTGTTAGAAAATTCCATTTTCAGTTTATCAACATAGGAAAATAAACCTTATTTTATTGCAACAGACTTCAAAGTAAATTGCCTTGATTATGTACATCCTATCGCACACTGGGCTAAAGCCCATTACGAGGTTATTAGCAGAGGGCGGAATTGCTCATGGCAAAAATCAAACGTCAATAGAGTTGGAACGTTGAATTTTATCGACTTTTTCAGCTATCGATAAGTTCATTCACCATTTACATTTCTGACTTTAACATTAACCTCTTTGATTAGATTAAAAGTAAATTGCATGGCAGTTAACTGTCATTTCTGCCACTAGTCTTTTTGCAACTAATTCGCGTTTGTAAAATGTGGTTAATCCAAAAAGAAAAACAATTAACAAATGGATAAAGAAGTATCCTTGTCTTACTTGCTTTAAATGTAAGGTTCCCTAAATGCAACTAAAAAAATAACGAGTAAAACACATTCACCTGAGTTTAAAGAGATAAAGAATGATCGATACTAGTTTTTATCTAGATTTGGTAATATTTCTCGTTTCTTGTAACATTCCATGGATAAAAATTGATAATCCACATTTCCGGTTATTTAAAAAAATATATATGACTATCATGTATTATTACAGAGAAGACGAGGAAAACGTCATTAGCACATACTTAGATTAAGATACTGTTTTATCGATAAAAATTAGTTCACAGGTGATTTGAATCCTTATGTTGGTATTATTGAAACTTAGGTAGTTTCAAACTTGCGCTAGGTAAACATAATTTCAGTTTATTCGATAGTCGATAAAATTCAACGTTCCAACTCTATTGACGTTTGATTTTTGCCATGAGCAATTCCGCCCTCTGGTTATTAGCATCATTACTAATCAGTGAAGTTTTTTTTAATCAAGTTTCTTAGTAATCACCAGAGATCGGACAAATGGATGTCATTGTTGGCAATAATATAGACATGACTCCTAAGATCAATTAATTATTTTTACCTGTAATTTAATTTGTATACTTCGTAAAATATTAAGCAATAAATGAAACACAGACTCATTGTATATATTTACTAAAGTTTTTTTTTTAATTTTCAGGGTAAATTTTGTTCCTTTTCCTTTTTATTTTATTTGTTATATGATATCTTTCGTGATACACATACCATAAGAATGAAAGAATCACAAAGTAAATTTAATGAATGTCAGCATATTAATGTCAATGTCATAACAATGATTGTATTTTTAAGAAGGAAATCAAAAGAGGTATGACATCTTTCTTTCATTATCCCATTGAAGTCAGCAATTATCACTAAGAAATCAATTAATTCATTAATTAATCTTTGGAGTCATGTCCACGTTATTGCGAGTAATGACACCCATTTGTCCGGTCTCTGGTAATCACATTAGTAAAACCGCGGACAGACGGACATGGCGAAACTGTCCCTTGTTGACTACGGAACCCTAAAAACCGGCCAAGCGCGAGTTGGAATGTACGGAACCCCCGCTACGGAATCCAAGTCGCACTTGACCCAATTTTCCACAAATAGCACTGCCCGATCAAAAGTGTAGTAACTTTTTTTTTTTTATGGCATAGGAAGGCAAACGAGCACACAGGCCACCTGATGGTAAGTGGAAACTGTGACCCATAGACATTCGCATTCACAAGACCGCAATCCTAAGACTGCTAACGCGTTGCCAACCCTGAGGACTAAGATGGAATACCTTTATGCTAGTCATTTCACCGGCTGTCTTGTCCCCAAACCGGAACACAACAATGCAAACACTGCTGCTCAAAATACAACTGTATTTTAAAATAAACTTCAACACAACATCTATGAGCTTGAAACAAAACAATGATTTTGAGTTGATAAACCAATAGCAATAGCCAACCAGACGTGATTCATAACAAGTACTGTTTATACATTTAACTTATAATATAACTAGAGTTGGGACTTTTGGTGGCAAATCGTGGTTTTAGAATCCATGGAGTCGCTATTTTCTATTTATTGTGATACATACCACTTTGATTTTGACCTTCAGTATTTTAATATTACAAAATTAATTTATTCTATATAATATAGAGGATATCTTTGCTGTGAAAGCGTTACAAAAAAGCAAATATTAGTAGGGATGGAAAAACCGAAATTAAAATTTTGAAATATGACCATACTGAAGGTCAAAATCAAAGTGTCATGTATTATAATAATTAGGAAACAGCGGCTCCATGGATTCTAAAACCACGAAATGCCACCAAAACCCTAACCCTAAACATAACCTACTCGCTATACTGCGTCATAACAGACATAGCGTTTATACCAGCAATACCAAACTCCTTTCCAACACGGAAATTGTAATCCTGATTCCCATGGATCGTCCTCACGTGTATTCTCAAGTAGCTCGGCCGGGTGAAGAACTTATAACAGATATGACATTGATACTTCTTCAAGCCAGTATGAGTCTCCAGGTGCCTCTTCAACTTCCCTTTGGTTATGAATCCTTTGCCGCACTGCTGGCATATATACGGCTTCTCCTTCGTATGCGTGTAACTATGCAGCTTTAGATAATAGTGGAGCTTGAAGCTCTTATGGCATACCTGGCACACGTGCTTCCTCTCCTCCTGCTTGGTCTCGTCCTCGATGGCGATGCGGGAGCCGTGGCTCTTGAGGTGCTCCTCGAGGTAGTAGAAGTGCTGGAACACCTCGCCGCAGATGTTGCAGACGCGGCTTCGCTCGTCGGCGGGGATGAGGTCGGCGAGCGCGGCGGGCGCGGCGCCCTGCTTGGGGATCTTGCGCGCGTTCTGCAGCACCATGGCCAGGATTTCGCCGCGGTTCTCTTCGAGGATTCTGTGGGGTGTTGAGAATAACATTATATAAGAGTTTTCACTAAAAACGTGTACCCCAATTAAGGTCTACTGTGTCTGTTTTGTCACAAAAATTAGACATACATTTATGGCCGCAATGTATGGAAAGTTTTCATCCACTAACCTCCTGTGGATCCTTGTACTAAAAATAGTACATAATACAGCCATTCAAATAAAGATCTAGTGCAAAGGAAGTAAAGTAGAATTTCTTTTGTTTGTACTGTACTTTAATAGCCATTATAGCATTGTTATTACGGTAATTTCAGATATCAGTCTTAGTGAACAATTGACATCTGATTTGTATTTTAAATCGCTCAAAATGTTGACGCTGTCGCTCACAATTGAAATAACGTACATTTAAATCATAAGTGATGACCAGGGATCGGAAATTCGGATCGATATTTACCTATTCTTTCGCACCGGCTTTGTTGTTCAGTTGTACGGAGGCGGACTCAATCATAGAATTCATTACTAAAATTTCTGGGATTTCAAAATAAATAAATTGCACCGGCATTATTTCATAATCAATTATTTATATTAGCTGTTTGAAGTTATTTTTCATGTATAGATTTACCAAATGTTATTTAATTTACCTGTAACTCATTAACCTTACGAATTTATAGGAGCAAAAATGAATGTTTTATCCTACATGTAAAGTAATTATTATATTAACATTTTGTAGAATCCCAGAATCTCGAAACTTATAATATTAAAATAATATTTTTAAGAAGCCGACGCCATGTTTGCCTATCTTTTTCTGGGATTTTGCCAACTTTAGGTAAATATCGATCCGAATTTCCGATCCCTGGTGATGACTAATGATGTGTTTTAAATATATGTCTATAAATTGCTAACAAAGATGGCTAATATTCATCGACTTGTTATTGGTTACGTATAACACTATATATCGTCGGTGAAACTGCAAAAAACCGCGTAAGTAACATTTTAAATAAGGAGCAAAATGCACCTTTTTAATAAGATCGTAAGGTTTAATTTGGCTGTAGCATAAATTTGTTGGTTACGCGGTTTTGCAGTTTCACCGACGATATATAACCTGGTGCAGTACTCACAGCCCCTCCTTCTGGTGCGTGGCCAGGTGCATCTGCACGTGGTACTTGGTGTTGAACATGTGCGCGCACACGGGGCACTCGTACCGCAGCACGAACTTGTCCGCGCGGTGGCTGACCAGGTGCCGCTGCAGCTTGCACGGCGCGTTGAACGTCTTCGAGCAGATGTCGCAGATGAACTTCTTGGTTGTTTTGTGGTTCTTCCGGTGGTACACCTGCGGAGATGGTTAATTTTTTATTAATTCTGAAATATTTTATTCAGTAAATTGGCCACATGCGGGCTCTTTTACACGTCGGTAATGTACAGTGAATCTACCAGCGCTTCGGATAAGACCATCATTGCGGAGAAGCGCCGCAAGAAACTCCAGCAGAAGGTCATTTTTTCAATCATAAACACATAATTATACTTAAAAGTAAGTTACATTAGTAATAATAAGGAAATAAAGTAATAAACAATAAATTCTTAAATCTAGAAAAAATGTAAGGTTAAAATAAAATAATGACTATAAGAACAACACGATGAGGTCTCTTACCTCGTGTGCAGTGGCACCTTCATTATTAATAAGTCTTATGTCTTCTCCTAACTTCTCAACGGGTCAATCGATTTTGATAAATAATACGTCATTATCTTATGATTCGTCTTGGGTGCATTTAAAAAATAAACAATTTGGTGGATTTTATGCCTTTTGAGGTTTTTAAGATGTTCCTTATTTTGAGATCCTTGGGTAAGGCCTATGTGCAGCAGTGGTCTTTCGGCTAATGTAAAGATGATGAAGGTTTTTAACATACAGAGTGCCTCTGACTTTGGGGCTTTAAATGCATGGATCGTTTTACTCCTGAAACTGAAGTTTTATTTTGGGTATTCCCTTGAAATATCGACAAACATTTCATCGAATGTGTCATTTCACCGAATGTGCGAGCGGTGTGGAGGGCATGCGATAAAAACGGTACGCATACGATGCGTCACTGTGATTCCGTACCGTCACCGTTTTTTAAGCTTTGGTGTGGGCGTACCTTCATTGTAATGAAATAGATGAATAAATTAAAAAAGCGAGGTACCATGGTCTCCCGGCGCTTGTACCCCTTCCCGCAGAGCGTGCACAGGAAGGGCTTGGGCCCGCCGTGCGCCGCCTCGTGCTCGCGCAGGCGCGCCGCGTCCGCCGCCTCGGCCAGGCAGAAGTGGCAGCGCAGCACCGCGCTCTCGCCCGAGTGGCTCTTCTTGTGCACCTGCCGGGGCCACCGATCATCACTTGGTCACCGTTACTTCAATCGGGAACAAATCGAGAGGCACGCGAGCAAACAACTAAACCAATAACTTATTTTATACGTTGTCAGTAAAGGGCAGATGGTGACGAAAGCATAACATGGATAAGACTTTTAATAATTATATTGTAGGAAGAGAAGACTAGAGAGATCTCTCGTCATGTCCTCTGATGTGGAAACTTACACAGAGGACAAAATCTCTGTTATTTAACATTTAGGCTAAGAATTACTAATAAAACTGTGGACCTATCATGTTGTCTGAATAAATAAATTATTATTATTTGTATGTTTTTACCAATCACGGGACTATGGGAGTCCCGGACCTTTGGAAGGCCCTTTAGACAAGTTTAATTTAGTAAAGTGATGGGACACCAACCGGCGATTGTCCCTGAGTTCAAACTATACAAGTACGGAAAACCACCGGGTAGTGTAGGACTATTTAAGATGGATTTATAAACTGGAAATTATAATAACAAAGTGAGAACAAAAAAAAAAGATTTATGGTCGACACCTCATAGTTTTCAAAACCTGCAAGAAATATAAAATGTGCAAACCTGTAACATTTCTAGATGCAGGAACCGTTTCTGACAGAACTCGCAAGAGTGCGGCCGTTTCTGGTAGTCACGCTTCTTTTTTTCTGTGTTACGCTTTTTCCTGACCTTCGTTTTTGGGTTTGTTGTGCTGGATGGAGCAGAAAAAATTAAGGTTAAGACCATGTCGATCTATGTCCAATAATTAATGGGCGGATGACGGATGCAATATGATGACGAAAGCACAAGATGGATATAGTACATAACTGCCTAGGCGCGGAAAGTCAGGAAATCCTGACGAGGTGGTTAAAATACGAATCAAGAAGTCACGAAATCCTCGGCGGAAACGAGGCATATACACTCGCGAGCAAAAGTATCGAATCACTTTGCATTTTTTCGTTTGCATCCGATATCTTTGTAATTTCCCATTTGAATCTGAAAATTATGGTATTAAATGAAAGCTTACAATGTAACGCTTTGGAAAATGTGCCAATTCAATAATATTTCAGATCCAAAGGCTGAATAAAACTCGAATACCGGAAGTAACTCGAAAATGGCCTTAAAATAAACAAGGGAAACTCGAAATAAAAGGCTTGTTTAAAATAAAATTCAATTTATTATTATTACGTTAGTAACGGGTATTACGACCCCTAGCCCTACCGACACAACGTAAACGATTTTTCATGGATTTTATTAACTTCCTGATGTAATTTTGAGGAATCGCTTCCCACTCCTCCAGCAAGGCAATCTTCAACTCGTCGACAGTGGCTGGAGCAGGATTCCGGGCCCGAACGTTCCTCTTCAGATGGTCCCACATGTGCTCAATGGGGTTAAGGTCCTGGCTCATCGCTGGCCAGACCTTGGTATCGATGCCCACCTCGCGGAGGTAGGCAGCGGTGACCCTTGCGGTATGACAAGGGGCATTGTCCTGCATTAGCATGAACCCCTCATCAAAAATACCGGCATAAGGGACGACGTGGTCTTCCAAAATCTCCGTTATGTACCTGGCAGCAGTTAATCCACCGCCACGACCACCGCCAGGAACAAAAACCAGCTCAGTCCGTGCATCGTACGAGATGCCGCCCCAGAACATGACTGAGCCACCTCCATAGGCGACTCTTTTAGAAATGCAGCACTGAGCGTAGCGTTCTTCTGGCCTCCTGTAGACTCTTTCTCTTCAGTCGCAGCCATTCAAACATATTCTGCACTTGTCCGAGAACAGAATCGGGGTCCATTGGTCCAGGGTCCAATACTTGTGAATCCTTGCAAATTCCTTTCGGGCTGTGCGGTGCCTTGCCAGCAACCTCGGCCCTGTCGCAGGCCTCCTGGGTGTCAGGTTCGCTGCCTTGAGTCTCCTTCTCACGGTCCAATCGCTGGCAACCACTCTTCGCACCTCCCGCAGACGCTGCTGGATGGTAACTCCAGTCTGGTGACGATTTCGAAGAGACGTCGACACAATGAAGCGGTCGTCTCTCTCCGATGTGCACCTTCTTCGGCCGCTTCTAGGTCTTGCCGTAAATGCTCCTGTTTCCTGGAACCTCTGGTACAGTTTACAAACTGTGGACTGGCTCAGATTCACTTCGGCAGCTACTGAGCGTTGACTACGCCCTTCTTGCAGGAGCTTGACGACTACGGCGACTTGAGCTTCGGTGGCTTCCATTTTTTAAGGGTATTCTTCACAGAATAAGATGCGGAGATGTGTGCAGGTTGACTTCTGGTAAGTGACCGATAAGAAATCCCCCACCACCCCCGTTTTATAGGGGTCAAGGGTAGTGCAACTCGTGGGCGTTAGAACCCGTAACAACACGGGAAACCGGGACATTGCCCATAATCTGAAAAACCCTGGGCCAATACTCATGTTTCATAGCTTTTTATAAAGCTAATATTATAACAAACATATTTACATTTAAATAATTTAGAAAAATAAACCGATTTACAAAGATATCGGATGCAAACGAAAAAATGCAAAGTGATTCGATACTTTTGCTCGCGAGTGTATAATGCTTTTCAACAATGCGAGGAAATGATACAAATACATGATTATAAGTATTAAGGCTTTCTTTATTGTTTGCCTAAAGATCCCTTAAAATAAAGTGTTTTGTACGGGAAATAAAAATAAACTCACCCATCACCTTCTCCGTCTTTTTTGTCTTCCTCTTTGACGTCAACTCCTTCTTCTTTCACTCCATCTTCTGGAAATAGGAAAAACAAAATAATATAATAGACTAGCTGATGCCCGCCACTCCGTCCGCGCAAAAAAAAAGTCTATATTACTCAGGGATAATATAGCGTCTATACTCCGTTGGTTTAGGTACTTAAAAAAATGTAAACAACCCAAACCACGTGGCATTGTTAAACAGCCAATCAAAACTGTTTCATCGCACTTTGCCGTATCAGTGTGCTGCTCCTATTGGCTGCCGAACTAGATCACGTGGTTGTTTTGTTTAACTTTTTCAAGTACCTAAACCAACGAAGTATAATGGTGAAATAGTTTTGAATTCGGTCCAGTATTTTTGGTTTTATTCGTTACAAACATACAAAAATACTTAATCTTTGCTATTTATAATATTATTGTAGTGTAGACTAGAGGAGCCCGCGAGTTCGTACATGTGGAACTATACTCCGTTAGTATAGGTACTTAAAAAAATGAAAACAAAACCACGTGATATAGTTCGTTAGCTAATAGAAGCAGAACACTTATACGTCAGTTTTCTAGGGTCCCGTAGTCAAACTAGGAACCCTTAGAGTTTAGCCATGTCCGTCCGTCTGCAGCCTAGCTCAGAGACTCTTAGTACTAGAAAGCTAAGCTAAGTAACTTGGCATGAATATACATATTAGTCACACCAAAGACGTGGTAAAATAAAATCTTGACAAATATTTTTTTTTGTGTACCTCCCCTACCCGTAACGTGGGAATGTATTTTTTTTCCACGTCCACCCCATAGAGTGAGGAGTCGTTGGATAAGTCTTTCAAAAATATTGCGGGTTTGTGAAAACTTTTTTTCGATTACGGTATCCCTTTATGAAATATTAAGCTTCAAAGCACTAATTTTTGTTTTGAGGAACAGGACCCACCCTCGGGAGCACTAAGGTCGGTGGCGTCGCCACTCACCAACAGCTCGCTACTAGCTACCCTGCGGCCTTATTATTATAGCAATTTTTAGTAATTTAATATGCTGTTGCTGTAAATATTTAAAAATATATAGTCATGTCAGCCGAAAGACGTTACGTCCACTGCTGGACATAGGCCTCCCCCAAGGCTCTCCACTCAGACTGGTCTTGTGTTTTTCGCATCCACCGCGAAAATGGGTCAATCAACTTTTCTTTGTAGCTCGTTGCCATGGCGACGTCTCCTGGGTCACTCTTTAAAACTATGATTTCAAAGGATATAAGTCCACTAAAAAACTGTTTTATTGGCAATTACACACCCATTATTTTGTGGCCTTTCTCCTGAGTGTGCTGGAAGTATATATTATAACATTTTTTCTAAGAAACTCTATCACTGTTGTCTCCTGGCTTACGGGACAGAATAACAACAACAAAAAGTTGATCCACCCAAATAGTATTTTCAAAAAACTCGGTTGTATGTTAACTTTTCAAAAATTCCGGTTCACTTTTCCAAAACGTCACTTTTCACAGGACAAAACCGGTTTTTAGCTGAATCACGCCACTTACTGTCCCAGCCGTCGCTGTGCGTCAGCACGTGCCGGTGCATCTTGCTGGAGGTGATGAAGCCGCGGCCGCAGGTGAAGCACTTGTACGGCTTCTCGCCGGTGTGCGTGCGCATGTGGATGCGCAGGTACGACGCGGAGCTGATCGACTTGTCGCAGACCTTGCAGGTGAGCGGGCCGGCCGGGCGCCGGCGCGCCGGGGACGCGGGGCACGGCTCCAGCTTGGGGGACTCCGCCCAGGTGTTGGAGGGGAAGTAGTCTTCGTCGGACATGCTGAAATTAATAGGACAAGTGTTGAATAATTTTATTTTTGATTTAGAGCTCTAAATACAATTAAAAATATAAAAATATATGCGTTAAATAATGTGGGAGTCGGGATCACCTTCAATTCCGAAATGTATTATTTTTATATTGTATCTCTTTTTTACCTTGTAAGGATCGCGGGAACGCGGTGGATGCGAAAAGCACGAGACCGGTCTGAGTGGAGAGCCTTGGGGGAGGCCTATGTCCAGCAGTGGACGTCTTTCGGCTGACATGATGGTCTCTTTGTTGTATGCGTTGAATAAATACGAGTATTTTCTATTCTATTATATTAAGGTATCTGCCTTTTGGAAAAAATATGTTTGGCAAATTGTATCGATTCCCGACCGTTTCATTTTCCAACCCGTTTTTTTCTGTTACATCAATTTTTTTAGGATTTTTATAAAAACTAACCTAATCTAACCTATAGGTTCTACACGATGGTACTGAAATAAATCCTGATTATTACAGTTACTGAAAAAAAGCCGGTTGCCAAAAATGGCAAATGAAACGGTTGGAAAACAACACAATTTGCCAAACAAAAAAATTGGATAAAGAGAGAACACCATTCTGTTCCATTCTGTGCACGGTTTTTTTCGCTCTTCTGTAAAGTTGGTCAACATGACAGACCGTTTTTGTTAGAAAAGCTGGAGGATGTGTGATGTGTATTCCTCAGGCTACCTCTCGTCCTTGACGTCCTGGGCGTCGTGGTCGGAGTCGGGGCCGGGCGCGGGGTCGTGCTCCACCTCGATCTTCACCTGGACTTCCGCTTCCACCCCCACCGGAACCTGGCAACATTAACGATGTATTAACGGTAATTTGATCTGTGAGACCCTTCGTTTTACAAAAAGCACCGACTTTATAACGGCTAACGTGCTATAAAAACTGCTCCGATCCCCTTCGGAGCAAAATGCACAAAACGCAAAATGTACACTACACGCAAAAAGTAACCAATGGCAAAATGCACAATACGCAAAATGTACACAACGCATAATGTGAAATACGCAGAACGTACAAAACGCAAAACGTACATACGCAAAATTAACATTACGCAAAATATCACCAAACTTGAAGTCGTCCATATCTAACTGGATCAACACCAGCGCGCTGAGGGTCACGGTAGTGTACTCTGAGTGATATGTGTACTCCCGCACCCGGACTAAAACCTCAAATTTTCCGATGATACATACGTACTCTTTTCAGGGGTCAATGATATATTGCAAAACGTTCGAAATATCAGGAAGTTTAATCCGTTTAAATTACTTTATGAAAATCAGTATAATAACGAAAGTGGGGCTTATGTTTCTGACGGAATTTTGCCTTTTGACCGAAATATGTTCGGCAAAATGTATAATCTCCTTCGTTTCATTTGCCAACCCAATTTTATACGGAAAATGTGTAATAAGTAAATGTATGAACATTTTGCGTTTTGTACGTTCTGCGTATTTCACATTATGCGTTGTGTACATTTTGCGTATTGTGCATTTTGCCATTGGTTACTTTTTGCGTGTAGTGTACATTTTGCGTTTTGTGCATTTTGCTCCGAAGGGCTCCGATCGCCTTGTAACCCGGTTCGTTAGACGTAAAAAAATCGCTGATTCTAACGATATACACAAGTCTTTATGCCCCATAAGTCAATTTACCTTTCCAGCGTCGATATATAATATATAAGCTGATAAACACATTACCCTCCCCCTTCGTCAGGTAAAAATAGTGTCATAATCATAATTTATTTTATTTACTTTTTATGGCATAGGAAGGCAAACGAGCACACAGGCCACCTGATGGTAAGTGGAAACTGTGTCCCATAGACATTCGCATTCACACGACCGCAAATGCATTGCCAACCCTGAGGACTAAGATGGAATGCCTCTATGCTAGTCATTTCACCGGCTGTCTTATCTCCAAAACCGGAACACAACAATGCGAACACTGCTGCTTGGCAGTAGGTTAATGGATAAGATGGTGGTAGCGATCCGGACGGACCCTGCAGTCCTACCACCCGCAAAATGTAACTGTTTATATCAAATAAAAAATAAATAAAGAAATCAAAACGTGGTTACAGACAAAATGACGTCATTCAGACCACTATTTTAAAGCGGGCGTACCAAACACCGATAGTATTTTTAACAAAAACTAAACATCCAACATTACAAAAAAAATATGCTTTTGGGACAAGCCTTTTTGATCATTATTTCTTTGAGTGAATATTAAAAAAGAGCCTGTTGCCAATTTAACACAAAGTGACATATCGTCGGTGAGACTGCAAAACCGCGTAAGTAACATTTTAAATAAGAAGCAAAATGCACCTTTTTAATAAGGTGGTAAGGTTTATTTTGCGCTATCATAAATTTGTTAGTTACGTGTTTTTGCAGTATCACCGACGATATACTCCGTTTGTTTAGGTACTTACGAGGGGAGGTCCAAAAGTTCGCGGAATGGAGGGGATGGGGGTGGGGATGACTATATTTTTTAGTATAGTACTAATGGCCAACTCATTAAGAGTATATATACCAACTTTCAGCCTGAAGAGCTCATTACTTTACAAAATATCGTCGAGCAAGCAAGTCAATCTGGAAAAATCCTGGAAGTATGGAGCAAATTGAGTATCGAGCCATCATCAAGTTCCTGACTAAGCAAGGAAAAACTCCTCAGACCATCATGAGTGAGATGTCAGTAGTTTACTGTGATCATTGCCCTGGAAAAACAATGATTTACAAATGGCACGGTCTTTTTAAAATTGGCAGAGAGTCCATTGAAGACGACCCTCGCCCAGGACGGCCTGTCGAGGTCACCACATCAGATACCGACGGAAAAGTTGAAAAATTAGTATTAGAAGATGCTCGCCTGAAGAAGAAACAGATTTCTGCATTAGTTGGAGTATCTGAAACCACTATTTTGCGGATTCTACATGAACACCTCGGCATGATTAAAGTGAGTGCAAGATGGGTGCCGAGAACGCTTACGCCGCATCAGCGACAGCAGCGAATCGACGCGTGTAGCAGTTTTTTAGAACGGTGTGGAGAAGAAAGTACGTCGATTTTGAAGCGGATTGTTACTGGAGATGAAACTTGGGTTCATCATTTTGAACCTGACTCTAAACAGGAGTCGATGCAATGGCACAAGAAGGGTACCCCCCCACCTAAGAAATTTAAGGTGTCAGAATCGGCCGGAAAGTTGATGGCTACGATTTTCTGGGACTGCCAAGGAATTTTGATGATCGATTACAAAAGCAAAGATGTCACAATTACTGGAGAGTACTACTCTAGGCTACTGGAGCAGTTGCGGGAAGCTATCAAAGAAAAAAGGCGAGGAAAGCTGGCTAAGGGTGTGCTGTTACTTCAGGATAATGCTCCAGTTCACAAGAGTCGTATTGCGATGGCTGCCCTGAACAAATGTGGCTTCGAAGAATTGGTTCATCCCCCCTACAGCCCGAACCTGGCCCTCAGTGATTATTATTTATTCCCAAATTTGAAGAAAGAGTTGCGGGGAAGAAAATTTCACACCGATGATGAAGTAAAGGACGCAATTTTGGCTCATTTTGACAGCAAAGAAGAAAATTATTTTTATGTGGGTTTAGAAAAATTAATATCACGATCTAACAAATGTATTAACCTTAAGGGAGATTATATTGAAAAGGAAAAATAGTAACGTCTTTTTATTTAATTATTTAGCCCTCCATTCCGCGAACTTTTGGACCTCCCCTCGTATAAAAGTGTAGACAATCCAAACCACGTGGCTTAACAATGCGAACACTGCTGCTTGGCGGTAGGATAATGGGTAAGATGGTGGCACCAACCCGGACGGACCCTGCACAAGGCCCTCCCACAAGTAAACCTAATAAACTTGATTTGATAAACTTGTGAATCACTCAATGATTTGGGAAATATTTTAAGATTAAGTTTAACTTGCTAATTAATTGTATAACATTCGCTATTCCATGTTCCTTGATGTTGTTATTTTGTGCTCAGGCACAGATAATAGGATATGCGCTCAGGCAGGCAACCACAGATTGTAAACGTGCATGGCAGTTGGCACAGAAGTGTAGCTAAGCTAATAAGCTAGTTCCTCTGGTTGCCACCAGAGCGCTGCCTGATCTAATGAATGACCATTGTTTTTTGTTTTTATTTTGCTTTCGTTTCGTTTTATTTGTATTAATTTAATATTTATAATGTATGTATCACCTTCCGTGTTTTCACCGAGCGGCCCCAACGGAAGACCAGCTGAATTGGGACCATTTCGCAACATTAGCACATTTCTATCCTCTTGTCTCATTTTCTTAATTTTTATTGCTACTTTTTGTTGTTGTTGTGTGTTATTGTTGTGAATAAATGTTTTACTTACTTACTTACTTATTAATAACAATAATACCTTAACGTCCTCCATCACGATGTCCAAATGGTTCAGAGCGTACGTGTCCACCGGTTTCTGGTCTTCCATGAAGTCCTTCTTGTCCTCGAGGCAGTGCGTCTGGTCGACCTCCGGCCAGTCGGCCCACAGATCCTCCGTTTTCGGCTTGGTCTCTTTCTCCGCTTTCTCCCGGAGCTGTTCTTCTAGTTCTTTGAGATATGGCAAGATGGCGTTGTAATCTGTGGGTGAAAAAAAAAAGATAAAAGATGTTTATTCAGTGAGCACGGGCACTTTTACACGTCAAAAATCTACCAGCACTTCGCAAGAGACGACTGCTGAGAAGAAACGCCGCAAGAAACTCAACAGTCAGTCGTTTTTTAAATATTGCTTATGATATTATACAATAAAATAATAAACTTAACCAAGCATTATACTGGGTGTCCCAGAAACCGACGTCAACCCGCCTAGGGCTGATAGAGCAGCTCATAAGCTATCGATTTAACCCCCACGTAGTTACTTTCTCGATACTAAGACAAGACAATTGGCGACATAGTCCCAAACTAAGCTCTAGGCTTGAGGTACTATAAAATGATAAAAATAGTTATGAAGAGATATAAATACTTAAATACATAGAAAACATGTAAGAATCGGAAACAAATTTGACGCGCTGGCCCTGGTAGTGACCCTGCCTACGAAGCTAGCGGTCTTGGGTTCAAATCCCGGTAAGGGCAGATATTTATGTGATGAGCGCGAATATTTGATCCTGAGTCATGGATGTTTTCTAGGTATTTATATCGTTGTCTAGTACACATAGTACAAGCCAAGAGCTTAGTTTGCGACTAGGTCAATTGGTGTGACATAGTCCCCTGATTTATTAAAAAAAAAACTCGCGCTCATCATAAATATTTGCCCAATCCGAGAATAGAACTTGGGTCCGCTGCTGGCTGCATAGTCAATCTTTATTTCCTAAATTGTATACCTATTACAGACTGTAATAAAATAAAAAAAACGCTTACCGTAAGGCTCCCCCTCCAGTTTATCTTCGGCGTGTTTTTTATCGAAATGCCTAGTTAAATACTCGAACCTGGAAAAATGAACTTTATTAACCACTGACCGGGCGACATGACAGGACAAAAAAAACCCGTCTCCAAAAAGGCAAAAAACCACTAATTAGTGATCCTCATTATTCTGTTGTCCCACATCCCAATTATAATATAATAATAATAATAATAATGCTTTATTCAGTAACTAAAAACTAGGTTACAATAATGGTAGATGCCTCTTTTTAAGTAAAAAATGTACTTGTGTTAAGAGAACATCGCTCTTCCAAGTGCAGTTGGCTCAAAACATGACAAATAGTAGGTACTATTTTATACTATATTGTACAATTATTTAGAATTTATTAGTTTTTTTTTTTTTTTTTTTAGATAATATTACTTTAAATTAATAAGAAACTATTGAATAATAAGATTGAAAAGGGCATGCTTCGATGGTTCGGTCATTTGGAAAGGATGGATGAAAGAAGATTGACGAAAGAGATATACAGATCGAAAGTGAGTGGAAGGGTCGGAAGGGGCCGCCCTAGGCGTACTTTTTCGAATCAAACCGGAGAAATACTGGAAAAGGGCCGAATCTTAAGTACCCGAAACCGACGTGCGTGCATGACTCGATGTATGAATGTTGAAGAAGCGAAAGAAATTTGTCAAGATCATAGCAGGTGGAAAGAAGTGGTCTCTGCCTACCCCTCTGGGAAACAGGCGTGATTTAATGTATGTATGTATTGAATAAGCTCTAGGGAAATCATAATCATATATTTAAACCCAAATATGCTCAGTCATAGTCGCTCAACTATCGTAATCGAGATATCTTATCGCCACCCTATAAATAGGTACCATTGAGGAGTTCCGGTGGCCATCTGTGGTCTTCATCATCAGTTCCACTTCACCAAATAGTGCTTCCCAAGAGCAAATGCACGAGTTACTATGAAAAATACCCATGCCGGTAATACAAACTCGCCATATTTTTGAAAGACCTATCCAACGACACCCCTCACTATGGGGTAGACGAGAGAAAAAAATACATCCCTCAGTACGCGTAGGGGGGGTACACTCTTGGAAATTAATTCGTAGACCATTTTGAACACCAGTATGTCAAAGTGACACTGTAAATAAAATCATAAGAAGTCTCTTACGTTGTGATTGATTACGTCTCTCTGACAGTTCAAAATGGTCTACGAATTAATTTCCAAGACTGTACATTAAAAAAAAAATGTTTCCAGGTTTTATTTTACGATTTTGTTGGCGTGACTAATATGTATATTCATGCCAAATTACAGCTTTCTATTACTAAGAGTGTCTGAGGCTTAGACGGACAGACGGACGAACATGGCGAAACTATAAGGGGTCCTAGTTGGACTACGGAACCCTAAAAATGGAGTCGGGTTTTTAAGCTTGCTTTTCATTTAGTTATTTCAAATTGGTCCAGGGGTCTTTGAGTAATAGGCGAACATACGTATAATAAATAATACCTAAAGTGTAATTCTATGGAACTTGCTAACAATGTAAACAAACCGCCATATTGAAATTGTCTCTGAATGATGAATTTACTAGTGATGGGCAATACTCCTTTACTTATGTCAAACCATATCGAATAATAAAATACCGAAAGTAAAAAACAAGTAGTTACTTATTTATAATTTGTTTAATCACGATCTGAAGACAAATCGGTACTTGAAGATGATATATCACCAGTATTTATTACAAAAGGTGCCGTTATATCATCTGTGAGTGTGATCAGCGTGAGTGTAGAGGTCTTAATATATCGCCAACTTTAGCCACAACACTACCCATCATAGACAATTGTAGAATTTAAAAGAAACAAAAACGTCATTCCATCAGGTCCTAATAACCTAACTTATGAAACCATTTAAACTTTTAATGAAATATCCAAGATAGAGTTATATATTTGAAGATTTTGTATTTTACAGTAACAACCGTTTCAATAGTTTATTGTTTCAATGGTGTTTGATGAGGTGGTGTGAAAATTCAAGGAGAAACAGTGACAAAACAAAGTTAAGTATTTTGTTTACATAGTTAGCAAGTTCCATAGAAATACACTATACTTTGCGGCAGAACCCTCGGTGCGTGAGTCAGACTCGCAACGGTTTTTCACTTATAGACCGAGAAATGGGTGATGGATGACCCAAAGAGTTGTACCATAGTTAAGCGCAGTTAACCTTACAAACAATGAAGTCGAAAAAAGTTCTGCTGTGCGACGACAAGTATCCCTACAATGGTGGTTTCCGCGCATCAGTTTTTTCACTAGACGGCGCCTCTGGGAAGTAAGGTCTTTTTGAGAGTTGATAATATGTAAATAATATAAATTGAAATAATTTTGTACCTAAATATTTGAAATGTGTATATATCAAGTGAAAAAGTAATTTGTCACTAGTTTGGTCTTCTTCTAGGCATATATTTTAACATCAACTGTCAAAAAGACCTCATTTCACAGGCGCCATCTTGCGAAAACACTGATGCGTGGAAACCCTCATTGAATGGCTAATTTTCGTGTCACATCCGAATAGTTTCATAGAAATTGAGTGAGTTACCGTGGCCAACTTTTTGGACCTTACCCAAGCAGAGTGCCAAACTTAAGACATACCTAGTAAATATCTTATAGCATATCCGACACTGGTACTTGATGGCGAGGTGGATTCGCTTGTTGTGCCTCCCTAGTTTGCTCGCCGTGATAAACGACTGGCCACACTCACTGCATGTGTAAGGTTTCTCATCTGAAATTTAAAAAAAATATTGGACTTCGTTACTGTTTTAAAAGGTTTAAATCACGCTACATCATTATTGACCGAGAAAATAAATAAACAAATTTCTGCTAATGGCTAAAGAGCTTAAACGGCACATGGTGTTTTCTACGTCACAGCTAGTGTAAGAGAATACTTTAATATTTATTTTATGTATCCTTTGTTTCGGGCGGGGGTGGGTCCAAATCAACGTTAGTTTGCGACCGGTCGCCAGATGATATGGGTCCGTCCCTATGTCAATCTACTTGTCCGGTAGTTGGTTTGGCTAACGGCCGAGGGTGGAGCTCACAGTTGCTATGATACCCCAGGCAAGACTGGTTGTGTTCCTTCCCGAGGTTGCTGCCTGTCAACTACTCGGTTATCCCTCGGATTAAACGAGTAGAACAGAAACAACAGTCGCACTCCTGACCGTCCTGTTTTCACCCCTCCACGCCTCCTTCATTTCCTATCCAATCAGCTGCAAGCGATGTTGTGGCATGTCGCAGCGGGCCTTCTATCCAATAGGAAAGGATGGGGGGCGGTAAAATGCCACCCGCGTGTTTGTGCCGTGCGCGGGGACCCGTACGGGTGGAGAACGATATCCTGGTAGGCTGAGTTTGAAGAGGGTCGGAGTAGTTACCCTCGGATAACAACACGCCACTTTGGCTCGGGATTCATCTCACACGGGAGGTTCTGGCCCAGCCAGTCAGAATCAATCGGCTGTCGCGTCTACAGAACTCTGGCCGCGGGCGAGCGTTCTGGGGTGATGAGGTCAGTAGCCGGCGGAGTACGGCCCCGAGTCGCTGTAGTGGTGACGGAGGGCTTGACATCGTGCGGGCTCACTTGACAGCTCACCCCGGAGCGCTATATCGGACTCGTATCCCTGATGGGTCAAACCATCCCCAGTAGGAGGGCTCCAAGGAGGGTGGGGAGCGAGTCGGACGAACATTTAGAAGGACAAGTATGGAAGCCAAAACCAACAAAAAAGATGAAAGAAAGGGAGTGGAAGAGGCAGAAGTGGGAGGGAAGCCGAGCACCAACAAGATGGTGCAAGGGGGACCCCTGCAGATGCCAGAGTGTAAGGGAGCGGAAGGGGCAGAAGCAGGAGGGATGCCAAGCACCGACAAGAAGGTGCAAGGGGGACCCCTGCAGATGCCGTGGAGCGAGCTGGTGAATCTGTCCTTGGACGACGAGGAGCGTTTGCTGAACCCACCATCAACTTCGGAGGAGGGAACCGCCACGGCGGCAACCCCGACAGAGGGAGGCGAGTTCAGTAGACCACCGACCAAGGCAGAGAAAAAGAAGGCCAGACAGGCTAGGAGGAACCAGCATAGGTTAGCGATGGCGGCGGGAGAAAACCCTTGCCACATTCAGGCGAAGGGGAGGCCCCCGCCGCCGGGGAGGGCGCCGAAGTTGAAACGGCAGACAACTGACCCGGACGAAGGACCCTCGACACGACCTCCAGCGAAGAGACCAAACCGCGGTGACTCGCTCGCGAGCACCCGTGCGACCGCAAGGGAAACACGGGAGCTCGCAGTGGCGATCTGCCGCGTGGACGGTGTACCGCTGGATGAGTCGCTAGGGGCCGAAGTCCGGAGAATTGTCAGCCGTTTCATTACGGAGGCGATTAAGGAGCAGGGAGTTCGAGGGAGGCAACTTCAGTTCGCCATGTCGGGATTGGTGTCAGAGGGATTTTTCCTTGTGACACCATCCACGGCAGAGGCGAGGGAGTGGCTTCTTGAGAAGGACCTGGGGGAGCCTCAGGGGCATAGGCTGCAGGCCCGGATGTTGAGCAACACCTGGGTCAATGTATGGATCCCAGGCCCGCCGGAGGAGCTCCTGGAGGATCCGCTCCTCTACCTGAGAGCCCAAAACTGGGACAGGGAGGGGGAGCTGAAACTCCAAGAGTGGACGCAGGTGGGGCGGGAGAACCTGGTCACGGGTATCCGGGTGTGTTACTCGGTGCCCAAGAGCGTAGAGGATGCGTGGGGTGCGGAGGCCAGCCAATGGCTGTTTTTCCAAGCCACACGCATCAGGGCGCGATTGGTCAGGGCTCAGCCACGGAGGAAAGATGTGGAGGCAGAGACCCCGGGTGGGAGGGGGAGCTGTAGCTGCAAGTGCAGTTGTGGCGACCCAGCGCTGCAACCCGGAAACCAGGCAGAGGCAGCCCCGATCGATGACCATCCACCACGGATGGAAACAGAGGGGGGCTCCTCAGCCTAGGGAAACGGGGGGCAGCTACACTACACATAAACACAACCAGCAATGGACAACACAGACAAACAACCAGCACTACACAACAACACACACAACACAAACTACAAAAAAATAAGAATATGTCAAGTAAACCTTCAGCATTGTAAGGACGCAATGTCGGAACTATGTCAATACATAGTAAGGGAAAAGATTGATATAGTCCTGATGCAAGAACCGTATGTATGGAAAAACCAGGTCACAGGCCTGGGAAGCCTGGGGGGTGACCTACACTTCGAAAGAAATGGTGAGTTACCACCTAGGGCATGCATTTATGTTAGTAGAGACTTAAGAAATATGGGATGCCTTGTGACCATATGTTTCAGAGACCTAGTCGTGGTAGAAATCAACCTCGTGACAAGGAGTGGAGAGAGAATCAAAGCAGCGATGGCAACATGCTACATCCCAGGTGAAAGCAACGCGCCAACTAGAGAATTGGAGGAAACGATTATCACTACATAGTATAAAACAAAGTCGCTTGCGCTGTCTGTCCCTATGTATGCTTAAATCTTTAAAACTACGCAACGGATTTTGATGCGGTTTTTTTTAATAGATAGAGTGATTCTTAAGGTTTATATGTATAATACATTCCACGCGGGCGAAGCCGTGGGCGGGTTGCTAGTAAGATATAAAGGTAAGAAAACACCCATTCTTGTAGGCTGCGATGCAAACTCACATCATGAGGTGTGGGGGAGCACCGACACCAACAAGAAGGGGGAAGCACTACTAGAATTTATTGTAAGTAATGACCTGGACATACATAACACAGGGACAACCCCAACCTTTGTAACCAGAGCTAGAGAGGAGGTATTGGATATAACAATTACCTCAGGGGGGATAGGCAAACATGTAAGAGACTGGAGGGTGGACTGGGAGGACAGTATGTCGGACCACAGAAGACTACTGTACGGCCTGGACTACTACACGGAAAGAACGAAAATAAGAAACCCTAGAAAAACGGATTGGGAGCAATATAACGACATACTGAGTAAATGGACACCGAGCCATAGAAGACCAGAAACGAGTGAGGAACTGGACAGAGCTGCAGAAGATCTGAACAAGGCCATATCAAAAGCCTACCTATCGGCGTGTCCGGAAAAAACGAGCAACGGAGACAAAGGACAGCCGTGGTGGAATAAAGAGATACAGAAACTGAGGAAGAGATCTCGTAAAGCGCTAAGATCAGCTCTGAAAAGGAACAATGATCAGTGCTGGCACGAGTACAGAAGCATTAGGAACAAATATACTAATACTAGAGAAAAACTGAGAGCACAGGGATGGAAAACATTCACGGGAGAGATACAACGCTACACAGAGGCAGCGAGATTAGTAAGGGTACTGTCGAACGAGAGAACCTGCCAACTGGGTAGCCTGATAGTAGGATCGACCGAACTGACGGACCCCAAAGAAGTACTGCAGCACATGGTAAAAATACACTTTCCCGATTGCAGGGAGGACAACTTACATGAGGCTACAGTAGAAAATAATAACGAGATAAGGGAAGCAGGGGAAACGATGAACCTCAAGATAAGTGATGAAGTGGGGGAATGGGCTATAAACTCCTTCGCCCCCTACAAAGCGGCAGGACCAGATGGAGTGATACCCGCACTACTACAAAAGGGGTGGAAATACATCTGGAACCATCTGAAAGAAATTTATGAAAGAAGTCTGGTGCTAGGCCACATCCCGAAAATCTGGAGCGAGGTAAAGGTAATATTTTTACCTAAACCAGGCAAGAAAAACTACAAGGACGCTAAATCCTTCAGAAGCATAAGCCTCTCATCATTTGTTTTGAAGGCATTGGAGAAGATCATAGATACACAGATAAGGACAAGCATGCAAGGTGGTAGACTACCCTTACACGGGCATCAACACGCCTACATGGAAGGTAAATCAACAGAGACAGCTCTGCACAACCTGACTACAAGGATAGAAAGAGCATTAGAAGACAAGGAGTTGGCACTGGGATGCTTCTTCGACGTAGAGGGAGCATTCGACAGAGCTACTTTTGGTGCAATAAAGAAATGTATACGGAGGGATGACATAGACCCCGCAGCTAGGAGATGGATAATGGCCATGTTAGAAGAGAGAGCGATCACAGCACAACTGGGGGGAGACTCAATAAGGATAAAGACGAGCCGTGGATTCCCACAAGGAGGCGGTCTGTCACCACTCCTATGGTGTCTCCTACTAGACTCGCTCATAAGAGAAACTAACACAAGAGGTATACACATGCAAGCGTATTCGGATGACGGGGTACTCTTAGTGAGGGGAAAAGTCCTCAGTGTAATGAGAGAAGTCATGACAAGAGGGATAAAACAGGTACTAAATTGGTGTCAGAACAGGGGACTAGACCTGAACCCGACCAAGACGAAAATAGTACTCTTCACCAACAAAAGAAAGCTGCCCGTCCTAACACCAATAAAAATAAAAGGTGAAGAGATAGAAACACTCAAGGAAATAAAATACCTTGGAGTAGTACTAGACAGCAAGCTGCTATACAAGACACATGTAAAGGAGCAATGCAGAAGAGCCACTATAGCCCTGTGGCAATGCAGGAAAGCCATAGGAAGGAGATGGGGACTAAGACCAAGGATAACGCAATGGATATACAGAGCGGTGGTCCTACCCAGACTCCTATATGGAGCCATCGTGTGGTGGCACAGAGCAAAGATAAAAGATATAGACAAAGAATTAACAAAGGTTCAAAGACTAGCATGTCTGATGACAACCGGGGCAATGAGAACAGCACCTACACAAGCCCTGGAGATCATGCTAGGATTGAACCCGGTACACATAGAGGTGGAGAAGAGAGCCACAGAACAGTGGTATAGAATAAAAGCGAGCAGGGAGTGGATCGGGTCCGAGATGGACAAGAGACACGCAAGCATACAGAAAGAGTCAATGTCAAACATGGATATGCTCATGGTAAACAATGACCTAATCAAGAAAAGGAAGAGGTTCGACAAGAAATACAGAATCCACATAGGAGAGAGAGACAGCTGGGAGAGAGAAATACCAGAACCCAAAGTCACATGCTTCACAGACGGTTCATGGAAATCCTCAACCAAAAGAGCGGGAGCGGGCATATATAGCCAAGAATCAGATGAGCACACGACGATACCACTAGGGGGCTCCACCAGTGTGTTTCAGGCAGAAGTCTTTGCCATCATGAAGTGTGCCCTGAGCCTCAAGGAAAAAAGCAATGTAACGGGTAGTCACGTTATAATATACTCAGATAGCCAAGCGGCACTCAAAGCACTAGGCAATCCGGTGATCAAATCATCTCTAGTACAAGAGTGTAGGAATGAACTGAACACTCTAGGCACCACATCCCATGTAACACTGGCGTGGGTGCCAGGACACAGTGGAGCAGTGGGAAACGAGAAGGCAGACGAACTAGCCAGAGCAGGTGCGGACCAACAGTACCTAGGCCCGGAACCGGTATTACCGATATCGGAGATGGTAACCAAAGGAGTTATCGCCAGAAGAATGGAAAAGAAAACAAATGAGGCATGGGGGATGACGCACGGGTGCAGACAATCCAAACTCATGATAGGAAGGGTTAATAAAAACAGAACAAGGTACCTTCTAAACCTGGGTAAGTACAACCTAAGCATACTAACAGGAATTCTGACTGGACACTGTCCGCTCAACAGACATCTGACGGTAATAGGTATTAAACAGAACCCTCAATGCCCACACTGTGGCAAAGAGGAAACTAGTCAACACGTCCTAGCCGAGTGTGTCATGTACTCGTCACTGAGATACCACACATTCGGAGAGGACGTTTTGTCCACAGAAGATCTCAAAAGCATCAACCTACGGGACGCACTGTTGTTCTGTAGGAAGACAGGAAGATGGGATCGATGCTGGATGGGAGCGCCGCCGGGCCAGTAACCTGAGGCACGACTGAGGGGAATAGGGCAGAATGAACGGCTGACCGAATCGACTGCCCGCCTGCTTCGGCTGGGCGTCCCCACTTATCATCATCATCATCATCATCATCATCATCATCATCATCATCATCATCATCCTTTGTTTCAATGTTTTATTTTTTATGGCATAGAGTAGGAAAACGAGCACACAGGCCACCTGATGGTAAGTGGAAACTGTGACCCATAGACATTTGCATTCACAAGACTGCAATTGCACTGCCAACCCTGAGGACTAAGATGGAATGCCTCTATGCTAGTCATTTCACCGGCTGTCTTATCCCCAAACCGGAATACAACAATGCAAACACTGCTGCTTGGCGGTAGGTTAATGGATATGGTGGTAGCGGTCGGGACGGACCCTGCACAAGGTCCTACCTACTATTTTACAAAAAAAAATAACACCTTCAAAGTTTCATACTTTTCATGGTTTCACTCATTTCACTTTTTGTTATAAAATATAAGTTTGAGCCGAGATAACAAAACACGGATCCATTATTTTTTCATGTTCTCTAACATAATAATCAAGCCAGTAATTAACTAGCAAATTTGCTTTAACAAAACTCTCTACAGAACTTAAAGGTTTTGGTCACTTTTTACTACTTTAGAGGACAATTTCTCTGAGTCCGTTATTTTTGACTACTCTCTAAAATCAAATCGGAGCCGGACAGTTGGGTAGCTTTCCTTGTTAGTAACGGTCAGTTAGTTTACAATATTTATCTAAGTCTCATTGGCCGTATTTTAAAACAATTTACTATACCTGTATGAGATCGGACGTGTAGCTTCAAATAATAACTCAACGAGAACTGCTTCTGGCAAGCGAAGCACTTGTAAATCTTCTCCAAATCCTTATTATATTCGACTTCCTTCTCTGCTTGGGTTTCCACAGATTTAACTACAGTACCGACTTCTTTACTCGGCTCCTTTACATCCTTATTAACTTTATCATTAATATTGCTCACATTTACATCTAAACTAACAGATTTATCTGCTTCTTTATTTACAACGGAATCATTTAAAAAAGGATTGTTAACAAAATCAGCCGCTTTCTCACTACCAATATAACCCTCTTCAGGTTTGATCTCCAGTTCCTGTTTAACCTCTTTCGAGAGCTTCTTCAACTTCTTTTGTTCCTTTTTCAGCTGTTTCTTCTTTTTTTTATTTTTCATTCTAAAATCATAGCTGGTCAACCTTTCCTTATGGTCAACCAAATGTGAATCCAGGTCCCGTAGTACCTTATAACTTACATTACACAAAGCGCAAGCATAAAAAGGGAAGTTCTCATCCGTAATTTTCTGCGACCAATAACTGCTTTTCTTCCCGGTCTCTTTTTTAACCTTACTCAAATCGAAAAACGGTTTAACATCATCAGTTTTACTGGAGTTTCCGACATCATTAACTTGACTATCATTAATTGGTGTATTATTAAGTGGTATATTGTTAATTGGAGGTATATTTAATGGTACATCGTTAGAATGGGGTGTGATTTGGTGGAGCGCTATATTATTGTTCATGTAGTTGATGGAATTGAGAGGTTGTTCAAGCTTCACGTCGTACGGATAGGGGTTGTATTGCAAGTGGGGGTAACTGAACTGAGGGTACTCGTAGGTACCCAGAGGATCCACTTCCGCGGCCATGTTCTGCTCCATTTCGAGTTTCTGTAACAATAATCCTATATTCAGACTAAGATCTAGGCTTATACTATGGGTAATAGGGAATGATAAACATACATAGAAAACATCAAAGACTTGGGAATAAATACTTGCTCCCATCACACAAATATTTAACAGGTTATTAGTAATGCTACTAAGGTAAGAAAAATTATAATAATATCAGGAGCAATGTCACACCAATAGACCTAGTCCCAAACTAAGCACTAGGCTTGTACTATGGGTACTAGACAAAGATAAACATACTTAAATACATAGAGATCATCCAAGATGCAGGAACAGATACTTGCACCCATCATACAAATATTTGAGAGGTTGCTAGTACACTTACGAGATCTATCTATATACCTAAAGAAAGAAATCAAAGCTAATTTACCTAAAGTTGCTCAGTCTTATGAAAGTGATGAAATTCTATTTGATAAATCTTACTTCATACTAATACAGGGTGTCTCTGACCTTGGGGCTTTAAATGCATGGATCGTTTCTACTCCTGAAACTGAATTTCTTTTGTTCTGTAAGTTTTTAAAAATATGCCCAACAAAAAAAACATTTTTTTCATATAAATTAAATGTAATTTTCAATGTACGCGATCCAATTCTCTATTTCCCTTTAGGCCTCGTACCAAGGAAATGTCGCCCCCGTACCGTACCGTAGTGATTAGTTGGCCAGTATTGAATACACTGATTTTACAATTAGACTTTTACATCAATTAGTTATCGAAACTTAAGTTATTTTTTAACGTTGCAGAACAAAAGTAGTTCCGTTTAGCGAGTAGAATCGATCGTTGTATTTAAAGCCCCAAGGTCAGAGGCACCCTGTATAAATGCAAAAGCAACATTTGTTACTCTATCATGCCAGAACGGCTGATCGGATCTGGATGAAATTTGGCACAGAGATAAGATAATAGTCTGGATAATAATGGTTACCTTGTTTACCTTATTCCCGAATTTAATCACTGTTCCTGTTTTATGGCAAAATTACGAATTCTACACAAGCAGAAGCTGCATCCACACTTACATACTTTGCTTTTCTCAAGATTATGCAAACTTTAAAAAGAAAGGATTATTTTGTTAGGCGATTTTAATGGTTGGACAGGCGTGCAAAGGGATGGTTATGAATCGGTACTGGGTAAGTATGGTGATGAGCGAGTGAACGAGAATGGCAAATGTCTTCTCAATGTATGTTTGGCTAAGAATCTCTGCGTGACAAACACTTTGTTTGATCACAAAGAGATTCATCAGTATACGTGGAGACGGCAGAATGAGAAGTCTATGATAGACTTGATGATTGTGGATGAACGTTTGCGTAACAAAGTTGTAGATACCAGAGCATTTCGAGGAGTTAGCGTAGGTTCAGATCACTACTTAGTGGTAACACGAGTAAGGGGTCTGTTCACACGTTGGCGCCATCGTGTTCCCGTACCAACAACTGCGTTAGAGAGGATAAAAGTAGAGAAACTGAATGACGAAGTTATACAAGATGAGTACGTAAGAAAGCTGAAAGATTGTTTTGAATGTGTCAATAAGATGAATAACAGTGAAGTTGAGAATAATATAAATAATGTATGGGAGATTATGAAGAATGGCATGGTCAAATCGGCCACTGAAGTATGCGGTGTAGTCAAAAGAAGAAAAAGCAAGAATGAACGTCCGGAATGGTGGGATAGAGAGGTAGATGATGTAGTGAAAGAGAAGAAAAAGTGTTGGTTGGATTTCGTAGCTGTAGATCCAGGACAAGATATAAGCGACAGAAAGAAAAAAGAGTATAATAGATCAAAGAAAAGAGTGAAAGAAGTTGTGGCTAGAAAGAAAGATTCACTGAATGAAAAGTATGATAGAAGTTTCTCTGACAACTTCCGGTCGAATATTAAACTCTTTTGGAGCTTGATTAAATCGGCTCGGGGGAAATCAGAGAAAACTAAATTAAGCGCGGTGAGGGATGAGTCTGGACACTTAATATGTGAGGAAGAAAAAATGCTTGATAGATGGAAAACTTATTTTGAAAGCTTGTTTGAATGCGAAGATGTTTGTCTTGAGCCAGAAAGCATCAGTAAAGATGCAAGTAGCGAAGATGAAAGTGTTATTAGTATGAGTGAAATCATGAAAGCTTTAAAAAGTATGAAAGCGGGAAAGTCAGCAGGTTGTGATAGAGTGTCGATAGAAATGCTGAGGAGAGGAGATGGCCTGGTGGGTAGTCTGTTGTACCGTCTTTTTAATGCATGTTGGAGTAACGGCCAAGTCCCGGAAGATTGGGTCAAGGCCGTTATCGTCCCTCTGTATAAAGGAAAGGGGTCACAGCAAGACTGCAAAAACTACCGCGGTATCAGCCTCCTTAGTGTTGTCGGCAAAGTATATGCGAAGATTTTAATTGAAAGAGTACTGAATGTTACGAATGACAAAATCTGGGATGTACAAGCGGGATTTCGAAAGGGAATGGGATGTACGGATCAGGTCTTTTCACTACGGTCCATCACAGAAAAGTTCTTGGCTGTCAACCAAAAGGTTTTTTGTGCTTTTGTGGACCTGGAAAAGGCCTATGATAGGGTAGATAGAAAGGAGTTGTGGACGGTGCTGTCTATGTATGGAGTGAGCAGCAACCTGGTGCAGGCTTTGAGGTCCCTTTATGAGGGCTCCAGAGCCTGTGTCAGGATAAATGGGGTATACTCGGCCTGGTTTAATATCTCTAAAGGTGTTAGACAGGGCTGTGTTGCCTCACCATGGCTGTTCAATCTATTCATGGACAGTTGTATGCGGGATTTGAGAGAGTATGATAAGGGTTTGCGTATGCAAGAGTTGCTAATCAAATGCCTCTTATATGCCGATGATCAAGTTATACTTGCCCCATCGGTACTTGAGTTGCAGGAGATGGTAACAGTAATGAATGAGGGATTTAAGCAAAAGGGGATGAAAGTAAAAGTTGCCAAGACCAAGGTCATGGTGATAGAGAAGGATGAGGAGATGACTGAGTGTGTGATCAATATAAATGGTGAATTAGTAGAACAAGTGAGCGAATTTGTGTACTTGGGAAGTATGTTTACAAGAGATGGTAAGTGTGAGAAGGATATCGAGAGGAGGGTGAATGCGGGCAATCAAATTAATGGGGCCCTGCACTCCTTTGTAGGCAGACAGGGCGTTTCACAAAAAGCCCGGCTGGCTGTTCACAATGGAGTGCTAGCCCCTACCCTGATGTATGGTAGTGAATGTTGGGTGTGGCAGGACAAGCATGTAAGTCGTGTAAATGCAGTTGAAATGCGCTCTTTGCGTAGTATGTGTGGTGTGAAACTGATTGATAGAGTAAGAAATGAAAAAATCAGAGAGAAATGTGGAATAAAAGAAGATGTAGTGACTAAGATTGAAAAGGGCATGCTTCGATGGTTCGGTCATCTGGAAAGGATGGATGAAAGAAGATTGACGAAAGAGATATATAGATCGAAAGTAAGTGGAAGGGTCGGAAGGGGCCGCCCTAGGCGTACTTTTTCGAATCAAATCGGAGAAATACTGGAAAAGGGCCGAATCTTAAGTACCCGAAACCGACGTGCGTGCATGACTCGATGTATGAATGTTGAAGAAGCGAAAGAAATTTGTCAAGATCGTAGCAAGTGGAAAGAAGTGGTCTCTGCCTACCCCTCTGGGAAACAGGCGTGATTTAATGTATGTAATGTATGTATGTATGTAAAAAAATTAACCCTATTCTCCTATCAGTTAAGAGAAGTATTCAGGCAGTTTTCAAAAAAAGTGTACATATTTAAGTAACTTTGGTCAGTTAAGTCACAACAATTAACTTTGACAAAACTCCTGTTACAAGTGCGACCATATTACAAGTGAGGATTGAATCTACTTTGTTTATTGCATTTGAGGGATGTTATGAGTTATGAGAATATGAATAATTAATTTTCGTGACTCACCTGACTAAAATTGTTTTTTTAATTGAATCCTTAACTATGTACACTTTTTTTAAACCTGCCATTTATCTTCACTTTTATTCACATAATTATGTCTCTCCTAACCTCTAACTGGCTGATACTTTGTGGACAAAATGTAATTTTATTGTCATAAATTAACATTTTAACAGCTTACTAAATTGTAGATAACTTTAATTATTTATGGTAACAATAATGATTTTTTTTACTTTAATAATCACCTAATCATTTAACAAGACAGAATTTGGTTAAATTACTCGCCTAGACAAGTTTCTACGACTATAACCTTTATTGCAAATAACATATGCACTAAAATAGCTTCAACTAAAACACGTCCGTCAAAAACAATGTCAACTTACTGTAATTATCAACAAAACTATTTCCACTTCGCGTTAACGATCGAGGACGCGGCGAGAACGACAGAATTCACGGGAAAAATGCACTAGCCACATCATCAACGAATATTATACTATAATTTGTTGACATAAACACCAAAAAAGTCAAGGAAAAAGGTAAACAAAGACTTAGAAAGCTTCTTTTAAGCCCCTGAGAGACCCAGGGAGCCGCTACAGAGCTCAGTGAGTTAATCGATACTTTATGAAGGTAAAAAAACGTACCTATGACGGACATTTGATACAAAAAAACACTGTTTTTTTAACAATACTGCCCGTGCGTTCGGACGAACACCGCGGTTTCCCTCCAAAACTCGCACGATCCCGCACACATAACCAACAAGAAACCCGTTAACAACTCATTCGATTAAATTATTTGGTTAAAAACAAAATAGCTTTGTTCAAACAATGATAATTTTAATCACAAATTCACATTTTTTTCGCGTGACTGAACTGCCATGGCCGTCATTTTAATGTTACCATTATTAAAAACATTTTTACCCTATCTCATTATTATTGATTCTTTTTTTAATATTTTAGCGTTACCATTGTTACGTTTCATTTCAATTTCACTCCAATTCATGTACGTTGTTAAAAAAACCGAATGCTGCCTAAATCGTAAATACGGGGACATACAAAGTTTACAATAATTACTTTCGTTTTACGTACGTATTAACGTCTATCAATTATCAGAGGCTGAGGATACGGTCAACAAAGCAAGGGTTGGTCAAGGAGAACCTTAAAGACGTTTAACTGACACTGAGCCACTGGCTTTAAATACAAAAACAGTTATTTCGATTTTTAATCATTCGAAAAGAACAACATATCGGTTTTAATAACGAAAATACACGCAAATGCAAAGTACATAGTAGTGATAAACTAAAGGTGGGTACAGACTGGTGAAACGTAACATGCAATGTGTCATGCAATGAAAGAATTCACCGTACAAAGTGTGTTACCTTTCATGATACATTGCAGCAATGTGTACGGTGAATTCATGACACATTGCATGTTACGTTTCACCAGTCTGTACCCACCTTAATAAGTTCCAAACTAATCACATGGGGCCTTTTTTGTAAAGCTACAAATTACAATTTACAAGTTACAAGTTACAAGTTTCCATTTGATACCATCTCGACCAATGACGACCAGCTATTTGAGCAGTGCTGCCAGTTTAGACCTGTAAAATTGTAACTTGTAGCTTTATAAAACATGCCCCTGTTGGGTGTGTTGTGATGTCTTATCCTTATCACGCTACTAAATAAATACACTTTCTACTTAAATACTAAACTTCAGAAGGATTTTTCCTTTCACCGTTCAGTTATTACGCATTCGTAAAAAGTGCAGATTCAAATTGCTATTATGAGAGGAGTCCTCCTAATAAAACACAATGCAGGCGAGAGAGGAGAGGCCTGGCCCCCTTCACTCAGGCTCCGACTGCAATGTACTTAGTGCTTGCTTTCTATGTTATAATTCGTATACGTCCTCACGCAACCCAACCCAAGCTAACCTAAGTTTCGCCTCTAAATTATTAATCCGGGCCTAGCTAAACTTTGGTATTAAATATAACAACATTTTAACTTTCTTGATAGTAACCCTGCTTACTAAGCCAGCGGTTCTGGCTCCAATTTAAATCACGGTAAGGGCAGATAGGTATTTGAGCGATGATGAGCGCGAGTATTTGTTCCTAATTTTGAAGAGGAGGAAAGAATTGTAATAAAAACCAAATTTATTTTAGCGTCGAGTATTTTTCCTACAAGAAAAACAATACTTTTAATGCTTACTTGTAGTAGGGGTACAATATTTACTGGTGGCAACACAGGTGACAGCTGACAGCGTGTGAAAATCAAACTTTTTTTACAAATTACTTAAGAATTACATCATACCTTAAAAATAGTTTAACATTATGACTTAAAAGTTTCAAATCATCAAAAAGAATTAAAAAAAAGTATGCAGTCAGGTAAAGTTTATATTATATAAGTCAGATTTTCTTCCAAAGTACGTACTTACAAAGAATATTGCATAGATGGCGCTGTAATTAATAAAGTATCTTTACTTTTTTTGTTTTGTATATACTTTCGTTTAATACTTCATAGAGAAATATAAGGACTGTTCAATTTACTAAGCGGACATCAAAAATAGGTTCATTTACGGATTTTTTATAACAAATATATCTTTATTACGATTAATATTTATTTACAATATTAAAATAAAGTAATATATAACACAAGAAAAAAAGAATTAATTACAAGGGTAAAAATTTCGGACTTTAGCCCGGAGTCGTCGCATAAGTGTTTGCACATCGCTTTTGGATACTTTTCTAGAAGCAGCAAACCACATGCGTTTAAATTCTGCCAATGTACTAGCTTCTCGGCCATCCTTCCTCAAGTATCTTTTTACAATGGCCCAGTATCGCTCGATGGGGCGGAGCTCCGGGCAGTTTGGTGGGTTGTCTTCTTTTTTAACAAAATCGATGTTTTTTGAATTTAATAGCACCACAGTCTCACCAGCATAGTGAGCACTCGCTAGATCAGGCCAAAACAAAGGGGGAATACTGTGCTTTCTATATATAGGAAGTAACCGTTTTGTGATGCATTCCTTTCTATAAATTTCGCCACCAATAGTTCCAGTTGCAAAATAAGACGTACTTTTGAGGCCACCGGAACAAATTTCCTGCCATACAAGGACTTTCTTCCCGAATTTGTAAATTTTTATGGTTTTTTCGGAATCGGGTACAATTTCTCCTACAGCCGCATTGTAATACTGGGGCCCCGGTAACGTACTGGTGTCAAATTTCACGTACGTTTCCTCGTCCATGAGAATGCATCGAGATTTATTTTGCAGCAAAATATAGTATAAATTGCGGCATCTTTTTTTGGACCGTATTTGTTGCTCGGCACTTCTTTTCGGCATTTTTTGCTTCTTATATGTCCGTATATTATTTATTTTCTTGATATTTTGTACAGTGCCTACGCTAATACCTGCTTTTTTAGCAATTTCTTGAACGGACATGTACTTTGTTGATTTTAACAGCCGCACGACTTTTTCTTCGACATTTGGGTTTGCCGGGCCACTTCTCCGCCGCGATTTTGGTAAATCGTCGAGCGTATGATGCTCTCCAAATTTTTTTATGATTTGAAACACGGCTGACTTGGAAAATTTAAACTCATTCGCAATTTTCCGCAGTGAAAATTGGCCTGTACACCATTTTTGCAAGATTAATTTGCGTTCTTTAATATTAATTCGCTCCATCGTGAAAAATATTTAGACAATTAAAAAAAAAAATACAACACTTGATAGACTTGTATACGTTTATTTTATAACCAGCCACTGCCTATCAGTATATTTTTAGTTGAAAGATTAATATTGAATTAAGTATGTCCGCTTAGTAAATTGAACAGTCCTTAAGTGTTACTAGCTGTTGCCTGCTGCTCCGTCCGCGTAGAATCGGTTATCGGTATTCGGAAATAATCAATTTTCCGGGATCAAAAGTATGTATGCCAGCTTTGCGCTGAGTTGGGATCATTTCGTGACTACATTCTTCCTGTGCGTGTTTCTCTGTTCTTTGTTTGTCCCAAAAAAATGTTTTTGTTTGTTTTTCCCTAAGCTTCTAAGAAATTTCATCGCAAACGGTATCGTCGAGTATTTTTCATACAAGAACAACAATACTTTTAATTAGGTAAAAAGTATTGTTGTTCTTGTATGAAAAATACTCGACGATACCGTTTGCGATGAAATTTCTTAGAAGCTTAGGGAAAAACAAACAAAAACATTTTTTTGGGACAAATTAAGAACAGAGAAACACGCACAGGAAGAATGTAGTCACGTTTTTTAATGCTAACTACCTAATCTCGGATAGTCGGCGGCTCTCTTGGCCCTAACCTCTGATGTCATGAACTCAAGGCTGGTCGAGAACTTTTTTTTTTTTTTTTTTGTATCATAGGAAGGCAAACGAGCACACAGGCCACCTGATGGTAAGTGGAAACTGTGACCCATAGACATTCGCATTCACAAGACCGCAATCCTAAGACTGCAAATGCGTTGCCAACCCTGAGGCCGAAGATGGAATGCCTCTATGCTAGTCATTTCACCGGCTGTCTTATCCCCAAACCGGAACACAACAATGCGAACACTGCTGCTTGGCGGTAGGTTAATGGATAAGATGGTGGTACCAACCCGGACGGACCCTGCACAAGGTCCTCCCACCTCCTGTAACTGTAACTGCTGGACACTTTTAAATACTCTGGGTACAAATAACAGGGTGATTTTACGTTGGGTCCCAGGGCATGCGGGCATCGTGGGCAACGAGAAAGCTGACGAACTCGCACGGGTAGGAGCTAGGGGTACACAATTTGGTCCGGAACCATTTTGCGGCATCCCTAAAAGCCTAACAAAACTTACCTTGTGGACATATTGCTATTATGCAGCCATTCAACTCTGGAGAACAACTCCAGGATTAAACCATTCCAAGGCTCTCATAAGAGCATTTAGCAAAAAGGCATCGACGGAGGCCTTAGCGTTAAGTAGGAACAATATTCGCACTCTGGTCAGGGCGCTCACAGGGCACTGTTGCCTGAACAAGCACATGCAGACGATTGGGCAAGGTGACACAAGGTTGTGCAGACTCTGCCATCTGGAGGAGGAAACGCCTATGCACCTTCTCACCGTCTGCCCGGCCTTAATGCGACACCGTAGCTCCTCACTGGGAAAGCATCTAATGTGCCCAGAGGAGATCTAGTATCTCGGCGCCAACAAAGTCCTGAAATTCCTCGCAATAACAGGACTCAGCGGAGAACTGTAGGCCGTGGCGATCACAATAGATCAATTCTGGTCGCAGTGATACTAGGCTTTGGAGCCTTGAATAGCCACTCCCTGAATAAAAATAACTACCTAATACTTTCTGAGCTAAGCTGCGGACGGACGGACGGACGGACATGGTGAAACTATAAGGGTTCCAAGTTTGACTACGGAACCCTAAAAACCGCCTTAAAAACGTGATTTTTGAATTGTGAGTCGCCGACTTCAGTTGGACTGAACTAATACCTATCATTTTAATATTAGTTATATTTTGAGTTTTTGAACTTTGTGGTGATCAGATCATAATAAGCTTATGTAATCCCACTTTTTAGTTGATATGAAACTTTAAGACATTTCAAGCTCGTCGCAAGCATTGCCGCGGGAAAGTCATAGTCATATTTAAACAAGTAAATTTTCTTCGTTTGTAGTCGCTCAAGTATGTTAATCGAGATATACATCGCAATACCAGATCAAAAGTGTAGTAACTCAAAATACAACTGTATTTTAAAATCAACTTTAATACAACGCCTATGAGGTTGAAACAAAACTAACAATGATTTTGATTTGATACAGTCTTGATCTAGCAGTGCGATATATTATCGCCACCCTTGAATAAGTGCCGTTAAGGAGTTCCGGTGGCCATCTGTGGTTTTCATCATCATCACTTCACCAAATGATAATTTGTGAATGGAAATGCTAGTCTTGTTACTAAAAATACTACAATCACTATAATGTCTGCCTACAATATTTGAGGAGTTTCCTCAATTCCTCACTGATCACCATCAGATTCAGATTTGGTGACAATAGGACCACCTCAGAGATATACTTAAACCAAAAATATATAGATAATACATTTTTTTAATATAAAATATAGAGATATCGGTGATCATACATTTTTTTTTTAAATTCAGTGGATCGTATAACCTACTATTTTTTTGAAGTCGGTTAAAACTAAAACCGGGCAAGATTATGCTTGACCATGCCACTACACAAAAACTACGACTCAATTAAATAAATAAATGTATAAATATCAGGGAACAATGTCACACCAATTGACCTAGTCCCAATTTAAGCTCTTGGCTCTTATTATGGGTACTAGACAAGGATATAAATACTTATATAGAGAAATATATACTTAAATACATAGTAAACATCCATGACTCAGGAACAAATATTCGCGCTCATCACACATATCTGTTCTTACCGGGATTTGAACCCAGGACCCTAGCTTCGTAGGCAGGGTCACTACCAACTAGGCCAGCGCGTCGTCAAATTAACTTTAACACACTTAACTACTACAGTTTCAAAATATAAATATAAGTTTTGAATGACAAAGTGCACAGCAAACGAGCGTATCTTCATGGCACTTACCTCCTTTTGTTGAAAAGCCCAGTATTTCGTCCACAACTCAAACACGGCTTATATGATCATATCGAAAATAATTTTCGTTGAAAGTATTTATCAAGAATTACCGTAGTGATTTTTTTCATATTTATTGTACATTATGATGATCGTGTGGTTGCCGAATCGCTTAACGACCAGAAGATCAGACCAGAGCGAAGACCAGATCGCTTTACGACTACACATCTCGTTTTTTTCATCTTATGTCGGTCTTAGTAATATCAACAGAGCCCCGCATGGCGGGGCTCCCATTCCTAACCTACCTAGTAACGCAAATGAAGTGGTCATTTTGCAACTCGGACATTTTGAGATGTCGCAAAGCTATCTGACCATATTGGCTACCAGCGTCGCTATTGCCTAAAGGGCCTCATATATGATGACCAGTGATGGGAAATAGGTGAGCTAAAATACCTATTCTTTGCGAGAGGACATAATATGGAGTGGTTACAACCGGATAAAAGTATATATTTTTTGGATTCCGGGTATTTGATATTTATCCGGGCACTGCGAATACTAGCCGTAATGTTGAACATACATTCTTTTCCTTATAGAATGTTTGTAAAGTTTGTAGTAAAAATGGTAACATTCCGGCCATAAAGTTAAAATTATAAGTAATCCGAAAATGTGAACGCCCATTTGCAAGTCATAAACAAACAATGCGTGGGAAAACCCATATTATTAGTCCTGCTACTACTTTTTAGAAATCTTGTACATTCCTTCTTTTCTCTAGCCCTTTTTACTAAAAACTAACATTAAACATGCCGTACTTTAAACAAAACATGTCATGTTTTACATTACGATAATTACCCGAATAAATATCGAATACCCGGAACAGAAAAAAAAATAAAAATTATCCGGTTGTAACCACTCTATATTATGTCCTCTCGCGAAGAATATGTATTTTAGCTCACCTATTTCCCATCACTGATGATGACGATTCATATTTCGATTGAAATTTGGATGCTACATTGCCACAGTACATACACTTAGGTACCCATGTTTCTAATTTGGCTATGTAATGCAAATCGAATAGCTCTCAGCCAGTCGTTGACATCGGTAATTGAATACACGGCTAAATTAGGAACAATGGCAGGTGGCTCAACAATCCCGGTGCGTGACTGTACAATCCGTCGCTCGATTTCAGTCTGAACCGAACGGATCGTACCGTAAATGGGGCCTTTAACGCAGTCACAGTCGCAACCGGCTTCAAAGCGGAAAATTGTTTTCATTTTGTATGCAGACATGCTTCGATTTTCGAAATGAAATCGATTGCTATTGCGAGTGCGTTAGGCAATAGCCCCTAAATCGAGATGTGTTTCTTAAAGTTATCTATACCATAATAACTATTCAATTCTGACACCTGTCATTCCAGTATTCAGATTCATATATTATATCTTATCGTCGGTGAAACTGCAAAACCGCGTAAGTAACATTATAAATAAGAAGCAAAATGCACCTTTTAAATAGGACAGTAAGGTTCATTTGGCTCTATCATAAATTTGTTAGTTAGGGTGACGGTACCAATGATGGACACTTTTAGCTGACAGGCACCAGTAATGGACACTTCAGTCTTAAATCAAATTTCATACGGTCCTAAATTGATTGTTGCAAAACAAATGAATAACCCTTATCTTCTGTAAAATAAGAATCAAGTGTCCATTATTGGTGCCTTGTCCATTACTGGTTCCGTCACCCTACGCGGTTTTACAGTATCACCGACGTTATATCATAATGAGTAAAACCACAATAAAAACAACCACAATTTATGAAATACACAACAGCCGCAATACGTAGCGCACAAGCTGCACGCAGTCCCGACCGAGGCAATTTAGGGTACGCATCACTTCACACGCCATCTCCCAGAGCTGGGTGTCGGTGGCTGGCTTTAGGCTGGCGATTGAAGTCAACAGTCTACAAGGCAACAAGGAGTATTAGGCTGGAGTTAAATCACCTAGCACAAAGCCTAAGGACCCGTGGGCCATTTGTTGATCCTCCATTACAGATCAACATAGAGCTCCAAAACAATATATCTTATGACATCTCTTTACGCCGTCAATGGACCCGATTCTACAGAGGCCTCTAAACTTCCTAATTTTATTAAAACACTTTACACTACTCTTTGACTTTGCTATTCTATGAGCAGCTGTCATAATCAAATGGCAGCGCCATGACAGCGCTAATTTGAATCTGACGCTTCTTATTTTAGGCGGTCTTATACATTGTCAGCTGCAATAGCTCTGGTTAAATCTGCGGTCTAAACTATGTCTTAAAATTAGACAATTTAGTTTTAGGCTATTTAAGTCTTGTCTTTGTATGCTCTATTTATTACTGTCTTGCATAAGAACCAAGATTAGGTTTCAGTTCAGGTAAGAAATCAAATAATGTAATTTAATTAAAATCTTTGGAGTCATGTCCACATTATTGCGAGTAATGACGCCCATTTGTCCGGTTTCTGATTATGAATGGTACATGACGTAATTCAAGCAATTCGTGAACCTTCTATTTATACTATGACGGGGGCACTGACCTGCAAGCCTCCTTAAGGTAGAGTCCCATTAGTTGGCAGCAGAAATAGCAACTGTGTTGCGTTGACTTTCCAATTTGATCAAGCGATGGACGCTTCTTCAGTTTTTTGCAATGAAACCTGATAGTGTAATAGTTATTTATGTGAGTGGTACAGTCGCGAACCATGTTTCTAATTTTTTATTTTTTTTGCATGGGAAGGCAAACGAGCACAGAGGCCACCTGATGGTAAGTGGAAACTGTGACCCATAGACATTCGCATTCACAAGACTGCAAATGCGTTGCCAACCCTGAGGACTAAGATGGAATGCCTCTATGCTAGTCATTTCACCGGCTGTCTTATCCCCAAACCGGAACAAAACAATGCGAACACTTCTGTTTGGCGGTAGGTTAATGGATAAGATGGTGGTACCAACCCGGACGGACCCTGCACAAGGTCCTCCCACAAGTAATAGTGTCCCATTTGGCTCTGTAATGCAAATCCAATAGCTGTCAGCCAGGCGTTGACATCGGTTACGAATACACGGCTAAATTACGAACAATGGCAAGTGGCTCAACAATCCCGGTTCGTGACTGTACATAATGAAGCTTCTTTAGGTACGAGTGGCGAGGTAAGAGCGAGCTCGCGAGCTAAATTATGTACCGTTGCATACTTTTTTCTACAAGCTTAAAATGATAATGACAAAAATAAACAATCGCCAACTTTTCTTGTATACTTTCCTCGATTTTCTGCTAACATTATTACTTGTCATGTCATCAAAGTCATTTTCATTATTCCGGTTGGCGGTGTTGTTATAAATGGGTTTCGGATAAACTTCAACCCCATTAAGATCTTTTGTACAATGACCCTGTTACAGCTCAGCTGTTCTAATGTGCAGGTCTCCTCACGATGTTTTTCCTTCACCGTAAGGGCAAGGTACTGTACTTAACACTTTGACTGCCAGAAACGTGCCTAGCGGGCGCTTCGAGACTTTGCTCAAAAACCGGACCACTAGGCGGGCGGTCACTATAGTAGAGGTCTACTCTCGAGAGGGGTTAAATCGATAGCTTTTTAGCTGCTCTAACAGTCCTAGGCGGGTTGACGTCGGTATACGGGACACCCTGTATATAAGCACCTGGGCATTCTGGACCTCTTGCTCCTCATCTCTCTGTTCTTTTGCTTCAATTTCCTTACAAACTCCTTCTTGTTCATACTCTCCTTCTTCAGAAGCATCCATATTTTCGATTTGGTATCTAAGAAACGGAATTTAAACTGTAATTTGCATCGTCTTTCTACTATCAGCCCAATGGAACAAACAATTCAACCAATTGTTTTTAATGTCAATGTGACACCGTTCTATGGTGAGTTAGGGTTACATTGGGCTGATAATACCTACTAAATATTGAAAAACTGGAGGAAACCAGAAATGAGGAAATCCGCAGAAGAACCAAAATCCCGAGACAGCCCTGCAAATTGAGAACCTTAAGTGATAGTGGGCGGGGCACATTGCTCGTAGAACTGATGGACAGAGTTTGGCAGGAGTAAGCCATTTTTACGTCATTCATGTCAAGTGTAGACATTAACAAAGATACACCTTTAAAAATCATCATGTCAGCCGAAAGACGTCCACTGCTGGACTTAGGCCTCCCCCAAGGCTCTCCACTCAGACTGGTCTTGTGCTTTTCGCATCCACCGCGTTCCCGCGATCCTTACAAGGTCGTCACTCCATCTTGTTGGAGGCCTAGCTACTACAGCTCGTCTCCCGGTCCGCGGACGCCACTTAAGAACCTTCTGACCCTATCGGCCATCAGTCCTGCGAGCGATGTGCCCCGCCCACTGCCACTTCAGTTTAGCTATTCTTCGGGCTATGTCGGTAACCTTAGTTCTACTGCGGATATCATCATTTCTGATTGTATCACGCAGAGAAACCCCGAGCATAGCCCTCTCCATAGCCCTCTGAGTGACTTTGAGCTTCGTTCTGAGGCCCATTGTGAAGTGTTAGTAGGCCTTTCAAAAGGTGGACCGAGGATCTGGTGAAGGAGACCCTTGGACAAGGCCTGTCCAGCAGAGGAAGACTTCGATATGATGACGATGAAGGAACCTAAGTAATGTTTATCAAGGACTAAAGTACGTCCAATGAGACTAGATGAAGAATGTAAACAGACTGACCGTTACTTGCTGTTATATTGCGATAGCGAGCGATTCTTTTCTGTCCTTGTTTCTCGTACGCAATAATCAATCAATATTTTTTTAGTCTATGGCATCCGTCGCGAAGACAATTTTGCCAAATACGAATATGCCAAAATATATGTTATATTATAGCAATGCATCTTGCAATATATTTTTCGTACTAGTTGACAGAGTAAACACAGGCAGCTATAATTTATCTTAAGACATCATTGTATAACATATTTATCGTTTTCCCTCGGCAGTATAATGAAGAGATGGCTAGGTATATATTTTCATATCTTAGTAATGTGTAGTCATTTGACTCACATTACTAACTACTTACTCAACCGCGTATGTAATAGTTAGACAGGAAAGCAGTCTTTATAAACCTTAAAACATGAGTATTTTTCCTATCTAACTATCCGATCAGATACGAGGTTGAGAAAGTAGATCGGACAAATGGGTGTCATTACTCGCAATAATGTGGACATGACTCCAAAGATTTAATTAAACAAATTAAATTACATTAATTGATTAATTAGGTAATTTGTCAAGATCGTAGCGAGTGGAAAGAAGTGGTACCTGCCTACCCCTCTGGGAAACAGAATTGATAACTTACCCTAAAAATAATTTAGACTTTTTGCAAGCCAGTAATAAATAAATAATACAAAGACTTGTTATTGTGTAGATGTATTAAAGGAAATAAGGGTAAGGACCAAAAAGTTGGACCATAGTTAAGCGCAGTTAACAGTTAACCATACAAACAACGAAGTCGAAAAAAGTTCATTTGTGCTACGAGAAGTATCCCTACAATTGTATGGCTCATTATCGTGTCACAACGGAAAAGTTTCATATAAAATTTCATTGAGTTAGTTACTGTGGCCAATATATTGGTCCTTACCCATAAACAGTATTTTTTATAATTTCTCCGTGGTTAGTTTATTCTTTTTTACGGTTAAAATAAACGTATGCGGTGAATAGCTCCTTTCGCAATCCACGGATGTTTATGGAGCAAACTAAAGTAGATTAAGATTGATGGCCACTCCTCACGTCTTTGTATTATTTATTTATTACTGTCCTGAAAAGGATCATAGTTAAGGTTCAGGTAAGAAATCAATTAATGTAATTTAATTTGTTTAGTTAAAATCTTTGGAGTCATGTCCACATTATTGCGAGTAATGACACCCATTTGTCCGATCTCTGATTATACGAGGGCAGAGTGAGAAGTCTGGTAAAAATCATATTAAAGGTATTTTCTTCACCAATTCATTAATGTCAATTTGTAATGCAGCCTTTTTGGAGGTAAATCGTATATTTTCAGCCAGTTCACACGACTAGTTTTTTTTTGACAGCTATGAAAAAGAAACAATCACTTCGGTGTTTGCAAACATGGAGAAAAGTGAGTTTCGTGTTCTGCTTAAACATTATTTTTTGCGAAAAAAAACCATTACGGATACAAAAAAAAAATTAGACAAATATTACGGGAACTCTGCTCCATCGATTAAAATGATCCACAAGTGGTTTACGGATTTTCGTTGTGGCCGTACAAGCACTGCTGACGCCGACCGACCCGGACGCCCAGTTGAGGTCACTACACCAGAGATGATCACCAAAATCCATGACATCGTATTGACCGACCGAAGAATAAAGGTCCGTGAGATAGCTGATATTGTAAGCATTTCACACGAACGGGTTCGTAATATCCTTCACACTTATTTGGATATGAAGAAGCTCTCCGCCCGTTGGGTGCCGCGATTGCTCACAGTAGATCAAAAACGCACTAGGGTGACCCTGTCAGAGGCATGTTTGGCGAAGTTTAGGTGTAATGAAAAGGACTTCTTGCGTCGTTTCATAACTGTTGACGAATCCTGGATTCATCATCATACACCAGAAACCAAGGAGCAGTCAAAACAATGGATTGCTTCAGGTGAACCTGCACCAAAGAAGGCCAAAGCAGTTTTATCGGCGAATAAAGTTATGGCTACTGTCTTCTGGGATGCTCGTGGTGTAATATATGTTGATTACCTTCAGAAAGGTAAAACGATTAACGGCGAATATTATGCCAACTTGTTACAGCGATTTCATGAAGTTTTAATGGAAAAACGACCCCATTTGGCGAAAAAGAAAATCATTTTTCACCAAGACAACGCACGGGTCCACACTTGTGCAGTTGCTATGGCTAAAATCCATGAGTTGCGTTACGAATTGCTCCCGCATCCGCCTTATTCTCCAGATTTAGCCCCCTGCGACTATTTTCTTTTCCCAAACTTAAAGAAATGGCTTGGTGGAAAAAGATTTGGTTCCAACGAAGAAATCATCGCAGAAACCAATGCGTATTTTGAAGGGTTGGAGAAATCGTACTATACGGAGGGAATCGAAAAGCTAGAAAAGCGATAGACCAAGTGTATTGAGTTACATGGGGACTACGTTGAAAAATAAATATTTACTTGGACCAAAAAAAAAAAAAAGATCAATTTTTTCCAGACTTTTCACTCTGCCCTCGTAGCTCCGTCTGTGACGGGCTTTACCAGCGTTGGCCATTCTCTCCACCATTTTGGAGTGGGGGCGACGGCGCGCAGGCGCTGCCAACACCCGACGTAAAGCCGGGTACTCAATAGCGAGCCTTAACTGTTACCGTTGCATGATACTGTAACCAAAAACCATAGTAGCCAGAAAGTGAATCCGTGCTGATAAAAGTCTGATTACATCTACCGAGTGGAGTGGCGAGGCAGTGCCCTCGGCCATGTGTTTGCAAATACCGAGTGCTCGGCCGAGGGCACTGTCTAGCCACCCTACACGGTAGGCTATTAGTAGCACGGAGCTATAAAAATTACGGACGTAGCGTTGCACTAAAAAGGTGTGAAGCATGCAAGGTCGGCACTTTCGTTTAGGTACTAGGTTAGACAACGCGCCGAGCCACAGCACGGGTAACAGTTTACGTGTGAGCGTGAGCACGTAAACAGGCAGCTATTTTGCATGCTTCACTCATGGTTAGACGAGGTTACGTCCGTATTTTATTTAGGTCCGTGATAAGATTGACAAAGTGATTTTTTGCGGATAAGTCCAAAAAAAATCGTCCGTGGGCGCATCGGCGAACATCCAGGAAACGCTGCAACAGGGTGGTAGCCTCAACAGCGCCCTGAATACATAATTAAAGAGTATTCGCAGGGTGTCTTATGATTTTTAGGGTTCCGTACCAAAATTGTAAAGAGGAACCCTTATGGTCAAACTTCGGTGTGTCTGTCTGTCTGTATGTCACAGCAGTTTTTCTATAACTTTTTTGTAAAACTTTTATTTTTCTATATATTTTTAAACGGTTCTAGAATGGGGGGTTGAAAAATTAAAGTGTTTTGATTATGGCAAACAGAATGTCATATATGCCAAGGCCTTCTAATAAAATGAATAATAGATTGACACATAAGAATAAAATATACACAGCATTACCACACAGTTTCAACGACAACAGCCTCAGATCTCAGCATTATGCTGCGAGCTGGGTCACCTGCACAGCAGTGGCGAAGCGTCACGTAAATAAATAGGCAAGCCGGAGCAAAAAAAAGGTGTATGGCGTGTGTGCTTGTTTGCCCCTTCCGTGACATAAAAAAAACATACCTTAAAAAATGGATGTCGTCTTTCTAGTTCTCAAAAAGCAGTGCTGAAGTGTCGCGTGCGTTAAAAGTGCGCGGAAAGGCAATTCTTGCTTTCCAAGTAGTACTACCGTATCAATTAAACGTTTCAATACGATTACGTTCCACTTACGATTGTGGGCCTCAAAATTATTACCAAAAAAAGTTTAAATTCTACTGTTACCAAACTCATGTAATAATATACAACTCCGTATATGTTTCTCGCTTTGAGCATGTTTTCTAGCTGAATTACTTATAGAAAATAGAATAAGTTTTTTTTTTCTTGCCTTTTTCGTGCTTATTAAGATTAAATCTTAGAAAAAATACAAATTTATTTCCCTATTTCTGGGCGGTTTGCCCTTCGGGAATATATAAAAACTAACCTAACATAACCTATTTTTTTTACGTACTTTAATTCAAACCGTAATGTTTCAGTAATAATTGATTTTAGAGAAAAGTTTGTTTAAAAAAATATGCTTGTTTTAGTATATTCTAAACAATTAAATCATCATAAATAGACCTTATATTGACATAATTTTCAAGCATCAAAATTTTCTAAGTCCCTGACGCCTTGAAAATGACCAACATTTGAACCCCTATAACTCGGCCAATTTTGATTTTAGAGAAAAGTTTTTCAAGTAAAACATGCTTATTTCAACGTGTTCTATACGATAAAATCATTTAAATTAGGTGTCATAATGATACAATTTTGGCGAAATTTTTTCTAAGTCCTGCGTCCCCTAACTGAATTATATAAATTGTGAATATCTGCAAAACCTGTTCGATTCCAAACACTGCTAGAAACGGAAAACAGCAAAGATGAATAGCAAAATAATTTGTTTAATTTGCAGCTGCCAGTCAGCCAATTGTATTTGTAATTCGCTGTGGAAATGTTTGAAGAATCCATCTCTACGCCTATAATCAATTTTTATGTCTGGGCGAGCGCGTCCTAATCCTAACTTAATGACATGTTTCTTATTTCCAAAGGATAACTTTGAAAAACATGTTTGTTCATTAAGTAGGTAATCTGTAAGATAACACTCAATTTGCACCAATGCGGCCGTTTGTACTTTGAGTACAGGCAAAAATATTTAAAAACTAAACCACGAATATAACCTAAAATAGATCGAAGCAAAAATAACAATATTTAGGTACTTAACGAAATATAAACAAACCTCCGTTGTCGCCACGAATCTGCAAATAACACAATCCAAACAGAAAAACATTCACAGAACACTAAACAAGCTAAATTTCACTAGTTGAGTCTCATAAAACACAATAAGTTAAGTAATAACACAAATTTAACTATAAATCAAAACAAAACACCGCGTATTAGCGCGAGGACGCGAAAGTAATGGCGTAATGAAAATCAAAAAAGTAGTTGAAGGTCGTGAGGCCAGGGGGGAGAGAGACGGTTGTTGAGTTGAGTGTCCTTGGGAAAAGAAAGTTAACGCATGCACTTTAAGTTCAAAATTGGATGCAATAAGCCGTAGTTCGTCGGCCGGACTTGCGTGCTTCTCCCTCTTGCGTGCTCACACAGGTGCCGCTGTGTCTGTGTGCGAGTTTAAAGCAGAGCTAATGTAGCGCTATAATATTACCATTTGGTTTGAATTTGTTAGTGAGGTCCGGCGCCGAGTCACCGGCTTGTATGGCGGTTTTAATTGTGGGTGTAAGTTCGAGCGCGCGTAGTGAAAGGTAACTGAGCATGTGTGCGTGTATACGAAAATATTGTTCTTGTTTCTTTCTAGTAATATAGGTTAGTGAATGGGTGCGAGCGAGTGATAGATTTCGGCTTGGTAAATAAATAAATTTGAATTGCGGCGTTAGTGCGTGTTCATTCATCGTATTATGAAGCAAGGTAAAGCTATAGTACACCGGGTTACTTTCGGTTTTACGTTTTGTTGTTTGTATACCTAGTAGGTACCTACTCTATGCATAGGAATTTTTAGGGAAGCCGCTGGGAATCGGGTTGTATGGACGCTTCGCTACTGCTGCACAGCGCTGGTTTTCACCTTGCAACTAGCTCTCGGCTACATGTAGGTATGTCAGTTGCAAGGAAAATATTATATACGTTACACTGTACCTACCTGTAGCTAATTAAGAACGTATAGGTACTATATTGAAAATTTAATATCGTTCATTAATTTAACAATTTCTAGGTTACAAAAGTTGTTGATGTCTCCTAGTAGATAATAAATTTATCTGTAGTAGGTCTCGCTCTTCCAAATGTAGTAGAATATTATTTGGTAAATGGTAAATTGCCTGATTGCGCAAAATGGGGTTACAGAATTAACAATAAGTTTTCTAGAGTTATGGTAATTCTGTAGCTCTGCCTACCTCACTCTGGGAATGAAGGCGTGAGTTTATGTATGTATGTATGATTTGCTAAATGTCTTTATATTCTGCTAACAATTTGGTATAGAATCGGTTAAATCGTGCAACAGAGCATTAAATAATGAAATGCATTTATGTATGTATGTACGTATGTATGCATTTATATAACCATACCTTTATCGGCCCAGCCAATGGACTAAACTTGTATCTATTGCTAGAGAAATTCGCAATTCACATTTTTTAATATATTCACAGTAATTTAGCTGGGTGGTACATGAAAATGCATGATATGATAACATGTCAGGTTAAAACGTCAAGGTTTGCTCATCAGAAATCTGGGAAGAAGTTTGAACAAGGTTTGTGTACACACAAAATCACACCTAACTAACCATTAAAGACAGAGCAGAGAGAAAAAGAAAGAGATGTATATATGTGTATTATGTCAACTTCTATGCATTCTAGTGCGACTCTCTTTCATGCAATATTTCAGATCTCTGAAGTGTATAGCTAGATGTGTTGCTGTGTGGATATGACTATTTGAATGGTGGTTTCCGCACATCAGTTTTTTCACTAGATGGCGCCTCTGGGAAGTAAGGTCGTTTTGAGAGTTGATAATACGTAAAAAATATAAATTGAAATAATTTTGTACCTAAATATTTGAAATCTGTATATTTCATGTGAAAAAGTAAATTGTCACTAGTTTGGTCTTCTTCTAGGCATATATTTTAACATCAACTGTAAAAAAGACCTCACTTCACAGGCGCCATCTTGCGAAAAAACTGATGCGCGGAAACCCCCATTGGTAACATGATCCCTTGGCCCCGGAAACCGAAATTACTTGTCTATACACCGTGGTCGGGACGTACCCGAAAGATTAACAGCGCATTACTGAGGATATGTGGAGTTAAAAATGTGATATTTACATACAATTCGGCTTTTTTAACTTTTAATTTTGATTCCGGTAACCTTCGGGGAGGGAAGATGGCCGATTGAAAGATGTCCGGCTTTTACTTTTGATTTCTCTTTACTGATTATCAACAAGTTTTTAAAGTTGTATGTAATTCTGTAGCTCTGCCTACCCCACTTTGGGATTACAGGCGTGAAGGTATGTATGTATGTATGATTGATTATACTCTAACTCGCTGGACAATGGCGAAATTACTGCTGAACCGCGGTAGACCGCCATTAATATAAAAGAACTATTTTTTTTTCATACAAGTGCAATGATTCTTTTTCGTTCTCCAGGAAACAAAGCCTAGAGACGAGCTGGTAGCGCTTTTGTTGTAATTAGCACTTGTTTACTGGAAATCCCCTTGATGAATGTGGGTAATTCGTCTCGTTCTTATTTGTAATGTTGGAAGAGTTAATTGAAGAAAGACGGCGACGCAGTGCAGACAGCTGGGAATAGCCCAATAAAGAGACTATTATAAGCTGTGACATTAATAAGTTATACTCAAACTGTTTAGGCACTTAAATAAATGTAAACAAACCGAACCACGTGGCTCTGATCATCAGCCAATCAAACGGTTCCGTCGAGCTTTGACGTATCAATGTTCGGCCCCTATTGGCTGACCAACTATCACGTTATTTTTTTGTTTACATTTATTTAAGTATAGATATAGATATAGTTCCAAAGATTAAGTCCAAATTCAGTTTTGTCTTCCCTCCCCTCTCTATAAACTTCGTCATACATCATATCATAATGTATTAAGACAAAAGTAGTTTAACTAATCAGCAGGAAGGAAAATAAAAGATTATTTAAACTAATAATTTATTCATAAAGTACAATAAATTGCAATGCCGGTGTCAAACATTCAGCTGCACCCGGGTACAATACACCATAGAGTGAACCTTTCTCGGACCCAACTTTTATTCGTTTCGTTTCACGCAAGCGAAATGAACGAACAAACATTTAAAAAAAAAGTATTCGTGTAATATTTTATTGCACCTAATTTTTGATATCTGTTACACCAATTAACAAACAACCCTTTAAAGAATCTCCTCGAATTAAGTTTCCGTGACACTGATATTTAAAAAATTTAGTTAGCCAATAGCAAAAATAGTAGGTTAGAAAGAATTAAAAAGGGTGCATCACTTTTTTTTAAATAGAATATTGAATAAGGTCCCTTAAATCATTGCAACGAACCCCTTAGTCCGAGCAAGGTTCAACCATGGACCGTCAGGTCAACTAACACTGGGGTGCTTCGAAAAAAGCCAGCAGCACCTTGTACAACAAATCGTCTTGTCATTTTACAAACTCTAGAGCTCTCTAGGTAATGTCAAGTCGATCTTGTCAAGCATTCGATAATAAAAATATCTGGAGTCTAAGACGCTCTCGTAAACGACTTTCGAACATAGTCGAGTGTACAAACAAACAAACCGGCAAACTTCTTGAACATTGGGCGAGGTGGTGGGGGAAAGTTCGCGCATCGTACACATTCGTGCAAAAAAAAGTACCTAATTTTTGTTACAGAATATTTTCAATTCTTAGGACAAATGGTACTTGGTAAAAAAGAGTGTTTTTTACTGTGTACACAAACTCTTTACGTCTTTTTTTTAAGAAATAATACACTACGTACACCATCTTCCCAGCTTGTCTTTGTAAAACTTAGTTCTTTTGGCGTGACATTACATTGTCACTTTTAAACAATAACAAAAAGTCAACCAATAACCGTAACAGTAACGTTACTTTAAAGTCAATAAAAACTCATCGAAAAATTATAACAAGTAAATGATAAAAATTGGCTTTATCAGAGCATGACAGTCCACTCAGGAGGCAGAGACGTAGACGGAGCGCGGGACGCAAACGTCAACTGATTGACCAATCTCGCGAACGAAACGATTCTCGCCCGCCGCCGGCGCCCCCCTCCCAACGACACCTAAAAATTGCTTCTGCGCAGGCAAGGTCACATGTTCAAGAAGTTTGCCGGCAACTGAATAGAATTTACACACGCACGGGACGCGTCAGGCAGCTTACGTCAATTCTATTTTCAATAACGATCTCGTTTCCATAATGCATCTTATTTACCGCTACTTATTTTTAAGGGGGCACGTTTTGATTCACATTTCATACAAACGCGTTTCGTTGTTTATAGCGTATCTATAGCGTAGCGTATTATTTAAAATTATAATATTGTTGTAAAAAAAATAGCCAAATAGAACGCTGACCCACTTCGAACTGTGTCACAGTGACGTTATGATTCAAGTAAATGTGTATTTGCACTTTTTCCATGTGTTTAAAATAAAAATAACCGTGTTTGTTACTCCTTCACGTTGGGACGGCTGGACGGATTTGGAAGAAATTTGGAATGGAGATAGCTTGAATTAACATAGGCTACCTTATATCGTAGGCAATGCTAATATCGTAATACCTTATAGCGTAGTCGGATAGATGGAGATGAAACTAGCACCTTAATTTTTATTTTTCTTGTTGTAGATAAGCTAAAAACAGGGATGAAAGTTTGTATGAAAAATGAAGCGAAACATTTCAACTTTTAAAAATCACTACTACATAGTATAAAACAAAGTCGCTTGCGCTGTCTGTCCCTATGTATGCTTAAATCTTTAAAACTACGCAACGGATTTTGATGCGGTTTTTTTTAATAGATAGAGTGTTTCTTAAGGAAGGTTTATATGTATAACACATTCCACGCGGGCGAAGCCGCGGGCGGGTCGCTAGTAATGTATACTTATAAACTCTTTTTGTACTAAAACTGTAAAATTAACCAATATACAGTATTCAAAAGAGTCATACATTTACATACATTTTTTATATATTCGGTGTCAATGGTTTTTTTTTTACTAAACTGCAAGTCCCTACCTTTTTTGGGTGTCAATTTATATTCCTTATATAATAAAAAAGACGTGTGGCACTCGGGGACTGCCGCGGTAAAGCTATTGCATGTCGTACAAACGCACACAACGCCGTGTCGAAGACTGCCGAACTGAAACGACGTTAGACGATGCACGGCCTTCAAGCCACACCTCCTTGCCCGTCGGAGTGGGGAGCGTGAGGTTTTTTCGTTACGGAATTTCTGGATTCGGTCCCCGCGCTCAAGGCCCGCGATAGAAGCTATGCAATAGCTTAATATGCCTTTTTTTTCATAAAATTCAGTTTGTACTATAGAGTATACTTGACGCAAGCGTACCAGGAACGCATAAGTATGAAGCCTGTACTTAAATCGGAAACTAATCCCAGCTCAATTTAGTATAACTTACAGATAAAAAAACTACAAAATACTGTTTAAATCCAGCAGATATTTATATTATCGATTAAAAATATAAATAATAAAAAATATATTTTAAAATTTACGAAAAAATTCTTACAACAAGATGTTTTGTGTACATTCACTTACAATGTACTTATAGCAAGCATAACCAGTTCTTGAAGGGTTCCTGCACCGGAGTATGAAAGTAGGAAAACGGCCAAGCGTGCACAAAAAAAAAAGTCAAAACAATCTTATAGTCGCACCACTAAGAGACCAGCGGGCCAAGTATGGCTGTGTTTATCGCGTGACAAAATGATAAAACATCCGCCAAGTTTTGAAACGTTGTAAGTACGAGTCATATTAGGCCGCGATTTGACAGCTGTCATCGTTAGTACAAAAAATAACCTCAAACACATTTGTACTGAGTTGTACTGGGAGTCAAATCAGGCCTCCTATAACGTGCGACTATTAAAGAATCAAAAATATTTTTGTAACGTTATATACAGCAATTTCACGTTAATTATATTATTAATTAGGTAGTAAAACGTTGGTGAAACTGCAAAACCGCGTATGTAACATTTTAAATAAGGAGCAAAGTGGACCTTTTTAATAAGACCGTAAGGTTTATTTTGCACTATCATAAATATTTTACTTACGTGGTTTTGCAGTACCACCGACGAAAATTTTCTTTTTTAATGTCGCCAGCATCAAGTTACTGTTTATTCACGACTATAGTGAACAAAGAACACTGTCAGAGAGCACTTAGGTTAGACTTAATTGCAAGACTTTAAAACAATAACTATAAGTAAATACAATAAATGAAGATAGACGTTTCGACTGAGCAAAAAGTCCACATTCGTCTGGTAGTTTTAAAATAACAGCATGCAACAATAATTCAGGCAAATCACTTTACGCATGCGCAAACTGAATCGGTGACTTGGTCCAAACTGAGCTCTAGCTTGTACTACGGATACTAGACGATAAAATTATACGAATAAATACATAGAAAACATTGAGGTCTCAGGAACATCTACCCTCGGGTATCGAACCCGGAGCCGCTAGCTTCGCAACTAGGGAATGCAAATAACCGGTTATAACCGGTTATAACCGGTTATTTTCATACAAGATCGGTTAATAACCGGTTATAACCGGATTAACCGGTTATTTTCATACAAGATCGGTTAATAACCGGTTATAACCGGATTAACCGGTTATTTTCATACAAGATCGGTTAATAACCGGTTATAACCGGATTAACCGGTTATTTTCATACAAGATCGGTTAATAACCGGTTATAACCGGATTAACCGGTTATTTTCATACAAGATCGGTTAATAACCGGTTATAACCGGATTAACCGGTTATTTTCATACAAGATTGGTTAATAACCGGTTAAATTGCATTCCCTATTCGCAACCAAGTAGGCGAATTGCGTCGTCAAAAAATTAAAACAACAAGTCAAATAAATGAAATAAACGCTATAGTAAAGTGGTTTGCCTTTTAGTTATAATATAATATTACTACCCTAACACGCTTGCCGAGGCCTTAACATGAATTTGTGACATTAAAGGAACCCTAAAATCAAAACTGTCAACTTACGTCACGTAGTGGAAATAAAAAAAATAGAGTAGGCGATTAATATCTTAAATTTACGTAATAAGTAGCTAACATACTTTATAATATTTTGTTTGATTACTAAATAATATTATATAATCATAACTATGCAGTAGAAGGAAATTTTGATGACAAAATGGCGAATAGTCATAATTCTAATAACGTGTAAAATATTTTATTTTTGTTTGATCGTAATTTGATTCACCCACATAGTTATATATAAAATATTCTTAATTATTTTTAAAAGCACGAATGGCGTAGGGCCCAATTTCAACAGAATGGATGGCCCCAACATAAAAAGCATAACACGCCGATGTCGACAACGCACCATAAAGGAATTGGTTTGAAAAACAATACTTTACTTTAGTTTAAATACTAAATTAAAGTGTAATGTAGAGTTGAAAAGAGCTAAAAAACATGCATTTTTTTTTCAAGTGGAAGAATTTTACCAACGAGTAATAATAAAAAGAGTTTTTAACGCTCGCCTTCATTTTTTAAAACGGTGGGTTCGTAGGCTGCCTTTTATAAGTAATTTTATTATAAATTCAAGACTAAAATAGCACAAAGGCGAATAAAAAAAAAAGGTCTACTAGTCTACAGCTAAAGCAACCATAGTTCCACAATTTTCTACTAAACTCGAGTATTGCCTATTGTTTTTCAAACCGCAATCTTAAAAAAAGAACCGTAGTTTGGCAAGTGATACAGTAATTTAGTCAAATAATTTCGTCAAAATAAATAAAAGATCACCGGTTCGTTTCCCACTCGCAAACATAGATGTCGCTGTCCAATATTTCCGTTAAACTTTCAAAATGGCGGACAAAGAGAAAATCGCTATACGTTTAAACAGTGGAAGTCAATGGCGATTTCTCTTTAGATTTGCCGAAACTCAATAAAAATGTTATGCGTTAATATTTTAAGTCACCAGTAATCAGCCAGAGACCAGTAGTCGATCATAATATGAAGTGACAAATATCTTTCGTACTCTTCCTACTCATACAAGGTATACGCAGAGGCCGACTACAGGTCTCTGGCTGACCACTGGTGACTTTACACTTTACTCTATTTACTGAACGACCTGCAGTTGCACGTGATTGGCTAATGAGAATCCGCTAAAGCCGCGCTCACAATGGAGCAGGCAATCAGTCGGTCTCTTACATCTGTACGGTACGCACGCGTTTGTTTTACCTTCGACTTGGCTTTCGAAATGGACCGATGTCTCCTTAATCTGTACCGTTGTGAGCGAGTCCTAAGAAGACTGACATTCGTTACCGCCCTTATCTTATGTCCTTTTTATTTTTATTTCTTTGCGAGTTACAGGGGCCTATACTAGGTCGTTAAAGTGATTGGAGTACAGATGTACTGCATAATTGTTTTCCTTCGTATTTTGTCGGAAACGTTCGTATCTGTCATGCTTCTTCAGTCACCCTCAGTACTTTTGTACTGCGACCGACTGAAATAGCAAGGCACGTTCGTACGTTTCCGTGAAAATACGAAGGAAAACAATTATGCAGTACATCTGTATAGAGTTGTTACAGAGCTCCAATCCAGCTACGATAAGTCGGTACTTCCGATTGTAAGTTTATTTACAAGCGTTCAACATTTTTACTGACTTTCTACCGCGAAGTTGACATGCGACAAACACGTTCAAATAAACCGCTAAAGTAAAAACAATTCTACCACTTCACCGTGTCAAAAAAACATCAAAATCGCGTGCTTCCTAGAATTGTTAAAACAGCTTTTCATTACAAATAACATCCATCGTACAAGCGATTCCCGACCACACTTGATTGATTTAATATATTATGGAGTATTTAATTTAATAGATTACGATATAAAAATAAAACTTAAAACCGTCGCCACAGTGATTTAAATATAAAGAACTGCCGAGGTTTGTTTTTTTAAAGTAGCCTCACTTTGAAAACCACTGCACAGTGGAACCAGTGTATAAATAGTAGTCTCTCTAAAGTCTGTTAGTATATTTCGTCGGAGATACTGCAAAAAGGTGTAACTAACAAATTTATGATAGAGCAAAATAAACCTTACTGTCTTATGAAAAAGGTTCGTTTTGCTCCGTATTTAAAATGTTACTTACGCGATTTTGCAGTTTCACCGACGATTTGTTACTATCCTCGTAAGCCCCAGTGTGCAATAGGATGTATGTACATAATCAAGGGAATTTAATTTGAACTCTGTTGCAATAGGAATAAGGTCTATTTTCCTATGTTCAAACTGAAAATGGTATTTTATCAAACAAACGTAATTGAACTTTATTGCCTTGATGGTAGATTCAAAGTCCACTCACTAAAAAACTCCTTGATTGTAGTATGTTGGGCCTTACGCGGTTAAAGATGACAGAGAATTTGAAAGCGATAGACTTGGCCAATTAATACACTGGTACTGTACCTTTCTTTTAACCAATATACAAACGTCATCCTTTAGCAGATAACTTTTAAAAAAACCATTCCATCACAATGAAAACTACCTTCAAGCCGAAATTCCAAAGCGGCGTGGGTATAAATTCGCTTCGTATCAAACGTCAGACGTCATTAATATGCTATACGCCTATACTCAAACTGTTTAGGCACTTAAATAAATGTAAACTAACCAAACCACGTGGCTCTGATCATCAGCCAATCAAAACTGTTCGTTCGGCTCCTATTGGCTGGCGAACTATGTCACGTGATTTATTGTTTACATTTATTTAAGTACCTAAACAGTTTGAGTATAGAACATATGATCCACGTGGCCCACGTGTGTCGTTTCCGTAACGTACGTCGCTATAGAATTCCAGCTTTAAGAATCAACCAGTGCTCAAAATATGCTGACGCACCGGATCTTATCAACGCGGTTTTTTTCTTCTACGCTAGCCAGCGAGTCGAATGCTGTCCCTTGCAGTATTCTTAGAGTGCGAGGGAGATAGCATTCGACTCATTCATGACAACTGATGTTGAGTGACGTCGGGGATCAGGGCGGTACAACCCAGAAAAAACTTATCACCCTAGTCTTGAAATAAATATGCTTCGTCCTAATCTGTCATTATGCCATTTGATTTATTAAAAAAGGGACAAAGAATACTTTAACTAAAATAGTTTTATAGTACGTTTATGAATAATAGGTGTGGTCGCGTCCATAAGAACGCCATGTAATTTTCTAAAAGGAGGTAAAAGATGCGTCACTGTGTCAGCGCTTTCTATGATCCACTGTAGACGGTATGTGTTAAAAACTGTTTGCGGTGCGTTAGCTCATTTTGAGCATTGGTGTGGTCGATCCTTTGTGATATCTTTTCCTGTTTTCGCAGTATAATCGGGAATTCCGTTTGTACGTAGCCACACAAGCCACATCTACTGGATACGCTTACAATGCGGGGAACAAAAAGGCACCTTACTTTTTAATTACAAGTATTTTGAAAGCGAGATGGCAGTGTTTTTTAGTAAACTTTATCTGAAACAATAGAAACAAAGTTAAGGTTAGGCACTATTTAAATATATCTTACTAATTATTATAAACTAGCGATCCGCTCTCGCTTCGCTTCAGTTTTTGTAAGTTTTTCTTAATATCTGTACATAATACCACTTTTTAAAGTTCATGTAGTCAATTTGGCTTTAAAACATAATAAAACATCAAACACAGTACAAGTCACCTACAAAAGGAGGTTATTGCGGAGACACGGCGATTCTTTTGTTTTGTTTTTTTTTTTTTTTTTATATCATAGGAAGGCAAACGAGCACACAGGCCACCTGATGGTAAGTGGAAACTGTGACCCATAGACATTCGCATTCACAAGACCGCAATCCTGAGACTGCAAATGCGTTGCCAACCCTGAGGACGAAGATGGAATGCCTCTATGCTAGTAATTTCACCGGCTGTCTTATCCCCAAACCGGAACACAACAATGCAAACACTGCTGCTTGGCGGTAGGTTAATGGATAAGATGGTGGTACCAACCCGGACGGACCCTGCACAAGGTCCTCCCACAAGTAAAATGTTCTTTACTTTAATTTTTATGTGACTCATGTATCAAAACTAACTATGCAGTTTGAACGAGGGCAGTTTTGAGTAAGGACCAAAGCGTTGGACCGTAGTTAAGCGCAGTTAACCACACAAACTAAAACTTTTTAAGTTAATTATTGTTTAATATCTGTAATATAATACCCACATAATGTAAGCCAAGACTCACGGATCCCACGGTCAAACTGTTGTGATTGACAGTTTTGTGGGACATTGTATTAAAACGAAGAAGCGATGACCAAGGACTTAGACCATAGTTAAGCGTAATTAACCATACAAACAACGCAGTCGAAAAAAGGTCCGTTGTGCGACGCAAAAGTATCCCTACAATTGACAACAATCCATTTTGTGCTAAGGTAGTAAAATAAAATACCGTTTCTAGATTTTACACTGCTGATTACAGTAAAAATATCTTTGGATTTTTTTATTAATTATCTTTCGATTCTACGCAAAATAGTTTATTTATTTTAATGGCGTCTACAAATTACGTAATTAATTAAATTACGCAGAATAACAAATTTGTGAACGAACGGCAGCGAATGATTGACAAGTGAGTGACATGACATGACAGTCAGTTCTGTTTCTGTTTAAAGTTACTTTTTTTCATTTTATATCAGGCTAAGATCACGACATCAGTATTCCTAACTTTTGTTACGGTCTTTTTAATGATTATTTCTTTAATAAAGTATTAACGACGAATTTAAGTTAAATAAAGAAAAACCAAGAAATACGGGTAGTCTAATTTTTAACCAGCTATTATAAACGCGAAAAAACAATAAAGCTTTTTTTTTTTATGTTGTCAATTCTGCCCTCCAAGCTAATACGCAGTATGTCAGTTAAAATTCCTGCAGCAATATCGACCTTATTACCAGACCTAGGAATATACGGAGCAAAATTAAATGACAGCTAGGGATTGCCTACATCGATAAACTCAATTATCGATGCTTTTTCCATATTCTAGGGATCACTCCCAGCATTGTTTGTAAGTGCGTTTTTTTTTCTTTTGCCCCTACCGCTTTCACAGAAATTGGAAAGTCTTTTAGCCACCTGAAACTTATTCATCAGTCGAGACGGAGGAAATTAACACCCGAAAATTTGGACCAAATTCTGATTTACTTTAACAATAGTAAATGGAACAGTAATCCTGAAATAAACAATAAGGAAAAAGAAGATGATTATGAGTGAAGGTTCAAAAACCCTTTTAAAATGAAGAATATCATGAATTAGGTTGCTATTTTTTTTTTTCATTAATTCAATTAAAAATATATATATACAAACAAAACTTGGAACGATCACTAGTATATGGGAAAAGAATCGATAGTTGAGTTTATCGATATAGGCAATCCCTAGCTGTCATTTAATTTTGCCCCGTATAATCCTAGGTCTGCTTATTACTAAGAGAAGAGAACTAAAACTGCTTTGGTTATTGATTTTGGAATACTAGTTATTTTCTTACGACGGCAGAATTGTAGGGATACTTTTCGTGTCACAACGGAAATTTCATAGAAAATTTTATTGATCGTTAGCGTTGCCAACTTTTAGGTCCTTACCCATTTAAGATTACCCTTAGTTTGATATTAACAAACATTATTGAAGATAACAGACGACCAATTCATATTTCCTAAACTATACCGACGCGTGTGGCCATTTTTTTTTATAATTTTGGAAAGCTTGTCTAAATTTATTTTTACCTCTAGGCGGGCTGCGCTTTCTCCTTCTTCTTTTCCTTCTTCTTCTTCAAGAAGGAGGGCGTCCGGAGGCCTTTCTTCTTCTTTTTATCCTTCTTGGGAGACTCCTCCGTCGACACTTCCTTCGACGGAGACCCCTGCAAACAAGGACATACATTGTGTTAAAGCCAAGTGTGCAATAGGATGTACATTTAATTTGAACTGAGTTGCACTAGGAATAAGGTTTATTTTTCTATCTTGATAAACTATGTATAAATGACATTCTCGACTAGGCCAAATCAAGAAACTTCATGTCTTCATTTCGTGACACGAAAAAGTGTTTTCATATGGTTTATCTACTCTCATATCGTAAAGTTCGAATTATAAACTTCAAAACGAATTTATATTAGCATACATTATAAACACAATACCGAAATAAAATAAAAATAAACACTTTATAACATTATTTCTTTAACAAAATAATGTTACAAAGTAATTTTTTTACCATTACGATACAAGTTAATCCAAAAAGTTAATGTCACCAAAGAGGTTCCATATCATTTTTTTTAAAATGGAACGCACATGCGGTTCGCTTCATTTTTACAGCATTACAAAAAGTTTTCTTTACAATTTTTACTTGTCTGTGACAGCGCCCGCTTTAACGCATGCGCGGTGATGTGCTAGGTTTTGGCGCCATTCATTGAATACTTTTTGCTGTAGTAACTTTGCTCTTTTATTTAGTAGGTTAAATCGCAATGTATGAGAGTAGATAAAGTAGTGTATGAAACTGCACATAACTAGGTATTAAAACACTCGTGTGATACTATTAAAAACCTCGCCTAGCGGCTCGGATCTTAAACACACACTCGTGTTTTAATACCCCTCACTATAAAAATAAACCTTATTCCTAGAATAAGGTTTATTTTTCTATCTTGATAAACTATGTATAAATGACATTCTCGACTAGGCCAAATCAAGAAACTTCATGTCTTCATTTCGTGACACGAAAAAGTGTTTTCATATGGTTTATCTACTCTCATATCGTAAAGTTCGAATTATAAACTTCAAAACGAATTTATATTAGCATACATTATAAACACAATACCGAAATAAAATAAAAATAAACACTTTATAACATTATTTCTTTAACAAAATAATGTTACAAAGTAATTTTTTTACCATTACGATACAAGTTAATCCAAAAAGTTAATGTCACCAACGAGGTTCCATATCATTTTTTTTTAAATGGAACGCACATGCGGTTCGCTTCATTTTTACAGCATTATAAAAAGTTTTCTTTACAATTTTTACTTGTCTGTGACAGCGCCCGCTTTAACGCATGCGCGGTGATGTGCTAGGTTTTGGCGCCATTCATTGAATACTTTTTGCTGTAGTAACTTTGCTCTTTTATTTAGTAGGTTAAATCGCAATGTATGAGAGTAGATAAAGTAGTGTATGAAACTGCACATAACTAGGTATTAAAACACTCGTGTGATACTATTAAAAACCTCGCCTAGCGGCTCGGATCTTAAACACACACTCGTGTTTTAATACCCCTCACTATGCAATAATTTCATAAACTACTATTTCTTACTCCTAGGAGTAAAATGAGGCAAGTTAAGTGATGGAAGTAAAGGTCGTAAGTAACAAACCACCTCAAAAGTTTCTTACCTCTTTACTGCTGTGTGAGAACGTACTATGATGAGCATCGGAGTGGTCCCCGTTAACGGTGTGCTCGCCTGAAACCATACAACAAAAGATAAGAATGACATACAAACATAATGATACATAAACTGTGTAATGTAATAGTCAGAGGCCGGAATTCTAGTAGCAATTTTGAGCTGTAATAGGGACTTCTCGCTTATCGACTTTCGACTTGTCGTATATCGACTTTCGATATACATATTGTATCGATACATTGTAGAAGATTAAAAGAAGAGGTAAACAACAGGCGGTATAATCGCTAAAGAGCGATTTCTTTCAAATAATTTTTGAATAATTGAAAATGTGACAGAGATTTGCAATGAAAGCAATGAAAAGTTATTAGTTAACAATTTTACATTTAATCAGTTCAGTTCAGTGTTTCATCATTTATGAATTTCATGTTCCAAGTCTGTTTTAGTGCAAACAAGTGTTTCATCATTAGTTTTTCAATAAAAGAAATACATACATACATAAACTCATGCCTTCATTCCCAGAGAGGGGTAGGCAGAGCTAAAGAATTACCAACAAGTCTTAAAAGTTCTTAATAATTCTGTAACCACATTTTGCACAAGTAGGCTAAGATGTTTCCCAGTGTATAGTGACAGGTGGCAAGCCCATCGCCTTACAGTACTACAAGCCTTTATTACCTTAGTCGCCTCTTACGACATCCACGGGAAGACATGAAGTGGCACTATTCTAACCCGGCAACCAAAAGCAAAAGAAATAGATATGTATATCCGAAGTCGATAAACGAGAAGTCCCTATGATAGCTCAAAAATTCTACGAAAATTCCGGCCTCTGGTAATAGTATAATAAAGTGCATGGCGTCCCTTGGAATCTCTGCATTGTATAAAAACAAAGTCGCCGCCGTCTGTATGTACGCTTAGATCTTTAAAAGTACGGAATTTAATGCGAATTTCATCAATAGATAGAGTGATTCACGGGGAAGATTTTTATGTATAATTAATTCTGGGTTTACCCTTGAAATATCGACAAATTGAAATAAAACATACCTTAGCTATACTTATGTGTTTTTTTATCTTGATCGGCTTTGTATATTATCCTCAAAATATGTAATCCAGTATAAAATTAAATAGCTGTATAATGGACACAGCGATATTAAGTGGTTCTGTCTCTTGAATAGTTTATGAAATGTATTTTGAAGCATTTAAAAATCCTTGTACCGTTGTTCTAATAATTGTTTTAATTTATTATGAATAGTCGATGAAGCCATATTACTACAAGAGATAATATTTATACTAAATATTCTATAAATCGTTTTCGATGAAATGAAATTCGATGAAAAGTTTGTCGAGATTTCAAGGGGCACCCTTAATTCTGGTTTATTTACGGGTGTTATAAAAAAAACTCATATAATCAAAAGCGGAGAGAGGGCGAGTCGCTGGTACCTAATATTACGTTGGTCTTAACGCATAGATGAGACGGGCAACTTATTAAGTTTTCCCAAAATACCAGCAGTAAGGTTAGGTTATGAACGCTCATTTCCAAAATAACATAATTTGAAAATACCAGATTTAACTAAATACCAAATTCCTAAAACACCAGATTCAAAATAAGGATAAATTACCAAAAAATGTCAATTTGGTGTTTTGGGAATCTAGTATAAAGTGTAATTTGGTATTTTCAAATTATGTTATTTTGGGAATGAGCTGTTATGAATGTATTATCTACATTCATATTATAAAGATGGAAAAAAAAATGTTTACATTGAATAGGCTCCAAAACTACTGGACCGATTTCAAAAATTCTTTCATCATTAGAATGCTACATTATCCTTAAGTAACATAGGCTATGTTTTATTTATCTGCGCGGACGGAATCGCGGGCAATAGCTAGTAAATTAAAACACTAAAAAATTACAATATTCATAACTTTAGGCTTTAGGTCAAACGAAAATTCAGACAACTGATGCATTAGGACAAATAACGATTAGAGATTCCATAGGGCAACCTGCATGTTAATGAAAAATTAGGAGAAAAATAATATGATAAAAAAAGTAATTAAGCCTCCTAAGTCCCCGCGTCCAAAAAAAATTACATAATACGGCTGTTGCAATAAAATATAAATTGTAAAGAAAATAAATTAGAATTTCTCTTGTTTTTATGACTGGCAATTAATAATAAAAAAAAACCACTGGCAAATTTCGTTGTATGGTGGGTCTTAGGAAGTTAACGAAGAACTGATTCATCCATCCAGAATACAGTACGGACAGTTTTTACCCGGTACGGTATGTATTTTAACATTATGGGACGGATATCACGCATTCACGCCAAACCCAACAATAAAAAATAACCATATCGTCCCTTTTACTTTCTCAACCTCGAATCTGATCGAATTGTTAGATAGGAAGAGCACTCATGTTCCCTAAAGAATACAGACTACTTTCCTATGTAACTGTTCGATCAGATTCTAGGTTGAGAAGATAAAAGGACGATATTTCCCAACCCAACATAACCCATTGATATAAACGTGAAAGTATGTGATGATGTGTTAATAAAAGCTAGTAGCGTAGCTCCACACTTTGGTACCTTGTCGCTTTGACAGATTAGCAGAGACTTTCTTATGATGTTAATAAAAAATACAATTAGGTATTTTACATATATTATATGAATTCAGCGACAATTTTATTAATGGTTTATGGAAAAAAAAACTTTTGTTCTATTATTTTTAGATAGTATTATCTTTGATATTATAATGGATTTGATGATGAGTTAAAAAGTTAGTTAAAATTATATCATTAAATAAAATAATGCAAGCGAAACTCACCTCTATGCGTTAGAATAAAACTCCTTTCTCGAAAGGATCCAAACCAGCCAATGACTTCATGCATAAAACCATAACAAGTCGTATAAAGGTGGTAACAGACGCTACTAGGCAGCAAGAAGCTGAATAGCAGCTTTATAATGATAAAGTTCAATAGTGTTACCAATTTTATACAACCAAAAAGCCATTTGTGAGTAAGTGCGGGCAAATTATTTTGCTTGCTATATTTTACGTTCCTTAAGACTACGTTCGTCCAATTAGAGGGCGTCCCATCGTCAAAATAAGCATTTGCAAAAGCAAGCAAAATATTTTACTTATTAGTGTGAAAAACAAAACGCTCAAATATTAGAAATATTTAATAAAACTCAAATTTACAAGCACAACCATTTCAAAAAGCAGCATTTGCTGATAATTTTCATTTAATAAACGCCAGTTTAAATGCCGCTTTTTAGTGAAATTAAATTATAAAAACACCTTTAAAAAAGCTTTCCGACAAATTTTCCATGTGAAAAAGCAAAGAAATCAAGCAGAATTTTACCAATCTCATCTGTTATCACAATTAAATAAAATCAAATATTGAATCATAATGAGGGCTTATTATAAACACACTGAACGAGGAAATAAAATTCATAACAGTACACAAAGACAAGCAATATAAAACACAACACAAAAAGCGTACAAACAAAAGTACAATCACAATACATGCATTATTATAAAAAAAAGTACGACCATTCCCGAAATAAATCTTACCTTAACAGATATGTATTATTTAGAAAACAATGACAGCAAGGCTGATATCGACGGAGAATCAAGATTCTTAGCGGGTAAGGAACGTTAAAAGCGCAAAAACGAATAGAAAACGATTACCCTACAATGCAATTTCAATAGCGTACAGAAAGACAATAAGCCTTTTTTAAAGAGATATGTAGGGTTAGGACTTTTGGTGGCATGGCAACCTTGGTTCTAGAATCCATGGAGACCTTCAGAATAATAATTGACATAATTCAAAATGAACTGATTATATTTTTAAAGCCTCTTATAACACCGCTACTAATAGTTTTCTTATCTGTTTCATGAATTACAATAGAAATGACAGTTAATATAATTTCCGCCATATGGTCGAGGTTTTATACTTTTCTGGTCAGGCTATTTGGTTCATCCATACCTACCTATACCCTCTTTACCAAAATTCAATAAGTTGGCTCAACGGTCAATGAATGAATGAATTTTGAAATATGACACTAATGAAGGTCATATATATGTACATAATAATTAGAAAATAGCAACGCAATGGTTTTTAGAACCACGTAATGCCGCCAAAAGTCCTAACCCTAGAGATAAGTTACTAATACTGCAACTTAGCCACCTAGCAGCACCTTAGTCACTCTTGTACGACTTCAATATAACTTAACAACTAAAAAGTATCGCCAGATTTCTCAACGTTCTCTAAATCGCTAGGGTCAAAGCTTTCAGACATTCTATACTTAGAAATAATTCGATAGAACAAAGTATCTTCGTACGGAGGCCAGGACGAATACAGACGTTTGTTAGATTTCGAGTGGAGCTCTGGTCTAGAGTCGTATAGAAGCATCTGTCGTGGCTCGTTCTCGACTTCTGAATCACACGTGTCATAATTATCAGAATTAAATTTCGCTGAAACAAAACTCTCTTCCACGGCCACGTTGCTTTCGTCAAGTTTACCATAATCTTCTAACAGTATGCTTGCTCTTTTAAAATCTTTACAATCGTCAAAACTATTAGTATCTAAATCGACCGTGAAGAAACTGGGTACTGTATTCTCGGAGTACCTTTTAACAGATCTGTAGGTAGTACTTTCCTTCAAACTGTCGTCAAATGACACCCAGTACTTGACGCCGCCCTTGTGTTCTGTTTGCGACATGGAAATAACTGACACTCTTTTGACGAAAGGAGATCCTATAATGGAGTCTTCTTTCTCATATAAAGCGCTTAAATCTGCCTCATGTGCGTTCACTATTGGTGATTCCGTGCACGCTACGAAACTTGGCTGGTCTCGCTGAGGCGAGGAGGATCTGCTATTCAAATAGTCCTCTTGGAAAAATGCTGTGTTCATGTCTCGAACCCCTAAAAACGTTTCATTATTACCACTATCTTCGGGTACAATTACAAATGTTTCGTTGCTACTTTCTGCTGGAACTACTTCGAATGTATCGTTTACACTTCCTATAACTAAATCAGGTGAGTTGGTTGATTCTGCGCCATCTTGTGCCGTTTGAATTTCCATATTTGCATTATTAATATCAGTGGCATTGTTATTTAAATGGTCATCGTTGATTTCATTGTCGATATAGTTTTCCATAATATCGTCCGAATCTGGAAAATTGTTTTCTTGGGATTCATTAAGTTGGTCAACACTTGAAGTATCCATTAGTAAATTTTCTTCTACTGCATCTTTAATAATAGTATTGTTTAAATGATCATATAAAAATCCGTCGTCCAATTCGATTTGAGAGTTTTTAGATAAATCAGTTTTGTTTTCATTTGTTTCTAGTATCTCGTCGAAGAATTGAAATAGGTTCTCAATAGCGTCTCTTTCTGTTTTAGAAATATCTTGCATCTGCGTTTCTAAATTTATGTTTATACCATCATTCCCATTCCAATCACTTGTTTGGTGAATATTTGTTCCAGTGTCATCGCGAACGGAAGCCTTTTCTGCTGATTGAACAGGCTCGAAGCAAACTGAATTGTCTAAACATTCATTTATTATATCATGCCCCAGATTTATTATATTATCAAACTCAACCACCTCGGTTTTACTACAATCATTTGGCGATTCATATTCAATTACATTTACAGGCATCGTACTACTATTATCCTGATTTTCATGAAAATCATTAATCGTATCTTGCCCAAGATTTGAGTTATCACATTCAACAGCCATATTTGTCTCTTCAGCTTTATTATAATCATTTTCAGATTCTTGTTTCTCATCTATTTGAAGTTCTTTGTTGAAATTATCACTGTCATCGGGCCACAACGTTACAGCTGTGAACATTATATCTTCGCCATCAACGACAGTTACAACCCTTTTGGGTACTCTCATGTTATTCTTGCTTTTATTGTACCAAAGAGAACATGCTCTGCTAAAAATGAAGTAAACTATTGATTCAGCTATTTTGTACGATTGACTATCAACATCGCTTACTTCAGTTGACACGGTTTCATTTAAATTTGAAGTCCCCTCAATTTCTTGAATCATTTTGGTAATAGAGAAATTTTCTAAAGAAGCTGTATCGGATTGGTCACTAACATCAGATTTAATTTCAACAAATAAGTTTTTGGTATCAAATATTGGTTCGACAACTTCATCGCGAACTAAATTAACGACACAACAACGATTGACAGTTTCAAAGTCAACTCTATTTATGACAGTGCTGAGAATATCAGTAATTACTTCATATTTTTCGAATTCAGCAGTGGAATTGAAGCTGGCTAGTTCAGTACTCGAAGCAATACTGTATTCATTTGACTTTCTCTGACTTTCATAATCACTATGATGTTTTAAAATATCTGTTCGAGGTAGCTCTGGAACTTTGAAAACATTTTCGTCATCTTCTATTTTATTATTAAAGTCTTCTTGATCTTGCACTGCAATTGTATTTGTGGTGTGCACTGTAGTCGAAATATCAGTAGTTATTTCAACATCTTTACTTATACCATCGTTGTTGATATTTTCTTCTCGACCAGTATATTCGATTGCATTATCTGACACTTTTATTTCAGAGCTTATACCGTCACAGGCATTAATGTTGTTTAGCATCTTAACCTCATTATTTCCTTCAGCCAAGTCTTCAACATCTGAAGCCCTTTTATTACTGGTATTACTGGAACTATTGGATTCATCATAGGAACTCTTGGATTCCTCAAGAATAGGCTCTAAAATCAGATTCTGTTTAACAACTTCAATTATTTTCTTCGGTGATTTTTTTGGACTTTCTTTCTTCGCATAATCTTCGCAATAGAAATTTATTGGTACAGAATAATCCCGTATGTCTTTTTCTACTAAATCTTTTACGGGACTCTCGTACGCCCCTTCGAAGTCCATATCATCAGAGAAGCTGTGATATCCCCCTTCATTTGTATTGCCATCATCGTCAGAAGTTTCTGTTTGTATTATTACCATTTCAGCTTTATATAAAGTACTATCCTTGTCAACACATACTTGTAAACAGTCATTAGAAGTGTTAACTTCAGTGATAGTAACATCATTTAAATCGCCTTTTTCAATAACAGTTTCATTTTCCGATGAAAAGCTATTTAAATCAGCCAAATAGTTATCCTCGTTGAACTCCTGACTCTCAACGAATTCATCCTTTATATCTGCTACCTTAAAAATCGGCACAATCTTTTGTTTAACTTTAACCATGTCAACCACATCCTCGTTATTACACTCCTGGTGTATATTGTCTACAGAGAAATACACAGCGTGTGATTTCTGTGATTTCTTCTCTTTCGCTATATCCCAGACGTAAGAGTTAGCACCAGAACCACAAGACCTGCATTTAGGGATATGGAAATGATGAGGTTCTGGGTCTTTGATGTACGAATTAGCGAAACCACTGTAAGACCTGGTCCGGAATAAATTTGCCGTTCTTTTTACTTTCCTCGGCAAAGATTGCGTACGGAAAGTGTACTCAGACTTGCAGCGTCCATCCCATTCGATAGATGGAATAGAATACAGACTAGATCTGCTGCTTAGAGTACCCTGCTCCAATTTCCTTCCTAGATCCAAAGGTTCATTGCCGTCAGAAATTTTAATACGCTCTACAACAAAATCATTTTCGGATTTAAAATTACCATGATCATTCTCTTTTCTAACATCATTAAATCCGTCAAACGCACTAAATTTAATACCCGCGTCTTTATCAAGAGTTTCGTCATTAGCCGTAGCAGTTTCGTTGCCTAGCCTATCATTGAGACTGACTTTACATTTAGGGTGTTTTTTATCATCGTCGTATTTACTGATGAGTTTTACGACGTTTTTATTTCGGGAATAGTCGTTAATCGAACGTTTGCTAGTAGACAGTGCTTCGTTAGCTTCTGGCGTTACGTTAGTACCTGCAATGAGATTAAAAAGCGTGCAATTTGCGCCACAGTTTCAAAAGGCAATCAGTTATATTGTTGATTAAAAATCTCACAATTAATCCACAAAACTTCAACTGATATTTGGAACTGGTGTTGTATATTGAGAATTATTTAATGATTTATTGAATAATCCTCAATATAAGCGAAAACATCTAAGAGAACGAGCTGAGGCACAATGATATCGGGTCACTACACATACAAATTCACGTAACCCGTGACCCATTTTTTCTGTTCACTCATTCCCTATGTACCAAAATGTCAAAATACTAAATTTGAAATGTTTTGATAAAAATAAAGGTTTTTTTTTATGGATTTCATATTTATTAACAATCTACGTTAATAATATTATGAAATTTTGATAGAGAATGAGTGAGCATCTTTGCCGTGATAATGTTATAGAAACAGATTTACTATAAGCACGCCGTTCTAAGAGGCCCGTTCGACATTTTGTATTTGACAGCTGTCAAAACGGGCCTATTACATCCACGCTGCTATAGGTATGCTTCTTCATAAGTTGAAATGAAGATAAATGATAGCTCGTTTAAAACCGACATCAACGGACTGGACGACACAACGAACGAGCATGAAGAACGACCAGACGAATCCACAATGAAACATGTAGGAACGTGACAAGATGGACAATTTCTGAAATGAACGAGACTTGGCTTAATACAACACCAGAGCCCAAAGACAAAGACAAAAATAGCTGGAGGGACAAAGTAACAACCATCTTTCAATCAATGAGTAGACCCCGTTATCTTAAGGCACCGACGTCGCTTTTTTGTAGGGATTGAATTTTCATTTTATCGACCATCTCTATATCGATGTTTAGTTTATATTACACGGTTGAATCTTTGCTTCTTTAATGTATACTCAATTTCAATATAGCGTAGGTACTTAACCTTCTTAAATTAAAAGAAGTAGAAAACCTCATTATTATTACGAGATGCGATCACCTGATGCAATTATTGTGGAAAAACTATGATGACTAACGAACTCCAGCGACTTTATTTCCCATTATTTGTTAACACATTTTTAGTCGTCATTGTCTTTGAATCATTGACAATGACATGACATATAACTCTAAGTGCAATACCATACACATTTAGATAGTCGACAAAATAAACATTCAATCCCTACGAATAAGCGACGTCAGTGCCTCAAGATAAGATAACGGGGTCTAATTATGAGCCTTGTGCAATACTGGATTAAGACATTTTGCACGTGCATCGGCCCGATACAGACGTATTTATCGACATGAACATATCAATCGATAATATTTTGAACAATCAATTTTGAATAAGTTGAACAATCACTAACTAGCACGCGTCAATCACCTCACCCATGAATAGAAATCAAACTGTCAAAATGACAACATTTTATACTCTGCTCTCATTTATTTTTCCATCCCTGATTTCTTTAACTTGTCATTCAATCATTCAATCTGATCAATCAATAAAGCAGCAACCTCAACCCACGTCAATTTGTGCTTCAATGATGGTGATACCCAGTGGTAGACGGTCAAACAATATTCCTCACTTTCATACGGTCTCCAAATCAAACCTTGTCACTTCTGTTCCCGAAAATTAAGTACAAAGTGAAAATTAATTAATATAAATTTATTTAGCCAGTAACGGTATCGTTTTATAGGCGGAAATAAATGAATGGTCCTGAACTTGTCACAAATACATTTGTAGCATCATCAGATTTTAAAAAATGCAGTTAATACTACATAAAATTTTGTATTTATTTAATAATATCCAAATGTGTCTCAAAATATTTTTATGGAACTTCCTTTTTTTTTACCGAAACTCATACGATTTGGAACTTTCCATACAAATATTTTCAAACACAATAGTATATCATTAAATTACTTCATGGTTTCATGTACGCTGCTTACCCACCATTTTTTTAAACCTGGAAATGTCACTCAAAATACAAAAAAAAAAAAAAAAACATATTCTCGCAAAAAACGGTTCATTATATTAAAATTTCAATTTCGGCAACAGAAGCGACAACACCTGACCTAATTGCGTGACCACCGTAACCCCCCTCACCTCTGATCACCCCCGCGGTGACCCGCACGACGGCGAGCGGCGCGGGGGGCGCGTGGGGCGCCGGTGACGTCACCGCCGAGGACGCCGTGGACGCGGCCGGAGAGTCCAGGAACACCTCGTCATCCGACAGGAGGTTCGGGTCTACCGTCAACAATCACTCGTAGGAAAATAAAGACGATTCTGGGACCATTTTCTTTCGAACCTCCTCCAAAAACAAAGCACTATCAGTAACGGCTATATCACGATTAGGACCAAAAAAGTCCTCACAACTTGACCATGAGAAATGTTGCTACCGAAATTTCATCTAATTTTGGCGTAATGAGGAACGGAGAAATTATTAAATTTTGATATGACCACGATATGACATAAAATAAAACTATAGTTTCCGCAAAATACGAGCTCAATTCTGACACACGTGATTATAGTTCAAATTATAACCTCTAATTCTAATTTTAATAATTAACGGTCTTTACTCGCGTTAAGGTGTATTTCGCCAATGGACCCGATTCTGCAGTGGCCTCTTAACTTCCTAATTTTATTTAGGTTCCGCTGAAACACTTTGCTATTCTATGAGCAGCTGTCATTATCGAATGACAGCGCCATGACAGCGCTAATTTGAATCTGACGTTTCTTATTTTAGGCGGTCTTATACATTGTCAGCTTGACATTCTGGAATAGCACTGGTTAAATCTGCCGTCTAAAGTATGTCTTAATATTAGACAATTTAGTTTTAGGTTATTTAAGCGATGTGCACGTAGAATCGGGTCCAATGACTAGTCATTTTTAGATACTCCCATGGATTCATTAGATAAGTAAGTCCATGCGAGGACAATTTTTCGGTGAAAGAGTATTTGGTCTTGTGGACTAAACAGAGGCACATGGGGTTACCTGAACACGCTTTTGACAAGTCCAAAAATTATAACCTCAAATACAATAAATTATCTGGTAATGACAGATGTCATAACTGACATCTTAACCCTTAATTTGGCAGTGTATGTCACAGTCAACATATTATAATGTTCACTTTTAATGTTTGGAATGTTTTTTTATTTTTTTGCTGATTCAAAATCAAAAAGGGTTTGAATTCCCCTTTTTTTATTTTTGCCAAATTAAGGGTTAAGTCGCAGGAACTATAATGCATAATAGGCACAAATGTAAGGTAAAGGTTGTAAGTGCCACAAAACCTCTCCGTCCCACTTATTGCTCTATGCACCCGTCCTTCTTACTTAAAACGCAGAAAACAACACTGCAACTGCAAATTGTCTCGCGATTACCGAAGGGGATCTTTTAAATTGAAAATAGAAGTAAAGTGCAAAGAAAAAGAACATTTAAAATTAGTAAGAAAGTGCACACTGAGATGCAAATAAGAACAGACGGGGAAACGGTATCATACTCGTTAAAACGTTAACAATTCAAATATTATTCCATATCTGTGTAATTTGAAAAATAAAGCTAGATCCGTTTAGCCTCGTCTTATCTTCATTGTTACACAATAAAAAAAATAGACAAATATTCGAAACATCTTTTATCGTTATGTATATATTATTACCAAAATATAAATGTTGAAATAAACAGAGTTAAGAAATAATTAAAGATAAGTAGGGAATAAATGATAAAAGTCGTTGCCATAGTGAAGTTTCAAATAGCTGTCTAATATTATATCTGTCACCTTTATATAAGGATTAGCAGTTAGGGTTACGGTTAGAAAATAATGCAAAGTGATTGTATGCCAAAAATATTTCTGCAACGTATTAGTAAAACCTCATATAAAAAGTATATTTGATAACTATGTCATTGAATCTAGGCAACATTATAAATACAAAATGTATGGACGACGCTCGCATTGTGGACTGCTGTTTAAGATGATTGTAAAGCTAAATAATTCCATAAAAAATGCGATAACGTTTGTCATCTGATCCGATATTTCCGATTTTTGAATATGTTGTAGATATCATGAAAAACTGTCTGTAAATTTTCCTTTCCAAAAAAATATTTCTTAGAATGAAACCAATTTAGAAAACAAAAGCAGAAACGTACAGACCTAGTTCTTTATAAAAACTACAACATATTGCCTATTTAGTGGCTGCATATAATAATTTGTAGTCTGAAAGTACTTTTCTTAGTAACTTTCTTGCGACAGACTAATAAAATAATTTGAAATTGGGTATACAAAAATACCAAAAAAACAAAATATAACAAAAGCTTCTAAATAAATATCACGATAATATAGATTCAATGACATAGTTATGAATTAGAGATCACCACCACCCCTATCACACCATTCTGTCGACAACAGGTGACTATTCAATATACATTACAAAGTTAAGAACTTTTAAAAGTAACTGGTCTTCATAAAGTTAGATTTTTATTCCCACAAAAAAAAACGGTAAACAAAGGGTCTTCATTTGTTGATGGCTAACTTTATTTTGATATAAACTCTTTGTTGTATTAATTTAAAACGAGAAAACTGTTTTTGTATGCTTAATTTATTTATTGCACTGGTATCATTGACGCATTCACCTGTGTCAACAAGTTGTCGGCCGCTTGATTGATGTGAGACGTCACTTCACTCGTTTCGCTTCACAATTATTTTCGCTTTTTTCGAATTTGTTTCTATATAACGGTTCGAGCGGTATGATAAGATAACTTAATATTACATTTCTTGCTGGTCCAAAGTTCGAGATCCTCTGAAATGTCACTTTGACAGTGACGTATCTTTACTTACATTTTTCTGTGGGAATAAAAATCCGACCATAAGCTACGCCGTGAACACTTAACTTTAATTACACCTATCATTGGCAGGTTGGAGAATAGGGGGCAGGTTTAAGTGTTAGTGGGTCATACACGCTCGCAAAAACAAAAGTTGTCTCTCCTGTGGTCAATATTTAAACGCTCGTGTTCATATAAGTTATGTTTTTATTTGCTAGGACTAAAGTAGACCTGACGGCGCTTATGAGGATGTGGATTCAGCCAGAAAATTAGGCCTTAAAAACGTTAACTTCGGGTATGTCCACAGGAAAGACGGTAACCTAAATCTCTGTATGACCCTAGTATCTGAATTAAACCACACAGCTACTGACCTCGGGTCCGATCCACGTGGGCTCTCTCGGCGTGCAGGAAATCTGTCGTGTCCACTACAAACACATTTGTATGATACACATGCAAAGAAAGAAATAATACGCAAAGTAACCTGAGGCGAGACATTTTTTTTAAATTGACATGTATTTTAAGTGTCTTCCATTGAGTATATTTGTATAATTTACAATTTGAAGGTATACTTGACGAAGATTTTTGTATGATAAAAAAAAAACGATTCACCTCACTAAAATATCCAAAAAAACTGGTTTACCAAAAAAAAAAAAGAATCAATCATGCACTTCAAGAAACATCGTGCACGGCAATTTTTAAAACTAAAACTTTAGATACTAAAATTGAAAGTGGAGAAAAAATAACGCGTGCGAATGAAACGTACATATCGCCAACTTCACGTCAATACGCGACAGTCATTCATTAAGGAAAATAATACCACTTTAGAAGGATTGTGAACCGACGGTACCAGTCGAAATAATTCCATACTAATTCAACTTCTGTCTATAACGTCTCGTACCCCCTAAATCAAGTCAGATTTTCACGATTTAGTGATATGTTGTACAGTCTGTGAGCACTTAGGCTTCGGTCTAGTACTTCTCTCTCACTCGCTCTCATACGATCTTATTAAGAGCGAGTGAGAGAGAAGTACTAAACCGAAGCCTCTTTAAAGTGCTCACAGACTGTAGTTATTATGAAAAACTCTGGGTCTGTACTATCAGCCCAATGGAACCCTGACCCACCATAGAACTTTGTCACAGTGACATTATGATTCAAGACGTTAGAAGTGGCCAACATATTGCTTTATAAAGTCTCTGTGAGACAGTTTTACGGTAGGACTACTGATGTGCAAGTTGCGGAAAGTTTCCAAAAAGTTGGAAAAGTTGCAAGAAATTTCCGGAAACTTTCACAAGAAATATAGGAAATTTAAATTTAAGAAACGGAAAGTTTCAATCCCCATACAAAATTGTGAGAAGTTTCCGAAATTTTCCTACATGAAATTTTCCGCAATTTTGGAAAGTTTCCTTTGGCACATCAGTAGGTAGGACAGGGTTCCATTGGGCTGCCGGTAGAAATATTTTCTTGAGAAACGTACGTTTTTCATAATATCTACAACATATTCAAAAATCGTAAAAATCTGACTAGGTTTAGGGGGAGAAAAACGTTTCGCATTTTGTATGGAAATTGGTTCTCTGCCTTTTGGCAGAAACATGTTTCATTTGCCAACCCGCTTTATTTCTGTAACTGTAAATATTTCAGGAGTTTCATAAAACTAACCTAACCTAACCATTCTACACAATGGTACTGAAATGAATCCCGAAATATTGGGATCGGGATACGGTTGAACGATACATTCTGCCAAACATATTTCTGCCAACAGGCAGGATAGCCAAAATTTTTATCGTCACAATCCTCTTAAAACGCCTGGTGGGTTATTATGACATAGCAACGCAGTTCATTTTACGGCGAGCGTAAAGGCAACTACAGCAGTTATACAGGGTGTTACAAAAATACCCGTAAAGCCGAAAGGGGGTTAAATGGTGCCTTATAACAAGTCCATTTACAATATTTGAGAACTGTACTATCACTGTATGACTTACCGCCAAAAAAAAAAAAACATGTTTTTTTTCATTGATGTGCTAACCCTATTTCAGTAAAATTAAAGAGTAAACTACGCAGAATGTTTATGTACATTTTTACCTAATTCGCGAAACGGTACAAAGATATAAACAAAATGAACAGAATTCGATTAAATACATATTACAAGTCGAGTTTTGGAAGATTTTAAACGAAGAAACCTAAACTAACACTTACTTTTTCGTAATGAACGTCAAATTTAAATTGCTACGAGGGTGCATTGAAAAGTTCTGAGCCTAAGGTTGAATATAATAAAAAAAAAACAAATAAATACTGGCAGGTCAAAGTGCCATATTTAGTCGCCATTATGCACTATCTTTTGTTTTTTTCCTGTCACAATTTTGCATTTTATGCTGGAACTGCTACATAAGGTCACTGATTTTTCAAGTAATGGATAAAATTGAGCACCGTTCTGTCATAATATATTTGCAAAAGAAGGGGTTTACACCAAAACAAATATTTGAAGATATGAATCAAACATAAGGGCAATCTGCTCCATCGTATGCTACCATAAAAAGATGGGTAGCTGGTTTCAAACGTGGCCGGGAGACTGTTCAAGACGAGCCTAGGAGTGGGCGGCCGTTGACGGCTACTACGGACGAAAATGTCAATAATATATTAGATGCGATAATGAAGGATAGGCGATTGAAGATTGTGGAGATAGCGGAAGCAATGGGTATTTCTTATGAGCGGGCACAGAACATCATCACTTATGTTCTTGGATTTTCTAAGGTGTCAACCAGGTGGGTGCCTAGACTGCTTTCAGTCGAGAACAAACGAGTACGTGTTACAATTTCCCAAGATTGTTTATGTATGTTTCAACGTGACTCCGACGATTTTTTCAATCGTTTTATAACTATGGACGAGACATGGGTCCACCACAGTACACCAGAATCGAAAGAACAATCCAGGCAATGGAAAAGACCAGGTTCACCACCACCCAAAAAAGCCAAGGTCATTTTGTCAGCTAATAAGGTAATGGCCTCAGTTTTCTGGGATTGCAGGGGGGTTATCATGAATATCATGATATACTATCTCGAAAAGGGCAAAGCAATAAATTCGGACTACTATTGTGCTCTTTTACGTCGTCTGCGTGAGGAAATTAAAATAAAGAGACCTGGAATGCTTTCGAAAAAAGTACTGTTTCACCAAGACAACGCTCGAGTTCACACTTCGGCGAAATCAATGGCACAAATATATGATTGTGGATTTGTAGTGCTGCCGCATGCCCCTTACTCGCCGGATCTAGCTCCTCCCGATTATCATCTCTTCCCAAACCTCAAAAAACACTTGGGAGGACAAATATTTTCGACAAATATGGAGGTACAAGAAGCAGTACACTCATATTTTAACGACCTCAGCGATTCTTTTTTTTTTGATGGGATAATGAAGTCGGAGGCGAGGTGGACTAAGTGCATTGACCTTCATGGAGAATATGTCGAAAAATAAAATTGTTATAAAAAGTAAGCCCGTTACTTTTTTTTACCAGGCTCAGAACTTTTCAATCCACCCCCGTATCTTCATGGCCTACGCATAACATCATATCGTAATATTCTGCGTTAGAAAATATCGTCATTTTGGAAAAAAATATGGAAAAACACGGAACAATTGTAGAATATCGATAAGAAGATTTGAAATTGACAACATATTTTCTTTTCCGTCTTGACGTTTTTTGAACCCAGTACTTTAAGCATAATGATATCATAGTATTGAACCTTTGTGGATGAAAAACAGAAAAACCATTAAAGTTGACAATTATTAAAATTGGTAGGTAGGCCCAACCTGAAAGATAGGATAGCTTACATTTCAATTTATAGTCGCAATATTATTTTATTGCAAATTATTTGTCTTTATTATTTGTCTTTATAAGGCAAAACAACGTTTGCCGCGTCAACTAGTTTATTATATTTTTTACGGGGTATTTTGTAACACGTTGTATAGCTCTGTCCCTTTCTCGCAAAGTAAACTGAACTGCGTTGCTATGCCATAATAACCCCCCGGGAGTCTTATTCGCTTGGTTACTGTACATTCACTGGTAATCCACTCACCATCACTAAGCACCACCTCTGGCTGACTCCTGACCGGCGCCTGCTTCGTCTCTATTCTTAGGACGCGGTGCTCTGAAAATAACATAGAATATTGCATTTTAACACCGGAACTGTGTATAACGGTGGCAACCACAAGGTCAATTTTAACTCAAAAATATAAAATATTTACATACACACAAACATAAACTCACGCCTTTATTCCCAGAGTGGGGAAGGCAGAGCTACAGAATTACCAACAACTCCAAGAACTTCGTTGCTACTTTGGAAAAAACTCGTATCAGATATTTCGAAATATATGAGTTTGAACTTAATTCTCTCCACGTATAAGTTTAAAATTGTACGTCACGAAATATGAGATACGAGGTTTTCAAAGCAATGACGACTTGTTGATCATTCCTTTCCTTGTTGAGACGAGAGGTTAAATGTTTGGAAGTAAATTGTTATGACTTATTTATATCGCGTGCTGAAAGTAATATAAAAAATAACTCTAAACACTTTTGGTCGTTCGTGAAATCTAAGCAGAGTAACAATGCCATCCCAGACTACTACAATTTCATATTCCCGGAAACGCCAACCTAACATTTTTAAATATAATATATTCAACGTCGTTTTAAAAAAAGTACCTGTAATTAGGGATCTGGGAGTTCAACTTGATCAACAACTATTACTCTCATCACATATTGACACTATAGTGGCGAAGGCTTACAGGATGTTGGGATTTATTTTTAGGCTGGGTAGCGATTTTAAGAATGTTAGCACTTTCATCTTGTTATATAACGCACTTGTTCGTCCTCATCTGGAGTATGCATCTGCAACTTGGAATCCACAATACCAATGTTATATTGATTCTATTGAAAGCATTCAAAAGAAATTTACGAAACGCTTGGCTTATAAGTTTAAAAATCTCGCTCTCACAGATATTGTCCCCTTGAAAATGCGTAGAGAACATCATGACCAAATCTTACTTTATAAAATTTTGAACAACATAGTCGATTCTCCATATCTCCTCAGTAACATTTTATTTAAATGCTCAGGTTTGAGTACTCGGTCCAAAAATATGTTCGCTATACAATTTTGCAGAAACAACTATTCGAAAAATCGCTTCCTCACCAGGGCGTGTTCCACTCATAATTGCAAATATAATCATACTGACATATTCTATGACGATTTCGGCAGCTATGTAAGTGCAGTTAATAGGACTTTATAATTTAGTTATAAATACCTTTTATCTTAAGTTGTGAAAACTATTTGATTTCATTCCATGTCTAGAGATTTACTGTTATAAAGTGTATGTTTTAATATAAGTGGCTAGCTTTGTGTAGTTAATTCCTAAAAGTGTAACATACATCGGTGAAAACTTTGTTGGCTTATGTATAACTCACCTCTGTTTTAATATTAATGTATAATGTAAGCTGTTTGTTTTCCTTAATAAATAAATAAATAAAAATAAATAAAAATTCTGTAACCACATTTTGCAGAATTAGGCTAAGATGTTGCAAGCCCATCGCCTAACAGTACTACAAGCCCTTATTAACGCCTATTACGACATCCACGGGAAGACACGGAGTGACACTATTCTAACCCGGCAACCACACCAAATCCAAATATTTATTCTGTAAATTGGCCATTGGCTGTTGTTTCCATCAGGGTCTGTGATTTATACTCCGATTATTTTAAGATGATGCCTGTGAGCTCGGTCCTGAGTTTTTTGTTTCCAACCGCTGCCAGCCACTTAAATTATAGATTTAAATTCACAGTATCTCCACTTGATCCCCATAACCCTTTTCCAGGCATAGTACATTCATGTCGCTCAAAATTGAACTTAACTACCTCCATTTTACGACACAAATTCAATTGAACTTTCCTGAAATATGGCTTCATGGATCAGTATCCTTCAGGAAGTTACGAATTCGTGGCTCTATTCCATTTCTTGCTTGTGTCCTTACTTAAGCAAGGCCTGGAAAAGGGTTAACCTTTCGTATGCCTAGTTCCGGATCCGTACCGACCCTGGTCCTATGCCTTGTCCGTATCCGTCACTAAGAGGCTTAATCGGGTTATTTGAAATTGGATTCTAGTAGCGTAAAGATAGGGTTCTAATTTGTTTGTATAAAAAACTGAAAAAAATCAATCTTCCATAGATAGCATTTAGTTGCTCAAAACGTCAAATCACTTTCGAGCTAGGAGCTATTAAACTCGGTCACGTGACGCCGATGACGTCATAGCCCGGCAGACGACGGGTACAAGTATGCGAGCCTCTCCAGCATACGAAAGGTTAATAGATCCTATCAGATCCTAGCACATCACACACATGGGGTCAGAAGGTTCTTGAGTGGCGTCCGCGGACCTGGACACGAGCTGTAGGTAGGCCTCCAACAAGATGGAGTGACGACCTTGTAAGGATCGCGGAAAGCGGTGGATGCGAAAAGCACAAGACCGGTCTAAGTGGAGAGCCTTGGAGAGCTATGTCCAGCAGTGGACGTCTTTCGGCTGACATGATGATGATCAGATCCCAGTGGACGGAGGGCTTTCGTGAGACAAAAACAGCTGTATAGTTACCGTCCCGGGACTCCTCCTCGGTCTCCGACGGCGCGCTGGCGGGCGACGTGATCTGTGCGGCGCTGATCGCCTCCGACTCCGATAGGTCCGTGTCATCTGCGAACAATGCATCACATCAGGTACCTGTTTTATAAAGCTACGAATTACAATTTATATCTCGACCAATGACGACCGGCCATTTGAGCAGTGTTGCCAGTTTAAACCTGTAAAATTGTTACTTGTATCTTTTCATCACACTTGCACGTAAACAGTATCTAAACATACAGGTTAACTTGGCCGCAATGCCCCATATAAAACCCTCGACCTTTCTTTTTACCATGAAACCCAAGGTCGGTAAGTAATTTTTTTTTAATTTATAGCACAGCACACAGGTCATGCAAGTTCAAGCAAAGAGTTTACACGCAATTGAAAAATTGTCTTAAAATGTTATTTAAACAGGAATTTCATTGCAATCTCGCTACATGTTACTTAAATACTCAATTAATGTTCTTAATAATCGATTTTAATAGTTTTCTGTATCAAAACGTCGTTTTTATTTTACACTCTTTCAGGGCTATATGTATACCTACGTATTTGCCCTTAACGTTTCTGAACGAAACCTTTGTATAATCTGTGGAGTCCGCCCGCGATCCGCTTGAAAAAAGTTCAAGTAATTCGTAGTAATAGTTGTGCTGACTTGTGTATTAAAGCTGTAATTCATAGTTATTTACTCGCAAATGTGATGAAAAACATTGTATGTTTCACGGGCGGTACGGGAATTACAAACCTCGACTCAGAAAGCCCTCAGTCTTCGACTTCGGGCTTCTACTAGAGCCTCGATCGTAATTCCTTACTTACCGACCTTAATACACAATGTACTATTATAAAACGTGCCCCAGAAGGGTGAGAACCGCGACAAAAGATAATTAATAAACTTTTAAATAACTCTAGCGACTTCTCGTTTATCGACTTTCACTAATCGACTCGACTTATATTTTATCGATACAAGACCATTTGGGTACCCGGTGGCTACTGAGCACCTAATACCATGGCAGAATCCTGTATCCTTAAGCGAGCGGTCATTCACCCTAGTCTCCGCTCACACGGAGGAACCGCTCTCTAACCGGTAAATTGACAACATTTAAAAAAAAAAAGCATTATTGTTTTTTCGCGTTTATTATAGCTGGTTAAAAATTAGACTCCCCGTATTTCCTGGTTTTTCTTTATTTAACTTAAATTCGTCGTTCGTAAATTTATTAAAGAAATAGTCATTAAAAAGACCGTATATACAAAGTTAGGAATACTGATGTCGTGATCTTAGCCTGATATAAAATAAAAAAGTAACTTTAAACAGAAACAGAACTGACTGTCATGTCATGTCACTCACTTGTCAATCATTCGCTGCCGTTCGTTCACAAATTTGTTATTTTGCGTAATTTAATTAACATAATTTTTAGACGCCATTAAAATAAATAAACTATTTTGCGTAGAATCGAAAGCGTGTCGTTAGAATCAAGTAATCCGTCAGACAACATGACAGTTGTATATTTTTTTGAATTCCTTTGGTAATAAATGGACTAAGGGCACTATAAGTGTATTCCTAACATTCACAATCCAACTATTTTTACTGTTTTTCCTAAATATAAAAAAAAACTACAGCATAAAAAAATCCAATGATATTTTTACTGTAATCAGCAGTGTAAAATCTAGAAACGGTATTTTATTTTACTATCTTATCACAAAATGAATTGTTGTCAATTGATTTCGTTCCCTGTCTACGCTCCGAGATAGACACCGGTTAGAGCGATGTTCGTGGGAGCGTAACCTTTATTAACCTCGTACCCATACTGAAAAATAGAAGTTTTTTGTAACTGGGACTTTGAATCTACAGTCAAGGGAATAAAGTTCAATTGCGATTGTCCAAAAATGCTATTTTCAGTTTATGAACATCGGAAAATAAACTTTATTCTTATTGCAACAGAGTTCAAAGTAAATTGCCTTGATTATGTACCTCCTATTGCACACTGAACCTTACGAGGTTAAAGGCGTTTAGTATGAGCATAACGTATCTAAATATAAAATATCATTGTGTCCCATAGCTGTAATGTAACAACAAAAAAAATGCCATAGTTTGTTACAGAAGTGGAAGCCATTGATTAAAAGGCATTACAGACTAATCTGTGTGTGTGTGTGTGTTTAACCTCGTAAGGCCCACCATACCAGGCATATTTCACTTCTATACAAAGCGACAAAGTAGGTCCGATCAACACGTAAAAATATTGAATACATATAAAATATATGTATAATGCTCGCCGAACGCGCCTAAATAAACCATATTAACTTCTACTGAAAGTTCATTTTTCGTAGTTTACTGCGAACGTATAGTTATACCTACGTTTGCTCGCTCGAACGGTAGGGTTGTCAACACATCGAAAATATTAATATAAATTAACAGGTACACATTATGAGAAAAACAGTTACTTGAATAATCAAAATATAATATATATACAGGGTGTCTGGAAAACCTTCGGAGAAATTTTAACTGTAGATAGGGTGGATGATTTGGATCATCCCTATATTGGTAACTTTTGTTTAAGTTAATATTTGACTGAGTTACAGACAGATTTATCATCGACTTTCCTGACGATGCTCTCAGTGTGCCCCATCTTAACTGATTCATTCATAATATCGTCGGTGATACTGCAAAACCGCGTAAGTAACAAATTTATGATAGAGCAAAATAAACCTTACGGTCTTATTAAAAAGGTGCATTTTGCTCCTTATTTAAAATGTCACTTACGCGGTTTTGCAGTTTCACCGACGATATGTGTCACAACGTAATGTAAATAAACAAGTTGTTCCTTATGAACAATGTTTCCAATCATGGTCAAAAGCTCCATGGAGTTTAGAAAACTGACACATTATCCTGTAATGTGAATGAAAAGACGGTGTCTGATAAGGGCTATTATGTGAAATAATCTAAAACTGAAACTTACGATTATGATTTTTACTCACACTTTTCTCACACTCACACGGCTAAAATAGCACTTGCACTCGTAGGCACATTACTTATTTTACGAGATCATGAATCATGGCTGTATTTCATTGATTTGTACCACTATCAGGGCTTCCGACGAATAAAAAACACAATAATTAATTATTGACAATTTGACATATTATCTTTTTAAATCTTGGACCATTAAAACTCTTTATGAAAAGAGTTTTAGGTTTCATTTGTAAACAAAAAATCCTACCTACACGTTACGTTTTATCAAATAGTACATTGTGTATTAAAGTCGGTAAGTAAGGAATTACGATCGAGGCTCTAGTAGAAGCCCGAAGTCGAAGACTGAGGGCTTTCTGAGTCGAGGTACGTAATTCCCGTACCGCCCGTGAAACATACAATGTTTTTCATCACATTTGCGAGTAAATAAACACACAAGTCATCACAACTATTATTACGAATTACTTGAACTTTTTTTAAGCGGATGGCTGGCGGACTCCACAGATTATGCAAATGTTTCGTTCAGAAACGTTAAGGGCAAATACTTACGTAGGTATACATACAGCCCTGAAGGAGTGTAAAAAAAAACGAAGTTTGTTACAGACAACTATTAAAATCGATTATTAAGAAAATTAATTGAGTATTTAAGTAACATGTAGCGAGATTGCAATAAAATTCCTGTTTAAATAACATTTTAAGACAATTTTATAATTGCGTGTAAACTCTTTGCTTGAACTTGCAGGACCTGTGTGCTGTGCTATAAATTAAAAAAAAATTACTTACCGACCTCGGGTTTCATGGTAAGAAGAAAGGTCGAGGGTTTTATATGGGGCATTGCGGTCAAGTTAACCTGTATGTTTAGATACTGTTTACATGCAAGTGTGATGAAATAGTACATTGTGTATTAAGGTCGGTAAGTAAGGAATTACGATCGAGGCTCTAGTAGAAGCCCGAAGTCGAAGACTGAGGGCTTTCTGAGTCGAGGTTCGTAATTCCCGTACCGCCCGTGAAACATACAATGTTTTTCATCACATTTGCGAGTAAATAAATACACAAGTCAGCACAACTATTATTACGAATTTCTTGAACTTTTTTTAAGCGGATGGCGGGCGGACTCCACAGATTATACAAATGTTTCGTTCAGAAACGTTAAGGGCAAATACTTACGTAGTTATACATACAGCCCTGAAGGAGTGTAAAAAAAAAACGACGTTTTGATACAGAAAACTATTAAAATCGGTTATTAAGAACATTAATTGAGTATTTAAGTACCATGTAGCGAGATTGCAATGAAATTCCTGTTTAAATAACATTTTAAGACAATTTTTCAATTGCGTGTAAACTCTTTGCTTGAACTTGCATGACTATTGTGCTGTGGTATAAATTAAAAAAAAAATACTTACCGACCTTGGGTTTCATGGTAAAAGGAAAGGTCGAGGGTTTTATATGGGGCATTGCGGCCAAGTTAACCTGTATGTTTAGATACTGTTTACGTGCAAGTGTGATGAAAATTACATTTAAAGCTGGCATCATACATGTTGTTGCTAGATATTCGTATCATAGAAGAAAGAGAAAAATAGGATCGCTTTGTAAGAAGAGGTCGACGTGATTACACTCTGTGGTAAAAACCCTTAAAAGAAAAAGGCCACTAAAGCCGGCTACTCATACACCTGCTGCAGGGGCAATATGGGAATTGGACCCTTGATTGCCTCCTTAATTGTGATGTGTGTAGGCAAGCAGGAGCAATTTTTAGATTGGGCCTGCGGCAGGGCGGCAGGGGCGCAAGACCTTCCTAGCTCCCTAGATTGTGTCTACCGCCCTGCAAGGTTGCTGCGTGTGTAGTAGGATTGGGGCAATTCCAGTCAGTTCATTGGTGACAACCGAGCGGAGTGGACAAAAATGGAAAAAATGGTGTTATCATAGCCAGGAGCTCTTCAAAAGAATCAATATCCATTCGCAAAAAGTTTCTAAGATCATCTACTTCCAATTCTTTCATAATATTCATGTGGCACAATTTGCTTCGTTTCTGCAACCAATTCTTCACCCAATATCTTCTCTTCCTTTTTTTTTTGGTAGCACCACAGAAAGTGCCAAGGCGATACCAATCCTCTGGTGTTTCGTCAATACAGGAGGCTTTCTCGTGGACGTGCGTTCAGCGGGACTATCAGTTACACACTGAACGGCAGGCTAGTGTGTAGAGAACAGCCTAAAATTGGTCCAACCGCCGTGCGACCGGTATTGCCCCTGCAGCAGGTGTGTGAGTAGCCGGCTTAAGGAACACCCAGAAAATATAAAACGTGGACTACAATCACAATCAGTCAAGGAAGCGATGTCACAAGCGAAGCGATGTTTGGTTTGGGGTTTGTTTTGTTTACTTGCATGTGATGTGACTTCACATCACACTCACAGGTTATAAAGTATTTCTAACATCACATAGCGTTTTTGCCACAGATTAAATTTCAAAAAAAATCCTTATTATTTCGTGTAATTTCCAAAAAAATAGACATAATTTAATGTGAAATAAAGGGAAATACGTTATTTTACGCTAGTATCAGATAGGATGACCACAATTTGTAGTATATTTTCAATGTTGTCAAATAGCCTATTATAATCAATTATGCGACGACCTTTATATCCATCGACAAAATGTTTTGCACTTGGACTTTTGGCTACTGCCACAAATACCATGCGGATCAAAAGGAAAGAACCAGCAGCCAGCAGCGCTTTCTCCCCGTCTGGTTGCCCTGAAAATCAGCGCGTGCAGCGTCACGGCATGTCTGACACTATGATGCTGAGTAGCACCCAATTTGGTGCATTATTATTTTATAAAATAGTTTTAAGGTTTTGTTTTAAATTATTTTCTCACTGTATTTAATTTGATTATTATTTTTCTGTGGTTTGCACCAATAAACGATTTTCTTTTTCTCCTTTTTTTTCTTCAATACGGAGAGCAATAATCGGATCGTTCAATCCGTCTATTTAAACTTTGAGAAGTCTATGAATTTATGGCTGTCATTAGATGTCAGTGTTAAATTATGTTATTTTCAATATTCACGTCTTCAATATTTTTGCTGTAAATCAGTTATATGGGCTACTTTAGAGCAGAAAACAATGGTAAATGGTTAGATCTCGACAGTAAAAGACGGACGATATGATCAGTCTCGGCAAAACATGAACAAGAGACCTAGTGATTTCACATTTAAAACCAATTAGTGTTCAAATTGCAAAAACGAAAATACAGTAAGTTGCACTAAAATTACTCATTTATTTTTATTATAATGCTACCTTGATTTTGGTTTACATGGAGCGAACTGTTTGTTTACATGGAGCGAACTGTTTGTTTACATGGAGCGAACTGTTTGTTTACATACCATGTGACAACGTATGGTCTCAGGTCATTGACCTCGGACATTGAATTTTGACGTAAGATACTACGAACTGTTGGAGTAGTATACTATCAACGTCAAAATGTCAAGGTCGAGATATCGGCTGCGATACATCAAGTAACAAAATGAATATAATTAATCCTTCTTTTATTTTTACATTAACAGAAACAAAAATGAACCATACCCCCGTGATCAGAATCGTGCCAAATATTACCCCCCCAAATTTCTCCGAAGGTTTTCCAGACACCCTGTATATATATTTATATATATTTATTTGATGTACACGGTTGATAGTTACTTTTACATTCTGTTTAAGATTAAATAACTATTAACTATAGGTTTTTTCGAATCAAAACTCGTTTGCAGAAATATTGAGGTTATGTGTCAAACAGTACTGATTTGTTTGTAAACAAATAATTTTATCATTTCTATTGACCCCGAATTTAGATAATTCAATATTTCTAACTTGATGAACACTGTTTCGTGTTGATTGATCACTTCAATATACTTAGGTATATCATCTTATATGTATAAATAAAAATAAATTGCAACTACTGACCTTTCCTCGTTCACCGGCAAGGAGAAAAACGTTTCCTTTTTATTATTTTTGGTTCTCTTGTGTAAACACCCACTCACACAGCAATAATGAGTCATTTTTTTAAATTATACATTCACCAAAATCATTCAAAGAAACAACAACACACCACACACATCTAACCGAACTTGACGTAATGACTAGAATGTACCTACTACCACAGATTAAGTAAGAGTGTACTACTCGCCTACTTGCATCTCGCTTGACGTGTCTCGACCATGTCTCGACACTCAAAAACCGGTCGAGCGAGTTGACATCGCCGCGCGCGGGCATCCTTGATGTATTAGCATCGGCAACTATGTTCCGTCAGGCGGTGATTATCGGACGTACCTCGCTCAGATAAATATCTGTTACGTAGTAACTCTTACTTAATCTGTGACCATACTTCAAACAGGAAGTTTTTTGTGAGTGGGACTTTGAATCTACCGTCAAGACAATAAAGTTCAATTACGTTTGTTCGATAATGCAATTTTCAGTTTGTGTAGATAGTAAAATGAACTTTATTCCTATTGTCACAGTTCAAATTAAATTGCCTTGATTAAGTACATTCTATTCACGAGCACTCACAGTCGGGGCGCGCGCGGCGCTCCACGAGGCGGCGGTACTCGTCGATGTCGCTGTCGGTGACGTGCTCGAACGGGTTGCGCGCGTACGGCGCGCTGTACATCGTCGCGTTGTGCTGGTGCCCGCGCTGGATGATGCCTTTCGACGCGGCACCCATCAGCACCTGAGACATACCAACGCTTGAAATGCTGAAAGGATTCTAATTGATTCTCATGAGCTTATCAATTATTCACACGACGCAGCTCATATTAACCGGCAAGGTTAATTAGTCCCGTCAAAGCTTACAAAACACATTTTGCGCGTGCATTGTCAATTAGGCTGGACATTAATACAACCTACAGCATTGGCCGAACAGAGTTTTCAATACATTCAGCAAGTACATGAGAATAACTCGCAAGCAAGCTCGTCCGTTTAAACCAATACTCGGCCTGCAATTGCCTGCTTCACTGCCTAGGCAATAATGTACTATTGAACTCCTCGGCAGCTGGTTTACATTATTCATCTCGTCTAGTTGGCCCTACAGTAGCGGGGTGTGAGCTCACCACGTGGTCGCCGGTGTGCGTGTTGGCCGCGTCCTCCCCCACGAGCCGGCTGGCCTCGTCCCAGCTGACCCCCTCCAGGATGTGCGACTGGGGTCCAGCGCTGATCTTGTCCGCGCGGCGATTGTCCTTGATCTGGTATCACGTAAATATTAGACTAAGTCGTGTTAAGTTTAACATGTTATCGCACTACCCTGCTACGGAGAAAAGGTTTTAAGCATTTTTAGCTGATTTTCATACTTACATATATATATAAACTCACGCCTTTATTCCCAGAAAGGGTAGGCAGAACTAGAGAATTACCAACAACTCTAAAAACTGATTTTCAATGTTTATTATTTTTCCAGAAACAAATGACATTGACCATCTTCACCATATTTTCTGAGTGTTGCTACTTTGGAGAATTGCATAATCATAGGAATTTATTCAATAAGTTGTCAAAGTGTACAACCCCTAAATACTAACTAGTTGTATTATAATATTTATAATTTTGGAGACTGGTCTTTTGAATAGGTACGACCAAGAATTCGACGAAATCATTAAAAAATGCAATATCATCGATGAAACTGCAAAACCGCGTAAGTAACATTTTGAATAAGAAGCAAAATGGACCTTTTTTTATAAGACAGTAAGGTTTATTTTGCTCTATCATAAATTTGTTAGTTACGCGGTTTTGTAGTATCACCGACGATATGTACAAAATAAGACACCCTAGCGTTCACTTGGAGAAAAAAACTATCTTTCTTTCTTTCATAGCTAATAATTACTCGCGAATTCCTTTCGCATCCCACGGGACCATTATTTTTTACTTACACACACATTTGAGTGATCATATTCGGGTTTCGGCCGTTACGGAAACCTATTTTTTTTTAAAACAAGAACATTGACATACCTGCTGCTGCAAAGCCTTGAACTCCTTAGGGTTGGTATTCTTTGGGACAAACTGAAGCGTATCAATTTTGACCGGCGTGCTCGAGTGCGCCGGCGAACCGTCCTGCACCCACTGCGCCCGACACAAGGCCCAAATCACGTTGGCACGATTCGTCGACAAACGTCGAGGGCGTAGGGAAAAGAAAAAAGTTGCTATTAGTAAAAATGTTGCCAGCAATAAGGTGAAGGGTTTGAAATTGTGCAGTAAAGACGTGGTGCAAAATAAATGGATCTTAACCTGGTAACATCGAGCGTGTAGATTTTTTAAAAATAAATAAGTGGTTCATGCAAAAAAAAAGTCATGCAAAAAAAGGTTAAAGCAGCTGTTAGTTTTTTTTTTTATAATAACTTTCCCACCCTAGCTTTTTTATTCGTAATATTGAATTGACATAAAAAACGGTTTCATAAATTGTATTTAAAAAACAGGGGATAATTTTACAAAGTTGCCATATAAAAGCTCCATAAAGACCTTTAGAAGAATGAAATATGTAATTGTAAAAACATTTCCGAATTAATTTAAAAAAATATCCACTAGATAAACTTGGTAATAAATAACATAATAAAGCTTGAAAAATAAATGCAAACTGTACAAAAAATACAACGATACAGGCCAAAAAATTATCTTATAGAAATAAATATCAAAATAATTTTATTTAGGGCTGTATTTATAAAATCTTGCCCGATTTTAGGTGGCAGAAGAAACAAAGCTTATAATGTCCGATATAACTCTGCCCTTAGACACTGCCAGGGAGTTGGAGCCTCGACCTTGACTACAGAAACAAAACTAAGCTGTGTCGACACATATTTTTTTTATAAAACAATGGGTCAAAGAATCTAACATAGAATATTTCATAATGTAACCAAATAAGCAAATCCTAAAGCCAATTAATTGATTAATTCATTTAAATTATAAATCGTTGGATACATAAAACTATAGATAATTAAATATTATCCCAATATGATCCGAAATATTTGTATGGAAAGTTCCTTTTCGTTACCAAAGGAGAAAAAATCGCAGTAACAAAAAGGGAACTGTTCATAAAACTATTTTGGGACAGTGGATAATATTTCACTATAGCATAGTTTATACACGGGAAGAAATCAATCACTATAGCCATTATATTGTTTTTTTTCTTCATTACATTGTAGTAACATTGTAATTGTTTTGTTTTTTCTTGTGTTGTTGCTACAGACAGTAAGCCTAGTTAAGTTAAAATCATGTACGAGAGAACTAGCTTTGTTTTTATAGAGCCCTGTTATTTTAGATTGATAAATTGCAATTTGGCTAGGACTAATAAATAAGTTAATAAATAAGAAAATGTCATTTAAAAATATATAACGACCACAAACGTGCAAACAAAAAAGTAACATCTCCGAAAGAAGGCACAAAGGACAAGGTCGTGCAAGGAAAAAGGGATACGTGGCAACACTTTTACCGTGGCTTTTTTTATTTTCACTACACTGTACTGTCTCGATGTACCAGGGTAAGGTTATGAAATGCTGTTGATATTTTTATATAACTTAGTAGAAGCGTTATAATTGTTATGTCATGTTGGTATCTGGTTCTTATTACAAAGCAATACGGTTAAAAATAACACTTCACATTCACACCAAAACATATGTCATTTGTATACATTTTTACAATTTATCTCCTATACGTTGCAAATACACCAGACAAAGCGCCGCGAGGGTATAATCCAGGAGTTTCATATTTTTCAGTTCCATAAACAACTACGTAAAGATTATTTTTAAGAAATACCTTAGTAGTTCTGAATCTACTGGTAAATATTATTCTTATTAACGTCTACCAATTTATTAGCAAACGGATTTTTTATAATGTTTGCCACTTAATGATACTTGATCTCATTTAATAAATATCTAACCTACTATTATTCCTTTTTTTATAATGTTTCAAGCCAAAGTATTTGTAATAAAGTAATTTGCTATTTTTTTTAACTTTTTGCCAATCAAACCCGATATTAATGTGGTTCCATATTATGTGACCCCTATGTTCCATATTATGTTACCAGAGTGGTGGAGCTCCTGGGATATACCCGGCCGAGCGCAAAGCCGAGATAAACTTTACTAAATACCTAAAACCACTAACAACAACATTCAACGCTTATTTTAAAGCTACGTAAAGATACAGATTCCCTCATTTTATCAAAAATTTCTTCTTCATATAAATATTTAAATACATAATCATTAAGAACCAGAAATACCTTACAAATAAATAGACGACCAAACGAAGCACCCCTAGAGATGTTAAAACAAGAGTAAGCAAGATGGAGAAAGTAAACCGAAAAGTGATAGAGAGAGAGAAGTAAGAAGTACCCGGAAAATACTGTTTTTATATACTCTCCTACTTTTAAAAACGCATAAAGCCTGTAATAGTGTTTTCAGTTCAAAAAGGCGCGCCCCGTCACTCAAAAAGGGATGTCGACTCAAGTTGATATTTGCTATATCGTCGGTGATACTGCAAAACCGCGTAAGTAACAAATTTATGATAGAGCAAAATAAACCTTACGGTCTTATTAAAAAGGTGCATTTTGCTCCTTATTTAAAATGTCACTTACGCGGTTTTGCAGTTTCACCGACGATATAATCTAACTAGCGACCCGCCCGCGGCTTCGCCCGCGGCTTCGCCCGCGGCTTCGCCCGCGGCTTCGCCCGCGTGGAATGTATTATACATATAAACCTTCCTTAAGAATCACTCTATCTATTAAAAAAAACCGCATCAAAATCCGTTGCGTAGTTTTAAAGATTTAAGCATACATAGGGACAGACAGCGCAAGCGACTTTGTTTTATACTATGTAGTGATAATATGGATTGAAACGCTAGAAATTATAATAACAAAGTGAAATCAAACAAAAATATCCAAATCATTTAAGGTTGTGAGATATTAAAAGTTTCGTTTTTTTTTCATTGGTATCAGAATTCTTGCCTATTAATTAAAAATGAATCGTATGGCAACTTTGTACTTAAACGCAGTTTTTCACGACTTAAATTACAAATAATTTGTTTTTAGCGTACATTTGGTACAGTGGCGACTTCATAGTGCATATAAGAGCGTGGGGCGCATCCTTATTCAGTATTATAAGTAGGCTTAGGACTTTTGGCAGCATAACGTGGTTCTAGAAACCATGGAGTCGCTATTTCCCAATTATTATAAGCATACCACCTTGATTTTGACCCTCAGTAATTGTCACAATAAGTAATGCTTATTTCAAAATGCATTCATTTGTTAAATGAATTTTGGTAATTAGAGATAGAGAGTGATTTTGTTTCAAACAAATAAATATTCAAATAGTAGGTATGCATAAATCGAACTAAAAATGTATTTAGTTTGTTTTGTAATATGACATACTGCAGACCAAAATCAAAGTGGTATATTTACAATAATTAGAAAAATGTACGACTCCATGGATTCTAGAACAGCGTTATGCCACCAAAAGTCCTAACCTTAATTATAAGACAAGTCACGTCAGTCCAAACTCGACGAATCTACTATAATCTATTGAGATATAACTTCTAAACCAAAAAAAAACGTGTAAGTAACAAAAACGGAACTTGAATGAGTTATTTGTTCGAAGACATGTCAACGCGCTGATGTTAACTTTGATGTATCTTGAATTGCATCTAACTGCAGCTTATCAATAGGGAATATGCATGGATTATGAAAATACCGTAACAGATCACCGAAAGTGAAATTAAAATTTAAATCGGCTAAGAAATACGGAAGATACAAGCATTCTAAACTGCTAATGAGACAGCGATTAGACAGAGAGATCCGATATGCACTGCAACGTCATAACAGGTAGGTCATATAAACTCCATGTTAAATTATTTGCTAGGAAGTGATAGGAAAAAATCCTTGTTGGCTTATATCTTGGTTATATAATATAGATATTAAAAAAAAGTTCTTTATCAACTGTTTGTTACATGAACCTTCTATTGAAGCTGTAAAAAGCCATGGATATTCCCTGCTAACTATCAAATCGGCTCCATCAAATTACGTCAACGAATTGAACGCATCCACCGGACCGTGGCGTATGTAGAACCATTAACAACCGTCGACCTTCGCAACTATAACAACATAACGGGTAGGTATAGACCTCTTCCTATTGTGATTGTAAATAATAGCAGACCCTCGATCCTACACCGATCCTCACCGCATCGTCTATACGTCGAGCGTTGTTATATAAAAGTGAGAGTATATAAAAAAGTAACAATGTTATAAAAAGTAAAAGTAATCGGACACAAAATATTTATTTACCTCTTCGTTGTTAGCGTCCACCCACTGTAACACATTATTTAATTAGTCACAAAAAAAAACATACAAACAAGTTATGAAAAAATATATCACAAAAGCATTTCATCTGTGAGAGAAGCCAGTAAAACATTGTGTTTTCGTATAGTTTATTGATTTGTAAACATACATAACTCTATAAGCACAATATTAAAGCGAAATCCCGATTTTAAACAAAAAAAAACACGTGACGGCATACAAATGTCCCGTCCGGCTTTTGTTCATACAAATGGCCACAAACGTGACTTTTTGATGAAGACAGTAACGACAATGAAATTAAACGATCTTTGACGCAGCTTGAAGTGTTCTGTTGCCAAACATCAAAGCATTTTTGGACCTAAATTAATTAACTGCTAAACATAACAAACCGTATTTAAATTGGTTCAATATTTTTAACGTTACTATTTGATTTTAAAGTTATATTGGTAACACTTGTATGAACGTGACTGATGATGCATTTTTTCTGTGATCTTTCATATATTTTTGTCAACCCTAGATTCATATAGGGTGACCAAATATTTGTTATAAATCGGGACAGCTATTAGAAATTTCAAATCATACACACAATACCAATAAGCATTATATTCATATAATAAAACACGTTTATATATATTAATATCTGAATAAAATATCTCTTGTCTAATTAATATAAATGATTTCGATGATTTTGATTAGAAAAAATATGTGGATTAAACATTTAAAAAAATGACTGTAAGAAATGCTTTGAGCCATTTTGAGCGAACTTGCTACGAACATATTTTATTACGAAGTGACAACAGGATCTGCTAAAAGTCACACCCCCTTACTTATAAACGTGGAAGAAGCTTGGAAAAGCTATGCCATGCTTATTCGACGTTTATAAGTAAGGTGGTAAGAGTTTATAGAGGTTTATCTCAAAAGCATACTAAACGTTTTCTCAATCAAAACGCGGCCCGAAAATGTTTCTCTTTGTTATAACTATTCCTTCAAACGGAACAAGTAAGTTTAGCATTGTTTTGCTGCTGTCATCAATGTCAATATTCAGAAACTCTATGGTTGTGCAATGTGTCGGGATTCATTTGTTATCGGCCGGTCACTGCAGTCCAAACCAGGCGTAACAAACACTGATAATGATCTTTTTTTTCTCATTAAATGGGTGGATCAACTTTTTCTTGTTGTTATTCTGTCCCGTAAGCCAGGAGACAACAGTGATAGAGTTTCTTAGAAAAAATGTTAAAATATATACTTCCAGCACACTCAGGAGAAAGGCAATAAAAGAATGGGTGTGTAATTGCCAATAAAACAGTTTTTTAGTGGACTTATATCCTTTGAAATCATAGTTTTAAAGAGTGACCCAGGAGACGTCACCATGGCAACGAGCTACAAAGAAAAGTTGATTGACCCAAATAATAAAATAAAAAAAAATGCTTTTGAAGCAAACCTTATAAACATAATTTTAAAAAAATGTGTCGTCAATTGTTCGCTGTAAGGAATGTATATTATTATTATTGAAGTGATGATTAAGTTGCCACTTCTACACCGCAACAACTATCAAAAATAAAGATTCAAAAAGTAAAAAACACACACACTTTGCAGAAGACCCAGCCCCGTAAATAAAAAACAGCATTAAAAAATCGGAATGTCCTAGAAAGAAGGATTAACAGGCAGCCTATTTTAGAATATAATATTAAATACGTATGTACTACATTACGTCAATAACTAGCTGATTTTCCATTTAATCAAGAACTCTGAGATATTGAATAATCCTTGAGTACAACATACATACTATTTTTTTATATATCTTTCCTTTTTAGAATTTTTATATTATCACATTGCAACAAAAATCTAAATTTACACAATAACTTTTGTAATAATATATCTATATGGTAGAAATACCAGCTCGCCTGCATACTTTTTAAATACACTCGCAGTCAAATAATACGGGTCAGTGCGGTGTTCATACTAAAGAGGCTATTTCGAAGCGTTCGCTCCTCGCCTTGCTTGCATGCTTTTAGTGAAATCTGATGATGGACCACGAGCATTAAAATATAAGGAAATCCAAATGCTGACCCAAACTCTCTCGCTGTGGTGTTAACTGATTGTGCGATCAGTTAGGTATCTTAAGCACTTTTGACATCCTCTATTGAACCTCGTAGTATCCACCATTAAACCTGACTCAAAACAAACCCTGGTCTGGAACCAATGATTCGGAATAGCCTCGTTTGTATCAAAAACCCGTATTATTTGAACGAGGGGGTAAATAAACATCAGAAACTACATATTCTATGATCTTAATGTGTGGATAGATATATAATGACTATTGTCTAAGACATAAAGTTGATTTTAAATAAAAACTTGTTGGGAACGCATTTAATTACAAAAATCTTATCTTTTAGCTGCCAAAAATATTTTAAAAACTTTCTAAAATAACTCAGCCCTCCCCCAATAAGCTATTTTTTCTTTTAATCACTATCATATTAAATTGAAGATACAATAGAATACAATTTGTTCGAAACTAGCTCTGAAGTAGATCGGGGCACCTCAAAAGAAATATACTATATAAACCTCCAATGGGGCTCCATACCTGAGCGAAACCGCAGACGAGAACGGTTCGTTAATGGAACGTCAACGAGAGTGAGCGAGCAAAGGAATACCAAAAGGTGACCAAATTAATACGGACAGTTGTAAAGTATAACCTCATAAGGCTCACCATACAATCAAATTTGCCAATGAAATATCTGTACTAATTAAAAAAACATTTCAATTGCACTGTGATTAAAAATGGTCTTATTATGTATTTCATTAAATTATACATTACATTACATTAAATCACGCCTGTTTCCCAGAGGGGTAGGCAGAGACCACTTCTTTCCACTTGCTACGATCTTGACAAATTTCTTTCGCTTCTTCAACAAATTATAACATGACTAAATTCAAGAAATAATTATTAAAGTTTAACTTTACGAAAAATATTAATTTAGAAATAAATACATACATACCTTCACGCCTTCATTCCCAGAGTGGGGTAGGCAGAGCTACAGAGTTACCAACAACATTAATTTAGAAATATTGTCAACTTTTAAAACTGTTTTGACAAAATAAATTATTTTTAAAAAGTGAAGGATTTAAAGAGTGTAATTTGAATTTTATTCTTTTAATATGGGAAGTGTGAACTAGTAAACTACCAAAGTTCGACCCGGCCGAAGTCCCTAATAATTTGACCACCTCCTGAATGCCATCAGTTCATTTCTCATAATTTTGAGCACCGTGTGAGTGACATCTGTCAAAATGCAAGAAGATAGGGTACATAAAAGTATGCAATATAATTAAATAAGGTTTTAACATGTCCCAAAATAGTTATATCGAAAGTTCCAATTGTGTTACCAATATGTGGTAACAAAAAGGGAAGTTTTCATACAAAAGATAAAAAAAGTGTAACCCTATTGTTTCAAATATTTTGTAAGACAATAGGGTTACACTTTATTATTGTCCCATCTCCCATACCTAGTTCAAGCCTAGAGCTTAGTTTGGGACTAGATAAATTTGTTACAGACGGTGTCTATTTATTTAATTAATTATGCATAGTTTTATGCGCTGTCTTAACGACCTGCAGTAAATCTTGACTTCCGACACCAAATGCTTTTATTTTTTGGATTGAGTAGTGTCTATATCTCTCAATTTGTTTTGAAAAGGGTAACGTCACTCAATGTTGCGAAAATTGTAAGAAATGCTCAGCTAAGATCGCCTAGTCCCTACTCGGCCTCGAGACGCAGGTATTCTACCTTGGTGATCTTCTTGGGGTCGTTGGTGCCGGTCTCAAGGACCTCCACCTTCTGGTAGACGTTCGGGGAGTTCAGCCAACGGGTGCGCTCGCCCGTCTTGCCGTGGCCCTTCTTCCATATCCTGGAGGCAATGGATCATGTTAGGAAATTAAATTGATATCTTAATTTAAGGGTACCAGAGACTAACAGTCCATCGGCCGATATTTACTACACTGATTTCTCTTTAGCTTGGTGCAAATGACATTTGACAAAACGTTTCGTTATACTCAAAGAGAGCTGCTGCGGTCTATAGATTTAGTGTTTTATTTAAATTGCACAATGTCTGGATTGAAATATTTTAACTAAAACTATGTTATACGAATAAAATTTACCCTACTTATTTTTTATTATCAATAAAAAAAACAAAGTACGTCAAAGACGTAATATGAATGTAACGAAATATTAGATACTAGTTTAACAAAAACATGTAAAGTCGCATTTCATCCTGTGGGACCTGTGTTTTATTTTCGATAAGGTTCTATTAAAGGGTATTATGGGACTAAAATGATTGCAAATGACCTCTCCCATAACCCCTAGAGGGGAATAGGTCGACTTACCAATAACCCTGTATAACTTTATCTTTCTAACAGATAGCTGCGTCCCTCTCGGATTATAAATTTGATGTATCACTGATAGTATATCCGTAGTGTCAAATAGTAACCAGTAGTGATGGTGACTCACCCCTGGCGGTACATCTCCTCCTCCTCCAGCAGGTAGCCCAGCGAGGACACAGCCGGCGGCACCTCCACGTCGTTCTTCGGCTTGGGCACTTCGTTCTAGAAAAAACACAGTGGTTGATTACTAATCATCATCATCATCATCATCATCATCATCATCATGTCAGCCGAAAAGCGTTCACTGCTGGACATAGGCCTCCCCCAAGGCTCTCCACTCAGACCGGTCTTGTGCTTTTCGCATCCACCGCGTTCTTTCACTCCATATTGTTGGAGGCCTACCTACAGCTCGTCTCCCGGTCCGCGGACGCCACTCAAGAACCTTCTTCCTCAAAAAGATTACTAATATAGCCTTTATATTAAGACAAACTTTGACAACTGTTCGTGAAATTGGAAACATAAAATCAGTGCTTAGACATGGCCTTCGTATAAGCACTGACCAGTGCAAGGTTACATGATCAACATTTCATTCGATTTTGAACTTAAAAACAAGTTAAGTGGAAGGGTCGGAAGGGGCCGCCCTAGGCGTACTTTTTCGAATCAAATCGGAGAACTACTGGAAAAGGGCCGAATCTTAAGTACCCGAAACCGACGTGCGTGCATGACTCGATGTATGAATGTTGAAGAAGCCAAAGTAATTTGTCAAGATCGTAGCAAGTGGAAAGAAGTGGTCTCTGCCTACCCCTCCGGGAAACAGGCGTGATTTAATGTATGTATGTATGTAAACAAGTTAAGTAGAGTCGAAAATATAAATTATAAGCACTGATCAGTGCAAGGTCATATGATCAACATTTTATTCGATTTAGAACTTAATATCAAGTAACATAAAGTCTAAAATGTTTTACTTTTTTCCAATCCCAATGAACCAATACACCAGACATTCATATTAAAAGTATAAAACAGTTCTAAATTCGAATGACGACGAGCCTAAGTATGCGACTCCGTCCGACATACGGGTATATACAACGGCCATACCTTGATGAGCGGGTGCCGGTAGATGTACCCGGTGCGGAACCCGGCGTTGTCCAGCATGCGCATGAGCGCCTCGAACTCCTCGCCGCCCGCGCGCCACTTGGTGTCGCCCGCCGGCGCCGTGCGCGCCTGCTCGTACATCTGATCAACAAATAAACAACAGGGGATGACCACACAAATAGGGAATATGCGTGGATTTTTTAAACCGCATTTTCTTAACAAAATATCAAAATAACGTAAAAGAGATCACCTAAAGTGAAATATGATACAAGCATTTTTAACTGCTAATTAGACAGAGAGATCCGATACCCACTGTGACGTCATGTAACACGTCAACGTCGTCAACCATATTAGAACTCGTATGTTAAATTCTGTTTTGCTGAAAGAGATAGGAACAAATCTTTTATGGCTTATATCTTGGTTATTTTTATTTTGAAGTTTTTTCTCAAGTGTTTGTGAATATTGCCAATTCTCAAAACGTCAGAATAAAGTGACGCACCTTTTGTCTGGTCTCGTCGTCCAGCAGATACAGATCGTCGAGCGGCACGGAGGCCAGCCGCAGCTGCACCTCGCAGGCGGCCACGAGCTGGCGCGCCTGGTGGAACGCCTCCTCGAGGCTGGCGCCGCAGCAGAGCGCGCCGACGCCGCTGAGCACCAGCACCTTGGCCGAGGGGCCCAGCGCGCGGACCAGCTTCTCGTGCTCCTCGTTGTCGAGGGTGCCTGGGAGAGAAGTTAGTGACGTCACTAAAACATAACATTGACCGGTGTCCTAAGGTGTAAGGTTAGCGTTAGCTTAGTTGGCCATCGCACACGCATCAAACAAAAAACCACAAAGACACTCATAAAAAGAAAATTAAAAGAAAAAGAAAATGAAAAAACAGGCAAAAACACGCGACCCCGCAGCTTTATGTAGTCTGTGGCATATTTAAAAAAAAAGAAAACTAAACTAGGCTTTATCTATGGTATAGCATACAAATCAACAATTATGTAACGCTAACCACATCCAATACATAAATCGCAGCAAATATGCGCAAAAATAGGTGAAGGACCATGAAAACCTTATTAATGAGACAGTAAGGTTTATTTTGCTCTATCATAAATTTGTTAGTTACTCGGTTGTGTAGTATCACCGACGGTACGTGTCTACAGCAGGAACTGACCGTAAGGCACGCGGTGGTAGGCGATGTCGCCGAGCACCGCCGCCTCCTGGCTGAGCGGGAGCAGCCCGCGGCGGGTGCTGGAGACGGCCAGCGCGCCCGGCGAGCGCACGTGCAGCACGCAGCGCAGGTCCGGCCGCGCGGCGTGCACCGACGCGTGCAGCGAGAACCCTGCAACAGAAACATATGACTCTTAAGGCCGCTTCCATAATGCTGGGCTCCTACTAAAAAGTCGACTTAACTCGTAATAAAAAAGGGTATATACGTGAACTGAGTATACTGGACGTGGACATTCACTTGATCTTCAGACTTATACCCTTTTTCACTACGACCCCAGTTGGTCGGTACGACGGTCTACAAACATACATACATGGTTCAGTCAAGGGCATTAATATCTATACAGCCTTGGCATCAAATATATTTATCATCATCATCATCATGTCAGCCGAAAGATGTCCACTGCTGGACAAAGGCCTCCCCCAAGGCTCTCCACTCAGACCGGTCTTGTGCTTTTTGCATCCACCGCGTTCCGCGATCTTCACAAGGTCGTCACTCCATCTTGTTCGAGGCCTATTATTATTATTCAGGGAGTGGCTATTCAAGGCTCAAAAGCCTAGTATCACTGCGACCAGAATTGATCTATTGTGATCGCCACGGCCTACAGTTCTCCGCTGATTTCGAGGCCTAACCACAGCTCGTCTCCCGGTCCGCGGACGGTATTTATACATGGACCTTATTGCTAGTAGCATAAAGGTGTATAGATATGTTTCACGTTTTGAAATCGTATATATATTTATGCCCTTGACTGTGAATATGCCATAGACATTAATATACTAGCGTAATATATGAACAGACTTCTATTACCCGCATCACCAAAACACATTAAAAGTAATTAAGACATGTCAACGTTGACCGGGAAGTTGGTAGTCTCCCCTGGTCCTGCACGACGCCCTGCATGGCGACCTTCACGAGCGAAGAGGCGGTGACCTCACAACTACCTGTTGCCGCTAGCTACAAGAGACTCGCGCCTACCTTCGACGTTGACCGGGAAGTTGGTAGTCCCCTGGTCCTGCACGACGCCCTGCATGTCGACCTTCACGAGCGAGGAGGCGGTGACCTCGTGCGGCAGAAGCCCGCGCGGCGTGGTCAGCACCTGTTCCACGGCGGTGTTCAGGCGCGCGGTGATCTGCCCGTTGATGCCGGCTGGAAATAGCATTCATTTGATAATTTACAATGAGTCTGGGTACGCGCTTTGTGCGAAAAAGGAACGTTACATGCTTAATTAGAATACAAGCTTTTGCTGCCGGCTAACCGATCGCTATCTGATAGGTCTAGGTTAAGTACTGCGAAGATCCTGTGGCTCCCTGAACCCATGGGTTTGCTTTTACAACTCTCGCTCTTGGAGGACGAAGATTTTGTCGGCGATGAAGCGAGCTCACCCAGAAGATGCCTATTCACCTTAGTTTACGCACGTACTCGAGGCATTTAACCATGTTATTAAAAATTGGACTTAACTGCATTAGAAATAAGGTTCTAAATTGACTGTAAAAAAGTTGAAAAAGAAAAACATTCCTTAGATATAATTTGATTTTTCGAAACGTGAAACCACATGACAGCTAGGGGCGTTTAAACTCTGTCACGTCCACGTGACTACGATGACGTCATAGTCCGGCGCTCGACTCGAACGCTCCAGGGGTTAAAATTAGATCCGGGTCGTAAATACGAGTAGATACCATTTTTTTTTCACAAATACGAGTATCCATTATATTTGAAAGAAAGAAAGTAAAAATGATTTATTACCACATTTACCAAATAATATAAGAATTAAAACAGATAATAAAAAAAACGAAGGCATAAAATAGTATGGCATATGGTAAAAGGAGCCGAATCAGCTGCGCTTCCGAGCGTGGACGCGCGAGCTGGCAGCGCTGGTTTCCAGTCCGCTCCTGTTGCCTCACGCTAGCGGTACAATATAGCCGTAGCTGGTGAGTTTTCTCTATTTGTCTTGGTTGCATCCCAATTTTATTTTTAAGGTGTATTTCCCCGCGTGGTTGCCGGGTTAGAATAGTGCCACTCCACGTCTTCCCGTGGATGTCGTAAGAGGCGACTAAGGGAATAAGGGCTTGTAGTACTGTTAGGCGATGGGCTTGCAACCTGTCACTAATGCGCTGTTAAACACCTTAGCCTAATTATGCAAAATGTGGTTACAGAATTATCAACAAGGTTTTAGAGTTGCTGGTAATTCCGTAGCTCTGCCTACCCCACTTTGGGAATGAAGGCGTGAGTTTATGTATGTATGTATGTATGTATGTATGCTTACTCTGAGTCCACCCGAACAGATCCACGAGACGGTAGCACGCGGCCAGCTTGCAGCGGAGGATCTTCTCACCCTTCTCGTAGCCAAAACCTTCGATTCCCCGGATATCGTTGATGGGAAGCACGCAGCTTGGACTCTGGAATATCAAATGATAAATATCAGGAACCAATCTCACACAAATTGACCTAAGGTCTAATTCTATGGAACTTGCTAACTATGTAAACAAACCGCCATATTGAAATTGTCTCTGAATGATGAATTTACTAGTGATGGGCAATACTCCTTTACTTATGTCAAACCATATTGAATATTAAAATACCGAAAGTAAAAAACAAGTACATAGTTACTTATTTCTAATTTGTTTAATCACGATCTGAAGAAAAATCGGTACTTGAAGATGATAATTAATATCACCAGTATTTATTATAAAAGGTGCCGTTGTATCATCTGTGAGTGTGATCAGCGTGAGTTAGGTAATGTGTAGGGGCCTTAATATATCGCCAACTTTAGGCACAACACTACCCATCATAGACAATTGTAGAATTTAAAAGAAACAAAAACGTCATTCCATCAGGTCCTAATAACCTAACTTATGAAACCATTTAAACTTTTAATGAAATATCCAAGATAGAGTTATATATTTGGTGAATTTGTATTTTACAGTAACGACCGTTTCAATAGTTTATGGTTTCAATGGTGTTTGATGAGGTGGTGTGAAAATTCAAGGAGAAACAGTGACAAAACAAAGTTAAGTCTTTTGTTTACATAGTTAGCAAGTTCCATAGAAATACACTATAGTCCCAAACTAAGCTCTAGGCTTGCACTATGGGTACTAGACAACGATAAACATACTTATTTAGAGAAATATATACTTAAATACATAGAAAACACCCATAACTCGGGAATGAATATTCGCGCTCATCACACAAATATCTGCCCTTACCGGGATTTGAACTCAAGACTGCTAGCTTCGTAGGCAGGGTCACTACCAACTACACTCGAATAATTAATCTCACAGAAAAATTGTAAACAAAGTTACGTCAATGTCAAAGTGACATTTCAGGGGATGTGAAGTATCGGGCTTATGAAAGTAATGAATAATAAAAATTTACGGTTTCGCTCAATCCAATGAATATGAATAAAATTTATGTAAATTCCTTGGTTGGTTAGATTAAAATGATATTAACCATTAAATGATCGTACATAAACACTATAGCAAATTTTGTCGAAAAAAGGAATATTTATTTAGTCTTTCAAATTTGTACCTAGATAGATACTAATGTATGTATATCTACTTAGTTACTACTTATTATTACATTAAAAATAAGTACTTAAAAATGTTAAAAAAGTGGTAAGTATAATAGAAGTCATAAATAAAATAAATTTGATGAAAAAATATTCATGCTTTTAAGGATTCAATCACTTTTCTAAAATAAAACAACATTATTTTTTGTTATTATTTATTTTAATCCGAATCCGTGACATCAGTCCCACTAGATTCATTGTCCGATGAACAACTTAACAATAATAATATAAAACGTAACAACAACAAAATAACAGAACAGAAGTAACAACAAAAAATAACTGGAAGCGAAAGGAAAGGAATACGGGAGCACTCAGTCTCAACTCTCAACAAGTCAAGCGAGTGAAGCAACCCACAGCTTAGACACCCGGGTGCATTCAGACAGTGTTACCAGTGCAATTTAAAATTTTGCATACGAAAACAGTATTTGATATATTAATTAATATACAAAACGTTTTCACATTGAAATAAAGTTTGCTATTATTAAATTAAAATATTTCATCATGATAAAGATAAACAATGTCTTTATAGAAAGTCAATATCTTGAAACTTTGGATGATATAAATATTCCGAACACTGTAAATGTTTTTCCCCAGCGGCAACCCCTTTGTTTACATTTTTTCTGTGAGATTAATTATCCGAGTTTAGGCCAACGCGTCGTCAAACAAGCAAGCAGATGATATAAATGAAACTTCAATTAAAAAAAATCCGGACAAGAGCATGTGTGACCATGCTCAGTGTAGGCTACAAAAACTAATCTGCGCTGTCTGAGATGATTTTAGTAGGTATAAACACTTAAGTCACTTATATCTCAGGAACCAATCTATTTAGTCGTGATATTTTTCTCTTTAAAATTCGTGCTTGTGCTTTCACTGAAGATATTTTCAGTTTTTTTTATCTGTAGTTTAGCGCTTTCAATCTTAATATTTCATAAAAGGATTCCTTAATCAAAAAATAATTAAAATATTTTTGAAAGACCTATCCAACGACACCCCACACCATGGGTTAAGTATAATTATGATTATTATTATGACCTTCTGCTGGAGTTTCTTGCAGCGCTTCTTCTCCGCAATGATGGTCTTGTCCGAAGCGCTAGTAGATTCACTACACAGCATCGCATGGCCAGTTACAGCGGCCAGTCAGTTGTACCTTTATAGGCGGTGGACAAACGCGGATAAAATATCCATCACTCTCGCCCTTACTAACTGGTCAGACAGTGATAGACGCTTTATCCACGTCGAAACCACCGTGCCCGTTTTATACTCTACAGAGTATACAACTATCTTACCCTGAAGGTGCCAGTGTGCAGGCGTCCGCCGACCATCTCGCGTATGCGCTGCAGCAGCGGCGCGTCCCCGCCTTCATGCATCTGCTGGTCCAGCACCCGCTCCAGTTCCTCGCGGAACAGCCGCGAGGACATGAGCGCCTCGACGCGCTTCCGTCGCTCCATCTCGCGGACATCCTGAAATTTAACATCACGACGTTATAGCAGGATAACCTTTTGGCAACGGTCGGGGCTCGTCCCGCTCATTCCCGATTTTTTTTAAATACAGAATTACTCTTTTTAACATACGTACATATATTAAATCACGCTTGTTTCCCAGAGGCAGAGAGACCACTTCTTTCCACTTGCTACGATCTTGACAAATTTCTTTCGCTTCTTCAACATTCATACATCGAGTCATGCACACACGTCGGTTTCGGGTACTTAAGATTCGGCCCTTTTCCAGTATTTCTCCGATTTGATTCGAAAAAGTACGCCTAGAGCGGCCCCTTCCGACCCTTCCACTCACTTTCGATCAGTATATCTCTTTCGTCAATCTTCTTTCATCCATCCTTTCCAAATGACCGAACCATCGAAGCATGCCCTTTTCAATCTTAGTCACTACATCTTTTATTCCACATTTCTCTCTGATACTACGCAAAGAGCGCATTTCAACTGCATTTACACGACTTACATGCTTGTCCTGTCTTTTTAACAGGTTCTTAAAAAAACAGATTCGAAAAATCGAGTGAAAATAATTAACAATACCCTAAAGGAGCGTCCTCACTGAGAGCATTCGCGTGAATATTGGAGTGGTGTGGACGTTGAGCCGAGCGTTACAAAGCTTACACACCACTCGATGTTCGCGCCAAATGCTCATTACACGCGAATGCTCTCAGTGGGGACGCTCCTTAATTTTAATGTTATTTTTGGGATTCCAATATATTGAGAATCTGGTATTATAAAGAACTGGTATTTCGGGAATGAGCACTGGAATTACGTGATGATTCCAAGCAACTTTTTAACCCGGAAGAGCATGTCGGACCATGCTCGGTGTAATGGGTCCGAAGCCGTTCCTTAAAATACAAGAATACATACATACATAAATTCACGCCTTCATTCCCAGAGTGGGGTAGGCAGACCTATAGAATTACGAACAACTCTAAAAATGTGTTGATAAATACAAAAATATATCTCAATAAACCACATCTATGAACTATCTATTAAGTTATGTAGTGTTCCGAAGCCGTTACGAAAAACACAAACGCTACATGTCGTCTCTTTTCCGTTTTTATTTTTTTGTGACCGTGTGTTTATTGTTGTGAATAAATAATATACTTATATCTCAATAAACCACACGTACTTGTTGCTGTCTCAGGTATTTTTTAATAGGTATACAGTTTAGGCGCCCGTATCTCAGGAGCCAATCAAATCTTGTTAATGGTCATGCGAGCAGTTTTCAATGGAGAAAAATGGCATTAAAATCCGTTGCATAGTTTGAAAGATTAAGCTTACATACAGAGGGACAGACAGCGGGGAGCGACATAAATAAATATCAGGGGACAATCTCACACAAATTGAACTAAGCTCTTTTTTTTTTATATCATAGGAAGGCAAACGAGCACACAGGCCACATGATGGTAAGTGGAAACTGTGACCCATAGACATTCGCAGTCACAAGACTGCAATCCTAAGACTGCAAATGCGTTGCCAACCCTGAGGACGAAGATGGAATGCCTCTATGCACAACAATGCGAACACTGCTGCTTGGCGGTAGGTTAATGGATAAGATAGTGGTACCAACCCGGACGGACCCTGCACAAGGTCCTCCCACAAGTAAAAGGCTCTAGCTCTAGGCTTGTACTATGGGTACCATGCAACGATAAACTTACTTACATGGAAAAATACATACTCAAATACATAGAAAACACCGAAGACTCAGGAACAAATCTCGCGCTCATTACACAAATATTTGCACGTACTGGGGATCGAACCCGGGACTGCTAGCTTCGTAGGCAGGGTCACTACCGCCTAGGCTGTCGCGTCGTATTATACTTTGTTTTATATTATGTATAGATAAGTCCATATGTATCCCGCTTTCTCAGTAAACCTATGGTACTTAAGCTTATTGTAAAAGGAAGATAAATACCAATTAATCCAACGTAATAATATGTCACGCGTCCATACTAACGCAAGGCCAAGCGTTTAATTAAACTGTACGACCTATCGTTCAACGCTTGCTGTTTCTCAAGTAGTGATGCGCTATTAGCTATCGATAACTTTCTCAAGGCGGGAACATTCCCAGTAACATTACTGGTAAAGTGGTAACATTGGCAATAAATCGTAAAAATATGGTAATTTTACAATATACAAATATGTTAAAGTCACCTACGCTGCAACAAATGCACCTTTAAGATGTAAAAAACTCTAAGCGTAAATAAGGTCAAGCGGGGCTATTACGTCAGTGGCTTAAACTCCCTTTTTAATATACGTATTGAAGAGTGAAGTAGAGAAAAAAAAAACTACTTGTCAATAGAAGTAACTTTTCGATACGAACATTAAAACGGGAGATGAAGCCACTCGACGTAATTGGGCCATTCTACTTTTCGTTGTACATAATTTTTAGCCACATTCTCACTAAACTATTTTTATTTCATAAACGGTGAAATGCACCGTTTTCTAACTCGAAACTCGAAATGGGACGTAAATAGAGCTTATATTTAGAATTATCCTAATTCATAAAAAGTTATTTGTAATAACTATAAAGAGAGTAACGCAATGGTGTTGATGTTCTATGGGAAAAGTGCAATTTACCACTGAGTTACCAAGATTCTTCAACGATAATTGAGTAATTGAAGAGTTGTTTATTTATTTATTATTAAAGAAGTGGTCTCTGCCTACCCCTCTGGGAAACAGGCGTGATTTAATGTATGTATGTATGTTTCTTTGGAAACCGTTAAACTTAAACATTCTTAGTTTATTTTATTTTATTTAGACGCGGATTCATAATTTAATATACTTTTTATCGGACGATAACAAAAGATGCACACTGAAAAGTAGAATTACTCAATTGTGCCACTGACGTAATAGCCCCGCTTGACTTACCCTCGGTTTCTGAAAATGTTCTAAATGTTACTAGGTATACAGACTTAAAGTTTTGTTTGGAAAGGCAAAGGACGATAGGCAAAAGTGTCCCCACCCACCAACAGACATGAAGCATGTCCCAGTTTATACATCTTGGTAACATGATGTGTTTTTACAATGGTGACTATCGCCATATTAATGGGGCTTTCTTGGAAAATCATAATCTTATCGTATGGAATTTGTTTAAAAATGAACACATTCTTGCCTCTTGATTTGATTGGCTCTTGAAACGTTTTTTTTTTCGTATGACGTATCTCCAAAACGTGCTGTTTGCACGCGTCGACGGCATCTTCACGGGTCGAAAATCGTTAACCACGTAATTTATTCTTTACATTTGGAAATAAGTAAAAATCATTGGGTGCCAAATCAGGGCTGTACGGTGGATAACCCGTTTATTCTATATTTTGACCTTCCAACAAAAGAGTCGTATCGCGTGATGATGACAGCTGGCATTGTCATGGTAAAGAATGATTCTGCGTCGCTGGTTGTTTTTAAATGTGAATTGGGATCCGCCGGCGGCCATTTTTTTCATTTTATTTGGAAACGCTGGCGACCCCCATGGCGTCTGAAACTCGGAAAGCTCTTGCTGGCAGAGTATTAAGCACATATCCTTTTTTATCATACATGCATAACTTCACGCCTGTCTCCCAATGGGGTAGCCAGAGACTATGGGACGCCAGGTGCACCGATGTAAACATACAACTTTCGCTTCCTCTACATTCATCAATCTCTTCATGCACGTACGTCGGTTTCGTGTGCTTTTTATTCGGCCCTTATGCAGTACATCGCGAATCTGATCACCGTACGTCCGTCTAGGACGTCCCCTACCAACATCTCCGCTCACACTCGCTCGCCCTATATCTCTCGTAACCCTTCTGCTGCTTGGCGGTAGGTTAATGGATAAATATGGTGGTACCAACCCGGATGGACAACAAGGTCCTCCCACAAGTAAGTAAAAGTTTATGTATGTATGTAAATATTAAAATGTAAAGTAATAGAGATGATTACTTCATGAATTCTAGCCATGTTACACGCAAACAATAGCACCTCACTACTCCCAAGCGTTCATTCCGCGAAGGCGTCAAGTGTCCACTTCTCGGTAATAAACCGAACACTTCCATTTGTCAACTTAGCACTGCGATAATCCATTATCTGTAAGTGGGGGGTGTGAATGAGTGGGGCACCGTTCAAATCGTCGTACTAACATCCATACTAATCCTTACTTAATATTATAAAAGCGAAAGTTTGTATGTATGGATGTTTGGTACTCTTGGAGTTTGGTTGAAATTTGGAATGGAGATAGTTTATAAGTACCCTCTATTAACACATATGTATGCGTTTACCATGTTGTTGCCGGGTTAGAATAGTGCCACTCCATGTCTTACCGTGGATGTCGTAAGAGGCGACTGAGGTAATAAAGGCTTGTAGTACTGTTAGGCGATGGGCTTGCCACCTGTCACTAATACACTGGGAAACAACTTAGCCTAGTTGTGCAAAATGTGGTTAAAGAATTATCAAGAAGTTTTAAGACTTGTTGGCAATTCTTTAGCTCTGCCTACCCCACTCTGGGAATGAAGGCGTGAGTTTTTGTATGTATGTATGTAACACGTAGGCTACTTTTCATCCCGGAAAGTTTAAAATTTCCCCAGGGAATAAGGGTAATTAAAATCTACACGGAATAAGTTGCGTGCAGAAGCTAGTTACTACATATCGTCAGTGAAACTGCAAAACCGCGTAAGTAACATTTGAAATAAGGAGCAAAATGCACCTTTTTAATGAGACAGTAAGGTTTATTTTGCTCTATCATAAATTTGTTAGTTACGCGGTTTTGCATTATCATTATCACCGACGATATTATAAAACGTCCCGCGCCGCGTCTGTCAGTATCGCGATAATCTCAAAAACTACAGACCGGATTTTCATGCGGTTTTCACCATCAGTGAGATAACTTTTCACAAAAGGTTTTTATGTAGGACACAGCATCTCACATAAACCGAAGTGAAGCGAGGGCGGGTCACTAGTACTATACAGGGCGACTGCAGGGTCGTACAGCAACAAAGTAAATTAAAACTTACTATACTCGAAACTGTAATTAGATTCCAAAATCCTAACCTCAACCGACGCACATTCGCTGTGATTACTGCATTTTGGTTTAATTGTAGGTATTTTTATCAATTAAACTAGGGCTTGAATTCCGGAATTCCGGAATTTCGAAATTCCGGAATTTCGGAGTTTTTTTCGATATTTCAATTCCGGAATTGAGCTACACTCAATATCGAAATTCCGGAATTGAACAAAGACAGTTTTAATACTTTTAATTGTATTAGATGTTTATTTAAAATCATTATTTTACGAAATAACCACAACAAAAAGTAGTTCAATTGCAAATATTTTTATTTTCGGCTCCGCTTAATGTTCAGGTAATGTTTTATGGCCCTAAGTCAGAGCGAGACGAAATCATTAGAACCCGTTAAAATCCTATTTCTGTCTCACATTGTTCTTTCACCTAAACAATAATAAATACAATCAGTTCCTAATGCAAACCTGTTAATGAAAGTTGTGTTGTAAGGTTGTGACTTGTGGCTTCGTGACAGTTGCGAGAGTATTTCATATTTTAAGTGTGTGTGACATGCGTGCGGCATCAAAGAACAATGTAAGAATTATTTACCTTGATTATTTGCAAAACCGTTATTTTTTTGTTACTACTTATTTATTGAGGCATGATTATGTTTTAAACTATATAGCATTTAAAATATTTCCTTACTGACGATTTCTGTAGTCAATCTAAGTTGCATGTGTTATTAGTATTACACAACACACACTGTATATTATATTTGATTGTTTGATGATGATGTTTTGTAGGGTCGTTCTAAAAAAAGTGGCACCGTAACCTGTCAATGAGTTTTTGAATACAAAGTGTGTTAAATGTTTGTTTTTCAGAAAAACTAAAAACGTTCATAGATAAGCACCGACCATTTGCATCGAGGCCAAGGCACTTTTTAAAAAAAAAAACATTAAATTTGTTAAAAAAAAATGGTAGGCACCATTTTTTACTATAACCTGTCTTGTCCAAATGCGACTTGCTTCCAGTTTTTAAGGTCTTTGAACTATTTGTGTATATTTTATTATATATGTTTTATAATATATTTCAAGAAGAATATTATGACATTCAATAGTTATGATATGGTTTTAAAAATATATGCATATACATCAATTTTAACACACGACAGTTTGTCCAGTGATATTTTAACTGTAACCTGTGTGTCGGTGATATTGTATCTCACTCACATACGAAAAATAATAGGCACACCATATTTCTCGGTAAACATTCGGCCTGTGTTTGGCTCTCCACTATACGAAACGGTTGGAGACTATCTGTCATAGTTTTGTGGAAATTAGTGATCAAATGCGGTAATCTGGAGTTTGTAACGGGTATGTTAACTTTATCTTGTCTCGATTATTTTATGTTAACGGTATGGGACATAATTCAATAATCATTTGAACGTGGTATTCTGATGTATCTACTTATATTACTAAGAGTGGAACATTCATATTTTCGTCGGTTTAAGAGTAAATGTCTTGTAAATATACTTTTAACTCTAACCTGTGTAACTTTTACCTGTAACTTGGTTAGATAAGGTTAGGCACAGGTTAATGTAACTCTTGACAGGTTAAAGAGACATTGTGCAGGTTAGTGTGACTATTGGCAAGCTAAAGTGAATGAATATTTTAAATATTTTAAATTTAATAACTTACATATAATTTCCCTGAAAAACTGTACAGATGCTTTATGAAGCAGTACCCATTAACAGTGCTCTACCAAAGTAAATGTAGGGAATTTCTTTTTTATAGTAATTTGTATTTTAATATAACTCTCTTTAACCTGGAACCTTTTCTCTTCTAACCTGTCTAATAACACTTTCACCTGCATCTCCATATTTCAACAAGCCATAATTCTTTTATTTTCATAAATATTCCGTTCCCTTTTATAAATATGTAACAATTGGAACACCAAGAAGCTTATTCTAAGCAAAGAAGGTAAAAAACCACTACTTTTTTTTTTGGAGAAACTTTAGCCTGTCTGTGTCACTTTTATTAGAATTACCGTATCTAAGTAAATAAAACTAAAAATAATTAAATGCTGTCGAGTCCTGGGGCCCGTTTCACGAAGCTACTTATTTAATATGTACTGTAATAGATACAAAGTTTGGGGTTATATCTGTAAATAATAAGAACTTCTATGGCTAGTTTGAAATATATATTTTATTCTGTTTTCCGTTATCTTTAATAATACATAGCCGTGCGCACTCGGCGCCAGGTAACATGCGACTCCCAAAAATTATACAAAATAAACAGTCGCTGTTCTATCGAACCATTTGCTTTTCAAATTGAATAATTAAAAGCAAATGAGACATTGCATACAATGAACAATACAATAAGGTTTATTTTAAGGGTTACAACCTTATTGTATTACAGTACCTAATCGTAATTATGTTGATTAGTTTTGCCTAATATTAACACTTTTAAATAAATAAATAATAAATATGAGGGGACAATGTCACACCACACCAATTAACCTAGTACCAATTTAAGCTCTAGGCTTGTATTATGGGTACTAGACAATGATATAAATACTTATATAGAGAAATATATACTTAAATACATAGTAAACATCCATGACTCAGGAACAAATATTCGCGCTCATCACACAAATATCTGCCCTTACCGGGATTTGAACCCAGGACCGCTAGCTTTGTAGGCAGGGTCACTACCAACTAGGCCAGCGCGTCGTCAAAACTTTTGTAAATTATTATAATAACTATATGTTTTGTTTGAGTGAAAATGTTTGTGATTATTAATTTTGTTTTAAGAAAAAAACGACTGATTACGCCTGTTCATTATTAGTACATAAATGTTGATTACAATTTTTAGTTTTATTTTGCCCTACTTTGAAAGAATCACAAAAAAGCAATGAAATCATCAATTCCGGAACTAGTTCCGGAATTCCGGAATTGAAGACTAATCTCGAAAATCAATTCCGGAATTGAAAACCGTCCGATATTGCATGCCCTAAATTAAACTGACCCTAATATTACTGGTTACACGAGTTCTCATTGATATGTTTATGAAATAATATTTTAATAAAGAAATAATCAAGATGGGTTACTGTCACATTTTGGAATCTAATTAGATTTTCGAGTATACACCATTAGCACGAGCGTTAAGACAATTACTTTGTTTTTTATTAAAATTTTACATAAAATGAAATATTTTTATCCAGGATCATGGCCACTCTACATACTCGATTTCTTACTCGTCACATCGGTTGATTTTTAAAGAGGTTTTAACATGAAAATGTTAGGTGACTTTTTAGTATTAATTAGTGACACAAATATTATTAAAAAAAAATAAGTTAGAAACACGACCCCACATTCACCCTATATAAAAAAACCGAGTAAGAGCATCTTGAACCATGCTCAGTACCTATAGGGTACAGACGCCGTTACAATAAACAAAAAAAATATCTCAAAAAAACAAAAAGTACATACATACATACATATCCTCACGCCTGTAATCCCAGAGTGGGGTAGGCAGAGTTACAGAATACAACAAGTATTAACGAATTTACTATTTAAAGCTGTTTGGTGCTGCTATCTTAGATGATTGACAGCGCAAAATAGGCCTAATTGTCTATGAGGCAACGTTGAAATTAGCTCCAGTTTTAAGCTGCCATTGGCCTATCGTATTTGACGTATAACACCACTGGCCGTTTTTGGTTAATATACTCACAGCGTCGATGTCAGCGGGGCGTTGCTTCATTCTCTCGTCCTCCTCCTCGGCCGTCGCCGCGTTGCCGTTGGGCAGCGGCTCCGTCGCTGTGTCTGCCATCGCTCTGGAAAGAGAAAACATCACAATGAGACACACTGAACGCGGGCGCGTGTCAGGTCGGGAGAACGTGTCTATTAAATCGACCTAGTCAAAAACTCAAAGTCAAAGTTCTTTATTCCTCAATTTAGGCATAATATAATGCACCTATGAATATCAAAAAGCATAAAACCTTTGCCCCGAGAAGGACCTAAGAACTAAGCTCTAAGCTCGTACTATCAAAGTCAAAGTCACATTACATAAAACAACAGGTGGAACCAAATACAGAGGTATATATGTGACGCTCTGTAAGGGCACTGCAAAATGCGAGAGGACGATTATACATTATTATATTATATTATGGGTACTAGACAACGATAAACACACTTATATAGAGGAAGACATGTGAAAACATCCAAGACTCAGAAACGAATACTCGCGCTCATTAAAAATATTTGCCCATACCGGGAACCGGACCCGGGACCGCTAGCTTCGTATGGCCCCTCTACATGTCAGCGGATCGTGGGCGTGCGTAAGGGACGGAGCAATACGTAAGAGTGGTATGCAAGAATATGTTGCTCACTCTAAGGTGTAAATGCGTCCCTTACGCACGCCCATGATCCGCCGACGTGTAGAGGGGCCTGTAGGCAGGGTCACTACCAACTAGGCGCATCGTCAAATATCACACGAGACGGCCAGAGTTCGAGACACCGTGGAGAGTACAGACCGCTATGACGTTTTATAGTGTATTTCTATAGAACTTGCTAACTATGTAAACAAAAGACTTAACTTTGTTTTGGCACTGTTTCTCCTTGAATTTTCACACCACCTCATCAAACACCATTGAAACCATAAACTATTGAAACGGTCGTTACTGTAAAATACAAAATCACCAAATATATAACTCTCTTGGATATTTCATTAAAAGTTTAAATGGTTTCATAAGTTAGGTTATTAGGACCTGATGGGATGACGTTTTTGTTTCTTTTAAATTCTACAATTGTCTATGATGGGTAGTGTTGTGGCTAAAGTTGGCGATATATTAAGGCCCCTACACATTACCTAACTCACGCTGATCACACTCACAGATGATATAACGGCACCTTTTATAATAAATACTGGTGATATATCATCTTCAAGTACCGATTTTTCTTCAGATCGTGATTAAACAAATTAGAAATAAGTAGGTAACTACTTGTTTTTTACTTTCGGTATTTTATTATTCGATATGGTTTGACATAAGTAAAGGAGTATTGCCCATCACTAGTAAATTCATCATTCAGAGACAATTTCAATATGGCGGTTTGTTTACATAGTTAGCAAGTTCCAAAGAATTAGACTTTATAGTGTATTTGTTTCGAGCAGAGCAAATAAATCCCCATCCAAAAAAAACGGACCCTTTCGATATATTCAAGTAGGTACACATACATAAACTCACGCCTTCATTCCCAGAGTGGGGTAGGCAGAGCTACAGAATTACCAACAACTCTAAAAACTTGTTGATAACTCTGTAACCACAATTTGCACAATTACGCTAAGATGTTTACCAGCGTATTAGTGACAGGTAGCAAACCCATCGCCTAACAGTACCACAAGCCTTTATTCCCTTAGTCGCTTCTTACGACTTCCACGGGAAGACATGGAGTGGCTACCACACGGCATTTATAAAAATTATGGATAAAAAACTAAATGGAACCTGGCAGGCTTTGCGAGCTAATAATACGGCCCCGGCAGATCCGAGCGAATCAAGCACAAAGAGCTGGCTCACTGGAGATGATGAGTGTTCGTTACTCAATACCAGCGGCGGTGTAAGTCACAAGCTCACTAAATCATAAGAGGGGATATTCATGGTTTTTTTCTTAGCTTAGTCCTCTGCAACTGTGGTGATTGACCCCGATCTTACTAATATTTTGCGCTCGCATATGAAACATATGAAATGAATGTCGAGAAAGACCCTATTAATAACTCAGATATAGCACAATATCGATGATTAAAAAAAAAACCCTTTTTTAGAAACATTCTACTGACGTGGAGTCTTTCAGGCGTCATTATTGATAAAATATAGAAAAAATACGAATGGTTCAATTGATAATAAGTATAATTTATTTAGCGCAGTGCAGTGTGGTTGCCGGGTTAGAATAGTGCCACTCCATGTCATCCCATGGAAGTCGTAAAAGACGACTAAGGGAATAAAGGCTTGTACTATTAGGCGATGGCCTTGCAATGCAACCTGTCACTAATACGCTGGTAAACATCTTAGCCTATTTGTGCAAAATGTGGTTACAGAATTATCAACAAGTTTTTAAAGTTGTAGGTAATTCTGTAGTTCTACCTACCCCACTCTGGGATTACAGGCGTGAAGGTATGTATGTATGTATGTATGTATGTATGTATGTATGTATGTATATATTTAGTGCACAGCATGATTATCTTAATGCGGAATCTGGTATGTTTCACAAAGGTTAACTTTTAATGCCGCGAGTCGTTAGAAGGTACGGTATATCACGCTAAACGGCGATTTTTTTTGGCGACGTCTAGAGGGTTAATTAATATCTGATTCGTGTATCAAACAGCTGATAAAAACCATTTTTTGAACATACTTGTATAGAGACATACACATTTAAAGATATAGAAACCCATAAAACAGAGTCAATTTTTTTCGATTAAATTACTCATTCATGGTTCAATTGTTATTAAGTTATATCACCCTACAAATTGCGTATTCATTTTTAAAACAAAAAACCATACTTCGATTTAAAACAATATTTTAGTTATTAGGAAACATAATAATATTGAGGAGTGTAATAATTAGGCATCGGAGTTTTTGTCGCACGGTAAGACTAATGGCGAGCTATGGAGTCGTCATTTGCCATAAATCTAAACTCTTATTCATATTCATACTCATTTATTCAGTTTTTTTTTAATAATCAAGCACAAAAACGTTGACGAGTTAAGAAACGATTATTTAATGTTATATTTGGAAAATAATTATCGTTTTTATACTGATTTAATTACGAAATTTTATAAACAAACAAAAGATACATTAAAACACGACAGAGGGGAATGTTTTAGTCCAACCTAGTGGCGAATTGTATGTTAAAATAGTTCAAGTTATGAATTTATAATCTAATAGATTTTTTTATTTATATAACTTGGCCTAGATAAATTATACACGACCGACCGCTATAGAGGCATTTTAAGATAAATTAAATAAATGAGTATGAATATGAATAAGAGTTTAGATTTATGGCAAATGACGACTCCATAGCTTGCTATTAGTCTTACCGTGCGACAAAAACTCCGATGCCTATACTCTGATTATTCTAGGATGATGCCTGTGACACCCGTATTTCGTAATTTCAATCACTTACTACACTTACAAGCGATTTAAAAAAAAATAGTCGATTAATTATTTAAATTCCTGAACGACGTGGCTAGGTTTGTACCGATGTAGTATTTATGTAAAGCTAAAGAAATAAGTTTAATAAGGTGTTTATATGAGCTGTCACCCGCACCTTGCTATAATGAAAATACTGTAGTAATAATAAAGTGCTTCCCGCTCTCCTTCTATAACTTGCGCTAAAGCGAAATCTTCTAGCGCTTTTCGTAACCAAAATGGCGCATTTACGCAACCTCGTGGGACGCGACGCGAGCGCAATTCTACAATTACAACAGTGATCTTCTTTTTAGGATAAGCTCTGGGCTGATGTAGCAACTGCAGAATAATAAGGAAGGCATTAAAGTTCTTATGGCGATGACATAGGTGCTATATTTACTCGTATAGAAAAGTAAAATATAACCTGTGTCATACGGTGATAAAGATAATATAGCATTCTAATGGTGAAATAATTTTTGAAATCGGTCCTGTACTTAATGAGTATATTCGTTACAAAAATAAACTTTTCTCAAACATGCTCGGAAAGAACGGTTTTCCGATTGAAACACAAGGACGGAAAGTGCCTCATTTTACTCCTATGAGTAAAAAAAACGGAGTTAAAAGTGCTCTCTATTGCGTATAAAATCCAAAGGACCATGAAAAAAATCCCGTACACCCAACTTGTGGGTGGAGGCGTTTGGCACAGCGGCGGCTCGTCGTGCGTGGAACTATCTTAACTAATACTCGTAGTTTTCAAACAAACATTCTCTCCGAATTTGTCAAAGGTTTTTAAAAACACTTATAGTCATGTATTTGTATCATTGCCTCGCATTTTTTGAGAAAAGCATTATACATGATTCGGCGGAAACGAGGATTTCCTGACTCGTAGTTTAGCTAACCACCTTGTCAGAAAAATCTCTTACTTTCCGCGCCTAAGCAATAATGTACTATATTCCTCTTTATAATATTAGTATAAATAAAATAAAGTTAGTAATACAGTAGAACCCGTTTAATACGATCACGTTTAATACGATTTCTCGCATAATACGCCATTTTCTGCCAGTCCCTGCAACTTAAGGCCTGTTTTCATAAAAAAATTCACGGTTAATACGACTCGCGTCCCGCTTAATACGTCTGCTAAAGTGCAGGCTCCTCCCAAAACGCAACCCTAAGTGATGATGAAGACGCACACGAACAGGAGGAAATGCCTCCAATTTTGTCAAATGCTCAGGCGTTGTCAGTTGTAGCAGATTTAGGACGCTATGTATCGTCTATGGGTAATAGCGAAGAAGCGATCCATAAATTAAATAATATTGAAAATCTTGTTATAAAAAATGCATCCAAATCGTTACGTCAATGTAAAATAAATAATTACTTTAAGTAAAACAATTGTTATTAATATTCTTTTACATAAACATAATTTTTTGTGTCTTCCATTTAAAATAAACAAATTACAATGTAAATGTGTGTACATGAAATAATACTAGTTTTATTTTCACGTTTAATACGATTTCCCGTTTAAGACACTTTTTATGCTAGGTCCCCTCAGAATCGTCTTAAGCGGGTTCTACTGTAGTTAGCTTTGAAGTGTGTCTCGGTTTTCTGAAATTCTTAATGGTGGGTTGGCATAAAAACGAACTTAAAAAATGATTCGTTAAAAGTTTGTAGATGTGTATGGAACTAATAATAATTTGTATATGAATTAGTTATAGTTTAAATATTATACAATTGTAACTCAGTGGATAAGTTAAATAGGAACTTTGTAAGCATTTCTGTCCTGCAACGCAAATAGGCAGTATCCCAAAATCAATAACCAAAGCAGTTTTAGTTCTCTTCTCTTAGTAATAAGGTTGATATTGCTACAGGATTTCTATCTGACATACTGCGTATTTGCTTAGGAGCGCAGATTTGTAAACGAGTAATTTTCTGAGCTAGCCGTTTTCTGATAACGCATGTAATTATTAACGCCGACGCTTATTATACGTATTCAAAAGGGCAATGAACTTTGCAGGAAAACATGAGGTAGGTACAATCCAGTTCATAAATATGTGTACACTTTAGTACCTTATCTATTTAATACATACATACATACATAAACTCACGCCTTCATTCCCAGAGTGGGTTAGGCAGTGCTAAAGAATTACCAACAAGTCTTAAAACTTCTTTGAGACCAGTGTTAATAAAACCTGAAACTATATAAATTCTTAAATAATAATTTGATAAAATTATATTAATTACTTTGTTTTATGTTACTTTAAATGTCCGTGTGAATTATTTTGAGATTGTGATTTCTCTGTGTAAAGTCAACCGACTCCATGGGTTTCAAGGTACAGGCTCAGCCTAGTTTGAAATCCACCGGATACTGCTTTATTTGTAACTATGTGATTTGTGAAAATAAAGAAATATTCTATTCTATTCTATTCTTGATAATTCTGTAACCACATTTTGCAGAACTAGTTTAAGATGTTTCCCAGTGTATTAGTGACAGGTAGCAAGCCCATCGCCTAACAGTACTACAAGCCTTTATTCCCTTAGTCCTCTTACAACATCCACGGGAAGTCATGTAGTGGTACTATTCTAACCCGGCAACTACACGGCAATTCTATCTATCTATCTATCTATAAACTTGGAAACCTAATTAGATTCCAATATACGTCAAAAAAACTACCAAAGATGGCGAAATGTCACAGTTACAGGTGTCATCATCATTGTGACGTTTCAGGAAAAACCAACCTTTTGGTACAATAATTATGTTAAAATGAAACAATATAAGTTATTTCCACAATATGATAAATGTCAAAATAATAACGAAATGAAACAACAAAAACTTAACGGAAAACAAAAACTTAACAATGGAAATCACCACGGTACAGAAAACATTCGAGCTATCCAAAATTCCAAACGTCAGATGTCGAATGAAGTGACAATAGATGTTATGGCCGCCACAGAACCACCATGTCCACCATAAAGGTTACCACACATGATCAACTGATAATTTTTTGAAGACTTAGATTTTTTGAAGATTCCGGTCAAGTTTTGAAGACGTACGTAAAAATATGATTGATTTTTTTTCCTAAAAATGTAATCGCACATAATGAGAATAATAATTGGTATAACCAAATTATACTAAACCAAATGTTATTAAACCCTGAGTTATTGCCATTGTTATTTAAACTTTTCTCCTATAAAACAATTTAATTAAATATCTTGGTTTGCGACGAGTATTTAAATAAGATTGTTTATTTAAGTAGGAAAATTAAATGTTGCCTTTAATATTATAAATAAAATAAACAGCTACCTATAACATTTACAGAAGTGAAAATTTACCGGTCCACCTAATATGTCATTTTAATGGCAACACTTTTTTGACGTATGTTGGAATCTAATTAGGTTTTTTAGTATAGTCTATTTAATGTCATGTTTATGAACCCGCCTGCACTAGTATTTCTCGTCGATAAAGTCATATTGCTTTTAGAATGTTATTGCATTGATTTTAACTTGGACGTTATTTATTACTATTAAGCCAAATAATTACATTAAGAGGTTTGTGAAGCTAAAAATTTCCATACAAAATGCGAAAACGTTTCTCTACCTTAAACCTAGTCCGGTTTTGCGATTTTTTGGATATGTTGTAGATATCATGAAAAACTATACTTCTTAGAATGAAAAAAAATTATAAAAACAAAAAACAGAAACTCACAGAACGTGCGTGCATGACTCGATGTATGAATGTTGAAGAAGCGAAAGAAATTTGTCAAGATCGTAGCAAGTGGAAAGAAGTGGTCTCTGCCTACCCCTCTGGGAAACAGGCATGATTTAATGTATGTGCCGTGTGGTTGCCGGCTTAGAATTGTGCCACTCCATGTCTTCCCGTGGAAGTCGTAAGAGGCGACTAAGGGAATAAAGGCTTGTAGTACTGTTAGGCGATGGGCTTGCAACCTGTCACTAATAAACACTGTTGAACATCTTAGCCTTCTTGTGCAAATTGTGGTTACAGAGTTATCAACAAGTTTTTAGAGTTGTTGGTAATTCTGTGGCTCTGCCTACCCCACTCTGAGAATGAAGGCGTGAAGGTATGTATGTATGTATGTATAGAACATTAGTTGCATGACACTAGTTTTATCCAACAATCGCGCGCGACACGACACTGTTTCAGTATCGCGAAGTCTTTTTTTACCTGACTGCCGAAGTAGGAAGGTATAGTAGTTTATGCAACAGTTGTATAAGAGAGGTCAAAAAAGACGAGTGGTGTGGTTACGATGTGAGCCGCAGGCGAACATCGTAAAGCAAGACGCCACGAGTATTTTTTGACTTAGTTATACACCGTTGCATACAATACTTTTTCTACGACTAGGTTTCAAATAAAATGCAAAATTAAATTAATATACCTAGGTTAGAATACGAACGAACGAAGCACAGAACAACAAACGAGCGAGAAACATTCGATAACAACAAAATATGTGTCTATGGTTAACTTTGTTTTTAAATTGATGTGCACTTGCCAGGTTACATATTTTTAAAAAAAGTTGCACATTCGATTTAACTTGTGAAATAGGGACTAAAAAACACCTTATGAAACACCTTACGGAATGAATTCTTTTACCTGATTGGTCGATTTTAATATAGCTACGTTCTGGTTGGTTGATACCAAATAAAATGTTTTTTTTAAAGAGTTAAAAATTAGTAAAAGAGTTTACATACCAAAAAGAACCTAACGTTCCGATTGACAGTCAATGTGTATTGTGATTGGTGGTTTAATTTGGTGAAGTATTTTGATTGGTCAAATTAACCTAGGTGTAAGCTTTGGCAGCTAGGCATATCGTTTTGGCTCAAAAAAGCACAAGTGCTGTTAAGGGGAATAGACTAGATAGACTTTTCTACGGAATGTTCTGCGGACATATTATCTATATTCTTATATTAGTGTTCGTGACTATATAAATGACAGATAAAAGTACAGGAGTAGGAAAATGTGTTTATCAGTCTTATCTACATAAAATGTATGTTTGTCCCTTTGTGGCGCTTTAACTAAACGCGTGGACCGATTTCTATGATTTCGATGATTCTCATGTCAATCGAGTTGTCTTAATCTTGTGTCACTAAAAATATGACAGTAATAAAAAATCAAAATCGCGGCAACCAGACGCCATATTGTAAAAAAGAAAAAAAAACATTATTTAAAACCATATTTAAGTTTCTTTCATCACTTTTCATTTAGGATTTATAACGATTCAAAGTTGGTTAGCAACAGTCGGGTTTTAAAGCTTGCTTTTTGTTATGTTATTTCAATGTATTTTTATTTTTGTTGTGTTGTAAAAGCGGTAAAACATACAAGCAAGGGGCGGAATTTTCATAGCAAAAATCAAACGTCATATGGGATTGACCAATCTGTTTTATCAAATATTGCTTTTACTAGATAGGATTCCGGACTGTGACAAAATACGCGATTATGCCGATTTTATAACAAAAAGTGAATACAACCAAAACAGTGTTATCGAGTACTAAAAATATTCTCCTGTTACTTCAACTAAGGTAGAACGCTCTTTCTCATCGTATAGAGTGATCGACGATGAAAACAGGACCAATTTAAATGATGACACTGTAGAGAAAATAATGACGATTCTTTATTAATGCGTAACAAGATGAAGAAAATATAATTAGTACAGATATACATAGATTTCGATTGTAGTTATACTGTTTAACATTTTCGTTTCGATTTTATATGTAAATCGTAACAAAGTAAAACATGTTTCTGTTTTATTAATTTATTATTTTGTTAACCTTCATACACACGTCCATGTTTTTTGGTAGCCTATAGAATGTCCCATTACCTAAAAACATGTCGTGCTAAGTGACAATTAATCATCGATAGTCGATAAAACACAATGGTCAATCCCTCTTGATGTTTGATTTTTGCTATGAAAATTCCGCCCCTTGCATATTCGCGTCAAATTCGGTATGATAATAAGTACGAAACCGCGTAACTAACATATGATAGAGCAAAATAAGCCTTACTGTCTTTTTAAAAAGGTGCATTTTGCTCCTTATTTAAAATGTTACTTAAACTGTTTTGCAGTTTCACCGACGCACAGTGGATCGAAATGAATAAAAAATGGACATTTATGAATATACCGTTTTTTCAATGAAAATAAAAAAATACATAACTAAGAAAAATGTTGTATTTACTGACTTTTGATTGGACTATAAAAAAAAACGGGCTCCTACTGAGATAAGGTTTTAACTATTTTCTACTGTTCTAAAGTAGGACAATGATATTCTAAAGGTTTGAAAGCTGGATCGGTTACGGTTTTCTTACAATAAGATACCTATTTTTTAGTTTCATAAAAAAAAAACACATTTTATTTTTTTCTGCTTAAAATAAGCCTCATTTTGAAAAATGTTATATAATTTTTTTTATCCTCACATAATTTCCAACGGAAAAGCATTTTTTTAAATAGCATTTTTAGAAAAAAATGCGGATGTCCATTTTTTATTCATTTCGATCCACTGTGCGACGCAATACTAAAAATTCGTCAAGTATGAGTTTGCCCTATTTTTTCATTTGGTAAAGGCAACATTGACATCTGTCATCCCGGCTCATAGACACCTCCGGAGATCCTAGAGCTGGTGCTTACCTCTCCCAAAGGATTGGAATAGCTATCCAGAGAGGTAATGCAGCCAGTGTCATAGGGACCATGCCGCGGGCGGACCTGCTAGAGGGGTGTTCTTTTTATAGTGGTGATTATTATTTACATCTTTAATATTTGAGTAGCTTAGTTTAATTTTAATTTAAGTACGTTTAGTTTTAACTTTTAATTGTAGTACATATGTTCATCATGTCAGCCGAAAGACGTCCACTGCTGGACATAGGCCTCCCCCAAGGCTCTCCACTCAGACCGGTCTTGTGCTTTTCGCATCCACCGCGTTCCCGCGATCCTTACAAGGTCGTCACTCCATCTTGTTGGAGGCCTACCTACAGCTCGTCTCCCGGTCCGCGGACGCCACAATACATACTCAGGTAATCTCCGGCAGAGTACCTATGTTATAAAGTATTAAATCCCAATAAAATAAAATAATTGAATTCATAATAATACTTAGTGAGCGGCAGTACCTACGGAACCCTCAGTGCGCGAGGCCTGTTCATCAATTCCCGCTATTTCTCGGAATATGAACAGTCCCGCATTAACACGTCATCTCACACAACAAACATCCACAACGCAATGGGAACAGTGAAGCATTCACGACCTCATAACACATTGTATTGTACCTACCTATTAGCTTATCAAGCGTTCTTTGTAGAGCTACAATATAGATTATTAAGAGCCATACAACAGCTAGGAAGCTAGGAAGCTGCTGCCATGGCCTATTTCAGACTTTGTTCAGTAGCGTTATAGTACCGTTAAGACGAAAGAGAGCTGTGCAGTCGACATTAACATTAAAAGTCAACTCTTACTCATACTCATTTTTTTATTTAATTCCAAAGTGCTTTTAAATTTTTATTTTATTTTAATTTTAATTTTTTGGAGGTGGGAGGACCTTGTGCAGGGTCCGTCCGGGTTGGTACCACCATCTTATCCATTAACCTACCGCCAAGCAGCAGTGTTCGCATTGTTGTGTTCCGGTTTGGGGATAAGACAGCCGGTGAAATGACTAGCATAGAGGCATTCCATCTTCGGCCTCAGGGTTGGCAACGCATTTGCAGTCTTAGGATTGCGGTCTTGTGAATGCGAATGTCTATGGGTCACAGTTTCCACTTACCATCAGGTGGCCTGTGTGCTCGTTTGTCTTCCTATGATATAAAAAAAAATAAAAAATTAAACACGAATTTGAGTTATGAAGTTATAACTACTTCAAACTTAGGTACTTTGGTTTGTTTGTAATATAATATAACTTTTATTTTGTATATAATAAATATGAAATCTTGCATTACTTAGCTTAGCAGCTTAGTATGAGAATGAATAAGAGTTGACTTTTTATGCTAACGTCGACTCCACGGTTTCCTTCGTCTTACAAACGCTTACCTTTGTAGTTTGTACTTAGATTTCATACGACTACGTACAAATATAATTTAGGTACCTACCAATTAAATGCTTCCTCCGTGAAACTATGATATGTACAAACATTTATTATGTACCATTTTAAACCTTATTTAATCAACCAACGAATTGAATAATACAACAAATAAAACTGAAATGAGAAATTAAAATATTTTTAATTTTGTTACCACATATCGCACTGCCAGATCAAAAGTGTAGTAACTAAAAATACAGCTGTATTTTAAAATCTACTTTAATACAACGTCTATAAGCTTGAAACATTACTAACAAGTAGGTATTTGGAGTTGATACTGTCATCATCTAGCAGTGCGATATGTTGCCTACTTTACATATTAACCTAATAAGTAATAAAAAACTTTTTATAGATTAAAGAGCCTGGTGAAGGTCGTTTCCTATACAGATCTTAGACTATAAATGGTACAACACAACAAAAGACCCAGTTCTACATATAAACTTGCCCAAAACGGGCCCCATACCATGCCTATGCGCATTGTCCGGGAAATTAAAGATGGCCGCCGGTCGTCGACCCCGCGGCGGCCGCGCTAAGATTCGGTAACGATATTTGCTGACCGTACCGCATTGTTTACTTGGTAATTTGACTCTCGTACCGGTTTTAGATATATGTTTGGTCAACAACACGGTATTACTTCCATGGAATTAACGTACAAATTCAATGATTAAATTCTGCGAACGCACAAATCGCAACTAAACGTGTTTTGGTTCTAGTTACCTCATAATCGAACCCGGGACCGCTACCTTCGCAGGCTAACCGCGTCGACACCCGTAATAAATAAATAAAATAAATATCAGGGGACCAAACTAAGCTCTAGGCTTGTACTATGGGTACTAGACAACGACATAAATACTTATATAGAGAAATACATACATACATAAACTCACGCCTTCATTCCCAGAGTGGGGTAGGCAGAGCTAAAGAATTACCAACAAGTCTTAAAACTTCTTGATAATTCTGTAACCACATTTTGCACAAGTAGGCTAAGATGTTTCCCAGTGTATTAGTGACAGGTGGCAAGCCCATCGCCTAACAGTAATGCATGCCTTTATTCCCTTAGTCTTTCTATAGAGAAATAGATACTTAAATACATAGAATCTTAAGTACCCGAAACCGAAGTGCGTGAATGACTCGATGTATGAATGTTGAAGAAGCGAAAGAAATTTGTCAAGATCGTAGCAAGTGGAAAGAAGTGGTCTCTGCCTACCCCTCTGGGAAACAAGCGTGATTTAATGTATGTATGTAAATACATAGAAAACATTCATGACTCGGACACAAATATTCGCGCTCACACACAAATATCCGCCCCTACCGGGATTTGAACCAAGGAACGCTAGCTTCGTAGGCAGGGTCACTACCAACTAGGCCAGCGCGTCGTCAGTAATACTAGTATTGTGGATTAGTTCGAATGCAATCAGCTATACTGTCAATAGTTCCAGTGGGAGTGTTAGCGTGGGGCGAGTATGGCTTCCGAGGTCAGGGCCGAAGGCAAATCACGCGAGGGGTTGCTTTTGTAGGGGAGTGGGTTTGTACACGGATAGGGTTGCCAGGAAAACTAGAAAAGCCGGACACAGATCCATAATCAGCCGGACATTTTACCTTGAAAGCATGACACATGAAATAAATAAATATACTCAGGGACAAAAAAAACGAGTTTCATACAAACGAGGCTATTTCGAAACCTTGGTTCCTGGCCAGGGGTTGTTTTGAGTGAGGTTTAATGATGGATACTCCGAGGTTCAATAGAGGAGGTCAAAGTTTCTTAAGATACCTAACTTATCGCACAATCAGTTTACACCACAGCGAGAGAGTTTGGGTCAGCATTTGGATTTCCTTACATTTTATTGCCATTTTAGATGTTTTTCTGAACATGCATGATCAATTCCGGCGTTGGCCGCAGATTCAATCAGTTGGGTATCCTAGGCACTCTGGAACTCCTGTATCGATGCTCGGTGTATCCATCCTCAGATTTCACTAAAAGCATCCCCTGGTAAGGAACCAAGGCTTCGAAATAGCCTCTTTAGTATGAAAAACGCACTCTGACCCGTTTTTTTTGTCCCCGAGTGTAGGTCCAGGGCCTTTATTCAACGACGGCAAACAATATTGCTTTAGAACTGAGCCTCTACGCAACACGGTAAAAACCATATCGTTTTTGACAAAGTATTGTCAACGCTTTGATATCTCTTGAAAAATGAAAAATGATTTATTGGTTATCACAAAATTTTATAACAATTTTTAGGTGCTTCTAAGTAAGCATAGGAATATATGTACAGTCACTAACCGGGATTGTTGAGCCACTTGCCATTGTTCGTAATTTAGCCGTGTATTCAATAACCGATGTCAACGACTGGCTGACAGCTATTCGATTTGCATTACACAGCCAAATTAGAAACATTGGTAAGTGGCTGAACAATTCCGGTTCGCGACTGTACTTCTGGCAGAAGGCCACTTATTGATAGCTCATATTTTATCAAACCAAAAAAGATTTTTTATAATCGGTCCACAATTGACTGAGAAATCCGTGAACACACATAAAAATACATACAGTGGAACATGGGACCTCCTCCTATTTTGAAGTCGGTTAAATATGAGACGTCATAATTATTACTTTAGGATAGTAAGGATCTTGCAACGAAATACTTCTTTCCCGAACATGGACCACAAAAGCTATAAATCATAGGGCGACCCTACTCCAAGGCAATTTGTCTGTCAAACTTTGATTGCCACAAATGACTCGTCTATTTGAGAAGCAGACAGTCGGACATCTAAATATTAATGTATATTAAACTGACTCATTCGTATCCGCCGCGTGTCCAATCTAAAAATAAAATTGGAGACTTGACTGATTTAGATACATACATACATACCTTCACGCCTTCATTCCCAAAGTGGCGTACGCAGAGCTACAGAATTACCAACAATTCCAAAAACTTGTTGATAACTCTGTAACCACAATTTGATTTAGATTTTCCCAATAACTAATCCACTAAATACAACATAATGGAGTGACGACCTTGTAAGGATCGCGGGAACGCGGTGGATGCGAAAAGCACAAGACCGGTCTGAGTGGAGAGCATTGGGGGAGGCCTATGTCCAGCAGTGGACGTCTTTCGGCTGAAATGATGATATGGAATATACTAAGAAGTATGCATGGATTGTTTAAATCGCATTAAATCGCATGTTAAATTCTGTTTTGCTAAAAAGAGATAGGAACAAATCTTGGTAGCCAACAAATAGCTTGGTTATTCTTATAGAGCTATTCAAAAAATGATCTTTCTCAACTGAACCCAAAATTATTCAATCTGTGAAAAAAAAACATGAATATTTCCTATAAGCCTCAGTACCGAATCGTCTACGCAGCAAAAAGTCCAGTGATGCAAATTGACCAAGAAGCGAAATGTCAGGATTTGCCCAATTAATATAACGGCAATAACGCAAACATCAAAATAGGAATAAGTCGGTGTAGCAACCAAATTACATAATGTCAAAAAAGCTACCCGGAGTGGCCACATTGTCAAATCTTATCGAAAGCAATTAGCCAAGCTACTTTGTGGTGAACATTAGGTAATTTTATACACCGTGTTTTTTGTGATTTACGATAACTTTAAGGGAACGTTCTTTAGGTCAAATAAAGTTAATTTCCCGAAGACAGACAAATGATAACTGTAACGGTTTTAAAGATATTTAATTTTTAAATTTAATCAGTTAATCACGTTGAGCTGGTCTAAAAGCCTCTTAACTGTTTGTGTATGTCACGCCAACATTGACGTATTTGACACTGACACACAATGACTATGATTTAAATCTAAAGGCCCTTTTAGAATGACCAAAGATACAACATTTAATTACTTTGTTCTAAACAGTTTTTTTTTTTTTTGCAATACTTCAAAATGAATCTACCACTTAGTTTCCATGGATGGTACCTAGTAATATGCCGAAGTTATCGTAAATAAAAAAAAACACGGTGTATAGGTATACGTAGTCGTAGAATCGTTATTATCTAGCCGTGTCGCTTTAAGGACTCTATCCTGGCCCAGTGTGCAATAGGATGTATAATCAAGGCAATTTACTTTGAACTCTGTTTCAATAAGAATAAGGTGTATTTTCCTATGTTCATAAACAGAAAATGGCATTTCCGAACAATCGCAATTGAACTTTATTCCCTTGATTGTAGATTCAAAGTCCCAGTTACAAAAAAACTTCCATTTTGCAGTATGGCGGACCTTACGAGGCTATGTTAATTGACAACATTTAAAAAAAAAAGCGTTATTTATTTTTCGCGTTTATAATAGCTGGTTAAAAATTAGACTACCCGTATTTCTCAGTTTTTCTTTATTTAACTTAAATTCGACGTTAATAATTTATTAAAGAAATAGTCATTAAAAAGACCGTATATCCAAAGTTAGGAATACTTATGTCGTGATCTTAGCATGACATAAAATAAAAAAGTAACTTTAAACAGATACAGAACTGACTGTCATGTCATGTCACTCACTTGTCAATCATTCGCTGCCGTTCGTTCACAAATTTGTTATTTTGCGTAATTTAATTAATTACATAATTTGTAGACGCCATTATAATAAATAAACTATTTTGCGTTTACTGCTTTGCATCTGCTTTGAGTTTCATTCGTCAGACAGATAAAAAATGAACATGACAGTTGTATATATATTTTTTAAAATAAATGGACTAAGGGCACTATAAGTGTATTCCTAACATTCACAATCCAACTTTTTTTACTGTTTTTCCTAAATATAAAAAAAACTACTGCATAAAAAAATCCAAAGATATTTTTACTGTAATCAGAAGTGTAAAATCTAGAAACGGTATTTTATTTTACTACCTTAGCAAATAATGAATTGTTGTCAATTGTGTATTTTGCGATATAGGCATCTTCACAAAATGGTAAATTTACATAATGGCCAATTCGCTTCTTTGTCAATTTGCGATTGGACATTTTGCTACATAGACGATTCAGTAGTGAGCCACCAATTATACCTTCTCGGTTTACTATGGATACTACGGATGTATGAATAGACCTCATCTCATCTGCATACTGAACAAACCTCTTTATCTCTATTACTACGTTATTTATTGACACGGTTCGTAAACCGGCTTATCTATAATCAACACCGGGGCGCCACATGTGGCGTATCGCTTTCGCGACGTTAACCATGTTTATCTGTCGTTGGGGAAGGTCAAGAACCCATGAAACTGGAGACATCTTAGAGCCCTACGCATTTACTGTTGCTAAAACTAACAAACAATTTTCTTGAACGTAATTTTTAATAACAAGCCTATGTTATTCAGTGATAAAATCGGTCTGCTAGTTGAGTTTATTCATAAATTAACCTACCGCCAAGCAGCAGTGTTCGCATTGTTGTGTTCCGGTTTGGGGATAAGACAGCCGGTGAAATGACTAGCATAGAGGCATTCCATCTTAGTCCTCAGGGATAGCAACGCATTTGCAGTCTTGTGAATGCGAATGTCTATGGGTCACAGTTTCCACTTACCATCAGGTGGCCTGTGTGCCCATTTGCCTTCCCATGCATTAAAAAAAAAAAAAAACTTTTTATAATGTTAGTGTTGATTCCAATGATATTTTATAATAAGATTCGTTATCTGCGCTCAAAAAGGAAGGTAATTTACCTTACTACTGTGTAGTTGCGCCGCTGTCACTGACACGCACGCATCAAAGACAATAAAATTTTACTACCAAAATTATACTGTAACTGTAAAAGAAAGAAAGGATGTCGCATTTCATTCGTAAGTTTTTTAATTTTGTTTACATCTCGCCATAATTTGATTAATTTGCACCGGCGTCACTGTCTGTGAAACCAATTGGATATCGCACGAGTGCAATAAAGACGGGTAGCTAAGGCGGCCGCGAGCGGGCACTTGTCGTGGCGGGAATGGCGAGCAATTTGAAACAACTATTTATCTCTTTCTAACAATAGCGTTCGCAAGATTGCCGTCTTTGTCTGTAGAAATATTGTAACGTAGCAACTGTCAGTAATTCGTGACGGGTTTTAAATGCGTTTAGTATCATCATCATCATCATCATCATCATGTCAGCCGAGCCGAAAGACGTCCACTGCTGGACATAGGCCTCCCCCAAGGCTCTCCACTCAGACCGGTCTTGTGCTTTTCGCATCCACCGCTTTCCCGCGATCCTTACAAGGTCGTCACTCCATCTTGTTGGAGGCCTACCCACAGCTCGTGTCCCGGTCCGCGGACGCCACTCAAGAACCTTCTGACCCCATCGGCCATCAGTCCTGCGTGCGATGTGCCCGCCCACTGCCACTTCAGTTTAGCTATTCTTCGAGCTATGTCGGTAACCTTAGTTCTCCTGCGGATATCATCATTTCTGATTCTATCACGCAGAGAAACCCCGAGCATAGCCCTCTCCATAGCCCTCTGAGTGACCTTGAGCTTTCTTATGAGGCCCATCGTTAGCGCCCACGTCTGGGATCCGTAAGTCATCACTGGCAACACACTGGTCAAAGACTTTTGACTTCAAACACTGCGGTAATTTGGACGAAAAGGTGCTGCGAAGCTTCCCGAGCGTTTAGTATGAGCGTAACGTATCACTACATAGTATAAAGGGTGAGTACTATTAAATTGTCGCCATTTGAATTAAGTTTTACAAAATGAAATAATGTTCTAGTAACTCAATTTTTTTTATTATAAGAAAGTTTAAGACATAAAATGGATCAGCTAACACAATTAAGGTTTCTCCAGAGCACGACGAGAGAATTCTCGGACTTTACTCTTGACGCGACTCATAGAATTTTGCACGGATTCATTTGTGATCAGTTTTGTACATTTCATCCACTTTCTTTTGAAATCGGGCAATGATGTGGCCGGTTGGCATGTTTTCCGCAACTTTGTTTTAATATTAGCCCAGTATTTTTCTATCGGCCGTAGTTCTGGGCAATTTGGCGGATTCATATTCTTCGATAATACATCGACAGAATTCTGATTATACCACTCCAAAGCTCGCGACGAATAGTGACAACTTGCCAAATCTGGCCAGAACAATGTCGAAAAAGTATGTTTTTTTACAAGTGGTAATAACCGTTTTTTAAGCATTCGGATATATAAATATCCGTGTTTATTGTGCCAGTGGTTACAAAAGGCGAACTTCTCATGCCGCACTGGCATATCGCTTGCCACACGAGGAACTTCTTAGCGAATTTCTCCACTGGAATCACTTTTTCTGATTCATGTAGACCCGAGACGTTGCGAGAAGAAAAGTACTGGTTTCCAGGTATTGATTTGAAATCAGCTTTCACGTACGTTTCGTCATCAATAATTAAGCAACCTGTTTTTTGAACTAACAAGGTGTACAGAAATCTAGACCGTCTAATTGCTCGATTATACTGTTCTACAGTTCTTTTGAGGGCTTTTTGCTTCTTGTAAGTAGAAATACCATACTTTATTATTATTTTTTGTACATTTCTTTGACAAGTACCAACTTTTTTGGACAAATCTCGCACACATCCGGATTCTGATCAAACAGCTTACACACCTTTATATCCAATTTTTTGTTCCGTTTCCTTGTAGGATGGCCCTCTCGCTGCTTTCTTTCAATAATTCCACCTTGTTTTAGTTTTTTTAGGGTCCTTTGCACTGTTCTCCGACTTGTATTACACGATTTCGCAAGATCCAAAGTAGACATATTGGGATTTATTGAAAATTCTCGCAAAATTAATTCACGAACGCTTTTTTCTTTTGACGACATCTTGACTGATAAACACAACTGAATGTTCTTTTAAACACTAAAACATGCAAATACGTTTCAGATTTGAAATATGATAAGTTAAGTCAAAAAGGTTGCGAGCACGAAAAAAAAATACGGAAAATGTTGGCGACAATTTAATAGTACTCACCCTTTAAAACAAAGTCGCTTGCGCTGTCTGTCCCTATGTATGCTTAAATCTTTAAAACTACGCAACGGATTTTGATGCGGTTTTTTTTAATAGATAGAGTGATTCTTAAGGAAGGTTTATATGTATAATACATTCCACGCGGGCGAAGCCGCGGGCGGGTCGCTAGTCTAAATATAAACTATCTTTGGTTGATTCCCGATTATTCTATCCTACTAATATTATTAACTAGCGACCCGCCCGCGGCTTCGCCCGCGTGGAATGTATTATACATATAAACCTTCCTTAAGAATCACTCTATCTATTAAAAAAAACCGCATCAAAATCCGTTGCGTAGTTTTAAAGATTTAAGCATACATAGGGACAGACAGCGCAAGCGACTTTGTTTTATACTATGTAGTGATGCAGGGATCGTTACCGGTATTCTTACTACCGGTTTTAAATAAGGTATAACCGGTTATAATTGCATTTTGGTATTTATATCACTAAAGCTCTAATAAGCGGTATAATCAAAACCGGTATTGAAATGTAATAGCGGTTTCGACAATTGACAACATTACCTCTATTTGATACTTTACCAATAAACCCATTACCGGTAATACCTGTCAGTGTCCAAACAAGCAAGTTTTCTAATTTTGAATTATGACAATCAACGAAAAGATTACCATTCTGTCATATGATCGGTTTGTCTTTTTCTTTTCCGTCCGCGGCCCATTTTAGATATTTTTATATAAATACGAAATCTTTCTTTTTCGTGTGGCTTATTGCTACTTTATTAAATTATTACAGAAAGGCGAATAAACAAATTGACAATTGACAATTTGAAATACGTCGCAAATCAATTAATTTGTGCAGTACTAGCAGACATTTCAACCAGTGTTAGCCAACAATGCTATTGAGTTATGTTACACCTATTTGTTGTGCTTCAGTCATAATGTCTACTTGACACCTTATCTATCAAGAGCAACGAATACCGATATTAAATAGAGGTAATGAATACTGTAAATAGTGCATACATAGTGAAAAAGACAAAAACGGAATGACAACATTACCGCTAACTCGAATATAGGTATTATTATTTTAGCGGTAATCGTTTGACAATTTATATACAGGTATTCAATTTCACCGGTTTTACAATCCCTGTATTAATGTGAAAGTTTGTGTTTGTTTGACTCCTTCACGGCTGGACGGATTTGGATGAAATTTGAAATGGAGATAGCTTATACCCCGGATAAACACAGGCTTGTATTCATCCCGGAATACCAAAGTTCTCGAGGGAATAACCACAATCGAAATCTACGCAAACAAAGTCGCAGGCAGAAGCTAGTGTATGATATTCTAATAATAGCAACTACACGAAATTAAAAACGTCTATATTTGATCTATGATTGGGGCAGGTCAGAGACCCGCCATGACATGCCTATGAATAGACGTGTCACCAGACGTGAGATGATTACGTAAAGTTATATATTTAGATTAACCGAGAATCTAGGTTAACTTAATGTGGAAGTTGTGGCTTAGGATGACTTCACCCATATTCCTTTTTAGCCGACTGCCAAAGGAGGGTAATCAAATGTGTTTATCCGCCTATATATGTATGCGTATGCTATATGCGTATGGTTGCCGGGGTAGAATAGTGCCACTCTATGTCTTCCCGTGGATGTCGTAAGAGGCGACTAAGGCCGCTTCCTGACTTGGCGGTATACTTGCAGTAAAACACGGAATCGGTAAGGGTTGCTAGGCAACTAGTGGCATCCACCAATCAACGCGCAGCATTTATACCGACAGTATGTTTTACTGCAAGCATACCGTCAAGTCAGGAAGCGGCCTAAGGGAATAAGGGCTTGTAGTACTGTTAGGTGATGGGCTTGCAACCTGTCACTAATACGCTGTTAAACACCTTAGCCTAATTATGCAATATGTGGTTACAGAATTATCAACAAGGTTTTAGAGTTGCTGGTAATTCTGTAGCTCTGCCTACCCCACTCTGGGAATGAAGGCGTGAGTTTATGTATGTATGTATGTATATGTGTGTTTGTTCCTTTATGGCGCTCTAGAAACTAAACGCGTTGACCGATTTTGATGATTCTTATATCAATCGATTTATTTTAAGCTTGTGAATGTCACTAAAGATATAATAGTAAATAAAAATCAATATGGCGGAAACTAGATGCCTTATTGTAAAAAAAAAAAAAAACGCCGAACTTTGACAAATGGGGTATCGTTTAATAGGTATTTAAAAATCATATTTAGTTTACTTTCATCATTTTTCATTTTGAACGATCATTTAGGATTTAAGTATAACGATTTAAAGTTGGTTAGCAACAGTCGGATTTTTCTTCCTTCCTATGTCGCCCACAATTCCATGTCGACTGATGTTTTTTTTTAGGAAGGCAAACGAGCACACAGGCCACCTGATGGTAAGTGGAAACTGTGACCCATAGACATTCGCATTCACAAGACTGCAAATGCGTTGCCAGCCCTGAGGACTAAGATGGAATGCCTCTATGCTAGTCATTTCCCCGGCTGTCTTATCCCCAGACCGGAACACAACGATGCGAACACTGCTGCTTGGCGGTAGGTTAATGGATAAGATGGTGGTACCAACCCGGACGGACCCTGCACAAGCTCCTCCCACTAGTGATGTGACATAAAAAAAAGTCGCCGTATAGCGTGATATAGCTCTGTATCGCTCAGTACCTTCTTCTAACGACTCGCGGCATTGTAAGTTATTCTTTGTGAAAAATACCATTTTTTTTTACCTTATTCAAGTAAATTACATTTATTTTTATTTAAAAGCTCATGTACATGTTTATTATTAATTCCGCATTAGTATTAAATAATCATGCTATGCACTAAATAAACAATACTAATCATTGAACCATTAGTATTTTTTCTATATTTTATCAAAAACACGTCTGACAGACTCCACCTCAGTAGAATTTTGAGTTAGGTCTCTACAATAATAAATTGACTATGACTTGAAGTATGAAAGATAAAATTTCGAATTAAATCACTATTGTTCTAAAGGTGCGCTATACAGGGTGTAATATTTAAATCGGTCAGTATGGGAAAGTCTGAAACTATAAGACATACGACGATCTGTTTTTCGGAACCATGTCATCGATTCTACTAACAAGGAAAACTGACTTTTTGTGTTCGTAAATTCTCTAGTACTAGTAACGTTATACTGAGTAAATAACGACAAAATTAAAACTTTATCGTAAAATCGTTAACACGAGATGTTTTAGTTTGAACTTAATTCGCTTCACCATTAAGTTTAAAATCGTTCGTCACGAAATATGAGTTACGAGGTTTTTTTAACTAATGACGAAATAGCGGTAGAAGGCCAGCTTAAAAGCCAATTTCCCTCAATAAGCTAAAATCCATTTCATCCATTATCCGGGCGCGCTCTTAGCTTGTGTCAAAACAAACATGCCGGGTGCTCTACAAGGAATTTCTGGAGCGGTTATAATTGGAAGAAGAGCCGGGAGAGCGGCGAAATTCACACGTAGGGTTCCGTCCGTAAGTTCCGAGCGAATTTATACAAGTGGCTCTGTTGAGGCCGGGCCTGAGCTGAAAGACAGGGACAAGACTCGGGACGAGAGAAAATGACAGCTTCGCACATGTATAAAACGATGTTTTTAATACATTAGCGAAGAGATTACAGTGAAACAAAAATAACACAGTAATTAAAAGATTCAATTCTACTTAATTCTTAGCCTAACAAAAAAACATAGGGCAATTTGACCAATTAAAGGTATAGTAAATGGTATAATAAATAACACTAATGCGAAACTCAGAGCTATGTTTTTTTTTTCTTTTTGCTTCTCGTTTTGTGTTCAATTAATTATGTGTGTGTAACCTTCCGTGGTTACACCTGATGGTTCCAACGGAAGACCAGCGCTGACTTTAATGCCAGCATTACGCTGAGTTGGGACCATTTCGTGGCTACTTTCTTCTTGTATTTGTTAATCTGTTCTTCGTTATGCATGTCACGAATAAATGATTTTCTTTCTTTCTTTTTCTTTCAAACATCAAATTTCCGCAGGCTTTTTGGTTGCGGTGCGGCCAAATTAGGATGTTTAAATTTGATCGGTTTTTTACATTTGTCATGTGTAATGAAATAAAAAAGACTTATTTATTCAATTTTATCGTTGTTTTTTTAGAATATAAGAAAATTTCATGTTAAATGATTTCAAAGCCTTCTAGCCTATCTAAATAAAACGTCCTGTTAAACTAAGCCAATAAAATAAGAGTGTCCGGCTTTTTTACCCATATGTCCAGCTAGACTGGCTGGACTGTCCAGCTATTCGGTTTCAACAACTGGCAACCGTACCAACAGCTACGTATTATCTAGCCGTGATTAGAAAGGGATTAGAGGTGACAGTTTTACAATATACTTACATCAAAGTGCATAACAATTGACAGCTACTCCAATCCCAAACTAATCGCGGTTTCATAATATAATAACTAATAAGCTTATAGTGGTGTCGCCGTCAGAGCATGCTTACTCGCTTTCACTCGGACTGGTGCATGACAATTTAAAATGCAATGCATGCATTAATTTGATGAAACCAAGATAGTTTCGTATCACGCGCGAATTTTAAATGCAAGTAAACGCTTAAACAAATCTTGTAAAGACGATATAAAATTAATGAATACAGGAGACAATCTCACTCACATTTAACTAGTGACTTAGCTAGTTTTAGAATTAGAATTTTATTTTATCAGTAATAAGGTATTCAGGCAAGGTATTTAGTTTAGGTATTCCATCTTAGTCCTCAGGGTTGGCAGTGCATTTGCAGTCTTGTGAATGCGAATGTCTATGGGTCACAGTTTCCACTTACCATCAGGTGGCCTGTGTGTTCGATTGCCTACCTATGCCATAAAATAAATAAATAATAATAATATATTGCTACAGGAGGTATTATCTGAGATACTGCAGTTCGGCTTAGGAGAGCAGCGCCGCCCTCAACAACACGACGAAGATAACGAGATGACGGCGCCGAAGTAGCGACACATACATTTACTATGACCGCCTGTCCACCGCACACCCGTCGCCCGCGGATTTATGGAGCAGATCTTCGCAGCCGCTAGAACACGGCTCGAGTGACGGGCCAATGTACAGGCAATACAAAACACCAGCGCCAGCGCCGTGACGTCGCACCGCGCCAGTTTTTGACAGCTACATAAAACAAACTGGCTGGCTCTGCGCTCGAAGTTGTTGCCGACTACATTTACCTGGGACAAACGGTCCAGTTAGGTAGGTCCAACTTTGAGAAAGAGGTCACTCGTCGAATCCGACTCGGCTGGGCAGCGTTCGGGAAGCTTCGCAGCACCTTTTCGTCCAAATTACCGCAGTGTTTGAAGTCAAGTCACCAGTGTGTGTTGCCAGTGATGACCTACGGATCTGAGACGTGGGCGCTAACAATGGGCCTCATAAGAAAGCTCAAGGTCACTCAGAGGGCTATGGAGAGGGCTATGCTCGGGGTTTCTCTGCGAGATAGAATCAGAAATGATGATATCCGCAGTAGAACTAAGGGTACCGACATAGCCCGAAGAATAGCTAAACTGAAGTGGCAGTGGGCGGGGCACATCGCTCGCAGGACTGATGGCCGATGGGGTCCGCGGACCGGGAGACAAGCTGTAGGTAGGTCTCCAACGAGATCGAGTGACGACCTTGTAAGGATCGCGGGAACGCGGTGGATGCGAAAAGCACAAGACCGGTCTGAGTGGAGAGCCTTGGAGGAGGCCTATGTCCTGACATGATGATGGTGATGAAACTGCCGATCGTCGCGGCGAAATATTGATCTCGACCAGAAGAATCTCGCTATCGGTGCCGTGTCGTTGACGGACAAACGGCTTTTCCCGCTCCCCGCGGAACCCCGCCACTTTATAGAGCGCCGGCCCAGTCCGACCGAATTAGCGCGTGCCGCAAGGAATGTGCTTCCGCCGGTTCCAAATTTAAAATTTCGACTTTTTAATTTTTATTCGTAAACGGCTGCCGGGCGTGCGATTGGCTGGATATTTACCCTTATGAGACCTTATTCATATTTAAAATATAACTAGGAAAGGGTACCCGAAACCGACGTGCGTGCATGACTCGATGTAATGTTGAAGAAGCGAAAGAAATTTGTCAGGATCGTAGCAGATGGAAAGAAGTGGTCTCTGCCTACCCCTCTGGGAAACAGGCGTGATTTAATGTATGTATGTAGGAAAGGGGCCGTCTACTGGTTGACTGGTAGAGAATGCCATTGGGCATTAAGTCCGCCATTTGTACTTTATTGTTTTTTTTCTTTTTATGGTATGGCAAACGAGCACACAGGCCACCTGATGGTAATTGGAAACTGTGATCCATAGACATTCGCATTCACAAGACTGCAAATGCGTTGCCAACCCAGAGGATTAAGATGGAATGCCTCTATGCTAGTCATTTCACCGGCTGTCTTATCCCCAAACCGGAACACAACAATGCGAACACTGCTGCTTGGCGGTAGGTTAATGGATAAGATGGTGGTACCAACCCGGACGGACCCTGCACAAGGTCCTCCCATATAAGTAAAAGTAAAGTATTTTGTGCAAAGAAGTTTAAATAAATAAATAAATAAAGGGGGATAGGCAATTTTGTATGGACCCCGTCCCCCCCTCCAACAGTCACTTGATGCATGTTTATAAGTTCGTTAGGACCCAAAACAAGACAAAATACCTATTTTAGTAGCTAAATCGATGAGATTTTTTCTATGACAAAAACCTTTCAAGAGTGATTAAACAAATTCCATACGATATGATAATTACTTTCCAAGAAAACCCCATACATATCGTCGGTGAAACAGCAAAACCGCGTAAGTAACATTTTAAATAAGGAGCAAAATGCACCTTTTTAATATGACACTAAGGTTTATAACGCTCTATCATAAATTCAAATTCAAATTCAAATATTTTATTGTCATATTGTGAGTAGATACAATGGATGGTAAAGTAAAGAGTTAGCGCGTCACAATCATCCGATGGTCGGCGTACAATTTTTATTTACTTAGGTCTAACAGGACATTTAATATTAAGTATATAAAACTCAAAATCATTGTCATAACTTAAATATACATTATTTTTGAGCATGTCAATTTCCAATTTATTTGCAACAATAAGAGTATTTCAGTCCCCTATAATTAACTATTCTACTACTAACAATACTTGTCATAAAAAATGTTCGGATACAGTATAATATGCTTTATCACAGCACCATTTAAATAATTTATGTTTAAATTCAGGAAAATCAGTTTTCTTTAGGTCTTCAGGTAGTTTGTTGAAAATCTTAACGGACATGTGAAAAACACTATTTTAAAAATGTGCCGTCTTGTGATTCTTTGGATAGCACAGATTAAATCCGTGGAACTGAGACGCTTTTCTAGGATTTGAGGGTTGAACTTGATATAAATTCATGTTTAAATATGTTAGTTACGCGGTTTTGGAGTATCACCGACGATAGACAATCGTCGCCATAGTAAAAATACATCATATTGCCAAGATCTATAAGCTGGGACATGTTTCATCTCTGTTGGTGGGTGGGGACATTTTTGCCCAATGTCCTTTAGATTAACTTTTTAAAACTATACTCAATCATTTCCATCATACTGTCTGTACTCACAAGCGATGTTTAAAAATGGGCGACTTTATAAATTCCTGAACGGCGTCGCTAGGTTTGCACCGTTGTAGCATTTACGTGAAGTTAAAGAAATAAGTTTATATGAACTGTCACATGCATCATCTTAGAATAATCTGAGTATAGCCCCGCCCTAACTTCGCTTCGGTTTGTGAGTTTTCGGTAACATCAGTACATACGAGTAATCCAGATTTTATAATACATAAAAGCCTTCTACTCGGATCACGCTATCTATTGGTGAAAATCGTATTAAAAAGATTAGAACAAATCTTTATCGGTTTATAATTTGGTTATTTTAATAGCTATTCAAAACATGAATCAAATTTTATTAAAGCCTAATGATGTAATATGGTTATAATTATTACTAATTACATTAAAAACTTATCTGGGATCGAGAACAACCTCGTAAATTTGCTAACGGTAGTATAAAATGTGGTTAAAATCAAATTGCACGCATAATTTTTTCAACAATCGGCAAAAATTATGATTATTGCCCTGCTCTGGTAATTCCATACAAACAAAATTCAACCACAATACAAGACAACAGGGTGCTAAATAAAGCCAACGCGTTATTTTATGTATTTCAAGGCACATCTGGTGGAAATACAAATGTTAATAAAATCTATTTTAAGATTATACTCGACCGGTTTATATTTCTAGTGACAAATCGTTAAATATAGAGGCTTGTGAACTAAGTAAGCTCTTCATTGCACAGAAAACGTTTACATATGCACCAGCTCTGGAACGGTTCAAAGAGTACCGGTTAATTACGGTTCTTAAGACGATTGTGAAAATTTAACTCCAGCCGTTAACGTTTCTCACAATTTTTCAATATCGTCGGTGATACTACCAAACAGCGTAACTAACAAATTTATGATAGAGCAAAATAAACCTTACTGCCTCATTAAAAAGGTGCATTTTGCTCCCTATCTAAAATGTTACTTACGCAGTTTTGCAGTTTCACCGACGATATGTTGAAGTTATTATAGCCAACTAGGTTTGTACGTTTCTGTTTTTTGTTTTTTTTTAATTTGTTTCATTCTAAGAAGTATTTTCGTGGAAAAGAAAACGCACAGACATAGTTTTTCATGATATCTACAACATATTCAAAAATCGTAAAAATCGATTAAGGGGAGTGAAACGTTTTTTGCATTTTGTATGGACAGTTTTAGCTTCACAACCCTCTTAACCGGGGCTATTGCCAAACGCACTCGCATTCACAATCGTTTTTAATTTCGAAAATCGGAGGCTTGCCTACATCATCATCATGTCAGCCGAAAGACGTCCACTGCTGGACATAGGCCTCCCCCAAGGCTCTCAAGTGACGACCTTGGTTACATACAAAATGAAAAGAAATGCTCCACTTTGAATTTATTTGGCTGCTAAATAGAAATAAAGAAAGAAAGAAAATCATTTACTCGTGGCATACATAACAAAGAACAGATTATCACGCACAAGAAGAAAGTAGCCACGAAATGGTCCAAACTCAGCGTAATGCTGGCATTAAAGTCAGCGCTGGTCTTCCGTTGGAACCATCAGGTGAAACCACGGAAGGTTACACACATAATTATTTGAACACAAAACAAGAAACGAAACAGATAAACAGATCGAAAGTGAGTGGCAGGGTCGAAGGGGCCGCCGCGCCCTAAGCGTACTTTTTCGAATCAAATCGGAGAAATACTGGAAAAGGGCCGAATCTTAAGTACCCGAAAACCGACGTGCGTGCATGACTTGATGTATGAATGTGGAAGAAGCGAAATAAATTTGTCAAGATCGTAGCAGGTGGAAAGAAGTGGTCTCTGCCTACCCCTCTGGGAAACAGGCGTGATTTAATGTATGTATGTACAAAACAAGAGTAATAAAACGTTTTGGAAAAAGTTTTCCATGCCTTTAAATGGCGGAAAGGGCAACAGTCCAATATTAATTAAACGAAAATTGAGTGCTTCGTAGCTATTATTTGTATAACTACAAATCGTAAAGGTAAGTTCCTGTATACGCCATGTTCCATGTTCGACCCAGTTAGTAAATTTATGGGCAAGTACGTATGGCGTGACGTTGAATACTAGTAATACAGTGGCGGCCACATAATTGGATACGCTTGCGTTTTTCATACATTTAACTACAAAAAAAAAACAAAAAAACAAAAGAATGCAAAATCAAAGAGGCGGCCAGGGATCGAGCAAAACGGACAGCTTGCTTTGAGCTACACGACAAGAGCATAGCTCTTAAATAAGAGGAAGGGAGGAACTACAAATACTACTTGATCACCAATCAACAGCTAAACTAGGGTTACTTTGATCAAATTCAAAGATTAACACGATGTTTTATAGAAACTATAAGATAAAAACACTTTATCTCAGAATTTGTTTTTTCGAAATAATAAATGATAAAACCCGTGTGGTTGCCGGGTTAGAATAGTGCCACTCCATGTCTTCCCGTGGAAGTCGTAAGAGGCGACTAAGGGAATAAAGGCTGGTAGTACTGTTAGGCGATGGGCTTGCAACCTGTCACTAATACGCCGGTAAACACCTTAGCCTATTTGTGCAAAGTGTGGTTGGTTACAGAATTATCACCAAGGTTTTAAAATTGTAGGTAATTCTGTAGCTCTGCCTACCCCACTCTGGGATCACAGGCGTGAAGGTATGTATGTATGTATGACATACATTGTATGACATACATTATACATACATTGTATGTATAATCACCCAGTTGCTGGCTTAGAATAGTGCCACTCCATGGCTTCCCGTGGATGTCGTAAGAGGCGACTACGGGAATAAAGCCTTAAAGTACTGTTAGGCGATGGGCTTGCAATCTCTCACTTAATACGCCGCTGGTAAACATCATAGCCTAATTGTGTATAATGTGGTTAGGGAATTATCAATAAGTTTTTAGAGTTGTAGGTAATTCTGTATGTCTACCCCACGGTAGACAGAGCTACAGAATTACCTACAATAAAGTAAGCATTTTGGAAACTTAATTCTGCTCGTATCGTACAAAGTCGCGAGCGTCCTCTAGTGTTAGATAGAAATGTTACTATTTGTTTCAAAATGTAACTGTGGTTTGCAATAAAGAGTACTTGTTTCACTACTACACTTTGTATTGTATGGATTTTGTTAACAATTGGGTGAATCCACTTTTTGTTAGGTCTAAAGACATTTATTGTCATATAAGACATACATCACTTCCATTAGAACATGGTTATAATCTTATAATACAAAAAAAAAAAACAAAAAACTGTTGTACCTCGCTGCCACCGTGACGTCTCTTGAGTCACTTTTAAAGGATAGTTAACTAAAAATGAGTTTTATTGGCAACTACAACCCGGTTTTCTCCTGAGTGTCCAAAAAGTACATATTATAAAAAAATCAAAGAAGCCATCACTATTGTCTCCTGGCTTACGGGACGGAATAGAAACAACAAAAATCAATCCTGTATTGTAAAAACTCAAGCGTATCCAATAATGTGGCCACCACTGTAAGGGTATATGGTTATAGGTACAGGCCTGAGGTCTACGCTCGAGATAGGGTAGAAGTTCCGTTTGTGAACACTAAAGGTTGAAATGAGTATCAAAAATACTGCAAAATAAAACCAATTTTCATAAATACTCAAGACTCAAGATTAATCTATTTATTTCCTTGGTAAGCGTATTATGTATCGCCTTTTCTAGTTTTTTAGTACTCGCGTTTATAACCTAACATAGTTTCTTGTTATTGCTCGCGTGAAATCTACACCACCTACTGTGTAAAATGTTTTAATTTGACACCAAGTCCCTAATTAGCGATAAGGCCTCCTGTTGTTTACCTGCGTTATTATAAATTCTACTGTTACTCTGTAATGTTTTTGTTCGGCGTTCAATAATGGTGTTCTTTTATTTGTGGGAGGACCTTGTGCAGGGTCCGTCCGGGTTGATACCACCATCTTATTGTTAGAATGACCAATGTTTCCTTTGCATTTTAAAAAGAAAATCGGGTTGGTAATATTTAAAAAAATATAACGGCGGGCATTCTGACATTCGGATGGTGTGTCGAGGAATTCAAAATTACTGTGTTAAAGAGTTATGTTATGTTGCAAGTTGTTGGATCATTTAATATAATAGTTTGAACAATACGAGGTCTGTTGTTTTTATTATTATACATTAACCTACCGCCAAGCAGCAGGGATAATTTCGCCTTTGTACATTCGTCTAATATTAATATTGTAATATATATACTTTTGTGCAATGAAGAGATTACATTGTTGTGTTCCGGTTTGGGGATAAGACAGCCGGTGAAATAACTAGCATAGAGGAATTCCATCTTAGTCCTGAGGGTTGGCAGTGCATTTGCAGTCTTGTGAATGCGAATGTCTATGGGTCACAGTTTCCACTTACCATCAGGTGGCCTGTGTGCTCGTTTGCCTTCAGATGCCATAAAAAAAAGTGTTTTGTATTGTATTAATATTAAGACACAATATAAAAATATTTTTGTGTATTTCAAAATGTAGAGTGGCCAAAAACGGTCTTAAGGTGGCCAGTACCCAGTAGGTGGTGAACCAGTACTTCTACCCCAAGGTTCAGTTGCCTTCACACCTAATCGGCATAGACATCAACATGACATCCCTGATTGGTTTAGTGGACGCATTACATTTCAACTGAAACGCGATACGAAGCCAAAAATCGTTGGCGACATCGCTCCGACGGTCGATAAGTGTTAGTTTAAAAATGCGACACAGTAACGCACATGTAGTTTTTTTTTGCTAACCAACTTTAAATCTATATAAATCCTAAATGATCACTCAAAATGAAAAATGATGACAGGAACCTAAATATGATTTTTAAATACCTATTCAATGACACGTGGTTACAGAATTATCAACAACTTATTTAAGAGTGCTTGGTAATCCTGTAGCTCTGCCTACCCCACTCTGGGAATGAAGGCGTGAGTTTATGTATGTATGTATTCAATGACACCACACCCGTCATACTTCGTCGACTTGATTTTTTCTCTTATTTTACAGTATGGCGTCTGGTTGCCGCCATATTGAATTTTGATTACTGTCATATTTTTATTGACACACAAGATTAATACAAATCGATTTACTTTTATTTTTACTTGTGGGAGGACCTTGTGCAGGTTCCGTCCGGGTTGGTACTTACCTTTTGATTGATTACGTCACTATGACATAGTCCAAAATGGTCTACGAATCAATTTCCTTGAATGTACGTACAAACCTTTTGTTGTTCTCTGTACATATACATACATATACATCTCTCTTTTTGGCTCCTGTTAGACGTCACTGTAGGCTTTGTGAAAAAAGGAGGCAGGTATACAAAGGAAATCCAGCACAGCGTGGCGATGCGTGCGTAGAGTATCGATTGGGCCGCGCTCAGTCAAACTGGCGCCCAACGTGGGGCTGGCGCTAGCCTTACCCTCTTTCACAAACGCATAAAAGCTAGTAGATGTACTCCGGCGTTATCTCTCATTGTGAGATTTGAATTTGACAGAAAAGGACGAAGAATACTCTTACTAAAATAGGTTTATGAATACGAAGGATAAACTTTAGCGATACTTATTAGCGGTGACAATAATGGCTCATTATTTTTCAATCTCAGCTGTAATCGTTTTTATAGGTATATTATATCTTTATACATTTTCATGTATTATGATTATTTAGAATTTATATGTATTTGTAAGTAGCATAGTATAAATAAAACAAAGTCACTTCGCGCCGTTTGTCCCTCTGTATGTACTCTTAGACCTTACAACCTTATGCAACGGATTTTAATGTGTTTTCTTAATAAGTAGAGTTTAAGTATTAATTAAAACTCCGAATGCAATTTCTTGATGGAAGACTTTATTCTTTGATGTTGCTTATAAATTTAACCTAACCTAACCTAAATGCAGCAAATAAATAAATACAGAATATTGCTCCCATATTTGGGCCGGAGCACCCCAATATCAACTTCTTCCTCTTGACCAAATTCAGAACAGAGCTGCTCGATGTATCAACAACCGGGGGCTTCTCAAAAATCTGGATCCACTGGCCCTGCGGAGGGATGTTGCTTCCCTCTGTGTCTTTTACCGCATCTATCACGGAGAGTGCTCTGAGGAATTGTTCGAATTGATACCAGCCGCTGGTTTCCACCATCGTACAACTCGTACCAAACTATCATTTCATCAACACCATCTTGATAGTTGGAAATCCACTACCGCGCGTTTTTCAAGGGCCTTCCTGCCACGCACCTTATCTATGTGGAATCAGCTTTCGGCGTCTGTATTTCCGACTCAATACGACTTGGGAGCCTTTAAAAAACGAGCCTACTCTTTTCTCAAAGGCCGGCAGCGCACCTGCGATTCTTCTGGTGTTGCGGGTGTTTATGGGTCGCGATGATCACTTACCATCAGGTGGCTCGCTTGCTCGTCTGCCCCCTTTTTCAAATAAAAAAAAAAAATTAAAAAAAAATTATGCATTCAATCTAAAATAGCTCCAGCATAACATAACTTTCCGAAGCACGAAAATTCGGACAAATGAATATTTGAAAAAAAAAAAAGGAATTACATGGTGATCCCGTAACACCAAAAACACCCGTAAATGTATTTAACACATAGACTCAGCTGAATATTTCTAGCAAAACAGAACAGAGAGATGTATTAATATTAAGTGTCTGAACCTAGGCACGTTGCCAGAAAGTTTTTGCACGGCAAGTCAATTAGGTATGTTTAATGGTAGTTCGGCGTCTGCTCCATTAGGTTTTGCTGCAATTTGGCTAGCATTACTACTGTGAGTTAAGTGATTAAATTTCAGTTCTATTGTAGTGTAATTTTAGATACATAAACTCACGCCTTTATTCCCAGAGTGGGGTAGGCAGAGCTACAGAATTACCAACAACCCTCAAAATGTGTTGATAATTCTGTAACCATATTTTGCACAATTAGGCTGATGTTTCCCAGTGTATTAGTGATAGGGTGCAAGCTCATCGCCTAACCGCACTACAAGCCTTTATTCCCTTAGTTGCCTCTTACGACATCCACGGGAAGACATGGAGTGGCACTATTCTAACCCGGCAACCACACGGGACCGGCAACCACACGGGACTAATTTTTAGATTACTGCTCGATTTTACAAGCATAATGGCCGAGGGATCACCGTTGTGAAGTCCTTTAGGGGTCATCCATAAAGTACGTCACACGAATTTCATGATTTTTTGACCCCCCCCCCCCCTCCCATCCTTGTCACAGGTGGTCACAATTATGAGACGCCCCCCCCTTCGTAGTGTGACATCACATGTTTGGCAAATTTCACATCGAAAAATTATTAAATTAAAACAGCAGTTCCGAAATTAGTTTTATTTCCATTTAAATTAAGTACTTTTTTGTAGTAGTAGTACGTATTTGAAATGAATACCTCTAGATATATTAGATTTTGAAATGTGATGTCACGAAACTTAGGACCCCTCCCACCCCTTGTCACACCATGTCACACTTTGTCGACCCCCTCCCCCCCCTTTACGTGTGATGTACTTTATGGATGACCCCTTACCACTTTTGGACCTTACAGTCATACAAATAGAGTCGAAAAGCGTTAAAGGAGTTTCGTTATCGAGTATACAATGACATATACATAGTGAAGTGAAGCAGTGCCAACTACCGACCCGCCCTCGCTTCGCTTTAGTTTCAGTGGGTTTTCTGTAACATCCGTACATAATCCAGTATTTATTATACATAAAAACCTTCGTCTTGAATCACTCTATATATTAATAAAAACGGCATTAAATTCCGTTGCGTAGTTTGAAAGATCTAAGCGTACACACAAACGGCAATAAAGATAGTAAATTTTCGTTACTTACATCCGAGTTCATAAATATAATATGTGTACACTTTAGTACCTTTTCAATTTCATCATCATCATCAAGTCAGCCGAAAGACGTCCACTGCTGGACATGGGCCTCGCCCAAGGCTCTCCATTCAGACCGGTCTTGTGCTTTTCGCATCCACCGCGTTCCCGCGATCCTTACAAGGTCGTCACTCCATCTTGTTGGAGGCCTACTTACAGCTCGTCTATTTAAAGTCATGTTTAATCTGTCATACATGAATTGTCACTCAAAGGGCGATGGAAAGAGCTATGCTGGGTGTCTCCTTGCGAGATCGAATCAGGAATGAGGAGATTCGCAGGAGAACTAAAGTAACTGATACAGCTCACCGGATTGCAAACCTTAAGTGGCAGTGGGCGGGGCACATTGCTCGTAGAACTGATGGCCGTTGGAGCGGAAAGGTTCTAGAGTAGCGACCGCGAACCGGGAGACGAAGTGTTGGCAGACCTTCCACAAGGTGGACTGACGATCTGATAAAGGTCGCGGGAAACCGCTGGATGACAGCAGCAGAGGACCGGTCGTTGTGGAAACCTTGGGGAAGGCCTTTGTCCAGCAGTGGACGTCTTGCGGCTGATAATGATGATGATGATGACATGAATTGTCACCGCGATTACAGTGACAAGGTACTAAAGCGTACCTACCTAATGAACTCGACTGTACATAGCTAAAGCTATCTTGATTTTGGTCCTAAAATAGATTACTTTTTTTTTATTACCACCCAACTTGTGCTTTACAAGTGATTCAATCATTACGTCCAAAAATAAATACCAACTAATTTTAGAGTGCGACTAGTTCCGATGACTCAGACGTGTTAATAAATTACGCCAAGCGCGTATCGAGCTCGAATTCTGCCGTAGGAACCAAAGGCGGCAACTGCAATATATTAGTTGAACCATTCTATACTCTATTATCACCACCATCACATCATCATCATCATCCACTAGCCCTTATTCCAATCATCTGGGGTGGGCGCTGCATGTTTTTTTACTAATAATAATAATTTTGATTACTGTCGCGGACCGGGAGACGAGCTGTAGGCCTCCAACAAGATGGAGTGACGACCAGCTCGCCACAATTTGTTTGTATATAATTTCATGTTCCCTGTTTAAAACATTTTGCACTTTCAATTCTTCTAGGAAACGAAATTGCTACGATAATAGTTTCTGTTATTGCGCGCAGCATGCATTATTATCAACCACCATAGATAGGCGCTGCCATAGATAGGATAAGTCATGTGAGTGTTGGTTTTCTTTGCTTGCTCCATGTCATGTAATTCAAGTAAGGCTAAGGGACTGTTGCTCTTTCAGCCATCTAAGGACGGGCATGTTGTTTGCGAAACTCAGAGCTTTGTTATTATTTTATTTATTTATTTTTCTTCTCGTTTTGTGTTCATTTGATTATGTGTGTGTAACCTTCCGTGATTTCACCTGATGGTTCCAACGGAAGACCAGCGCTGACTTTAATGCCAGCATTACGCTGAGTTGGGACCATTTCGTGGCTACTCTCTTCTTGTATTTGTTAATCTGTTCTTTGTTATGCATGTCACGAATAAATTATTTTCTTTCTTTCTTTCTTTCTTTGTAAGGGTCGCGGGAACGCGGTGGATGCGAAAAGCACAAGACCGGTCTGAGTGGAGAGTATTGGGGAGGCCTATGTCCAGCAGTGGACGTCTTTCGGCTGACATGATGACTGTCATATCCTTTGTGACAGTGACACTCACAAGATTAAGACAAATCGATTGACAAAAAATAGGCCATCAAACGTTTAGTTTCTAGAGCGCCACAAACAAACAAAGTCAGGTAAGCACACGCAACGACAACTTTCCTTTCCAACCAATCCTCCTTTCCTCCTTTCCTTTTCTATTTTAAGGATTGATTGTAAAATGACATGTAAAATACTAAATTTTATGAATAAATATCTGAATCAACCTTTTTCTCGAATTGATTTGTTTCAAGTTTCCGAGGGAACAATGGAAATCTAAGCGAAGTCGCGTTCAGAAACTATATACACATAAAACTATATCTATACTGTATCGCTCGCACCTCACACCTGAGTATGAGCTCATTCCACTAATCGGAAGTTGTTGACGCGTGCTCGGTTGCTAGCTAGGGCGAAGTCGATAAGACTATAATTATGTACAGTGACCAGCAATAATATATTATCCACGTTGGGGGCAAAAATATCTGACAAGCTCTTATACCTTTAGTAATAAAGACGTGTCAGATGTTTATGTCTTCAGATGCCTTCATTTGCATAAACACTATTGTGTTTGGTATTAATTATAATGTATGTATGTAATCTCTTCATTGCACAAAATAATAAATATTACAATATTAATATTAGACGAATGTACAAAGGCGAACTTGTCCCTAAATGGAATCTCTTTCAGTTAATCTTGAAGTAGATGAGTAAGGACATTGCATGGGGTTAGACACAAAGTTTTGCACAAAAAGTAACAAAAAGAGATGATAATACATATAACAGTAGTCTGGAATAGCCTATGTGCTATTCCAGACTATAACATCTATAACTGTGCCAAATTTCGTCCAAATCCGTTCATCCGTTCTGACGTGGTAGAGTAACAAACATCCAAACTTATGCATTTATAATATTAGTAAGAAAGTAAGATTGTACGATTATCCTAATCTAATTATTCCTTTCAATAGAAAACCTAACCTACCCTCTAAACCGAATAAATACACAAAGGATATATTTGGGTCACAGCGCAATAAGCGAACACGTACGACAATATAACCTTCACTACAACAGTAGCCGAGATAGAGGGAGACACAAAAAAAGTTTCGGTGCGAATACAGGGTACCACGTTGGGCGCCAAATTTATCGACCGAAATGGAGTTTCCTACTGGTGACACGCACGACTCTGTGATTAGACTGGCGCCTGTTGAATAGGCCTTTGTGATACTTGGGCGAGACACGACGGAGCTGTGTCGGTTACATAAAATAGCTTTGTTTTAGGATCGAGAAAGTACGTAAGTAATGTCGTAACTTTGAGTATTTCCTTAATTACGCTTTTTATAAGATAGTTGGTTATCGTTATTCCCTTGTATTTCTTATGTAAATACGCTTTATTGAAAACCGCACAAAGAAAAATAAAAACAAATACCTGAACTTCTTTCAATGTAAGGACGATTAATATTTATTTACATATAGCTAAAGTGTTGTGTTGTGTTCATATATCTTAGCCTGATTGTGCAAAATGTGGTTACAGGATTATCAACAAGTTATTAGGCCCGTATTTATAAACTCGTCTCAGCTGAGATGCCCGTCACAAGATGCGTCACAAGACTGAGCGTTTATTTATAAACACATCTCAATACGTGAAACGTAATCCTAGGATCAGATGAGACGGTCATTTTGTATGAGGAGCTAATCCTGATCCTGATTATGGTCTATTGGTGACTTGAGACCGTCTCGAGACATGGAAAGATGGCGGACGCACTGCAACATAGTCGAACATATGGGTGCTTTTTTATCAGATAAATCGGTTTAAATACAATAAAGTGTTATTTTTAAATTCTCAGAGGCAAAAATTTATACCTAAAACGTTTTCAATAATATTAATACCTAAATATTATATATTGCCGCTAAATAGATAAAAATGTGTGCTTTGTGTTGTGTTTATGTGAAATTACTGTGGGTGCTAGATAATTTATATTACGTATAGATATTACGAGAGAGAGACCGACCAAGCCGACGACAAAATAATAGTCCGATATGTTTGTATAACAATAGTTATTTATGGGCATACCATCACAAAAACCATGGTATACCTGAGGCGCGAAAGATTTACTTCCACACGGGCTCATTTCTCGAAGGTAAGTACCAACAATTTACATTAAATACCTAGTTACTTGATATTCGTGATGTGTCATAAAACAGTCAAATATGTAAGAGATAAGTATTAAAAGGAAACCTTCTAATATTTTATCAGTAGGTGCCCTAACCTAACCTATCCACCCAACCCTAATATAATAATTTTAACCCGATTTCCATCACATCCACAATGTATCTAATATTTTACTTCTCGCTGTTTAAAAACCAATAAAGCGTATTACTTAAATATTTTGTTAATTATTGAAATGAAAGTAACGAAGCACTTCGTGAAACGGGTTGCGATAGTGGAGGGGCCGAATGTTTTGTTGACTTGACAATGACAGACAAGCAATGCCGAGGCGGCAAAGATTTATTTTATTATTGTTTGATACTTCTGAAAACTGAGTGATTTGTTTAAAAACTTATACACACAATAAACTAGTAATAACAGTGAGATATATACAATTTTGGGTCTTGACGTACGACCGACATTATGGTGCAATTAATATAGGTGAAAACTAATCGTGAATAATCCAACCAATACCAATACCAACCAACCAAACCAATTACCAATTGATAAGTGTGTATAACTTTATGTCATTTTGTAGGTTGTCGTCAGTCCAATAATGTGAAACTTGGGTAACATGGCAAGGTTCACCGGAAAAAATCAAGACGCCTAAGACGGTAACATTTGGATATTTTGAGAAGTCAGTGTTCAAGAATCTCAACTGCCGGCCCCACGCAGTTGACGACTGACAATTCGCTTGCCAATTGCCAATGTTCATCAGGTACTTATAGGTAATAAAATTATTTAAAATGTTGATCAGTTCATTACAGATTCAGTTTTCTATGTAGGTATTCAAAAATTATGCTTTCTCATAAAATAATCATTGTTTTTGAATAAAGTATAAGTCAGACAAAATGGTACCCCCCAATTTGGTTTTGGTAAGTATCCCCAATTTTGTTTTGGGCTACCTCACTGTCAATATAATAGTTTTATTACTATTTTCATGCTACTTGCACATTCATACTATGCACCCAAACTGTAATATATGTTAGATTATTTGCACTAAGTCTGTTCAGGATATCTTATCTTGTTCTACATAAAAAAGTTACTTACTATAAGTAGGTAAAGTTAAGTTTGTTGATTAGTTGCATGATGCAAATCATTAATAATATGAAAAATATTAGATGTCATTTTATTACCTAGTTTTCAAAGCGCTGGTTCAATAAGTTTTGTAATTCAGTTCAATATTTCATTTAAACATTGTTTGTTTAATATAATGTCAAGTGAACAAACATCTAGCTGTACTTTTGTTGGAGAATAGCATTACATGATAATTATGAAATAGGATTTACACAGATTATAACTTGGGAATATTAAGAACACATAAGAAATACTGGAGATAGAAAATTGATATATTTAGGTCAAGTTAACCTGACCATGACAATAGTTATTATTAACACCTGAGTGAGACCTGACGCAGGCGTAAATTTTTAATAACAAACTTAGTAAATTGTAAATTTTATGAATGGTTTTATTTAATTAATTAACAATTATTTATAATTGCTTGGAATATAATTATATAAACACATATTAGAAATAATAATATACAAATGGAATGAAACTAAAAAATCATTAAATTGAATTGTTATTTTATTAAATTAATAATTTCAAGGTTTAATTAGAACATATGGGTCAAAGCCATGATGCTCCTTTTTGCTACGCCTTAGAGGGGTAATAAAATAGCTTCAATCTAATAACAAGTTAGCATAGTCAGTTGTGGGCTATGAGAGGCTATGAGCAATATTTTCATTGTAAATTTACCTATCTACTTTCTTTCCATTTAGTAACATAATATAAGTGTGTATTTAAAAACTCAAATTTATTTTAACCTTACGCAGCTATGAAACAGGATGGTTAATAGTTAGATGACAGTTGGATTGCTATTTGACAGCAAGACAGCCTGTTATATCATAATTTAAATGTACTGTTCTGTTTCAGTTTTTTTGGTGTTCAAACCTGACATACCTTCACACCTGTAATCCCAGAGTGGGCTAGGCAGACCTAAAGAATTACATCTTGTTTTTGGCGTTCAATGAAGAGAATTTGTATGGTACAACAGTGTATCAGATACAAATAATATTAGGTATTGAGTTCGTTTGAAAACCTGTAAATATGTATAACTAAAAGGATTTTTTTATAAAATAAACTTACTACACGCTAATAGTAGTTTTATTTATTTGTGAAAAGACATTCGGGGTCACTTTATGCGAAAGTTGGTACATGATTATATGTATGTAGGTACTCCTACACTATTTATACTTAGCGAAATGAAAGTATTTGGATCGTAAGATTTGGAGGCATAACATAACATAACAACAAGCTCTCTGAACTCTGTAACTCTACTAACAAGCTACTAGTGGCTAAAGAATTCAGAAAGTCTGCGCTGGATGTTAGTGCAAATAAAACAATGTTATTTAGTTCTCACATTTATAAATTACTTTCATAAACACCAATTCAACAAGGATCTGTGGTAGTGGTGTTGGATGTAGGTGTGTTTTGGTGTTTATATTGTATACCAACTTCGATCAGTGTTCTTTAATTTGAAATACCTGTAGACCTTAATTTATAACATCAAACTTGAATCTGACTTTAAATATCTGTTAAGTTAAATTTATAAACATCAATCTCTATCCTTGTTAGACTAAAATTGAGGAGGACATTATAAATTAAGGTTTACAGATATTTAAAATTAGAAAACTGATTTGAATAGGCTCAACTGTGATGTTATAACTTCCACTAACTTTTAAGAAGCGAGGAGGAAATCCAGTGGCACAAACATTAAATAAATTGTATGTCACCATAAGTCGCTTATAATTAGAAAGTGACTAGAAGTGTCCTAATAGGATAGTGTATGTATGCATAGACAAAAATATTGCAGGAATTCCTTCCAGTGCTAACATAGATTAATTATTATTGTGAATGGTGTTAACAAATGTTTGTGCAATTGGGTGTCAGTTAAATTTTGTCGCCATGGTGCAATAACAGAATTATAGTCAAATTTGCTAAACAATTAGCACAAGTTGCCTGCAACTTGTTTGTCGCTTAGTAACCCCCTCTACCTAGTCTATAAACACACCAAAGCAATGAGTGACCACTGAGGAAACCACTTGTGCTAACCACTGTCATAAAACATGAAAAAATAAAACATTAAGGTATAATGTATCTGAATTTTAATCGAAAAATAATCATTAACAGCCTATAATGTCCTTTCCTTCCACTTAGCCCTATCTTGGGCAGTCTTCCACCAGTCTTGATTGAAATGGAAAAAAGGCTTCAAGATCATCTCGCAAACGTCGCCTTGTGGGACCCATTTGTTCATATTATGTAGAAAGAACTCTTCTAGGCTCCAGTCTCCGATGCTTGCTGTAGGTAAGGATCGGCCTTTAGGACAAGTTTATTTTTTAAATATTTCCTGTGTCTCGTTGTATTCGAGAATCTGCACGTTATCACATTTATTTAATACTTAAAGACACTTAAGTTCACTTCACTTTGAAAACAAATTCGTAATTTGTAACCTGTAAACTACAGAACTACTGTTGTACACCTGTACATGTGTGCGTTTCGTTTTTTCAATATGACAGAGATTTTGAAATATAATGTCATATTATACACACATGATTACCTTTTGTGATATAAGCGGAAAACTATTAAAAAAATGCTTTTACAATAACAACTTGCTTTTACACTTTACCGTAAAAAAATTGATTTATGATGGTCACGTATAAACGTAAAATCATCTATTTTAAAGAACCATATATCAGCGCTGCGGCTCCGTGCCACAGCACCACGCTGAGCTGGTACTCCGTTTCGGCTATTTTATTTTTAATTAGTTAAATAGATTTTGTAATTTTATTTTATTTTCTCAAATGTGTGTGTATTTTTTTGTGTTTATTTAATAGCCGAATAAATGATTCTATTCTATTCTATTCTATATGCATAGTCAAAACGTTTTGTCGTTTTGGTCGAAAATGTCATTGTTGTGGTTGGTATGTGTTTCTGTTTATAATGTTGGTAAGATCATCCCAGGTGAGAGCTTCTCAAGATGAGTTTATTAATAAGCGACGATCCTAGCTCCAGGATTACGTATCGAGACGGTCTCAACTGAGAAGCTCTCAGAACGGGGATTGATACGAGTTTATAAATACGGGCCTTAGAGTTGTTGTTAATTCTGTAGTTCTGCCTACCCCACTCTGGGAATGAAGGCGTGAGTTTATGATGTATGTATGTAGCTAAAGTGTACTTGAAATATGCTCTCTCCTTATCTGTTATTATGACATTTGAAATTGATAGAAAGTGACAACGCAACATTATGTATAAAGCTGTTAGATTACAATTAATTCTACACGTGCGGTAAAAGCCTGTCGCAGAAAGACAATCGTTAATTTTGACGTAATTTATTTGTTTAGACTTGACGCTGTCATTATTACAGGGTTCATTAAGGGCCGGTTTTATAAAAATCCGTTTGTTTATTTTCGTATCTTTTTGGCGTAAATTTGGTCTACCTGTAATATTTTGCATTTTATAACGATTTTTTTACGATTATGTATAAAACGCTGGGTGGTATAAGTTATATTTACTTTCGTATACTTGGTCTCAGTTTTATAAAACCGGCCCTAAAGTTGTTGACTAGGTATACCAGGCGCGGCTCACTCCGCGATTTTCGTTCATCGCTACAAGTACAATGCCGGTTACCCATCTGATGGGTACTATTCAGGGGCTGCCACTAGTTTAATACATAATAAAATATCGCATGAGTGCGATAAAGATAGGTAGCTAATTGGCCAGCATGATAGATACGCATGAGTGCGATAAAGATGGGTAGCTAATTGGCCGCCATGACAGATAGGCACCATATAGGCACGCCGCGTCATTCGGGTCCGTAATTTGAAACAACTATTTATCCCTGTCTAACAATAGCGTTCGCTACGGATTGCCATCTTTATCTGCAGAAATATGGTAACGTAGCAACTGTCAGTAATTTGTGGCAAATTTTGAACGCGTTTAGTATGAGCATATTAAAATGTACGTATCTAAAAATAAAATATCCCGCATTTGTCTGATTGTTAAATATTTTTTTTAAATTAAATTATTTTATTTTTAATCGTTGACAGCCCTCACTATCGGCGACGCGGCGAGTGAACCAATTCAATTTCACCGTTCGTACACAGCCTTAACGTTCCGTTTGGCTTGCGCTGGAGTCAACGATGACAGAGGGCCATAAATAATATTTTTTTAGCTAAGAAAAAAGCGGCTTTTGTAAAGATCAAAGCAGTGCAGTGCGCCTTCTGTACTTGTACTATTATCTACTATGTGATTATACGTGGGCGATCTCTTGAATTCAATAAGTGTGTTAAAATGAAGCGAGTTGTATAATGAGAGGAGTTAATAAATAAAACTCCCAACTACTTGAGACACCCTTTAGTACAACAACTGAATACCGAATGCCGTCCATTTAGTCAAGCTGAAACGAGCTTTAATTCCTTGGACTAAGGTGATTTAGAATCAGCAGTATTGTGCAACACAAAAAAAGTGGTATAGGGGAAAAGTTGGTTGGTTTTTATAGACCCTGTTCCGAGGGGATATTTATTATTCATGCTCAGCACAGTACGTGTGTACTTCTGTTTGTTGTTTTTTTCGAAAGCTAAATAAACTGATGAAATAGAGTCTCAAAATAGTATATACAAAAAAAGCCCATCGCCTAACAATACTACAAGCCAATATTCCCTTAGTCATAAATCATAATAAATAAATCCTCAATTATTGCCGTCATCAACATCACAGATTCCATAAAACAATCGTCACCAGGTCATCACGCACGTCGAGAGCGTATCACCGCGAGCACCACCCACCCAGCCCCATAACCTGCTGCTCCGTACACTGACCTCGCATCGACCGGGATATAATTGCTCCAATCGCCGCGATTTCGTGTGGGACTGCTTTACAAATTGCTTTATCTCTACGTGTGATACAATCTGGGCTTTTATTTTTCTATACACACATAAAACTCACGCCTTAATTCCCAGAGTGGGGTAGGCAGAGCTACAGAAATAAAATCAAAACTAAAAAAATGTTGTTAATTCTGTAACCACATGTCGCACAATAGGCTATTTGACAACATTGAAAATATACTAAAAACCGGGCAAGAGCATGTCGGACCACGCTCAGTGTAGGGTTCCGAAGCCGTTACTACAATCAAATTAGACCTCGCGACAAACTTACCTTTGCCGTTGGAAAACTGTTATCCCCATACATCGACAAAGGTCGCGGTCAGTTTAATAACACCGCAAATAAGTTTTCAGTAGTTAAAAACATTTAAACCGTTTGTAACTCAAGAACCACTGAAGTCTACTTAGTTGTGATAGCTTTTCTATTAAATTCATTATATGTGCTTTCATTTAAGATATTTTCAGATTTTTAGTATTTGTATTTTGGCTGTAGGGAGGCAATCACAGATCATAAGGGTATATATCTTCAAATGATTGTTTATTGTTTACTTGCGTGTAACGTCACACTAGTCATTTGCCTGGCGCCATGATAGAAACTCAAGGAAATATCAATGTAGTGTGCTTGTCATGTCATGTAATAAATAAACATTTAACAAGGTTTTCTATAATTAGTCGAACAGCCTGTTAGGCTAACATATTCACCAGTGTATTAGTGACAGGTTGCGAGCCCATCGCCTAACAGTACTACAAGCCTTTATTCTTCATTGGTTTTACGCATCTTACCTTACAACTTTGTCGTAAGCGGTTCATCCGTTCTTTCAGCCTAAAAAATGACATAAATACATATGCATGGAGTTTTCAAATCGCATTTCTCAAATATGAAAATCGGTTAAGAAATAATAATAAATAAATATCAGGGGACAATGTCACACCAATTGACCTAGTCCCAACCTAAGCTCTAGGCTTGTACTATGGGTACTAGACAACGATATAAATACTTATATAGATAAATATATACTTAAATACATACTAAACATCCATGACCCAGGAACAAATATTCGCGCTCATCACACAAATATCTGCCCTTACCGGGATTTGAACCCAGGACCGCTACCTTCGTAGGCAGGGTCACTACCAACTAGGCCGGCGCTTCGTCAAAATTATACAAGCATTTTACACTGCTAATTACACTGTGACGTCATGTCAGGCCATATAAACATACATACATACATACATAAACTCACGCCTTCATTCCCAGAGTGGGGCAGGCAGAGCTAAAGAATTACCAACAAGACTTAAAACTTGTTGATAATTCTGCAACCACATTTTGCACTAGTAGGCTAAGATGTTTCCCAGTGTATTAGTGACAGTTGGCAAGCCCATCGCCTAACAGTACTACAAGCCTTTATTCCCTTAGTCGCCTCTTACGACATCTACGGGAAGACATGGAGTGGCACTATTCTAACCCGGCAAACACACGGCAGATAAACTCCATGTTAATTTCTGTTTTGCTAGAAAGAGATAGGAACAAATCGACTCGCTTCCGAGTACGGTAATTGCAACTCACGGCGAGGGTACAGGGTACAGTTCGCACCGGTTTCGAGACTGGCGCGATTCTCAAAGAAGGCTCGCCCAATTTCGGCGGGTCAACGACCCGAGAACAGTCGAGTACTGATACCAATTAATGCAATGAGGTTAACTTTAGGGTGCGTAAGCGATGATTCAAAGACGCTGTTGTGTCGAGATATGCATGTGATGTAATCAAAGTAGATAATAGTACTTTGTGAGTGATGCATAATGCCTAATTATGTGTATTGCCAGCATCTGTGGTTGACCAGTACTTTAATGTAACTGTATCTTAATGATTACATTATAGTATCGATCACCTATACTTTAATGGGAATATTGAAATGAAACCACATCGATAACCGATACTTTAATGACATGCAATAGGTACTTTAATGTACAACCACAGATACAGGTTTCTTAATTTAAGCCATTTGCTTATCTTTTTAAATAAAATAAATTTATAGACAGCGTTATGACTTTGTATAAAGTTATTCAGACTGTTAGGAGAGAATCCTTGGAAATTATCGTTTTAACCCAGTAGTGTGTCGGTCCAAAGGCATTTAAGCAACACAGTAGGAGGATAGGAAAAACAGTATTTCAGATATATCCCCAAACATTTCGTTAATTGAATACAAAACGGACACATTTCAAAATCAGTCAGTGTTGCATTTTAAAATTAGAAACAGTTCGTATGAGATTTTCAGTTCAAGAGAAAATTATTTTGGAATGTGTCCGTTTTGTATTCAATGAGCGATTTGCTCATTGTTGTCAGTCTTGTTACCAAAATATAAGATATTTATTGGTAACATACGAGGGGCGTCCAATAAATTCTCGGTATGAGAAGGAAAACAAAAGCATACGATTAGTGTTTTATTTTTATATTTCTATATATTCCCCCCCTATGCTTATACACTTATAAGATCTGTCAATTAGTTTTTTTAACCCTTCATAAATTGTCTTTGGTGTCAAAATGCTCCAACACCGCTGCCTTCAACGCTTCATCATTACTTCATTAGAAAATCGATGTCCACGAAGATCCTTTTTAAGGTTGGGAAACAAAAAGTAGTCGCTGGGGGGTCAAGTCTGGACTGTACGGCGGGTGAGTAATTGTTTCGAACCCAGATTCAAGAACAGCAGGCTTGGCAACATGAGCAGTATGCACAGGGGCGTTGTAATGAAGAAGCAGCACTCCTCTGGTCAATTTTCCCCTCCTCTTCTCTTTGATTGCTTCCCGTAATTGGCGTAAAACGTTAGCGTAGTACTCTCCTGTAATATTTAAACCATTTTCTTTATAATCTATTAATAATATCCCTTCACAATCCCAGAATATTGTCGCCATGATCTTGCCAGCTGAAGGGACGACTTTGAATATCTTGGGATGAGGTGTTTCTTTAACGTGCCACTGCATCGACTCTTGTTTGCTCTCAGGGTCATAATGATGAACCCAAGTTTCATCTCCGGTAACAATTTTTTGAAACAAACCATCAGGGTTTTCACCACACAGCTCAATGAAGTCGGAACAATAAGCAACACGCGTATGCTTCTGAAACGGTGTCAACATTCGTGGTATCCATCTCGCACTAACTTTGGACATGTTAAGATGATCGTGGATAATATAATGTATTGTACCAATAGAAATATTGGTTTTTTGTGCTACAGACCTAACCTTCACTCGACCATCTTCCAGTATAATTTTCTCCACTTTTTGAATGTTTTCTGGTGAAGTAGCTTCAACAGGCCGACCAAGTCTAGGGTCATCTTCTATGCTCTCCCTCCCACGCTTAAATTCATTTGACCACTTTAGGACAGTAGATAATGAAGGAGCGGACTCACGGTAAACTAAATCCATTTCTTCTTTAATACACTTTTGATTTTTACCCTGTTTAGTCAAGAATTTTATCACGGCTCGATGCTCCAATTTAATTATCATTGTAAAATCGCTCATGGTGATCACGTTTGTTCAGCAGTAGCAGAAAAACAAAAGAACGTGTAGGCTTCAAATTTACGCCCCTCGTACATACATTAAATCACGCCCGTTTCTAAGAGGGGTAGGCAGAGACCACTTCTTTCCACCTGCTGCGATCCTGACAAATCTCTTTCGCTTCTTCCGCATTCATACATCGAGTCATGCATGCAAGTCGGTTTCGAGAATTCGATTCGGCCCTTTTCCAGTATTTCTCCGATTTGATTCGAAAAAGTACGCCTAGGGCGCCCCCTTCCGACCCTTCCACTCACATTCGCTCTGTATATCTTTTTCGTCAATATTCTTTCATCCATCCTTTCCAAATGACCGAACCATCGAAGCATGCCCTTTTCAATCATAGTCACTACATCTTCTTTAGTCCACATTTCTTTGTAACAAAACTGACAATCACATGTTTGGGGACAAGTCAGGGATTCTATTATTCTTGTTCAGAACGGTGGTCCAACGATTCCACTCTAACCCCCCCACTGATTCCAGGGGGCCTAATAAGGCTGCGTTTAAAACGTGAGTAAAACATCCGTCACTTTCTGACACGTAGGTATTAATGTAGGTACGAGAGTGACGGGTGCATTATCCACATTTTGTCACGCGATAAACGCAATCATACTAGGCCCGCTGGAGGCCATTCGACGATAACTACAGTAATTGCGCGGCGCAGACGCCAGTGTGTCTAGACGTGAGGTCGTTTAAAGTCCACGTTAGGGGTGAAGCCATGCCTTTCAGAACGTAGCCTAGTCTAGCCATCGAGGCGTTCCCTGACTCAATTGCAAGGGTAAATATTTGTAAGTACAGTCGGCAACAAAAGCTTATCCCAAAAATGATGTTTTAACAGAAGCTTCTATGTAAATAAGATTTCACCGGAGCAGAAGGATCGAACCGAACCGCGACCGGCAATCGAACCCACACCATGAGTCACCGGGTCGTCGACTGCGTGGGCGCAGAAGGCCTAGGGCTAGGTCTAAATAAATCCATAGAGCCTTCAGACTCAATACGGCACGTGGATTCCATTTCAACGTGTTATTACCGTGCATGTAATTTTTTGAAAGTACGCAAGTTAACTGTACTATATTTCTTCTATCATTGTGTTGAAGAAGCGAAAGATATTTGTCAAGATCGTAGCAAGTGGAAAGAAGTGGTCTCTGCTTACCCCTCTGGGAAACAGGCGTGATTTAATGTATGTACCTATAAATAAATAATAAATAAATATCAGGGGACAATGTCACACCAATTGACCTAGTCCCAAACTAAGCTCTAGGCTTGTACTATGGGTACTAGACAACGATATAAATACTTGTATAGAGAAATATATACTTAAATACATTGTAAACATCCATGACTCAGGAACAAATACTTGCGCTCATCACACAAATATCTGCCCTAACCGGGATTTGAACCCAGGACCGCTAGCTTCGTAGGCAGGGTCACTACCAACTAGGCCAGCGCGTCGTCAAACCTATGTATGTATATTTCTTCGAAAGTGCTTCCGCCCATTGCATTTTACTTAATGGGGGTTTCCGCGCATCAGTTTTTTTCACTAGATGGCGCCTGTGAAAAGTAAGGTCTTTTTGACAGTTCATAATACGTAAAAAATATAAATTGAAATAATTTAGTACCTTAATATTTGAAATGTGTATACACCGTGTTTTTTTTGATTTACGATAACTTTAAGGGAACGTTCTTTAGGTCAAATAAAGTTAATTTCCCGAAGACAGACAAATGATAACTGTAACGGTTTTAAAGATATTTAATTTTTATATTTAATCAGTTAATCACGTTGAACTGGTCTAAAAGGCTCTTAAATGTCTGTGTATGTCACGTCACGCCAAAATTGACGTATTTGACACTGACTATGTATGAGTTAACTCTAAAGGCTCTTTTAGAATGACCAAAGATACAACATTTAATTACTTTGTTCTAAACAGAAAAAAAAAACATTTTTTTGCAATATTTCAAAATCTAATCTACTACTTAGTTTCTATGGATGTACCTAGTAATATGCCGAAGTTATCGTAAATCAAAAAAAACACGGCGTATATCAAGTGAAGAAGTAAATTGTCACTAGTTTGGTCTTCTTCTTGGCATATATTTTATCATCAACTGTCAAAAATACCTCACTTCACAGGCGCCATCTAGTGAAAAAACTGATGCGCGGAAACCCTCATTAGTACCGAAATGTAGCTATGTCTTGGGCCTACAGAATGGTGCGTTGTGTTTGGCTTAGGAAGACAAACGAGCACACAGGCCACCTGATGGTAAGTGGAAACTGTGACCCATAGACATTTGCATTCATAAGACCGCAATCCTAAGACTGCAAATGCACTGCCAACCCTGAGGACTAAGATGGAATGCCTCTATGCTAGCCATTTCCCCGGTGTCTTATCCCCACGCCGGAACACAAGGCGGTGGGTTAATGGATAAGATGGTGGTAGCGACCCGGACGGACCCTGCACCAGGTCCTACCGCCCGCTACCCCGCGTTTTTTTTCGCTACATATCATTTAACCGTAGATCAAGTGTTTACACACCCATTTTTGATATTTCATTCATCAAAATTTCGCATTTACCTCGGTCAATGACAAATTGTCTATGGGTTTTATATCGTCAAGGTAGAGTAGACTACAGGTGCGTTCCGGATGCGAACCAGCGGCGTTCCGCAGGACGCGGCCAATTGGGGACGCGGCGGAAGTGGCAAGATGGCGAGACTGCCATTTTCGAATTTGAATTTCGAACCACGCGCATTCTACGTGCGCTTTTGAATTCGGGCGGACGTGTTTATATCTAATCGATCTCAAATTAATTGGCAAAATGGGGAGCGAGTTAATAAGGTGAAAACCTCTTGCATTCGTAGTTTTTTTTTTGCTTAATGATACTTTAGCATAACAGTATAGTTGGCATAACTTTCATAACCAGAGATCGGAATAGGTAGAGCTAATTTGCCTAAACTTGATGCATATGTGTTCCTATTTCACTCATGAATGAATGAATATGCGTCAAGTTTAGGCAAATTAGCTCTGCCTATTCCGATCACTGTTCATAACGCATAACATTCATTTGGCAGAATTTTGAATAGCAGAATACTAATATCGCCGACTTTAATTTCGCAGAATTTTATCAAGCAGAATATAAATTCCGCCGCATTTATTATGGCATAATTATACCATAGTTTAATATTATACTAGTAACGAACTGCTATGAGTAAAGTAGGTTAGGTTAGAACTGCGATGAATAACAAAAACAAAATTGTGTCACAGATGTAGGTTAGGTTAGGTTAGAACTTCAACCCCAACAAAAACGAACCTGTGCCAGAAAAGTAGGTTAGGTTAGATCATATCATTAGGATACCTAACATAATTTTTTCTCGTCTACCCCATAGTGTGGGCACTGTGGGGTAGAATTTTTCAATTAAGGCATCCGTTTATGAAATATTAGGCTTTAAAGCGCAATTTTTTGTTATAGTCGTCGTTACTAAGTACCAACTATCACTAGAAAACTATCACTACTTTGTAGACTTCAGTGGTTCTCGAGTTACAAACGGTTTAGATGTTTATACCCACCGAAAACTTATTTGCGGTGTTGGTAAACTGACCGCGACCTATGTCGATGTATGGGGATAACAGGGTGTACTGCCTTTTTGCCGAATTATGTTTCGTCAAATTTCATTTGGCAATCAACTTTTCGCCGAAGTTTTATTTGGCAAATCAATCCTTGGCATTATTTTACTTCGTAATTTTTTTATTTCGCTACATTTTTATATTGCAAAATTTTATTAGGTCAAATTTTTATGTGATAAATAATTGTGTAGCAAAATGATTTGCTTAGGCAAATAACATATTGTCAAATTTTATATGGTAAATAATTGTGTAGCAAATGATTTGCTAAGGCAAATAACATATTGTCAAATAATTATGTCAGCCTCTGGCAAATAACTGAGTGCTAGTAAGCATTTTACTTGTTTATTGAAAGTCATATCAGCTGCGTACTTTTTTGCGTTACCTTGAGCTTGAACTTGTCTGAAACAAATATAAATTGGATTAAAAACGAAACTGCTCCCAGAGATAGGTAGGTTAGGGTTATTTTTTTTATGACTCTAAAACCGAAACTGCTCCCAGAGATAGGTAGGTTAAGGTTATTTTTTTTATGACCCGTAAAACGAAACTGCTCCCAGAGATACTCAATACTCAATACTCAATACTCAATACATTAACTATCAACGATAACTCAAGAATGAATTGCTATTTTGAGCCATAAAGTATGTAAACAAAAGTACCCTTTTAATTTAGCTGAACGGTGCATTACCCTACCCGCTTAATGCAATAAAATCATACTGCAAATTGAACCTTGCATTCTAACAAACTAGGTTAGATTTCATAATGCCATTCAATATGTTGCTAAATCAAAGTATGCCAATCAATACATTTGACGAAAACATAATTGACATCTTAAAAAAATCCCACGTAATAATTTGTCTAACAATAATTTATCAAATCATTAGTTGGGAATTGATATCAGTGCGAAACGTTGAGTTGGGAAATAAAAATTTGACCAAATAAAAATATGGGATACGTAGTTTGGCGAGTTAAGAATTTACTAAATAATTTTCGGCGAAAAAAGGGTAAACCGGATAACAGTTTTCCAACGGCAAAGTTAAGTTTGTCGCAAGGTCTAATTTGTTGTAGTAACGGCTTCGGAAACCTACACTGAGCATGGTCCGACATGCTCTTGCCTGCTGTTGCTTTTTTTTATATACACTCAGGGACAAAAAAAACGGGTCAGAGTGCGTTTTTCATACTATAGAGGCTATTTCGAAGCCTTGGTTCCTTACCAGGGGATGCTTTTAGTGAAATCTGATGATGGACACCCCGAGCATCGATACAGGACTTCCAGAGAGCCTAGGATACCCAACTGATTGAGTCTGCGGATAACGCCGGAATTGATCATGTTCAGAAAACCTCTAAAATGGCAATAAAATGTAAGGAAATCCAAATGCTGACCCTAACTCTCTCGCTGTGGTGTTAACTGATTGTGCGAGTATCTTAAGAACATTTGACCACCTCTATTGAACCTCGGAGTATCCACCATTAAACCTCACTCAAAACAACCCCTGGCCAGGAACCAAGGCTTCGAAATAGCCTCGTTTGTATGAAAAACGCACTCTGACCCGTTTTTTTTGTCCCTGAGTGTATTTAGATAGATAAGATCATCTCAAAATATAGAGATATACCATTGTATACCATTGCTAAAGAAACAGTGCGTAACCGTCTAACTATTCTAAATTATTTAAAATTCTACAGCTGAGCTGACACAAAACATTACAACATTTGTTTAACACATGTGTTATAATATAATTATAATATAAACATGGTCAATTACGTAAAGTATAAAGACATCGAACGATCATTTACAAACGAGGAAGAGAAACAGACTGTCAATGTACAGTCAAGGAAATTGATTCCTAACCATTTTGGACTATGTCAAAGTGACACTGTAAATAAAATCATAAGACGTCTCTGGCATTTTGATTGATTACGTCAATATGACATAGTCCAAGGAATCAATTTCTTTCACTGTACGGTCAACCAATTTGATTCCTAGGCCACTATGGACTATGTCAACGTGACGTTGTCAATCAAATCATTGTCATTTAAACATGCTTCTTTGGTTAGATGCACGGCTTAGTATATTAAAAAAAAATGGGAAAGGTATAACGCACTAGTTCGCGAAAACCAACTTTCCGCACATTTCATGCTATTCAAAATTTTTTTGATTAGCAAAATATATACCCAAGATTTAAGCCAACAAAGATTTGTTCCTATCTCTTTCTAGCAAAACAGAATTAACATGTCGTTTATATGATTCCGGTTCATTACAGCCAAATATCATAATGCCCTTTTACATATTTTACTACATATCAAATTGTCTTAGTTCCAAAATGCCTTAATTCCCAAATTGACTAATTTTCAATACAATAAAATGTCATAATAACATTTACGCATTACATCCGATATCCAAATTGTATAGTTGGTTGGTAAAATGAACAATAACTTCAAACACCGAATTATTATTAAGACTGAAAGTGAAAATGCATTAGTTTCAAAACTACCAAAATTCAAAAATGCCTTTTGTTGACAGGCCCAAAGACCAAAATGACACTGTCTCATAATACCTAAAATTTTAACCACGCAGTATTTTTAGTACATCATCATCAGTACTCGAACCTCCAAGCAGTCTTACTAATGAATTCTCGATTGTACAGAATAAAAATAGTAAAAAGATGAAAATTGGGATGCCGTTGATAATTAATTTAATGAGGGTTTCCGCGCATCAGTTTTTTCACTAGATGGCGCCTCTGGGAAGTAAGGTCTTTTTGACAGTTGATGTTAAAATATATGCCTAGAAGAAGACCAAACTAGTGACAATTTACTTTTTCACTTGATATATACACATTTCAAATAAATAGGTTCAATTTATATATTTTACGTATTATCAACTCTCAAAAAGACCTTACTTCCCAGAGGCGCCATCTAGTGAAAAAACTAATGCGCGGAAACCCTCATTACTCATTGGTTAAAAACTGTAAACTTCAACATAATTTTAAATATTTTCCATATTGAGTTTTAGACATTTTGGGAAATGGTATATTTGAAAATTCATCAAAACATGATCAAGTCAAGTTTTAGACATTTTGGGAAATGGTAGAATTGGAAATTTATCAAAACGAGATAGAGTCTAGATGAATTATAGTCATATCAAGAATACGGTAATTTAAGAAGTAGGCGTAAGTCATTTCGATCTTTGGACATTATGAGAATAATCTGTTTTGACATTTTGATATTCTAGGAACATGTTATTATGATATTTGGCTGTAACGAACCGGACTGTTACCTGTTACATGACGTCACACGGCGTATCGGATCTCACCGTATAATACGTAAAAAGGCACATCTACTATATGAATAGTATTGCACTTTCAACCTTATTATAACATTTATAACCTATGAGAGTTTAGTATGTTTCTATGAAATAATTGCACCTGCGCGTTTTCTCCGTAGCAGGGCAGTACACGTGACCAGGGTTCGGAGTTCTCACAGCACGTTAAGACGAAAGAGAGCTGTGGAGTCGACGTTAGCATTAAAAGTCAACTCTTATTCATACTCATACTCATTCATTTTTGTAGAGCTGCTAAGTTAGGTCATGAAAAATTACAATTTTATTATAAACAAAATAATAATATTATATTACAAACAAACCAAAAAGCACCTAAGTTTGAAATAGTTGGGTGGATCAACTTTTTGTTGTTGTTATTCTGTCCCGTAAGCCAGGAGACAACAGTGATAGTGTTTCTTAGAAAAAATGTTATAATATATACTTCCAGCACACTCAGGAGAAAGGCCACAAAATAATGAGTGTGTAATTGCCAATAAAACAGTTTTTTAGTGGACTTATATCCTTTGAAATCATAGTTTTAAAGACTGACCCAGGAGACGTCACCATGGCAACGAGCTACAAAGAAAAGTTGATTGACCCAGTTATAACTTCATAGCTCAAATTCGTGATTAATTTAAAAGCATTAAATAAAAAAATGAGTATGAGTAAGAGTTGACTTTTGATGTAAATGTCGACTCCACAGCTCTCTTTCGTCTTACCTTGCTATGAAAACTCCGGAGCCTGATAATTGCGGTCTAATTAGCAGTTTAAGTATTTTCATATTTTGATGAGAAATGCGATTTAAAAAACCCACGCATATTCCTCATTAATCCCCTAAGGGCTTCAATTAGGAGTAACGGGGAACTAATTCTACGCGAGCGAAGTCGCGGGCGTGCTCTAGCGAGTTATAATTATCTATTCTAATCTAAGCTAAATAAGACTAATTGTTAGCTAGTTAGACTAATTAGGCAGACGGAAAGAGTAGTCAGAAATGACTCAAGTCGCTTGTGTTGACAGATTATAAAACAGGTCAAGCGCGAGTCGGATCCGTGGTTGTTTTTAATATCGAGCAAAAAAATTTAAAAAAAACACGTTTGTTGTATGCAGCGGCGGCTTTGACGGCATATCATGGATATGTGGCATCACTGGCATCCCTTTTAAGATAGATACTGCATCATTTTGTGGGGAAATTCAGTGGATGCAAACATAATTTTTAAGACCCAAAAGAAATGTATTAGGGCAGTATGTGGTGTAGATTTCCGCGGACATTGTAGACCATTGTTCAAAAGTAGAAAAATATTGTCGTTGCCAGCCATGTACATTTTTGAAATTTGTATATTTGTCAGGAAACACTCATCTAATTTTAAGACTGTCGTAACGACATCAAAACGAGGTGCATATAGGAGCAAACTCACTATGCCCAAGACAAAACTCTCGCTTTAGTCAAAAATAATGTTCATGGGATGGCAGTAAAAAATAATAATTCATTAACTGACAATTTTAAGAAACTGCCTATTAATTTATTTAAGAAAAAACTATATAATCACCTTGTGGAAAATAATTGTAATTTATAAGGACATTATCCTTAATTATGTTATTGTTGAATTTTCTTTGTAGGTATTATTTTATTATAATGATTAATAGTAGGACATCATTTAACTATAAAATATTTGGTCGCCACACTTCGGCAAAATGAGGTTGGAAAACAATGACATGTAACCCCTATTTATACCCTTGTTTACGCAAATAAATTTGATTTGATTTGGAAGCCCCAAATAAATATTTGTTATTATAGCGGCAACAGATATACATCATCTGTGAAAATTTCAACTGTCTAGCTATCACGGTTCATTAGATACAGCCTGGTGACAGACAAGGGCGTCAAAGCGGACGCTATTAATACGCCTATGCTTTCCGTCCGTCCGTCTGTCCTAACTATAAAGACTGGTTATCTTATAAACCGTAAGATATAGCGGCTCTTTTTCAGAATCTTTGTTATTACGGTGGATTTCCTAATATTTACATTATATATTGTATAAAACAAAGTCGCCCCCGCTGTCTGTTTGCTTAGATCTTTTTAAATACTCAACTGATTTTAAGGCAGTTTGGTTGCCGCCATATTGAATTTTGATTAATGCAAATCGATTATCATATGAATAATCAAAATCCCTTCCCTTTTCGAGCAAAATTACAATTTTGTAACGAAAATAACCATCCGTAATGTAAAATCAGGGAAATAATGTGCAAAATGTGTTCTCTAGTTGTTTTATCCACGAGAAAACGGCCGATTTATCCAAAATTGATGCATTTTGAGGTTATAAAAACGTTTACTAAATAAACAAGTTAGTTTGTAAGTTTGTATGGACTTAAGGTGTTTTACAATAGTTTACTTACCTAATAGGTAATTCCTGTGATCACTTCCAAACGTCTTCTAGGCACCATGCACAATCTGAAAATAAAAAAATTACATCAATAAGAAAGCGCATGACCTGAGAACGGCTAGACAGAATTGTAAATGTTTTATGTTAATTAATTGTACAACCCGTTGTTGTATGCCCGTGTGGTTACCGGGATAGAATAGTACCACTCCATTCCTTCCCGTGGATGTCGTAAGAGGCGACTAAGGGAATATAGGCTTGCAGTACTGTTAGGAGATGGGCTTGCAACCTGTCACTAATACGCTGGTAAACATCTTAGCCTGATTTTGCAAAATGTGGTTACAAAAGATAAAAAGATAAAAGATGTTTATTCAGTAAGTAGGCCGCACGGGCACTTTTACACGTCAAAAATCTACCACTACTACTACAGAATTATCAACAAGTTTTTAGAGTTGTTGGTAATTCTGTAGCTCTGCCTACCCCACTCTGGGAATGAAGGCGTGAGTTTATGTATGTATGTATGTAATTGTACAAATTATAACATAAAGATTTAAAAAAAAAACCGACTGTTGTTCACCAACTTTAAATCGTTATAAATCCTACATGATCATTTATAATGAAAAATGATGAAAGAAACCTAAAGATGATTTTTAAATACCTATTCAATGACACCCCACTTGTTATAGTTCATCGACTTTTTTTTCTTTTTTACAATATGGCGTCTGGTTGCCGCCATATTGAATTTTGATTACCGACATATCTTTAAAGTCGGGGTCAATTGAAATTATAAAAGATGTAAACAAATCAGTACTGTCTGACACATAACCTCAATATTTCCGCAAACCAGTTTTGATTAAACAAACGTATAGTTAATAGTTATTTAATCTTAAACATAATGTAAAAGTAACAAGTGAGGGAAATTAGAACGACCGAGCTAGACCTTAGGCACAGGGTTAGGCAGAGTATGAGAGTACCCCGTCGAACATAAGACGAAACCTCTCCTGGCGCCCTCATAATTATATATAAGTTAGATTAGACCTAGTTTTGCTAGCATAGTCTTCAATTACGTGTAGTTCATAAGTGTTAGATTAGTATTTTATATAGATTATAGATTAAACATCCGTTATTAGTATATTGTGTAGAAATATTTTAGTTACCCTGCTTACCGTCCAAATGGCGTGTACATTATTAAATATTATCATCATCATAATGTCAGCCGAAAGACGTCCACTGCTGGACATAGGCCTCCCACAAGGCTCTCCATTCAGACCGGTCTTGTGCTTTTCGCATCCACCGCGTTCCCGCGATCCTTACAAGGTCGTCACTCCGTCTTGTTTGGCGCCTACCTACAGCTCGTCTCCCGGTCCGCGGACCCCATCGGCCATCAGTCCTGCGAGCGATGTGCCCCGCCCACTGCCACTTCAGTTTAGCTATTCTTCGGGCTATGTCGGTAACCTTAGTTCTACTGCAGATATCATTTCTGATTCTATCACGCAGACAAACCTCGAGCATAGCCCTCTGAGTGACTTTGAGCTTCCTTATGAGGCCCATTGTTAGCGCCCACGTCTCAGATCGGTAATTAAACATACCTCACGCGATGTCCAAAAGTACGTGATTATGGTGTAATAATGGTAAATAGGTCCGTTTGGTTTTATTTACATCTTTAGTCGTTTCTATTGATTCCGACTTTAGTGATCGTAGATACAAGGTTGAGAGAGTAAAGGGACGATATGCAGACGTGTGCTAACTCGGGGCACGAAATACTAAAGTGATGTAGCAAAATATTTTTGCGACAGAAAATTATATCGATGTTACCGTCAAGATCAAAATGCTATTAAATTTATAGTCTAAGTAAAAACAATGAACAAATAATTATTTTTCTATTTTTAAATGTTTAAACATCTTAGCCTATTTCTGCAAAATGTGGTTACTGAATTATCAACAAGTTTTTAAAGTTGTAGGTAACTCTGTAGCTCTGCTTACCCCACTCTGGGATAACAGGTGTGATGGTATGCTTTGAGTTTCTTGCGGCGTTTCTTCTCAGCAGTGGTCTCTTGTGAAGCGCTGGTCCATTTTTGACGTGTAAAAGTGCCCGTGCGGCCTACTTACTGAATAAACATCTTTTATATTTTTATGTGTATGTGTGTGTGTTTTAAATGGTTTTTATAGTAAACAATCAATACTTTCCCAATATTTATCGGTAGTAAAGATTAAAAATGTCCACTTTAAATTATTATGTAATAGTTAGTACCTTAAATATTATTTACTCTAGCATATGACTAGCACTGACAGTAAATTGTCTCGTTTTGTATGAAATTAATAGAGCATGATATAGAGCCTGTTTATAGTAGTAGAGGATTTCCAATGAGCAATGGATGAACAAATGATGATGTAACATTTTAAATAAGGAGCAAAATGCACCTTTTTAATAAGAACTTAAGGTTTATTTTGCTCTATCATAAATTTGTTAGTTACGCGGTTTTACAGTATCACCGACGACATGTATAAATATAATATCGAATCGACATATTATTGAACGTATGATAAAATCCGTCAAGCCATTTAGGCGGCAGAGCGCGCAGGAGGATTTGTTCGTCGCTCGGATCTCCCTTTCTATCTAGTCTGTAACGATAGTGACGCACTGAGCGACAAGCGAGAAAATAACTTGTGCTAGCCGTACAGAAATAGATATACATACGCTCTCCTTCGCGCAATTGGGTAAAAAAGCACATATAACTAGCATAGCCTAACGCGACGGATTAATTTATGCAGACCAAAACGTTCCTTGTGTGGTACTGATTAGGTTTACAACCGAACGGCAGTCTAGTAGGTAGTTAAAGCTCTATTAACCGAAATAGCTTGCAAGGTCGCCGGCCAGTGCAATGATGGGCGTAGGCGAGTCTGTATGGAAGTGGATACGTGTGGGCCTTTCCTCTTATTTATTTATTTAATCTCTATTGCATAAATGGCGGACTTGATGCCTAATTCTCTACCAGTCAACCAACTCACATACTTACAAAATACAAATAACGTTACGTAGTACGTTTTTTTTTGATAGATTTTTCAAAGGTTTTCCTGTACATACATACATACATACCTTCACGCCTTCATTCCCAGAGTGGGGTAGGCAGAGCTACAGAATTACCACCAACTCTAAAAACTAGTTGATAACTCTGTAACCACAATTTGCACAATCAGACTACCTGGCTGGCTTCAGGGTTCCTGTAATCTACAAGCAATGAATGATTGTATTGTATTGTATTGTATATTTCGTATTTTTACAGTAAAATAGGCTCAGTACAAATTACAAAAATATATTTTTCACAATACTGCTCGGAAATATGGCCATTGATGCTCTTGTTTGGGGTCACAAAACGTCACTTATAAGGACAGACCAAGAATGTTTTTGTCGGCATTTACTGATTGGTCGAGAACATTGTTGTCCAACTTTAATAACCAATGAAAATCAATCAAACAATTTCTGTTCAATCAACAAGTTCAATCAAACAAGCTCCTTAAAATGAAAAATTGGAATCGACCAATCATAACACACCATTTTGTTTCGTAAAATATTAAGTGTATTTTTGCTAAAAGATACACAGACTAAAAACTATGTCACTGCTTTTTTTTTTATGTAATTCAAACTTGGCCCCTAATCTCGAACCACTAGAGATAAAATTACATGGGAGATAAGGCGAAACAAATACAATTTTATATGGAGTTGACATATTCATCTCGAATGTTAGTTTATTCATCTCGAATGTTAGTTTATTAATCTCGAAAGCCACGAGAATAGGGGTCCAGATTTAAAAAAAAGTTATCTATGGTAAAATTGGCGATAATACATACAGCTTCTATTCTACTTTGGAAAAAACCGACGCCATTTGACTAACACTATTCACATTAACATGGAATTAAAAATTTGAGTTTTGAATATTAATTTTTATTTTATTTCCTCTCAGTAGTTGTGAAAAGCACTATGCCTGCCTAACTATGTAAGGTTTTTTTTTTAATTCCTAATTTGCCCGCAAAAATGACACTTATATAAAAAAAACTTTGCGCATCTGTGTTAGGGTCATCAATTTACATGTGTGTACCAAAATTCAACTGAATCGGTCCAGTAGTTTCGTAGCAAATTGGCTGTGATTGATGGCACGAGTGATGCTATAAGAGTTCCGTTTGTAATTTTTTTGGACGGAACCCTAAAAACCCACCTCTTTTGATCTTCTCAATGGCTTTTGTCTTCTTTATTGTATTTTATCGATATATCGGAAGTCGATAAATGAGAAGTCACTAGGTTGTGCTTCACAATCTTCGCAAGTAAATCGTTATTGTGGTCGGACAATAGCTTTTAAAATGGCCGTGCGCCATAAAATTTAAATTTAGAATAGTGTGGAATACATTTAACCGTTTGTTCGCGTACGCATTGTTTTAGAACTGCACACGGATGGGTCGTCAGACGGTGGTCGGAACCTTTTGACCCTTTTAAAATTAACAATATCGCACTAATTGACCTAGTGCCAAACTAAGCCACATGTACTAAGGATACTCATCATGTCAGCCGAAAGACGTCTACTGCTGGACATAGGCCTCCCTCTCCACTCAGACCGGTCTTGTGCTTTTCGCATCCACCGCGTTCCCGCGATCCTTACAAGGTCATCACTCCATCTTGTTGGAGGAATACCTACAGCTCGTCTCCCGGTCCGCGGACCACATCGGCCATCAGTCCTGCGAGCGATGTGCCCCGCCCACTGCCACTTCAGTTTAGCTATTCTTCGGGCTATGTCGGTAACCTTAGTTCTACTGCGGATATCATCATTTCTGATTCTATCACGCAGAGAAACCCCGAACATAGCCCTCTCCATAGCCCTCTGAGTGACTTTGAGCTTCCTTATGAGGCCCAACGATAGACAATTATAAAAAACCAAGACAAAGAAACAAACACTCGTGCAGATCACTCAAATATTTGCCCATACCGGAAACGAAAACGAGATCGCTAGCTTTCTGCGATAAGTATAAAATTAAAGAGGTTTACAAATGATTAGAAGGTAAACAAACTTGGCTATTAATTATGATCATAATTGCGTTTTAACGATGTCGATAAAACTTAGTCGATATTTATAGTTCATTTATTTAAGGATGAGAAAAAAAAGCAGAATCAAAGCACTCAATATATTGTATCTGTGCATGTGTCATTAATGTTTTTGTGTTGGACAAAACATTGGGTCTCGATATTATATAAAAAAAATACTATAAAACTATTTGAATATGTATATATTGGTTTCTAACTGCTATACTTAATTGATTTACCTAATTTAAGACTGACTGTTCCGGATGAAGTGTCATCGTTTCTCCGCTAAAGAGTGCGGTAGTAGGGTAGAGATTAAAGATGTAGACTAAACGAGCAGCTGCCAACTTTAACAAGGAAATTAACAACAAATAACTCACAACAAAAACAACTATGGAACAATATCAACGCTCACGCTCTCGAACTCGAGAGAAAATGACATAACATAACATGGGACATATCACATAAGGGCGTTGTGACGTTCAATCTGTCAAAAAATGCAAACTGTGGCGTTATTAATGATCAATTTAAAATTCACTAGTTTCGCTATATTTGACAGGTGACAGGATAGTATTTGATTTAGTCGAGTTATATGCTCAGACGTTTCGTTATTTTGTTAACACAAGTTTGTAACCCCTGCTTCTTTAGGTCTTTTATAGACCACGTTTCTAATTGAAGTAAATGTAATCAACACAAATAAAAAATGCAATGTAAATATTAACGAATATGACTTAAAGTACTACTGCAATAGATTATAACGTTCATTTAATATTTACTGTCAAATAATAGCAGTCAAAAAAGACGTTTTGGAGCAATATTTTTGTATAATTATTATGTTGCGTGTAACGTGCCCAATAAAATACCTTTATTTCTTTCTGTATCATGCTAAAATAAATGAACTATACCTTTATTTCTTTCTGTATCATGCTAAAATAAATGAACTATAATGAATCACTAGCACTGGTACATTTTTGCTCCCCGTCAATCGGGGATTTGGTAAAGCGCAATTCACACAGCTCGCGGGAGCTGGTCGTGCGCCGAGCGGGTCGTAATTTCGGCGAGTATTTCACCATGGAGTTATATGGAAGCATTCACACACGCGGCAGGACGGGTCGATAGACATTCTTTCTCACTGAGCGCCTTGAGAAGGTCGTCCCCCGACATCTTGAATCGACTAAACCGGGCTGCAGGCGCGTTTCTGCGCTATGTGTGAATACGACCCGCGCGGGTCCCACGATGAAAACGACATTCTCGGCGCCTGACCCGCTCCCGCGTATTCACGATACATGCGCTTAATGATATAGTCAATTAAAGCCGCATTCACATATTTTGTCTTACGTGTTGTTTCATACATTTAAGCTGTTTTTTTTTATGGCATAGGAAGGCATCGAGCACACAGACCACCTGATGGTAAGTGGAAACTGTGACCCATAGACATTCGCATTCACAATACTGCAAATGCACTGCCAACCCTGAGGACTAAGATGGAATGCCTGTATGCTAGTCATTTCACCGGCTGTCTTATCCCCAAACCGGAACACAACAATGCGAACACTGCTGCTTGGCGGTAAGTTAACGGATAAGATGGTGGTACCAACCCGGACGGACCCTGCACAAGGTCCTCCCACAAGTAACACACACACATCACGTTCACATTTATCTGACGGAGTGTGTTGTGTCGCATCACATGCGATCCCGGAAACTTTATCACTTTTAAATTTGAATTTGACGTCATATATATGTGAACAGTAGCCAGCGACATCAGACAAATGTGTATAAGGAGATAAGAACAACTCCCGCACTGGGAGAGTCGGGGTACCATGCGAGGGTCGGACGCGGCGCACACTCGTCTATTTTCCCAATCCCCGATTCCTCTCGCGTCTATACCTACTCAATCTGTTGTTATCGTTGCGAAGGTCGACTATTGTTAATGGTTCCACATACGCCACGGTCCGGTGGATGCGTTCAATTCGTTGAGGTAATTTGATGGAGCCGATTTGATGGCTTATTACAGCTTCAATAGAAGATTATGTAACAAACAGGTGTGAAAGAATATTTTTTGAATCGACTGACGAAATGTTAACTAGTAATTTTTTAATTTAATATCATTCGAAAGCTGCAATGTTCAACTAACTTACAAGCTGTGTTTTTTTCAAAAGTTGCAGATTTTTGCTCATTTTGTATGAAATTTGAACAATATTTTAAAAAACCACCCGAACAATAAAAACAAAATAAGGGACAAAAAAAAAAAAAAAACAGATTGTAAGTTGAACATTGCAGCTTTCGAATGGTAGTAAATTCAATAATTACAGGTTAAGATTGTTATAATAATCCCTCTCCGAAAACAGTTCTTTTGTATGAAGAACATAGCGTGGCCCGTTTTGTTTTTATTAGTAGGTATATTAGCAAAAAACTATGAAGACTTGTTAGCTGTACTTGTGGGAAGACCTGTGGAGGGTCCGCCCGGGTTGGTACCACCATCTTATCCATTAACCTACCGCCAAGCAGCAGTGTTCGCATTGTTGTGTTCCGGTTTGGGGATAAGCCAGCCGGGGAAATGACTAGCATAGAGGCATTCCATCTTAGTCCTCAGGGTTGGCAACGCATTTGCAGTCTTAGGATTCCGGTCTTGTGAATGCGAATGTCCATGGGTCTCAGTTTCCACTTACCATCAGGTGGCCTGTGAGCTCGTTTGCCTTCCTAGGCGATAAAAAAAAAGGGGGAAAATAACTCGACGGAACCTCGTTGATATAACGATAGTTCACTGAAACACTTATTCCGGCGCACCAAAACTGGAGTCACGAACCGTCCGAACCGGTCCTTCGAAATCCTGATTAGAGCAGGACAGACACTTTGGCCAGAGGGAGATAGATATGGCTGGTATTTTCGGTGCTGTCTGATACGGATAACGGATAATATAAATCATTTTACGTGAGATATTTCGAAACTTTTTGGTTTTCCTTTTATTCGTGAATGTTTTTGTTGTCATTAGGGTAATTATTTAACTTTTTTTTCAACAAGGGTTATCACTATCAGTTTGATTATTATTATACCTATTCCATATTTTGATTATTCATCGTATAAATATCATGCATAATTGAAATGAAACACGCAAGTTCTTATTATGGCAGTCGTGTAAAAAAAAAGAAAAAAACCGTTTGCTTTTGAGGCAGCCCTCTATGATTTTTGTCACAACGACTTTTCTAAATGTATATGTAACACCTAATAACTGGCCTCTAACATACCAGTTACTGGCACCTAGTTATTGATGAATTATCGTCTCTATTACCTTATGTTAAAGTTCATGGGGCCAATAATTGGTAGGTGGCTAATAATAGGGTAGTACACCCTATATAATTATTTATTTATTCAATAAAATTGCTGCCATTGTCATGATCCCTTATGTCAGTTGTTAAAAGGCTGAGCTATAAGGTGTAAAGACACTCCCATGGACTTATAAGATAAATAAGTCCGTGGATATCACACGCGAGAACAATTGCTCGGTAAAAGAGTATTTTCTCAAACATGCTTGGAAAGAACGGTTTTCCGATTGAAACACAGGGACCGAAAGTGCCTCATTTTACTCCTAGGAGTAAAATAATTATATAAAAACACTTTCCCTACATGTATATTGTTTTTTAAGTGCTTTCTATTGCGTATAAATTTTTTTTTCTTTGTTTCTAGGTTTTAAAAAAACACTCCCTCAAACATTACAAAAATACTTATAATCATGTATTTGTATCATTTCCTCGCATTGTTTGAGAAAAGCATTATACAGGGTGTAAGGGACGGCTCACCGAAAACTGAAACCATAGCTTCAGACCATTGTACTGAACTGAAATCCAGTGGAAATTTTCCCGTGAAAATAAAAAAAAACTCGTTTTTTTTTTATGTTTTTGCATATAAACCGATCTAGGACCACATATTATGACATACTGAAGCTCAAAAGCTACGTAAAAAACGAGAAAATTTTCGTTTTCCGGGAAAATTTTCACTGGATTTCAGTTCAGTACAATGGTCTGAAGCTATGGTTTCAGTTTTCGGTGAGCCGTCCCTTACACCCTGTATATGCCTCGGCGGAAACGAGGATTTCCTGACTCGTATTTTAGCAGGCCTCGCTATTGCTGTTGCTCGGCCTGCTAACCACCTCGTCAGGAAAACCCTTACTTTCTGCGCGTAATAAATTAATAATGTACTATTTCTCCAATGGACTAAACAAGCAGGGTTAGCTCCACGCGCTTCTGTCAAGCCCAATCTTGCAGAAGGAAAAAGAAGCAAATAACTATGCCGTCATAATGACATCAACACTTATTGTTAATTTCCGTCGTCATACACCTAAACTGACCGCAAGGTTACGTTGTATCTGTGGGTACATTACATCTTCAAAGCGTATAATGTGGATCACCTATTAAACGACTTCAAAACAGGAGGTTCTCAATTCGTCCGTATTTTGTTTATGTTTGTTCCTCAGACCTCAGAACTTTCTTCTTCTTCTTTCTTTGCCCCCGCGGCGACTTGAACAGCTGCTGCCGCGGGGATATGGCGTTTCCACGTGAAGTGATTTCGCCAGTGTCAAGTATATATATAAGTATAAACCAATATAGCAATAAAACACAATCCAATCTTCTCTAGCAAGATTGGGGGCAACGTTGTACGGTGATTTGTAGGTCAGAGGTCAAGATAGTTTTAACCTCTGCACCACTGCGAGACCACTTGAAACGAGAAGAAAGATGCCAGATACACGAAATAAGTCCAAGTCTTCAATCACTGTGCGACACAAAGGCATAAAAAGTACAAATCACTATCAGAAAAGAACTTTGAACACCTAATTACCCAAAAATTAGTCTAAAACAAATTACACGTCCGCCATCTTTTAACGTTGCAAAAAGACCCCTCAGAACTTTCGACTGTGTGAACCGATTTTGATAATTTTTAAGCTATTGCATAGCTTCTATCGCGGGCCTTGAGCGCGGGGACCGAATCCAGAAATTCCGTAACGAAAAAACCTCACGCTCCCCACTCCGACGGGCAAGGAGGTGTGGCTTGAAGGCCGTGCATCGTCTAACGTCGTTTCAGTTCGGCAGTCTTCGCCACGGCGTTGTGTGCGTTTGTACGACATGTAATAGCTTTACCGCGGCAGTCCCCGAGTGCCACACGTCTTTTTTTATTTGAAAGCTGGTGCTTTCCGTTTTTATCAAAATGAACTGATGATGAAGTTCACGAGGAATCGACGGAACTCTTCAAAATTGATAGGTACACCTATATTGATTTTGGTATTTTTCATTGTATCTCGCGTGGTTGCTCTTGGAAAGCACTATTTGGTTAACGGTATATATTTCAAGCGTGGCGACAAGATATTTCGATTAAGTTGGTTAAGCGACTATGACGAAGCATATTTAGGTTTAAATATGACTATGGGTTTCCCACGGCTTTGCTTGCGGCATAATTGAAATGATCTATAGTTTCTTAGAAATGGAGAAGTAGGACTACATAAAAGCATAATTATGATCACTAAAAAGTATTTTTACGAATTTAAGGCCCCTCATTATGCATCAATTGCTTAATTTACTATTTTATGTATACTTAGTTGACAATAGTGGCTTGACACATATTTTTTTTAGTACGCGTGCCGTCGCGAGGCGGCAAAAAAATTTAAGCGAAAAAAAGCTACAGAATTACCAACAACTTGTTGATCATTCAGTTACCACATTTTGCACAACTAGGCTAAGATGTTTACCAGCGTATTAGTGACAGGTAGCAAGCCCATCGCCTAACAATACTACAAGCGTTTATTCCCCTAGTCGCCTCTTACGACATCCACGGGAAGACATGGAGTGGCACTATTCTAACCCGGCAACCACAAGGTTTTTATCTAATAGTTATTTATAAACTAGATAAGTTAACGACATGAGTTCCATCACCGAATGCACCGAGTCCTTCTGATATGTTATCAGTGTCAAGCTAAGGCTGATAAAATATCTGTATTTGGAGTATTTGGACGTCGTTATCGTTGGTATACCATTACATTTCTGTATGGTATATGATAAAGCGTATCACTATTTCAAATCGATTGTCTGTGACTTCGGAACTAATATTTGTTTTTATAATTCACTTACGTATCCTGATTCATAAATGCCCCCGCCTAAAAAGAAGAATAGCTAAACTGAAGTGGCAGTAGGCGGGGCACATCGCACGCAGGACATCAGGTGATGGGGTCAGAAGGTTCTCGAGTGGCGTCCGCGGACCGGGAGACGAGCTGTAGGTAGGCCTCCAACAAGACGGAGTGACGACCTTGTAAGGATCGCGGGAACGCGGTGGATGCGAAAAGCACAAGACCGGTCTGAGTGGAGAGCCTTGGGGGAGGCCTATGTCCAGCAGTGGACGTCTTTCGGCTGACATGATGATGATGAAGTGCGAGTAGGACTAGCGCACCGAGGATTCCGTACTGCCGCATATTCCAACGCTTGACCATTTTTTAGTACGTATTTGTTTTTCTGCTTCAGGTTTTATACTACGAGTATAAGCATACCAAATTTGACGCTTGTATGTTTACCGTTATTACGATGGAAAAAAAACATTTATTATTATTGGTCCACTGGGTCAATCAACTATTCTTTGTACATTTTAGTATGTCTTAATTATACAACACTGTTAAACCATAGCCTGGTATAAACTATTTTTTTAAATCAATACATTCATTGTCAGCACAAGGGAAAATAAGCTATCTAAATCAGAATAATATTTTAGCCAAAAATACTGGTAACTTAGGGGACAAACCACTATTTTCATACAAAACTGGGGACAACATGGTCCACTAAGTTACCAGTGAAAGAAGATATTTTAATTGTTTAATAAATATATCTACCGGGTCATAGAATTCACTGTTCATCTGTGTAATAAAATCACGCAATATTTTAAAGAAAATCCATTTAGTTTTTCTTTATACCTAAAAGCCCGAAAAAAAGTGTGTACAAAGAATAGTTGATTGACCCCACTAATTTTCTTTAGTCTTTACATAATATAAAACAAAGTCAATCCCGCTGTCTGTGCGCTTAGATCTTTTAAACTGCTCAACGGATTTTAATACAGTTTTCAGCAATAGATAAGAGTTATTCAAGAAAAAGGTTTTAACGTATAAATAGATACGAGGGTGGGTCGCTAGTATCAAATAAAATACCGGTCCAAATTAGGGACTGCAGCTCACCTTTTTTGACGGTAAACTCAAAAACTGGCTGAGCTGAGACTAAGGCTTACTATTCCCCCAATGAGTACCTTGATGAGGGGCCATTTGCAACGTTAAAAGATGGCGGACGTGTAATTTGTTTTAGACTTTAATTTTTGGGTAATTAGGTGTTCAAAGTTCTTTTCTGATAGTGATTTGTACTTTTTATGCCTTTGTGTGGCACAGTGATTGAAGACTTGGACTTATTTCGTGTATCTGGCATCTTTCTTCTCGTTTCAAGTGGACTCGCAGTGGTGCAGAGGTTAAAACTATCTTGACCTCTGACCTACAAATCACCGTACAACGTTGCCCCCAATCTTCCTAGAGAAGATTGGAATGTGTTTTATTGCTATATTGATTTATACTTATATATACTTGACACTGGCGAAATCACTTCACGTGGAAACGCCATATCCCCGCGGTAGTAGCTGTTCAAGTCGCCGCGGGGGCAAAGAAAGAAGAAGAGGAAGAGGTACCTTGATGACATTGACCTTTAATTATTTTATTTTGACACATTGTTTAATTATTATCTATTACGTACTGAACATAAACTAATTATGAATTATAAAACGCGGGCACCGAACACAAAGAATTTGGTACATTGACATTTACCTGTAGGGCACCTATAAGGGAGTCAATGTACGAAATTCCTCGTGTTCATAATACCTACTCAAACTTCGTCCAATCGAGGAAATCCCGAAACTTCCGCTGGGCAGTGGAATATAAATCTAAATCAGATGCACAAGGAAAATATTTAGCGGTTTACCAATAACAGATGACCAGGAAAACGAGGTATTTTCCTAAAATATACAATAACGTGCGTTCCACAAAACTGACATCATGTGGAATGCAATAAATATATTGAGTATTGAGTATCATACCCAGTTAACTTTACAATAAGTATAGAGGCATTCCATCTTAGTCCTCAGGGTTGGCAACGCATTTGGCATCTTAGGATTGTAATCTTGAGATTTCATATCGTCGGTGAAACTGCAAAACCGCGTAAGTAACATTTTTATTAACGATCAAAATGCACCTTTTTAATAAGAAATTAAGGTTTATTTTGCTCTATCATTTGTTAGTTACGCGGTTTTGCAGTATAACCGCTAACGTCGACTCCACAGCTCTCTTTCGTCTTACCGTGCTATGAAAACTCCTAACCCTGATGATATACCTACATTACGCTTTCTGGTAGAATCACTCAAGTTGCTGAATGTAACTTATCCGCCTGTTACATTTGTTTTCTTATCACATTATATAATAATTAAATGAATATTGTAATTTAATTGAAAAACACATTAAAATAGCAGTTAGACTATGGTCTGATGTGTAGCCTTTGCCCTCGAGAAAGAGAAACAAAAGGATCGACTGCTCTGATTATTGAAAGATGATGATTATGACAGCCGTATTTCGTAATTTCAATCACTTACTATTTTATTATTTAAATTCCTGAACGGCGTCGCTTGGTTTGTACCGTCGTAGTACCCATTTTTAATTTTAAGACATAGAAAGTGATTGTCAAACGCGGCTAGAGATGAACGGAGTTGGCTAGTAGGTGACTGAGTGCGTCTCACTTCGCCGGGTTCCGCCAGAATATCAGCGCTAGCGCAGCAATGCGCGCAGCACATGCTGAGTCGGCGCGCTTTCATAGCAATGCCAATGCCGTGACATCTGAATCACGCATCTTATTGAGTTATAGTTCTAATTATAGTTTAAGCTTTTAATGTTTTTTATTTTTACTATTTTAATTATGTAAACGTGTTTCAATTTGTCATGGCGTAATATGTGAAATTATCTAAATGTAAATGTAAAACTAAAGAAATAAGTGTTTATATGAGCTGTCACAGGCATCACTTCTTTTTAATAATTCGTTATCAGGCTTATTTTGTACAAAGAAAGAAATAGAGCGTTATTTCGACGTAGTTACTTTATTTTTACTACCAAAAAAACATACCGGAATTTGTTAGAAAAAAGTTTTACCGTAAAAAAAGTGCCGATGATAATAAATTAAAAAAAATTAATATCGTATATTTCAAGTAATTGCACTCATAATAATAATAAAGGCCCAATGGGATCGTGTAAATATACCGACACACTGCAGTATCGCTCAGCTATTTTTCGAACTTGGCCATAATACATACCGAGTGTCATAAACCTACTTAACCATTTTTTCTTGGAGGCGATGCGAGAACTGTATGATTTTACACGTAGGTGTAATAACTGACCGAAGTGTATGACGCGATTTGGCGAGAGGACGGATATTTACATCGGACCTTTATTAACATAGAAAATAACGTCAATTATTATAGGTCTAGCGCTTAACCGAGTTTCATGCGGTAGTGGGGAGGTGCTGAGTCTTTTGATAAAGATAAAATATAAATAAGTTTCTATCAAAATTTTCATTTATGGGACAAGCTTTTACTGCCAACTGTACTTTTTTTGCACATCTTCTCATCAAGACGATTCTATCGAGGATTCTAATTTAGGAGTTCCTATGGCCACCCCGAGTCTCCATGATCAGACTAGCTCATAGTATATTATATTGTCATCAGAACTAAAGGTTTATGCAAATTTTTAGCTTCATAGGAAACCGGGAAGTTGGTCAAATTTAACTTGCAACGTTTGACCCGTACATACATACATAAATGGAAAATAAAAGCTTGCAATAATACACAGGCTCATCACACAAATATTTACCCATACCGGTATTTGAACCCAGGACCGCTAGCTTCGTAGGCAGGGTCACTACCAACAATGCTAACACGTCGTCAAAGATGACAACGCATCAGATCATAAAACGGAAAGGTCAAAACAATTCCCATGTGCATAATACGTATAATAAAAAAACATCATAAAACTATACTCCGTTTGTTTATATACTTACAAGAAATGTAAACAGAACAAGCACGTGATATAGTTCGTCAGCCAATAGAAGCAAGAACACTGATACGTCAAAAGTTCGATTAAGCTTTCGTATGCCGGCGAGGCTCGCATACTTGTACCCGTCCTCTGCCGGGCTATGACGTCATCGGTGTCACGTGACCGAGTTTAATAGCTCCTAGCTCGATTTGACGTTTCGAGCCACTGAATGCTATCTATGAATTTTTAGTTTTTTTTACAGACAAATTAGAACCCTATCTTCAAGATACTAAACTCCAATTTCAAATAACCCGATTAAGCCCCTTCTTCTTCTTTTTTCGTGTCGGCACGAACTCGGGCTAAATCTTACTTGCCCAGAAAGCGGCTACCGTGGTAGCCCTCTGGTTACTGACAAGTAAGTCCTCACGCGAGCAGGTGGTCGGGCACGCGGGACAGTTAGTGAGGTGTAACATGGTTTGCAGGGGTTCTCCACATTCACAGCTAGCGTCTGCGCTACTTGAGTACCCCCACCGACACAGGTTATCTTTGCTTCGGCCAACCTGGGTCCTCAGCCTGTTAAGCCCCTTCTTCTTCTTCTTCTTTCGTGTCGGCAAGAACTCGGGCTAAATCTTACTTGCCCAGAAAGCGGCTACCGTGGTAGCCCTCTGGTTACTGACAAGTCCTCACGCGAGCAGGTGGTCGGGCACGCGGGACAGTTAGTGAGGTGTAACATGGTTTGCAGGGGTTCTCCACATTCACAGCTAGCGTCTGCGCTACTTGAGTACCTACCCCCACCGACACAGGTTATCTTTGCTTCGGCCAACCTGGGTCCTCATCCTATTAAGCCCCTTCTTCTTCTTCTTCTTCTTCTTCTTTCGTGTCGGCAAGAACTCGGGCTAAATCTTACTTGCCCAGAAAGCGGCTACCGTGGTAGCCCTCTGGTTACTGACAAGTAAGTCCTCACGCGAGCAGGTGGTCGGGCACGCGGGACAGTTAGTGAGGTGTAATGTAACATGGTTTGCAGGGGTTCTCCACATTCACAGCTAGCGTCTGCGCTACTTGAGTACCCCCACCGACACAGGTTATCTTTGCTTCGGCCAACCTGGGTCCTCAGCCTATTTAGCCCCTTAGTGACGGATACGGAACAAGGCATAGGACCAGGGTCGGTACGGATCCGGAACTAGGCATACGAAAGTTTTGATTGGCTGTTTAATAATGCAATGTGGTTTGGGTTGTTTACTTGGGTTGTTTACATTTGATCAAGGATTCGAAATGACATGCCAATGTTGAAACATCACACAAGAATATTATAAAATTTTATACATTTCTTTATAAAATTATTATTTATTAATTATTAATGTACATTAATTAACATTCTTTCCCATATTTACTGTGAAATGTTTAAATTTAAAATTTAAACTAGTTACTCGGTCCTGTACCTACTTAATTTTAATTTGACATTTGGAGACTCTTTACATCTCCGGAATTGTATTATTATTTTAACCTGACATTTTTATTAATTTCATTATTATTACTACTGGGACCTGTACATCCCTGTGACATTTAAATTAGATAGCTTATGTTTAGTATTGTAATAAGTTCTTTATTTAAAAAAATGGCTTACTGTTGAGTTTCTTGCGGTGCTTCTTCTCAACAATGGTCTCTTGAAGCGCTGGTAGATGGTAGATTCAGACTTGTAAAAGTGCCTACAGGGCCTACTTACAGAATAAATGATTTTATTTATTTATTATTTTATTAGGCGGGTCATTTTTTTTTTTACCGGCTGTAAACCTATACCGTTAATTTGCAGTTTTTTAGATTTTTGAACTATGAATAATTATGGTTTCAGGGTTCGATTTCAAAATGCGCATTTTTCTTTATAACATTTTGCAGATAACATTTTGTTCTTTTAAATGTGCTTTAGCAGAAACACTGACAAAGAAACACTGTCACGGCATTCTAAGAAAAACAATAATTACAAAAAAGCCTGGGTTAAAGAAAGAGCACCATTATTTGGTACTTATACATAAATAAAAGTATGGACGTATATTAAACATGAAAAACTTAATTATCAATACTCTAACGAGACGCTTAATAAGATGAGAGACAGGCTATTGTCGGTAAAAAAGAAGGACCCTGGCCCTGTTGTTTCATTAGTAGTTAACTCAAATAATTGTTAAAATTCGAAAAAAGAATCGATAATTTGACACATTTCCTTGAGATTTAACAATTAGTTATCATTTTTAACAATTAGTTTAACGACTGATCAAACAACAGGCCCTTATTGTGTGCCCTAGGGTCGCAAGGACTGACATTACATAATGTAACACCATTATCTGAATGTACATGACATGACAATACAATTTGAAATAAATACCTAAATAGATTTAATGTTGTTTTTAGGGTTCCATCATACCTGGGTCAAGCTGGGTAGTTCAGGAGTTATATCTACAAAGTATAAAACAATTTCACTTCCCATCGTCTTTCCCTCTGTGTGTACGCTTAGATCGTTTAAACTACGCAACGGATTTTAATATAATCAATTCTAGTTTTATACACGGTGTATGTCACAGAAACTTCACATAAACTGAACCAAAGGCGCTAGTTATTATCATATAGTTTGAAATTATAAATAACAAAACAAATGTACCATTGCATTGTTATCAGCAATAAACCTACATTTGCCATATAATTTTTTAATCACTGCTTATCACAGTAAATGCTATCAATTGATAATGTATGAGTGGGCTTCAGTGTAATTAATAAAATGGTCACATTTTATTCACTATGGAATAGATGGTGATATGAATATGAACATCTACATAATATGAAGAGCGGACTCACTATAGAACTGTGTCACAGTGTTGTTCATCAATCAAATCATAAGAATTGTCAAACAAAATAACAAGTTAACATGGTCCTAGGGTCGCCTATTAAAATGTGCTGTAATGTATGTTGGCAATACAGGGTTAGAAAAAAACGAGGCTGCTGTTCGGAATGAAATTGGTAACATGATTCAATTTTTCAACATCAATTATATCTTATTGGTACTTAATGTGGTAGCTGTATGAGAATATTGGAGTCCCGTCAAGACAAATTCTTTTTAAGGGTTCTAAAGTCAAACTAGAAACCCTCCTTCATAGTTGTCACCATGTCTGCCTGACCATCTATCCAGGGTCTAGCTTAAACTCTTGGTACTACAGAGTTGTAATTTTTAAATTATGCAGACTTGGTTGCAAAATAAAATCCCATATGTGTAATGCTAAGGTATAAATACATTTTTTACAGTATAATATCAATAGATATGTCTTAAAAATCATTATGTACAGGTTATCAATATTTAAATTTGGGAGGAATTAGGAAATATTGAACTTAAAGAGTGTAATTATCACTAGAGTTGATTAATAAAATTCTGGAAAATATCTTAAATGAAAGCACATACAACAAATTGACTTGGTTGGTTCCTAAAATAAAGTCTTTATACCTATTTAAACCATCTATGAATGCACTTAGTAACTCTAAACAGAAAATTAATTGCCCAGTTTTAGTTATATGTATGTGTATTACTAGAAGAAGTTTAGTTAGACACACTTCAACTAATAGACAGATGCATAGATACAATAAATATACAAAACAAATATAATGCACAATAAAAGAACATCAAAGTTTTACACAACAATGTTTTATTTTAACTTTATACCTACTGTTGTTTTCGTTAGGCAATGTATCACAAAAATGAATCATAGAAATGAATGAGTACTCTAAATTTAAAACATGATGGTTAGTGTTCAAATCGTGAAATCTCAGTGAAATAGGATAAAATCACACATCTGTAACCACTTTGGGGCCAATCGGATGACCTAAGGATCACGCCGATGAATTTCTGTTATCCGGCCGGAAAAAAAAGCTGCGAGTTCCATATCCCTATTACAAAGCACGCGTGTTCTCTACACGGCCGGTTAGCCAGCCGTCCGCACCCGAAGATGATGTCATAGCTTTATTGAGGTAGATAACGAGCAATTGATAAATGGCACGCCCAAAAAAAAAAATTTACTGCTTCTATCGAGTCTTTAACAGAGTACTGTAATTTCAAAGTTAAATTTTCACAGGTTTACGTAAAATCACGGCACAGTCGTAAAGAAAAAAGGTATTTAAACCTGTCTATCGCGTGAAAAGCACGGCGGACGTCCCGATAAATCGGCGTCTTGGCCGCAAATACCAATGTCTCTACAATAAATGACCCATTTCAGAACTAGCACCAGACACACCCTAAACTACTATGTATGTGCAAAAGAAAGCATTTTCTACATTAAGTATGGCGTTCTAATTGGAAATTAATACAATTTCGTGTTCAATAAATGCTAATTACACGCAATACGCACCGGCAGTCTCCAGAAGGCGTTAAGTCAGTTTTTACTCCGACCACTACACGAAATCACTTCACTTTTTGCGCGTAGCTATATTTCTTGCACTAAGCACATAAACGAAGTAACATTATAATATTTGAACACACGGAATGTTATTCGGTATGTTTTAATGCACTAGCACCACCGACATTACGCGTCGACACGTTTATTTCCTTATTTCGTTCGTAAGGGCCCGTCAACCGTCAACCAGCCACCTCCAGATCGATGTCGGACTCGGACGGAGTTTCGCTTTGTTGCCGCTCGACTGCAGCGCGCTGTTGTCCTATAAATTAGTTCCACGGTAAGCGCCTGACAAGCCAGGTGGCGCTGCTGTCGCATAGGGATACCATGGCGTAACTAATTTTACCGCACGATTGTGAGTCGACGCTTAAATCACGTACCTGTCAAAATAAAACCAAACAAATGTAGCTCCGGGCAATGATTCCCACCCCCTGACCTCAACATATTTAAAAATTAAGTCCGATATCCACGATTTTGGAATATTTTGTAATTGTTATGAAAATCTAGGTCCGTACGTTTCCGTTTTTTGTGCCATACTACTTCTTTAACCAAATTCCTTTTTGTGACCTTCCTATGTCATCCACAATTCCATAAGGTCCACTGTCCTGATTCACCCACACTCCTCAATTTTATCACCTTTATAACCAGGGATCGGAAATTCGGATCGATATTTACCTATACTTTCGCACCGGCTTTGTTGTTCAGTTGTATGGAGGCGGACTCAATCGTAGAATTCATTACTAAAATTTCTGGGATTTCAAAATAAATAAATTGCACCGGCATTAATTCATAATCAATTATTAATATTAATTGTTTGAAGTTATTTTTCATGTATTGATTTACCAAATGTTATTTAATTTACCTGTAACTCATTAACCTAACGAATTTATAGGAGCAAAAATGAATGTTTTATCCTGTTTGTAAAGTAATTATTATATTAAATTTTTGTAGAATCCCAGAATCCCGGAACTTATATTATTAAAATAATATTTTTAAGAAGCCGACGCCATGTTTGCCTATCTTTTTCCGGGATTTTGCCAACTTTAGGTAAATATCGATCCGAATTTCCGATCCCTGTTTATAACTTGTCCTTATTGTCTTTTCAAATGGCCACTATCCTAATTTTTCCACATTTCAATCTTGTCAGCTTCTAATTATGATATTTAGATAGGCAACCTTGCGGGACCGTATTTGTTTATTTGTAACTAACGGTTTAACATTGTATATCAGTGATGTCAGTAGGTAAAACGTGTCTGAGATATAAGTATGTGCACGAGTTGTGACTGTAGACCTTGTAGAACTTTGGACAACTTAGCACTGGACCATATAGGAAGGAATGTGAACGAGTTAGCACTGTAGACCATATAGAAATGAAGGTGAGATAAAAAGTTGTTAGAATAGTAAGTTAGGAAGATGATAAGGAATTTGGGAATTGTATGCAGACGACATGGAATTGTGAACGACATAGGAAGGTGACAAAAAAATAATATGGGTGAAGTCATCCTGAGCCTGATATTTTTATTTCCTTTTCTTTGGTTTATATCATTTCCTTTTCAATAATATTTGACTTAGGGTCGTAACATGTTCATAACGTCCACGACTTTTTGAAATTAAAACAATGATGGATGTGTCAAAATACCTAATAAAAAACGTTTATTAGGTATTATAAACTCCAGCAGCTTAGCGAGTAGATTACAAATGCACTAAAAGAAAAACGCAGAAATATAATGCCGAACGCGTTTGGAGCGTCTTTACTATTTTAGTGAATTCATTAGATCAGGATAGGAATGAAAAGTATCAACTTTCCCAGTATGAGGTAAAGCAAGTCTGGATGCTAAAGCAAGTCACTTACTTTGTCGGTATAAAAAACTACATACCTACCTATATTTGAAATTTCATTGTGACGTTAATAACTTTTTTTGTAACTCTGAGATGCTGAACGCGAAATAAGTGTCAAAAATTAAATCTAGTGGGTTTACATATGGGGTCCTAATTTCAGCCCATTCCGTTGACGGGAAGTGGGTCAAATTTAACTTGCAAGATTTGTCCGTCACATACATACATACAAGTTACAATTACAATTGCAAGTTAAATAAAAGGTTCTCCTATTGTAGCCCGAAGAATTATAATCCAATTTTCACTACCACTACTTTCACTAGCCCTAAAATCAAAAAGGCGATTTTTTTATTTTCTGAACTATTCACTGGACCTAATTTTAGCATGCTGAATTTACGTTGTACCTAATGTCTCTAGCCCTAAAATCAAAACAGCGAATTTTTTATTTTCCTAACTATTCACTGGACCTAATTTTAGCATGCCGAATTTACGTTATACCTATTTTTTAACTCCAATTTCTTAAATAATATAATTTTTACTTATCCGATTCATCTGAACACCGAATATTATTATACCTAATATATTAAAAACCTAACGTTGTTTTAACCTAAGTATAAATGTTCCTAATGCCCTCTTTATTAAAATAAACATTAACATTTACCCCAGTTACACTCAAAAAAAATATATTTTTAGGGATGAAAAATAAATAACATCGAAAACTAAGGCGGGAGCGAAGCGTAGCGAAGCCTAACCTAACCTAACCTATCCGAGTCGCTTCTGCCCTGACCCGTCTTGCTCAGTCGCCGCAACATGTTATTCACAAAATTCCAAATTAAAGAACAGTTGCTAAAATTGGTTTGGGTAATGAAATTTGACCAAAATAATTATGGCAAAACGGCAAGATCCCAACCTAACCTCTGTGGGTATAATTTACCTATTTGAGTATTTGTTTTTAATGTATATTTCAATGTACAATGATTAGTTCAAACAATCATTAGAACTTATGGCTATTAGGTCTTTCAATCATTCGGAATAACATTATTAGTTTCAGTAATATTAGAGCATTTAATGTGTACAACAAGTAAGCATTAGGGTATATAAGTTTAGGTCTATTAATCATTAGGAATAATCATTATTAGCTTTAGTAATATTAGAGCATTTGATGTTTAGTACGATTAAACATTAGGGTACATAACTTTAGGTCTAGAAATCAATTAGGATTTACAAGTTTAGTTGTCATGACATTAGGGCTAATGAAAATTCTATCAAACGTTGGTATGCCTAATGAAATTAGATTTTATGATATTCGGTCTAGTGGGGGTGAACCTAAATAAAAGCTTGTAAAAAAAGTAAGTTTATGTATAATTTACCCAAACATTACGCTGTAATTATAACCTGGCAACAAAGAAATTTTGCGTTTAGTTACGCACTTTTTTTGTGTAAGCAGCTTCAAGTTGGAGGGATTTTAAATTTAAGTAAACTATCATTTAATTGTAATAATTTCTATACATTTATACCTTGTTTCCCATTTTCCAATAAATATTTAGTTCAAGGCTAATTTAAAAATGAAATAATGTTTCTCGTCTAATAACCGTTTTGTGATTTTGAATAATACAATGACGCGCCATGCAACGAAACGCATCGCATCAGCACATTCTAGCAAAATGGCGTTCGTTTAGGTTGTGTGTAACTGTTATCTTTTTGTTTTATTTCAAAATTTTAAGGCTGTTGACACAAAACTAAAGTAAGTTGGTTTTAATTAATAATTCTTAGTAAATTACATCAATGCTACTCCAGATTTTTCAGTTAAAATTTGGTATTCGCAGAGAAATATGGGTCGGTCGCCGAGCCCGAGGCGGCGGGAAGAGCGGCGTAGAAACAGAGATCACGACCGGGACCGGGACCGTGAACGGCGGAGGCCGCGCACAAGGTCTCGGTCTCGCTCCTTAGACCGCCGGCGTCGATCTCCTGACCGCCGGAGGTCCCCCTCGCCCACACGAAGACGACGCTCCCGCTCGCTGTCCCCCGGCCCTTCGGCATCTTTCGTATCTAAAAAGAAAACCTTTGGAGAGCGCCCAATCATTACTCCTGCAGACCTAGAGGGCAAGTCTCCCGAAGAACAAGAAATGCTGAAGACAATGGGCTTCTGCGGTTTCGACACTACGAAAGGTAAGAAAGTCGAAGACAACGTCGAAGGCGAGGTACATGTTGTTCTAAAGAGGAAGTATCGCCAATACATGAATAGGAAAGGAGGTTTTAACAGGCCTTTGGACTTCGTGGCGTAGCACCGACCCGTACACGGTTCCGCACAAACTAATATCCTTTTACGTTTTTCAAGTTTTCTCTTGACGCCTATTGGCGTCCTTGTGATATTACTTACTCTGTGAACACACTTTTAATTTGCTTATAATGTATTTTATTTATTATTTACTAAGCATATCCACTGCTGTAGCACACAATTAAGATTCAGGGCAAAGATGGTACACACTCTCAGCTGAAAGATGGGCCATCAGTGGAAGCCACTGCTACTAGTGATACGCTGTAGCAGCATTTTTCCGATGTACATCTTAACACAAATTAAATAACTAACCAATACATTTAGATGAATCATCTTACCGGCATAATTTAATAATGTATTGGTAGCGTGTATAAATAACCTGAAGCAATTTAAATTGTGTGTTCACATGTGAAAGTAGATTTCATTTTTACTAAGAATAAGTGTTATGACATTGTTTACTAAGACGTAGGTAGGTCTGTGGCTTAACCTCGTCCTGCCCAGTGTTCTTAATAAAGGACACATTTGATTTGGTAGATTCTGCCCAAGAAATCAAAATTTATACGTAAAATTGCAAGGAAATCGGGCAGAAACCGGAAGTATTAAAAAGAATGCTTGGGCAGGATGAGAATCATTGTCTATTTTATTGATGATGGGTTTGCTCTTGCCAGAAGCAAGCTCACCCAGAAGATGCCAGTTTTCAAGCATAATTGCTGAATGTACCCATTTGCTTCTTGGTGCCTAAAGTTTAAGAAATTATGATGCACTGGTCATTATACGCCAAAGGGTTGCTCGAGTGTAATTTGCAGATGACATCAAGAAATACATGTTACTCTTAATTAATTTTAAATTACAACATTTACTCATGGCAGTTCTTGAAATTAATAATTTAGCTTTTAGTCGGGGAGTCATAATCAAGTCTTTACACAATTAAGTTTCGAAATTTATTTTAATATCTAGCCACAGGCCTACAGATCTTTTGGTATTGCCACTTTATTTAAGTAAAAAGTCAAAACGTATTTTCATTCTGGAAAGGTGCACTCTGTTATCAATTTGATGTTGCACAGTTAAAAACTATAAACTCAATGTAAATCTCAAAGGTTTATTTAAGTTGAGTGGCAAAATGTTAGTATAAGCTAGTTGTAAGTCTGTTATACAGTGCCAGTGCGCAGCTCCGGCCCGCACTGGTTAGGTCCAGCGTCTGCACGCACCAAGAAACCGGAGAAGTTGGCCCTGTGATGACAAATATTGAGCTCTATGTGCCTTCCGACACAGATTCATAATTCTACCTTCAGTTGTTGAAATGTTCCCATGAAAATGTTCTTGTTTCGATATTTTTTTCTAGAGAGTTGAACCATCAGATGTAGTGATCATGGAATTACAAACAGTATAGTTTTTAGACTGATGTAACAACCGTTGTGTCATTGGCAAGATGTTTTTTCAACTTTTTATACACTAATGGTGGCACTTCACTTGGCTGTTATTAATAAAATGTTTTGGTTGCATCTTTCATTCCATATACCAGACCATATTTTTGTAATTACCAAGTGTAACCGCCTTGAGAAACTGGGATGTTTTGACTTGGAACATACAACTATTGAACCGTTATGAACCTGTCATAAATTTTAGTAGTATAGGTCAAGAAATGATTAACGGGTCTCTTAAATTGGATTTGTTCTGTAAAAATTGCAATTACATGAACACTGCTATACTTTTTGTTAAAGTACTTAAATAAAAATTTATTTATTTATTTATTTTCAAAAAAAAAAAGAAAAAAAGAAAAAAAAAAAAAAAATGTAAACAATAAATTAAATGACCAATCAAAGCTGTTCATTTGAACTTTGACCAGTGTACGGCTTTGAGTAGCTGTTAAACTTGACATGATTTGTTTGTTTACATTTAATTTAATGCCTAAACAAACAGTATTTTCTTTTTACAGAGACTGTTATGATAAAACCTGCCAAGTTTCAATCGGTGAAAGCGATAGCGCTATGAGAGTGTCCCACTCATCATCAAGAGAGACATATTGCAAAACCAAAACTACCAAATTTATGATAGAGCAAAATAAACCTTACAGTCTTTTTAAAAAGGTGCATTTTGCTCCTTATTTAAAATGTTACCTGCGCGGTTCTGCAGTTTTACCGACAATATATCTGACTGGTTAGAGCTTGTCAGGTTGTGACTGTAATCATTTCATATCAACCTGGGTTTTTACTCCAAGAGATAAAAACTAATTTTAGATCGGAAGGTACCTATAGAGTGTGAAATAAGACTGAATACTGCCAGCCCAGGCTACGTAGCCCTGCGCGACACCTAGTAATAGCCAAGATAATATATTTACACACACCCCCCCACTCCCTCTACTCCTCCACAATTTACAATAGTTACAGTCTGCGTTGTCAGAATGTGTGATCCACGACTTTGTTCACCAGGGACCAGAAAGGAAAATGACCGATTTAAAGATGGCCACTTTCCAGTGTTGTTTAATTTTCCATGGAACGCCATGAATAAATAAATTAAGAAACTAGACTTTGTTTTTGGTATATTTTGCGCCATTGTAATTGTAATGCCATATTTTAATACAGGCACGATTTAAAAGTAATAAATGTCTGGTCTTTTTTTTTCAATTGCCTAATAAAAGTATAGGTCATATAAAATGGTCTTCATTTTTGTGAGGTATTTTTACTGGCTAATATTTTTATCTAGGGGCTGAAAAATTGTAACGAAGTGTTGATAGTGCATTCTGCCGACATAGTCTCCATATTCCATATACAGAGTTATACAATCGTTGCTTGAAATGTGATATTTTTTATTATACTAACGCACATGCGCGGTGCGGGCAAGCAGTGATATACGTTACAGGGCCGACTTCAATCTGTTTGTCACTACATCTTCACTTATATGAATCTGAATCGCCAGAAACTATAAAATCAACAAAAATATTGGAAGTGAATGGTTTTTTTGTGATACCGAATGGGAGTAATATTCCCAGTTGTTACGACCAAGTTCTTTGGTGATAAAAGGTGAGAGAAAAAATCCCAGCTGTTACCAGTGGTACCAAATTTGTGGTATCCCGTTTTTGTTACTGCCGGGGGTTTCAATTCTGTTTAACCCCTCATTTCATTTGACATAAAGTTTAATTTTGATGTACAACAATTTTGACATATCGCTCGAAGAGTTAAACCTTAAAGCATATGTGAAAGAGAGAAGTTAAGAAGAGTTTTTAGGTCAGCACGTTTGGCTGGCAGTTTATAATACCTCTAGTACTCGCAAGACAGAAAAATTGTAAAGGTCTTCTTGGCAATGGGTACTTTTTTATAAGGTGTTCTGAAGAAAAGCGTGATGATCGAGGTTTGTTTCAAAAGCATATTTTGCAGAAACATATATTTTCAAAAGTTAAAGTGAAGATAAAGTGTGTTTTAGAAGGTACACTTTATCTGATAATTTATATTTTTTCATTATTTACGTGAGAACATAAATAAACAAATTTCTGCTAATATCTTATGGTCGTTTCTTCGTCACAACGAGTGCTAGACTTGAAAGAAAATGCTTAAAAAAATTGTATGCTTTTGAGACACCTCTATAAAAGAGAAAATCTGTTATCAATTCTGTTCACTTCCAAAGTTTTCACTTTTTACACGAAAAATTTCTCAATTAATAATTTTCGCACTTTTTTAAGATCAATATAAATAGTTTTTTTTAAAGTAAACGCTATTTTTTTTATTTGATTCTCCAAACCGAACTAATACAAACATATGTATTTGTTAACTTATCTTTAATAAAAAAAGATTGTTCATACAGGAATATCTCATCCGTTATTTGTTTGAGGTTTTGTTGTTTTATCCATACAATGAAAATTGTCATTCCAGTTAATATTAAGTTAATATCCCGATTATATGAAATGATTCATACCATGTACATACCACAATTTATTTATATACTCTTTTAATTAATAAAAAAAAAGTAAAAAAATAGTTTGCTTTTGTTGTAAAAAATGTATAAAACATATTTCTAAAATTAATAAGTTTCTAAAGTGGCCCTTGTATATTTGGCTTTAAGAATACTTATTTGTGAATAGCTTAAGTATTTAATGTGTTTTGTATCTTTATTTAGATGTACAGATAAATTCAAATATTGTCGACTATATTTTTCTCATTTAATCAATTCTTAGTTTAACATATTTTGTCCAAGGTGTTGGCATAGTTCAAAGGGTCTCTATTCTACTGGTGTTAAACCATTTTGTATTGTTTGTGTTATCGTATGCTCAACTGTAACACTTTCACTGTCCCCATACAAAACGATCTAACGATGTCACGTCCAACTGTGCATTTAGTATGGGGATGTGACCCCATAGTGGAACCACGGACTCCTGAAAAAAAACTTTATGACCCCACATTGGGGGCACCCGGACGTGTTAAGAGGTTGTAAATTCATAGACTAAACAATTAGTAGGGTGACAATTAATTTCAATTAAAATTTGGTTTCGAAATAAAAAAATAAGTTTTGTTTCATGTAACTGCGCCTTAAACGTGATCGCCATTAATAACTGAATTAGAAAAATTTATTACTGATCACCAAAAAAAAATCACCGTGTATAATGCTTTTCCCCAACAATGCGAAGAAATTATACAAATACATGATTATAAGTATTTTAAAAAAACTTTTGGAGAATTCGTAATGTTTTTTTGAAAACTACGAGTATTAGTTAACCGAGCACCCACAAGTTGGGTGTATGGTATTTTTTTTATAGTCCTTTCGATTTAATAAGCAATAGAGAGAACCTTAAAAAAAATAGACATGGACGGAAATTGTTTTCATACGTTAACACGTCCTAGGAGAAAAACGAGGCAATTCGCGTTTTCGTTTTTCAAAATGTTTGTAAAAACCATAACACGTCATAAGCAATATGGTTTACCCGTGGTAAATAGAGACCCAGTACAGTCAACCATATACTATTCCTAGCCGTTTATGGAACTATGTGAAAGTGTCGCAATGGGAAACATCTAATGAGCTGGTCAAACTAGAAACATTTTCACGGAAATGTGGCCTGCAATTATAATACTTTTCATATCTTGTTGTGTATGTGACATATGTCATTTGACAAATTTAATGATGCCTCTAATTTATTATTATTTAATCAAAGTTAATAATATACAGAGAATTATGAGGCTACAAAATTAAATTTAAGAGATTTAAGCCACTGAGTGGCTACGTCGAGTTTTGAAGGCGGTTTTTGGCTGGCTCAATTTAAATAAAATAAAATAAATGCATAATATGATATGAAAAATATTATACATATAGGCTTATTGCTCTGACACACGACGTAGGAGTGAGACCGCAATGGCCGGTCACACTTTGCCGTGAAAAATGTATCGTTCCCCTTATAATTAATTAGCATTTATGACTTTTCAACATAGTTCTATAGTGACCGATAAAACTAATCTGTTAGCTGTAGATTGTGATTTTTTACAAAGATTAATGTTTGTTGTTTACACCGATATAACTAGATTCTAAAATATTAAAATAATATTGTTTTGGTCGAATAAGGTCTATTTTACATTGTCAAATAATAATTCTGGTTCGATAATTTTCTCAAAAAAATTGTTTTCCCTAAAGCGTATTTTCCAGTCGCGTTTTGCCCCATTCATGAATTTTAACCACACTCATGTATTACGTTGTTTTTTTCTAAGTCTCGTGTTCGCCCATATCAAATGCGTATGTATTTTACAAAGTACGGAGCTCTTATTTCCGGGCGCATTGGCCCTTCGGGCCTGCTGCAAAACTATCATATCTAAACCTTCCAACGCATTCTGCATAATTCACTTGAGAGCTTGGAAAAAGCTAGAATGCTATAAAATGCATAAATGGGGAAAGATACCAATGGAAAATACGCTTCCGGAAATAAATGAATTTGAGAAAATGATCTAACCAGTCAATTGTGTCACCATTTTGAGTTGAATTTGCAACATGATCCAAAATGTACCTAAAACCTATGTCAGAAATTACATAATACACAAGGATCATTCTAGATCGAACCCACTATAATTACCTTTATAGTTTCATCGGTCATCACATCACACCTCTCACTTTTCGGCTAAATTACTTGTTACCCAAAACATGTACCGAACTTAATTGTGAGTGAGTACCTACGGCTTGCAAAGTTGCCAACTATAATGTAAAATCTACACTAAGGATGTCGTATGTTTTGTGTTAATTATGATTTTAAGGGCAAACGTTTGACAAAATACATTTTTTTTTTGGAATGACACTCGTTTTATTTTAGCTGGTTTCACAGCTGTGCGTTAATTTGCAAAAGCTGAAGCGCAGACTCATGCATCGTTTTTGGTTCTCCTGTAAACGGACGCAGACTCGTGGTCACACAACTGCCATTCGACGGAGTCTTGCCACAACAACTGAAAGGAGAAGTCAGCATCCTTCAATATTTTAACGAAAAGCAGATATTATTTGGACTGACCCACCTACCATTTTAAAAGAAGTTATTTTATGCTCTTTGAAGGCGGTTTTTTTTTCAAATTCAAAATATTTATTCAGTAAATTGGCCACATGAGGGCTCTTTTACACGTCGGTAATATGGAGTGAATCTACTAGCGCTTCGGACATGACCATCATTGCGGAGAAGAAGCGCCGAAACTCCAGCAAAAGGTCATTTCAATTATTAAATGCAAAAATAATACGAGGGTGGTTTGAGAAGTAACTTGGTTTGATACGAAAAAAAAAATGCGAATGTTTTTATTTTATTTTTCCACATAGTCCCCTCGTATTTCGACGCACTTGCCCCAACGTTTCTGCAACTTCTCGACGCCTTCATGGAAATGTGTTTCTTCAAGGCCCTCGAAATATGCGTTTACCTCCTGTATCACCTCTTCGTTCGAGTTAAATTTTTGCCCAGACAAATATTTTTTCATTTTCGGGAATAGGTGATAGTCCGAAGGAGCCAAATCCGGCGAATAAGCGGGATGAGGAAGCAGTTCAAATCGTAACTCCGACAATTTTTGTACAGCGACACGGCTTGAATGCACCGGAGCATTGTCATGGTGAAACATCACTTTTTTTTTGCCATACCTGGCCGTTTCTCGGTTATCGCCGCCTGTAATTGGTCTAAGTGATGCATAGTATGCCCCAGTCATGGTTTTCCCCTTCGCAAGGTAGTCGATTAAGAGAATTCCCTTTGCGTCCCAAAAGACAGACGCCATCACCTTTCCAGCAGAAGGAATGACCTTGGCTTTCTTTGGAGCTGGCTCACCACGACTAATCCATTGTCTGGACTGTTGTTTCGTCTCCGGGATATAGTGATGGATCCAGGTTTCATCCATTGTAACAAAACGGCGAATGAACTCCGTTGGATTTCTTTCAAACACCTGGAGATTGTCAGCAGATGTTCGCATGCGAATACGCATTTGTTCTGGAGTGAGTAACCGCGGCACCCATCTTGCACATAGCTTTTTCATGTGCAATTCGTTGTGCAAAATAAAATGCACCCGCTCAGAAGAGATGTTTGAGGCTTCAGCTAATTCGCGTATCTTCCATCTTCTGTCGGTTAAAACCAAATCACGAATTTTATCGACGATTTCGGGTATGACTGCCGTTTTTGGGGCTCCAGGGCGAGGTGCATCTTCAATGCTCGTCCTGCCTCGCTTAAACTCATTTACCCAAAGTCGAACTGTTTCGTAGGAAGGGCACGAGCTACCCAACGTAGGTAAAATCCTCTCATGGATTTCTTTGGCAGTTTTACCTTCCAAAAAAAGAACTGAATTACACCTCGAATTCCAATTTTCTCCATTTTGCCGCGTTACTCCGATCACTTTTGTTTCAACTACTGTCAAATCTAAAATTCCCGCCGAAAATGACATGACGCCACAGATAAATTATCTTGACTTGTTAAACTTTATCAATAAGTACAGATATGACACTAACGCCATCTATCCGTAGGCGAAACAAGCTAATTTTCTAACCACCCTCGTACTAAAGGTAAGTTACATTACAAGGTACTTAATAAAGTAATTATTTTTAAAACTAACACAATCATTCCAGATGTAAGGCCAATAAAATAAAGTTAAAAATAATGACTATAAACATGATGAGGTCTTCACGTCAGGAACGATAATTAAAATAACTAAATTGGAAAACAGGTCCTTGCAAGCGTGAACAAACCGGACCCCACAAACAGCTTCCGTTCACGAGTATGAGCCATCGCCTCCCTCAACCATGTGTTTCGGGAAGGTGGCGACCTGATCAACGCCGCCGCAGTAATACCTTTAAGTGAGCACGACAAAGAGACAAAGATATCAATAAAAAAGTGTTCTCAATTCTAGAATATCTTGTGCACACAAGAATCAATAAAAATAAAATAAAATAAACATTGGACCCGATTCTACAGTGACCTCTGAACTTTCTAATTTTATTTATACCCGGCCCGGCGAACCTTGATCCCTATGACAGTTCATGTTAGTGATGGGTCGTGTCGATGTAACTTAACTTTTTTATAGGCATAGGCGTGACTTGCATTTAGCCACGTTGGTAAACGTGTGCTCTACTTTGAAGTCCGTTATTCGAACTTCGTCTATTACTATCTCTTTTGCTCTCGACGTGTAACTATGAAATAGGATATATCCATTTAATGTGTCTGGAAAACTCATTTCATTACAGGTAAATGTATTGTTATCGGATTCCTTTGCTTGTCACTACTGTTGTTTTCTTTGGGTATACAATCGTGAGTGTATGTATGCTGCGCTCCGTTCTATTCAATAGAACACACACACACACATCACACATGAAAACTGATACTAATAAAACCTAATCTTAAATAAAACAAAAACTGGTGTCCCCAGAAATAATTATAAATTTGAGTGAAATAAAAACAATTTCATGTAACTTTTTTAACATTCAGCACCTATAACTTAAATGATTATAAATTATGTACACTCGTTTCCATTATCGAAATTTGTTTATCGATACTTTCCGCACTTGTCGATATCTTCCAAACGAAGTAACTTTTGTAGGACGTAAACGTAAAGTCTGATTGAGATAATTTCTCGTAAATGTTAAGAATTGTTATAATTCCAACGGAATATCATTGTAATGGCATAAATCTACCTAAAATTAATAAATATCATTTTTAGAATCCTCCAATTCGATTCTAATGTAACGGTGACGCCACTACAAGGTTGTGTCGTAGAAATAACTGCCAATGTCATAGGGATCAAGGTTCGCCGGGCCGGGTATAGGTGTCGCTAAAACACTTTGCTATTCTATGAGCAGCTGTCATAATCAAATGACAGCGCTAATTTGAATCTGACGCTTCTTATTTTAGGCGGTCTTATAGATTGTCAGTTTGATATTCTGGAATAGCACTGATTAAATCTGCCGTCTAAAGTATGTCTTAGGGGTCCATTTGCAACGTTAAAAGATGGCGGACGTGGGCGTTTTTGTTTTAGACTTTAATTTTTGTGTAATTAGTGTTCAAAGTTCTTTTCTGATAGTGATTTGTACTTTTTATGCCTTTGTGTCGCAAAGTGATTGAAGACTTGGACTTATTTCGTGTATCTGGCATCTTTCTTCTCGTTTCAAGTGGACTCGCAGTGGTGCAGAGGTTTAAACTATCTTGACCTCTGACCTACAAATCACCGTACAACGTTGCCCCCAATCTTCCTAGAGAAGATTGGATTGTGTTTTATTGCTATATTGATTTATACTTATATATACCTTGACACTGGCGAAATCACTTCACGTGGAAACGCCATATCCCTGCGGTAGTAGCTGTTCAAGTCGCCGCGGGGGCAAAGAAAGAAGAAGTATGTCTTCGGAAATTAAACTTTAATTCATTGGCGTGGGGGGCCATTTGCAACGTTAAAAGATGGCGGACGTGTAATTTGTTTTAGACTTTAATTTTTGGGTAATTAGGTGTTCCAAGTTCTTTTCTGATAGTGATTTGTACTTTTTATACCTTTGTGTCGCACAGTGATTGAAGACTTGGACTTATTTCGTGTATCTGGCATCTTTCTTCTCGTTTCAAGTGGACTCGCAGTGGTGCAGAGGTTAAAACTATCTTGACCTCTGACCTACAAATCACCGTACAACGTTGCCCCCAATCTTCCTAGAGAAGATTGGATTGTGTTTTATTGCTATATTGATTTATACTCATATATACCTTGACACTGGCGAAATCACTTCACGTGGAAACGCCATATCCCTGCGGTAGTAGCTGCTCAAGTCGCCGCGGGGCAAAACAAAAAAGAAAGTATGTCTTAAAATTAGACAAGTTAGTTTTAGGCTATTTAAGCGATGTGAAATTTAAAAGTGTACATCATTGGCTTAAAAGGCAGTGCACAGCTATAATTACAACATTTAATTTATGTACATATCGTGGCAGCAAGCACCACGCCTCTCTTGCGGTTCTTTGTAGATCTGGACGGGCTGGGCGGTGTATGGGAGGCAGGATCAGTAGGAATAAATAGTAGACTGTTTGATTTGAATATAATGATTTACTTATTAAAATTAAGAAAACAATGTGCTTCGGTGTGGTAGCGGTTGTAGGTGACATGCATTTTTGTAACGGGATATCATCTCCGATGTCGTGATATTTCGTACGGCCAACTGGTATGCTATATGCTATATATGCATATAGGAAGCATTTAAAGATGGAGTTAGGGACCCTTTACGTTAGGGTGTGTCAACAGTAGGACTAACTGTCTCGCTTCGGACCTCTGACTGGGTGAACTTTAACAAGCGAAAACTATCCTAATTTTGGTGGTATTTTTTATTTTGTTAGTATGGTTCACAATATTGCGTTTAAGGTACGTCATTTCATAAACCAATGTTAAAGTGCCCCTTCATTATGCCAAGTAGTTTTTAAATATATGTATTACCAAAATTGCTATTAATAATCAAAATTAATTTTCCAAGAAAAACTGACGCGCAATAATAACATATTAGGTTAATAATTAAATTATAATCGTTAGGGAATCATCCTTGTTATTTTTTTAAATCAAAAACGTATATTCTTAATATAATAAATCAAAAAATATTGGTTATATAAATAATTTCGGCGGAATCCAGCAATTTTGACAATTTCGGTATCTTTGGAATAGCCACCAAAAGTTTACCACCAAAATTAGAAATTGAACTATTATTTTTTGTTCGCTTGCCACTGCCTCTGTACCAACTATCCTAGAACCGGCAGGGAAGCGTCTAGACGCTCCGTCTAGGGAGCTACATTGGTGCCGTGGAAACTGGGTAGGGCACTGGTATGTTACTCGTGTGTTGACACATTCGCCCTTTCCCACGTCCAGTCAACCCGTAACGGGGCCGGTGCAGCAGCTGATCAGGCCCAAACCATCAAGCGCCACAAATATTCATCATTATTAAATAATTACGAATTTGTGGCACTTGCAGTGGAGACCATGGTCAGCCCATATGAAAAGCTTTATTAAGGCTCTGTCATCCCGGCTCATAGACACCTCCGGAGATCCAAGAGCAGGTGATTACCTCTCCCGAAGGATTAGGCTAGCTATCCAGAGAGGTAATGCAGCCACAGTCGACAGACCAAGCCGCAAGCGGACCTGCTAGAGGGGGTGTTCTTTTTATAGTGGTGATTATTATTTACATCTTTAATATTTGAATCGGAGAAATACTGGAAAAGGGCCGAAGGGCTTCTTAAGTACCCGAAACCGACGTGCGTGCATGACGCGATGTATGAATGTTGAAGAAGCAAGCAAGTGGAAAGAAGTGGTCTCTGCCTACCCCTCTGGGAAACAGGCGTGATTTAATGTATGTATTGTTAATATTTGAGTAGCTTAGTTTTACTTTAATTTAAATAAGTTTAGTTTCAACTTTTAATTGTAAACAGATACTTAATATAAAGCAATTTTTTTATCACCGACCCATTACTGCGGAAAATATGCCCCTTACAGTACCTTTTAAATACATAGGCAACATGTCTAATACTTTGTCTAATTCTAATTGTACTGTGAAAAAATCGACACACATGCGCACTAGCATCATAGCATACTGCGCCAACAGAACCTGCCAGGTCTTCTTGACATTAACGTGATCCAAAACATTACTATTGATATTGAGTTTTTCCATATGGATTATAACTTCAATATTGGACCTAAAATCATTAATTGTTTGTTGCAGAGACCTAATTTCATAACGAATTTTGCTTTTGAAGTCAATAATTTCATTCTTTAAATCAAGCATTTTATTTTTAAATTGGTTCTTGTTTTCACTCATGTCATGTATTGTTTTAGCCGTCATGAAAGGATTAGGGAGTTCTGTGGCCATTTTCTTTAGATACAACATTAAATACCAGAATTTTGCTTGGTTTTGCGTGTTGCCAGTATCATCAAAGAGCACATAGTCGAACGTGAAGCGGAAATCGTTGGCAATTTCATAAAGAAACCATTCGTAATCTAACTCTTTTTTTTCTGGGTATGGTTTGTAGCAATCGTAGGGGACTTGGCGTTGAGAAATCATTTTAGTTCTAGAATTTATGAGACAATCTATTTTGTCTCCATCGTTCTGACGAACTGGTATGTTCGGCAACTCGTATATCAAGTCGTATTCTTCCCTCCGCCGCGTGTTAGTAGGCAGCTGTTGCCACATTTGTTGTAAGATACATATCTTCATCTTCTCCTTGTCGGAGAAGTCTTGGGCGCGGCAGATATCAGGGTAAGGGTTTGTGTGGACCAGGTATCTCCACTCTTTGTCTCTCAGCAGCCTCGATGTCACATTAACGGACTTATGTTTAGCTTCTCTCTGGTTTGAAGGCGTGAACTCTCTCCCGTCTGGCAGACTGCAGCTGTCTTCAAAACTGACTGCTGAATCTGAACCTGAAGAGTTCTCTACAGACATCCTGTTGTCCTCCGACCCGAGAACTGTCGCAAGTGTTACAAAGAGCAGGAACCAGAGCGGATACGAAAACATCTTGAGGCGTCAGTTTATACTAAGGAAAAACTGCAAAGGGAAATATGTAAATATGTTTTAGTAAACAAAAAATTCTCATCGAAGACGCAAACAATAAATTCTTTTCAAATGCCAGGTAATAAATAGTGAGGTCAGTCCAACTAAAGTCGCCTATTGATTAAAAATATTGCGTGTCGCCGACGTCTGTTTCACATTGGTTTTTGAAATCGGTTAATACTTAATTAAGTAGGTATATTATTAGACTAAACAGGCTCTTGTACGATGCAGGTGTATAATTAGGGATTGCAAATCCGGATTTAGCCTTTGCCTCATAAATTATGGAATAATCGCGTTTTCCACACAAAACTTTGCAATGCAGTCAGGGAACGCCTCGTTGGCTAGACTAGGCTACGTTCTGAAAGGCACGGCTTCACCCCTAACATGGACTTTAAACGACCTCACGTCTAGACACACTGGCGTCTGCGCCGCGCAATTACTGTAGTTATCGACGAATGGCCTCCATCGGACCTAGTATGGTGGCGTTTATCGCGTGACAAAATGTGGATAATGCACCCGTCACTCTCGTACCTACATAAATACCTACGTGTCAGAAAGTGACGGATGTTTTACTCACGTTTTAAACGCAGCCTTATTAGACCCCCTGGAATCAGTGGGGGGGTTAGAGTGGAATCGTTGGACCACCGTTCTGAACAAGAATAATAGAATCCCTGACTTGTCCCCAAACATGTGATTGTCAGTTTTGTTACAAAGAAATGTGGACTAAAAAAGATGGAGTGACTATGATTGAAAAGGGCATGCTTCATTTGCAAAGGATGGGATGGATGAAAGAGATATACAGGGGTCAATTTCAACATTTCTGGTTTTTGTCTCATTTCGGTGCAATTTTTAAGTTTTGTGTATTTTTGAACGTTTTTCATTTTAAACTATGCATTGTTATATATTGTAGACGTGGTGTTAAGGGTCACTCAAAATCATAAATAGTTTATGAGATATACGAGATAGAATATTTGATAAAACTATGGAATGATAAATACACACCGATATGATATAAAGTATCCACCGAAGTGATAAATACCCACTGGAATGATACAAACGACCCACGTAAATGAAATCTTATCCACTGGAATGAAAATAAATGAAAAAAGTCAATAATTATCATAATTATCACTGTTTATTTGAGTAAAAATTACATTAATGTTATTATTAACTAACATAATTAGAAGTCTTTATTTGAGTAAAAATTAGATTAATGTTATTAATAATTATCATAATTATAAGTCTTTGTTTTAGTAAAAATTACATTTATATTAATGTTTTGAAACAATTCGCTTATAAAATAAACATATTTTTTAATAAAAAAAATTACTTTACATTTTTTTAATAATGTACCGGATTGATTTATTACTTATTTCTTTAATATGGTTTTCAAAAATATTCTAAATATTGTGATGTATTTATGATAATAAACTAGTTATAAATTAAAAAAAAATAACAATCTTCTATGTAAATCTAATAGGAACAGTTCGCTGACCAAGCAAAATATAACTCAATAATTCTAATATTACAAATATTCCAGTGACAATTATATCATTTATCACTGACTTTAGATCACTTAATGCTTAATAATTAGTGCGTCATAAGGACGGCCTCAAAAATATAATATGAAATACCTAAAAAACTCAGTCAAAAATGTAACATAATGAAATTATGATAACATAGTCTTGCAAGACTAGATGTGAATTTACATATCCCAGATCTTAAAAAAAAAACGTAATAATTTAAATTCAATAAATTTTAAGTAAATACTGTAATAGTTAAAATGCAGTCGCATATGTGTACTTGCACATTTTTCAGTCTTAATGTCTAGAGATCAAGGAGCATCTTATAAAAACATCAAAAACATCCTAAAACTAATTTAAATTAAAACCTTTTAGAGATTTTTAAACTGAATATCACGTCCAATCTTAACACTTGGCATTGCCCTTTATAATTATAATTAAATTGAAAAATAAATCTGTAACAAATCTTTTTTTTTCATCGGTGAGAACGTTCTTCATTATAATTATAATATTATATAACAAGTTGTTAGAGTTATTGGTAATAGCTCTGCCTACCCCACTCTGGGATGAAGGCGTGACGCTATGTATGTATGCATATTATATGCTTAGTAGTACAAAATAACTGACATTTGGTTATCGTTAAACGCTTAATTATTTACGTTTAAGCGCTTATAATATTTATTAATTTGCTTTGACTTCATAAAATTAAATAATTAAAATTGATAATTATTTGGATAACTAAGTGAAGCTACTTTTGTATCATGCCGGTGTTGCTTATCATTTCTGTGGGTATTTCATACACCGGAAACATCGGAATGAGAACCACGGAATGATAAAACCTGTACAAAAATATTTTTATAAAAACAACGGAGTCTGGTTTCTTTAAACTAACGTTACTCCAGAATTAAGAAATATGACGTACGTGTTATACATAAATCTCAAACTAAACACACAAAAAGTACAAAAAATAAATCAACCGTCGGAATGAGGATTTTTTTGTCCCCACCCCACCTGAAGCAAGAACTTTCCTTTATATTTAATCGCCAGAAACGCGCACAACACAACCGCTAGCACCAAACTCTTGCGCGTGACTAACTCTACGAGTGCGCGGGAGGTGGGGGGCGTACATATTGAAGCTTAGCAGATATAAGGCACAGAATATTTGACGGTGGTAATGATAACGTTTCTTCGGACAAACGTATTTCCTCGTACCGGACGGTATGTGTAATAGTAAAAAAAAAGTCAGGGCTTCTTTTTGTACACTAACTATCTAGTATTTTAAAAAAGGTAAATGTTTTTCGTAATCATTAATAGTTTTTGATTTATTCCACGTTTTGCAATCAAAACTGGGTTGCGGACAGCCCACTGTGATGAGAAATGAGGTCTTAATTTTTTTTTTTAATTATTATTTCCATTAATATTTTAATTCTACTTATTGCCCAAAATAGGCAACTGCGTGAAGTATTCAGAAAAAAATAACAGTTTAATTTTTAACCATAGTTCACCCCGGTTTTCAGAAATTGACCCACAGATCGAAAGTGAGTGGAACGGTCGGAAGGGGCCGCCCTAGGCGTCGCCACTTTTTCGAATCAAATCGGAGAAATACTAGAAAAGGGCCGAATCTTAAGTACCCGAATCCGACGTGCGTGCATGACTCGATGTATGAATGTTGAAGAAGCGAAAGAAATTTGTCAAGATCGTAGCAAGTGGAAAGAAGTGGTCTCTGCCTACCCCTCTGGGAAACAGGCGTGATTTAATGTATGTATGTATAGTTACTATTCCCGAATAAGTTCACTACTTCTTAGAATTATCGATTAACTGGCGAATTTCAAGAATAATGTTTGTTCTCGTTTACTTAGTCCAATTCTCCCTTTGAATAAATAAGGCTAGAATAAAATCTTACCGGTAAGTAACTGCGAAGCAGCTTGCCACTAAATCTAGACCAAATCTAAAATCCAATCGATACCTGTCTCTCTTTAATTAAAATAAACTTGAGAGCGCGTAAATCAGTGAGTGGAGTGAAGGAAGTAAGAATATTAATTGAGAGAGTGCATTTTAAAGGGTATAAGTACTTATTGAAACAAAAGTTGACGCGTTATCCTTTGAGCGGTAAGGTTGAAATTTACAGTGATTCACCGGCATTAACCAAATATAATTCGTACAATGAGTAGGGTAGCGACACCGGTGCATGAACTTCTATCCTCGTGTGTACTGTTATGTTTTTTTTTTAAACTTAAGTATTATGTAGTGCTGTTGCCGGCTTAGAATTGTGCCACTCCATGTCTTCCCGTGGAAGTCGTGAGAAGGCGACTAAGGGAATAAAGGCTTGTAGTACTGTTACGCGATGGGCCTGCTACCTGTCACTAATATACACTGTTAAACATCTTCGCCTGATTCTGCAAATTGTGGTTACAGAGTTATCAACAGGTTTTTAGAGTTGTTGGTAATTCTGTAGCTCTGCCTACCCCACTCTGGCAATGAAGGCGTGAAGGTATGTATGTATGTTATATAGTGGTAAGGATGGGTTAGGTTGGGATGTAGGCACGGGGTTATAGTTGCAAAATCAAGGTGGTATGTTTATAATAATTAGGGAATAGCGAATCCATGGATTCTAGAACCATAGTATGCTATGCTACCAAAAGCCCCAACCCCAATGATTTTACTACAGTACGAACTGAATAAAGCAACTAATAAATAAATAAACCGGTCAAGTGCGAGTCGAACTCGCATACCACAAAAGAAAATACTCATTTTGTATTTTGACTAGCCAAAATTTCAATACAGGTTTTCTTTGATTTGGAATGTGGATAACTTAAACCCTAACCTGAGGGAATAACTATAATCGATATCGATGCGGACGAAGTAGAAGCAACGTATAAATTTCATAAGTAATGCGAAATAAAAGTATTTCAAGAACTATCAAGGACTTTAAATGGTGATGACCAATAGCTCGGGGTTTCTCTGCGTGATAGAATCAGAAATGATGATATCCGCAGTAGAACTAAGGTTACCGACATAGCCCGAAGAATAGCTAAACTGAAGTGGTTGTGGGCGGGGCACATCGCTCGCAGGACTGATGTTCAGTGGCGTCCGCGGACCGGGACACGAGCTGTGGGTAGGCCTCCAACAAGATGGAGTGACGGCCTTGTAAGGATCGCGGGAACGCGGTGGATGCGAAAAGCACAAGACCGGTCTGAGTGGAAATCCTTGGGGGAGGCCTATGTCCAGCAGTGGACGTCTTTCGGCTGGCATGATGATGATGATAAAACCTTGTCATAATGACAGCTTCAATTAAAGAGATTGAAATAAACATAGGATTTAATTGTTGGTTTTATGCGACAAGGATCAATAGTGGTTCATCAATTAGATTCCATCACCGTCCTCATGTTAAAGCTTATTGGTTAGCGAACAGGTTCAATACCCTATAAACGTCAGAAAATGGCCAGAACTTTTAACGATTCTTAGTTTGTTTACGAAAGATAAGAATGGTTTACAAATACTAACGATTTTTTGGAAACAATTCGATATCATGCTTAATGTTTTGTAGTACATTACTGCAGAGACCGGGAAAATGGGTGTTGCGGGACAAGTAGAGTTACGCGCTATATACGAGACCAGCAACCGCCCTTCCCGGCTGAGGCTTGTATAGTGCTTTTCTCCAACAGTGCAAGAAAATATAACACAATTGTTATATATTAAACACAGTCCCGAAACAAACACAAATTCCTCGAAAAAAAGAACAGAAGTAGCATTTAGTATGACACTGAAATAAAGCATTTAAACGCAATAAATTCATATTGAATAAAATATTGATAAAATTATAACATTTATGACGCGTTTATTTTGTTTATGGACACAATAATTTATATAAGAAAACACGTCAAACTATTTGATATACTATTAAATACGCTGTAAACGCTGTTAGAAAGTATTTAACTTAAGACTTTTTAAGATTTAAGTTAAATATTTTTAGATTTCTCTGGATTTTGGTCTATAATATTTAAAAAGTAAAATATGCAAGGAAGAATTTTGATTGCACTAGTTTGGCTGTTTGGATTTAGTTATCCTAGTCCAAAAATGATACATAGTGGGAGGATAATCAAGGCTCGGAAAAACGCTTCATTATGTACCAGTTACATAAATAACCATACAATACCTGGACTGGCCTTATACTTTGTATTCGAGTACAATCATGCCTGCCGAGATTTGCGGGGGGGGGGGGGGGGGGGTGAAGAAATAACACATGCGAAAGATTACTTACAAACTAAGATTGTGGGAGTAATTAACGTAATTCCTCCTCTATATGATTTGTAGAGCTCTAACCTACGTTAAGTTAAAATTTTTGCTCATATAACATTTACACACTGTATAAAATGTTATTGGAGAAAAACTTAAGTAAATGCCCTCTTGCATGCAGTTGTGTTGTGTAGCTCCCTCTGTCGACGATAATTTGCGTTTGAAGTGTGAGCAAGCTTCAACGTGTGTCACCGACGCGAGCTGAGTAAGTTCGCGACATTTTAAGATTGTTCGCTGTGGGGGACACGCCAAAAACGGACACCTTGGTGTTTAAAATGGTAATTGTAAACACCAAGGTTTAGTCTCGAGTGACGAATGACAGGGACTCGGCACTTGAAGTTTCCAATGTAGTGGTTAGTGGTTGTTGTTACCACCGTGTACCTACACGTGTATACTTCTCCACACTCGCGGTGAAGTTCGCAATCTTTGACGCTGGAAAAAAAACCGACAAAAATCGGGTTTAACCTTTGACTAAGTGGACGAACAATAAGTCTGGAGCCATTTCACATTTTCTTCGCGGTTTTGCTTTTTGTTTTTGTTCCCCTGTTTTTGTCGTTTTTTTGTCCCGTGTCAAAGGGACCGCGATCTTTCATGATGAACTACGGTGAGTGTTGAGTTATGGTTTATCACGCCGCAAAGTATGGGCGACTGCAGTGATCCGCGGGCTAAGCTATACTTAGCCCAGGGCATGGCCTCCCAACTCGAACAACGTATAATTATTACTTTAATTAACTCATAGATGGCGCCACAGGTATCGAGCGAAACATTTGAATCAGTAATCGTGAAGATTGAATGATTTTTGCACCTTAATAAATTCAACGTACCTTAATTACATCAAAAACATCCTTCTCTACATAAAGTAGGGTATATTTTACAAGTTTAATAAATGCAATAAATTTTATATTAACTCCATCTAACTCATAAAAATCTTATAAGTTTTCAAGCTTGCTACGCCTTATTAGGTACTGTCACTAGATGGTGCCATCACGGATCGCGAAACTACTATCACAGTATATAAATAAACCAGTAAAGAAACTAGGCCTACTTTTCAAGATAAATACTTACGCTCCAATTGAGCGTAAGGGTTGTCCAATGACATTTTGTAAAATTGAAAAAAAAACTTGTTTATTGTATCTCAGCTAGTTAGTGCAAAATCGATACGTGTGATCTGCGACAACAAATCCGTTGCAGATTGAGAAAAAGTAGCCGCCATCTTGGACTTTTTAGTTATTCAACCGATTGCTTCCAAAATCGATATATGGGGATGTGTATGGTCTCCGACAACTTATCTGTTGACAGATTGAGAAAAAGTAGGGGCCATATTTATTTTTTTATTTATTCAACCGATTGCTTCCAAAATCGATATCTGGGGATGTGCGTGGTCTCCGACAACGAATTTGTTGGCAGAATGAGAAAAAGTAGCCGCCATCTTGAACTTTTTTATTATTCGACAGGCTAATTCAAGTATCGATTTCGAGAGTTAGGACCACACAGATCTCCAGATATCGATTTTGAAAGCAGCCTGTCGAATAATAAAAAAAATCAAGATGGCGGCTACTTTTTCTCATTCCGCCAACAGATTAGTTGTTGGAGACCATACACATCCCCAGATATCGATTTTGGAAGCAATCGGTTGATTAACTAAAGAGTTCAAGATGGCGGCTACTTTTTCTCATGCTGCCAACGAAATCACTGTCAGAGACCACACAGATCCCCAGATTTCGATTTTGGAAGGAATAGGTAGAACAACACAAAGTGTAACATGGCGGTGGTTTCTTCTTTTTCTAAATTCGAGAGGAAGTATGCTTATTTGACATATTTCATAACCTAATAAACAAAATGTCAGACGTGTTGCAAAAGTTCCCGATTCGTCGGGAGATCTACCGATTTCGGCTCTTCCCTCCCGATATCACGATTTAGCGACCCCGTTTCCCGAATTTCTACATTTCGAACCAAAGTAACAAATTAAAACAGTATTTTTAAGACGAGAACACCAAAGGTAGACACTCAAAGAAGGACCTATCCACGGTCGAGAAAAATATTTAAAAAAAAACACTCAATGTTCAAATATTGCAGAGATGTTTATTATTTTATATCGTTTAATAATTTAATAGTTTGTAAATTAAAGTAATTAGTGTAAAATAGAGTTGTTTTATTTCGACTAAAATCTCCCGAGTTCTCTCGAATTTTCGCTGGGAAATTAAACGATTTTTATAGTTTTACTTTTGCAACACGTCATCGTATTATAAAAAGCATTTTATTTAAAAATATTTTATTTATTCTTACCTTTCAACACCAGCAGAGTTTAAAAAATGAAAGTTCCGGGTTTGAAGAAGCCGAATTCAAACAACCGTATATACCACGCAATACTTTTGTGGCATCTTTCTCAAGAACGAACGTAAAATGCGAAGGAGCCCATTCGTCTCGACGCGACTCACGCGGCTGACAGCACCGCCAAATCCTCTTAGCGGTCTCGTAGAGGCGTGCGTCTGTGTGAGTGCGTCGTTTCGAGCATTTTTTCGTAGCTTCTTTACTGGTTTATTTATATACTGTGCTACTATGCACTCACAGACCACACGCGTTTCGTTTTTACAAATTCTTGTTTGATGCGTAAAATCAATACTCAAAATACTTATTTTATATTAAAAACAAAAAAACAATAGAGAAAATAATGTCTTGGCGAATATAAATGAATATTACAAAATACTGTTTTGGCGGTTTCGGTGTATTAAAATGTTAGTACAAACACGGAACGAACAACGTGCTATCTTTAACCATTGAAGTATCAAAACGCGCTGACAGTTTGTGTACAAACATTTAAACTACACTCGGCGTCAAAAAATCGCACCTTTTGAAATTTTGACTTCAAGCGAATAAAGCTCTTAACTTATTTATTGTACCCTACCAATATTAGTATCATTTGAAAGCACAGTTAATAAGCTTTAAAATCGGGCAAAACCGACCTTGTGTGCGTCTCCCGCACTGGAGGTGGACGTGGCCAGGGGTCCCTGACTGCTCATAGGTACATCACAGAGATCCTGGAGGACCACGCGGTCCCGTATGCTGGTTTTGTCGGGCCTGAATTCACATTCATGCACGACAACGCCCGCTCTCATACGGCGTTGATTATTCGGGACTATCTGGATCAGGTTGGGATCCCCGTGATGCAGTGGCCAGCGAGAAGTCCTGACCTGAACCCCATAGAGCATTTTGGATGATCTGAAACGCCGGGTGCGGTCTCGTGATACTGCCCCTGCCACCCTTGAACAGCTTCGGGACGCCGTCGTCGAGGAGTGGAGTGACATTTCTCAAGAACGCATCGTGACGTTGGTGAGGTCAACGAAGGATCGCATGGAGGCTGTAATTAGGGCTAGGGGAGGTAACCCTAGGTTTTAAGTTTAGTTTTAAGAATTTGTTTTACTGTATTTTTTAATTTTGTTATGTTTTTAGATTGTGTAATTTTGGCGTGAATAAATGTTTTTCCTCTTTTCATGAAAAACGATTTTTTTTAAGCTTAGTAATCATTATCACATTTTTATTAATTAAAGGATTCAATAACCTTTAAAATGAGGCCCCTCACTCATACCTTATCTTAGATTAAATAGGGTTTATAGCTGCTTGAAGTCAACATACCAAAAGGTGCGATTTTTTTGAGGCCGAGTGTATAACTTTGTTTCGTTGGATTCGGATAAAGTTGAAGTTGAAGGCGATATTTCCTTTTTATGTAAATACGCACGCTTAAATACGCTCACCAAACTATTTTTAACTTATTCTTAATTCTCATTGTAAGTGAATTGTAAAATTCTTATGAGAAAATTAATTCTTTAAACCTAATAAACCAGTTATTTCTACCTATTGCTTTTATTTATTGTCAGCAAAAAACTTCCCAAACATGTCATTAAAACATTCCTATTTGTCATGGACATCATTAATCAGGGCAGATGTTCCTATTAATTAATAAAAGCTAACACAATGTCACCGGTAGGATTATAGCCATTACATATTAATTTTAAGTCAACAATTTTCTTGACGTCTCATTCTTGAAGTCAATGCCATCTGGTGATACGTTACTAAAACTATTAGGTAGGCTGCCAGCATCCAGTGGTGGCTCAGATACGGCATCTACTGGTGTAACTACGGGACTAAAATTGCCTACCGAATTGTCTACCTTAAGCGGCTGCTACACGGTTAGCAACCGAGCCTCCAACCAAGGTGACCTTGCTGGTTTGCAGCCGTGTAGAAGGATGTTTGCAACCAAATTTCGTTTGACCTTTCTTTGCCCTTGGTTGACGGGCGTGCGCTGACAACCGCGGTTGGATGCCGCCGTTGTAAACCGTGTAGACGCTTGTTGCCAACCACGCAAGGGCAGTTGTGTCTCTGCAGGCAAAGAGTGCGCACGGCCTCACGCAACCAGCGTTGCATATGTTTACTGATTTACTGAATTTGCAAAATAAATTTAAATAATCTATTAGATTTTGTATATATCTGAATAGACTTCAAGTTTTATGTAGAAAGATCAATGGAATTTTTAATGTATTTTATTAAAATGTAATTGCAAGCATTTTTCGTACAAAGAACGTATCTAGTCATTAGGAATATGCCTTTATAGTGCGGATGGAATAAAATGGAATGCGTGCCGTGCGTGATCAATGATCATACTCTAATCTATGGAATCGACTGCAAGTTTTAACAGTTCTGTTTTGTTTGTTAGATCAGTTTGAGTTTTTAAGTACTGCGTGTTTTCTCTCCGCGAGCAGTAGACAGACTGCCTGTTGGCAACCGTGTAGACGGAAACGCAACGGCGTTAGCAGCCGAGCCTCCAACCAAGGTCACCTTGGTTGGAAGCTTGGTTGCTAACCGTGTAGCAGCCGCTTTAGGACGGCACGCTTTTGCTGTATGAGATTGGGTATCTGTACTTGTATTCTGTTATCTGTGCCCAGGGGCTTAAAGCGGGCTTTAGGTAATTAGCATCACGGGTTATTGGATGCCGAATGTGGCCTCAGCGTTAGTGTTAACAAAAAAATACATAAAATATTGACCACGGCCGTATGGGCGAGGACTCCTTTGCCTAATGAACGGGTGAATTAAAAAAAAAACAAAACATATTCAGAACCGGTGACACGCCCCGCTTATTCAAATGTCATACGATTGCCAGTTGGCGGCAGGGAATTGATTAAGCTGTCATATGACGTGCGGATATGATTGCTATGACGCACTCTCTACTTGCAATCGGATAGTGAATTATTTGCACTATAGGCGTTTCCAGTGTAATAATAGTTGAGTTTTTTTAAGAACGGTTTTACAGTGGTGTTCCATAAATAACTTCACCCGCAGCAGCTGTAACGCAGTTAAAACCATGGCTTCCCAACCAATATACAATCCGGTACGTCGATCTTATGTTCAAGTATTTGTTCAAATTACACCGTTCCGACAACTGTGTCGCATAGCGCGCCTTCGGCGTTTTCAAGGGCATGTGATAGAATAAAAGACAATTAGTTACAATTCGTGTTGGGGCATGTTAAAATTGCCAATTCTGATGTCAATGATATCGTCGATTATACGTCTCTCCTTGTGTTTTCCTATTTAGGTACCTATAAAATGATGTTTATTTCACATTATTAAGTCACCGTGTGTTTGGTTTTCCCGTAGCTTTTCCTGATATGGTCAAAATTATCGTTTTAGGCGAGACACTTATGACGTCAGTTCACCGGCGGTTTCATTCTTTTATGGATTGGTTTGCTAGCTACTGCTAACAAATTTAATATAAAATGGTTACATCTTGTAATATTATCTATCTTTAAAAATAGTAACATTCTCTAGTTAAGGTGGAGGCAAGTAAGGTAGAGGATGTTGCCAGCCACACATTGTTAAAAACAGCTCTTCTGCAGATTTGACCACACTTGAATGAATATCGTCGGTTAAATTAGCAAACCTCGTAAGTCCATTTTTTGCGAAAATCGTTTTTTTATTGAATCGTGTAGCCAATCACCAAACGCATCGATCTATATATTACATTCAAACGTCAAATAAACCATTATTTAAAAAATCTACAAATAGAAAACCTCGTAACTTTAAGCCGCCATATGCCGTAATTTTGTTTTTTGTGTCTCCTGTAAACTTGAGTCAAATGGACTTACGAGGGTTGCGAATTTAACCGACGATATGCAAATAACTATACTAGGGATACATCCATGGACACTTTTAGCTGAAGGCACCAAAAATGGACACGACTCTTAATTTGAAGATCATAAGGTTATAAATAGATTGTCTCAAAATAAATAAATAATGCTTATCTTCTGTACCATAGGAATCAAGTGTCTATTATTGGTCCACGATTCTATATCCAGTCCATGATACAGTCAGCGTCATAAAGTACGAAGCAGTCAAGACCACCAAATAGTGGGAAACATCCAGAATGCTCATTAACATCGACGCAGCCTAAGTGATCATATTATTCAGGCCATCCACTGTATACAAATGTACTGGAGCACCCACAACTCCTAATACTTGGCAACATTCAAGCTGCCGTTAGTACAGCATTTGGCTCTTCACGACTCCATGTACGCCTTCCAAAGGTCCAAGACTCCATAGTCCAGTGATTGGTAAAGAGATATAGATAATAATACAGTACAAAACAAGATGTGGATGGGAGTTGACAGAAGCTCGTGGAGAACCCCATGTGCTTCAGTTTAGTCCACAAGAGAAAATACTCGTTTACCGAACAATTGTCTTCGCGTGTGATATCCACGGACTTATTTCTCTAAAAAGTCCATGGGAGTGTCTATAAATAACTTGAGATTGGTGAAATACACCTTAACAGGAGCGAAACCTAAATTAGAATAGAAGATGTGGACACCATTAACTATACCCGAATAGGTTCACTATCATTTCGGTTTTAGAGTTATCGTTGGTAAAACGTAGGGTACGTTTTACCATCGATAACTATGATTTACACTCAATTTATTCTAAGATTTTTTTTTATTTTCATTTGTTCGAATCCGCCCTTAGATGATGAGAATATTGTTAAGTTTCCAATTTTGCTCTTACTATACATTAAAAAAAAAACAAATCTTTAGTTTATGTAATTATTTCTTTGAATATTTGAATGATACAATGTCTGCATATATTCAAACTATATTGCTTTGGCCTTGTTATCATATACTCATTACTGTCAAGTAAACAAGAGCTATTATAATGTTAAAAATACGGTAACCTTTTATGAACAATATGGTTTTACCTATTACAATTATAAAGCCCCTAGTTACCTGGTTTATATTTCTCTGTTATTAGCAGAGCTCGGCAGGGGAGAGCTGTTTTCAGAGTTTGCATAACATGGACATACCTTGGCATGCAATGGTAGATGTGGTGTAATTTAATAACTAACGAAATTATTTTATTTAGGCTGCCTTTCTGCTACGATCTTTACGTCGCCATCAAAACAAATTAATTTTAATGCAAGCTTGTTTAAGGGTGCCTATTCAACTAAGTGAAATATCATGACAACGCCATTATTCTATGATTCTGTTGTGTTATTTTGAAAGCAGATACTCAATTTGAAGTAAGTGAATGATAAATTAATAGTGATGCAACGAATACGAATACGAATATTCGTATTCGCCGAATAGAAGACATTTACCGAATATTCGTATTCGGCGAATACTAATACGAATATTTAAAAACTAATATTTTTGGCCTTTTGGCGAGAAGATGTCCATTTTCCAAGTCTGAAAAAGCTCGCCCAAAAATATTTTTCACTGAAGCCATGTACAGTCGCCTCGGAAAGACTTTTTTCAACGGCTGGGAACATCCAGACTGAAAAAAGAAATCGCCTAAAACCAGAAAATCTACAAATTTTATGTTTTTTAAATAAAAATTTGCCTGTTGTAAATTTTAATTATTAGAAGAGTAAACATTATTCAAATAAATAAGTCTTTGATTACCATGGCGAGATATTCGTATTCGTATTCGTATTCGCCGAATAGTAGGTTTGATATTCGTATTCGTATTCGTATTCGTAAAAGTAGTATTCGTTGCATCACTAAAAATTTATAATTAGATGAAAGATTGTGGCGATTTTGAGTATGCTGAATATCTTTATTTTATCAATCTATATTAATATCTACACTTGACATTAATGACGTAAAAATGGCTCACCCTGCTGAGCTCTGGTTATTAATAAAATACGAATATGATTCTGTTTAAATTTCACTCACAATTTTCATGTTAAACTTATACAGTTTTATTATAAGATAAAGATAAGATAAAGAGACATTTATTCGCAACAATACAAAACCACATTAGGTACATAGATACAAAAATAACAAGACAGAGAAACAGTTGCGAAACGGTCCCAACTCAGCATTCGCTAGCCGTAAAGCCAGCACTGGTCTTCCGTTGGAACCGCTTGGTGAAGTGACGGATAGTGACACACTTAACACAAAATAACGTAAAAATTAAAAACATGAAAGATTAAAATTAAAATAATTTGTTCGAGATTATCTCAAACGACCATAAGAGTAACACACCCTGTTATAGAGGTTTTAACATCTCGTAAATCGTAGCAAGTGGAAAGAAGTGGTCTCTGCCTACCCCTCTGGGAAACAGGCGTGATTTAATGTATGTATGTATGTATGTAACATCTCTTAAACGATGAAAATATATTTTTACAACTACACACCTCTTACTAGGGAATGTAAACCGGTTAACCGGTTAACCGAAAAACCGATTAACCGAAACTTTTTGATCTCGGTTAAAAACCGGTTATTTATAACTTTCGCCGGTTATTAACCGAATTGGATTTTTTCCTTAAAAGACTGTAAATAGATACCCCAGAATATTGTTCAGACTATAAAATGACAAATATAGCGGGGAAACGTATTTTTATTTTGTAAAAAATAAGAATACATACTCGATTTTTTCGTGTAGCGAATAGCAAGAAGTTTTTTTAATTAAATTTCTTCATGAACGTGCTGAACGATACAATACAATACACTGAGCTACATGATGACAAGGATGACATACCTAGTTTCTATTTTAGTGTCGTTATTGGGCAAAAGTACCAAATATACTGCTATTACAGTAACAGCCCTTGACCCCTCACCAGATACGTCGCAAAATTCAGAAAATGTTGAACCTGTTCCGTCTACATCTGGTTTACCCGGAAGTGCTATGTCTGCGAAAGATTTATTAAGAGAAGAGTTGAAACAGAAATCATTGACGAGACGTGAAGCAGAAAGGACCCATATGGAAGTCCTGCAACAACAGTTGTGTCCTAACGTGATGATCGTGACAGATCGAGATGGCACTGCATGAAAGTGGCGGAACCAGAGGGCGATATTTAGAAATGGCATACAGCTCAAAAAATCACCAATAGTAACCAAGAATAGTAAAACTATCGTCTAATACTTCGATTACAAATAGTTTGCAAAAAACCGGCAAAAACCGGTTAACCGGTTTTGAATCCGTCGAGGCGGTTATTAACCGGTTTTTGATTTTCACCGGTTTTTACATTCCCTACCTCTTACATCTGTTTATTTAGAAAGGTCATTATATAAATGGAACCTCAATTTAAAAAAGAATCAATTGACAATATCAAACTTAGGACTTAATCAATTTTAGTCATTACTGACATTTTTTTCTATATTTATCAAAAATGACGTCAGACAGACTCCACATCAGCATAATGTTCCTAAAAAGGTCACCACAGTTGCAGAGGGTTATGTCACTTTAACGTCAAACGTAATGAGTCATTACATTAAAGTGACATAACCCTGTGTAACTGTGGTGACCTTTTTAGAAACATTATGCTGATGTGGAGTCTGTCTTGTCTGACGTCATTTTTGATAAATATATAAAAAAAACTAGTGGTTTCATTAATGATAAGATTGATAAGTATTGTGTGTTTACATAATTTTAAGACTTGTTGGTAATTCTTTAGCTCTGCCTACCCCACTCTGGGAATGAAGGCGTGAGTTTATGTATGTATGTACATAATTTTAATGCGAAATTTATAATAAATTTACGTATTCATATATTCGCATTTTTATTATAAATAGGATAAATTCTGGTTTATATTCGGGTGTTACAGAAAAATCACTATTCGTTACCGTTATTGCATTTGCGCGAAGAGTTGTGAACATTTCCTTAAGGTGTGGTTTTGTCGGCAGGTGGTGCCGTGCGTGCATGGGATCCCGGGGGGGCTGTTCCCGGGGCGCATGTTACGCATCCAGGGCAGCGTGCCACCAGGCGCGCAGCGGTGAGCCTCACACGCACACAGAAATACACACATACACACACATACACACACACGCACACATCCACACACACATACACAATGACACAAACTCACACAGACACACACACGCACCCAAACACACGTGCCCACACACATACACAATGACACAGACATACATACACACACACACACACACACACACACACACACACACACACACACACACACACACACACACACACACACACACACATACACACACGCACACACAAACACACAGACACATACACACACTTACACACAAATGCACACATACACATACACACACACACGCATATACACACACTCATCGATTTTATAAGCAAAAGAGAGCACTTTTCAAAAACACAAGACATGGACGAAAATTGTTTTCACATGGTTTCTTTACTCCTAGGAGTAGAATGAGGCACTTTCCGTCCTTGTGTTAAAATCGGCAAAACCGTTCTCTCCGAGCATGTTTAAGAAAAACATCAACGTGTGTGTTGTTGGCAGGTTCGCGATCAACCTGCAGTGCGGGCCGAACACGGACCCCCGCGACGACATCGCGCTGCACCTCAACTTCCGCTTCATCGAGCAGTGCGTGGTGCGCAACCACCTCACGGCGCTGGCCTGGGGCGCCGAGGAGACCGGCGGCGGCCTGCCGCTCAGCCGGGGCGACGGGTTCGAGGCGTTGCTGCTCTGCGAACCTATGTCTATTAAGGTATTTTTAACCAACGAATAAAGTACCTTTTCACAACACTGCTCGGAAATATGGCCATAGATGCTCTCGTTTGGGGTCACAAAACGTCACTTATAAGGACAGACAAATAATGTTTTTGTCGGCATTTGCTGATTGGTCGAGAACATTGTTGTCCAACTTTAATAACCAATGAAAATCAATAAATAAATTTTTATGCCATAGCTCCTTAAAATGAAAAATTGGAATCGACCAATCATAACACACCATTTTGTGTCGTAAAATATTAGGTGTATTTTTGCTAAAAGATACACAGACTAAAAACTATGTCACTGCTTTTTTTTATGTAATTCAAACTTGGCCCCTAATCTCGAACCACTAGAGATAAAATTACATGGGAGATAAGGCGAAACAAATACAATTTTATATGGAGTTGACATCTTCATCTCGAATGTTAGTTTATTAATCTCGAAAGCCACGAGAATAGGGGTCCAGATTTAAAAAAAAGTTATCTTTTGTAAAATTGGCGATAAAGATAATACATACAATTTTATTTTTCTCAAACATGCTCGGAAAAAACGGTTTTCCGATTGAAACACACGGACGGAAAGAGCCTCATTTTACTCCTAGGAGTAAAAAAACCATATGAAAACACTTTCCGTCCATGTCCATATTTTCTTAGAAATGCTGTCAATTTGCATACAAAATCAAAAGAACCAAGACAAAAATTCCAAACAGCCAAGGTAACTGCTCGCTTTTTTAGCACAGTGCGTGTGTTTCTTTTTGAATTTGCATTCCAATGTCTATTATGGTTAGTATTTAAAAACAATTGACAGTCGGTAACATTCGTTCATTCTGCATAATATAATTGTGAAACCGAATATTAAACTATTTGTTGTGTGAAATACTTACTATAAAAAATGAGCTCAAGCGACGAAAGCGACGAAATAGGTACCACACCGCCTATATTAAAATCTGAAGCTGCCTCGGTTAGGCAAAACCTGCTTCCCGCTAAATCTAAGGAAATTAAATTACTTGCTTTTTATAAATGTATTTGTATTATTTCCTCATAACGTTTGAGAAAAGCATTATGTATGCCTCGGCGGAAACGAGGATTTCCTGACTCGTATTTTAGCAGGCCTCGCTGTTGCTCGGCCTGCTAACCACCTCGTCAGGAAAACCCTTACTTTCCGCGCCTAGGCAACAATGTACTATTATTTTCTCTCAGTAGTTGTGAAAAGCACTATGTCTGCCACGGTAGAAAGTGCAATTTATGGACTCGTACACTAGAGGGCCTCAACTACGTTTCGGCCCTCTATATGACTCGTCCAAAAATCTCGTACTTTCTATCCTCTGCAACAATGTACTATTTCTCAAAAATGACCGGAAAAGTTGACGTTACTAACTCCATACTGAGACGCGAAGTACATAGTTTACAGACAGTTCCCAAATTAAAAAAATAATTATATTGCGTGACCCGTGTGGTTGCCGGGTTAGAATAGTTCCACTCCATGTCATCCCGTGGATGTCGTAAGAGGCGACTAAGGGAATAAAGGCTTGTGTACTGTTAGGCGATGGGCTTGCTACCTGTCACTAATACGCTGGTAAACATCTTAGCCTATTTGTGCAAAATGTGGTTACAGAATTATCAACAACTTTTAAAGTTGTAGGTAATTCTGTAGCTCTGCCTACCCCACTCTGGGATTACAGGCGTGAAGGTATGTATGTATGTAAATAAAGTATTACCTTAACCCTTTTCCAGGGTTCCCTTTTACATTTCATCGACCACATTCATGAAAGACGTCCACTGCTGGACATAGACCTCCCCCAAGGCTCTCCACTCAGACCGGTCTTGTGCTTTTCGCATCCACCGCGTTCCCGCGATCCTTACAAGGTCGTCACTCCATCTTGTTGGAGGCCTACCCACAGCTCGTCTCCCGGTCTGTATGTCCGTATGTATGTATGTCTATTTTATGACACAAATTTAATTGAACTTTCCCGAAATATGCATTCACGGATCAGTATCCTTCAGGAGGTTACGAATTCGTGGCTCTATTCCATTTCTTGCTTGTGTCCTTACTTTAGCTACGCCTGGAAAAGGGTTAAATTGTTCTGTTCCGTGTTTTGTTTTTTTTGGTGTTCAATAAAGAGTATTGTATTTGTAATTTAAGCTTAAAATAGCATAGCACAAAATAAGAAGCTATTACAAAAATACCATATGTATTGATATGTATGATTGCAGGTGGCCCTGAACGGCATGCACTTCTGCGAGTTCGTGCACCGCGTCCCGTTCCAGCGCATCTCCCACGTGACCGTCGACGGCGACGTGATGCTGCAGCTGATCGGGTTCGAGGGCGCGCAGCCGCCGCAGCCCGCGTACATGGTATTTCAACGTTTTTTATTAAAGTCAGAACTCTGCGGAGTCTCTTAATAACGGCGTTCAGTCGGTCGAGCGAGTGAACGTGGCGCACCGGCGAGTTTAAGAAGTCCCGTCAGAGCGTATAAAACAATTTTTGGCGCGTGCATTCCCAATTTGTACAAGGCAGCCTAATTGACAATGTACGCGCAATTTTTTTTTTTTTTTTTTATCCATAAGATGTTAAGTGACGACGAGGTCGAAGGTGGTACACACTTACCCAGAAAATGCCTATTCACTCTTGCCTTGAAAGCACCAAGGTTATATGATTCCGGGAATACAGACGCAGGGAGAGCGTTCCACTCCCTGGCAGTGCGAATAAGAAACGACGCAGCAAACCATTGGGTATTCTACTACATGTGGATGGAAGCCCTCCCGGCGTCTAGAAGACCGATGTGAGAGAGTGGAGGGTGTGATGAGGTCTTGCACTTCTTGGGCACACTCTCCATGATACACCCTAAAATAAATGTGTTTTGTACGCTCTGACGGGATTAAACTCGCCCCTGAACCACTTTCAAGATAGCGATTGATATAGTTCGTAATACTGGTATTAGTTTAGTTCAGTTTATTTGTTCATCAATTTAATATTCACAATAAAATTTCGGTCATCCCTTGACTGTTAAAAAAAAACCTGTATTAACCGGTTCATCATTCGCATAAATTGACAGGCGTTACCTTCTCTAGTAGATATTGGAAACCCCCATTGAAAGATATAAGTGATTGTATGTATGTATGTAAACACTTTATTGTACAAAAGAAAAAACAGAACAATACAATTAATATAAAAATATGTACAAAGGCGAACTTATCCCTTTAAGGGATCTCTTCCAGCTAACCCTTGAGAGATTGAGAAGAATGAAAGGTTGTGCAACGAGTAAACAAGTGTACAAGAAGAAGAATATAACACATCAAGTAACCAATAAAACTTATATAAATAAAATTAAAATAAAACTATATTCAAAACGTACATAAATAGATACATATATATTAATAGTTAAATGTACATACATAAAGTACATTTTACGTACCTAGAGGATAATTGATATTTAGGATTTTGTTATTGTTATTTGTATGTAAAAGTTATGTTTCGTTTTGTGTCCAGTCGGAGCCTCCCGCGTACGGCGCGTACGGCGCCCAGCCGGTGTACGGAGCGCCGGCCTACGGCGGCCCGCCGCAGGGTGAGTTGTGACGTCACACGTGCTTATAGGGCTTAGCCCAATTCAACTGATTTCCATTACAGCTTCCAACCTGTACAGATTCCAACCTGTATAGATTCCAACATGTACAGATTCCAACCTGTACAGATTCCAACATGTACAGATTCCAACATGTACAGATTCCAACATGTACAGATTCCAACATGTACAGATTCCAACATGTACAGATTCCAACATGTACAGATTCCAACATGTACAGATTCCAACATGTACATATTCCAACCTGTACAGATTCCAACATGTACAGATTCCAACATGTACAGATTCCAACCTGTACAGATTGCAAACTGTACAGATTGCAACCTGTACAGATTCCAACCTGTACAGATTCCAACCTGTACAGATTCCAAACTGTACAGATTCCAACCTGTACAGATTCCAACCTGTACAGATTCCAACCCGTACAGATTCCAACCTGTACAGATTCCAACCTGTACAGATTCTTAACTATATACATATTTTTAACTGTACATACAGAGAGATACACACGTAAATCAAATCGTCGGTGATACTGCAAAAACGCGTAACTAACAAATTTATGATTAAGCAAAATAAACCTTACTACTTTATTAAAAAGGTGCATTTTGCTCCTTGTTTAAAATGTTACTTACGTGGTTTTACAATTTCACCGACGAAATAATAAATTTCGCAGTCGTAGGTAGGTTAGGTTAGGTTCGGTTTTATATGAGGCCCGGAGGGCCATAACAACCCAGAAATAGCTGGATATGGATAATTTTACTTGTGGGAGGACCTTGTGCAGGGTCCGTCCGGGTTGGTACCACCATCTTATCCATTAGCCTACCGCCAAGCAGCAGTGTTCGCATTGTTGTGTTCCGGTCTGGGGATAAGACAGCCGGTGAAATGACTAGCATAGAGGCATTCCGCCTTAGTCCTCAGGGTTGGCAACGCATTTGCAGTCTTGTGAATGCGAATGTCTATGGGTCACAGTTTCCACTTACCATCAGGTGGCCTGTGTGCTCGTTTGCCTTCCCATGCTATAAAAAAAAAAAAAATTAGCGGAAAATAAAATTAATTTGTAAAATTTCATAATTTTGGAAAAAATATCAAAATTTGTGTAGAAAATAATTTTCATTACATTTTTTTTTTGCGTCTTAATAAGGAACCATCGGTGTGCGAGTACGACTTGCACTTGACCGGTTGTTATTTACCTAAACGCTTCTTTGTAAGGAAGAGCTTCTATACTTTGATAGCTTCGGCACTCTTGGGCTGGTGTAGTGACTTCTCATTCATCTACTTTCAATGTATATCGATATACTAAACTTCTAAATAAATAATTGTTAGCAACTTATCGTAACATGCCGGTATCCAGTTAATATGAAAAGAATAACAAAAAGCCAGCATTAAAAAACCCGACTGTTGCTAACCAACTTAAAATCGTTATAATTCCTAAATTATCGTTCAAAATGAAAAATGATGTAAGAAACCTATATATGATTTTTTAATACCTATTCAATGACCCCTACCCTACTTGACTTTTTTTTTTTTTTTACTATATGGCGTCTAGTTGCCGCCATATTGAATTTTAATTACTGTCATATCTTTAGTGACACTCACAAAAATAAGACAAATCGATTTCCGTAAAAATCATCAAAATTGGTCCACGCGTTTAGTTTATAGAGCGCCACTAAGGAACAAATATACATTTAAAAGTTCTTTCGTAGATGATACTCATTATGAATCGTTTGATGCAAGTTAACACAAAACGCTGTAACTAAAGTTGCAGCGTTCTACCATTGGATGGCAGAATATGCTTCGACCAAGCTGAATAGAAGCCTGCTTACTTGCTTTATTGTAGATGTTAAAATGAGACAGCTAGACGACGTTTATACATTATGTTGCCAGCCTAATCGTAACCTAGAGTTGAGTAGCGATTGGGTGGATCAACTTTTTGTTGTTGTTATTCTGTCCCGTAAGCCAGGAGACACCAGTGATAGCGTATCTAGGAAAAAAATCTTATAATATACACCGTGTTTTTTTTTTATTTACAATAACTTCGGCATATTACTAGGTAATTCCATAGAAACTAAGTGGTAGATTAGATTTTTAAATATTGCAAAAAAAAAAAAAAACTGTTTAGAACAAAGTAATTAAATGTTGTATCTTTGGTCATTATTAAAGGGCCTTTAGAGTTAACTAATAGTCAGTGTCAAATACGTCAATGTTGGCGTGACATACACACACAATTAAGAGCTTTTTACACCAGTTCAATGTGATTAACGGATTAAATTTAAAAATTAAATATCTTTAAAACCGTTACAGTTATCATTTGTTTGTCTTCGGGAAATTAACTTTATTTGACCTAAAGAACGTTCCCTTAAAGTAAATTAAAAAAAACACGGTGTATACTTCTAGAACACTCAGAAGAAACGCGATAAAATAATGTGTGTGTAATTTCCAATAAAACTGTTTTTTAGTGTACTTATATCCTTTGAAATCATAGTTTTAAAGAGTGACCCAGGAGACGTCACCATGGCAACGAGCTACAACAAATTTGATTGACCCAATTAGTGATTTATTAAGTTTTTTTTATAGTTAATCGCTTATGTAACATACGCTGCTTTATTAATAATACTAACCGTTGCCCGCGAATTCGTCCGCGTAGAAGTTTATCTCTAATCACGGTAACAAGTACCTTTTGTTCGATCCCCGGTACGGACAAATATTTGTGTGATGTGTTTTCTATGTATTTATCTATGTAAGTAAGTTTGTCGTTGCCTAGTACCCATAGTACAAGCCTAGAGCTTAGTTTGGTTGTTAGGTCAATTTATGTAAGATTGTCCCATGATATTTATTTATTTTATTTGTCCTTTCTCGGGTTGCAAGCTATATCCGTACCAAATTTCATCGAGATCGGTTCAGCGGTTTAGCCGCGAAAGAGTTACAAATAGACAAAGATAGTTTCACATTTATAATATTAGTATTGATATCGTCGATGATACTGCGAAATCGCGTTACACTAACAAATTTATGATAGAGCAAAATAAACCTTATTGTCTTATTAAAAAGGTGCATTTGCACTGCTTCGGTATTGTTAGACGATGGGCTTGCAACGTGTCACTAATACTCTGGTAAACATCTTAGGCTAAAACCCCTCCGTCATTGGATATCATATTCGCAAAACATGATATTCGCAAATCATCATAGTAGCAAAACATAACTATTATCAAGACATGAATTAGACAGTGTCGACGGAGCTCCGTTACTGCGGAGCTCCTATTTCTGGGTGGTTTGGCCCTCCGGGCCAGCTATAAAACTAACATAACCTAAACCTACCTACAATTTTATATCAAAACCCGACTATTTGTAAATATCATGTTTTGCGAATATCGTGTTTTGCTAATATGATGTTATGTTAACCTACCGCCAAGCAGCAGTGTTCGCATTGTTGTGTTCCGGTTTGGGGATAAGACAGCCGGTGGAATGACTAGCATAGAGGCATTCCATCTTAGTCCTCAGGGTTGGCAACGCATTTGCAGTCTTAGGATTGCGGTCTTGTGAATGCGAATGTCTATGGGTCACGGTTTCCACTTACCATCAGGTCGCCTGTGTGCTCGATTGCCTTCCTATGATATATAAAAAAAAATAAAAAAATGATCTTTTGCAAGTATGATCTTTTGCGAATGTGATATTCACATATGAAAGGTGAAAAATGTGGTAACAGGTGATTCTGTAGCTCTGCCTACCTCTGGGAATGAAGGCGTGTGTTTATGTATGTATGTAATTTATTTAAAATATCTTATAATACATTGCTGTCAACTTAGTCAAAAGTAGCTCTGTTTGAAGCATTGGAGCCGGTTTGATTGCGGATCTCTCGGTTTTATAGTGAACGACGCATGTATTTAACAAACGCGAGTGAAGTGTTTCTTACTAACTTTTTTTCAAGGTAAGTATATCAATATAGTTATTATATATGTGTAATATATGTACTTGTCTTTTGTATGTTAATGTGCAGTCGGTTTGTATATTATAAGGAGCACTTTAGTACCCTGTCGCTTTAAAGCGTTGTACAGGTAAGTGCAGCATGGTTACTTAGCACAAGGTCGAATTTCGTGATCCAACTGTTTCCTTTGTTCGAATTGTCATAAGTTTGAAAAATAGAACAGATTGATTATTGACTGGCTACTGATCTCGAAACTCTTTTGCCATCCCTACTAGGACTGGGTAGCAAATAAGACCAGATAGATTGCTTTGCGACTACGTCTCGATCTGACTACATCGGTGTGCTTGGATCGCAATACCACCAGATCGCTGCGACTACATCTCAAAAAGTCTGAGTCGCAAAATGACTACTTAAACTTCAAATACCCGAAGGGTAAATTGCCCAGAATTGGAGCCCCGCGATGCGGGGCTTCGTCGGCATTGCTAACACAGACTTAAAATTAAAAAAACAATGTATTTTAGCGACTCGTACTTTTTGAGATGTGATGTGATGCAAAGCGATCGTCGTAATGCAATCTATGCACAAAGCGATGTAGTCCAAAAACGATCTGGTCGTATTTATTACCTAGTGTTTACGAGATGTGGACCTAAAGCTTCTAATCTGGCTAACCTCTGATTGCTATCACAAAGCGATAGTTTTACTTAATTCTTAGTCAGATAAAAATTCACAGTTCAATTTGAATTATAAGGTTAAAAAAAATGGAAATATAAAAACACTAGTGCGAAAAATCTAACTTTCCGCAAGAAATGCAGCTAAAAAAAGTAAAAACCGGCCAAGTGCGAGTCGGACTATAAAAAATCACGTTTGTGGTATGGGCGCCCCCTTAAATATTTATATTTTTCTGATTTTAGTATTTGTTGTTATAGTGGCAACAGAAATACATTATCTGTGAAAATTTCAACTGTCATTTCAACGGTTCGTGAGATACAGCCTGGTGACAGACAGACGGACAGCGGAGTCTTAGTAATAGGGTCCCGTTAACCCTAAAAAGCAATATAAAGCAAAAAACACAGGTACAAAAAGTACCACTTTTTGAGCAATTAAATATATTTTTTTAAATTTTGAAATGTTAATGGGAAAAAAATCTGGTAAAAAATATTTTTGAACTTATGATTCTTTCTTATGAATTTTTGGAGCAACGAAACTTAAATCAAAACTTCGGGCTTGTGACAGGATACCAGGCAGCAGTCCGAGCTGAACGCTAAACACTAAAACGCTACACTAAAGCGTTTTAATGTTATATTTGGGTTACGGGACAGAATAACAACAACAAAAAGTTGATCCACCCAAATATGCGTACACTTTAGTACCTTTAAATTTATTTACTTTAAGCATTACAATTAAAAGTTAAAACTAAACTTATTTAAATTAAAATAAAACTAAGCTACTCAAATATTAAAGATATAAATAATCACCACTATAAAAAGAACACCCCCTCTAGCAGGCCCGCTCGCGGCATGGTCCCTATGACACTGGCTGCATTACCTCTCTGGATAGCTAGCCCAATCCATTGGGAGAGGTAAGCACCAGCTCTAGGATCTCCGGAGGTGTCTATGAGCCGGGATGTCAGAGCCATAATTAATTAATGTCATGTTTGAATTAAAGTGACAAGGTACTAAAGTGTACACATATTTGTGAACTCGACTGTACCACCGGTAATAGCTACTTATACGTCCGACTGTACCCGCATGCAAAATGTTTTTGGTGTGTTTTTATAGATTTCTTGAGTTTACATCTCCTTTATAGTGGATATCGACTTGGGGCATCGGATCTATTCTTATTTACTTTCATTATTGCTTCTATCTCTTAATCATAGTATACTTTTATATTGTTATCTTTGTCCGGCAGCATGAGCATGTCATGCTCGCTTGAAGGTCTTTGCTTACGGCGGCGTCGTTGATCAGGTCGCCACCTTCCCGAACACATGGTTGAGGGAGGCGATGGCTGAGATTCGCGTCATACTCGTGAACGGGTCTGCTGCGGGCTGTCTGTGGGGTCCGGTCTGTTCACGCTTGCAAGGACCTGTTTTTCAATTTAGTTGTTTTAATTATCGTTCCTGACGTAGAGACCTCGTCATGGTGTTCTCCTAGTCACTATTTAACATTTTATTTTATTGACCTTACATTAGTAATGATTTTTAAAAATAATTATTTATTACTTTACTATACATACATAATAATTGAAAAAAAATGACCTTCTGCTGGAGTTTCTTGCGGCGCTTCTTCTCCGCAATGATGGTCTTGTCCGAAGCGCTAGTAGACGTGTTAAAGAGCCCGCATGTGGCCAATTTACTGAATAAATATTTCAATGATTCCCCACTCGTCATAGTTCATCGACTTTTTTGCTTGTGATGAATTGACTTATGACTAATCTTTATTGTAAAACGACATAAAATAATACAACAACCATAACACAATAACTGAAAAATAAAACTATTTATTTTTTCTTATTTACAATATGGCGTCTAGTAGCGCCATGTCGAATTTCAATTCCTGTGACACTCACAAGGTTAAGACAAATCGATTGACATAACAATCATCATAAACGGTGCACGCGTTTTGTTTCTAGAACGCCACAAGGGAAGAAACATACATAAATAGGCTGATTAACACAATACCCTCCTCCTTCGGTACTCGGGTACACATTTCTCTATTCGCGTGTCTACAAAATAATTAGGTTTTTTTTTTTTAGCAAAATTGGTTTTTATTTCGACGGTTAACCACCAATCCCTCCTATCTCAATATGTTAAAAACTTTACAGTAGACACAAAAAACTTTGTATTTTGGGCAAAAATCGCGCGTTGTCATTTAGCAGGTATTGCCAGGATAACAAAAACACTAGAAATATGCTTTATTTGAAATAGGTGATCTTTCTAATGTGTGCGTTAGAGAGTATTTATCAATATCATGAATTGCGAAAAAAAGTTGTTTGACCAAAAATGTCAGTTAGGAGGTATTGGTGGTAAACCGTCGATTTGACGTTTACAAAAATTAACAAAGGACGACGGGCAAAAGTGTCCCCACTCTCCAACAGAGATGAAACATTATGTATTTTAATAATAAATATGGTGACGATCGCCATATGTATGAGGGTTTCTTGGAAAATCATAATCATATCGTATGGAATTTGTTTAAAAATGAATATATTCTTGCCCCGCATGACTCTTGATAGGTTTTTGTCATAGAAAAAGTCCCATCGATTTATCTACTAAAATAGGTATATTGTCTTTGTCTGGGTCCTCATGAACATATAGAAATGCATCCCGTGACTGTTGGAGGGTGGGGAGGGGGTCCATACAAAATTGCCCACCACCCTTTTTTTTGTAAACGCTTGAAACAGCGGTAACGTCTGTATTAAAAGTGAAGCAAAACGTAGGGCAAACCTTGGCTAATTGGTGATAGTTAGGTTTATTGACAATGTAATATTATGTATGTATCAAATTATTTTGGAATTATTATTATGTAAAAGAAAATGAATTTACCTACCATTGTTTAAATACTTATTTTATGGAAAACCTATTGTATGAATTTACTAAGCATTTATTTTGGCATGTGAAAAAGTAGGTAATTCGGTGATATTCAGGTTATTTGGTGATACAATCAGGTTAAGCTGTGGTGTATTACAATTATAATATCCTCTGTTATGGTACAGGAGTGCAACCTCATGATGATGGCGGCAGCTATAGGCTTCCAAAGTTCTCCAAAGAATATAACACTTTTTTACAGCTTTATAAATACATACAAAACATCAATTACACCTCGCATCAACTCATCTAAGAATGTAGGTCAGGTCAAATTAATTTGCCATTTAATTTCGGTTTTTTAATTTTTGTGTGTTCGTTCGGATTTTCGCCCTAAGCTATCATAATGAATGCAAGCCGCGCTATCTACTGAAAAATAGTACCATCTATAAAAAGTTTAGATAACTCCGCTATGAGACGATAACACACTATCACCGAATAACTGCGTATCACCGAATAGCCAAGGTTTGCCCTACCACCATAAGCTTAACCTAGATTTCAAGATGTTTTCTTTGCAAGTAGCGTTTGTAACCTTTTTTACCGTTATACCAAATAACACGGCTAACTGACAGTTACACATCGCTAACTCAAAGGATTAACCCTTATAGCATAGTACATTTCATCGACCACATTCATGTCGCTCAAAATCTAACTTAACTACCTACATTTTATGACACAAATTTAATTGAACTCTCCTGAAATATGACTTCATGGATCAGTATCCTTCAGGAAGTTACGAATTCGTGGCTCTATTCCATTTCTTGCTTGTATCCTTACTTTAGCAAGGCCTGGAAAAGGGTTAAAGTAGCACTTGACAGATTAGTCATGTCATGACACAAGTTTTCTGTCTTTTCGGATGAGATAAAATAATAATAATAAAATGAATAAATAAATATCAGGGGACAATGTCACACCAATTGACCTAGTCCCAAACTAAGCTCTAGGCTTGTACTATGGGTACTAGACATAATAAATTAATATTACCTAAATGGTCCTAATCCTAACATATGACGAAGTAGGTTTGATGGTGTTTAAAAACATCAATGTCAATATCTATGATATTAAGGAATTAGAAGGTAGTGTTAAACTAAATACGATCTATTTTATTCTCTTGAAAATTGACTGGCTATTGTTTATATGTTTTTTTCTTTTGGTCCAGGTTTCTATTGAAGTTCGCTGAAAAGAAAGTGGTGCTAACTCGATCATAGGTAGAGTAATTTGTTTTTTTTATTTGCATTTATTTTATGTTTTATTTACAGTGCTTGGAACAGCAGCGTTCTGCTTTCTAACGCTATTTTTCAGCGTCAAAACAATATGTGCATTCTATATGGTGAAATATATCTGAGCTCATCATTCATGACTTGACACTAAAGAGAAGTTATTGCCAAACTAACCTAACTTTTTTTTTTACTGCTTACTGTAACTGAGTCCAATGAGTCCAGACTCGGCACAATGACCCCCTTTACCTTATTTCCGAAGTTTATGGAGCTAAAACTGAAAACATCCTGATTTAAAGATATTATTTATATTTCACGCGAAAAATAGCAGTTCTCGGTATGAAATCTAGTTAATAAAGTTCATAACAAAACAAGTTATTACCGTGTGGTTGCCGGCTTAGAATAGTGCCACTCCGTGTCTTCCCGTGGAAGTCGTAAGAGGCGACTAAGGGAATAAAGGCTTGTAGTACTTAACTGTTAGGCGATGGGCTTGCTACCTGTCAGTAATATACACTGTTAAACATCTTAGCCTAATTGTGCAAATTGTGGTTACAGAGTTATCAACAAGTTTTTGGAGTTGTTGGTAATTCTGTAGCTCTGCCTACCCCACTCTGGGAATGAAGGTGTGAAGGTATGTATGTATGTATGACAAAACAAGTATTTATGCGTGAGTTTGAGTCGTACTTGACCGGTATTTTTTTGTTTTATCAAAGCCACGCCCACCCTTTGAAATTTAAAGCTATTCATCCGCGAGTTCAACAACCCACCCGAGCTAAGGTCGGATTTTTACTCCCACAGAAAAAATGTAAACAAAGGTGTTGCCGTTAGCGAAAAACATTTGCAGCATTCAAAATATTTATACTTTCCACATGTACAAGAAAATAAAAGTTTGAAGAATTTCATTTGTTGATCGCACTTTATTTTAACTTAAACTTAAATTTATTTATTTCACTGGTATCATTGACTCGATACACCTGAGTCAACGAGTTGAGGGCCGCTTGATTGACGTGGGACTGTGAGACGTCATTCACTCGCTTCGCTTCAAAATTCGTGCTCCCGTGTCGTAATTGCTTTTCAGTGACAAATGTGTGCGATTTTAATTTCAAGTATTTCTCGAATTCATTAATATATCACGGTTCAAGCGGAATGATAACATAATATTATATTTCATACCGGTCCACCCGTTAAGATGCCCTGAAATGTCACTTTGACAGTGACGTAACTCTGTTTACACTTTTTCTGTGGGAATAAAAATCCGACCTTAGGCGCTCTCTCTTTCCTTTACATACGTTTGATTCGATCGGCCGAGTCCTTACGACGACGCCCGAACATACTTCGGCCGATAGCGGATTAGGGTTGGCAACGCATTTGCAGTCTTAAAATGATAATCGTAAGATTCCAACTTTGATATTGTAAAACTAACCTTCTAAATAAAAAGGACGTATGCACTTTTGATTGTCAAAGCAAATTGAACCTTCCAGGTTAAGAAATGATACTGCCGTCGGTGATACTGCAAAACCTAAGTAACAAATCTATGATAGAGCAAAAGAAACCTTACTGTCTTATTAAAAAGGTGCATTTTGCTCCTTATTTGAAATGGTACTTACGCGGCTTTGCAGTTTCACCGATGATACGCCCTTTTTTCTAAAAAGGGCAGGAATGTCCTCCATTCTTTAGCTTGTCTGTTGGTTTGTGTCATGCATGATTTCCCGACGCCATTGATATGAAATTATTTGATGTAATATGTTTTTATTTATTAAAATAACTCTTGAATTTTATTTTCAGGTGCCTTGTGAAAAATCGAAATCGAAATCAGAAAATAATGATGTCGAGCTTTTTTTTTAATTATTTGTGAGTCTTTGTAGTTTTTTTGCACTAAAAAGTGATTATAAAGCATTTACTGTAAGCATTATTGGAAAACGTTAAATGTTATATTATTAATAACTGTAATAATAAGAGTATCCGTGTTTCGAAGCGCATAAATAATAATTATATATTTGTTTATGTAGTTAGGAGTTTAATGCAGCTTTTGTTTTGAAATCTCTTCTAGGTTATAATTAGTGAGTTTTCTAAGCACTGTTAGATAAAAGCTTAAAGATATATATATTATTTCAACGCGTGTAATGTTTTGCATAAAAGCAAATGTACTAATTTTCATTTTGCATAACACAAATATACATAATCCTGATTTGTATAATGATCATATTGTGGAATTAATAATGCCTTGAATCATTAGGATGAGTGTGCATCAACTTGGTCATTTTGTATAATATTTAAAGACATATGGTAATGTAATATCGCAGATAATAGTAATTTAAAAAAAATCGCTGGGCGGAGCTCCTATTCCGCGTAGTTGACACAACTCTAACCTAACCTATTACTAAAGGCGAGATTTACCTATTTAGCAGATTGGCATTGACTTGACCTTGATTTATACAGATTATAATTTATATTAAGTTATATCACCTAATAATTATTGCAAATGTTTTTATTATTTTTAGTAATTATACTTAATGTATATCAAATGGCATTATTCCATATGAATGTTATACAAAAGGTTGTTATGCTAAATGAGTGTTATATTATGTGATTGCTATATATAATAAACATTTGGTTTTTATGCTGCACGTTTGTTATTCATTTCGTAGGTAGTTAACAGATAAATATGCAATATGTTCTAGACTGATTGAAACGCACCCATTATTTCATTTTAAAGTCGAGTCACCCCTATACCCCGTTGTTTATTGTACTCTACAGTTTAATTATTAATATTAATAAAATGATGAACGTTTTAAGTGTTTTTATTTCGGGTGGCGGTCTGGTCGCATAACAACTATTGTCATAATATCGATTGTCATAACACTTTACGCATAAAGTTGATGCTCATATTTTTTTTTGGCATAAATTATACTAGGCATAATTGTTCCTTGTCATAATTGTACGGAGTCATAATTGGTTAAATCATAATGTAGAAAGGCATACATTTATTAAGTCAAAATATTAATATAATATAAAGTTAGTGCCAAAACCGACTCGGATCGCGGATAGGTTAGGGTTATTTTTTTATAAAAGAGCTGAAAAAGTTTATTTATAAAGCCATACCATTATAACGTATGGTTAAATAATTTTATGCGCATCAAATTTATGCGCGTTAGCGCGTTACACAATATGCTCTTAAACATTATGATAAAAAACGTTATGCGCATAAATGTATGACTATTTACAGTTATGCATAGTGATGAGTATGACGAATCCACGTATGTCTATCAAAAATATGACTTCAAACTTTATGTAACCCGACCCCTACCCTTTTATTTCATTACCAGATTTACACATAAAAAAAAAACATCTGAGTGCCAATATCCACAAAGCATGTAGCAATAGGAATAAATCACTAGATTATTTTGAAGTGGTCCGTAGAACATCGATCAAATTTCATAAGTATGAAATTCCTAAAAACAAAACTTCGAATATCAAAATGTATAATGTACGAAATTCCTAAATATGCATTGTCCTATGTTTAATTAGTACAACCTGTCAAAAGCCGCACCCAAAATTCCGGGCCCTATTAATTAACCTGTTTTAAAATGTCTAAAGTATAATACCACTAGTGTACGAAAATGCTAACTGTATTTTTCCTACGCCTAGTTGACCTACGTTTAAAATGTATAAAGTGCGAAATTTCGAAAGACTATCCTACGTTCAGCTGATCTTACTTTAAAGAGGGGCAGACTCGTGGTCACACCACTGCTATTCGCTTTGGTCGGAAATTCGACAGAAATCATTTTTATTCCGCAAAAGTAGGTAGGTTAGGTTCGTTAGGTATCTTTAGATGCCCGAAGGGCAAATCGCTCAGAAATAGGAGCCCTGCCTCAGGCAGGGCTCCGTCGAATAGTAGTGGTGTGACAACCTGGTATGACCACGAGTCTGCACCCCTTTAAAGGGGGCCACAGATCATTTTATTTCAATCTAAATCGTAGATGGGATTTCTTCGTTCATTAGGGGTGGAGTTTTTAGCATTAGGGTGGATCAACTTTTTGTTGTTGTTATTCTGTCCCGTAAGCCAGGAGACAACAGTGATGGAGTTTCTTAGAAAAAATGTTATAATATATACTTCCAGCACACTCAAGAGAAAGACCATAAAAGAATGGGTGTGTAATTGCCAATAAAACAGTTTTTTAGTGGACTTATATCCTTTGAAATCATAGTTTTAAAGAGTGACCCAGGAGACGTCACCATGGCAACGAGCTACAAAGAAAAGTTGATTGACCCATTAAATGTATTGATTTTCGAAGAATTGTCACTAAGGTTTTTGTTCGTAGCGATTTTGAGCACCAGAAATATTGAGTTTCAAGTAATTTCATATCGTCGGTTATATTGCAAAACCGCGTAACTTACAAATGTATGATAGAGCAAAATAAACCTTAATGTCTTATTAAAAAGGTGCATTTTGCTCCTTATTTAAAATGTTACTTACGCGGTTTTGCAGTTTCACCGACGGTATGCTTTCTTACATATCAATGATTATTATTATTATTGACAATGTCACACCAATTGACCTGGTCCCAAACTAAGCTCTAGGCTTGTATTATGGGTACTAGACAACGATATAAATACTTATATAGAGAAATATATACTTAAATACATAGAAAACATTCATGACTCAGGAACAAATATTCGCGCTCATCACACGAATATCTACCCTTACCGGGATTTGAACCCAGGACCTCTAGCTTCGTAGCAGCTGGCAGCTACCAACTAGGCCAGCGCGTCGTCAAATCATCAATCGATGATATATGATGAATAAAATGGAAGTACTGGGAAAAAAATCATTCCCACTAGTTCCATTATCTGAAGTTCTTTAAATAATGGAATAGACCCTCTGGCAAAAAATGCAAGCGTGTGCGATCTGTATCCAGAGTCAGCCAGCTTTTTCAGTAAGATGGTACTTATCCACCTCATAGAAGGCTTTTTTTCAATCGAAATAAATTACATCCACTTGGCTGCCAGCATCTACTGTTGGTATCATCTGAGTAATGAGGAAGCCATGCTGTGCATCTGATAACTATTCAACTGTGCTTCATCATCATGTCAGCCGAAAGACGTCCACTGCTGGACATAGGCCTCCCCCAAGGCTCTCCACTCAGACCGGTCTTGTGCTTTTCGCACCCACCGCGTCCCCGCGATCTTCACAAGGTCGTCACTCCATCTTGACCCCATCGGCCATCAGTCCTGCGAGCGAAGTGCTTGCAGAGATCGTGAATTGCAGTTTCGAACACCTTTACAGGTGCACACAGCACAGCTACAGGCCTATAGTTACATGCATTCGGTCTTGTTTAGAACGCATCCAAAACGCAGCTTTCGTGACGTCACTACGCGGCGGTTGAGACATTCAAATCCGACAGTTGGCCAACGACCAAATCTCTAACTCACCATCTAACCTTACCATCAAGGAACGAACACGCATACATCTCTTTCGTCTGTACATACTTTTAACTTCTATAAAATCTAATAAATAATTGTAAATCTCTCATAGGAGCCAAGGGCCCCAACAGGTCCACCACTACCTTCGGGAACCGTGTCAATTTCCACTGGTCGGGAAAATTTGCAGTTTTCAAGGAAATGTTAAATATATGACACAAGGACATGGACGATAGTCCTAAAAAATAAATGGTGGGACAACGTCTGGTCTGGCCCTACAGAGCGTTTATTTATTTATTTATTAAAAGGATTACCAACAGATAATACATCTTACAAATTCTTAATTCTATATCATATACATTCCAGGTTGATGCTTATCTACTTATAGGTAACCACAACTTACACATGTGGCTAGGAACCTACGAAAACGAACACAAACTTAACATAAAAACATAAGACTCGTAGAATGTTTAGAGTGGTGAGGACCTGAGATACTTCGATACTTTCCTTTTGAAATTATTAAGATTATCTTGAAATATATCAGCTTCCACCGAGCCTGCTAGGTGGTTATACAACTTCATAATTCTTGACAGTGGGGAATTACGGCCTAAATTAGTTTTATAAAGCTTATCTCTAAATAATTTATAAGTACTAGGACGAGGCACTGCTATTCTGACCTTACTCAAAACCTCTGGGCAGTCTAATCTCGTGGAGTTGACTAGCTTGTAAATAAATGTTAGATCCAGAGATTTACGTCTGCTGCTGAGAGAAGCAAATCGGAAGAACTTAAGTCTTGCCTCATATGAGTGAAGTTTATTAGCATTGTGTGAAACAAATCCAAAGTATATTATGTAGTATATATGACTAATACTTCAACACCGCTAATAACAGTAACTTATTAAATGAAACCACTTGATACCATACACTGAATTTATTCCGGATTTCTTCACTATGACTATAACAATATTCCACTTTCAAAGTTTCCAACTGAATGCCTCGATCAGCCTCGTGTTTCACCTTTTATCCCCTTCTACCCACAGTCAAATGACTGTCTTTTTACCACTATCACAACCTTTACTTTACTCAAATAACATTCTTATTAATTATATCTCCAATTTAAATGCATTAAAATTTAAAACCTAACACTCGTCCATCCTGATAGCGTGGATGTCCCCATACACGTATCATGTGATGACCTAACACTCGGCTGATCGAACAACTATTACGAGTATTTTGTCAGTCAGTCTTTTTTTTTATTTTATTATTATGTCCTTATTACAATGATATTACTTAATCTAATTTACACTAAAGTACATATAAAATTTAATAACTAGGTAATATTATCAAGCTTTAGGGTTAACCTCACCCTTCTTAAATATGATTTTCTTCAAAAATAAACAAATAAAAAAAATAACAACAAATATCAACAAAACAATTAGTTGATACATCGAACATACAATTAATTTATGTCTATATTTATCTAATTACGTATTGTACGAGTAAGCAAACCTGATCCTACTCTTATAATATATATTCAATCATGAACCGTGTACGAGTGGGCAAACCTTGTCCTACTTTTACACATCATCCAAACATAGAAATATATACATATATGTATTGTGAGCAAACCTGATCCCACATTACTGGTTTACATACGAGTGAGCAAACCTGATCTCACTCATATATATCTTCATATGAAACAAAACTACGAGTGAGCAAACCTGTTCCCACTCATATATATCTTCACATGAAACAAAACTACGAGTGAGCAAACCTGTTCCCACTCATATATATCTTCATATGAAACAAAACTACGAGTGAGCAAACCTGTTCCCACTCATATATATCTTCATATGAAACAAAACTACGAGTGAGCAAACCTGTTCCCACTCATATATATCTTCATATGAAACAAAACTACGAGTGAGCAAACCTGTTCCCACTCCGAGTATAAATAACATTATTCATCCATAACGTTTAAGATGATCTTAATATAACATATATGAATGAGCAAACCTGATCACACTCATATATATCTTTATATAAGTTAACATATACGAGCGAGCAAACCTGTTCCCACTCCCATATATTAACCATATTTAATAAGAAAAAATCATAATAACATTTGACATTATATATCACTGTTAGTAAATTTATTCCCAACAAGTATCTTAACCTTATTATTTATATATTTATCGTTATTTTAACCAACCATTTATCAAAATCCAATTAAACATTTTGATGACATTGATTGAATTAGCTATACTGAAACATTACCTTAATCACTATCTTTATCATCATCATTATCTGAGTCAGTATCATCATTCACCGCCAGTGCAGCAACATGAACCCACGGTCTCATTCGGTCTGCCGCCACCATAGAACCATTCCTGGTCTTCATGTTACTGAACCCCGGCACCGATGATATCTGGTATCGGTCATTTCCCAACACCTTCGTCACACGAAATGGGCCAATATAAGCCGGCAGCAGCTTTTTGCTCTTGCCGTCATTGTTGAAAGAGGTTTTTGTGATTTTTACAAGTTCGCCTTCATTGTAACAGTGTGCTGGCCGCCTACCCTTATCATAGTACGCTTTTTGTTTTAGCTGTGCATTGTCAATTCTTTCTTTTACCTCTTTTCTAATAGAGTCTACATCATTATGTTCACCCGTATGTTGAGAAACCTCAACTAGAGCTGAATTTAAATCCCCGCTCATAAAGGTACCGAATAATACTTCAGAGGGCATCTTATTTGTAGTCTTATTTACGGTATTATTCATACCCCACTGAATTTGCCCCACTTGACTGTCCCAGTCCGTTTCGCTTTTATTCAGGTTTTGTGCTGTTAATGAACTGAAAATCGTGCGGTTGTAGCGGTCTACCTGACCATTTGATTTTGGGCTAGCGACTGCGTTTAAAATATGCTTAATTTTTTTATCGAGGCAATATTTCTTAAAAGATTTAGATGTAAAACAGCTACCGCGATCCGTTATCAGTCGTACCGGTGTCCTAAACGTATAAAATATGTCATTTAGTACTTTAATTACATTATCCGTTTTTGTATTCCGAACCGGCCTAACAAACGCGAACTTTGTGAAAGCATCTATAACTACTAATAGATATGCGTTTCCCCTTTTTGACTTGACAAAAGGTCCCAGGTGGTCGGCATGCAAGGTATGAAAAGGTATTTCAATTTTGGTTATGGGATGTAACAATCCTTCTTGATTGTTTTTAGTATGTTTAGCATACGCGCACTCAATGCATGCAGCCACATACTTCTTAACAAAGCGGGTCATTTTTGGGAACCAATAATGATTTTTAATTTTCTCCAAAGTCTTTTCGATGCCAAAATGTCCTATATCATCATGGTTCATCTTGCATACCTGCCACCTGGCCCCCTTTGGGACCACCCAGCGAAGATTGTCCTTTTTGCCATCAACACATCTAAATAATTTGTTGCCTTGTATTATGTAATTATCTTTAATATGTTGCAAATCTTTAGGATTGACGTCATTTAACAGAATATCGCGAGTCCTCGACAATTCAGAATCTCCAAGTTGCAAAGTGAGTAACCAATCCTCATTATTAATGTTCATTACAGATGGAAAACAATCAGTTGAAAGATCATCCTCGGAAGAGGGATTACGTGAGAGAGCATCAACATGCAACATCTTGGTCCCTGCCCTATATTCCACTGTACAATCGAACTCTTGTAACATAAGCCACCAACGGGCAATACGAGGAATAAGATCTCTTTTTGAAAAAGTAGATCTCAAGGCACTGCAATCCGTCATAATTTTTAATGTTTTCCCTAACAAATACACTCTAAATTTATTTAATGAACAGACCACCGCTAGAGTTTCTAACTCGTATGAGTGGAAATTCTTTTCTTCAGGCGAGGTCTGTCGACTATAGAAGGCTGCAGGTTTTAGGTCAGAGGTACCCTGCAACCGCTGCAACAGAATTCCCCCAACACCATGCTTACTTGCATCGGCATGAAGTTCTAGATCGGCTGTATGGTCATATATTGCTAAAACAGGCCTATTTACCAACCTACCCTTCAGATCTTCAAATGCGTTTTCTTGAGAGCTCGTCCATTCCCATGAAGAATCCATTTTTAATAGTTTAGTCAAAGGAAAGGCTATCTGAGCGAAATTCTCGATAAACTTTCGGAAAAAGCCAACTAGACCAAGAAACTGTCTAACCTTATGAACATCGACCGGACGAGGGAAATCTTGTACAGACTGAATTTTCTTTTTACCCGGTTTAACACCTTCAGCACTGATTTCGTACCCCAAATAATCAAGATGGTCTTGAAGAAAATTGCATTTGGCGATATTTAAAGTTAAGCTGGACTTTTCTACCAATTGCAACACCTCCTCTAATCTATCCAAACACTCATTTGGGTCCTTTCCAAATATTAAAAGATCATCAATGTACACCATTGCCTTTGTGAATCGCGCTGGACCTAGAATACGATTCATCATCCTTTGGAAAACACTTGGTGCATTTGCCAACCCAAATGGCATTCTGTTAAATTCGAATTGGCCATCTGGGGTGACAAAAGCAGTAAGATGTTTACTGTTTTCTGCAATGGGCACCTGATAGTATCCTGACGCAAGATCCAATGTTATAAAACAAGACTGTCCTGATAACCGTGCGATTTCATCATCAATAATTGGCATTGGATACCTTTCCTTTATAGTCACAGAGTTTAGTTTCCTGTAGTCAATGCACATTCGTAAGCTACCGTCTGGTTTTCGTACTAGAATAATGGGACTGGCGTATTCAGATGTAGATTCTTTGATTATTCCAGCAGACAGCATTTCATTTATCATATTACGTACTTGTTCCCTCTCGTGATAGGATAACCTATAGGGCCTTGAAACAATTGGGCGGTGGTCATTTAGTTCTATGCTCATTTGAGTGACATTTGTACACCCTAACTGTCCTAACTCAGAAGCAAAGCAATGTTTATACTCGTTTAGTAGTTGAATAAGTCTATTTTTTTAATCTTCGGAAACTCCTTCACCTATGCGAAGTTTAGACTCTGCGATGATATTATCCTCGGTTTCGAACATTGTAGGAGTCTGCGCTACAATACGATTAACTAAGTTCACCTTCTCTGCTCTACATATTACAAAACCTTCCATCATTAAACATGGAGTACAGCACGGGGAGATTGTCACATTCACACTGCAGTTGTTGACTTTATGCATACCAGCACCTATTACAAACTGTTGACCCGGCTTTCCTACTAACCTCTCTTTAATCAATATTTTCCCGTTAACACTTTCTTCAATACGTGCCCTAATAGACGCTGGCCCATATAATTCCAAATCGTTAGCCACCGAAATTTTTATCAGACGATCTTCATTGGGTTCTGACTGCTGCATTTCATTACCAACGTCGAAGAAGCGTAATAGGGACGAATCTTTGTAAACGATAACTTGGGGTAATTCGGTAAATGATTGTCCGATGAGTAGAGTTTTATCCAAAAGACTATCCTCCACAACTTTGCATACTATAGCAGCACTAACACAATCTATCTCTACATCAAGCGACACTGCTCCTACGGACTTAACAAGCCCGTTACCAAAACCTTTCATTGTCGATTCTAAGTGATCGTGGGTTATGCCTAAAGAAGACACGAACGATTCTTTAACTAGAGTTACTTCGCTACCAAAATCAATGAATACCTCCACTGTCAGACCATTAACTATAGCGTTCTTAATGAACTTTGAACTTTGACTTGAACTAGACATACATAACGATCTAACTTCCTGAGTTTTAGTGGGTTTGTTTTCAGGCTTTTTAAAACAATTTTCGGGTTTATGACCAACCCTGTTACAATGATTGCATTTTACCAATGGCTTTGGACATCTTGAGTAGTGGTGCCCCTTCTCCTTACAGTTAAAACAGTATGCGACTTGTGACTGAAGCTTATTATTACTGAACTTAGAACCTTGATTGTTAATATTGACATTCTCAGGCCAGTTTTTATTTTTAGTATGCGCGCGATCAAGAGTATACATTGAATCTTTGTTGCTTATTAAAAATTGTAACAGTTGGTCGGGGTTGGAGCAACGTAAGGCCACAGCGCTAGATTTTGTAGTCTTATCACTAATACCGTGAATCAAGCAATCTACCGCCTGTTTCCCTTTTATATTACATTGATTCAAAAGTGCTAACTTTTCGTAATAGTATACCTCTACCGGTTCATTAAATTTACTTTTTCTTTTCAACATTTCTTCCAAGAGTTGGCCATAATTTTCTTCACATGGGAAAGAGTTTACTAATTTCTCTTGCCATTCTGCCCAAGTAAAGAGAATGGTGTCCAAACTTTCATACCAAATTTTGGCCAACCCTTGTAATTTTTGCATCGCGAAATGTATGGTGGTTTTGTCATCCCAGCCGTATACAGTGGCACATTCATTAACCTTTTTCAACCAAGTACCCATACGTTGATTTTTGGTAGATGGATCAAAGTTTGGTAAAATGTTTTTGTGATCAATAGTTTTGTTATTGAAAGGGCCACTTGTAGACGGCTGTGAGGGTACATTATGTTTAATTGAATTTACAATAAGTGCTATGTCTTCTGCAGAATATTTCTTACTACGTGACCTATCCCGACGCTCAGCGGAGCGCATATGATTCGCACCAGATCTATGAGGGTAGTCGCCAACTTTTTCGGCACAGTCATGGCGACTACTGCAATGAGGACTGCGGGACCTAACGTTAGGTTCCCTTCTACATTCTTCAGGACGCGACTTGGCTCTATTATCGCGGCCCTGTTGTAATTCATGTTCCAGATTTTTAAGGCGAGCAAGCATTTGTTCGAGCTGATATTCACGATCTTTAGAATAGTTATCTCGGGGACGTACTGACCGACCATGGCGACGGGACCGGCTGCGGCTGCGTCTTTGCACGGAGCTACGGCTTCGATTTCTGCCACGAAGAAGCTCTTCCTCGAACTGATGGGATGTCGAGTACCGCTCTGGAGTCAATAGTCGCCTTGACCTTGAACGGTGCTCTCGACTGCTATCATCAGCCATGATCTGAAAGCTTTTAAAGCGATGGTCATCCCACTTCTGATATGTAGTATATATGACTAATACTTCAACACCGCTAATAACAGTAACTTATTAAATGAAACCACTTGATACCATACACTTTGAATTTATTCCGGATTTCTTCACTATGACTATAACAATATTCCACTTTCAAAGTTTCCAACTGAATGCCTCGATCTGCCTCGTGTTTCACCTTTTATCCCCTTCTACCCACAGTCAAATGACTGTCTTTTTACCACTATCACAACCTTTACTTTACTCAAATAACATTCTTATTAATTATATCTCCAATTTAAATGCATTAAAACTTAAAACCTAACAATTAGAAAGCGTTGAGGTGGAAGTCGCACCAGGGCCCGAAGTACTTCTGCGACCTCGAGCAAAAAGGATGTGAACAAATGCGCTGTTCGCCGCCGCTGCCGCGCTTACTGTACAAAGGAATATACATACATACATACCTTCACGCCTTCATTCCCAGAATGGGGTAGGCAGAGCTACAGAATTACCAACAACTCTAAACACTTGTTGATAATTCTGTAACCACATTTAACACAAGTAGGCTAAGATTACACTTTGAATTTATTCCGGATTTCTTCACTATGACTATAACAATATTCCACTTTCAAAGTTTCCAACTGAATGCCTCGATCTGCCTCGTGTTTCACCTTTTATCCCCTTCTACCCACAGTCAAATGACTGTCTTTTTACCACTATCACAACCTTTACTTTACTCAAATAACATTCTTATTAATTATATCTCCAATTTAAATGCATTAAAACTTAAAACCTAACAATTAGAAAGCGTTGAGGTGGAAGTCGCACCAGGGCCCGAAGTACTTCTGCGACCTCGAGCAAAAAGGATGTGAACAAATGCGCTGTTCGCCGCCGCTGCCGCGCTTACTGTACAAAGGAATATACATACATACATACCTTCACGCCTTCATTCCCAGAATGGGGTAGGCAGAGCTACAGAATTACCAACAACTCTAAACACTTGTTGATAATTCTGTAACCACATTTAACACAAGTAGGCTAAGATGTTAACCAGTGTATTAGTGACAGATGGCAAGCCCATCGCCTAACAGTAGGTACTACAAGCCTTTATTCCCTTAGTCGCCTCTGACGACTTCCACGGGAAGACATGGAGTGGCACTATTCTAACCCGGCAACCACACGAGAATACCACAAAGGAATATTGATCTTCGAAAATGAGATCTTTCGATTAAAAGTGCATTAGAACATCTCTAACTTTTTAAATTTGCTTAGGTAGGTACTTACATTAAACTGACACGGGAAAAATTACCGGCCGGAACAGGGATTGAAGGACTCGTTCTATCCGTATACGTCTATGTATACCTCTATCTCGATTGTAGATTACGTCGCAAATATTGACTTATTGCCGAAAGTGACAAATCATAAATAGTCAGTTGGGCAAATTGACGAATTAAAGATTTAGATGGCATTGACGAATTACAGAGGGCGAAATAGGGCTGCGGTTTTCGCGTGACAAATTGTGGACTACACATCCGTCACTTTTCGACACGTATATAAATAAGTACCTACGGGAGTGACGTATGCTTTATCCATATTTTGTCACGCGATAAACGCAACCATACTATTGCCGCAGAAGTTGACCAGTTGACGAGATGAATTCAATCCATGTATTGATAAAGTACATAAATTAAAGTGGCTTCTTTTGTTTTCAGGTGTGTACCAGAAGCCAGAGGTGAGTGAGCTCTATTTAAATATTCTCAATAGGGCCATTATACTTTCAAGGACGTTTATTCGCTAGACGAGCATTTAACACGTTCACGGTCAGTACGTCGAGAGACGTAAACTGAGACACTCGTGATATGGCACTACGGATGTGGCCGGTGTTTTTATTTACACCAAAAACGGAACTCTGTCCACCGCCGGCTATTTCCCATAGCATTTATAGGAAGCTCGGACCCTGTACCTTTTTAGGCTTTAACACAAGCCGCTAGTGTCACAGGACTTTTTAATGTAGGTATGGATGTATTCGAAGTAATATAAGCATTCCCTAAAGGTAACATATTGTTTATATATTCCCTAAAGGTAACATATAAACAATATGTTACCTTTAGGGAATGTCCATAACACTTTGCATTAAAAATCCAATGGTCGTGCACTTAATGTTTATTTCGAACACAGTAGGAAATTGCATAGAGAGATAGAAGGAATACCAAAGAATAAAGAGTGAAGAGTTTAGCGAGAACTTAATCAGATATCAGGGATGTCTGATTTTGCTTTCGTTCCTTCTTTTCAATGGCGGGTTTTTGTCTTGAAAATTGTCCTGTTTTCCTGCTTTGTTTGTGAAGTGAATGCATGTTGTTCAGATGTACGACTCGTACGCGGCGCCGGTGCCGCAGCAGCGCAGCGGGCTGGGCACGGGCGCCGCCGTGGGGCTCGGCGTGGGCGCGCTGGCGGCCGGCGGGCTGGCGGGCTACGCGCTCGGCGGCGGCTTCAGCAGCGACAGCCCGCCCAGGGAGGAGGTGAGCAGCCTTCATAGCGGCTACACGATCACTTTTAACTGAACAGTTCGAACTATCAGTTAAAACTGAACGTGTAGTGTGCGTATTCCAGAATGTCAATCTGACAATGTATAAGACCGCCTAAAATAAGATGCGTCAGATTCAAATTAGCGCTCTCATGGCGCTGTCATTTGATTATGACAGCTGCTCATAGAATAGCAAAGTGTTTTAGCGACACCTACTTAAATAAAATTAGGAAGTTTAGAGGCCACTGTAGAATCGGGTCCATTGATCATTTTAATCGGATTTTTTTGCCATTCTTCCTTATAGCCGTGTTACGAAGAACCCCTAAATTCATGTTTTTTTTTTAATCCTTGCATGATTAGAATCACTATGAACGAAAGGAGGTTTTTAATTTAATTTAATTTCAAATTTCATACGGTCCTAAATTGATTGTTGCAAAACAAATAAATAACCCTTATCATTGCGTATTCGATCTATTTGATGTAATTTAGATACTTTTAAGTATTATTGTATTTAATCATTGAAAAAAATTACCTTCTGCTGGAGTTTCTTGCGGCGCTTCTTCTCCGCAATGATGGTCTTTGAAGCGCTAGTAGATTCACTCCATGTTACCGACGTGTAAAAGAGCCCTCGTGTGGCCAATTTACTGAATAAATATTTTGAATTTTGACTTAAGTAAAGAAGTAACCTTGAAAAGCTTAAAGCAAGGTATACAGGATGATACATAATTGAACAACCATACTTTAACTGGTTGCATCACTCTATGTGAACACCTCCATTTAAATATACAAACCGCGATGTGCGACAATCTGTAGTTATGACATAGTGGGAACGCACCCTTAGAGCCCTGAGGGCCTAGAATGGCTGCCCTACATAGTGAAGTTTGAATGACACATACATACATACCTACCGTCACGCCTGTCATCCCAGAGTGGGGTAGGCAGAGCTACAGAATTACCTACAACTTTAAAAACTTGTTGATAATTCAGTACTTAACCATATTTTGCACAAATAGGCTAAGATGTTTATCAGCGTATTAGTGACAGGTGGCAAGCCCATCGCCTAACAGTACTACAAGCCTATATTCCCCTAGTCGCCTCTTACGACATCCACGGGAAGACATGGAGTGGCACTATTCTAACCCGGCAACCACACGGACTGTTGGACTGTTGACGGTGAAGTTTGAATGACCGGCCAAATTTTAGGGACTAACTCATACTGATAAACTTTTATTGTGGGACCAACATCCAAATAGCTAGCATACAAACTTCGAGAGCTAATCAACCGAAATTTATGGAACAGCTGTTTTTTTCCGCCATCTTGATTGTTAACGACAGCCACCGCCGAACCCTGGCTGACAGCAACGTATTTACACGTGACCCTAGTATATAAGGATACTGTAAATAGTTAAGTTAGTATAAGTGTTCTATATAGTATTAGGTGGATTTTAGGCATATAAATAAAGATTTTTAGTTAGTTTTAGACATAGAATGGAGATTTAGCTTAGGGAGCCACCTAATATTACGAGCTGTGGATAGGCGATGTATAGATTTAAGTTTTTTATGTGTAAGTTAGGTAAAGTCCAGCCCGAACTACAAGCTGGACTGAACCCCGAACCGATCCTTGCTCCCTCAGCTAAATCCCATTAGAATAACTACCAAAAATTTAGGTAAAATAGACCGCCGAACGCGGCTATTGACCTCCTGACCCGGTAACCCAGTTCCGATATTAGAATGGAAAAGGTTATCGGGTCAGGGATCCTGAGCCGGACCAAAGCCAGGAAGAAACTAATCAGATCCGAACAGCGAGATAGGAAGTATGACTGATTACATGTTAGTTTATAAGGAAATATTGAACCAAATTTAGGATAATTAGACGAAGCGGGCGGCCAATCAGACGCAGGCGGTATTTACGGGCGGCGACGGGGAAGAACCTCGGATGTTTCCACCCGAAGGTCGAGTGGAAAGCGCCCGGAAATGCAGGCGCTCTGATTGGTCGTCCCGATTAAATTTATTAAAGTAGGGCTTGTGATTCAAGCAGAGGATTGGGACTCCTCGGAGGTAGAGGCACTGTTTAAGCCTAGGTGAAATGCTATAAATACGGAGCCAATATTTTAGATTGTCGTATGTATCCGACCGGTTTTCACATATGCCAGCGTGGCATTCGCACAAGCTCACGACTTACACATAAACACTCTACAGACATTTCAGAACAATCTTCTCCGATCGGTCGCGGGGGCCCCTTGGTTTGTTCGCAACGCGGACCTTCACAGGGACCTCGGCGTCCCGTCGATTAGGCACACTATCAAGGACGCGTCTAGGCGCTTCTTTGATAAAGGCCCACACCACCCCAACCCGCTCATCGTCCGTGCCACCTCCTACACTCCCCAACTCACCCCGTCCGATCCCGACGTGCTCGCTGCGCTCGGGGCACCCGTCAGGCGCCCCAAGCACATCCTGCTCGATCCCACCGATCCCATCCAACTCGCAGTGGATGAGGGCACTGAAGACCGCAAGAAGCTTCGGCGCCAGGGACGTCGCGGCCGCCCCCCCAGATCCGGACCTGAGCCTCATAGCATCACTGCAGGGATCGAGAAGATCGAAGAAACCGAAGAAACCGAACATACTCAAGAAACCGAAGAAATCGAACACTTGGAAGCAACCGAAGAAAACGAAGTCCTTCAAGACACTCAGCCGGCCGAGCTGCGCTCGACCGGCCTGACTCCCGACGGAGGCACCCCTCCAGAGGTGCGACCACCACCGCACCTCTAACTTAGGGTTCAGCATGCCCCCCGTAAGGGCATCGCTACCCGTGCCCGGGTGAAGTAGTTATGGTAGAGACATACCAACTACACAGTCAGTCAAATAAAAGTAAAAGTAAAGTAGATTGTCGTACTCGGATCAATACTCGGTTTCATAGTTAGTTATTACTCGGATTAGTACTCTGTTTCATAGTTAATACTCGTTTAGTTTCGTTTAGTACTCGTTACATGCTCTTAGTATTCGTAGTGTTCACTTGTCGTACTGCACTCGTCGTATACGGTGCATGCGTGTTTGTTAGTCTCTCTGCCCTAAAGTAAAATCGTTTTTGTTTATATTGTTTTAAAGTTTATGGTGTTTAAGTAAATGTAATATCACAGTATTTGTTTGTTTTATTAGTAATTTAAATTCATTTAACGTTTTATCTAGTTTCATTTTATTTCCTCTCCTAATTGAGTCGCGTTGCGTTTTCTGTTTTGAACTCTGAGCTATCGGGGTTAGTCAACTGTTGGCGCGTATCGTCAACATTGATGTTTGAGTCTCTAAATTTTGGCCGGTCATTCTAATTTCACCCGGTATATCGCACGTCAAAAGTGGATAAGGCATCTTCTTCTTTAAATTAATGGCGGTCCACCAAGTGATTTCGCCAGTGTCAGTGAGAGAGTATAATCAGTAAATAGCACAGTAAATCAAATTAACAAAATTAGAAGCTGGGCATTTTTCAATCGGCCATCTTCCCTCCCCGAAGATTACCGGAACCTTCCATAAAGCATCAATTACTCTCGTACTTATTTAGGTGTCAGAATGCGACGGATGTGTTAAACTTTGTCACGCGATAAACACAGCCATAGCCAACGCGCTGGCCTAGTGGGTAGTGACCCTGCCTACAAAGCTATTGTAGGGCCACTACCAACTAAGCATCAGGGCAATAAATCATTTTATCGGAGTCTCTCGCTCGTACTCGTGGAGCTTATGGCGAGCGTAAGGGATGCGTGTAGTATCAGCGTTATCTTGTATCTCTTACGCTCGCCATAAGCCCTACAATAATGGCCCTACAATAGCGGTCCTGGGTTCAAATCCCGTTAGCGGCAGATAATTGTGCGACGAGCGCGAATATTTGTTTCTGAGTCATGGCAGAGCTACAGAATTACCAACAACTCTAAAAACTTGTTGATAACTCTGTAACCACAATTTGCACAATTAGGCTACGATGTTTAACAGTGTATATTAGTGACAGGTAGCAAGCCCATCGCCTAACAGTTAAGTACTACAAGCCTTTACTCCCTTAGTCGCCTCTTACGACTTCCACGGGAAGACAAGGAGTGGCAAAATTCTAAGCCGGCAACCACACTATGCTATGCATTTATGCTATTTATGCGTTTGCTATGTATTTAAGTATATATTTCTTTATTATATCGTTGTCTAGTACCCATAGCACAAGCCTAGAGCTTAGTTTGGGACTAGGTCAATTGGTGTGACATTGTCCCTTGATATTTATTTATTTATACTTTTATTATATTAGGCCCCTTAATGGGGCAAATACCTGAATAAATTATTTAATTTAATTTCAGATTTGTGTAAAACTCCCGTGATGTTTATTTGAGAATAAATATTCCGTGTCTGTGTGTTGTTCACAGGTCTCGGTGGCGGAGTTTGGTGGCGACGACTGGATGGACTAAGCTCCTGCCGCGGCTCAAGGGTGCCACAAGTCGGCTAGCACATAGTATCGGTTAACATCAGCAATAAAACTAACAAATAACCTTATCTCAAAAGCTTAAATTCTTTGTATTAACAACAAACACTTGGAAGATGAAATGCTATTTTTAATTAGCTTCAACACAAAAACACCCTCCGCGTACGTCGGTCACACTCACAACACAGGATAATCTCCTTATTTTCATTTTTTTAAAAGGTCCTTTCCCGCGCGAATGCTCGCGTCATGTCTTTTGGCATAATGATGTGTGTTTTTCTAAATAATTTCAACTTTTATATTAAATACAATATTGTTAACACTTGTTTCATATCTTATTGAGCCTGTGACAGATTGAAATACATTTCACGCGAACGTTTCAACCAATTGAGCAGTCGCCTACCCTTAAAAAAATATGTATCTATGGTAAATTCGTTTAAATAAAAACTAAATGTTGTTATACGCATTTCTACAAACAAATTATGGAAAACTATGAACATATTTTTCGGAACTAAGAACAAAATAATTAAATTACTTTTACTTCCTATACGGGAAACGGACCGTTGTCGAAATTTTGACTCTACCTCGTCCGAATCGGTTCGCCGATAAGATTTTTTTAATACAGTTGCTCAAAAAGTGGTACTTTTCGTAGCTGTATATCTGTGAATTCGTGTGGAAAGTTGGATTTAAAATGCGACTATCGTACAACACTTCGGAAAATAAGATGCTGCAAATTAAATATACTAAGTGAACCACTACACGAAAAATTGTTTCAAGAAGAAAAGCTATAGAGATTTGTTCAACCGAGATGAAATCTGCCCTCGTAAGCAAATAAGGAGTATTCCAAAATCAATAACCAAAGCAGTTTTAGATCAGTCTTAGTAATAAGGTTGATATTGCTACAGGAGTTTTATCCGACTTACTGCGTATTAGCTTAGCAGGGCAGAAATGCGGATCGGTGAATCGCTACAAGACATTTATGCTTTTGAGGTAGAGTTCTAACAAACATCGATTATCCCTTCCTCATTAGGCAATAACCGAGAAAAAAACAAACGTCATTGTCAGTGTGTTTTATCGACTATCGACGATTAATTCACACTTAGCACGACCTTGAGGATTGTGATTCATGTCTTTTACTAGCTATTTGTGTTTCAACGCAAAGTTTCTTAAGGTGCTTTAAATTAACTTCACACTTCGACAAACAAGTCGCGGACAGCTTGTGCCAGCCGTCTTATTGAAGCTTGAACCCAAGGAAAGCGTTACGCATTCACTGCCGGCAACGCATATAAGCGTTCTCCTGACTTTCACCCAGTGCCGTAAACGCATATGTGCGTTCTTACAGTAGGCACCAGGCGAAAAACAGTATTGGCAGTGAATGTGTTAACGCCGCTTCAGGAGTTTTTCTATTTGTATCCACTCTTTTTTTTATTAGTTAAGTACAAAGTGTGTAAATTTAAAATGGCATGTAGGTTATTGTTTGTTAATATATTTTAATATACACAAAAATATCAGCATAGCTGAGGCAAGTATGTAGTCCAAGAATCTTTATAACAATACACCTTAAATGTATACGTATATTTTTAACCGATGTATCGAAAGCTCGATTCACAGAGCTGTCACGAATTGATCGAATGGAATTAGGAACGAAACTGTTGTATTATATTATATAGCCTTTGTTTTTACGCACACACAGCTTTTGACTTTCACCCAGTGCTTGGAGCGCGTATGTGCGTTCAGTATTATAAGCGAGCTATAAATATTTAAAGCGTTTAAACTTGTCTTGCCCCCGAGATCTTTCTCCAGCTGTGGAAATAAGAGAGAGATGTCGCTAGGAGCCAAAACTGGAGAATAGGGGAGTGTTGGGTTCCCTCTATTTGGCATAAGATTAACTGTCCAAAACTGTTTTGGCATAATAAACTTGGCGGAGTGTTAGGTACTTTCGTTACCCGTTCAATAAATTCGTGGCAACATTTGTCTATAGACCTATATTTTTAAGCCTATCCAAGATGTATGCTGCTGACGTTTCTGTTTTCTGGATTATGCTTCCTTTTTTGCGGCAATAGCTCGTCACTCATCTTATTATGCGTCTCATTCTCATTAGATAGAGTATTGATGACGGTTTTTCATTTTTTATTTACGTCCATATTAGTACTAAATAAATTGTTCTCTAGGGCCGTATTTTTTTAAAATATTGATTATCATAGAATGCCATGACAGAGTGGTCGTCTAATAATTGGTTTCCGCTAAAAACGGCTTCTCTGTCACAGTGTTGCTGGTAAAAGACTACGAAAACGGGGGCACATTGCAGTAGTATTCTCTTTTCTTGGTCTCAGGTCTAATTTAGCCTAACCTAAGTAACCCATGCTGAAGATAACCTAAAAATAATAAGGTTTCAGTAAATTAGCTTCCGATGCAATGATACATTCGATATACTTATCCTATAAATTATGTATTCATTTATACAAATTATTAGAATACAGAATAAAAGTAAAGATGGCGCCACCGGACGCTCGGTCCATTCTTAAGAGCATTGGGAAGCGCTGCTAAAATCGCGTACCTAGCTGTCAAAAAAATCCATACAAATTTAGCTCCGGCCGTTAACGTTTCTCACCCCCTATACCCGGCCCGGCGAACCTTGATCCCTATGACATTGACAGTTATTCCTACGACACAACCTTGTAGTGGCGTCACCGTTACATTAGAATCGAATTGGAGGCTTCTAAAAATGGCATTTATTAATTTTAGGTAGATTTATGCCATTACAATGATATTCCGTTGGAATTATAACAATTCTTAACATTTACGAGAAATTATCTCAATCAGACTTTACGTTTACGTCCTGCAAAAGTTACTTCGTTTGGAAGATATCGACAAGTGCGCAAAGTATCGATAAATAAATGTCGATAATGGAAAGAGTGTACATAATTTGTAATCATTTAAGTTATAGGTGCTGAATGTTAAAAAAGTTACATGACATTGTTTTTATTTCACTCAAATTTATAATTATTTCTGGGGACACCAGTTTTTATTTTATTTAAAATTAGGTTTTATTAGTAGGTATCAGTTTTCTGTGTGATGTGTGTGCGTGTTCTATTGAATAGAACGGAGCGCAGCATACATACACTCACGATTGTATACCCAAGAAAATAAAAAAAATAACCATAGGACAAAACCTGATCAGCGATCATTTATTTATATATTTATCTACATCCTATTTCATAGTTACTCGTCGAGAGCAAAAGAGATAGTAATAGACGAAGTTCGAATAACGGACTTCAAACTAGAGCACACGTTTACCAACGGGGCTGAATGCAAGTCACGCCTTTGCCTATAAAAAAGTTAAGTTACATCGACACGACCCATCACTAACATAAACTGTCATAGGGATCAAGGTTCGCCGGGCCGGGTATAAATCAAGTCCGATTTCCACGATTGTTAATGTGTTGTAGTTATTATAAAGAACTAACTGTGTACGTTCTGCAACATTAGAAAAAATCGTAAAAGTCGGACTAGGTAGGTAAAGAAACGTTTTCGCATTGTGTATGGAAATTTATAGCTTCACAATCATCTTAAGAATTGATCACTGGAACAAGAATTGGCGAAAAAGAGTTTGAAATTAAAGAAGGCGCTATTCGGAAAAAATATTACTGGCAACATTCAAGCGCTACTCTTTCATGTGTGGCCACTTGAAAATATTGCAGTTTCACGTTACGCTGTCAAATTCTTTTGTCAGATTCGTTGAAAATATAGTAAATTATCTATTTAGGTGTAAGAGAAAATTATATAAAGCCTTAAAGATGCCTTGTATTATATTTAGTTAAATTCATTGTTAAATAGACACAGCCGTTATTGTAAAAAAAAATACATTTATCTGTAGATATGGGTCAATCAACTATTCTTTGTACATTTTAGTATGTCTTAATTATACAACACTGTCAAACCACAGCCCGGAATAAAATATATTTTTTAATCAATAGATTCATTTTCAGTACAAGAGAAAATAAGCTATCTAAATCAGAATAATTTTTTTGCCAAAAATACTGTTAACTTGGGGGACATACTATTTTCATACAAAACTGTCGATGGTCCACTAAGCTACCAGTGAAAGAAGATATTTTCATTGTTTAACAAATATATCCACCGGGTCATAGAATTCACTGTTTATCTGCGTAATAAAATCACGCAACATGTTAAAAAAAAAAACCTTACAAACTTGAAAAAAATAGTTTACAAAGAATAGTTGATTGACCCAAATACTTATTAGCTCTGGATATAGAATAAGGTTGCAGTCATATCTTAATTAAATTAATCAATTTAACACTTAACAATTTGTTAAATCGGTTTTCCCATCGCCTACTAGCTACTAGGTGTAAGGCCACTACCAGTCCCCATTTGACCTTCTAACCCAGTGACCTATCTAACTGGAACCAAAAAGATGTTTGATATGGGCCCAGAAGAAAGCAGGTTTACGTAATACCTGGAATAGATGATAAATCATTTAGGAATTAGAAATCCCTCGCCGTCGCACACAGCACTCGAGCCGCCATAATAGTATTTTCAGATTTAATATAATGTAAGTATCCTTAAGGCCAAGTTCACCTACTGCAACATACCTAATCATTAATTATTTAACGGCGTTTTTTTGTGTTCACCAACCGTCAATGAGCGTTTTAATATTGCTATGTCAAGATGGCAATGTATTTACCTACATTTGCTTACCCAAACGGTATGCTTAAAATGGTAGGGTTATATTATTTTATTATACTACGAAATGTAATGCGCGTTATGTCAACGCCTTATACTTAATGTGGACGACTTTGTTGTTTAGCATCCTTTTTTATTGTCAACCATATTTGTTTCAAGTGACAGGTTCAAAGGCCCGGGAAAAAGCTTTTGAACTCGTACAGATTATAGCGATTGAGAGAGACACCATACTCACATCTGCACTCCTTTTCTATCTTTGTTTCCAATTTACGGAGTGTCGTTTTAAAATTCAAATCAATGCAAAAATTGTGTACAAAATGTTTTCTCGTCATATTCCTCGAAATAATTGCGCCGTATTTGGAATATACGAGGTGGGCGTAATAGTCGCTCAATATCTTCAAAATCATCTAGAACATTATTTTCTTCAAATGCATAATTCAAAGTGTCTTCCATTTTATTGTTTAATCTAATAGATGGATACAGTACAATTTAACTTTTAGGAGCAGTTAACCGATGGTTAAACTAAGTCTGTTACGGCACTTATTCAATGGTTAACGCGTGGTGAACACCAAAATATCGTTAATCGGCCGTTTAAGGTTTAAACAACCGTTTAAATGTTAAACATCTGTTTGTGAACTCAGCCCTTAATATAACCATAGCGAGTGGGTGTGTTTCAATCAGTATAAAAACATTTAGTATAATTTCATTTAACTAATCACGAAAAGCATAATGAACGTTTAGCATAAAAACCAATTGTATAATTTTATCTGGCATACGATCGAATAACATAACACTAATTTAGTATAACTATTATCTTGTTATATAGCTTCATCTATTTAGAATACCCTAGATGCACTATCACCTACAAATTCAAGTCGCAAAAATGTCCCATCTCTATGTTGCAAGTGTGTGCGTTACTTAGGCAAATCAAAAACACAAAGTACTAAAGAACATTTAAATTTTCGTTACATGCAACCTTATGTCAAATAAGTTAAGGTGATATTTCGAGTGCGCGTGATTGGCGGTTATGACATTACAAAACTAGACCATCGGCATTTTGGCCGTAGGCAAGATTATTTTAAACAATACTAGACCAATACCTTGAGTTAATCCATATTAAGTCGAATTCAGTGTACGCCACGTGACAATCGTAACAAATGTTTACTTTGGAACAGAGGGATAATGGAGTGGAGTCTTAAAATTATGCAACTATGTATCTTAGTAGGTACACTTCAAATTATAAATTTTAAGAATATGAAAGTAACTAAGTACTTAGTGGCATTAAAATAAAACTGGTTGAAGTTGTTAAAATTTAATTACATATATTGTACACTTGTCGTTTTGAAGTGATTTTTTTATTAATAAAAACTTTTCTTTTTGCACTTAAATTGTCTACAACTTTGTCATTGGATTCGTTAATTTTCTTAGTCAAATCATTACTTAATGATTCCTTGACGAGCCATTTCTTTTTTAAGTCTGCGATTATTTCTTTTAATGTTAAGTATCGTTTCATAAGTCTCTTGTTCTTTTTTTACATTTTGGATCTGTTTATTTTGTAATTCAATGGTTTTTCGGTATATTCTGAGTGATTTTTGGAGTTTTCAAAATTGAGGTCAATCCCGATGATATCGGTGACGGCGGCGGACAGCGACGGATTAAATCTAGTTCTGTGATCTGCTCGTTTTGAAGAATAGCTCCCGATGTATTACTCTTTTCCTCAAACAATAAACTTGTTTATTATCTGTTCCTAAATTATAATAAATTCCAGATCGAACGAATCTGTTAATTAGCTTACCGTTGATTTTGACTGCAATCCTAACGATTTCTCTCCATTAGTGGTCTTAGCGAGTTCGTTTGTTGATACGAGGTGGTTGTAATAGAGGGTTCTGGTTGCCTTGTTAAAATATCGACCTAGAAATAAATACCATGATTAGATCAAACGCCGCTATAACCTTGATTCATAACATTATAAATAGGCTATTTGAAAGTTTTCGGAAAAAATATCTCAATACATTCAGTTTTTTATGAGAAACAAATGTATATATGGGACCAGTAACGTTAAATACGCTGTTCTTAGCAGCTACAAAAATCAACTATTTTTTTATAGGCAAGTACCCAATTAGGATCATCATCATCATGTCAGCCGAAAGACGTCCACTGCTGGACATAGGCCCCCCCCAAGGCTCTCCACTCAGACCGGTCTTGTGCTTTTCGCATCCACCGCGTTCCCGCGATCCTTACAAGGTCGTCACTCCATCTTGTTGGAGGCCTACCTACAGCTCGTCTCCCGGTCCGCGGACGCCACTCAAGAACCTTCTGACCCCATCGGCCATCAGTCCTGCGTGCGATGTGCCCCGCCCACTGCCAATTCAGTTTAGCTATTCTTCGGGCTATGTCGGTAACCTTAGTTCTACTGCGGATATCATCATTTCTGATTCTATCACGCAGAGAAACCCTGAGCATAACCCTCTCCATAGCCCTCTGAGTGACCGTGAGCTTTCTTATGAGGCCCGTTGTTAGCGCCCACGTCTCGGATCCGTAGATCGTCACTGGCAACAGACACTGGTCAAAGACTTTTGAATTCAAACACATGCGGTAATTTGGATGAAAAGGTGCTGCGAAGCTTCCCAAACGCTGCCCAGCCGAGTCGGATTCGACGAGTGACCTCTTTCTCAAAGTTGGACCTACCTAACTGGACTGTTTGTCCCAGGTAAATGTAGTCGTCAACAACTTCGAGCGCAGAGCCTCCGACTATCACGGGAGTTGGCGCGACATGGACGTTGGACATGACTTTCGTCTTGTCCATGTTCATTCTCAAGGCAACTCGGTCGGAAACTCTACTGAGGTCAGCGAGCATTGCACTGAGGTCCTCCATGGTCTCAGCCATGACTACGATATTGTCAGCGAATCGAAGGTGAGTGATGTACTCACCATTTATGTTGATGCTTCGTCCTTTCCAGTCCAGAACCTTAAAAGCATCCTCCAATGCAGCGGTGAACAGCTTCGGAGAGATCACATCTCGTGGTCTGACTCCCCGCTGCAGAGGAATAGGCTTCGTGCTCTAGTCCTGTAGTCAGACGGACATAATGGCGTTTTCATACAGACACTTCAACACTTTGATATATTGGTAGTCAACTTGGCACCGCTGGAGAGACTGCAGCACAGCCCATGTCTCGATCGAATCAAAGGCTTTCTCATAGTCCACAAATGCAAGGCAAAGGGGGAGGTTATACTCTTCAGTCTTCTGTATACCTGCCGCAATGCATGTATGTGATCTATGGTACTATAGCCTTTTCAGAAACACGCTTGTTCGGGAGAGTGGAAATCGTCAAAGATTACAATATTTAATTTAAAAAACTTACTGCAATACATGAAAAGACCCCTTTCTTTATTTTCCGAAAGCCTTTCTTCGTATAATACATGTCATTTTCTCAGAAATGACAAGAGCAAACCACACTAGAATCATTTGGCTTGAATAACTCTTCACTCCTCTCATGAGCTATAATTTTCCGCCATTTTTCCCTTTCAATTTCATTTTTAGGAAATCTGGAATAATAAATAAAAAACATATTTACCTATGATAACAAAAACACCAGGATTTTGTTTTTGTTTATATATCTGTGTATTTATAATTCATAAGGAGTTTATTTAATATTACTTATATACAACAATTAGTTATTTAATATTAATTCAATATTATTGACATAGCTCAGAAAAAAACAATAAGCGACTCTATTCATTTCATATTTGACTATGTTCCACTACATACATCTTCCATCCCCTTTCCACTTAATACAAGTGCTGCTTATCGAAATTAATTTAAAACAATAATTATTTTAATGAGTTTAAAGGCGTATTTTGACACAAATTCACTATAGTATGAAACTATTAACTAGTACTTACAGAAAATACGATACGCCATCCTTTTTCAACTTCGTTAGTGTTATTTTTGCTCGTTTTTACGGAGCACTTCGGCATGTCACCCGATGACGGCGCGCGCGTTTCTGACAGCGCAACTGTGCTTACTGTGCTTAGATAGAAGTTATAAGCACAGTTGGATGGGTAACCTTCGGGGAGCTTTTATTTTTGTTAACTTGTTTTTTTTTTTTTTCTTGTGTTATGGCTCTTGCTGCAAGGCACTTAGCCAATGTCAAGTTAGGCGGCTTTTAACTTGATTTACTGTGCTATTTTGATTATACTCTCACTGACACTGGCGAAATTACTTGGTGGACCGCCATTAATTTAAAGAAGAAGAAGCACAGTTGTAGCAAGACACATTTGAAGCGGTCGTAGGGTATCTAGGGTATTCTAAAATTTCTAAATCGATGTACAGATTATGTTGGAAATGTTGGAACTGTGACCACAGTAATAGTAAGTAATGAAAGAAGTTAGTTTTTTTTAATTTATAAACATTATAGTTCTTGAAATTGTACGTTTCGTTTTATGCATCATGACTATTATATCGATGTTTTATTATACAGATCGAAATTATGCAATTCGTGTTATGTAAAATGATCATTAGAGCATTTGTTTTTATGCTAAACATTACACCCAGCGCGAGCACTTAGACTTAAGTTGTCCTTTGCTTTAGAAATCCCCATCCTGTATATAAATGGGTATACAACTTGTTACATAAATGTTAACAGATATTATTTATCATTATTATATTAGAATACGTTTACGCAAAAATAATAAATAATTTTGTTTGTGATACGAGTTTTTTTTTTATCGAAACAAGACCACGCTTCTTAAAGGTCCACTTACACGGGCAATAATTCCTCGTGAACATTACGGACGTCTCGTTCTAATACACACAATTAGAGTAAGACGGCTATTGTTGCCAGCTGCAAATTGCCTTTAAAAGTTCCTTGTCTTCGTTTTTGTTTTTTTTTTTTTTTTTTTATTTATTATCCAAAATAACTTAAATCTAATACATTGAGTATTACAGCGAGCGAAAACCGCGTACGGTTTATCTGTCGCTGTTCGGCGCTCGTCCACATCGTATTCGTGACGGTATCACTTATTATTTCTAAGTAGAATATTTATTAAATTAGAAGTTTAAGTTGACAAGAACATGATTTTTAGGATGCTTTTGCACTTATGTGCATCATTAAATATGCTCCGACACACGTGACTAGGCAAATCATTAAATATATAGGGTAACATATCGCACCTTTGCGACAAAACTGTGCTATCTCCAAAGTTGTGATTTACCCAGATGTCACAGTTTTGTCGCAAAGGTGCGATATATTCCCACATCCGTTTTCCATATGTATTGTTATAGTGAGGTAGTACATATTTGTATAATCGACATGCACTCCTTAAGTTCTGCGATCTAGCTCTATTTCTAAGGCTCGGCAAATTCGACATTTCATCATAGACTAGCACCATTTTAAACTTATCGTACACATTTATAATTTTACAGTATTTAAATAGCTTATCTATGTCATTCCGGTGCTTATTTCTTACGGCGTTAGGTACAATGGATTTTATCATGCTTACTTGCAGGGTATATATATTATCTAAGTATGTTTTATAGGTTCTACCATAACTGCTTAAGCTATAGGAGTTCCTTTTATATGTAAACGACCAACCTACCTGCATTAAGCATCGCTGCGTTCTATTCGCTGACGACACAACCGTAAAACCGTTATGATAAGTGCAAAAGACACAAAAGAATTGGGCAAAAACATCTTTAGCGCTTTAGAGGATATATCAACTTGGCTTACAAAAAACTGTATTTATATAAATGCTTCAAAAACCAAAATAATACACTTTGTAACCCGCAATGGCACCTAAACAAAATTAGATATAAAATACAATAACGAAACAATAGAACAAGTATCACAAACGCAGTTTTTAGGCTTTATTATTGATGACTTGTCTTTAGCTTTGCCTACCCCACTCTGGGAATGAAGGCGTGAGCTTATGTATGTACTACCTATAATAAAAAATATGAGACAACGATTTGATTTTGTTGTTTTGATATGTAATATTCTGGGATTACAGGCGTGAAGGTATGTATGTATGTATGTTTTGATATTTACCTTCGCTGTCTAGCTAGCTATAGGTTAAAAACCTAAGTAAAGCTCGTCTTCCTTGTAGTTGTAATACATCTTTATAGCCCGTTTGACATTCTATATTTGAAATTTGACGTGTATTCCATATTAATTTTGTATACATGCTAGAGGAGCTTCACTTAAGTTTTTTACATATTTGCTTTTTTTAATAGCTTACCCTTGTATTCTTCCTTAGGGCCGATTGTTTGACAGTAGGTACTTAAATGAACTAATGGTTAAAATTGTAAAATAACAATTGGTTACGATTTTTAACGATTAATTCAGTTAACTGCCTACTTATCAAACACGCTTGGATCAAAATATTAATACCGACTTATAATTAAACTTATAGAGCCGAGACGAAAGTTTTTTTTTAAATATTAAATTTTAGTTCTGCTAAGGTGTATTTCGCCAATGTCAAGTTATTTATAGACACTCCCATGGACTTATTATAGCAATAAGTCTATGGATATCACACGCGAACACAATTGTTCGGTAAAACAATATTTATTCCAGCTCCACGCGCTTCTGTCAAGGCCACTTAAGGATTCCTAGAATAAGGTACTTCAATATTGCTATAGTTATACCAAAGACGAAATTCGATTTCGGTTTTAGTCGCAAAAACTAGTTTCAGTCGGACACTACCTGCTACACTCGTGGTCGTGACTTGTGTTTGTCCGACTCCTTACTATGTAAGTGTTATTAGTAGAGTTAGGACTTTTGGTGGCAAATCGTGGTTCTAGAATCCATGGAGTCGCTATTTCCTACATACATACATACATACCTTCACGCCTTCATTCCCAGAGTGGGGTAGGCAGAGCTACAGAATTACCAACAACTCTAAAAAACTTGTTGATAACTCTGTAACCACAATTTGCACAATTAGGCTAAGATGTTTACCAGCGTATTAGTGACAGGTTGCAAGCCCATCGCCTAACAGTACTACAAGCCTATATTCCCTTAGTCGCCTCTTACGACATCCACGGGAAGACATGGAGTGGCACTATTCTAACCCGGCAACCACACGGCGCTATTTCCTATTTATTGTAATACATTTTTTTTTTTTTTTTTTAATTGTTTTATTGCATATACACCGCTGTCACTTTAAAAGGTCAGTCTTGCCAAATAACTTTACTCAGCCTTGCTCTTGCGATAAAATCACAAGAAGCGAGTCAGTCCAATACCTGGGACTCGTCATAGATCAGCACCTGTCGTTTAAGCAGCACATCACATTACTATCAAAAAGGGTCAGAAAGCTCATTTATGTTTTTAAAAGATTACGAGACTGCTCTCCTTTTGATGTGCTTTTGCGTGTGTATGACGGGTTATGTGTCTCCATCTTGCAATACTGTGTGGCAGTCTGGGGCAGTGGTGAAAAGACTTTTATGTTAGAAGTAGAGCGAGCCCAACGTGCTGTGATTAAGGTGATGTTAAAAAAGCCTTTTCGCTACCCAACCGACTTACTATACAAAGAAACAGGTTTACTGAGAGTGAGACAGCTGTTCGTTATAAAAGCAGTACTCCGAATACACCGTAGGACACATTCGTTACCGAGTCTCGCACAATCAAATAGCAGACGGCGTAAAAATATGCTATTACCTACCCTGAAATCTAGTTTTGCCAGACGCTCTCCCGCGTTCTCACACACCTTTATATAATATAATACGGTAAATAAGGTCTGCGATATACAACATTTAACTATTTTTAAGCTTAAATCCTTACTGAAACTGTGGCTCAAAACGTTATCTTATGAATAAACGGAACAGCTTTTAGTATAGAGACGGCGTCTTGTGACATACATTCATACACACACACACACAAATACACGCACATTTACACATATACATTCACTCACACACACACAATGAAGATCTTGCATGCCTTTTGTATTTTAATTTTAATTTATTTTTTTATTTTTACTTGTTATGGTACTCATCTGTACGTAGCGCTGATACAATGAGCTTAAGTTTATTTTAATGTGCACAAAGTATATTATATTGCCGCTCATCCGAGTCTAAACATGTCCTTAACCTCACTCATTGGACGCCCAAGATACAGGCTCAGCCTAGTTTGGGGTCCGCCGGATATTACTTTTAAGAACATTGTACCTTTTTGTTAATAAATCATTACTTTACTTTACTTTTACTTTTACATACCACTTTGATTTTGACCTTCAGTATTTTAATAATTTAAAATTCATTTATTCATTAAACCGCTATAAACCAATTTAAATGAATTTTAGTATGGAGGATATCTGCTGTGAAAGAGTTACAAACAAGAAAATATGAGTAGGTATTGAATTACCGAACCAAAAATGTATTTAGTTCATTTTAAAACATGACCATACTGAAGATCAAAATCAAATTGTCATGTATACTAATAATTAGGAAATAGCGACTCCATGGATTCTAAAACCACGATATGCCACCATAATCCTAACCCATACTATTAGCATTGAAAATAACTTTTTTTTTCATCATAATGTTTATAAATAATATACTAATCAAAACAAAATAGGGGCCACGCTATGTTTTGCATACAAAAGAACTGTTTTCGGAGAAGGATTATTATAACAAATGTTAACCTGTTATTTTTGAATTTAGTACCATTTGAAAGCTGCAATATTCAAATTACAAGGTTGAAATTGATTCAAATGTTTATAAGAATTTTACTATTGTAAAAAACAGCAAAAACCAAACGACAACAAAACACTGGCACAACAAAACGGCTGACCCCGTTGCCGTGGCAACGACGCAAACAATCGAACCAAACAATTGTTGGAAGCTACGACACAATCACAATACAATGTCGAACTTAAGTGGTTACGACAGCGAAGCCGTTGGTTTCGAGTCGGTGAGCTCGAAGCCTAGAGCGGAGACGACGTGCTCCACGCAAACCTTGGACTACGGCGAGAGCGGCACGGGCTGCCAGACCGAGCTGTGCTGCGACCGGGGCTGCACTGCCACGCCGCAAGACCTCAACGCGCAAGACCACATCTTACATGAGTACCCACCGCCTGGTCTCAACGAGTTCTTGAGGAAAGTCGTCCCTTCAATGTTAGAACAGCTGGACCAAACCGAGAAAGACTCTTCAAACTCGTCAGACTCCGACGAAGAGGACGTTTTGACGGCTAAGTTGTTCCAGGAAATTAACACCGCAAACACGCCCAGCATCGGAGCCGGGGACCACCCGGCGGCGACGGTGCTGGACCTCAGCTTCAGCTGCGGCGGGAACTCGCTGGCGGTCGCCGTCGGCAGCGCGCAGCACGAGCAGTGGTGCCAGCACGACGGTCTCATCCGCGTGTACACCGCGAAGCGTCTGGAGAACGGGAAATTCGTGCACTCATTGGACATCACGGAAAAGAATTGCGTTACCGTCGTGCGCTACCACCCCAACGTTGCCGCTTTGCTAGCGTACGGGACCATATCGGGAGAAGTAGTCATGTGCTGCATGCGGTCCATTACCAGTTCAGTGGAAGAAAACGTGCAACTAACTTCCCCGTCCGGTTGCCACGGCTCGCGGCGTGTGTCCCACCTGATGTGGGCCGACTCCGCCCTCGCCAACACTTATTTGACAATGCAAATCTTGAACACTGGCAAGCGGCGCAGCGCCTCCGACCAGGTTCTGGTCTCTTCAGGGAGCGACGGCACGATCAACGTGTGGCAAGTCAATTCCAACTTGAAAATATTCGAAAGCATCGCGTGCTACGCGATAAACGGTTCGCGCCAGATGGCTGCTCCGGATATTAGTTGCTTTGATTTCATCAAGACTTACCCGTTGAGGTCGTGGGATGAGAAGATGACTGATGATAAGTTCGTGGTGGGGACGAAGTGTGGCGAGCTGTTCGTGTGCTCGATGAAGAGCGAGGCGGGCGGGGCCGCGGACCCGGTGCGGGAGGCGCTGGAGCCGCACCGCGCCAGCCTGCTCAGCGTGGCGTTCAGCGCGCAGCGGCCCGGCCTGCTGGCCTCGGTGTCGGCGGACGCGGAGCTGCGGCTGTACCACGTCGATCAGCCCAGCCCCTTGAGGGTACGTCTCTTTTATATTACACTAAGAACCGCTGAAGCGACGCCTAAATCGCGTAACTGTGAAAAAAAATCATACAAATGTTTCTCCAGGCGATAAGTTTTTTCAGCCGGGTCCCAACGAAAAGTCTTTTTGGATAGTTATTATGAAAAACTAGGACTGTTCGTACGTATCTGTTATCAACATTTTGATTCCAAATTTCATTCAAATCCGTGTACACACACAGAAACTTTCGCATTTAGGCTGAAGCCAGACGAGCGTATTTTTTGAGTTGTGAGTCGCGTAATTTCTACTCCTCCATTCGGTTTCATAGTAGTAGTAGTATGATGAATGGAGGAGCAGAAATTACGCGACTCACAACTCAAAAAATACGCTCGTCTGGCTTCAGCCTTATAATACTAGTGAGATGAGTGATTCCCATCTTCCAACCTAGCCATCCCACCCAGGTTGGATATTGGGAATAAAACATATTATTTATACAGTAAATTACAAAAAAATAATATAATTAAATGTTCAGATTGCTTATAAATATGTGTACACTCTGTGAGCACTTAGAAGAGACTTCGGTTTAGTACTTCTCTCTCACTCGCTCTTAATAAGATCGTATGAGAGCGAGTGAGAGAGAAGTACTAAACCGAGGCCTCTTCTATAGTGTTCACAGACGGTACTCCCTTCACAAATAATAATAATAAATCGTTTATTCAAAGAAAACAGGCATAGGACAGTGATTCTTCGCCAAACTGAACAGTCAGTTTGTAGGCGACCACTGGGTGATCTCAAGAGTTACCGCCATTGTATATTTAAAAAAAAAAACCGACGTGGATTATGGGTTACATTTGGCCAATTAAACATTGGTTAAACCATGTTTTGACGACGCGCTGGCCTAGTCGGTAGTGACCCTGCCTACGAAGCTAGCGGTCCTGGGTTCAAATCCCGGTAAGGGCAGATATTTGTGTGAGCGCGAATATTTATTCCTGAGTCATGGATGTTTACTATGTATTTAAGTATATATTTCTCTATATAAGTATTTATATCGTTGTCTAGTACCCATAATACAAGCCTAGAGCTTAAATTGGGACTAGGTCAATTGGTGTGACATTGTCCCCCGATATTTATTTATTATTTATTTTTGTCAAGACCGTAGCCAGTGGAAAGAAGTGGTCTCTGCCTACCCCTCTGGGAAACAGGCGTGATTTAATGTATGTATTTATGTATTTGTTTATGGGATATTTGTCGTGTTCCAGGTAATCTGCCTGGACGTGGCGGCGACGTGTGTGGCGTGGCTGCCCAACAACCCCAGCGGGCTGGTGTGCGGCGCGCGCGGCGGGGAGCTCGCCGTGTGCGACGCAGCTCGGGGCCGCGCGCTCCCGGCCGGCCTCAGCGGCGAAGCGGTGTGCCTCACCGCGCTGCCCGGGTGAGGCATTCTCTTCTCAAGTCTCTTAAGGCCCCAGTACAGTCAGCGTCATAAAGTACTTAGCAGTCAAGACCACCAAACAGCTGCAAACATCCAGAATGCTCATTAACATTGACGCAGCCTAAGTGATCAAATTGTTCAGGTCATACACAGTGCTCAAATATTCCGGAGCACCCACAACGCCTAAGACTTGGTAACATTCAAGCCGCAGTTAGTACAGCAACGTCCAGAGTAGCCAAAAACACTTGAACACAAGAAAACTGAACCTTATTTACCAGTAAGTAACCCGAAAATAGTACCATACTGTCACGTTGTCACATTATTTACTTTGGATAATTTGGATGCTAAGAAGCCTTCGGCGTTCTGGACGTTGCTGTACTAACGGCGGCTTGAATGTTACCAAGTATTAGGCGTTGTGGGTGCTCCGGAATATTTGTATACAGTCACTTGATCAATTAGGCTGCGTCTATGTTAATGAGCATTCTGGATGTTTCCAACTATTTGGTGGTCTTGACTGCTACGTACTTTATGACGCTGGCTGTACACAATAGCGTATGCTGGCCCACTGCAGGCGATCGCCATTGTGTACGGGGAATAATGGTACACAGTGGCGCGCAATCGGGATGTTATCGGTTTTTTGGGCACACTTCAAAGAAATCATAATCATAATACTTAATCCTAATAATTTATTCGTAAAGCCAATTTACATGTCAATAAAAATGTGGTACACGGATGTCAAAAGTAAAATAAATAAGCTACATATGCAGCAAGTAAAAGTCGTAATAATCATTTAAAATTAATATTTAAACTACGACTACAACGTCATGCTCATGAACTCATTGTAGCTGTAGAACGACTGCTCAATATAAGCCAGCGCTTGATGCAACTCTTAAAGCTAGACAGGGTCGATGCCGTGATTATGTTTGCTGGTAGCTTATTGTAGACCGTGTCGTGCGTGAATCGTGGCGTAGCGTGGCCTGTGGTGTTCACACAATCGCCCATTGTTTAGTTCGTCACCGACCGCTGACCGGGATAGTGCATTTTTCGCACGTCCATCGCAAGTGTTTTGCCAGGCAGCAATGAGCCATGCGCCATTGTGTGAACACCAAGTGATCGTGGCCTACAACTGTAGGCAATGCTGCCCACGACTGTGCATTGCAAACACCTCAAGAGACTCTCGCTAGATGGCTGGATCAAGGGCCAGATACAGAAGGCAGTACTCCTCGACACGGCACGCATTGTGAGGAGGTTCCTCTCTCTGCAGCCCTAACCACCGGTAGCTTGAGCCCTGCCCCGCTGCCGGTGGCACCCGTAGGTTAGGTGTTTTATAATGTTTATATTTTTGTATGGGTATTGTTATTTTACTTTTATATATTTTTATTATATAACTTGTTATTTACTTATGTATCTTGGGCCGGTTAATAGCACGCCGCGCATCGCCGCTGGCGACTCCCGCGGCGGCGTGCGCGTCTGGGACGTGCCCACGCGCAGGCTCCGGCTCGCGCCCGAAGACCTGGTGTTCTGATGGCAGCCAGGCCTGGAGCCAGGAGTGGCGTCACTTGGGACTCGAGGAGCTGCTCCCGTATGGCAGTAACTTGAAGATATCGTAAAACTATATATGCGGCCCGCCGATACGGCGAAGCTGCGTAAAACATCTACCACACTGGTGGTCAAAACACGCTGACGCAAAATGGTTCACAGACATATCATTTAGCAAAACACTTTTTTTTCCGAAGCTGTACTTAAATATTTAAAAAAACTAAGCTTATCTAACCTATAAGTAGAGTTCTGCAAGATGGACCTGAAATTAATCCTGAAATATATACAGTTTTGGAAAAAAAGCGTTTTGCTAAATGTGCTTGTGAAATGAATCGGTTTGTGAAATGTTTCTTATCAAGTGATTGGATACCCCGTTGGACTGCGGCTCCACTGAGGCGGAGCGCAGCTGTGCCAATATCAACCAATAGAAGCCGCATGCGGTCACGTCGAGCGCGCCTGGCACATGTTAGTTTAGATTCTATTGGTTAATATTGGCGCGGCTCCGCTCCACGCTCGCTCATTCTCGCCTCAGTGGAGCCGCTGCCTTAATGTAGTGGCGTGGCATACACTAGGTTTACACTGGCAATAAAAATTGTTCACTGCCGTCTTCTTCGACCAACAATACTAACTATAATAACGCCAACGAGACGAGATATAGAATGTTAAACCAGCTTTCATGAATTCAAAAAAAAAATATTTGAAATCGTGTCACTTCGAACGCAATCCAAACTGGAGTTATTTTCACAAAATGGCGGCCCTAATGTTGACAGTATAGTTTTCAGATTTTTTCCTTATCATTATTACTATCGATATTACTTGCCAAATTTCATAGTTCTAGGTCAACGGAAAATACCCTGTAATTTTTGATTCCCATGAGTCGAAATATACGTTCTTCGCGGCAAAAACAGCCGTATCTTTTTTCACGTTAACTTTTAAGTTTGATTTTTTCACAACTTCAAGGGTCTGTAGACTTGAGTATACGGTTTTAATTTCAACTCGATGCCTCATCGCGTTCCCGAGATAAGGGTCTTGATAGACAGACGGACAGACGGACAAAGTGATCTTATAAGGGTTCTGTTTCAATCGGAAAACCGTTCTTTCCGATCATGTTTGAGAAAAAGCATTTTGTGTAGTATTAGAATCAGAACTGGCATTATTCTCAAGAGCAAAAAATTTAATTGCACGGTTCATCCATCTCCATGTGTCTACTGCTCTGTTAAACAAATGTTTGCGTGTGTATTGGCCGACGTTAGCCAAACATTCTTAGCGGAGCCTTGTATATTGTTATTTCATTGGAAATATCACACTATTTGTTAGTGTAAAGCTTAAAATATAATAATATTATATTATGCATATACTAACCAAAAGTAAGACACTCCGACCATTGCTATATCGGTACCTAGGTAGTTATTTTTGCAAATTTTGAATGATAATTGTGGACATGTCATTGGCTGTGTGACAATGACATTGACAAGCGCTCTCCGGAAGTGAGGCGTTTTTCAGTGATACGTATTTTTTGCGCTGGCCCGTTATCTAGTTGGTATTGTTGATCAAAGATTGTCTCACTCTAACTTTAAAGTAAAAGACAGCAAAATTGTGCTTCTCACTCAAGAACTAAAGTTAAAGTAATTAATTAATCATGTCCTGCAATTATTGTAAGCGTCAGAACCCCAGGACCAATGTAAATATTTGATGTTATGTTTAGGAAATACCAAAATACACTACCTTTTTGTTACTATTTGATGCCTAACTTCAAATGATATGATAAGTAAGGTTCGTAGTTTTCATAGCACGGTATAGTATATATATATATCGTCGTTCGGCGTTCAGTACCGCGAATGTCAAGTTGTAACCCAATTTGAGGTATATTCCCACTAGTTCCATTGACAGTTCCATTGATTGAACTAGTGGGAACTTTTATGCCTACTAGTTCCATCAGAAATGTAAATGGAACTAATGGGAGTAGACCCAATTTGACATTGGACCCGATTCTGGAATAGCACTGATTAAATCTGCCGTCTAAACTATGTCTTAAAATTAGACAATTTAGTTTTAGTTAGTTTTAGGCTATTTAAGGTATGTGCAAGTAGAATCGGATCCATTATAAAAATACTGTTAGTAGGTTAGAGAAGCACCCATCTTAGGAGACTGTCAAATTTGAGATGCAAACTACAGGAAATAGACAATGTGAGAACTGACAGCGGGAAGAGGGACATTTTGAGAAGCAGACCTTTTAGGGGACAGATCGAGCCTGAGCCAAACCGAAACGAACCGGGGGACTTTAGTCATTTATAATTATAATTTAATTTGCGTTACAATAATTATGTTTCAATTTAAATAAAAAAATACGTTATAGTTTATTTTTTCAATCGAATATCCTAAAGCCAACACGCTGAGAGAGCAGGCGGCGAGTTTCCCCCCGTTTTCTCGTGGTCCTACTGATTTGTCCTATTAGTAGGACCACGAGGGAACCCTATTTCTGTCTGTCCTACTTCAGTTTTTACCCCTAATTTCAAATCAATAAGACAGTGTCGACGGAGCTCCGCTACCGCGGAGCTCCTATTTCTGGGTGGTTTGGCCTTCCGGGCCTGCTGCAAAACTAACATTACCTAAACCTACCTACGTATACTATTATAAAGGACGAACATTTTCACAAGCATACATACTAATAGGACTACGAGAAATAGGTCTCCCTCGTGGTCCTACTATTTTGTCATACTAGTCAAAAAGTGAACCTAGATTTGATCACTAAATACTAATTGTGGTTGTAAAAGTACACGACGACTACGAGAAAATGCCTACTCATTATTGAGTTTGAGTGGCATCCGCGGACCGGGAGACGAGCTGTAGGTAGGCCTCCAACAAGATGGAGTGACGACCTTGTAAGGATCGCGGGAACGCGGTGGATGCGAAAAGCACAAGACCGGTCTGAGTGAACAGCCTTGGGGGAGGCCTATGTCCAGCAGTGGACGTCTTTCGGCTGACATTATGATGATGATGACTCATTATTAATTCACAAGAATGTTAGTTAAATATAAAAGTGAACTTATGAAGCCTGGAAGTAAGTGAGCGGGCGATTTGGTATTCATTATGACGACTTTATAAATAGCATCACATAGGTTATGAATCCAATGTGTGATCTAAAAGTGGCATGAGTCTATCCAGGCTGTACCTTAGATCCTGAGTAATGCATCCATCGGATGCCGTCTGGCGTCATGAGCTGAGGTTTCTGAGCTGAGCTGAATCCATTCCCTTAAGGGATTCTGAGCAATCGGCTCCACCCCAGGCTTACAGCGACCCCGATCCACGCACTGAGTAATTGAGCATCCGAACAAGCAAGATGTCTACTATCGCACTTAGTTGACTTTTATCTTCTTCTTCTTCTTTCTTCGTCTTCTAATATATAAAATTTCCATGTCACAATGTTAGTTACCGTACTCCTCCGAAACGGCTTGACTGATTCTTATGAAATTTTATATGCATATTCAGTAGATCTGAGAATCGGCTACTATCTATTTTTCATACCCCTAAGTGATAAGGGTGGTTCACTCCAAAATATCTAAAATATAAAATTTTCATGTCACAATGTTAGTTACCGTACTCCTCCGAAACGGCTTGACCGATTCTTATGAAATTTTATATGCATATTCAGTAGATCTGAGAATCGGCTATTATCTATTTTTCATACCCCTAAGTGATAAGGCTGGTTCACCCCAAAATATTACATACATGGCAAAACAACGTTTGCCGGGTCAGCTAGTATTCATATAAAGTTGGCGGTACGCAACCTTGTAAAACCTCCATGGACATAATCGCACTATGACTACTTTTTTGTTAGCAGGGACTTCCCCACGGCAACATAAATATGAGGTTTAGGTTATGTTAGTTCTTCAGCAGGCCCGGAGGGCCACAACGTTTAAAAATAAGAGCTCCGCCGACTCCATTAGAATTGATTTCGAAATAGAAATTATTGGTCAGTGTGCGTTGTGCTACCAATTGTAAGAACATGTAAAAAGTCGACTAAGTGCGATAGTAGACATCGCGCTACTGGACCCCTGAGATCAATCCTGTGATGGTGATGCTGTCCCGCAGGACATGCCTTCACCCGATGACCACCACAACAATTTCTGTACATACGTTCTGAATGCAAGCCGGTGCGTTCGGAGAAGCCTAATGACGTCATGCGGTACGCTGCGATTCCATACATTGTGTTTGTGCTGGCACACATTCGGAAATTATTAATTAAATTATTAAATTAAATTATTGATTCAGTATCGCGCCCATGCCGCGCGCATCCAATCTTAGGTACTAATATAGTTATTTAAGATCTGTGTTTAACACTAACAGTACATGTATGGATTCCGTGGTCTGAAATAAATGCATTTTAACTATTTTATTTTATCGATGTTTTAAGACTTGTTGGTAATTCTTTAGTTCTGCCTACCTCACTCTGGGAATTAAGGCGTGAGTTTGTGTGTGTGTGCGTGTGTGCTAATAAATCGTCTTCCTCCATCGTCGTGCGTTCACCACGCTATCACTATCCGTTCTGTTCTGACTGTATAAATTCCGAATGAAAAAAAAACGATTGTGTCTCACGGAATTCTAAATCAAAATTCCGCATTAGGAAATATCGAATACGGAAAACGTATGTATGCGGCAAGCCTAATACCTTAACCCTTAAGGTCCAGCTATACATGCGAGTAAGTACGCCGTACTTATGGTTCGGTGACCTTACTCGCCCGTGTGTCACCCTAAGTACGCGAACTTCTAAAGGTAAACTGCACGGGCGCAAAAGGTCGACGAGCTTTAAGTACGCGTACATACTCGCCCGTGTATCTGGGACTAAGATTTAAATTAAACACTAAGAACTTTTCGTATAGATAAATTATCAAGAGCGCGGAATTTATACCTACAGTGTTCTAGCAATAAAAATGATTTTATGAATAGCTACAAAGATAACAAAGATTTGTCTCTGTCTAGCAAAACCGATTTTGACATGGAGTTTATATTGCCAATCTGCTTGCCTATTGCCTAACGCACTCTCAATAGCACTCGTCTTCAAAGTGGAACAATTGTTTTCATTTTGTATGCAGACTCGCCTTTGAACTGTCAAAATGAAAACGATTGCGATTGCGTTAGGCCTGCTGAGGCCTGCTGTAACATGACGTCACAGACCACAGTGCATATCGGATCTCTCTGTCTAATCGCTGTCTAATTAGTAGTTTAAAATACTTGTATCATCACCCGTATTTCTTGACCGATTTTAATTTTAATTTCACTTTTGGTGATCCTTTTTACGATAGTTTCATATTCTCTTGAGATTACATATTTTCATTTAAAATATCTGAACGAAACATTGCTGGAAGAAGAGCTGTCGGGCGCAGAAAGAAATCGTGGCTGCGAGACATTCGAGAATGGACTGGAGTCACAAGTGCAGTGGAGCGATTCAACCTCGCCAAAGACCGAGAAAAATATGCGGAGCTGACTACCAACCTTCACTTGTTGGAGAGGCACTATAAGAAGAAGAACTAAACATTTCGTGCGAACAATGTGTGCATAGCCTTATTTACATCAAATTAGGGTATACCTAATCACGCCCTATTATAAATAAACTCTTTTCTAGAATGCCAAAATTGAAAAGCGACGTGACGCGTGCATGAACAATAATTGTTATTTATTCTTAGACTAAATATTTATTCATATTTATTGTTTATACCATGGTTATGCCATTGCATATGGAGTATTAGAGGCGCCGGTGCAATGGGTCTCATTAAAATTCCTGTTTACCTTCCACCTTGAATTTTTCAACCAATAAGCAAACAGTTTTAGGAAACTTATGAAATCCTTGTGAGCAGTGTTATTTATAGTTGTATTCTTTGCCGATGTTATCGTTTTGTTTTAATTATGATTTGCAATAAAGTTCGTGTCATTGTTGATTTGCCTAACAAGTGTAATTTAAAAGTTTAATGTTAACGACATACATACTTCAGGCTTTATGAACATGGCGCAAGCTCCAAGACACATTGTAAGTTATTTTTATTAAAAGTATGCTGATGCCCTACTTTGAAAATCGAAGATCGAAGTTAAGTTAGCTTCTAGGCTGTAACTGCTGTAAGTATGGATCAATGTCCTTCGCCTTTCCTTCTGGGATAAAACACATTAAAAAAAAACTAGCTTCATTCGACACTAAATCTAGAGAAAGAGATGGCGCTAACGTACCGATCTGCGAACTTCGATTTTCCGAGTAGGGCCTCTGTTTGACTGCAGTGTAGGGCGGGAACCTATTTGTCCACGTCGTCCATTGTGAATACACCTTAAGCTACGGCCACTCATACGCCGGAAGTAACTTGTAATTTTTATTGATTTATTTCATGGTAAACATCTTAGCCTAATTGTGCAAATTGTGGTTACAGACAAGTTTTTTAGAGTTGTTGGTAATTCTGTAGCTCTGCCTACCCCACTCTGGGAATGAAGGCGTGAAGGTATGTATGTATGTATGTATTTCAAAATATATTTACACACCATTACAGTCATAAAAATGTGAAACGAAATCAATAATAATAATTAAAAATATATATATAGTTTGGCCAAAATAGGATAATCCATGTGATTGTAGGAAGAGAGGTGAATAGAGAGATCTCTCTCCAAGCGAGTTGTTATGCCTGGGGACCGAAGTCTATTAGGATGAAGTTGGAAGTGGTATACATGTCAACCGATTTTAGAAACTTCGTTAGCGCGTTGTAGGATTCTTAGTTCCGCTGTCTGACACTGTTGGCGCTAGCGTGTTGTTGATACAAGTTTCCGTTAGATGTCGCTAGGTCGCCACATCAGCCCCCCTTTGAGACCGGAGGTTGATGATGATTTTTGATGACGTGCAGTCTGTGCGTTAAATTGCCGCTTGCAAGTGCCAGTGTGGATGTCTCCAATTGTGCTCAGAGCCGCGTTGGCGAGCGTAGCAGGAGAAGAGGAGTGAGTGGAGTACACGTGAGTCGTGTACCTGCTCGTGAAGTACTCGTTGTAAGACGCAGTGAGTCGCGTTGTTGAGTGAGAGTAGGGCTGCACACTGTAGACACCAGGCATAGAGATATGACAGAATGCTAGTGGTGCACAGTGCGGGTTGGTCTGGCTTGCTGTGAAACTGCGTCATGTGCTTGAAGGTCGTCAGGTTGCGTAATTGTTCATTGTCGAGGGTCACCAATGTAGGAAGAGAGGTGAATAGAGAGATCTCTCTCCAAGCGGGTGTTATGCCTGGGGACCGAAGTCCGTTAGTATGAAGTTGGAAGTGGTATATATGTCAACCGACTTTAGAAACTTCGTTAGCGCGTTGTAGGATTCTTAGTTCCGCTGTCTGACACTGTTGGCGCTAGCGAGTTGTTGATACAAGTTTCCGTTAGATGTCGCTAGGTTTCTTCCTACATGATAATGATAACAGTGTTTCGTCCAGTCAAAATGATTTCAAACAATAGCTATTATTATTATACTTGCAAACAAGGTGTACATATCATTTTTTGGGGTACTGCTTAGGAGGGTAGATTAGTTCTTCTTATTTTTTTTTTCTTCAGTTCACAGCGCCCAGATCCGTTTCTACTGTTCAAATCAGATGCCGACAATGTACCTCGCGATGTATAGCTGCCCTGTTTTATCCCGCGCAAATGCCCATTAAAGTGTGTTCGTTTCAGGATTTGCCACTCTTGCATGCCCTGCCTGGCAACATGAGGAGGGGGCTCAGTATTCATGTCCGAGGCTCCATGAAAGCCGACGCGCGAATGTAAGTCACGATTTATACAGGGTTATTGGTTATTGTATACATTCCCGTTAAGGTGTTATAGGGGAGGTCATTTGCAGTCATTTTGACCCTATAATGCATTATGCAAAAGTGAACCATTTTTGAGTTATCGCGTTTTTTAGTTTTTTTTTAAATTAGTCAGAAATTCAACTTGAAAAATTTATTACAAAAAAAGTATCAATTTAAATCGTATTTTTTTTATGATTTACAGAAACGATTAAACACTGGTTATTTTTCAATATTAAAACAGTAATTATCGGTCCAAATTTAAAAAAGCGAGACGGAAAACGAAAATTTTTCAATATTTTTTTGCGATCGCTTTCCACTAAAATGCCTTAAAAACAAAAAAAACGTTATGAAACTTGGCTTGCAGATTATTTTAAAAACTTAACTGTTTTCTTAGCTCTCCAAAAATGCATAACAACTACGAACATATTTAAAAAAAAACGGAAAAAAAACCATCACAAAGGAAGCGGGCGGAAATTCGTATTCAGAAATGCAACTTCAAAAATTAAAATTAAAAAAAAACCAAATTTAAATCAACTTTTTGTATTTGCTTTTGTACAAGATGAAATTGTTGTTCTTATGCAATATAAAAAAAAATATTATCTATACACGTTTGAGAATGCGAGGCCGAAAACTAAAAAATACATGTTTTTTATCAATCTCCAACCTAAATTTTACAAAAACACACATAAAACATTTTTCCAGCTTTCTAACGAGCTATTAAAACTAATATGAATTTTGTTAAAGATTGCTTGAAAAAATTGATCACAAAGGAAGCAACAAGGAAGTCACGTCCGAACATAACTTAAAATTAACTTAATAAGCATCGCATTCTCAAACGTGTACAGATAATATTATTTTTAATATTGCATAAGAACAACAATTTCATCTTGTACAAAAGCAAATAAAATAAGTGGATTTAAATTTGGTATTTTTTTAATTTTAATTTTTGAAGTTGCATTTCTGACTAGTTTATTTCGAATACGAATTTCCGCCCGCTTACTTTGTGATCATTTTTTTTTAAATAAGTTCCTAGTTGTTATGCATTTTTGGAAAGCTAAGAAAACAGTTAAGTTTTTAAAATAATCTGCAAGCCAAGTTTCATAACGTTTTTTTTATTTTTAAGGCGTTTTAGTGGAAAGCGATCGCAAAAAAATATTGAAAAAATTTCGTTTTCCGTCTCGCTTTTTTAAATTTAGACCGATAATTACTGTTTTAATATTGAGAAGTAACCAGTGTTTAATCGTTTCTGTAAATCAGAAAAAAAAATATGATTTAAATTGATACTTTTTTTGTAGTAAAGTTTTCAAGTTGAATTTCTGAGTAATTTAAAAAAAAACTAAAAAACGCGATAACTCAAAAATGGTTCACTTTTGCATAATGCATTATAGGGTCAAAATGACTGCAAATGACCTCCCCTATAACCCCTTAACGGGAATGTATGCAATAACCAATAACCCTGTATAGTATTGTTAATTGGTTTTTCTTGTGTACAATAAAGTTTTTACATACGTATGTAGGAGAAGATTGATTGATTGACGTCAGTCTTAGCGAAACAAGATTGATTGATTGATTGACTGATTGACGTCCGTTTTCACGAAACAGGACCGATTGAAATTATTATTAACTTTAAATATTATAACTATGATCTACAATAGCAATTTCGTAATAGTTGCTATTTTATTTTACATACAATTTTAGAATGTCAAACAAAAATCTATTTAAATATACATATGTATTTGACCACTTTTAAATGACGTCAAAAATTGAATATTTTCTTATTATTGTTTTAACTTTTAAAAACGGGGGGCCATTTGCAACGTTAAAAGATGGCGGACGTGTAATTTGTTTTAGACTTTAATTTTTGGGTAATTAGGTGTTCAAAGTTCTTTTCTGATAGTGATTTGTACTTTTTATGCCTTTGTGTCGCACAGTGATTGAAGACTTGGACTTATTTCGTGTATCTGGCATCTTTCTTCTCGTTTCAAGTGGACTCGCAGTGGTGCAGAGGTTAAAACTATCTTGACCTCTGACCTACAAATCACCGTACAACGTTGCCCCCAATGTTCCTAGAGAAGATTGGATTGTGTTTTATTGCTATATTGATTTATACTTATATTAACCTTGACACTGGCGAAATCACTTCACGTGGAAACGCCATATCCCCGCGGTAGTAGCTGTTCAAGTCGCCCCGGGGGAAAAGAAAAAAAAAAAAACTTTTAAAAACTGTAAAATAAAATAATTAATATAATATCAAATATAACCGTACTTTTTAACGGCATGTAATTTAATTTATGAATGCGAGAAATGAAAGCCTTTTTTTATTATTATTACAACCCTATGAAGTCGCCGACACCAATTGAGCGCGCCGCGGCGGCTTCTTTGTAGCAATTGTCGCGACACATCAAAGCATGCAAACTATTTGAACGAACGAACTGTAATATAAATCTAAAGTAAAAGCCAATCATTTATCACTAGAGCTCCTTTTTTTAGGTTTCACATCGACCTCCAGGAAGGACCTGGTGTAGACCCCAACTCGGATACTATCTCGTTACAAATAAACTTCAATTTCATCCATGGGGCGGTTTTCCGGAGTACCTACGATTCTGACTCCCAAGAGTGGGGGCCAGGAGAGTTCGACGGAGGCATGCCCATCAACAGGGGGTACGAGTTCGACGTGGTCGTGACATGCCAGACGGCCAACTTCTGTGTAAGTTCTGGCTTTTATTATACGGGTCTTTCGGGTCCCCTTGGTTTGGTAGATTTATACATACATACATACCTTCACGCCTGTAATCCGAGAGTGGGCTAGGCAGAGCTACAGAATTACAACTTTAAAAAGTTGTTGATAATTCAGTAACCACAATTTGCACAAGTAGGCTAACATTTTTACCAGCATATTAGTGACAGGTTGCAAGCCCATCGCCTAACAGTACTACAAGCCTTTATTCCCTTAGTCGCCTCTTACGACATCCACGGGAAGAAATGGAGTGGCACTATTCTAACCCGGCAACCACACGGGAGGGTGGTGTCTGTGATCGAATTCGAGATCAAAAATGTAAACAAATGGATTGCCATCATAAAAAAACAAATCTAAGTGATGGTTACTTTAAAATCATTGAAATAAAAATAAAAATAATAATAATCAGGGTAATATAATATTGTGTAAACAGTTCAAATTATTACCCTCAAGTAAACAGTAAATATATTTTATTTTACTCCATATTTATGTTGTTTGAATAAAATATATGGAGTTTTAATTTGTGCTACTGGCAATGGTAAGAAGTTCTAAACATTTGGTTCATAATTATAATAATTGTACTGATAATGCAATACGGGACATACTGCATTGGTTTTTGACATATGTCCAATAAATGTGCTTCTTTTCGTGTATCCTTTGGTATCGTTGCTTTCTGTTGTTAAATTAAGAAATATAGAAGCTCAGCCGGGACTTATCGGGAGATTTTTTACATTACATATTATGATTAGACTAACTTTAGGTGTCCGAAAGTCTTCCAGACAATATTTTACTGAAAAGCATGTAGGTATCGGTAATTACAAATACCGATGAAAATTCATACATTAAAAAAATTAAATTGTAAAACAAGATTGTATACCCCTGGAATGTCACTTTGTCATTGACAATTGTATGTTTACATTTTTGATCTCGAATTCGATTACAGACTACATTTATTTTTCGGAATAATTGTATAAGGTATAATATACTTGTGGGAGAACCTTGTGCAGGGTCCGTCCGGGTTGGTACCACCATCATATCCATTAACCTACCGCCAAGCAGCAGTGTTTGCATTGTTGTGTTCCGGTTTGGGGATAAGACAGCCGGTGAAATGACTAGCATAGAGGCATTCCATCTTAGTCCTCAGGGTTGGCAGTGCATTTGCAGTCTTGTGAATGCGAATCCAAATCCAGTCCAAAAGTTACGAATCTTTTCTTACCGTGGCTAAACGTCCAAACGAATCACACTAGGTACTGTGCTTAGGTCCTACTTAGAAAATCAAATTTCGAAGTTACTTTAGCAACATCCTATGCAATTTAGTCTCGAATTGACAACAATTCATTTTGTGCTAAGGTAGTAAAATAAAATACCGTTTCTAGATTTTACACTGCTGATTACAGTAAAAATATCTTTGGATTTTTTTATGCAGTAGTTTTTTTTATATTTAAGAAAAACTGTAAAAAAAGTTGGATTGTGAATGTTAGGAATACACTTATAGTGCCCTTAGTCCATTTATTACCAAAGGAATTGAAAAACATATACAACTGTCACGTTCATTTCTTATCTGTCTGACGGATTACTTGATTCTATCGACACGCTTTCGATTCTACGCAAAATAGTTTATTTATTTTAATGGCGTCTACAAATTATGTAATTAATAAAATTATGCAAAATAACAAATTAGTGAACGAACGGCAGCGAATGATTGACAAGTGTGTGAATGAGTACATGACATGACAGTCTGTTTTGTTTCTGTTTAAAGTTACTTTTTTATTTTATATCAGGCTAAGATCACGACATCAGTATTCCTAACTTTGTATATACGGTCTTTTTAATGACTATTTCTTTAATAAATTATTAACGACGAATTTAAGTTAAATAACGAAAAACCAAGAAATACGGGTAGTCTAATTTTTAACCAGCTGTTATAAACGCGAAAAACAATAATGCCTTTTTTTTTGAAATGTTGTCAATAATTACAAGTGACAGATAGAGCTAACTTCGAATTTTGATTTTCAAAGTAGGACCTCTTTTTCGTAGGCTCTCTGACCACACACTTCGTACACTATTGTTTGGTATATACGGTTCAATGTGTGTGTGAGAGAGCTACAGTACAAGTTTCTCTCTCTTGGATATATTCCTATTTCTATACGCGCAGGTGATGGTGAACGAGGAGGTGTTTTGCGTGTACAACCACCGTAGGAACCCGGCGGCGATCAGCCACGTGCTCGTCGACGGGGACGCGATCCTGCAAGCCTTCGAGATCCGCTCTTCGTAAGGGTAGGTACAAGTCACTTTTTGGCGGAACAAATTTTCACTGATTTTAGAACTATCTAAAGCTCTAGATACACGGGCGAGTAAGTACGCACTTAAAGCTTGACGACCTTTTTCGCCTGTGTTTACCTTTAGTAGGTTCGCGTACTTAGGGTAGCACACGGGCGAGCAAGGTGGCCGAGCCATATGTACGGCATACGTACTCGCACATCTATCTGGGCCTTTACAGTGACCTAATTACGGCGATATTGTTTTGTTTTTAGTCTAGAAAGGCGAAAGAAAGGGATTCTTATCGACAGTTTCGGATAAAGTGCATCGTGGAAACCATCATCGCCCGAATAGGAGCGCCGCGCTGCGCACTGGGGCAAGAGGCAGGCCTAGTTCATTCAAATTAGGGTATACCTTCCTAGGTATACCTGCGAAGTTCACGTGAAAACAAGAGAGCGAATATCGGCTTGTGAACGCCCGTTGGGTATGTGGCCGTGTCATTATTTGTCGTGGATACTGACAAGCATTTGCCGCAGAAAAAATATTCGAGGATAAATTATTAACAAATAATAAATAAATTAACCCAGAATTATTAATCGAGTTTATTTTTGTATTCCTAATGTTCAAACCCCGGATTGACGGGGGCAGAAATGTACAAGTGCTAGTGATTAATACGACGTTGACTCTGGACTCGAACATATTGAATTAATAACAATTAACTCAGTGCAACGGTCGATTCTACTCTCTAAACTAATTGATGTTAAACTCTAATTGTAAAATCAGTGTATTAAATCATGGCCATACAATCACTATCTCATGGTACGGAGGCAACATTTCCTCGACGAGGGCGAAAGGAAAATGGGGAATTAGATCGCGAACATTAAACATTACATTTAACTTGTATGAAACAATTTAAATTTAAGTTGTACATATTTTTAACATCTTACCGAACAAAAGAAGTTCAATTTCAGGAGATCAAACGATCCCTGCATTTAAAGCCCCAAGGTCAGAGACACCCTGTATATTAAACTTGCAGTGCTTGATGTTATTTACTAGACATCTGAGCTATATAAATGAAGTAAAGCACTGGTCCGAATATGGAGCCTTGCGGAACCCCCCTTGATAGCGGAACTGTCGCCGACCTTGCGGCGGAACCACTGTCACGGACTTGAACCAGTTGTGCTCGATTAGTCGGTAGCTCGCAAACCATTTCACTGCGCCACTACTAAAACCGTAATATGCTAACTTAGACAAAATAACAGTTGAATTCATACAATCAAATGCTCTAGAGAAATCTAACTACGATTGTCCCTTCTCCAACATCTTGCTGTGAAGCTAACACGTCGTCTACAACATCTAAAAGAGCCGTTGTGTAACGTGATAAAAATACCTGTTTGGGGAGTAAAATAGAATTTTATCCTATAAATACAGTAAATTGCGTACATTTAGTTCTCTCCAGGATTTTCGACAGGAAAGGTTAGATGCTTTAGGGAATAGGCTTGACTATCGCAATTTTTCAAAACTCAGGAAAAGTGCCAGTTTCAATGGATTTATTAACAATAGACGTGATAGTTGCCAGAATACGAGGAAGCTTTAGCTACACCATATCCAGAGAGATGCCACACTGTGGGCTGAAAATCGGCTTTAATAGAAATAAAAACCGAAGTCGTAAATGTCTATCTCTCTCTTGAAACAGCTTCTGTTTGCCATCCTTATATAAAAAAAATGAGCCTGAGATAATTTGGAAAATTATTAATCATCATAAATATATTTAAAAAAACCTGTATGGAGAATATAAGAAGCTTCCACGCGTTCACGTATGAGCATTTCTAAAAAAGTTTGTACATTTCATTCACGACTTTAATTTGCAAAAAAAATTGCAGGTTGGTAGAGTGAATGAAGCTGAGCCTAAATAACATAGTCTCCCAAAATGTCCTCATACATTTGTATGAAACTTTCCTTTTTTGTTACCATGAACCAAAGAAAGTTAGTAACAAAAAAGGAAAGTTTCATACAAATGTATGAGGACATTTTGGGAGACTATGTTATTTAGGCTCAGCTTCATTCACCCTACCAACCTGCAATTTTTTTTGCAAATCGAAGTTGTAAATGAAATGTACAAACTTTTTTAGAAATGCTCGTATAGTTTTCGCGCGTTCGCGCGTGAATGTGGAGCGCCCAGTAGATGTAGGGCACGAAACACGTGAATTCACGCGCAATTTTTCTAACAAGGTACATTCTCAATGTCGACCGTTTTTATACAATTTACTTTATTGACAAAAAAATAATGATTGTTCAATAAAAATAGACCTTGGAAAATAGACGAAGTGCTGTTCTGAAACTTTTTTCAACATATTGTGTCTAATCTTGAGCGTGCAAATGGTCGTGGATTCTCTCAAAAAAGAAATACGTCTGTGATAAACTTGCACTATAAAAAAAAAATTACCTTGTTGCAAAAAATACTCATGTGACAACACTGTTTTTATTTTGACGCAATATGTACTTCGTCGATTCAACAATGGTGTAGTTTATAATTGTAAATTATATATATTTCCGCTAATTAGATTTATAGTGACGCGACTGACGCGTACAGCATTTAATCTACGACGTGTAACAATTACTTACGTACTATTCAAACGCATTAGAACGCATTTACGGGCTTGAAATATGACGATCGAAGGGAACAAGGACGAGGCAGAGAAATGTATTGAAATCGCGCAGATTGCGTTTTCTGCGGGTAACGCCGAGAAAGCTGAAAGGTTCTTGTTGAAAGCTGAACGTTTGTACCCTAGCGCGCGTTCTAAAGATCTTTTGACGCGGGTCCGGGCTGCAGGCCTCTCAAGCAATGGGCGGAAGACTCCTCCGAGGAGTCCTGATGAAGATACCCGCAGACGGAAGGCACCGCAGCACCAGGCACCCCAGCGCGAGTACACGTCGGACCAGCTCGAGGCGGTCAGGCGAATCAACACCAAGTGCAAGGATTATTACGAAATTTTAGGTCAGATATTAATAGCTTTAACTCTGAAAAAAATTTTATTATCTCATTTGCACCTGTTTCGATTTCGAATGATCCCAGGCATATAACAGACGTGATTAAAATTTTTGTACATTATCGCAAGGTTTGAATTAAGTTCAGGTTCAATTTTAATTCTTAGAAATATGGCTGTAAAGATTATGAATCAATTTAGTATTTATGAAAAGTCAAACGTGTTTGGGATGAGGAAGCGTTTATAAAGGCTGTTTCAGGGATCATCCGAAATCAACAGAATATGATTGAATTACTCTAATGACTTGGCACTAACTGGATGTTTTATAATATTGGTAGGGGCAGTAGGGATACCTAGTTAAAGAACTTTAGTAGTCATTGGCAGCCTAAAGAATTTGTCACTGTTAACACGTTCGGCCCACCATCGCTCTAAACAGGTGCTCACTATATGACACAATATTTGCCCATACAAATTGTAGGTCCGTTTAAAAACTTTTTACGTTTACAAAATACCGCCAAAATTTGATACGATGCGGCTCTAGACATTTAACATTTTAAAGTGTTGCGGCACAGGGATGTGCTATTAGGAATATAATATGGGCTCGTGGCGTTATACGATGTAGTGCAATTAAAACCAAATTTTCTTAAGACGTCATGAAATGAAATGAAATGAAATATTTATTTGCAAGAATACTTATGAATAATGTACAAGGTCTTATGGTAGTTTGGTGTCAAGCATTCGGCTGAAAACAATCGACATGCAAAATATTCGGAGAGCACAAACAATAATATAAAGTTATCAATGATGCATATTTTCCGATTCTTGAAACTCTTTCACACAATAAAAGCAATGTTCAAACAATAAGTTATCAAGTTTCTTCTTAAATTCTAAGCCCTTTGACAATTTGATTTCATCTGGAAGATGAATCAATCATTAAACGTAGTGTTCATTATAATTTTATGAAAATAATGTTATAAGACGTTGCTAGGCCGAACGTGTTAAGTTTCATGTTGCATTGTTTTTTAATTGTTAAATTAAGGTATGGTCATTTTTTTTGGGCAATTAAGGTTTGTCAACATTAGCTGTTTTACCCTTTTTTTATTTTATTTCTCAAACGAGTATAAGTGCTTCTTCACACTTGATACAGCTATAATAATAATAATATCTGCCTTTATATTTCAGTTTTCCATTTTCAAATTTTACATTAAGGTAATAATTTATAATCTGACCTCAGAATATATGGGTCAAATTAAATTACTGCTAAGGGTCGCCTATATCGATAAACTCAACTATCGATGCTTTACCCATATACTAGTGATCGCCTCCAGCATTGTTTGTAAAGGTCAATTCACACCGAGACGTGATGCTACGCTGTGTGACTCAAAATATACTTCAATAACTACATAAAAAGGTACACATTTCATTGTGAGAATTCAACACGGTGCGGTGCAACGTATTCTTCGCGTCGCATTGAGACTAATTGGGGGTTTTTTTTCCAGCTGCTGCTCATAACTTATATTCACAGTCTTGGTTTTCCCTCTTCGAATCATGTGGGCAATCCACCTTCTTTTGCATCTCACTATTTCCAGTCCAATCTGTGTCAGCACAGTACAGTAGATCTTCGATACGCATTATCATCAGCCAAAAAGTGACTTATTAACTAATACGAGTTTTTTTGTTATGTCCCTTGTCACTCCCCATCTCTCGCGGCCAAATTAAAGTACAGACTTAATAAAGGATTTAAAGGGGGAGATTTTTATTTGGTGTGTTAGCACATTGGACGAAAGTGGCGTTGGGTTTTAACCTTCGAATAAGCAAGTTAGCGGAAAAAAGTGTCTGTCTTTTAATTTCATTACTGGATGGAGGTATATTATTATAGATTGCTATATGAGTTATGTAATATACTAGTATTATTTTACAAATTGTGTATTTGTCTGTACCACTGTTGGAACCATGATATATTTTGTTAACCATCCATTTATACACAGTTCACAATAAATATTTTCTTATTCTTATTCTTTACAGGTGTAAGCAAGGACGCCACGGACTCTGACATCAAGAAAGCATACAAGAAGCTGGCGTTGCAGCTTCACCCGGACAAGAACCATGCTCCTGGCGCCAGCGAGGCCTTTAAGGTGCGCAGTGAGCTCGCCGAGGCCTACAATATTTTTCATATCTTATTGTGCCTGTGACATTGAAATTTTACGTTTCACGCCGCGAACGTTGGTCCAACCAATTGAGCAGTCAACTTAAAAAAATAAGTACCTACTATAGAAAATTCAGTTTCAAAAATAATAAGAAAAACTATGCTCATATTTCATTGAACTGAAAACAAAATAATTTAACTTCTCACTATTGCTCGACCCACTAACCACCTCGTCAGGAAATCCCTTACTTTCCGCGGCTACGCAATAATGTACTAAACCAATTTTCCGATCCTGAAAACTAGTCATTCTCCTCCCCCCGCCTCGTCCGCATTAACGACATCGAATTCCAATATTATATTCCATCGAAATAACAATAACAAAATTACATATAGTTTTGCCGTGTGGTTGCCGGGTTAGAATAGTGCCACTCCATGTCTTCCCGTGGATGTCGTAAGAGGCGACTAAGGGAATAAAGGCTTGTAGTGCTGTTAGGCGATGGGCTTGCCACCTGTCACTAATACTGGGAAACATCTTAGCCTACTTGTGCAAAATGTGGTTACAGAATTATCAAGAAGTTTTAAGACTTGTTGGTAATTCTGTAGCTCTGACTACCCCACTCTGGGAATGAAGGCGTGAGTTTATGTATGTATGGTATTGTTCGCCATTACTGTCAGGTAAATAAGAGCTACTATACGATAACAGGTCAAAGACGATATGGTTTCTACCGCCCTGAACAGAGGTCCAGTACTGTATTCGGATATAGCTCACCGAATTGCAAACCTTAAGTGACAATGGGCGGGGCACATTGCTCGTAGAACCGATGGTCGTTGCACAAGGTTCTAGAGGCAGGCCTTCCACAAGGTGGACCGATCTGATAAAGCTCGCGGGGAACCGCTGGTTGTGGACAACCTTGGGGAAGGCCTTGTGGATGTCTTGTGGCTGACGATGATGATTCCCGTATTCAGGCCATTGGCAATGCGGCGGCGGTGCTCACGGACCCTGAGAAGAGGAAGCAGTACGAGCTGCGCGGCGAGGAGGCGCCCGCGCACACGGCGCACGCGCAGTACTACGCGCGGGGGTTCGAGTCGGACCTCACGGCCGAGGAGCTGTTCAACATGTTCTTCGGAGCCGCTGGTGAGTCAAATTCGCTGGTGGTGATTCTGTGCGTACCAAATTAGAGTTGCCGCATTTTTTTTTATATTTGTGTTTGAGTTTTGCGTTTTAGCTTTTTTTAGGGTTCCGTAGTCAAACTAGGAACTCTTATAGATTTGCCTTGTCTGTCCGTCCGTCAGTTCGCAGCCTAGCTCAGAGACTTAGTACTAGGAAGCTGTAAATTGGTAAATTAAAATCATGGAAAATATTTTTTTCTTAGTGTACTCGTACACGTTACGTGAGTTTTTTTTGGTTTTTTCGTTTACCTCGTAGTGTGAGGCGACGTTTAAGGTATCCGTTTATGAAATATTAAGCTTTTTTACAAATACAAAAAACTGAAAAATATCTTAAATGATAGCACATATAACGAAGGAAAACTATGACATGACGACTAAGTAGACTTCATTGGCGCCGCACCGTACTACCTCCTAAGCACCTCTGCGCTCCTGGTACTTGATTTAAACATGCAAACTCTTTGGTTTCGTCCATGGCCGGTGCAGCTTAGTATATTAAAAAAAAATGGAAAATTAAAACGCACTAGTGCGAATAACAAATGAAAAAGCACTAGTTCGAAAAAATCCAACTTTCCGAACGATATACAGCTACGAAAAGTACCACTTTTTGAGCAACTGTATTGAAACGTATCGTCGGTGATACTGAAAAAACCGCGTAACTAACAAATTAACGATAGAGCAAAATAAACCTTATAGTGTTATGACTAAAATTTGTTATGGTTAAATGACTAGCATAGAGGCATTCCATCTTAGTCCTCAGGGTTGGCAGTGCATTTGCAGTCTTGCGAATGCGAATGTCTATGGGTCACAGTTTCCACTTACCATCAGGTGGCCTGTGTGCTCGTTTGCCTTGCTATGCCATAAAAAAAAAACCTGGTAGCGATCCGGACGGACCCTGCACCAGGTCCTACCTACCACCCGCCCGTATTGAAACATATGCTTGTGTATAGTGGGGAATTAGCTAGCGTGGTGTCCCCCAGCGTTCCCGGGCGGCACGGGCGGCGTGTACCGGCGCCGCGCGCGCTCGCCGGCCGCGCGCGAGGCGGGCGCCGGGCTGCTGCAGCTGCTGCCCGTGCTGCTGCTCGTGCTGCTCTCCATGCTGAGCGGCTTCTTCGTCTCCGAGCCCGTCTACAGCCTCACGCCGCAGCACAAGTACCCCGTGCCGCGCGAGACGCAGAGCCTCAAGGTTACCATGCATTTTTATTTACGTACATACATTCACAGGATTGTGAAGCTAAAATCCCGTGTGGTTGCCGGGTTAGAATAGTGCCACTCCATGTCTTCCTGTGGAAGTCGTAAGAGGCGACTAAGGGATTAAAGGCTTGTAAAGTCGCCGTCAATAGAACTTGCGAACGTTGTAAACAAATTAGTACTGATTGACACATAACCTCAAATATTCACCAAGCGTGTTTTTATTAAAAATAACGTATAATTAATAGTTATTTCATCTTGAACTTAATATGAAAATAATGATCTAGTGTATAAATCATTGCAAAGGCCTCACTTGATCTTGAAAAGTACGTGATTATCGAGTAATCATGGTGAATTGGTTAGTTTGGTTTTGTTTACATCTTTTGCAAGTTCTATTGACGGCGACCTTAGTATTGTTAGGCGATGGGCTTGCACCCTGTCACTAATATACACATCGTAAACATCTTAGCCTGTTTTTGCAAAATATGGTTATAGAATTAACAACAAATTGTTACGAGTTGTTGGTAATAATTCTGTAGCTCTGCCTACCCCACTCTGGGATGAAGGCGTGATGGTGTGTATGTATGTGATTTTATTACACGGATAAACAGTGAATTCTATGACCCAGTGAATATATTTATTAAACAATTAAAAAATGTCCTTTCACTGGTAACTTAGTAAACCATGTTGTCCTCAGTTTTGTGTGAAAATAGTAGTTAGTCCCCTGAGTCTGTATCAGAATAAAATTTTGTTCTGATTTGGATAGCTTATTTTCACTTGTACTGACAATGAATCTATTGATAAAAAAATATGGTTTATTCCGGGCTGTAATTTGACAGTGTTGTATACTTAAGACATACTAAAATGTGCAAAGAATAGTATAAATGATCAATGCTTAACAGGATTGTAAAGCTAAAAATTTCCATACAAAATGCGAAAACGTTTCTCTACTCTTAAACCTAATTCGATTTTTACGATTTTTTAATGTTGTGCGCTTCAATCAGTAGAAAACATTTTGTATAATTACTAGACCTAGATATTTTCCTAGCACGAACAACGTGTTGTTAGTGCTTGACACAATAAAAACATCGACAATCCTGTTATCGATAATTACCACTTCAATATCATAGAGCGATTTTCACTTATTTATGTAAAATATTAATTATTAATAAATTTATAGTTTTGATATTAACTTTGCATTCTTATTTTAATTTTTAAAACGCACCACATTGTTATATGAATCATAAGACATATGATTGTTTTTTTTTTTAGGGTTAGGTTAGGTACGTCTATAAGTTTTAGGACATTGTGAATATTTTCTTAATAACTATCATACTCGTAATGATGTACAATTATTTCCTCTATGAAGTTGAAGAGGTGGTTATCGATAACAGGATTGTCGATGTTTTTTTTTGTGTCAAGCCCTAACAACACGTCGTTCGTGCTAGGAAAATCTCTAGGTCTAATAATTACGAAAGGCATAATGAACGTTAGCATAAAAACCAATTGTATAATTTTATCTGGCACAAGATCGAATAACATAACACTCATTTAGTATAACCATAATTTTCTTGTTATTATGAATTTAAGTCTATTCCTTCTAACTAGGTTAGTTAGGGTAGAACTGTGACCACATTGCTAGTAATGAAAGCCGTTATAATTTTATTTTTTTTAATTTATAAACATTATAATTTTGTGCCGCGTGGTTGCCGGGTTAGAATAGTGTCTTCCCGTGGATGTCGTAAGGGGCGACTAAGGGAATAAAGGCTTGTAGTACTGTTAGGCGATGGGCTTGCCACCTGTCACTAATATACACTGTTGAACATGTTAGCCTAATTGTGCAAATTGTGGTTGCAGAATTATCAACAAGTTTTTGGAGTTGGTGGTAATTCTGTAGCTCTGCCTACCCCACTCTGGGAATGAAGGCGTGAAGGTATGTATGTATGTATGTAATTTATAAACATTATAATTTTTGAAATTATGCATTTTGTTTTATGCATCATGCATGACTATTATATCGATGGTTTATAATGCAGATTGAAATTATGCAATTCGTGTTATGTAAAATGATCAATAGACCATTTGTTTTTATGCTAAACATTACACACCCCCTGTTAAATCACGCCTGTTTCCCAAAGTATAGTCGGCAACAAAAGCTTGTGCCCAAAATTTAGTTTTAATAGAAACATATTTGTATTTTCAGGTGCCATATTACGTGAAGGAAAACTTCCACACCGACTACCAGGGATCACTGCGCAGACTGGAGATGGCCATCGAAGAAGAGTACATAGGTATAGTATACCAGTTTTTACTGGTTTTGTGAATTGATTATTTAGTTTAGATTGGATTTAAATAATTGCACGGATAATTTTGAAACGTGTAAAATTAAACATCCACAGTACTTCTGAAATATCCGGTAATTTTATGGTGTCCGGATTTTGATTTTTACAGGACATGTCAGGAAGTTTCTTAAGTTGTAAAAAAAAACGAGTTATTTCCGGAAAAGGCTAGGAAGTTCCTAAAACTTCCTTACATGTCCTGTTAAAATCCGGACACTGTGGTTATTTTGACAAAACCCTAGACGCTAAACCCATGGACACTTCCAATAAAGTCCTGTCGCAACGCTGACAGCCATGCTTGTGAAGAATGAAGATGATCTATTTATCTAACCAATGTCATGCGCAGCAAGCCTACGCCACGCGTGCCAGCGCTAGCGCTGATAAAACCGGACAATTCCGGAAAAACTATTATGAAATGTACCCAGACACGCCCGAAAAACTCCATAATTCCGGACTCTTAAAAAACTCCGGAAACGTCCGGAAGTTTCTGAAAATATCCGGACACTTCCGGTCGCAACGCTAACTTTAAAAACTACGGTCATGAAATGTAACGTTCGGAATAGTAGGAATTTCCGGACACTTAAAATTCCGGAAATTTTTGTTGCGGGATTACGGAAAAACTATCATGAAACGTACCCAGACACGCCCGGGAAACTCCTTACTTCCGGACACTTATAAAACTCCGGAAATGTCCGGAAATTTTTGAAATTTTCCGGACACTTCCGTAAAAAATACTGTCATGAAATGTAACCTTCGGAAATGTCCGGACAATTCCCTAATTCCCGTCCCCCGCAGTGGGCCTGCGGCACGCGTGCCAGCGCGAGCGCAACTACCGCGACAGCATGTCGTGGAAGGCGCGCAACTTCGGCGACGCGCGCCAGTACGCCGACGCGCAGAAGCTGCGCACGCCCTCCTGCGACAAGCTGCACACCTACCATCGGTAGGCGCACGGTACGTATCCACGAGTTCAAACTATTCTTTATCTTTAATAATATTAATTCCCCCATTACCCCGATTTGTCCCGTGTGGTAGCCGGGTTAGAATAGTGCTACTCCGTGTCTTCCCGTGGATGTCGTAAGAGGCGACTAAGGGAATATAGGCTTGTAGTACTGTTAGGCGATGGACTTGCCATCTGTCACTAATATACACCGTTAAACATCTTAGCCTAATTGTGGTTACAGAGCTATCAACAAGTTTTTAGAGTTGTTGGTAATTCTGTAGCTCTGCCTACCCCACTCTGGGAATGATGGCGTGAGTTTATGTATGTATATATGTGTAATAATAATTCTATTCTTTTTCGGATCAAATCGGAGAAATACTGGAAAAGGGCCGAATCTTAAGTACCCGAAACCGACGTGCGTGCATGACTCGATGTATGAATGTGTAAGAAGCGAAAGAAATTTGTCAAGATCGTAGCAAGTGGAAAGAAGTGGTCTCTGCCTACCCCTCTGGGAAACAGGCGTGATTTAATGTATGTATGTATGTAACAATAATAAGGCCAAGAAGGACAAGCTTAGCAAGTACCTTGACTTGGCTCACGAGGTGACCACCATGTGGGATGTTGACTCGACGATCATTGTCCTGATAGCTGTCTCGGCAAACGGTCTTATAGCGAAGAGTCTCGACCAACACCTCAAGAGACTCGCTAGATGGCTGGATCAAGGACCAGATACAGAAGGCAGTACTCCTCGACACGGCACGCATTGTGAGGAGGTTCCTCTCTCTGCAGCCCTAACCACCGGTAGCTTCAGCTCAATCCCTCAGTTTCGAGTGAAAATCTCAAAATATGGAATTTGGAACCATTCGAAAATAAATCGTGAAAGATTTTCGCATGCGAATATTTTCTACCGCTCGGTTTTGAAATCGAGCGCTCGAAAGTTAAAAATCGGTCCCCAGCTCCCTGATCGATTGGCAGCATAACTAAAATATATTAAATCTTATAGTTTTTTTTTCAGGTGGGGCGATGGAAGATGGCACTGACAGTAGAACAAAAAACAAAATCAAAAACTGGATTCGTTTGGGACTTCACAATTCTACATAAAACGCGCGTCGACGTACTAGCTTACACCGAGACGGCCCGTTCCTTACAACGACAAAGACCCATATCGCCGATCATACTGCAAAACCGCGTAAGTAACAAATTTATGATAGAGCAAAATAAACCTTAGAGTCCTATTAAAAAAGTGCATTATTCCTTATCTCAAATGTTACTTACGCGGTTTGGCAGTTTCACCGACGATATAACGGTGCCCTTCTCATGATAGTTCTTAAACAGCCCAAACGATTTTTTAGTTTAATACCTAACACACAAAGGCCTCTGAGCGACAATGGAGGAATGCGCGCCTGCGCAGCTGAGTCGACAGCAGCCTTTTTGTCCAACGCGTCTTTTGTCCAAATTGTCATTGGTCCTAAACTGGTTTCAGCCAGTAAGACAACTTACCCTCGTAACGCCCAACGTCCTAAATCTAACATTTGCCAAAGTGACTTTTGACTTTAGTCGGTTGATACAAGATTCATTTTCGAACCGACGAAATTTGACGTGGGCCTTACGAAGTTAAGTTTGCCAAAAACGCCTGCGGTTAGTTCCAGGGTTGTATTATAATTAGAGTTAGGACTTTTGGCGCCAAATCGTGGTTCTGGAATCCATGGAGTCGCTATTTTCTATTTATTATAATACCACTTTTATTTTGACCTTCGGTATTTTAATATTTCAAAATTTATTTATTAATTTAAGATAAAGATACATTTATTCGCAACAATACAAAAACAGCTAAAACAATATAAATGAACTTTGGTATGGAGAATATCTCTGCTGTGAGAGCGTAACTGTTGAGAGTAAACACAAACCAAGTAGGCGCCTGACAAATGTTAATGAGCTACATTACACCGCCGCGCGTCTGTGACGGTCTAAATGTCTCTAGGACCCCTCCCTTCTCTTTTTTTATGGCATAGGAAGGCAAACGAGCACACAGCCCACCTGATGGTAAGTGGAAACTGTGACCCATAGACATTCGCATTCACAAGACTGCAAATGCGTTGCCAACCCTGAGGACGAAGATGGAATGCCTCTATGCTAGTAATTTCACCGGCTGTCTTATCCCCAAACCGGAACACAACAATGCGAACACTGCTATTTGGCAGTAGGTTAATGGATAAGGTGGTGGTACCAACCCGGACGGACCCTGCACAAGGTCCTCCCACAAGTAACACAAAAGCAAATATTAGTAGTTATGGAATAACCGGACTAAAAATGTATTTACTTCATTTTGAAATATGACCATACTGAAGGTCAATATCAAAGTGTCATGTATCATAGCGACTCTATTTATACTAGAACCACGACATGCCACTAAAATCCTAATTCTAATTATTACACTCAAAACTTTTTTGATAAACAAAAATTAGGACAAATGATGCACTAGGACAAATGATAATTAGGGATTTCATAGGGAAACCAAATGTATAGTTCCCAAACCTTTAGAAATTGTGAACAATATAAATAGGTAATCATTCAAACTAATGCACGCCGTCGAAACACTTGTATCAATATATTTATTAAAAGTCTAAGAAACTAGTAATATGTGTTTATATGGGTTCACTAATGTTTTGACCAAATCATCATTTTACAAACTCTCATTGCGCAAAGAGATAACTTCCTTAAGAGGACTGTAGCTGTCAAAAAATCTATACAAAGGAGTCCATTCATTTTGGGCCCAAAATCAAAAGTGCCGGCCAATGAATAAGTGTTTTTAATCGGAGATCTGAGATCGCTCTCAGCATTTTATTATATGACATCAACACTCTAGGACCATCATTTGTTGGTGTTATAGGGTAAAGTCACCAGTGGTCAGCCAGAGACCTGTAGTCGGCCTCTGCCTATACTTTGTACGAGTGGGAAGAGTATGAAAGATATATTTTCCACTCTTCGCACTCAAATAATGTCGACTACTGGTCTCTGGCTGACCACTGGTGACTTTACCCTATATGTTCGAAAATCTTGACTTTTCAAACAATATCAAAAGTTTACATTTTGTATGATAATCTGATCAGAATAAAACGCTTTTATTCGTTAGTCGACACTTGATTTTGTATGAAAAGTCAGGATTTCCGAACATATATAAAAACCAACAAATGGTGGTTCTAGAGTTTTGATGTCATATAATAAAATGCTCAGAGCGATAATCTGATCACATTAAAAACTTCTATCCGTCGGCCGGCGCTTTTGATTTTGGGCCCAAACTTGTATGAAACGTGAATGGTTTCCTTTAGCTCCGGCCGTTATTGTTTCTCACTACCTAAATCAAGTCCAATATCCACGATTTTTGAATATGTTGTAGTTATAAAGAACTAGGTCTGTACGTTACTGTTTTTTGTTTTTAAAATTTGGTTCATTCTAAGAAGTATTTTCGTGGAAAGGATAAAGTTTACAGATATAGTTTTTCATGATATCTACAACATTAAAAAATCGTAAAAATTGGGCTAGTTTATTATTTATTTATTTATTATTTATTTATTTATTCATAAAATTTGCAACATAACAGTAACATAACCAAATCGTTACAAACACAGTCATTAATATTAACTTAAAATAATTTGCATTTATAAATATAAATGTACAAATTTAGTCATTTCATTATTATTAGGTATAAAAAAAAAAAATTAATAACATTTAAATAAATATTATGTAAATAATAACAATGTCAATTTATTTATATTCCATTATCATAATGGCACACTAGTTTAATGGTAGAGAAACGTTTTCGCATTTTGTATGGAAATTTTTAGCTTCATACTCCTCTTAATATTTTTTTGAGGTCAAAGGTCTAAGCTAACTTATTTAACAATCCCATTCCTATGTAATATTTGTAATGGTTTGAACACAAACACGTTTTTGCAAAATCAAAGTTTGTCAAATGATAATTTGATCAATTGTCAAAATACCGTTTATATGAGCTATCACTTGGGATCAGAAATTTGGATGCTTTTATACCTACAATTAGCAAATTATTTAATTTCCGGGATTCCGGGATTGTATAAAACATCAGGAAAACATAATAATATGTAACATAACAAATTTAATTTAGTTTGATGTTACAGAATAGTGTAGGTTCTGTTAGTTAAACATAACCACATATTTTGTGAAAAGAAACAACTAAAATTTGTTATTTAAATACTTTAATACGTATGTTTCCTATTAACACCGGATATTACGGGATTTCCCGGGAAATTGATTACCAAAATTAAATTGAGTCCGCCTACGGTACAGTCAGCGTCAAAGGAAACTGATCACTTAAATACCTTGTCACTTTACTGTCACATAAGCAATGTCGAACAAGATTGTCTCATGTGTTAATGCGATAAAGTACAAATGAAGCTTGAAGTGACCAGTTACTTTTGACGCTGACTGTACCACTTGATATCAACGCGGTGTACACACTGAGGCCGAAATTTAGGTATAAAAGCATTCGAATTTCTGATCCCTGGCTATCACGGGTTACCCATAATTTAATATCGAAATTAATTTCATAGAAAGCTTTTTTGTACTGAAACCATTATGTTTTCAGTGTATCATAAACATAAATTACGTAAGTTTGTACAAACACGTATAGTTATTGCCCTGTAGCTTGGTGCCTGGGACATTTCGTCGGTGAAACTGCAACGCGTAAGTAACATTTTAAATAATGAGCAAAATGCACCTTTTTAATAAGACGGTAAGGTTTATTTTGCTTTATCATAAATTTGTTAGTTACGCGGTTTTGCAGTTTCACCGGCGATTTGGCGTACCTTTATACCAGGGGTCGGCAACCTGCGGCTCGCGAGCTCTTTGTATGTGAATCTGCGGCTCTTTAGCTCCATACTTTATTTATGCAAGTACCTACTATTTATTACATACATACATTAAATCAATCCTGTTTCCCAGAGGGGTAGGCAGAGACCACTTCTCTCCACCTGCTACGATCCTGACAAATCTATTTAGCATCTTCCACATTCATACATCGAGTCATGCATGCACGTCGGTTTCGGGTACTTAAGATTCGAGCCTTTTCCAGTATTTCTCCGATTTAATTCGAACGGCCCCTTCCGACCCTTCCACTCACTTTCGCTCTGTATATCTCTTTCGTCAATCTTCTTTCATCTATCCTTTCCAAATGACCGAACCATCGAAGCATGCCTTTTTCAATCGTAGTCACTACATCTGTTAGTACACATTTCTCTCCGACCGTTTTATTCGTTACTCTATCAATCAGTTTCATACCACACATACTACGCAAAGAGCTTACTATTTATTGTAGGCTAGAAATTTTGTGGCTCCTTAAAAACTTTGAAATTTTGTATTAAATTTTTGACCATTCCGACTCGAAAGATTGCCGACCCCTGCTTTATACTTGTGGAAGTTGCCGCTATCGAAGTAAATAAGTATTCTAGGTTTGCCTCAAATATAATTCATTGGCTTAAAATAAATATCAGATAACCTAGTCCCAAACTAAGCTCTAGGCTTGTATGGGTACTAGACAACGATAAACACACATTTGTATAGAAAAATACATAGTTAACATAAAAAACATCAAAGACTCAGGAACAAATATTCGCGCTCATCACTCGAATTACTGCCCACACCGGGATTCAAACCAGGCAGGCTTACTACCGAATAAACTAAAGTTCCCTCAAAAATATTTAATTCAAATGGATTTTTTAAATAATGAGGTATGTATACCATTACGTCACTTATGCCACGTAACGTCACCCATTTCGTGATTGCACGTGTTATTTTATATAGGCGCGCAAAAGCGTTCCTCAAAAAGGAAGGTAATTTACCTTTTTTTTTTCATTCATGTCAGCCGAAAGACGTCCTCTGCTGGACATAGGCCTCCCCCAAGGCTCTCCACTCAGACCGGTCTTGTGCTTTTCGCATCCACCGCTTTCCCGCGATCCTTACAAGGTCGTCACTCCGTCGTTTCTGGTAGCTGGGTCTCTGCCGGAGATTACCTAAAGCACCCCCTTACTACTAATTTACCTTACTACTATTCAAATTCAGATTCTTTATTTGCAATAAACGTGGTACAAATGGTCTTAATTTAAAACATAATCCGACACATTTAACCGTCGGTGACAGCATGCAAAACATGACTATTAAAACTAACAATTTACAAAAGTTCTATAACATATCGCACTGCTAGATCAAGACAGCATCAACTCAAAATCTTTTTTAGATTTGTTTCAAGCTCATAGACGTTGTATTAAAGTTTATTTTAAAATACAGTTGTATTTTGAGTTACTCCTCTTTTGATCTGGCAGTGCGTATATTAAAAATTAAATCATTAAAATGGGAAATAAATTAAATTAAGTACATGTTTATTTTTCGTTATTAAATATTCATTTACGGAGTAGCCTTTCTCAACCAACCAGTGGAAAAGTATGGTTTTAAATCGATTGTATTTGAGATTTTTTATTTTTTCTGGTGTTATTGAATATATTTAGTTGCGCCGCGTCCGCCGACACGCACGCATCAAAGACAATAAAAGTTTACTACCGAAAAGTTATAATAAATGCCGTCTTGTGTTTTTCGAGGCTGCCGAAATTATACTGTAACTGTAAAAGGAAGAAAGGATGTCTCATTTCATTCGTAAGTACCGTAAATATTTTTTTACATTTTGTTTACATCTCGCCATTTTGTTTAATTTGCACCGTCGTCACTGTCACCTGTGAAATATGAGATACACAATGAAATGGCTTGAGTGCGATAAAGACGGGTAGCTACATGGCGTCCTAGAATGGCGAGCAATTTTAAACAACTATTTATCTCTTTCTAACAATAGCTTAGAAAGCTTCTTTGTCTGTAGAAACATAGTAACGTAGCAACTGACAGTAATTGGCGACGGGTTTTAAATGCGTTGTGTGAGCATAACGTATCTTAATATAAAATATCATTGTTACCAGTTTAATTACGTCCGATATTTATGAGCCCAGTGACAATGTAATTATTGCTGGAGACTACATCGTAACAATACAGATGTATAACGATATTTATGAGTAATTTAGGGAAACGGATGTATTGACAACGATAAGCGTCCAGTGGCGCCCTCATTACTGTTATGTCTTCTACAAGTGGCTAACCCCCACTATTATATTCAAAGCTTGCTTTTTGTTATGTTATTAATGTTATTATAAGGCTTAGGACTTTTCATAGCATATCGTGGTTCTAGAATCCATGGAGTCGCTATTTCCCAATTATTAAAAACATCCCACCTTGATTTTGACCCTCAGTAATTGTCGTAATAAGTAATACTTATTTCAAAATGCATTCATACGTTAAATCGCTAAACCAGTTACGAGTATTGAATTTTGGTAACAAAGGTAACGGTAAAGTTTGGTAACAGTCAAGCAAACAAATATTCAAATAGTAGGTATGGTTAAATCGAACAAAAAAAATATTTAGTTTATTTTGTAATATGGCAAACTGAAGACCAAAATCAAAGTGGTTTCATTATAATAATTATAAAATAGCGACTCCATGGATTCCAGAACCACGTTATGCCACCAAGTCCTAACTAGTGGTCCTGATATCCGTGTTACACGCGGAACCGTAGCTCCGTGATCTTAGCACCGGCGGTGCTAAGTTCCCGAACTACACGGTCACGCCAAGATACGTATCCGTGTCTGCGTTCGGCTACGTATCTGCGGATCTCGGCTCCGGCTCCGCTCCGCACGGTTATTGAATGAAAGCTTGGCGAACGGAGCCTTATTAGATATGTGATATGTGTTCTAGTTTATTTTTATTTGTCAAACTTTAGTTATATTTTTCGTTGTAGTAATTAGTGATATTATTCTGTTTTCTACATAACCAGCCATTATGAGTTTAGACAAGGTCTTAAAGACACACATAAAATCTTCATTAAACGTCACGGTCACGGGCGGATCGGATCTACGTGTAAATAAGAAACGTATCTCCGTGTAACACGGAGCTACGTATCTTAATTACACGTAGCCGAATTTCACGTGTCGAACGGGCCGGATCTCCGTTGCCGTGTTACTCGGTAACGGAGATTCGGCTACGGGTACACGAAACACGGACACGCCCAGGAGCCCTAGTCCTAACCTTAGTTATTATGTATGTTGTTACGATTTGAAACTATTAAAAGTTGATTATACTGTATTCTTTGCTACTTATGACGCGAGCGAGAATAGAATAGAAACATTTTAAAAAAGGAGCAAAATGCACCTTTTTAATAACAGCTTAAGGTTTATTTTCCTCTATCATAAAGTTGTCAGTTATGTGGTTTTTGCAGTATCACCGACGATTTCATTTTACACGATAAGAGGGTTGTGAAGCTAAAAAATGTCCATACAAAATGCGAAAACGTTTCTCTCCCCTTAATCGATTTTTACGATTTTTGAATATGTTGTAGATATCATGCAAAACTATGCTGTCTGTTTTCCTTTCCACGAAAATACTTCTTAGAATTAAACTAATTTAAAATACAAAAACAGAAACGTACATACCTAGTTCTTTATTATAAACTATAACATATTCAAGTCGTGGAAATCGGACTTGATTTAGGGGGTGAGAAACGTTAACGGCCGGAGCTATACACCGTGTTTTTATTGATTTACGATAACTTCGGCATATTACTAGGTACATCCATAGAAACTAAGTGGTAGATTCTTTTTTTTTATATTGCAAAAAAAATATATGCCGAAGTTATCGTAAATCAATAAAAACACGGTGTATATGTATTGATTTTTTTGACAGCTACGCGATGTTAGCGGCACTTTGCTATCCTCTTTAGTCTTATTATAAATTAAATAATGTACATGATTGATTTTTGAGTGTAAGTTTTAAGGTAATTCAGGAATGAGTATCGGTGTATAAGGTAATAAATATCGAAATGTTATTTAGTTATTATTTAAGGCATTTGGTGAGAAAATTACAGCGCGGGAACTTTTTATTATATACTTTGGGTATTTTCGGGTTAGAATTAATAATCGTTACTTATTTTGTACTTTTTTCCGTTTATTTATCTGTTATTGTTATACTGAAACATGTTTAATTAAATTTTAAAATATTTATATGTAACGGAGGGTCGTCAGCTAGGCCAGCTTCATGAGGCCTCTCCATGTCGGATGGCTGGTGAAACTCCGAAATAACACGTCACTAGTATAGTGCACAATTTTATTGATAACTCACAATAAAATTTAATTCGAAATAGGTATTAACAAGCCGGATGGAAGTGGATTATGAAATGTCGGTGAATTCGTCGTGGAAGATGGCTGATCGTTCTACCTCCATGATTTCCTAATTTTGAATGACGTTTAGCCGCCCCGGAAGTCTGATCAAATGTCAGGTGTAGGTACCAACCGTTTCCGTCAGATGGCCAACCTAACAAACCCCACACGGAAATTTATAAACAGTGTAGCCAACCTCCACGACGACTACAAGCATCCTGCTTTGACATTTCTACTAGATGTCGCTCTGCACGCTACGACATATTATGTTTGTTGGTTATCTAGTCACCGCGTTGGAATAGAAGCAAAAAATAAAACATGTTTATGAGCATTTCATTTTTTTTACACCAGTAAAGACATTTCATAACACTCGTTAATATTTCCTAATTTGTTGGTAACAATTAATATTTTATAATTTTACTTCAGACGACATCTTTTTGGTAATTAAAGTTTTATTAAACGAATGCTTTCTTAATAATCAATATTACCTACGAAGCTAGCGGATATTGCAGATACTGGTGTGATGAGCGCGAATATTTGTTTCTGAGTCAAGGATGTTTTCTGATAAACACATAACCCGCCTTCTTCGGCAGTCGGGTAAAAAAGGTGCGCTGGTCCCTGTCAACCATATTAAATTTGTAATCGCAAATTCAAATCCGCTCTCTACTCATATCATAACCATACCGTACCTTACCTTAACCCCCTTACTTATAAACGTGGAATAAGCTTGGAATATTTTATGCCATGCTTTGTCACTTTCTGTCTGAAGCAATTGTCACAGGTACAGATAAGGACAAAGCATGGCATAAACTATTTCAAGCTTATTTCACGTCTATAAGTAAGGGGGTAAGTGTTTAATGCCTTTTTTTTTAACTAGTTAACGAACCCGATTCTACAGTGGCCTATAAACTTTCTAATTTTATTTAGGTGTCGCTAAAATACTTTGCTATTCTATGAGCAGCTGTCATAATCAAATGACAGCGCCATGACAGCGCTAATTTGAATCTGACGCTTCTTTTTTAGGCGGTCTTATACATTGTCAGCTTGACATTCTGGAATAGCACTGGTTAAATCTGCCGTCTAAAGTATGTCTTAAAATTATACAATTTAGTTCCAGGCTATTTAAGCGATGTGCACGTAGAATCGGGTCCATTATCTACTCACTTTGCTCGATTTGTATCGTTAAAAAAAAAGTAATATTGTAAAATAATTTTATATTTTCCATTATTGATTATGATAAATCTTAAATCTAATATCACCTTTTTATAATACAATTGAGATTCTTAAATTAATAATTAATACAATTGGAAATTTGCTGTTACGTCAGCCCCACCCTTCTCTCGATTTAGTCTCGAATGACGAGTGACAGGGATAGAGCTAACCTAACTTCGAACTTCCATATTCAACCGATATTCGGAATTCAGAACCACTCCATCCCCGAGGATCCATTGATTGAATGGAGTTGAGTGAGCTTTAATATACGCTTAAAGCCATTTGGAACCGTTTATTAATACACTGAAGGAACCCATCTATCCATCTCGCATGTGGCTCGCGTGTCGCCGGCATGTCGCTCGCGTGTCGCCGGCATGTCGCTCGCGTGTCGCCGGCATGTAGCTCGCGTGTCGCCGGCATGTCGCTCGCGTGTCGCCGGCATGTCGCTCGCGTGTCGCCGGCATGTAGCTCGCGTGTCGCCGGCATGTCGCTCGCATGTCGCTCGCGTGTCGCCGGCATGTCGCTCGCGTGTCGCCGGCATGTAGCTCGCGTGTCGCCGGCATGTCGCTCGCATGTCGCTTGCATGTCGCCCGCGTGTCGCGGCTACGCGATCTTGCGGCGGCAAATGGTGTGGGGCTCTGGAGGCATCCCGTGAACCCTCTGCACGTGCCGCGCCACGTTTCTGATGATAAAGTTTGGAACTAGGTCAATTAAATATATTTTATATGGCAACACTACCACTGTTTACTTAGAGCTTAACTAATATCGTCGAAAGTGTTAAAAAAGTGACGACTCAGGCACAAAGAGTAGTGTAATAAATATATTGGGGAAAGAGAGCCCTCTCACGGGTTATTTATGTAGACTGAATTGAACTTTTCGCTAGTGGGAAATTTTAATTCCACTAGTTCCATTATTTAAAAACGTTCAGATAATAGAACTAGTTGGAACATTTTTTTCCCAGTAGTTCTATTTTATTAAAAAATATATTTTGTCTCACTAAAACATTTCGCTCATCCAATAGAATAATGACATAATTGCAAAAAATCTGGTTTTGAGATTTTACCGTCATAAGTGTTCTAAAGGTCAGGTCTATCGCGTGGAACAATAAAATAACATGCATGCTAAAAATGCAATTATGTCATTATTCTATTGGATGAGCGATTTGCATACATACATAAACTCACGCCCTCATTCCCAGAGTGGGGCAGGCAGAGCTAAAGAATTACCAACAAGTCTTAAAACTTCTTGATAATTCTGCAACCACATTTCCAATAAATATTCGCAATAAAAAAAGAAATTATTCGGCATTTTTTTTTTAATATTGTTGGCCTAGTTGGTAGTCACCCTGCCTACAAAGCTAGCGGTCTCGAATTCAAAACCCCGTTAAGGACAGATATTGTGTGGTGAGCGCGAATATTTGTTCCAGACTCATGGATGTTTCCTATGTACCTAAGTATATATTTCCCTATACATCGTGTTTTTTTTGATTTACGATAACTTCGGCATATTACTAGGTGGTAGATTAGATTTTTAAATATTGCAAAAAAAAATGTTTTTTCTGTTTAGAACAAAGTAATTAAATGTTGTATCTTTGGTAATTCTAAAAGGGCCTTTAGCGTTAACTCACAGTAAGTATCAAATACCTTTAGACCAGTTCAACGTAACGGATTAAATTTAAAAATTAAATATCTTTAAAACCGTTACAGTTATCATTTGTCTGTCTTCGGGAAATTTACTTTATTTGACCTAAAGAATGTTCCCTTAAAGTTATCGTGAAAACACGGTGTATAAGTATTGATATCGTTGTCTAGTACCAGCCTGCATAGCACAAGCTTGGAGCTCGGGACTATGTCAAGGTGTAAGTCTAGGTGTGACATAGTCCCCCGATATGTATCGAGCCGAATACCGAATACTATTCGGTTTTACCTTTACCGAACCGGATATTCGGCCGAATTATTCGGTTTACCATTTCTTTGTGTTGCCGCGTAAACAGATTCTAACATGAACGCTACGTGTCGCTTCTGGCTAGACGAGCGAGCCGCACCTCACCGCCCGCAACCCGTGCGCACCGCGCTGTCACTTTTCTTCAGAACATGATGTTGATTTGAAGTTTAATTGCTTTTTTTATTAGCTTAAATCAACACATTCTTCATAGGATTTCTTCGACTTATAAAATAACATAAATCTTACATAAGAAGTTTTGTCCTTTAGTTCTAAACCGTGTCGAGTAGCAAAGAAAATAGAAATACTCGAGCCGAATATATTCGGCACCAAAACCGAATAATTCGGCCGAATACAAATAGTGAAAAAAATTCCGAATGCGCCGAACACCAAAGGAATATTCGGCGCATCCGTAGTATCTCGTGTGTGCGCGTACCTGCGGCGCGCGAACCCGAGGTCGCAGACGGCGCAGCTGTAGGAGTAGCGCGGCGCGCGGTGGCGCGCGCAGTGGATGCGCATGAGCGTGGCCGACTTGAACCGCGCGCCGCACTGCGCGCACTGCGGGGCACGCCAGCTCACTACAGGTCCATACCCACTGACGTATACACTGGGTTTTTTTTTTGGTGATCACGAACCAATTTTTCTAATTAATTTAGTAACGGCGATCACGTTTAAGTCGCAGTTACATGAAAAATTTTATTATGTAATTTTTTTATTTTGAAAATAACTTGTAATTGAAATTAATTGTCACCCTCCCAATTGTTTAGTCTATCCCCCTTACTTATAAACATGGAATAAGCTTGGAATAGTTTATGCCCTGCTTTGTCTTTATCTGTAATTGTGACATTTGCATCTGACAGAAAGTGACAAAGCATGGCATAAACTATTCCAAGCTTATTCCACGTTTATAAGTAAGGGGGTATGAGTTTACAACCTTTTTCAAAAGATAGTAAAGAAGAACGGTCACGCCTCATAGAAAAAAAACCCAGACCCGACAGAATCGAGACACATCTCAGTTTTTTGTTATTTTTTTATACAGTTAAATTATTTCTTTTTTATATTCGAAATCAATGGCTAACACCAAAATATTGCCTTATATTTTTGTTCAGGCGTTACACAAATAAAAAACAAAATGCCCAAGTCGTATTATGTAACTAAATAACGATACAGTAGCGATAGGAAGCATGTAGGTGACTTGAAGATGCAGCTGGATTATGTAATTTTTAAACTTCTAGTACAACAGTCAACTTAGGATTCATTAAAATCGTAACGGCCTACCCTCATAAATAGGCATTTTGTATTTTTTTAGTGTAACACCTTAACAAAAACATAAGGCAATATTTTGGTGTTAGCCATTGTTTTTGAATATAAAAATACATTAATTTAACTATACACAAAATAACAAAAAAAATGAGGTATATCTTATTTCTGTCGCGTCTGGGTCACAGATGACCGTTCTTCTTTGATGACAGTGAACAAATTATTAGTAAAAAATTGTTAGTAAATATCTGTCAAATTTCCCGCCAAAGCGATGACACTTGACGTATCTACTTCACTTCAATAATGAATGTAGGATGTCCATGTATCCAGTGGTGATTGGTTTTAACAATATCATTAACTTAAATAAATTAAATAGTGAGTTACTTGTTTGAGACATCAACCATTAAATTCCATTTTTGTTGCTTATTAATAATTTTTAACTCCTGATCACCGATAAAAAATCACCGTGTATAACCTCAAAATCACAGATATAAATATACAGATAACGTAAACACCTCAATCTGTATGAAAACCAACCGTGTCACTGTTTGATACCAGGACGCACCAAGAGAAGAGAATTTGCAGTTTTCCGCGCGAAATAGATTCAGTCGTCGCATTTTTGGGCTATTGCAGTTTATTATCACTAGAGTTAGGACTTTTGGTGGCAAATCGTGGTTCTAGAATACATGGAGTCGCTATTTCCTATTTATACATACCACTTTTTTTGACCTTCAGTATTTAAATATTTCAAAATGAATTTATTAATTAAACCGCTAAAGCAATTTACATAAAATTTGGTATTGAGGATATCTCTGCTGTGAAAGCGTTACAAACAACAAATATTAGAAGGTATGGAATTGCCGAACTAAAAATGTATTTAGTTCATTTTGAAATATGACTTTACCTACTGAAAATCAAAATCAAAGTGTCACCTGATATAATAATTAGGAAATAAAATCCTAACCCTAATTATCACGCAACGAGACATTTTCTTAATTTTCACGGTCGACCGGCTGCAACAACAGGCGCAGGGTACGTCAGTAGCGATGGCCAAAGTCAAAGGACACGCGAAGTGGATGCATTTGCGTTATCTATGTGTATTTATAATCTGTGGTCAAAATGAGACCACATTTTGCACAATTTTCCTGGGGGGTTATTATGACCAGGGATCGGAAATTCGGATCGATATTTACCTATACTTTAGCGCCGGCTTTGTTGTTCAGTTGTATGGAGGTGGACTCAATCATATAATTCATATAAAATTTCCGGGATTTCAAAATAAATAAATTACACCGGCATTAATTCATAATTATTTATTTATATTAACTGTTTGAAGTTATATTCCATGTATATGTTCAACCAAATGTTATTTAATTTACCTGTAACTTATTAACCTAACGAATTTATAGGAGCAAAACAGAACGTTTTATCCTACATGTAAAGTAATTATTATATTAGCGTCTTGTAGAATCCCAAAATCCCAGAACTTAAATTATTAAAATAATATTTTTAAGAAGCCGACGCCATGTTTGCCTATCTTTTTCCGGGATTTTGCCAACTTTAGGTAAATATCGATCCGAATTTCCGATCCATGATTATGACATGGCTCTGCAGCTCATTTTACGGCGAGCATAAAGGACACAGCTATAGCAGTTGTATAGCTCTGTCCTTTTCTCTCAGCGCAAACTGAACTACATAGTTATGTCATAATAACCCCACTGATCTTACATCATCGATGGTTTTTAATTGTAACTTGAAGCGAAAAGGGAGCATTTTGAGGTTATAAAAACGTCAGATGGTATGGAGTATACAGCCATTCAACTATAGTTCGTTCGATCAAATAGTTTGCATGCTTTAATGTATGTACATGCACATAGAGGTGTCGGCGATTTAAAAGGGGTGTAATGCACAATATTTTACCAAACAAACTATATAACGAATAAATACCAGTAATCAGTTATAATTAAATGAGTTGGTATTTAAAGGTTGTAAACTTTGAACACTTTTTGGATCAATTTGCATGATTATGTAATTATCCGAAGCCGCAACAGGCACAAAATTGGTGATAATGGTCGATATCATTAATGCTTGACATAAGTTGACTGGAAAGTTGTTGTTTGTTTATGGAAAAATAATAAACATTGTTCAATTTGTACAACTTTAGTTAGGGCGTAAGCGAAGTCTGCAAAAAATATAACTTTATTTTCCATACATTGTGAAACACCCCGAATGAGGGTTTCCGCGCATCCGTTTTTTCACAAGATGGCGCCTGTGAAGTGAGGTCTTTTTGACAGTTGATAACACGTAAAAAATATAAATGCACCTAAATATTTGAAAATGTGTATATATCAAGTGAAAAAGTAAATTGTCACTAGCTTGGTCTTCTTCTAGGCATATATTTTAACATCAACTGTCAAAAAGACCTCACTTCACAGGCGCCATCTTGTGAAAAAACGGATGCGCGGAAACCCTCATTTGTGCAACCTTAGTTAGGGCGTAAGTGAAGTCTGCGAAAAATATGTTTTTTTTTCCATACATTGTGAAATTTGTGAAACACCCCGAACCAACCTCCCTCAGGCTTCTAGAATCCATTGGCTGGATTAAGTTTTTTTTTATATATTTGTATTTGTCTCCACTGACCGGCACGGTCTTGTCGGGCAGGTGGATGGGCACGTGCTGCAGGTAGCTGCTGCGCCGGTGGAAGCGCGCGCCGCACTCGCCACACGCGAACGGCTTCTCGCCCGTGTGCAGCCTCTCGTGGATCTGGAACACCAAGACTACATTATCGTACAGGCCCGAAAGCGAGCAGTTGCTGGACTAGTATAAGCAAGCGCTGCGTCAATAGATAGAAAATTACCACTCTTTGGTAACATATTTATGAGCATCTTTGAGATAGCCGTCGTAAGATTGTAGTCCTGAGATTGCAATCGTAATATTGCAGTCTTAAGATTGCCATCGTAAGATTGCAGTCTTGAGATTGTCATCATAAGATTGCAGTATTGAGATTACCATCGTAAGAAGTATTGAGATTGCCATCGTAAGATTGCAGTCTAGAGATTGCCATCGTAAGATTGCAGTATTGAGATTGCCATCGTCAGATTGCACAGTCTTGAGATTGCCATCGTAAGATTGCACAGTCTTGAGGTTGCCATCGTAAGATTTCAGTTTTAAGATTACCATCGTAAGATTGCAGTCGTGAGATTGCCGTCGTCAGATTGCAGTCTTGAGATTGCCATCATTAGATTGCAGTCTTGAGATTTCCATCGAAAGATTGCAGTTTTGAGATTGCCATCGTAAGATTGCAGTCTTGAGATTACCATCGTAAGATTACCGTCGTCAGATTGCAGTCTTGAGATTGCCATCGTAAGATTGCAGTCTCGAGATTGCCATCGTAAGATTGCAGTATTGAGATAACCATCGTAAGATTGCAGTCTTGAGATTGCCATCGTAAGATTGTAGTCCTGAGATTGCCATCGTCAGATTGCAGTCTTGAGATTGGCATCGTAAAATTGCAGTTTTGAGATTACTATCTTAAGATTAGCAGTCGCTGCCGTCGGTCATAACTTTTTCTTTTAAATTTTGCCTGTGCCTGGGACTTGTAAAAACAGCCCGTGAAGTTTCCGACCATTTGGAAGAAATATACGAGGGGTGTTCAATAAATTCTCGGTATGAGAAGGAAAACAAAAGCATACGATTAGTGTTTTATTTTTATTTTTCTATATATTCCCCCCCTATGTTTATACACTTATAAGTTCTGTCAATTAGTTTTTTTAACCCCTCATAAAAAAAAAATTTGTCTTTGGTGTCAAAATGCTCCAGCACCGCTGCCTTCAACGCTTCATCATTAGAAAATCGATGTCCACAAATATCCTTTTTAAGGTTGGGAAACAAAAAGTAGTTGCTGGGGGCCAAGTCTGGACTGTACGGCGGGTGAGTAAGTGTTTCGAACCCAGATTCAAGAACAGCAGCCTTGGCAACATGAGCAGTATGCACAGGGGCGTTGTCATGAAGAAGCAGCACTCCTCTGGTCAATTTTCCCCTCCTCTTCTCTTTGATTGCTTCCCGTAATTGGCGTAAAATGTTAGCGTAGTACTCTCCTGTAATATTTAAACCCTTTTCTTTATAATCTATTAATAATATCCCTTCACAATCCCAGAATATTGTCGCCATGATCTTGCCAGCTGAGGGGACTACTTTGAATTTCTTGGGATGAGGTGTTCCTTTAACGTGCCACTGCATCGACTCTTGTTTGCTCTCAAGGTCATAATGATGAACCCAAGTTTCATCACCGGTAACAATTTTTTGGAGCAAACTATCAGGGTTTTCACCACACAGTTCAATGAAGTCGGAACAACAAGCAACACGCGTGTGCTTCTGAAACGGTGTCAACATTCGTGGTACCCATCTCGCACTAACTTTGGACATGTTAAGATGATCGTGGATAATATCATGTATTGTACCAATATAAATATTGTTTTTTTGTGCTATAGACCTAACCTTCACTCGACCATCTTCCTGTATAATTTTCTCCACTTTTTGAATGTTTTCTGGTGAAGTAGCTTCAACAGGCCGACCAGGTCTAGGGTCATCTTCTATGCTCTCCCTCCCACGCTTAAATTCATTTGACCACTTTTGGACAGTAGATAATGAAGGAGCGGACTCACGGTAAACTAAATCCATTTCTTCTTTAATACACTTTTGATTTTTACCCTGTTTAGTCAAGAATTTTATCACGGCTCGATGCTCCAATTTAATTATCATTGTAAAATCGCTCAAGGTGATCATGTTTGTTCAGCAGTAGCAGAAAAACAAAAGAACGTGTAGGCTTCAAATTTACTTTTTTTTACTGTCAATGAATGACTCTTCGCGGCCAGTATTAAGAAGTTTACTAAAAAGGTTTGCAAGATACCAATACCGAGAATTTATTGAACGCCCCTCGTATTATTTTGTTAAAAGATAAAGATAAAAGATGTTTATTCAGTAAGTAGGCCGCACGGGCACTTTTACACTTCAAAAATCTACCAGCGCTTCGCAAGAGACCACTGAGAAGAAACGCCGCAAGAAACTCAACAGTCAGTCGTTATTTAAATATTGCTAATGATATTATACAATAATAAACTTAACCTAGCATTATATACAACAATGAATCTCACATAAAAAGACGTGTGTTGGTAACACTGGCTTGGATACCTTGACTTGCTCGGCATTGGAGGCCCTGTAGTCGCAGTAGGAGCACTTGTCGGTCTTCTCATAGCCGTGCTTGGCGCGGCAGTGCATTAGGAGTAACCGGCGCGTTATAAACTTCTTGCCGCAATGCTGCAAAACAGGCATGGAATAAATAATTCTCGAATTGATCATAATTCTACCCTCCTAAGCTAATACGCAGTATATCTGTTTTTTTTTATGACATAGGAAGTCAACGAGCACACAGACCACCTGATGCTAAGTGGAAACTGTGACCCATAGACATTCGCATGACTGCAAATGCACTGCCAACCCTGAGGACCCAGATGGAATGCCTCTATGCTAGTCATTTCACCGGCTGTCTTATCCCCAAACCGGAACACAACAATGCAAACGCTTCTGCTTGGCGGTAGGTTAATGGATTTGATGGTGGTACCAACCCGGACGGACCCTGCTCAAGGTCCTCCCACAAGTAAAATTCCTGTAGCAATATCAACCTTATTACTAAGAGAAGAGAACTAAAACTGCAGCAGAATTCCGAATAGTTGAGGATCCAAATATTCCATATCAATATGTTAAGTAATATATGGCGAATAGGTACCCTGAAGAAAATCAGTCCAGTATATAATAATTCTTAAAGAAGGATCTTGAGTGGCATCCGCGGACCGGGAGACGAGCTGTAGGTACGCCTCCAACAAGATGGAGTGACGACCTTGTAAGGATCGCGGGAACGCGGTGGATGCGAAAAGCACAAGACCGGTCTGAGTGGAGAGCCTTGGGGGAGGCCTATGTCCAACAGTCGACGTGTTTCGGCTGACATGATGATGATGATGATAATAATTAATTTCTCTCAACTCCCAAGACAGGAAATGGTGGAAATCTCTAGAAGAGGCAACCTCATAGAGGGCTGTGGTGTGAAATTCTAATTACATCATTAACATTTATTTTTGTTTAATAGACAAATTACATACCAATCGAAAGTATGAAGCCTATAAGAATAATAATATGCAAATGTTAGGTTTGGTGCAAATCCTCTCCCTGTCTTCCCGTGGATGTCGTAAGAGGCGACTAAGGGAATAAAGGCTTTTTTACTTGTGGGAGGACCTTGTGCAGGGTCCGTCCGGGTTGGTACCACCATCTTATCCATTAACCTACCGCCAAGCAGCAGTGTTTGCATCGTTGTGTTCCGGTTTGGGGATAAGACAGCCGGTGAAATGACTAGCATAGAGGCATTCCATCTTAGTCCTCAGGGTAGGCAACGCATTTGCAGTCTTGTGATTGCGAATGTCTATGGGTCACAGTATCCACTTACCATCAGGTGGCCTGTGTGCTCGTTTGCCTTCCCATGCCATAAAAAAATTAAAAAAAAATGCTTGTATTACTGTTAGGCGATGGGTTTTTTCTAGCCTAACTGCAAAATGTGGTTACAGAATTATCAACAAGTTTTAAGAGCTGTAGTATCTGTGACTGCCTACCCCACTCTGGTATAACAGACGTGAAAGTATGTAACCAAAAAACCTGTTCGGTTCTGATGGGGTTGCCTCGATTCTGCAGCGCGTCAGGTATGTTCGCGGATGCAAGAGTGGACTGCTTTTAAGCCACCATGCGAAAACGCTGCAAATCCCTGGTGCACAGGGTGCGGGCCAGCTCCAACAGCATCTTGGCGTTGTTCGCCCAGAGGTTCGATTGTCAGTATGTGAATCATTGTTGTCTGATTCACGCACTGGCACATCAATCCCAGTAGGTTAGCTTAGTTATGTGTATAGTTAGAACATTACTAACATTAGGTGTTTAATAACACTTTGAAAAGGAACACTTTATTATTTTTATTATGGTCCAAAGATGGCTGAAATAAATGATTTTGATTTAAAAACATATCCTATTCCTAAGTAATTTTGCGAAGTTCATCCCTACCGAATTGTCAAATATTAAAATTAAATAAAACCAAAATACCAATTAATGCTCACCTCACAGACAACGTCAAACCCAGTGTGAATTTTGTAATGGTTTCGTATAGACAGCTTAGAGGTTAGTATCTTGTGGCAAACTTCGCACTCTATCTCTTCTTTAGCCTTCTCGCTGTCCTCTTTCTTCTTACTCCTTCTATTCTTCACCTTGTCTTTCACTATCGTGTCAGTAATAACTTTGTCAGGCTTATCGTTGTCTTGTACTTTCGATTCGTATTCTATATCATTTGTTTCTACTTTAGTAATATCCAATTCTGATTTATCCGCGCAATATTGTAGCGTATTAAGTGAAACGTTGTCATCATAGTCCTTGAAGCCATCGTCTACGTAATCTGATATATCTAAAGACGTACTGTTAACGTTATTGCATTGGGTTTCTTCTTTTATTTTATATGTACCGTTTGAGAGTCGCTCTTGTAAAGTTTTTTGTGTGAGTTCACATATTTTTCTGAATTTTACTATTTCATTTATAAGGTTTACGCAACTATGACACATTTGTTTTGGCAGACGATCATCCATTTCGACCTAAAAGTAAAAGAGAAGGATTAATGTTAATAACACTGAGCAAGCTTTAAAAAATAGACTGTTGCAAATCAACTTTTTTTTTTCTACAATATAGCCGGTTATATCCGGTTGCCGCGTAAAAAAAAATTAACTAATTATGACAAGTAGGGTATTGTTGAATTAATAGGTATTTAAAAATCATCTCCAGGTTTCTTCCATCATTTTTAATTTTGAATTATCTTATCATTTAGGAAATAAAACGATTAAAAGTTGATTTTTGTTAGTCTTGTATTATTTGATTAAGTATACTAAGTCATAAATATACATACAGTGTGATACTGGATAAAGTGCACAAACGAATAGGGATGACACTAGATACAAATAAAAAAATATATTGGTGTCATCATTTTATTTTAAGATTTAAAAAAAAATACCATTGATAGCTGTGAACATTATCCGAACAATGTGGGCATACTTGCCCGTAATTCCAATAGGTACCTAATATAGCCTATCCTATCACCATGTATCACAAAACCACAGAGTAAAGAGTAACCAGTGGGCGACGCCTTTGATGTTTGCGTAAATACCGACACCGCACAAGGCCGCAGTACTTACCTAGGGTTGTCACAATCTTTACACAACTGCCCAAAAAAGGAGGGTAATGTTTTTAGGTTTCATGTATGTATGTACGTTTCTTTGTTCCACCATAACTTCTAAATGCCTCAACAGTATGGACATATGGGGTATAGTTGCAATTTTTACATCGTCTCGAGTGATGCTGATTATTTTTGAAGTGATAACCGCTCCGTTACGTAACGCGTTACGGCGCCAGTCTGTCTGGCTTACCTTTATGTTTCTGGTTCGATTGCATTGAAAACCGATATCTGAGGGTCCGTGGGGACTCCAAATACGAACCCGCAATCCAAATTCAAAAAAGGAATCTGGAAGATGACACCCATATCAATTTTTAAGAAAAACGTCCGCCATCTTGGACTCCAACATGGATATCTTTTTCGTAATCAGCACCCCCAAAAACCTAGATAATGACAACAATATCATTATTTATAAAAATTATGTCCTCAATTTTGAATTTAAAAATGGATGTCATTTCTTTGTTCACACACAATTTGTTTAGAAACAATAAAATTGAGAAAAGTTTCAATTTTTGCTGGCAGGCGTCTCGCTTTTACATCCGCCATTTTGTTTACGTCGGCATGACATGGCAGAAAAGTTTTATATTAAGTATTATAAAATAATATAAGTAACTTTCTTCTGAGTGTGGAAATTGATAATATCGCAGTTGTTAATTTTTGCGAGATGACGACTTGCATTCTCGCACAGTACATGTCGTATGCACCTTTTTTATTGAGTACAACACGACACGCGGTAGCCCTGACAGACATGTCCCGACCTACTAAACTAACAATGGCGATGTACCTATGCAGATGCAGCTCGGGCTCCGCCTACCCGCCCCTCGCCCCTCACGCCCCGCACGATTGCCCTGTCTAGACGGCTTCGTCGGATGACTGTATGTGTTTATAGACTGTGACAAAACTGAGAAAACAAGTTACAATAAGTTTTTTTTTATTATAAATAAGGTTAGGACTTTCGGTGGAAAAAGGTTGTTCTAGAATCCATGGAGTCGCTATTTTCTAATTATTATAAATATACCCCTTTGATGTTTGTCTTCAGTATGTCATATTACAATATAAACAAAATGCATTTTCTAGTTTGATTTATCAATACCTACTTTTTGAATATTTGTTTGTTTGAAACAAAATCAGTCTCTTTACCAAAATTCATTTACTCGTACACTGGTTTAGGATTTAACAAATGAATGCATTTTGAATTAAGTACTCAGGGTCAAAATCAAGGTGGTATGTTTATATATAATAATTGGGAAATAGCGACTCCACGGTTTCTAGAACCATGGTATGCTACCAAAAGTCCTAAGTTTGATGTCTATTAATGTCATCTTAAAATTCCCTAGGTGTCGCACTGATGGGTTGAATATGTATCTCTTCTTAGTCAGTAAATTGGGAAAAACAGTTATTTTCATTTTATTCATATTAAAAAAAAGTGGTGTTTACTGGGAATAATTCTTTACATCAATACTATAATTTGCAGTACTTACTACCTATTAATTTTATTGGTAACAGCTGGGTTTTTTTCATTAGTTCCCAGAGGTGAGTAACCAATTGGTGGTAATAGGTGGAAATATCTCAAATTGTTACATAGTCTCTTCTATAGGTAAAATTGATCCAAGTGTGATTTAAACATCTGTATATTTTTCTATAATTGTGATTGTAAACATTTCAAATAAAACATATAACGCAAAATATGACGCGTTGGCATTAATACGAAGCTAGCTGTCCTGGGTTCAAATCCTGGTAAGGGCAGATATTTGTGTGATGACCGCGAATATTTGTTCCTGAGTCTGAGTCCTGAGTATTTAAGTATATATTTATCTATATAAGTATTTATATTGTTGTCTAGTACCCATAGTACAAGCCTAGAGCTTAGTTTGGGACTAGGTCAATTGGTGTGACAGTGTCCCCTGATATTTATTTATTTATTTTATTTATTTACTTAAGAGTTAGGTGGACCTGTCCCGACGCAAAGTGGATGTTATATAAATTTAATGAAGCAGATTGAGCTGTACCCCGTAGAGCTTTTGCACGCGTATCCTAAGCAGCAGTGAATGTGCCACAGCATTTGGGATATCACAAAAGAGTTTCACTAGTATATTATTTTCTGTATTATAACTTATAACTTTTTTGTATATTCACCGATTACCTTTGAAATACTTAATGGTTTATGGTAAATAAATCATTTTAGATTGATTATTATAGAAAGCCTGTAATTATGTCATTACTGTGTTTTGGCTCGGCGATAATATGCAAACACTAACTAAAATTTCTTAAATAATACTTTGCTTTTGCAGGCATATAATATGAAACCTTCCGATTTTAGTTACCTACAGTGTAATTAACAAGTTTAAAGACTGTTTTCTAATTTGATAACATGGTTGATGAATTTGATGATACTGAATTATATTATGACATTATAGGTATGTACCTAGTTTTTAACAATATCCTAAATTAAACATCGGCTTGTCGTAATAAATAAGTCAACTAGATAGAAGTTAAGTATTGGACGTGCATACAATTAATGGCATAATTGTCTTACCTTGACTCCAGTGGCAACAAAAATAACTTTTGTATAATGCTCGCCGTGCTCAGTCTGTGAAAATATTGGATTTAACGACACCACGCTCAGGCAAGTTCTGCAGCAATTCCACTTACTCATATTTGGCTTTTGTGACTTAAAAGTTTGATAAAAATAATTTCTAACACCACTTTAACTTATAACAAGGCACAACTTTGATGTTTACTTGGAATAAGTAACTTTCACGAAATATCGTGATCGCGATCGGGCAAACGGAATGGAACATACCCTATAATCTGTGGAATGGAATCACAGATTAATAACCTGTATGGAATGGAGCCTTATTTTTATTTCTTTTCTCCGTAGTGTTTCTTATTAGTTGTTATTAGTCTGTGGTTTTTTTCTGTGTCGGTGTATACCTTTTACTTGCACAGGTTATATTTAGAAAAGCACAGAGGCCCTCCTTTGAAAATCGAAGTTCGATGTTGCGCTAGCTCCATCCCTGTCACTCGTCATTCGAGACTATATCGAGAGAAAGGGATGTAGCTAACGTAACTTCGAACTTCGATTTTTAAAGAAGGACCTCAGATAGAATCTCTAGCATTAGCATAATGCGCTTATTACACTATCCTAAATTAGTCACTAACGAGACGGATGCCCTAATACGTATTTTTTTCAAAGATGTCATGTATTCGCACCTTAGAGAATTTAGAACAGGAGGCGCCTTACGCAGACTTTCCCCTCTGCCGAGGTATAAGATCAAATGATCTTGTGCGTTTATATTAACAGCCGTTTTTATTCGATACTCACATGACCAAAGTCGTTTTCGATGAGTCAAGACCTCCAGGGAAAATGCCTTGTTGTGCCGGGTTTTATTGCAAAAACCGATCAAATATTTCATGTTTGCAGAAAGATGGAATTACATTTCACATGTAAGTATGTTTCACCGTGGATTTTGATTATAATTAAGCATTTTATGTATATTTACATCGCACGAAACAAACATCGATTCTCTAATCGATTTTAAAACTTTCAGTGTAATATTCGTTTTATAGTTAATGCGTACTCCCCACGAGACTCGGAACAACTTCATGCTATATTGAACCTTAAAAGAGTAGCCGTAAAATCAATTATCATTCACTTGATTTAAATATGTCTGTTTGCGTACAGTCTTGTGTCTGTGTTTGTTGACCACGTCGAATAGTCCGGGCGAACGCTGCAAATTAACTTACCCCATCGAGTTATAGGAAAATACCGCCTTCCACGAAAAGAACACCTACAAATTTTAGGTAAAAAAAAATATTTTCCGGGGCACAGCTGGGGGGGGGGGGGGGGGTAATTCGCAGTGAAACGATATATGGTCCACTGGTTCTTTTTGTGGAACGTGGTATTTTCCTATAAGTCCTATAACTCGATGGGGTGAGCAAATTTACAGTGATGCCCCGATGTCTTGAATTAATGCGAACACCTCACGAGACTCGGAACTATAGGGTCGCGATACATTTAAAACTAGTTTATATCGATAAAAAAGGTTAAGAATGCTTATAGTTTTAAGTCAACCTATATTTAAATAAATACAATTAACAATTGCAACAGAAAATTAAATCACAAAAAGCGAAAAAAAATGTTTGAACAATAAATAAAACCACCACAACACTTAACAGCGTTAAATAATGACCGGTCACCTTAGCCTCGTAAGGCCCACGTCAAATTTCGTTAGTCCGAAAAAGAATCTTATGTCAGTCGACTAAAGTCAAAAGTCACCTTGACACATGTCCTAGATTTAGGACGTTGGGCGTTACGAGGATAAAATTGCCTATTTAGTGCCTTATGACATAAAAAATATCGAATTCGATGACAAGAATCAGATTAGGTACAGTCGGGGTAAGAAAAAGTTCGTCGCTTTTGGACCTTAATAGTATCGAAATAGAGTTAAAAAGTGACGAACCTTTTCTTACCTCGACTATACATTGCTATTGTGCATTTGACACCAGCTTGGATAAATTTCATGTCATTAGGCACCGAATATGCAATTCTAAGGTGACCGGTCATTATTTAACGCTGTTGAGTAGATTTTCGGCGGTGGTTTTATTTAAAAAATATATTAGCTTCTCTTGTCACTACCTAACAAAACCATGTAATAAAAACTTGGAAGTCGATTTTAACAGACCTTCTTCTGATTGTCGAATTTTGCATACTTATGTACTTTCGACGAAAATATAATAATATATCCGCTAAACTTGACGTCGACCTACCAAGTTTAGACTCGCTGGTTGGATTTTGAAAACAGATGACTGTAAAGAAAGTAAAGTCGGTAACAGAGGATTGTCCCAAAAAAAAAAATTGTTTCTAAAAATCTTTTTAAATTATTATTTTGTAAAATGTTGCATTTATAACTTGCTAAATTACGCATGAAAGGCTGAAGGATTTAAATGAAATTCAGAATACGGATTATCATATAGGATACGTCCTTTTTCTCCCGGATTTTTTTAAAGAATGAAGCTCAATATTAAATGTCAATAATAATTTTGCAGGTTGTATGTATATATATTGTTGTAACAGCGCTGTGTAGACCTGTCTCACAGCATAAGCTGAGTTTTGAACCTTTTGCCAGAACTTTTGTAGACATTGTTAAGACTGTTGTAGTTTTGTAGTTTAAGTATCTATCTTAAGGAATAATTTGTAAAACTACTGTGCTGAGAGGGCAATAAATCTTTTTCTGTTTCTGTTTCTATTATCGTACTTATCTTGTAACTTTAGCTGCGCGTTGGTCGTCAAAACAGGTCTTTGTAAAACTGAAGAGTACCTAACTCAGCCTTATGTCGAACAGAGATCGTAGAACAAACGAAAGCTCGTCAATTCATAACTCTTCGTCGAACTCACGGCCGATTTGTTTTGGTGAGCATCAAAATCTTGTTTATCTATTTGTTTGTAATCTTAGTAGAATTAAACTATAGTATTTATAGTAGGTTCTCTGATCACTTACTGAATAAATGTCTTTTGTTCCATCTTATACGCTGGTAAAACTGAATATACATTTTATTATTATTTCTTAAAATGGTATTCTTTACCTTATGATATAATAATTTACAATATATTAATATATAATGAATGGCGCATATTTGGTTAATCTCGTGTAGTAAAGTGCTGCCATCTATATCACAACCTTAGAAATTATCGATATCGACAAAGTAGATATGCATCTCATCTCTAATAATCGTTTGATATTCGGTAAGATAATGCACACATCTTTATTTTAAAATTGTGTAAGCACATGTTGGTAATAAAAAAATGTGCATGAGTGCTTAATTTTAAGCTAGTATTTTGGTTTTTTAGTGGTGTAGGTGTGTAGCAATGAGAGCGAATTTTGCATTTGTGTTGAGTATTGTGTATGTAGTGTTACCTCACCTCCCCCAAAAAGTGACAGACTTTTGTGCTTAGGAAATTGTATCAATGCGTGCTCCAGTTCTAAATTCTCTAAGATTCGCACATAATTTGTGCGTTTGCTATTTGCTCTGAGTAATGAAGTAAAATTACATTCACGTGACATTTTTGATGGATAATGTATGGGAACTTTAAATTTGTATACGCCATCTTTCGTGGAGTAGCCAATCCAGTAATCAGTAGTAATACATAGATGGCGTTGATAACTATGACAACAATCTGGAAAAAACTAGGCCAGGATATACAGTGGTGGCCATATAATTAGGAAGTTTAGGAACGATTGCATTTTTCCGAAAATATTGTGAAACGTCTCTTTGTCAAGTGGTTAATTTTCTCACGACGCTATTAAATGTGGACTCAGTATTATTATTATTGGGGGGTTGAGACGGGCCTTGTGAGCCAATTCGACCATAGCTGATCTTTTGTAACAGCCTTTTATTTAGAGCCCACCGCAAAGGCCCGTTGCGTCCAGGAATTTCCAGATGCTTTGGGCAGTGAGGAGTTGTATCTCTTGTGGATCCATTATGTCGCCCTAGGTAGATACTTCTGCTGCGCATTAGTGGTCCGAAGGACAGAGGATGTGCATTGCTGTCTCCTGTCTCCTGACAGAACCTGCATGTCGCGTCATGTTTCATACCCATTAGAAACATGTCTGTTTGCAGTGGCCAGTTAGGATCCTAGTCACTGCGCAAGTTTTTTCTCTTTTGTTTGAGTTATACAGGGTGTATTGCAAGTCGTGTGCCAAATGAATATGGTGGGTAGCTAAGGTCACTTGCAACACGTTTTGGGCCAATTAACACTCATCATACCCACGGTGTTTTTTTTATATTTTTTTTGAAAAAATCTCGGAATCTTCCAAAAGTTAACCACCTATCACATATCTTTTTTTTTAAATGTGATAGCACAAAAGTACTTATAGTTTTTTTATCTTTAATGTTTGCGCATTCGAATGAAATGTTATTTTTATTCATATAGTAAACAAATAAAAAAATATTAGCCAACAAAGTGTGAAGGACAGAAAAATAAAATCTTCACGGTCAACTTTACGGCACAATTAAAAAAAAAGTAGAAGCTCCTTAGATCTTCCAACATCATAAAAACTTCTCCAGTTCCTGACAATTCTTACGGTATACCACATGTCTAGAATCACGTTCAGTTTTTCGTCAAAAGATGGTTTCAATATAAAATGGTGGTTTTATTCGGTCAGTAGATCCAGCCAGTTAAATGGGCTAAATGCACAATACAAAACGCAATATGGTTAAAAATCATCTTTATTTTAATAATTACTTCAAATTTTGTTCAAATTGTCTTCCTCCACAATTGATACATTCGCGACACCTTTTTCGTATTTTTACAGTAGTTGTTGTACGAAGTGTCATTTCTTGCAGCATTATTGCGAACGCGTCATTAATTTTTGCGATCAGATGCTCTCTGCTCTCTACCTGTGTTGCGTACACTAGCTCTTTGGCCCTTCCCCAGACGTAAAAGTCAAAGACACTTCGTACAACCACTGTAGAAATACGAAAAAGGTGTCGCGAATGTATCAATTGTGGAGGAAGACAATTTGAACAAAATTTTAAGTAATTATTAAAATAAAGATGATTTTTAACCATATTGCGTTTTGTATTGTGCATTTAGCCCATTTAACTGGCTGGATCTACTGACCGAATAAAACCACCATTTTAGATTGAAACCATATTTTGACGAAAAACTGAACGTGATTCTAGACATGTAGTATACCGTAGGAATCGTCAGGAACTGGAGAAGTTTTTATGATATTGGAAGATCTGATCTTTTTTTTAATTCTGCCGTAAAGTTGACCGTGACGATTTTTAATTTTCTGTCCTTCACACTTTGTTGGCTAATATTTTTTTATTTGTTTACTATATGAATAAAAATTACATTTCATTAGAATGCGCAAACATTAAATATAAAAAACTACAAATACTTTTGTGCTGTCACATAAAAAAAAAAAGATAGGTGAACAAAACGGTGAACTTTTGGAAGATTCCGAGATTTTTTCAAAAAAAATATTAAAAAAACACCGTGGGTAGGATAAGTGTTAATTGGCCCAAAACGTGTTGCAAGTGACCTTAGCTACCCACCATATTCATTTGGCACACGACTTGCAATACACCCTGTATAATCTCTTTGGAGAGCTTGATTTTGAACCCTTTAATTAGTGATTTGGAGTCATTTTGTGGAGGTCGTAAACGACCTCGAGGTTTCGAGGTTTGCTAAAGCAAGGAATAGGTTTTCAGCAGGACCAGGAGGTAGTCAGCACCATTCCTAGCCAGTTATCTGCTATCTCGTTTTCATCAATGCTCGAGTGCCCTGGTACCCATCTAAGTATTACTTTGTTGGAGTCACCCAGGGCATTTAGGTTTTCTTTGCAGTTTTGAACTAGTTTGGAATTTATTTCCAATGCGTCTAGTGCCAAAAAGGCTGCTTGGCTGTCCGAGTTGATGTAGATGTGCTGGTATTACTGGCTGCCTCTCTTCCTTTTACGATTCCCCAACAAATTTCTATAGGGTTGAGTCCAGAATGGGATTGTATTCATTTAATTAAATAAAACTTTTGAATAGGCAATTATAAATATTAAAATAAAATAGATCAAAATAATTTATTTTCTGTTTTGTTTGAATTCGATGTATTTTTGTAATACTTAACATAATTGTTTAAAGAAACTTTGAATTGTCTTGACGAATTTATATTGCCTTCGAATGACGTGATAACGTAAATGTATCTATTTTATAAATTAATTTATACAATATCGTAATTTAATGTGTTTCAACTTAATCTGACGTGTAATTTGACATTATCAATACAGAAGTATTTGAGTATCATAAAAAATGAAAACAATTGCTCCACTTTGAAGCCGGTTGCGATTGCATTAGACAATAGAGACACCGAAGTATCTTCTAATCAATTATATTTTATATTAAGATACGTTATGCTCATACTAAATAGATTAAAAAACCATCGCCAATTACTGACAGTTGCTACGTTACCATATTTCTACAGACAAAGGCGACAATCCGTAGCGAACGCTAATGTTAGATAAGAGAATGAGATAAATAGTTGTTTCAAATTGCTCACTCCTCTCGCCAAGACAAGTGCCAGCTCATGTGTAGCTACCCGTCTTTATCGCACTCATGCGATATCTAATTGTGTATCTCATGATTCACAGGTGATAGTGACGCGCGCCGATGCAAATTAAACAAAATGGCGAGATGTAAAATTATAACAAAATGAAAAAAATATTTATGGTACTTACGAATGAAATGAAACATCCTTCTTCCTTTTACATACATACATACATGAACTCACCCCTTCATTCCTAGAGTGGGGTAGGCAGAGCTAAAGAATTACCAACAAGTCTTAAAACTTGTTGGTAATTCTGTAACCAGTTCCTTTTACAGTTACAGTATAATTCCGCCAGCCTCGAAAAACACAAGACAGCATTTTTTACGAAATATATTTGTTACTTTTCGGTAATAGAATTGTATTGTCTTCGATGTGTGCTTGTCAGCGGCCGCGGCTCAACTAAACAGAAGTAAGGTAAATTACCTTCCTTTTTGAGGAACGCTTTTGCTCACAGATGACGTATCTTAATATAAAATATCATCGCTTCTTAGAGCTATATCATTGTATGTGTACAAGGTAGCGGGCGTCGCCAGACAAAAATACATATTAATTTATTTTTTATTCTAAGCATTATGAAACACGCTTTTCGCTTTTTTCTTTTTCTTTTCCTTTTCAATTCTCCTCTTCTGCTTCTCGGTACTTCTTAGCAGCTTCTTGATAGCGTCTTCTTGGTCGTCCTCTTCGACGCTGTCTGCGCCGGAGTGGATTAAGTCTACTGTGCTGCCCTCTAGGGATGGTTTCATTTTCTTAGCTTTTGTTGGTATGATGGGCCGTTTATTCTTTTTCGGTTTATCTCTATAAAATAAAAAATATAGCATTAAGTACAAACACAAAATAACTGCCGGAGGTAGTGTCTGTGCACCGATTGCATTCATCGGAGTCCCGCCTCTTTAGTACTTTACTCGGTAGAAGGGAATCCAAGGGTCTGTCAAAACCGGTAAACCAATAAATTACCTTGCATGATCTGTCAAAACTGGTACACCGATTAATTACCTTGCATGATCTGTCAAAACTGGTACACCGATTAATTACCTTGCATGATCTGTCAAAACTGGTACACCGATTAATTACCTTGCATGATCTGTCAAAACTGGTACACCGATTAATTACCTTGCATGATCTGTCAAAACTGGTACACCGATTAATTACCTTGCATGATCTGTCAAAACCGGTAAACCGATAAATTACCTAACATGATCTGTCAAAACCGGTAAACCGATAAATTACCTTACATGATCTGTCAAAACCAGTAAACCGATAAATTACCTTACATGATCTGTCAAAACCGGTAACACAATAAATGACCTCACATGATCTGACAAAACCGGTAAACCGATAAATTATCTTACATGATCTGTCTAAATCGGTAAACCGATAAATTACCTTGCATGATCTGTCTAAACCGGTTAACCGATAAATTACCTTACATGATCTGTCAAAACCGGTAACACAATAAATGACCTCACATGATCTGTCAAAACCGGTAAACCGATAAATTATCTTACATGATCTGTCTAAATCGGTAAACCGATAAATTACCTTGCATGATCTGTCTAAACCGGTTAACCGATAAATTACCTTACATGATCTGTCAAAACCGGTAACACAATAAATGACCTCACATGATCTGTCAAAACCGGTAAACCGATAAATTATCTTACATGATCTGTCTAAATCGGTAAACCGATAAATTACCTTACATGATGTCAAAACCGGTTAACCGATAAATTACCTTCCATGATATGTCTAAACCGGTAAACCAATACCTTACATGACCTGTCAAACCCAAAAAAAAACATCCAACTGACCCAACAGTCTCCATCTGGTCGAAGAGGTCGTCGAGCTCAGCCGGCGCAGGCTCCTCCTGCGGCGCGGGCTGCGCGCGCACGCCCTCGCTCCGAACCAGCACGCATGACAGCTTCGACGTCAGATATTGCTGGAGCAGAGTCATCAGAAATCAAACTTAAGGATGGATTGCTGTACAAATGAATAAAACTGACACCTTCGAATAAAGAACAATAAACAGGCATATTTTTAAGTGTTTGAACATTTCAAAGTTTTTTTTCAAGGCACAAAAATGATTTGAATATTATTGTTATTGTTATTCTTTTTTTTTATGTTATGATTGTCTTTGGTTTTTAATTTAATATTATTTTGATTGTATCGCTCCGACAAATATTTTGCACGCCTGCATGCAGGCTGAATACACTGGACTCATTCAAAAAATAATGTAACATCTGTACAACTGTATTCTGAGCAAATAAATTATTTGAATCTTTTTGAATCTTTTGACCGATCCAACCCGAGACATTTTTAATAATTTTGAATAGCTCCATTTTGTTTTTTTATTACATCAAAGACGCTTAAAACTTGTTTAATTTGGTCTAATAGACATTAAACTATCCAAAATTTAGTACATTATTGCCTAGGCGCGGAAAGTAAGGAATTTCTCGAGGAGGTGTCAGGAAATCCTCGTTCCCGCCGAGGCATATGCTTTTCTCAAACAACGCGAGGAAATGATACAAATACATGATTATAAACGCTGGTTGTTTGTTACATTCTACATCATACAATTGACAACATTTCTAAAAAAAAGCATTATTATTTTTTCGTGTTTATAATAGCTGGTTAAAAATTAGACTACCCGTATTTCTCGGTTTTTCTTTATTTAACTTAAATTCGTCGTTGATAATTTATTATGGAAATAGTCATTAAAAATACCTATATACAAAGTTAGGAATACTGATGTCGTGATCTTAGCATGATATAAAATAAAAAAGTAACTTTAAACAGAAACAGAACTGACTGTCATGTCATGTCACTCACTTGTCAATCATTCGCTGCCGTTCGTTCACAAATTTGTTATTTTGCGTAATTTAATTAATTACATAATTTGTAGACGCCGTTAAAATAAATAAACTATTTTGCGTTTACTGCTTTGCATCTGTTTCTTTCGTCAGACAGATAAAAAATGAACATGACAGTTGTATATTTTTTTGAATTCCTTTGGTAATAAATGGACTAAGGGCACTATAAGTGTATTCCTAACATTCACAATCCAACTTTTTTTAACTGTTTTTCCTAAATATAAAAAAAAACTACTGCATAAAAAAATCCAATGATATTTTTACTGTAATCAGCAGTGTAAAATCTAGAAACGGTATTTTATTTTACTACCTTAGCACATAATGAATTGTTGTCAATTAAGGGCTAAAGAACTATACCTTATACAACAGCTCTTTAGTAGCGAAGCAGTGAACCCGCAAGTGGCGGTCCAGACTGGTGCTGACGACCAGCCCGTCGGCCGCGACGACGCTGGAGACGGCGCCTGCGCACCCCTTGAAGCCCTTGTCCAGGCGGGACGCCCTGAAGTCCACCAGGTGCAGCTGCCCTCGGCCAAAACCTACTAGGACTTGTCTGTAATAATAAAAAAAAAACTATCGAACTATGCTCCTAAAGCCCATAACAACGAAATTCATCAAAGGAATATGAATCTATTGTGAATGAATTAAAGTCAATTTTCGCCTTTGACAATTTGTCATAAAAACAAAAGAAATTCCACTTTACTTCCTTTGCACTAGATCTTTATTTCGATGGCCGTACTTTTTTTAGTACAAGGAACCTCAGGACGCTATATACCGGGCAGATGACAGATGCATGACGATATCCGTAATATAGATAGGCCAAGCAGCAGTGTTCGCATTGTTGTGTTCCGGTTTGGGGATAAGACAGCCGGTGAAATGACTAGCATAGAGGCATTCCATCTTAGTCCTCAGGGTTGGCAGTGCATTTGCAGTCTTGTGATTGCGAATGTCTATGGGTCCCAGTTTCCACTTACCATCAGGTGGGCTGTGTGCTCGATTGCCTTCCCATGCCATAAAAAAAAAAAAAATGGATATGAGCACAATTGATTTTAAAAACCGGGCAAGAGCATGTCTGACCATGGCGTTTGGTGAACAAAATTGACATTCCAATTATTATATTTTATTGAATGAAGTACTTATTTTAAAAAAATGTGCCAATGGTTAAAAGAAAGAAAGAATGAAAATCATTTATTCGTGACATGCATAACAAAGAACAGATAAACAAATACAAGAAGAAAGAAGCCACGAAATGGTCCCAACTCAGCGTAATGCTGGCATTAAAGTCAGCGCTGGTCTTCCGTTGGAACCATCAGGTGAAACCACGGAAGGTTACACACACATAATTAAATGAACACAAAACGAGAAGAAAAATAAAAATAAAATAAAAACAAAGCACTACCATGGTTACGCTCAATATGTAAACTCAGGGACAAAAAAAAAGAGTGTGTGAGAGTGCGTTTTTCATACAAACGAGGCTACTTCGAAGCCTTGATTCCTTGCCAATGGCGTTTCGTTTGACATTCCATTGTTCTTATGATAAATAGTCATATCTGTTTTTTAGTAAATATTGAATTTTGCATGAAATTCGTAATCATTCAAAAGGAGAAACGATGACACTTCATCCTGAACAGTCAGTCTTACATTAGGTAAATCAGTTAAGTGTAGCAGTTAGAAACCAATATATACCTATTCAAATATTTTTATAATTAAACTAGCGACCCGCCCGCGGCTTCGCCCGCGTGGAATGTATTATACATATAAACCTTCCTTAAGAATCACTCTATCTATTAAAAAAAACCGCATCAAAATCCGTTGCGTAGTTTTAAAGATTTAAGCATACATAGGGACAGACAGCGCCAGCGACTTTGTTTTATACTATGTAGTGATTTATCGAAAGCCAATCATAGATATCGAACGAAAGCCAATGTGGTGTCCAACAAAAAAACATTAATGACACATGCACAGATACTATATATTGAGTGCACAGATCCTAATTAATTCCGTCAGCCTGTATTAGAGTTGACGACTGTGGTTCTTTTTATCTTTTTTTTCTCATCCTATAATAAATGAACTATAGGCACATAATAGATAATAGTACAAGTACAGAAGGCGCACTGCTTTGATCTTTACAAAAGCCGCTCTTTTCTTAGCTAAAACATTATTATTTATGGCGCTCTGTCATCGTTGACTCCAGCGCAAGCCAAACGGAACGTTAAGGCTGTGTACGAACGGTGAAATTGAATTGGCTCACTCGCCGCGTCGCCGATAGTGAGGGCTGTCAACGATTAAAAATAAAATAATTTAATGTTAAAAAAATAATTTAACAAACCGACGAATGCGGGAATGCGGTAAATTTTAATATGCTCATACTAAACGCGTTCAAAGTTTGTCACCAATTACTAACAGTTGCTACGTTACCATATTTCTGCAGATAAAGAAGGCAATCCGTAGCGATCGCTATTGTTAGACAGGGATAAATAGTTGTTTCAAACCCGAATGACGCGGCGTGCCTATATGGTGCCTATCTGTCATGGCGGCCCATTAGCCACCCATCTTTATCGCACTCATGCGTATCTATCATGGTTTCCAATTAGCTACCCATCTGTATCGCACTCATGCGATATCTTATTATGTATTTAATTGGTGGCAACCCCTGAATAGTACCCATCAGATGGGTAACCGGCATGTACTTGTAGCGATGAACGAAAATCGCGGAGTGAGCCGCGCCTGCTATAGGTCGTTAAACTAAATAGAGTACAGTTTCGTACCACTACGCAGAGTACAGTACCAACCAGCTAACAGAGTATACAGACCTGGAGCGGGGCGCGGGGGCAATGCATGTGGCGGCCATCTTGTCGACCTCTATGTTACACACGGGGCGGCGCTGTGCTCTGGTGTCATACAACCTGAAACACCATCTTATCTACATACATACATACCTTCACGCCTTCATTCCCAGAGTGGGGTAGGCAGAGCTACAGAATTACCAACAACTCTAAAAACTTGTTGATAACTCTGTAACCACAATTTGCACAATTAGGCTAAAGATGTTTAACAGTGTATATTAGTGACAGGTAGCGAGCCCATCGCCTAACAGTACTACAAGCCTTTACTCCCATCATACCATCTTATCTTATCTTATCTTATCTTATCTTACAGATGGGGTCTTTCGGATACACTTCGACCCTTTAGGATCTTACACACTCAGCTGTCCGAATGTGCAGGTTGCCTCACGATGTTTTTCCTGCACCGACAGGGCATCGGGTAATGCACTTAAGTTAGAAAAACTCAATGGTACATGGTGACCGCGGGGGTTCGAACTCGGTACCTTACGATCTCGAGTCGACCCTCTTTGAAACACCATTCATCACAATATATCCCCTATACACGTAGGGGACGTCCGCTACCTCGCGTATTTGTTGTTAAGACCCTCTATTACTACGACTCCACTGTCCGTCTGTCTGTCTGTCACCAGGCTGTATCTCATAAACCGTGATAGCTAGACAGTTGAAATTTTCACAGGTGATGTATTTCTGTTGCTATAACAATAAATACTAAGAAAAAAAAAACTGGGCTCCCATAAAAGAAACGTGACTTTTTTAATAACAGCAACTGGTAGGTATAGTGTCTAATATTCAGAGGTTGGAATAGGCAGTGCCTATTTGCCTAAACTTCGCGGGAGGACGTAACTAAGAGTGGTTACAACCACCAAAAAGAATGATTTCTTTATATTGAAATTGATACTAAAACTCAATATCACATGTTAAAAACATTTTCTTATGGAGCGTCCCCATTATTAGCAGGGTCGCATAATGCAGGTATTAAGTATACGGCTAAAGGAGTCTCGGTAAAATAAACAAGGTATGTAAAACAAAGTAATGAGGTAAAATATTATACCTATACTACGAAATACTTTGTTAGTTTATTTATTTACATTACAAATAAATCAGAATATATGTCATTTAATCATGTAAAATTGTATTTCCGCATTTATGTATTATAAAAAAAAACGGAAATCCCGCATTCAATTAAAAGAAATCATTATTTTTGGTGGTTGTAACCACTCTTCGGGGATGTAAGGGAGCAAAATGCTATCTTCTCGCTCCCAGCCAACCTCACCTGCCCGCGGTGCATCCTGCCGACCAACAAACGAGGCTCTGGCGACCGACTTATGGCGGTATAACCATCGAAATAGGGTAGCTAAATACCACAGACTGGGGACGGGCAGCAGCGTCACCGGTGCGAAGAGCTATACCCTGCGATCGCCAACCCGCCTGCCCAGCGTGGCGATTAGGGCATACCCTCCAATGGCTGCACACCACAAACCACGGCCCCCAGTTCCCGGCCGCCCTGCTATTCCTGATCACGGCGGCGGTCACGGTAACGGCAGGGTAGGGGGTGCGAAGAATCCCCGGGTTACGGATGGCCGCCAAAAACAATTGACATTGGCGACGTATAACGGACGGACGTTACGGCTCGACGAACACCTGGCACAACTCGAGGAAGAACTCGGAAGGATAAGGTGGCACATTCTTGGGCTATCCGAAGTCCGAAGAGAGGGAGAGGACACCGTAACCCTTGAATCAGGCCACCTTATGTACTTTCGAGAGGGAGACCAGCTATCCCAGGGTGGCGTAGGGTTCTTGGTCAATAAAACCCTTTCTGACAACGTTGTGGAAATTTCGAGTGTGTCGAGCAGGGTTGCATACCTCATAATAAAGCTCACCAAGAGGTATAGCCTCAAGGTGGTACAGGTTTATGCACCGACCTCGGCACACTCGGACGAGGTGGTGGAGGATATGTTTGAGGACATATCAAAGGCCTTACACTCCACCACCAAAGCCCATTACAACGTTGTCATGGGGGACTTCAACGCTAAAGTGGGAGTACAGAATCGCAGTGAATCGATAGTAGGATCCCACGGTTTTGGTTGCAGAAACCATAGGGGGCAAATGCTTGTCAACTTCCTGGAAAAAGAGGGGCTTTTCCTAATGAACTCTTTCTTTAAGAAGAAGCCCCAGAGGTGGACATGGCAGAGCCCCGATACTACAACGAAAAATGAGATTGGCTTCATCATAGCGGACAAGAGGCATATATTCAGAGACGTCTCAGTGATCAACAGGTTTAATACCGGAAGTGATCACCGACTTGTCCGAGGCTCTCTGAATATCAACTTTAAGCTTGAACGTGTCCGTTTGATGAAGTCTAGGCTCCGACCAAACATGCTCCAAACTATAATGGGATCTGAAACATTCCAGTCAAATCTGGAGAATCGATTTACTGCCGTGGAAACCACAAATGTCGTTGACGTTGATCAGGCCCTCGAAAATGTGGTGGGAGTCCTCAGGGAGGAAGGTGTTAAATTTTGCACGATGCAGCGTAAGGGCAGGAAGTCCAAATTTTCGACTGAAACTCTCGAACTTATGAGGGAACGACGAGAAAACCCACCCGTCACTCCGTCAGAACGTCGAGCTCTCAACAAGAAGATTGGCAAACTGGTGCGACACGACCTCCGATCCATCAATACACGTTCTATTGAACGAGCGATTGAGCAGAATCGGGGGTCGAAAGTTTTTGTCCAGTCTCTTGGGAGGAGCCATCTGATGAAGTTGACCACAGACAGTGGAGTAATCGTTACTTCTAAGCCGGGGGTTCTTTCGGAAGTTGAGGACTTCTACAGCCGTTTATACGCCTCGCACGCATCCCCACCTGATCCCGAAAATGAGGACACCAGAGCCCCATTAACCCGTCACTATACTGAGGACTTGCCAGAGATAAGCCTACACGAAATCGAGATGGCTCTTAAACAGCTTAAAAATGGGAAAGCTCCCGGGGAGGACGGTGTTACAACTGAGCTCCTTAAAGCAGGAGGCACACCTGTATTAAGGGAGCTCCAGAAAATCTTTAACACCGTTCTCTTCGATGGAAGAACTCCAGAGGCGTGGAGTAGGAGCATTGTCGTGTTGTTCTTTAAGAAGGGTAATAAAACCCTTATAAAGAACTACCGACCCATTTCACTCCTAAGCCACGTCTACAAGCTGTTTTCAAGAGTCATCACGAACCGCCTTGCACGAAGACTTGACGAATTTCAACCCCCGGAGCAGGCCGGGTTTCGAGGAGGATATGGCACCATAGACCACATTCATACAGTGCGGCAAATTATACAAAAGACCGAGGAGTATAATCAGCCCCTGTGCATAGCATTTGTGGACTATGAGAAGGCCTTTGACTCTATCGAAACCTGGTCAGTTCTGAAGTCCATGCAACGATGCCAAGTAGACTGGCGATATATCCAAGTGTTGAGATGTCTGTATAACGCCGCAACTATGGCCGTCCAAGTACAGAACCAGTGGACTAGACCTATCCGCCTGCATCGAGGTGTGAAACAAGGGGATGTAATCTCCCCGAAATTGTTCACAAATGCACTGGAGGATATGTTTAAGACGCTGGTCTGGAAAGGACGTGGCATTAACATAAACGGCGAGTACATCTCACACTTGCGATTTGCAGATGACATCGTCATTATGGCCCGAACGTTGCAGGATTTACAACATATGTTGAATGACCTAGCTGATTCTTCTCAACGCATCGGTCTCCGCATGAACTTGGACAAAACCAAGATTATGCTCAATGAGCATGTCATGCGGGGACCGATTGTAGTACAGGGCGATGCTCTTGAGGTTGTTCAAGAATATGTTTACCTGGGGCAAACTCTGCAGTTGGGTAAAAACAACTTCGAGAAGGAGGCCAACAGAAGAATACAGCTGGGTTGGGCAGCATATGGGAAATTGCGTCAAGTTTTCACGTCGACTATTCCACAGAGCTTGAAGACTTTAGTCAGTGCGTCCTACCTGCCATGACATACGGAGCCGAAACGTGGACACTTACGAAAGGGCTGGTTCACAAATTTAAAGTCGCTCAGCGAGCTATGGAGAGGGCTATGTCGGGAGTTTCTCTGAAGGATCGGATCCGTAATGAGGTGATCCGACAGAGAACTAAGGTTATCGACGTAGTCCATCGAATTAGCAGCTTGAAGTGGCAGTGGGCCGGCCATTTGTGCCGCAGAACCGATAATCGCTGGAGTTATCGTATTCTTGAGTGAAGACCGCGAATCGGCAAACGTAGTGTAGGACGCCCTCAGACTAGGTGGAGTGACGATCTTCGCAAGGTGGCTGGCAAGAGCTGGATGAGAGTGGCCACGAATCGTGCAATGGGAGAGGCCTATGTCCAGCAGCGGACTAATATAGGCTGATGATGATGATGATGATGAACCACTCTTACGTACGTCCTCCCGCGAAGTTTAGGCAAATAGGCACTGCCTATTCCGACCTCTGCTAATATTGTATAGATAATTTTACGGAACTCTTCGTGCGCGAGTCCGATTCGCACTTGGCCGTTTTTAGGGTTCCATACAAAAAAGAAAAAGAAACCGGAATCCTTATAGGATCACTAGTGCGTCTGCCTGTCTGGTGTGGATATCAATGGAGGCCTTTGCCCAGCAGTGGGGTTGAAAAGCATACATACCTGACATATCCATACCGCGAGCAGACGGCGACGAGCTTCCCACCCTCCCCGGGGCAGAAGATCAGGTCAGAGACCCACAGAGGCCGGCGCAGCTGCAGCCAGTCGTTCGCGAGGTTCTTGGCGGAGAACTCTGGCTCCGCAGACCCCACGCGGTATACCTTTAGGTCATTCTCCTCCCCACCTGTAGACCAGAACTTTGCGTTAAAGGTGCATGTGTTTTTTTTTTTACCCGACTGCCGAAGGAGGATAATGTGTTTATCAGCCTATATGTATATGTATGTTATGTTGGTTCCTTTGTGGCGCTCTAGAAGCTAAACGCGCGGACCAATTTTGATGATTCTTATGTCAATCGACATTCTTGCGAGTTTTTTTATTTATGCCATAGGGAAGGCAAACGAGCACACAGGCCACCTGATGGTAAGTGGAAACTGTGACCCATAGACATTCGCATTCACAAGACTGCAAATGTGTTGCCAACCCTGAGGACTAAGGTGGAATGCCTCAATGCTAGTCATTTCACCGGCTGTCTTATCCCCAAACCGGAACACAACAATGCGAACACTGCTGTTTGGCGGTAGGTTAATGGATAAGATGGTGGTAGCGATCCGAACGGACCCTGCACAAGGTCCTACCACCCGAAGTACCACCGAGTGTCACTAAAGATATGACAGTAATCAAAATTCAATATGGCGGCAACTAGACGCCATATTGTAAAAAAGGGGAAAAAAAATCGACGAGCTATGACAAGTAGGGTATCATTGGATAGGTATTTAAAATGTTTCAATGTTTCTTTCATCATTTTGTCAGTGTGAATGATCATTTAGGTTTTATAACGATTTAAAGTTGGCTAGCAATAGTTGGATTTCCTAAAGCTTGCTTTTTCTTAGATTTGTTTAAACCGATTGATGAGAAATAGCCCAGGGACATGGTGTACCTTATATCCTGGAATATTAGACAGGTCCTGAGGAAAAATAATTCTCTATGCAAAGGTGGCGTGATCTTAAAATTTAGCACAGTCTATCTAGATTCCGGAATCATGCAGCAAATACATTTGATCCTTACAAAACGCTGCATAAGAAAGTGGTCATCTATACTCCTTTTAACAACCTAGTACTGAAGTGCAGTTGCACATGATTGGCTAATGAGAATCCGCTAAAGCCGCACTCATAATGGAGCAGGTAATCAGTGCTCTTACATCTGTACGGTGCATACTTATTGTTTATCATTTACCTGTGACTTGACTAGTTAAACGGACCAATGTCACCTTAATCTTTTATTTTCAAATACCATCGTAAACAACTCCTAAACTCATCGTTTGTTGCTGCCCACGTACCAGCCTCTATCTTTTTTCTTTTTCATTGTGCGAGTGAGAGAAGCCTATACTAGGTTGTTAAAGTTTGTTTGTTTTGTTTTTATTTCATGGGAAGGCAAACGAGCACACAGGCCACCTGATGGTAAGTGGAAACTGTGACCCATAGACATTCGCATTCACAAGACTGCAAATGCGTTGCCAACCCTAAGGACTAAGGTGGAATGCCTCAATGCTAGTCATTTTACCGGCTGTCTTTTCCCCAAACCGGAACACAACAATGCAAACATTGCTGTTTGGTGGTAGGTTAATGGATAAGATGGTGGTACCAACCCGGACGGACTCTGCACAAGGTCCTCCCACAAGTAACAGAGTATAGCCTATTTGTAGAGTAAATACCAGTAGCGAAGACGTCATCCTCTGCGCACAGCCGCATACGGTCGAGCGCGGCGCCCGCGCGCAGCAGCTCCCCCTCCCGCTCAGGCTCCTCCCCCGCCGGGGCCCACGCGCGCACGCTGCCGCCCGCCGCTGCACACACCAGCCGGTCGCCGCAGCGCCCGAGCCCCACCAGCGCGCCGGCCCCGAGCTCCGCCGTGTATGTCCCGAGGAGTCCGCCATCTGCACTGTACACTTGGATCTGAAATTGAATAGGATATTACTGCAGAGACTGGGAAATAGGCTGTTTTGGTACGAGTATACGTTAGGTCTTCGTAAATGATCTTAATCGGTCTTCCGTCCTTTAGGTCAGTAGCAATTGTTGAATGTAATGAGCAAAACAGAGCGAACGAGTATCATCCGAAAAATAGACATGTTAAAAAGTAATAATGTCTTCTTTAATAACACATACATACATACATACCATCACGCCTTCATCCCAGAGTGCAGAGTTACAGAATTACCAACAACTCCAACAATTCGTTGTTAATTCTATAACCACATTTTGCAAAAACAGGCTAACATGTTTACGATGTGTATATTAGTGACAGGTTGCAAGCCCATTGCCTAACAATACTACAAGCCTTTAATCCCTTAGTCACCTCTTACGACTTCCACAGGAAGACATGGAGTGGCACTATTCTAGGCGGCCGGCAACCACACAGCATTGGTAATAAAATATACTAATATATACTACAAAATTCAAAATTCAAAATATTTATTCAGTAAATTGGCCACATGAGGGCTCTTTTACACGTCGGTAACATGGAGTGAATCTACTAGCGCTAACAACATACGTAACCAGCAACTAAAACCTACAACAGAGCAAAGGAAGAGCACTCACAACTCTGTTCTTTTAACCACAGCTTCTTTAACCTTTCCTTATATGAACCGACAGATCTAGATTGCCTCAGGCACAGTGGAAGCCCACTCCATAATTCAACAGAGTGTACCGTGATAAATTTAGCGTAGGTAAGTCTTGTTGGATGGAGTGGTAAGGGAAAGGTTAGCACTAAAGGCGGTGTCCACTACCATCGTCCAAAAAACTAAGCCTTTTCGAGAGATAAAAACGAGAAGAAGGAGAGTGAAAACTAAATTGAAAAGGAGCGACAAAGAATGGACATTCCTACGACGAATGGGCAACCAGTTGAGTTCTACGAGGTATTGGGATACATGATAAAATTTCTGCAGACCACAACAAGTGTACGTAAGCAAAGATACGGCTTACATTGTTAACGTGGGCTGTCCAGGACAATGTCTGATCCATTGTGACATCCAAGTTTCTAACAGTAGAGGAGAAGGGAATCAGAGTCTTGTCATAGTAAATGTTAGGTCTCACAACTCCAGATAATTAGCGCCACATTTAAATGACTATGTATGTCAAATCCTTTAATACTCATCAGATTGATTTAAAATTATGCTATGCATCACAATAAAGGTACCACTTTCCATTCACCAGATCAGCTCAATGTGAGAGATTCAAAAATGTGCATTGATTGTACAACTCCACTGAAAAATGTATCATTCTAACACGCAGATCTGGTGTCGAGCGGTTATGTCAGGGACAACCTTTACAGGTGATCATGGCAGGTACGTAGGCCATAGGAACTTCTTAACCTTTTGAACGCCAAGTGGCGAAGTAATCCGGCGTGCTACTGACGCCACAGCAATAAAACAAAGTGTAGAGCTCTTAAAAACTAGTGATTGCAAAATGCGGACAAAATGTGGATTTTTCGAGATGTACATACATACATACATATCTTCACGCCTGTAGGATATTATATTATATTATATTACCTAGATGTGGCTAGTTATATTTGAATTACATTAGGCAAAATAGAAGGAAGATGGACAAAGCAATAATACAAACATAAAAATATAAAAGTAGGTTTATTTATTACGGAGTCTTTGATCGATGAAGTTTGGGCGGCAATTGGCGTCGTTGGCGTCAGTGGCACGATTTTTCGATTACGTGTTTTGCCGTCTTTGGCGTTCAAATGGTTAATGGCTAATAGCAGGTCCGTTGAATATTCTTTTGGTTAATTTGTTTATTATTGAAGAGTAAAAAAACAAATCAAGCAAAACTATTTTGCCTTTTATACATTAAAATGTTTTCATACATACATAAACTCACGCCTTCATTCCCAGAGTAGGGTAGGCAGAGCTACAGAATTACTAAGCACTCTTAAATAAGTTGTTGATAATTCTGTAACCACGTTTTGCACAATCAGGCTAAGATGTTTACCAGCGTATTAGTGACAGGTTGCAAGCCCATCGCCTAAGAGTACTAGAAGCCTTTATTATTCCCTTAGTCGCCTCTTACGACATCCACGAGAAGACATGGAGTGGCACTATTCTAACCCGGTGACCACACAGGTAAAATGTTTTCTTTTGTACAAAAAAGGTTAAACAAACAAAGTGCCATCTAATACTAGTTTTTGCGAAGCCATTATAAGTCAAAGTTGTTTAATACCTCTTGATTCTTCTTTCCAACAAGTATTTCTGTTTGCTCCTTGTTGCCCCACTCCATACACGTGATGCCTTCATCTTTTTGAAGAGACTTAATATCTATAAGGTTTGCTATAGATTTCTTGCTATTTTTTGTAATATCTGTATTATATAGTACATCTGAAATAAAATTAAATTTTACAATTTTATTACAATACACGATTTAACGGTTGTACTTTGGAATAAATATCACACAACTTACGTTTGAATGACCCAATTTTAGTTCCGACATAGAAGTCTATTTCTTTATCTTCCTGTTTTATTTGCATTTTGGCTTCGTTTACATTAATAATAAATGGTTAATTTCCACGTTTATTAACACTGAACGACGTTTATACAACACGTGAGATTGTTTTGAAGATTTGACGTTTGACATTGACTTGACGACATTGACATTTTTGACGTTTCAAGCTGTTTTATTTTCGAAAAAGCATAGTGTATAAATCCTAGACGTATAAATACGTAGACTTTGTGTAGGTAATTGCATAGCCGTTGGCACTATTTTGGCACTTTTGTATACAACACAGCTTAAACCCAGATGCCCATTGGTCAATACCTGACATGTGAGCCCTACTAAAACTGAATTGATTTAAGGCCCGTATTAAAATGAATAATTAATAATAACAGCAGAAATGTTCGCGGTTAAGCTCCATCGTTTCAACCAAAAAACGCGGGATCGTTATCGTTTTTAAATTCAGCAAATCATGTTCTTTTAAATTTGCTTTTTAAAAACATAAAGTGCGTTCCATTTTTAACCGAAAAACGCGGGAAGTGTTGTAGTAAATTGGTATTCCCTTCTAGCTGCAGCCGCGTCTCCATCGCAGAATCCGTAACAATAAATGATATCTGCGTATTCTTCGAATTGGCAAGCAGGCATTTGAGAAAGAAGCTTAGTTATCAATATCGTCCGAAATGGAAAAAAAGTTGAAAGGAACTGATTACGTAGGTCACTCAAAAAGTTTTGAGATGCTCGAAATTTCAAAATGGAACGCACTTTGTTTTTAAAAAGCAAATTTATTATAAATAGAACACCATTAGCTGAATTTAAAAAGGAGAACGATGTTCTATTCATTTTACTACAACCAATGAGTTTTGACCCCTGGCTGACTGGACTTAAATCGTTAGAAATGAGCTGTAGAATAACCCCTTTCAAGGAATACGGCGAATTTCCAGTCACCCGGTACATACATACATAGACATATACTTCTTCTACATACTTGGAAAAAAGAGCTTGGAGGCTTAACTAGGAAGGCATTTGGCTCAACTTCGCGCCTTACACTCTGGTTCTTATATATATTTACTATTAAATGAATTAAATGTAAAAAATTGTTCTTTACTAGCTTTTCAATTTTCATTTGTATTTTTTTCAGTTTTGTATTTTATATTATAATTTAAATGTCATTCAAATGCAATATATGTGTTTATTTCGTTTTACTCGTAACACATATATACATACATAAACTCACGCCTTCATTCCCAGAGTGGGGTAGGCAGAGCTAAAGAATTACCAACAAGTCTTAAAACTTCTTGATAATTCTGTAACCACATTTTGCACAAGTAGGCTAAGATGTTTCCAAGTGTATTAATGACAGGTGGCAAGCCCATCGCCTAACAGTACTAACACGATAATAATACAACTACAGAAAATAAAACGTTACGTAGGTAAATATATGAATATCATAGCATTCGATTTATTTTTCATCCAAAATTAATAAAGATCAACACGAGATTCCATGCGCTCAATTCGGACAAGAAAGTAAAAAATCTGACTTCAGCGCCTTGCTACGGCAGAAAATCAAACTAAACTAGTCTAATCGCCATATTTTGTGATGGCGACTGATATTTATAGATTGTAAGGGTGTTGTTTTTTATCAATAATAAATGCCCTAAAATGGAGGAAACAAAAGTTATTTACTACATAGATGATGAGGAGACGCCGTATTTAGTTAAAATCCCCATATCACCAGAAAAAGTGACGTTAATTGACTTTAAGAACCAGTTAAACAGACCGAACTACAAATTTTTCTTCAAGTCGATGGACGATGATTTCGGTGTTGTTAAAGAGGAAATCGTTGATGACAACGCTCATTTGCCGTGTTTTAATGGTCGTGTGGTGTCCTGGCTAGTGTCTGCGGAGGGCTCGAATCCCTCCGACGGAGCTTCACAGTGCACGGATAGTAATGCTGGCAAGGGTAAGACGGCCGCCCACGGTGCTCCCTCGGCGCCTCTGACGCGGGATACTTGCACAGATACGGATAGCACGATCAGCTCCCGGCCGGGCCATAGGGCATCCTGTGACAAATACAAGTATAGAGGCTTGAGAATCAATGGACATTCCAAATATGGCAACCATGGTTTGGAATATGAAACTGCTTCAGTTCTTAGCTCCGATTTGGACTCTACCAGCCTATTTGACAGCCAGTCAGAGATCACCACAACCACTGGACGACATACAAACGCCTCCGTAGACCGGGCTTTAACAGAATGCAGCAGTGTATCACATCTACAAGTAAGCAATCGAAAGAGACCGCAACGGAGGCGGAAGAGGCCTCAAGTTATGTCCCGGACAAGTTCATACTCCTCTATAACAGACTCTACTATGTCCATGCATATTATTACAGTAACACTAAATATGGATACAGTGAATTTCCTTGGTATATCAATAGTAGGACAATCAAACAAGGGAGGTGACGGTGGCATTTACGTTGGGAGTATTATGAAAGGCGGAGCTGTGGCGCTGGATGGCCGGATAGAACCTGGAGATATGATTTTGCAGGTTAGTATTATGTTAGTTATATGTCTTGCTTGAGGTAGAATTAAAGAAAATCTTAATCAAATCAAAGTAAATTAAACATTGTAGTTGTGGCAGAAACATGTGAACTGTAAGAGGCTTTTCGAATACTACAAAAGCATACTTTTTACCATTTTTACTTTTTCTCTCCATTGAAAGTAAGTGGAGCTCTGACTGTCCTGTCTGACTTTATATGAAATGTAAAGTGTATTTTTTTTTCTGATTCCTCTATCTGCAATCAGTTGCCAGACTCCAGATGAGTTGGGTGAATGGTAGGGCTCCGTAACTCTCAGAGAATGTGGTTTCGGTTTAGATGCTTAACCACATTGGCATTATCAAGCAATCCGGAGGCAAGTGGATTTGGGTGATGAAGTGTAAATATTTAGATACTAAATCGACTCCCAAGTTATGACTACGTCTTGTATAATACTGCTATAATACCAAACGAGGCAGCCAACTCCATGGTAGTAGAATACTTATTTTGAATTTAATGTGATTAGTAATAGATTATATAAGTGCTTAAACTACTACTATTGCAGTTGGCGGCTTTCCTTCATATTTAAGCCTGGTAAGTAGCCATATGAAATACTTTGATTTTTTTACCTTTATCTTTTGCTGACACAATCACCAGTTGTATCCCTACACAAATATCTCTGTATAACTCTGTCCGCATAGCAGTTGTTTATCACTTTTCCCTTGGAACCAAGCATTTTTCTGGCATAAAAAGTGGCCTATGTGCTATTCCAGTACCATAATCTATCTCTCTGCTAAATCCGTTTATAATATCAGTAAGATTATTGTGAATGTATGGTCATTTCTGTCAGTTCACGTCTACTGAGTGGAGTTCGTAAGTGTAAGACAAAAAATAAAATTCATCATCATCATCATGTCAGCCGAAAGATGTCCACTGCTGGACATAGTTCTCCCCCAAGGCTCTCCTCTCAGACCAGTCTTGTGCTTTTCGCATCCACCGCGGGACCGCGATCCTTACAAGGTCGTCACTCCATCTTGTTGAAGGCCTACCTACAGCTCGTCTCCCGGTACGCAGACGCCACTCAAGAACCTCCTGACCCCATCGGCCACCAGTCCTGTGAGCGATGTGCCCGGCCCACTGCCACTTAAGTTTAGATCTTCTTCGGGCTTCACCAAAATAAAAACATTTTTTAATGGAAAAATTGATGTCCTGTAGTCTTTTTAAGTTCACTCCACACAGGACAAAACATTAAAAGAGAGAAATACGGAAATTAAACATTTAGTAATTGCAGGTATTTATCCCGGTATTTAAAAGTGAACACAAATTATTTCCCTGAACCTTGATCAAGAAAATTTTTTTTTTCATCTGTATCTAACAATCCATGTTATTTTAACTGGAAATCCAAATTTGGAAATGTTAAGAAGCCTTTCTACTATCTTTTTGTAACCATTTAGGCTAAGCGCACACCACGATTTTTTGCCGTGCGATAATTTTGTCGCAGAAATGCAACGTATGGGTTTATATGTCAATGCGCGCATATACGAGATAAAATCGCATCGATTTTAAAATTGCGCGACGCGATTATCGGAAAAGTGAATCGCATCATACGGAGTTGTATGGCCCCGCGCGCACTGCGATTATAAAAACGCACCCCGGGCGAAATAAAATCTTGCGGTATAGTCGAATATCAATAAAAAAAAAAAAAAAAAAAAATATCATTGTTTTTCAGATTAAAAAAACCTTTGATATATCTTTGAGCTGTTAAAGGATGTGTCCAATATTTATGATTTCTTTTTTGCTTCCTTCTACCCCTCCGCAGGAGGGCAAGACGAGCAACTTGTACGAAATCCATGTTGAGAATGAAAAATCCATCGACTTTTTCATCGCAGTGCGCGCAATGAACGGACCCGCGACGGGCGTCCTTGGTCGTAAATACACGCATTCTTCGATATCGACTAAACCGGGCGCAGGCGCACCCGCGATGAAAACGACATGCTCATGTGAATTGCGCTTTACGGTTTACGGCGTCGAATAAACATTCGACATATTTAAGTCGACAAAACTGTCAGCTGTGGCTAGCACAAATTGCCCGCCACTTTGTTTGTCGCTCGGATGTCCCTTTCTATCTAATCAGTAACTATAGAGACGCACTGAGCGACAATCGAGAAAATACAACTTGACCTTGGCTATACACAAATAAGGATCAATTTCCTAGTTTGCCCCTGCGGCAGGTGTGTCAATAGCCCGCTTAAGAAGTTCCGCAGAACTGCCGTCATCACCGGGATTTACCATAACGTCCGTGATACTGCAAAACCTCGTAACTAACAAATTTACGATAGAGCAAAATAAACCTTACAGTCCTATTAAAAAGGTGCATTTTGGTCCTTATTTAAAATGTTACTTACACGGTTTTGCAGTTTCACCGACCATATGGTCAATTAATTCCTTTCGTCTCTAGGTTCAGTTTCAAATAACTGAACCTAGAGACGAAAGGAATTAATTGACCATATAGTTAGATCTGTTCCTCGTATAGTCTTTATTATTTATAGCGAGCAGATCTTCTACACAAAGGCCATTGTTTGTACATACAACTACAACTATGATACAGATATAAGTCTTTATTATTTGAACTGTGCTTATTCTTTACACAATACTATCATCTACACAAAACTTATATCTGTATCCTGACACTTTACATTTTAAACCTACTGACTAAGAGGGTAGGGTTGATAATTCAATGTACATTCAATGTAGTTCTAACTTTTTTTTATGTAATCGGCTTGGTGTTACGGACACAAAGAAAGACAATGGTATTGTTTACAAACAATGGCCTTTGTGTAGAAGATCGGCTCGCTAGAAATAATAAAGACTATACTGATTTATTCCTCGTAGCAAACTTTCTTGTCGCATATTTCCATGTGTTAATTTTTCTTCGATCGCATTGTTTCCCATTTTGAAGTTTAAGCAATCGCATTATTGGGATTAAGGATTTTCCACACTCGCAAAATTTCCCATCGTAATTAAGTCGAAATATGGGAAAATCATGCAATTGGTAAAAAAATAAAATGGGGAAAATCACGAATGGAAAGTTTGCTACGCGGAATTAGTCAGTTAGGGTAACCAATCTATGTTCTCAATTGTTTAGGCTGTGCGCTGTCTGACTCAGAAAGAGCTTTATATTAATTGTAGTTTTTTTCTCAATTATAGGTGAACGATGTAAATTTCGAGGACATGACAAACGACGAGGCGGTGCGGGTGCTGCGGGAGGTGGTGCAGAAACCGGGCCCCATAAAGCTGGTGGTGGCCAAGTGCTGGGACCCCAACCCCAAGGGGTACTTCACCATCCCGCGGACCGAGCCCGTGCGCCCCATCGACCCTGGTAACTTTCTTTAAATAATATCTTGCAGGAGTTGGTGACAGTGATGAATGAGGGATTTAAGCAAAAGGGGATGAAAGTAAATGTTGTCAAGACCAAGGTCATGGTGATAGAGAAGGATGAGGAGATGACTGAGTGCGTGATAAATATAAATGGTGAATTAGTAGAACAAGTGAGCGAATTTGTGTACCTGGGAACTATGTTTACAAGAGATGGTAAGTGTGAGAAGGATATCGAGAGGAGGGTGAATGCGGGAATCAAATGAATGGGGCCCTGTACTCCTTTGTGAGCAGACAGGGCGTTACACAAATAGCCCGGCTGGCTGTTCACAATGGAGTGCTGGAACCCTGATCATACATCAGAGACCACTTATTTCCACTGGCTACTGTCTTGACAAATTTCTTTCGCTTCTTACACATTCATACATCGAGTCATGCACGCACGTCGGTTTCGGGTACTTAAGATTCGGCCCTTTTCCAGTATTTCTCCGATTTGATTCGAAAAAGTATGCCTAGAGCGGCCCCTCGGCCAACAACTCTAAAAACCTGTTGATAACTCTGTAACCACAATTTGTGTGGTTGCCGGCTTAGAATTGTGCCCATCCATGTCTTCCCGTGGAAGTCGTAAGAGGCGACTATTGGAATAAAGGCTTGTAGTACTGTTAGGCGATAGGCTTGCAACCTGTCACTAATATACACTGTTGAACATGTTAGCCTAATTGTACAACCTTTACTTTATTCAAATAACATTCTTATTTATTATATTTCCAGTTTTAATGTATTAGAACTAACCTAACCTAACCTAACAATCTCTGCTCGAGACTTTCTCCACGTTGACCATCCCACGAGAAGAATGTTTTTACTTTGTAGGCGCATGGGTAGCTCACACGTCGGCGCTGCGCGAGGCGTACCCCCCGCCGCCGCCGTCGCTGTCGGCGCTGCCGTCGGAGCGCGGCGCCTCGGACGCCAGCACGCTGCCGGCCGGCGGGCTGCCCGCGCCGCTCACCGTCGGCAGCGACATGGCGCTCGTCGTGCGCGCCATGCTGCGCCCCGACTCAGGTAACATGTACGCGGCGCCTCGGACGCCAGCACGCTGCCGGCCGGCGGGCTGCCCGCGCCGCTCACCGTCGGCAGCGACATGGCGCTCGTCGTGCGCGCCATGCTGCGCCCCGACTCAGGTAACATATACGCGGCGCCTCGGACGCCAGCACGCTGCCGGCCGGCGGGCTGCCCGCGCCGCTCACCGTCGGCAGCGACATGGCGCTCGTCGTGCGCGCCATGCTGCGCCCCGACTCAGGTAACATGTACGCGGCGCCTCGGACGCCAGCACGCTGCCGGCCGGCGGGCTGCCCGCGCCGCTCACCGTCGGCAGCGACATGGCGCTCGTCGTGCGCGCCATGCTGCGCCCCGACTCAGGTAACATATACGCGGCGCCTCGGACGCCAGCACGCTGCCGGCCGGCGGGCTGCCCGCGCCGCTCACCGTCGGCAGCGACATGGCGCTCGTCGTGCGCGCCATGCTGCGCCCCGACTCAGGTAACATATACGCGGCGCCTCGGACGCCAGCACGCTGCCGGCCGGCGGGCTGCCCGCGCCGCTCACCGTCGGCAGCGACATGGCGCTCGTCGTGCGCGCCATGCTGCGCCCCGACTCAGGTAACATGTACGCGGCGCCTCGGACGCCAGCACGCTGCCGGCCGGCGGGCTGCCCGCGCCGCTCACCGTCGGCAGCGACATGGCGCTCGTCGTGCGCGCCATGCTGCGCCCCGACTCAGGTAACATATACGCGGCGCCTCGGACGCCAGCACGCTGCCGGCCGGCGGGCTGCCCGCGCCGCTCACCGTCGGCAGCGACATGGCGCTCGTCGTGCGCGCCATGCTGCGCCCCGACTCAGGTAACATGTACGCGGCGCCTCGGACGCCAGCACGCTGCCGGCCGGCGGGCTGCCCGCGCCGCTCACCGTCGGCAGCGACATGGCGCTCGTCGTGCGCGCCATGCTGCGCCCCGACTCAGGTAACATATACGCGGCGCCTCGGACGCCAGCACGCTGCCGGCCGGCGGGCTGCCCGCGCCGCTCACCGTCGGCAGCGACATGGCGCTCGTCGTGCGCGCCATGCTGCGCCCCGACTCAGGTAACATGTACGCGGCGCCTCGGACGCCAGCACGCTGCCGGCCGGCGGGCTGCCCGCGCCGCTCACCGTCGGCAGCGACATGGCGCTCGTCGTGCGCGCCATGCTGCGCCCCGACTCAGGTAACATATACGCGGCGCCTCGGACGCCAGCACGCTGCCGGCCGGCGGGCTGCCCGCGCCGCTCACCGTCGGCAGCGACATGGCGCTCGTCGTGCGCGCCATGCTGCGCCCCGACTCAGGTAACATGTACGCGGCGCCTCGGACGCCAGCACGCTGCCGGCCGGCGGGCTGCCCGCGCCGCTCACCGTCGGCAGCGACATGGCGCTCGTCGTGCGCGCCATGCTGCGCCCCGACTCAGGTAACATATACGCGGCGCCTCGGACGCCAGCACGCTGCCGGCCGGCGGGCTGCCCGCGCCGCTCACCGTCGGCAGCGACATGGCGCTCGTCGTGCGCGCCATGCTGCGCCCCGACTCAGGTAACATGTACGCGGCGCCTCGGACGCCAGCACGCTGCCGGCCGGCGGGCTGCCCGCGCCGCTCACCGTCGGCAGCGACATGGCGCTCGTCGTGCGCGCCATGCTGCGCCCCGACTCAGGTAACATATACGCGGCGCCTCGGACGCCAGCACGCTGCCGGCCGGCGGGCTGCCCGCGCCGCTCACCGTCGGCAGCGACATGGCGCTCGTCGTGCGCGCCATGCTGCGCCCCGACTCAGGTAACATGTACGCGGCGCCTCGGACGCCAGCACGCTGCCGGCCGGCGGGCTGCCCGCGCCGCTCACCGTCGGCAGCGACATGGCGCTCGTCGTGCGCGCCATGCTGCGCCCCGACTCAGGTAACATATACGCGGCGCCTCGGACGCCAGCACGCTGCCGGCCGGCGGGCTGCCCGCGCCGCTCACCGTCGGCAGCGACATGGCGCTCGTCGTGCGCGCCATGCTGCGCCCCGACTCAGGTAACATATACGCGGCGCCTCGGACGCCAGCACGCTGCCGGCCGGCGGGCTGCCCGCGCCGCTCACCGTCGGCAGCGACATGGCGCTCGTCGTGCGCGCCATGCTGCGCCCCGACTCAGGTAACATGTACGCGGCGCCTCGGACGCCAGCACGCTGCCGGCCGGCGGGCTGCCCGCGCCGCTCACCGTCGGCAGCGACATGGCGCTCGTCGTGCGCGCCATGCTGCGCCCCGACTCAGGTAACATATACGCGGCGCCTCGGACGCCAGCACGCTGCCGGCCGGCGGGCTGCCCGCGCCGCTCACCGTCGGCAGCGACATGGCGCTCGTCGTGCGCGCCATGCTGCGCCCCGACTCAGGTAACATATACGCGGCGCCTCGGACGCCAGCACGCTGCCGGCCGGCGGGCTGCCCGCGCCGCTCACCGTCGGCAGCGACATGGCGCTCGTCGTGCGCGCCATGCTGCGCCCCGACTCAGGTAACATATACGCGGCGCCTCGGACGCCAGCACGCTGCCGGCCGGCGGGCTGCCCGCGCCGCTCACCGTCGGCAGCGACATGGCGCTCGTCGTGCGCGCCATGCTGCGCCCCGACTCAGGTAACATATACGCGGCGCCTCGGACGCCAGCACGCTGCCGGCCGGCGGGCTGCCCGCGCCGCTCACCGTCGGCAGCGACATGGCGCTCGTCGTGCGCGCCATGCTGCGCCCCGACTCAGGTAACATGTACGCGGCGCCTCGGACGCCAGCACGCTGCCGGCCGGCGGGCTGCCCGCGCCGCTCACCGTCGGCAGCGACATGGCGCTCGTCGTGCGCGCCATGCTGCGCCCCGACTCAGGTAACATATACGCGGCGCCTCGGACGCCAGCACGCTGCCGGCCGGCGGGCTGCCCGCGCCGCTCACCGTCGGCAGCGACATGGCGCTCGTCGTGCGCGCCATGCTGCGCCCCGACTCAGGTAACATATACGCGGCGCCTCGGACGCCAGCACGCTGCCGGCCGGCGGGCTGCCCGCGCCGCTCACCGTCGGCAGCGACATGGCGCTCGTCGTGCGCGCCATGCTGCGCCCCGACTCAGGTAACATATACGCGGCGCCTCGGACGCCAGCACGCTGCCGGCCGGCGGGCTGCCCGCGCCGCTCACCGTCGGCAGCGACATGGCGCTCGTCGTGCGCGCCATGCTGCGCCCCGACTCAGGTAACATGTACGCGGCGCCTCGGACGCCAGCACGCTGCCGGCCGGCGGGCTGCCCGCGCCGCTCACCGTCGGCAGCGACATGGCGCTCGTCGTGCGCGCCATGCTGCGCCCCGACTCAGGTAACATATACGCGGCGCCTCGGACGCCAGCACGCTGCCGGCCGGCGGGCTGCCCGCGCCGCTCACCGTCGGCAGCGACATGGCGCTCGTCGTGCGCGCCATGCTGCGCCCCGACTCAGGTAACATATACGCGGCGCCTCGGACGCCAGCACGCTGCCGGCCGGCGGGCTGCCCGCGCCGCTCACCGTCGGCAGCGACATGGCGCTCGTCGTGCGCGCCATGCTGCGCCCCGACTCAGGTAACATATACGCGGCGCCTCGGGCGCCAGCACGCTGCCGGCCGGCGGGCTGCCCGCGCCGCTCACCGTCGGCAGCGACATGGCGCTCGTCGTGCGCGCCATGCTGCGCCCCGACTCAGGTAACATGTACGCGGCGCCTCGGACGCCAGCACGCTGCCGGCCGGCGGGCTGCCCGCGCCGCTCACCGTCGGCAGCGACATGGCGCTCGTCGTGCGCGCCATGCTGCGCCCCGACTCAGGTAACATATACGCGGCGCCTCGGACGCCAGCACGCTGCCGGCCGGCGGGCTGCCCGCGCCGCTCACCGTCGGCAGCGACATGGCGCTCGTCGTGCGCGCCATGCTGCGCCCCGACTCAGGTAACATATACGCGGCGCCTCGGACGCCAGCACGCTGCCGGCCGGCGGGCTGCCCGCGCCGCTCACCGTCGGCAGCGACATGGCGCTCGTCGTGCGCGCCATGCTGCGCCCCGACTCAGGTAACATGTACGCGGCGCCTCGGACGCCAGCACGCTGCCGGCCGGCGGGCTGCCCGCGCCGCTCACCGTCGGCAGCGACATGGCGCTCGTCGTGCGCGCCATGCTGCGCCCCGACTCAGGTAACATGTACGCGGCGCCTCGGACGCCAGCACGCTGCCGGCCGGCGGGCTGCCCGCGCCGCTCACCGTCGGCAGCGACATGGCGCTCGTCGTGCGCGCCATGCTGCGCCCCGACTCAGGTAACATATACGCGGCGCCTCGGACGCCAGCACGCTGCCGGCCGGCGGGCTGCCCGCGCCGCTCACCGTCGGCAGCGACATGGCGCTCGTCGTGCGCGCCATGCTGCGCCCCGCCTCAGGTAACATATACGCGGCGCCTCGGACGCCAGCACGCTGCCGGCCGGCGGGCTGCCCGCGCCGCTCACCGTCGGCAGCGACATGGCGCTCGTCGTGCGCGCCATGCTGCGCCCCGACTCAGGTAACATATACGCGGCGCCTCGGACGCCAGCACGCTGCCGGCCGGCGGGCTGCCCGCGCCGCTCACCGTCGGCAGCGACATGGCGCTCGTCGTGCGCGCCATGCTGCGCCCCGACTCAGGTAACATATACGCGGCGCCTCGGACGCCAGCACGCTGCCGGCCGGCGAGCTGCCCGCGCCGCTCACCGTCGGCAGCGACATGGCGCTCGTCGTGCGCGCCATGCTGCGCCCCGACTCAGGTAACATATACGCGGCGCCTCGGACGCCAGCACGCTGCCGGCCGGCGGGCTGCCCGCGCCGCTCACCGTCGGCAGCGACATGGCGCTCGTCGTGCGCGCCATGCTGCGCCCCGACTCAGGTAACATATACGCGGCGCCTCGGACGCCAGCACGCTGCCGGCCGGCGGGCTGCCCGCGCCGCTCACCGTCGGCAGCGACATGGCGCTCGTCGTGCGCGCCATGCTGCGCCCCGACTCAGGTAACATATACGCGGCGCCTCGGACGCCAGCACGCTGCCGGCCGGCGGGCTGCCCGCGCCGCTCACCGTCGGCAGCGACATGGCGCTCGTCGTGCGCGCCATGCTGCGCCCCGACTCAGGTAACATATACGCGGCGCCTCGGACGCCAGCACGCTGCCGGCCGGCGGGCTGCCCGCGCCGCTCACCGTCGGCAGCGACATGGCGCTCGTCGTGCGCGCCATGCTGCGCCCCGACTCAGGTAACATATACGCGGCGCCTCGGACGCCAGCACGCTGCCGGCCGGCGGGCTGCCCGCGCCGCTCACCGTCGGCAGCGACATGGCGCTCGTCGTGCGCGCCATGCTGCGCCCCGACTCAGGTAACATATACGCGGCGCCTCGGACGCCAGCACGCTGCCGGCCGGCGGGCTGCCCGCGCCGCTCACCGTCGGCAGCGACATGGCGCTCGTCGTGCGCGCCATGCTGCGCCCCGACTCAGGTAACATATACGCGGCGCCTCGGACGCCAGCACGCTGCCGGCCGGCGGGCTGCCCGCGCCGCTCACCGTCGGCAGCGACATGGCGCTCGTCGTGCGCGCCATGCTGCGCCCCGACTCAGGTAACATATACGCGGCGCCTCGGACGCCAGCACGCTGCCGGCCGGCGGGCTGCCCGCGCCGCTCACCGTCGGCAGCGACATGGCGCTCGTCGTGCGCGCCATGCTGCGCCCCGACTCAGGTAACATATGCACGGCGCCTCGGACGCCAGCACGCTGCCGGCCGGCGGGCTGCCCGCGCCGCTCACCGTCGGCAGCGACATGGCGCTCGTCGTGCGCGCCATGCTGCGCCCCGACTCAGGTAACATATGCGCGGCGCCTCGGACGCCAGCACGCTGCCGGCCGGCGGGCTGCCCGCGCCGCTCACCGTCGGCAGCGACATGGCGCTCGTCGTGCGCGCCATGCTGCGCCCCGACTCAGGTAACATATGCGCGGCGCCTCGGACGCCAGCACGCTGCCGGCCGGCGGGCTGCCCGCGCCGCTCACCGTCGGCAGCGATATGGCGCTCGTCGTGCGCGCCATGCTGCGCCCCGACTCAGGTAACATGTACGCGGCGCCTCGGACGCCAGCACGCTGCCGGCCGGCGGGCTGCCCGCGCCGCTCACCGTCGGCAGCGACATGGCGCTCGTCGTGCGCGCCATGCTGCGCCCCGACTCAGGTAACATATACGCGGCGCCTCGGACGCCAGCACGCTGCCGGCCGGCGGGCTGCCCGCGCCGCTCACCGTCGGCAGCGACATGGCGCTCGTCGTGCGCGCCATGCTGCGCCCCGACTCAGGTAACATGTACGCGAGGCCGGACGCAAGTGCCATGAAGATACGGTCTTTGGCTGGTGCCCTACACAGATCATGGTCCGACATGCATATAATTTATCGGTTGTTTTTAATTGCAGGCCTGGAGATCCGCGACCGCATGTGGCTCAAGATAACGATTCCCAACGCGTTCATCGGCGCGGACGTGGTGGACTGGATCCTGCAGCACGTGGCCGGGATCGCGGACCGGCGGGACGCGAGGAAGTACGCCTCACACATGCTCAAGGTGCGTGAAACTTTTTTTTTTATGGCATAGGAACGCGAGCACACAGGCCACCTGATGGTAAGTGGAAACTGTGACCCATAGACATTCGCATTCACAAGACCGCAATCCTAAGACTGCAAATGCGTTGCCAACCCTGAGGACTAAGATGGAATGCCTCTATGCTAGTCATTTCACCGGCTGTCTTATCCCCGCACCGGAACACAACAAAGCAAGCACTGCTGCTTGGCGGTAGGCTAATGGATAAGATGGTGGTACCAATCCGGACGGACCCTGCACAAGGTCCTCCCACAAGTAATAAAATAACAAGTAAGATATATGTATTTTATATACAGGGTGTTTGGCAGATGGATGGACATACGTATATAGGGGATAGTTGGGGCCATCTGCTACGCGGTCCACTAAAAAAATTACATAGGCCCTTTGTTTTTTTTTAAATTCAATTTTTAGATTTTTGAAAATTTTCAATTTGTAAGATTTAAAAACTCAATAACTTTTTTAAAAATGATAAGACAGGCAACATTTTTACTTTTTTTTTTATCTGGGCTAATACTAAAATCTTACAAATTTGATATTTGGTGTACACGAAAGCTAAAAAAAAAATACGGGCCCTCAAACCACAAAAGAAGTTAAAAAGAAATCCAAACAGCCAACTTTGCATTGCATTTAAAAAAAAACTAAAAACGATTGACTACTTCTAATTATTCAAAAACATCTTCAGTTTATACCCTTTCGATCGGTACACAATAATCCCAATTTGTTTAAAAAAAGCTAAAGTTATTCGTCTACTTTAATAAGGCGGACATATTTTTTACGAGTTTTGTGGAAAGTGATAATAACCTACAGGAAATAGAGAAACACACAGAAGTTGATCATTAACTATGTAATTTATTTATAAATATTGCTCAAACTGCTTCCCTTGATTATTTATGCATGCTCGGCATCGACTTCTCATTTCTACAGTCGTTACTTTGAGCAGCATCTCTGCTTTCATTACATCCAAGGCAGCGTTTATCCGATTTATTAAATCTTCACGATTCTCTACTTCGGTTACGTACACCAACTCCTTAGCCGTTCCCCAAACGTAAAAATTGATCGGAGTGAGGTCTGGCGACCGCGGAGGCCAGGCAATTGGATCACCCCGGCGTTATTTAGATGCTCCCTTACAGCAATGCTCCAATGCGCCGGGCATACATGCATATGAATACTTCTTCCACTAATTCGGGTAGGTTAGGAGAGGAGGTCTTGTCCGTCTGTTTGTCCGTCCGTCCGTCCGTCTGTCTGTCTGTCTGTCATGACCCTTTATCTTCGGAACGCATAGAGGTATCGAGTTGAAATGAAAACCATACACTCAAGTCTACAGTCTGTCTATATGTCTTGAATTATTGGTGTCGCAGGCGGGCTTCATCCGGCACACGGTGAACAAGATCACGTTCTCGGAGCAGTGCTACTACGTGGCGGGCGCGGGCGAGCTGTGCTGCGAGCTCTCCGCGCTGCGCCTGCGCGCCGCCGACGCCGACAGCCTCGCCTCCGACACGCTCGCGCCGCTGCCCAACCCCAGGTCAGCCGCGGATAGAGTCAGAGGATGGAGACGAAATCACTCGTGCAACACCGCGGGATGTCGAGTAGTTTTTTTTTTTTTAATGGAACATGCACCCACAAAGGTGGGCCAATGCAGCAACTTGGTGGGTCCCCCAGGACGGCTACAGACGGCGAGGCAGACCCAAGCGGAGATGGCGGGATGACTTTGACGTTTTTCTAAAGGATTGGCCGAAGATTGCCACAGAGAGAGAGGTGTGGAAATCGAGGGAGGAAGCCTTTGCCCAGCAGTGGGACACAATATTGGGCTAATTAAGTAATTAAAATTATGGAACAGGAAGGCAAACGAGCACACAGGCCACCTGATGGTAAGTGGAAACTGTGACCCATAGACATTCGCATTCACAAGACTGCAAATGCGTTGCCAACCCTGAGGACTAAGATGGAATGCCTCTATGCTAGTCATTTCACTGGCTGTCTTATCCCCAAACCGGAACATAACAATGCAAACACTGCTGCTTGGCGGTAGGTGAATGGATAAGATGGTGGTACTAACCCGGACGGACTCTGCACAAGGTCCTCCCACAAGTAAATATGGATAAGACCAAAATCCCGGGATCTGGTGTGAAAAGTAAATGCTATTGTTAAAAATAGGCATTACGATAGGATTTTAAACGTGAAAAGAAATCGATTGAAAATAGAAAATATTGAAAAAACAATTGTATGCTATTTCAATTCCATACAAACTAATAGAATACAATATTTGTGAGGTGTTGCAGGTGTGGCAGATCAGTTTCAGAGTAATTTAAAAATACTTTTATGTGCAGCGAAAATATTTATTCCAAACCCAAACGTTAAATAGTTATTGAAATTGATTTTATATGATAAAATAGCAACAATATCCTCCATAAATAAAAATAACAACAGTCCCAGAATCCCGGGACATATCCATAATAGCATAATGTTGGAGCTTATTCACCACGTGTTGCACCGGGAAATCCGATCGACATCTAAAAATGAATGCTCGCTTGTCCGATGTCAATATACAAGGATTAAATGCCAAAACAATAATAAATTTACAATTCCAGCTCCATACATTCCACAGAGTATAATGGATTATCTAATAAAAGTTTTCTAAGCTGATGATTAAATTTTTGCAGCATGATGGGCCCCGGGTACATGCCGTACGCGGGCTCCTACGGCTACCAGCCCATCCCCTTCAAGTACACCTCGTGCGTGACCAGCGAACACACCATCTACGGGTAAGTGGGTCAATCAACTTTTTAATACGGTTCATTTTGAAGCGGTATATCGTGCGGATAGTTGGATTTTTCGGAGAAGGATGCTCAAAATGGCTCTCTTCTGGCTTCCCACATTGTCAGTTTCCCACGATGTGTACTAGATACATTGTCAGTTTCCTGAAATGTCTATTTCTCATATTTGTCAGTTTCCCACGGTGTCTACTTCATACATTGTCAGTTTCCTGACTTGTCTATATCTCATATTTGACAGTTTCCTATGATGTCTACTTCATACATTGTCCGTTTCCTGAAATGTCTATTTGCCATATTTGTCAGTTTCCCCCAATGTCTACTTCGTAAATTGTCTGTTTCCTGAAATGTCTATTTGTCATATTTGCCAGTTTCCCATGATGTCTTCTTCATACATTGTCAGTTTCCTGAAATGTCTATTTGTCATATTTGTCAGTTTCCCACCATGTCTACTTCAGTGGCGGTACTGCCATATAAGCCCAAAAGCCGGGCTTGCCTTGCCTTACAAAAATAACTATTCATTAAATGCACGTAATGTATTAGATAGGTATTTCACCTTCGCGCGCCGCGCGCTCTCACTAAATTCTTCAAATCAAATTACATGCAACAGTAGTACCTACTAAATTTTACCGCGCACCGCCGGCCGCCACCTACGCAGCACAGCGCTCAGCGCTGTGCGGCAACCAGTCGAACTATTCATGACGCGGCTAGCTCGTATCTCGCTCGCACGTATTGGCTTGCAATCGGGCTTTCATATTCTCTGTCTTACCCACCGAAACGGCATATGCCCAAACACGACTGGTCGTGTATTAATATGGCAAATAGTATGAGAGTAAAAAGCCCTGATTGCGTATGAAGTTGTACACGAGTCCATAGTAAATGCGAAATTCGCTTCGCGCAGGCGCGGAGCGCGCGTTGAGCCGCGTTAGCGGCCAACTTCACTTCATTTCTATTTGTTGACAAATGCTTTTATTCACGTGTTGAATAGTTTGTTTAGGCGTTGAGGCGGCGCGGCGCGGTCAGTGCAATAATAAGTTTTTTTTTGTGGTGTTGTGAGTTGTGATTCAATTAGATTGACAATGGAGGAAGTCCTGTGTGACTGTGATATTTTAAAGTGTGCACAAACTTTGCTTGTCGACGGAAAGGTAAAATGTTTGGACTTTGCAGAGAAAAAGGTACTTATTTCTTCGGCAAAACCTACGCCTGACTTGTGTATTTCTCAGAGTAGTAAATCGCACAAAAGACAGTTTAACAGGTCAGTGTACAAAACTCATTGGATTGTTGGTTGTTCGCACTCTAATAAGTTACATTGCTGGTGTTGTATTTTCTTTTCTAACGACAAAAACGTGTGGAATACATCTGGTCTGGTTATGACGATTTAAATAATTTAGCTGGCGCCATTAAAAGACACATGAATTCTCGAAAACACATGAACGCGGTAATTTATTTTAGTGATTTTGGTAAACAGCGAATTGAGACATCTTTATCGCGCCAATTATCAAAGGAAATTACAAAACAACATGCGTGTTGATAACAATAGTAGCGTTTTTCAAAGATTAGTCGATGTTGTTTGTCATTTAGCACAACAAGAACTTCAGAGGTCACGATGAGTCTAAAACTTCATTGAATAAGGGTATTTTTTTAGAGCTTGTGTCGCTACTTTCAAAATAGGTACGATGGCGTTTTAGAAAAACACATTCGATGTATACAAATAATAATTTAATTTAACTATGTTGTGTAATATGTATGTAATTTTTAGATAGGTAATTGAAATAAAAGTAAGTACTTATTGCTTTCTCCCTAGGCAAGCAAAGTTAAAATAAGAAGTTGAACCTTTATTTTATTCTCTCATACAAACCAAGCGGCTTTTTTCAAGGCCACCGAAAGTATGCAATTGCTGATATGTCTGTAAAATTATATCTAGTGGTAACATGCCTTCAGGGTGCTTTGGTGAGCTCATCCACGTAAGCAAATGCCTATACCTACAACTGCAGAGTGAAGTGAAGATTGATCAGTAATGTGGTAACAAGATAAATTTATCCATAATAACCGTAAAAACTACAAAACATATTTCTCGGCTTGCCCTATTCTGAAACCCTAGGCACGCCACTGGTCTACTTATGTCTATTTCTCATATTTGTCAGTTTCCCATGATGCCTACTTCATACATTGTCCGTCTCCTGAAAAGTATATTTCTCATATTTGTCTAATTTTCATTTTACATAACACAAATTGCATAATTTTATCTCTATGATTTGATAACCAACGATAAAACGGAATGCATAATTTCTAAAACTATAATGTTTATAAATGAAATAATAAATATTTTTAACAGCTTTCATTACTATTATTATTTAGAAGACATTGACTTGAAATGCATAATAACTAGAAAATGATAGTTATACTAAATGAGTGTTATGTTATTCGATAGTATGCCAGATTAAATTATACGGTCATTTCATTATGCTTTTCGTGGTTATCATCATCATCATCATGTCAGCCGAAAGACGTCCGCTGCTGGACATAGGCCTCCCCCAAGGCTCTCCACTCAGACCGGTCTTGTGCTTTTCGCATCCACCGCGTTCCCGCGATCCTTACAAGGTCGTCACTCCATCTTGTTGGAGGCCTACCTACAGCTTTTCTCCCGGTCCGCGGACGCCACTCAAGAACCTTCTGGCCCCATCGGCCACCAGTCCTGCGAGCGATGTGCCCCGCCCACTGCCACTTCAGTTTAGCTATTCTTCGGGCTATGTCGGTAACTTTAGTTCTACTGCGGATATCATCATTTCTGATTCTATCACGCAGAGAAACATAGCTTAGAGCATAGCCCTCTCCATAGCCCTCTGAGTGACCTTGAGCTTCCTTATGAGGCCCATTGTTAGCGCCCACGTCTCAGATCCGTAGGTCATCACTGGCATCACACACTGGTCAAAGACTTTTGACTTCAAACAATGCGGTAATTTGGACGAAAAGATGCTGCGTGCTTTTCGTGGTTAGTTAAATGAAATTATACAAAATGTTGTTAGACTGATTGAAGTGCACCATCAATCAATTGATCCCCCCCTCCCCGGCAGGTACAACAGGGAGGAGAGCGCGCTGTCCGGCAGCGGCGGCTCCAGCGCCGGCTCCGACCACCTCACCGCCAAGGAGCACAGCGGTCAGTGGTCACCTCTTCTCTACATAGTATAAAAGAAACATAAATAATTTTTGATTTTTGTCAAAACTTTAGTTTTGGAAACATGTTTGTTATTAATTCCAAATTAAAATTTAATAATCATACTGTGCACTAAATAAAAATACTTGATTGAACCGTTAGTATTTTTTCTATATTTTATCAAAAAGACGTCTGACAGACTCCACCTCAGTAGAATGTTTCTAAAAAAGTTGCACAGGGTTAAGTAAGGAGCAAAATGCACCTTTTTAATAAGACGGTAAGGTTTATATTGCTCTATCATAAATTTGTTAGTTACGGTTTTGCAGTAACACCGCCAAGTATGGTTATGAAATGGGTCACAAATCAATCGTGACGTGTTTACAGGGGCGCGGGAGAGCGAGGCGAAGTCGGGCTCCTCGGGCTCCGGCGCGTCGCAGGCCGCCGACCACGGAGGGGCCGAGCGCCACGACCGCCCCGTGCTGTTCCTGTAAAGGTAAACCTGCGCCTGCGCTGCGGTCCTACCATTATATAGATAAAAAATAAATTTGAAAGATGAAAGAAAGAAAGAATAGTACATTATTGCCTAGGCAGTGAAGCAGGCAATTGCAGTTCCTGCCGAAGCATATATAGTGCTTTTCTCAAAAATCGCTAGAAAAAAATTGTGTTGGAGTAAAATCTTCATCACTCATGTTTTGAATTGCATACAAGCAGAAACTTCACGTGAAAACCATCACTCTTTACCGCCTTTTATGTTTATGACAAGGAGAAACGCAAGCTTTTTTAGAAAAAAGAACTCGAGCTATTCCAGACACAAAAAAGTTACGTTTCGAATAAAATATGGATGTATAAGACTTGTGCCCTCATTTTATTATGGCCGTTTTCACTTTTTAAAAAGTTACAAACTAGATAACAATGAAATTTGAATGCAACATTGCGGGCTTGTGTAGCGAGCACGCAATGTATTTTTTTTTAAATTGGGAACTGTCTGTAAACTATGTACTTCGCGTCTCAGTGTGGAGTTAGTAATGTCAACTTTTCCGGTCATTTTTGAGAAAAATCATTTATTCATGACATGCATAATAAAGAACAGATTAACAAATACACAAAGAAAGTAGCCACGAAATGGTCCCAACTCAGCGTAATGCTGGCATTAAAGTCAGCGCTGGTCTTCCGTTGGAACCATCAGGTGACACCACGGAAGGTTACACACACATAATTAATTGAACACAAAACATGAGTAGTAAAACGAGTTTTTTTTTTATAATAAAAAAACAAAGCTCTGAGTTTTGCAAAAGCCCTAGGCCTTACTAAAATGACATGGAGCAAGCAGAAAACTGACATTACCTATGTTATCTCAATTCTTCTCAATTCTCAATTTCATACTGTGTTTATTTCTTTTTCTTTACAGGACCAAACTCTGAACCTGCACTGCCAAATAACTAGGACTTGCGCCTTTATAGCGCTCTGAATAAGTGTCATTATCCTGTACAACATATTGTATGGCAATAATATATTATTATTTAGTGAATGTAACGTTTCGGTGTCAACCGAAGCTCGTCAGCCGTCGCGGCTCCCTTTATAAAAGCTGTTTAAGTTGCTTCAACACTGCCGGAGAGACGAGGAGCGAAGCGAGCGACGGCTCTTACATGTTAAGTTTAAATTATTAACTGCCATTGAAGATTATGCAGTGTATTGATGGGAATACTCTATGGTTTTTTTTATACGTTACTCAAGAAATAAAATTATGAAATAGAGATCGGTTAATCGGACGGTTATGTATGTAAAAGTGACGAGCGAACTTTATATTTTATTTCTGTATTAGTCGCCTTAACTTTTTATATTGTTTACTATAAAACTAGCAATATGTGTAATATATGTATATTTGGGTTTATCCTTATCATCATACACCACACTGACGGGGCAAAAATGTACCAGAGCTAGTGATTCATTAAATATCGACTAAGTTTATCGACAATTTTTGTCGTGACATATGATCTTACATTTCTTACAAAAGTAAGTCGTACCTTTATCTTCTATATCTAAATGATCAGCTTTCCATGAAGATAAACGATCTGTTTTCTTTAGAGGCATTTTTAACCGACCTAAAAAAAAGTTTCTCAATTCGACGGAATGCTAAGTAATATTGATGTACTGAATAAATTTATTATTCCATGTTATTTTAATGATTGTCAAAGATGACTCCGAGTCCAGGGTCAATGTAAGATATGGTTGTTTATAGTTGCAATAAGTTTAATTAAAAGAGGTTTGCACATAATTAAAAGGTATTCAAACTTGGCCATTACTTACGACGACGACGCGTTGGTTGGCCTGGTTGGTAGTGACCCTGCCTACGAAGCTAGCAGTCCTGAGTTCAAATCAAGATATTTGTGTGATGAGCGCGAATATATGTTCCCGAGTCATGGGTGTTTTCTATGTATTTAAGTATATATTTCTCTATATAAGTATGATCGTTGTCTAGTACCCATAGTACAAGCCTAGAGCTTAGTTTGGGACTAGGTCAATTTGTGTGAGATTGTTTCCTGATATTTATTTATTTATTTTTATGATAATGATGGATGATTAAAATTTTATCGATGTCGATAAACTTAGTCGACATTTAATGAATCACTAGCACATGTACGTTTTAACCCTCGTCAATCCGGTGTTTGCTTACCATTGATAGGCATTTACACGGGCAGGAGTTATAATTATTTGGTGGTCACAAGTCTTACTGCCGCACTCACAGACGTCAATTAAATTTAATGCTTGACTAACGTTGATGCTGTCACTTTCTTTGCTATAGCAATAGAATAAGGCAACATGTCACTGAGAAATCATTAAATTTAATTGATGTCTCTGAGTGCGGCAGTAACCTATCTTGACCTAACCCGTGCTTAACCTTTCGTATGCCTAGTTCCGGATCCGTACCGACCCTGGTCCTATGCCTTGTTCCGAATCCGTCACTAAGGGGCTTAATCGGGTTATTTGAAATTGGATTCTAGTTGCTTAAAGATAGGGTTCTAATTTAACTGTAAAAAAAACTAAAAAATTCAATCTTCCATAGATAGCATTCAGTTGCTCGAAACGTCAAATCAGTTTCGAGCTAGGAGCTATTAAACTCGGTCACGTGACACCAATGACGTCATAGCCCGGCAGACGACGGGTACAAGTATGCGAGCCTCTCCGGCATACCAAAGGTTAACTCGTCGAGCGATATGTCAAAGTTGTTGTACATCAAAATTAAACTTTATGTCAAATTAATAAGTCACGTAATGTCAAAAAATCTACGCACAACATATCGCTTCATCAACATGAGGTATCAGCAGAAATTAGCTTTCAATGAAATGAAATACGATGAAACACGATTTCGGTCATTCAAACTCTTTCAATAAAATTAAAAATCGATCTGTGAACTTATCATCTTCGCGAAAACTCGTTTTTAACCCGAGCGGCGCTCGGTATTCCAGGTAGTACATATTACATTTTTCAAATATTGAATTTAAGCAATAAAAAAAAAACGGTTTGTCGTCAAACAAGTCAGTAACCACTGCCTTCATTTCGTCATCGGTCATAAACAGTGATGGGAAATAGGTGAGCTAAAATACCTATTCTTCGCGAGAGGACATAATATAGAGTGGTTACAACCGGATAACAAATATTTTTTTTTTGTTCCGGGTATTCGATATTTATTCGGGTAATTATCGTAATGTAAAACATGACATGTTTTGTTTAAAGTACGGCATGTTTAATGTTAGTTTTTAGTAAAAAGGGCTAGAGAAAAGAAGGAATGTACAAGATTTCTAAAAAGTAGTAGCAGGACTAATAATATGGGTTTTCCCACGCATTGTTTGTTTATGACTTGCAAATGGGCGTTCACATTTTCGGATTACTTATAATTTTAACTTTATGGCAGGAATGTTACCATTTTTACTACAAACTTTACAAACATTCTATAAGGAAAAGAATGTATGTTCAACATTACGGCTAGTATTCGCAGTGCCCGGATAAATATCAAATACCCGGAATCCAAAAAATATATACTTTTATCCGGTTGTAACCACTCCATATTATGTCCTCTCGCAAAGAATAGGTATTTTAGCTCACCTATTTCCCATCACTGGTCATAAACCTTCGTCTATCGAGGTCTTTCTTGACAAGACTAAACAGAAAATAGTCATAGCGGGGCTAGATCTGGACTATAGGGGGGGTGGTCGATGGTGTCGAAGCCATTGTCTTTGATTGCTAGCTTCATTGTGCGGGCGGTGTGCACTGGTGCGTTATCTTGCAAAATCAGAATTCCTTTGCTTAGTTTAACTCGCCGTTTGAGTAATAATCAGTATTCATTGTAGTTTTCTTCGGTAAATAATCTATAAGCGAAATTCCCTCTGTGTCCCAAAAGATTGTAGCCATAAGTTAACCTGCTGATGGACAGACCTTGAATTTCCGAGGCGTCTTTTCATCCTTAAATTTCCACTGTAACGACTCTTGCTTACTTTCCGGGTCCCATTGTCCAATCCAAGTCTCATCACATGATATCTCGTTACAATTCTAGAAATTATTTCTTCCTCTTTCCCTCGGCTCATGTCCAAAAAGTCTTCGCAACATTTGACACGCCTCCATGTCAAATGCTGTCAACATTCTGGGGTCTGTCAACCTTGACATGTTTAAATGCTCATGAATTATTTCATTGACGCCCACATCTCTAGCTATCTCCCACTGCTTCACTCGTTTGTCCTCTGAAATATTTCTTCACCCTGGCTAAATTTTCATCGGTGTCGGCCGAAACTGGTCTTCCGCTACGAGGATCATCTTCCAGGCTGTCACGACCTAATTTGAACTGCCTCGACCGAAACTTTATAACAAGAATTACCAACACACGTATCGCTGTCTGATCTCCGAAGGCGTATTCCCTTCTTTAGTCAAAAACTTAATCCTCGCTGCTCGATTTTATCCATTTTCACACATGTTCGAAACAATTGTAGGAGACAACTAAACGTGATGCAATAAACAAATTAATGTAATACATTTTGAAAACGAGTCAGAGTGCGTTTTTCATACAAACGAGGCTATTTCGAAGCCTTGGTTCCTTGCCAGGGGCTGTTTTGAGTGAGGTTTGATGGTGGATTCTCCGACGTTCAATAGAGGAGGTGAAATGTTCTTAAGATACCTAACTGATCGCACAATCAGGATTTCCTTACATGTTATTGCCATTTTAGATGTTTTTCATGTTCAATTATATCATTATTTATTTCAAAAATAAAAATTACTAACTTTTTTTAAAATCAATTATATCCATATTAAGGATATCGTTTGACATTAATTTGACGTAATTTGCAACCGTCGTCCGCCCATTAATCATCAAATCTGCTTCATGGTACAGTCGCGAACCGGATTGTAGAGCCACTTGCCCATGTTTCTAATTTGGCTGTGTAATGCACATCGAATAGCTGTCAGCCAGTCGTTGACATCGGATATTGAATACACGGCTAAATTACGAACAATGGCAACTGGCTCAACAATCCTGGTTCGTGACTGTACAATAATATTGCATTGTCATCTGGATTACACATCCAGCTAATTCCATTGAAGGGATAAGTGTTAATTTTTTTGCGTCACATTACTTTTAAATTCCTCCCTATTAACCGATCTCTATTATTAAATACCTTTAAGTATAATTTCCGAAAGCGGCTAGATTTTGTAATGTAAGGAGACATACAGGTCCTGTATATAATAATCATCTAGGTTAAGATATAGTGTAGTTGTAATTTCTAGCCCGGTTTGTGTACGGAATAGGGTGAATCGTCGACAAATGACCAATTATATTGACCATATCGTCGGTGAAACTGCAAAACGGCGTAAGTAAGATTTCAAATAAGGAGCAAAATGCACCTTTTTTATAGGATAGTAAGGTTTATTTTGCTCTATCATATTTTTTTTAGTTACGCGGTTTTGCGGTATTACCGTCTATATAATGCATTCTCAAGACTACGATCCTGAGACTGGCAAAGCGTTGCCCTGTGGAATAAGGTGAAATGTCTCTACGCTAGTAATTTCACGTCTATCCCAGTAGTCCCATGAGACAAGCAGGGACCGGAAAACCCCTTCATTTGATTAACCCTATCAATAGGCGTAGCCTATCATTCGGTTAGCCAATCGATGTGCTTAGCTTTTTTGATGACGCGCTGGCCTAGTTGGTAGTGACCCTGCCTACGAAGCTAGCGGTCCTGGGTTCAAGCCCCGGTAAGGGCAGATATTTGCGTGATGAGCGCGAATATTTGTTCCCGAGTCATGGGTGTTTTCCATGTATTTAAGTATATATTTCTCTTTATAAGTATTTATATCGTTGTCTAGTACCCATAGTACAAGCCTAGAGCTTAGCTTGGGACTAGGTCAATTGGAGTGACATTGTCCCTTGTTTTTTTTTTTTTAGTTATGAAGTCACCTTAACGTTAGTGCGGACCCCTTTGAAGTAGTTAACCGCATCCATAGAGCTTACCCGGTTCATTAGGGTTTCGGTAGTTTAATATTTAAGCGCTTAGCATTGACTGGGTATTACCCCATCGATCGGCTCTCTCTTTTTTGCGCATTCGGGCGAATTCTAGCCGTCGCCGTAATAATAACGTTATGAATTGCGCGCCGTTACCAGTTTGTATTTTTATTGACCTAATTCAAAGAATCATATTATTTTGATGAGTAGAAGACGCTACTTATAACGTCTATTTTATATATCGATATGAAATCTATACCATCGGTATGGATCATAGTTTTATAACGTTATGATAATAACGTTAAACGCTGAAAATAACGATATAGTTATAACGTTATCGTAAAATATATGCTGCCTACCACCAATAAATTTAGCTACTACCCGTTGGTCAAGATAATTTGACATTGTTCCAGGTATTTCTAAATGTATTCTAGTTTTAAGACTTGTTGGTAATTCTTTAGCTCTGCCTACCCCACTCTGGGAATGAAGGCGTGAGTTTATGTATGTATGTATGTATTCTAGTTTAACCACAGAGATGTCAAATGTCTAAATGTCTCTTTATCTTTTGATTTCTGCATATATTTTGCTTTACGCAGTTGCAAAGTGGACGGTTACTGACGATTCACCCTATTGCGTTTGGAATTAATAAATCAATGTTTATAATATGAACGAAAACTGTTAAATACCAGGAAATATCAAGAATAAAAGCATAGCGGGGCGAGGCGGTCTTGAACCTTCACTCTTTATAATTTTTTTACTGTCCCATTTAATATTTTTTAAATAAACGATCAGAATTTATTCCAAATTTTCTGCCGTTAAAGTTCTCCGTCTCGAATGATGAATCCATTTCAGGCGGCTAAAAGACTTTTCAATTTTTGTAGAAGTAGTAGGGGCAAAACAACATTTATAAATCATACAAACAATTCTAGGGGCGATCACTAGTACAGTCAACAGCATAAATAAGTGATCATTTATGTACCTTGTCACTTTAACGTTTTGTTTGAAATGTCATACCAAATTGTGAATCGATTGAAAGCGACAAGGTACAGAAATTATCAATGATTATGCCGTTGACTGTACCTATATGGAAAAAGCATCGATAATTGAGTTTATCGATATGGGCGATCCCTAGCTGTTTAATTTTGCCCCATATATTCCAAGGTCTGTTTTTAATACTTTGGTTTCTTAGGAATCACAATAATTGTCATGAGGGCGCCACTGTACGCTCGGCGCAGTCAACAAAGGCAGGTACAGTCAACAGCAAAAGAAACTGATGAAATAGGGTCTCAAAATAGTATATACAATAAATTAAGACAGATGTATCTGATTATTGTAGTTTAGCATTAGAAAATTAACTCGTAATGTGTCATAAGTAAGTGACATGCCATTCAAACAGTTAAAGTCATTACTGAGTGTTTCAAATTAAACTGATTTTCTAAAATAGCAATAGTCAGTAATACTACCAAACTATCACAAGTAAGTGAATATGAATGTTTGGGCCTTCATGTCTTCTCAAGACCACCTCGGAATACAAGTCAGACGTTCGGTTAGTGTCGGTTATACTCGTAAGACAAACACGCGAAACAACTATAACACCTCTCATTTCCATCAAGGGTTGAAATAAGTTCCTACTACTTCGCTTTGTTTTTTTTTGCAACATTTAAAATAAATCCTTTTTAACTGCCGTGATTACCCTTGTTTTCATTTGGAGATTTAGTCATTTTGACTTTATCTTGTTGGACACTTGACACACAGGTAAAGAACAAAATTATACTTTATTGAAATTTTCTATAAAGAGACAGTTATGGCATCGTTTATGATCATTTTCTTTTGACTCATTAAATATTCAGTTGAAAATGACACTTTGTTATAATCTGTTTTATCTGGGGCGTCATGCTTGAACATGTTTTGAAATGTTAATTTTGATCACTTACTTTTGACGTTGACTGTACTAAGTTACAATATTTTTGAACGCTAACCACGAGCGCCAGCCAGGGATGGTGGGTTAGGCTTGTAAAGCTCACTTTCTGCAAATTGTACACTGCCGAAAGTACACTTGCCTAAATGGGGCACTTTCTCGAAAAGTGCACTTTACCAAAACGGACACTTTCCCAATTGGGGCAATTTGAGGTGATGATCATGAGTGTCTAGTGAGCTCTAGAACCTTAAGAGGATTGTGAAGCTGATAAACTCCATACAAAATGGAGGATTTCTCTCCCCTTAAGCCTAGTCCGATTTTTCCGATTTTTGAATATGTAGTAACTGTACGAATGAAACAAATTTAAAAGAGTGTTTTTTTTAAATGGGACAGTATGGGGAAATCCGAATCTAAAGGAGATAGAGGAAAAGTGTCAAAGGAGACATTAGGTGTTTTTTTATGTAAACAAATTTGGCTCATTAAAATTTTTGGTCAAGCGTGAGTTGTTCTTAAAAAATTATAAAGTTGGTAATTTTTTTTTTGACGCGGGTCGACTCTGTTTCATGTAAGGATTATTTCATTGTATGGAAAGAAAAAAATCTGAACAGCAGAAGTTGGTCAAATTTAATGAAAACTAATCTTCATACAATTGCAGTATTCGCCTTTTAATATTGTTACAAGTGCCTAGGCGTGTAAAAAAATATTTAAAATTATTCCATTTTTAAATTTCGATAATCGATAAGAGCTCCAGATGATTCAAGAGAAGAAATTTTTTTTTAATCTTCGTAAACATCATGGCACGCGATAGTCTTGAAATTATAAAAAAAAGAATTCAAATTTGGAACGTAAGTTATTTCTGCAGCAAAGAATTCAAATTTGGAACGTAAGTTATTTCTGCAGCTGTGATTTTGTTTCCAATCAGTTCATGCTTGTAATTTTATTCATCATGGCGTTAACTAATTCACATAAAGTTGATTTGATTGAGGCGTATTTTCTTAATTATCGCAGTAGAGATAATGCACTTAAGTGGTATCAAGAACGCTATCCTGACCGTGTAGTACCGAATCGCAAGATATTTGATAGTTTAATAAAGAACCTAAGACAGGAAGGCTGTTTCAAACCTAAGCGTAAAAGGCCGACGATAGTCAATAGTGAGTTCATAACTATTGCCGTATTGGGATATTTTGAAGCATATCCAAAAGCTTCGTTACGGGAAGCAGCTGAAACTATCGGTATTCATAAATCAACTGTAAGGAAGATATTGAAGGCTCATAAATACAAGTGTTACATAGAAGGTCGACTTGTACAAGCGTTACTACCTGGAGATAAAGACCGCAGGTTACATTTCTGTAATTGGTATGTGGCTCAGACTATTAGTAATAGATGTTTTCCTAATTTTATTATTTGGACTGATGAATGCAACTTTTCGAACAATGGCATGTACAACAGGAGAAATAACCATTACTGGTCAAAAATAAATCCGCTAAGAACTACAGAAACCCACAACCAAATCCGATTTTCTTTTAATTGTTGGTGTGCGATATTACATAACAGAATTTTTGCTATCAAAATTTACCAAGGAACGCTAAATAGTGAAAAATATCAGGAAATCTTGAACATGGCTGCAGATTTAGTAGATGAGACTATTTAGCTTAAGGAACTTTGGTAAGATACTCTACCAACAAGATGGTGCACCAGCCCACAACAGTAGGGCAAGTAAACTGTGTTTGGACGAGCAGTTTCCAAACCGTTGGATGGGTACATATGGGCCGATAAAGTGGCCCCCACGATCGCCCGACTTAACGCCATTAGATTTTTTCTTATGGGGTTACCTTAAGGGTCGAATTTATGAATCCCGATACAACTCCGTACAAGAATTAAAAGATGCTGTTTACAACACTTTAAACACAATTCACCATAAGTCTCTGTTAAATGCAACTAGAAGTGTCTTGAAGCGTGCTCGTACCTGCATAAGACAAGACGGCGGCCACATCGAACATTTACTCAAGTAATAAACCAACTGTATGAAGATTAGTTTTCATTAAATTTTTTACACGCCTAGGCACTTGTAACAATATTAAAAGGCGAATACTGCAATTGTATGAAGATTAGTTTTCATTAAATTTGACCAACTTCTGCTGTTCAGATTTTTTTCTTTCCATACAATGAAATAATCCTTACATGAAACAGAGTCGACCCGCGTCAAAAAAAAAATTGACCAACTTTATAATTTTTTAAGAACAACTCACGCTTGACCAAAAATTTTAATGAGCCAAATTTGTTTACATAAAAAAACACCTAATGTCTCCTTGGACACTTTTCCTCTATCTCCTTTAGATTCGGATTTCCCCATACTATCCCATTTAAAAAAAACACTGTATATCATATATTTTTTTCTAGGAAACTATGACTGTTGTCTCCTGGCTTACGGGACAGAATAACAACAGCAAAAAAGTTGATCCACCCAAGTACATGTTTTACGAGTAATGCTAATGTGTACATACATATTGATGCCCTTGTCTGTCCATGTGGCAAGCTGACTGCTGTCGCAATTTTTCACAAAAATCTAAATGTTTCCATCGCTAAAAATAATACTTTTTCAGTTGTACATAATAGAGTTTATTTTTTATGTTTAATTTCATTATGGAATTGATTAGATTATGTGCCATTAATTATTGTAATATTATTTATATTCATTTTAATTTATATTTTTCTGTGTAATTTGATGTTTGGTATAGAAATGCTCTTGTGTTTGCTTTAAAGATCATTGTACACTTAAAAAAATAATGAACTATAAATAATTAATCGTACTTGATGTGATTTTGATCGCTCCCAATTTTAGATTTATCCCTTCTTCCTGGCTCCGCAGTAATTACGCCAATGTCCACTGAGTTAGAGTATAATCAGCAAAGAGCGAAATTCTTCATAGCAAAAATCAAACTGTCAGAGGGATTGACCTAACTGTTTTATCGACTTATCGATAAATATTTGTCACTTAACGAAACAAAGTTAAAGTAATGAAATCAGGCTTTTGGATATACATACAAACAAATTAACGGTGTCCCTAATTAGCTGACCGCCACTGTATTTTAGTATAATAGTAAAGAATAAAACAGAAAATACTTTTTTTTTAATTTTCTATATGAAACTTATCATTAAAAATTAAAGACAAGTATTGCTAAGAGTAGGTAACTAATCTTCATTCAAAATAACAAAGTCGAAATCTAAATCTGTACTAAATATGTTTTCTTCATCTTCCCTTCAAACTTATCGTTCGTGCTAGAAAAATATCTAGGTTTACTTATCAAAGAGGTCAAATGTTACAGAATAATCTTTTAAGTTGATTATGGATACCTAATGCGATATTATTCCGTAACATCGATAAGTCGATAAAACAGTTAGGTCAATCCCTCTGACAGTTTGATTTTTGCTATGAAGAATTCCGCTCTTTGATAATCAGTAAAGAGAAATTAAAAGTAAAACCCGGAGATTTTTCAATCGGTCATCCTCCCTCCCCGAAGGTTGCCGGAATCGATGCGTCCCTGCGTCTAAATGTATGGAAATGTTAGTCATAAGTCGAGATTAACTTTTCGCATGTATACTCTATGTTGTACAAGCATAAAAAAAGAAAACAAACCACAGGTAACATAATGAAAAAATATATGGTTGTCTATATAAAGTCCGTTTACGGACGATAATTGTACGTAATAACGTCATAAGACAATAGACAAGCGGAACGCTTAGGCCGATCGTGCCTCTCTATCGCTTGTTCCGGCCTCTCGCTTGCACGCTCGGCTCGTGCGGAACGTGACAATAACAATGAGTCCCGCTTTTTCGTGCGTGCAGCCGGCGTTCATCATATAAGACGTTATCACGCCAAAGAACAAGTTCAAAGCCGAACTTATCTATTTAAAGGATTTCTTCCAGCTAACCTGTTCGGGGACATGGTTTTTATGGGTTTACTCAGAATCAGTCCCAAACAATTTATACCATATTTACAATTTTGGCTAATGTAATGATCATGTAGCATAGCAAGGGGCCTGATCAGAATTAAAACTTAAGTTGGTATTTGTTTTTAACTCAACGTCGACGCCTCATAGGCCAAATGTCAAAGGATTGAATACTTTTTAGGTCACTTGATCACTTTTAGAATCTTCTTATGTCGAACGTGGCACAAAAAAATTGCAACCTGATTTTGTGGTCATTCTTACTCCGTCAATTTCAATAATATAGTTGAATTAAATTACATTAATCTTACATTTTCCAAGTAGTGAGTTTTCATTACCAGCCCCAGCCCGAATTCCCGGATGCTTTAGCTACAAAACCTTTAAAAAACACTGTAAATTTATTGTATTCAGTTACCACTTTCTTTATAAGCTCTCTAACGTCTTTATGAAAGAGGCTGATCTGATGTTCAAGTTCTTTAAATCTTTTATCGTAGTAGCGTCTGTCGCGGTGGAACGTTTTTCTAGTTTTAGCTATGAGGTAAGGATTCGGTACTTCCACTACAAGCTTCTTCAGGTACAATATTAGATACCAGAATTTATCTTCAATGCGTGTGTTGATCGTGGGATCGTGCAAGACATAGTCAAAAACAAATCGCAATTCATTTATAATTTCAGAAAAGAACGCGTCCCAGTATTTAGCTATGTCGGGAATATGTTGATAATCGGGATTGTAACAAACAAAAGGCACTTCACGAGCTCTGTAGCGCGTAGCGTTTAAACAATCCTGTTTGTTGGCTGGGTCTGTTTTCATACGCACTGGTATAATTTTGTTTACTTCAGCCATGAAGTTATAAACGGCCGAGCGGCGATGGTTGATGAGATGTTCCTTGATCCACCTTTGTTCCAGAATGCACAGTCTTAGATTGTCGTTGCTCTTTATTAAATCTTCTGGACATAATTTTGGATACGGGTTGTGATAAGACATTTCTTTCCGTTCGAATTCTTTGATATTATTTTCAAAGCCGTCCTTTGACGAAGGCGCATACTTAAAAAACTCTGCATTTGGAACTTTTAGGAATAAACTCAGTATAGCATAAGCATACATAACAATTCTGGGACACATTGTTATCAATTCAGGTGGGATACAAGAAATGTCAGCAACTGGAAAACAGAAAACTGTTTTTAAGCACTTGGACTTACCATTTGAGAAAACCTAAAATTGCTTTAATAATGTAAAAGGACAATGGGCAAAATTGTCCCCACCCACGAACAGAGATGAAACATGTCCCAGTTTATAGATCTTGGCAATATTATGTATTTTTACTATGGCGACGATCGCCATATGAATGGGGTTTTATTGGAGAGTCATTATCATATCGTATGGAATTTGTTTAAAAATGAACACATTCTTGCATTGCATGACTCTTGAAAGGTTTTCTTCATAGAAAAAATCCCATTGATTTAGCTACTTAAACAGGTATTTTGTCTTGTTTTAGGTCCTAACGAACATATAAACATGCATCCCGTGACTGTTGGAGGGTGGGGACAAGGTCCATTCAAATAGCACATCACCCTTTGAAACTATTATGCACAGCAATACTTTCAGCATGGTGTCGAGCCTCCAATGAGAGACGAAATTGGAATAAAGTAAGTATATGAAAAAGATACAAGATGTTTAACCTTTTGAACACCACCGACGGCTCTGGCCGTTAACGTAAAGTCGTGCCATAGACTCTACGACGACTACAGCCGTCACAAGTTCAAGATCGAAAGAGACTTTATTTCGTGTCAATAAGGTGTAATTTACATGGCATAGCAAAAGTGTTTGGCGTGTGAGTGACACATCTTGTATACGACGTAACCGACGGGAAAAATAATTATCCTGTAGTTTTATCATACCGATTGAGAGGTGAAGCCTTTCTGGTCTTCCTTTTATTTCTGACACTATGTTATTTAGAAAAAAAAAAACCTAACGATGAAGCCTTTCGATCGGTATGATAAAGCTACAGGGTAATTATTTTTCTCTTGTAATGGGTTCGATTCCCGGTTCAACCATGTAGTTATTTAAATATCTATGAATGCAGCTTAAACTGTTTTTTAAATTAAAATAATGTCTTCTTTCAGTAAAATGTTCCATCTACAATATTCAAGGTACCTATACTTTCCTTCCATGTGGCATGGCCGTGGGACGCCCTGTATAGGTGAACTGAAATGTTTTTCATATCGTGTCGGATAGCTCAAAAGGAGAAAAATAGAGCACCTGTGGGGATACCGAAGACTCCCAGAGTTAGGGCCATCTGTTTTTTTTCGGTTCATCTAGATTCTAGACTCCCATTGGAATGGTTCCCAATTTAACAAAGAGCAGAGCATAAACTTTTTCAGTTTAAATCCAGGCCGAGGATCATAGTTTTTCACGATTAAGACCTTTGTATTCATTTTGCCCAACTAGGTGGGCAGAACGGATAATCCGTCTTTGTTTTTAAACAAGTATTAATTTAAAGAACAATTTTTATGTTAGAATTTTGATCTTAATTACTAATATAAAAATATCCAAACATTATTAATATGAAGTTACGAATAAATATAATGAAAACTAATATACTGATGACTGACGGAAGCTGATACGGCCCAAACCATCAAGCGCCGCCAATATCCATCATTATTAAATAATTACGAATTTGTGGCACTTGCAGTGGAGACCATGGGACCTGGTCACGTCACCTCCGTAATATGTATTGAAACACTATAACTTTAAACACCTTTTTATTATCTTAAATAACACCTTATAATCTCTCAGTCATGTGGACGCGTCGTTATTGTAGTGTTCCCTCCAAAATCTCCCTCAGACTTCGTTGTCAATTTGACACATGGAGTTGGGGAGTATTCCAGATATCTTGATACACGACGAAGGATTGGGCTAGCTATCCAGAGAGGTAATGCAGCCAGTGTCAGGGACCATGCCGCGAGCGGACCTGCTAGAGGGGGTGTTCTTTTTATAGAGGTGATTATTATTTACATAAAGATGTAATGTAATATTTGAGTAGCTTAGTTTTATTTCACTTTAAATAAGTTTAGTTTTAATTTTTATTAACATATCCTTCTTGCCCGCCTGTCCCCTAATAGCTTTCCACCATAACAAGGCGGCCATTGAATATAGAACTCTCGACAGTATTTTTTTTATCGACATTTAACAATTTAGTTATTGACCGCGATAAAGCATTGTTTTATTGGTAGGGGAAATGCATTCACGCAATGGGGTCCGGGGTATTAAAGATTACATCCAGGTTCTCCCGATTCCTTCCATGAATACCAAACAAGTATCGTGGCGCGTATTACAAATATCCTAAATCTCACGTGAGCGACGACGCCGGCACAAGCGGCCACATCGCATCAAACTCCATTGCAATAGGTAATTGATCTCTAGATTTGTAAGAAATACCAAAGGAAGAACAAATAACTTTCTAGTAAGTATTTTATTTAATTAAGATAAGTTTTTTTGTTGAGGAAAACATGCATGATTTTATTTCACATTTATTTAAAACAAAGTTTCGTAATGTTTTGTTTCCCCGTGTGGTTGCCGGGTTAGAATAGTGCCACTCCATGTCTTCCCGTGGATATCGTAAGAGGCGACTAACGGCCGAACCTTATATTCAAACCGAGGACAGATAGGCTTTTTTTTTTTTTTTTGCCCCCGCGGCGACTTGAACAGCTACTACCGCAGGGATATGGCTTCCACGTGAAGTGATTTCGCCAGTGTCAAGGTTTATATGAGTATAAAACACAATCCAATCTTCTCTAGGAAGATTGGGGGCAACGTTGTACGGTGATTTGTAGGTCAGAGGTCAAGATAGTTTTAACCTCTGCACCACTGCGAGTCCACTTGAAACGAGAAGAAAGATGCCAGATACACGAAATAAGTCCAAGTCTTCAATCACTGTGCGACACTAAGGCATAAAAAGTACAAATCACTATCAGAAAAGAACTTTGAACACCTAATTACCCAAAAAGTAAAGTCTAAAACAAATTACACGTCCGCCATCTTTTAACGTTGCAAATGGCCTCACAGATAGGCTTACTTCGGGTTAAAATTTGACATTTGCCCATACAAAATGTGTCAAATTTTAATCCGAAGTAAGCCTATCTGTCCGCGGATTGAATATAGGGTTTGGCCGTAAGGGAATATAGGCTTGTAGTACTGTTAGGCGATGGGCTTGCAACCTGTCACTAATATGCTGGTAAACATCTTAGCCTATTTGTGCAAATTGTGGTTACTGAATTATCAACAACTTTTTAAAGTTGTAAATCTGTAGCTCGGCCTAGCCCACTCTGGGATTACAGGCGTGGAGGTATGTAAGGGCCCGATGCATGCCCTAATCGTAATGATTTGTAGATACGCTTGATTAGCTCAATGCCTGTATATTGAGATGTCGTTATCGTCACTAAACGGCATTTTTCCTTGTTTTGTTTTGGCGATAAGAACAATTCTGTTTGGTCTAGTTTTATTCCGTAGCATTTCCGGAGAACTGTAATCTATAGACTAACGAGTCAATAGCAAGGAATAGCTTAACTCAAAATTACAGTATCCTTACCATGGCTTACAATTACCGTAATAGATAGCGAGTTTAAAAAAAAATATATATTTGGATCAACAAACAGTCACAACAAGGAGTTAAATTACAAAAACAAACTTAAAGAATAAGATGACAATTGTGTGACCAACACCGATAACCACTGTTACATATTTGCTGAGCTTTTCGGAGTATTGCAGTGCCTATACTAAAGTATTTTTACACATACATACATACATAAACTCACGCCTTCATTCCCAGAGTGGGGTAGGCAGAGCTACAGAACTACCAACAACTCTAAAAACTTGTTGATAATTCTGTAACCACATTTTGCATAAACAGGCTAAGATGTTTACCAGCGTATTAGTGACAGGTTGCAAGCCCATCGCCTAACAGTACTCCAAGCCTTTATTCCCTTAGTCTTCTCTTATTTTTATATGGTATACTAACCCTCCCATTCATAAACGCGTGCGATAGTTAAAGTATGCTGTAAAGGGTAATTCTCTGTAGGTTGTGGCAATAAAGATTATTCTATTCTATTCTATTCTATTCTAAATATCTTTTGGCCTTATCTTTCATTGCGAATTTTGAATTTGACAGAAAGTGATAAAACATACATTAACCAAAACAGGTTCATTGAACCTAGTATTATGAATAGGAGTGTATATCCATAGGAAGTTACACGAGTAACGTAAGATAAATACTCTATCTTGCTTCTCGCTTACTCGCACGACGCGACGCTTACAAATGCTGTGTCCCTTGCACTCTATAAGAATACTACGAGGTCTGCGAGGGACAGAGCATTCGACTCGCTAGCGATTACGGTAATTTTAACTCATAGTAAGGGTACTGTTCTCTAGTTACTTGATAATAGACACGATCTTTACAAAAAAACTGGACAAGTGCGAGTCAGACTCACAAACTGAGGGTCCCCACATGACACGGTTAACTCAATTCAATTTGTGATTTAATTAAAAATGTATAACTTCAAAAATGTATAATTTACCCGTGCGGTACTCGTGTGGTTGCCGGGTTAGAAATGTTAGAATAGTGCCACTCCGTGTCTTCCCGTGGATGTCGTAAGAGGCGACTGAGGGAATAAAGGCTTGTAGTACTGTTAGGCGATGGGCTTGCAACCTGTCACTAATACAATGTTAAACAACTTAGCCTAGTTGTGCAAAATGTGGTTACGGAATTATCAACAAGCTTTTGGAGTGAACAACTCCTACTAGGTAATAGTTTAATATAATCAAAGTAACTTTACTTTCGTTCGTGTATGGAGTACTGCTGTCACCTGTGGGATGGCTCTGCGAAATCAGCTGGACGCACTGAACTCGGTGGACCGACGAGCTAGGAGACTCATCGGTATCGACTCACTCGCCAATACCAAGCTTCAGAGTTTAGAGCATCGGCGTACAGTCGTTTGTCTCTCGGTATTTTACAAGGTTTATTATGAAGAGTGTGCCCAAGAACTGCATGACCTCATCACACCCTCCACTTTCTCACAGCGGTCTTCTAGACGCCGGGAGGGCTTCCGTCCACATGTAGTAGAATACCCAATGGTCGATGAATACCCAATTGTTCGCACGCAGCGGTTTGCTGCGTTCTTATTCGCACTGCTAGGGAGTGGAACGCTCTCCCTGCGTCTGTATTCCCGGAATCATATAACCTTGGTGTTTTCAAGGCAAGAGTGAATAGGCATTTTCTGGGTAAGCTTGTACCACCTTCGACCTCGTCGTCACTTAACATCAGGTGAGACTGAAGTCAAACGCAAACCCATTATGGATAAAAAAATGATAAGGAAGAAAATAAATCAATATTCATTATTTAAAGTCTTTTAATTTCCTAAAAAGCATAATTAATAATTGTTATTATCCGAAAGGCAACTTGACATCATCCTCAACTTTCACAGCCTTATGAAGTTATGAAATAAACTAAGGTTTAAAATATATGTACAATTTATTGATGGTACAAAATTATATTTCATTTTATAGGGATTTTAAAACTACCTAAATGCTGACGCGTCCATACAAAGTTTTAAAAATTTGTATAAATGCCAAAAAAAAAACTTATCGCGCTTCGCTTGGTTGGCTAAACATCTCCTGTCATTATGGATTGTTTTAATCCCTTGTTAAACAATCTACTATTTAACAAGCTTCTGGGAGGCCATTTGCAACGTTAAAAGATGGCGGACGTGTAATTTGTTTTAGACTTTAATTTTTGGGTAATTAGGTGTTCAAAGTTCTTTTCTGATAGTGATTTGTACTTTTTATGCCTTAGTGTCGCACAGTGATTGAAGACTTGGACTTATTTCGTGTATCTGGCATCTTTCTTCTCGTTTCAAGTGGACTCGCAGTGGTGCAGAGGTTAAAACTATCTTGACCTCTGACCTACAAATCACCGTACAACGTTGCCCCCAATCTTCCTAGAGAAGATTGGATTGTGTTTTATACTCATATAAACCTTGACACTGGCGAAATCACTTCACGTGGAAGCCATATCCCTGCGGTAGTAGCTGTTCAAGTCGCCGCGGGGGCAAAAAAAAAAAAAAAAAAAAAACGCTTCTGACAGCAGGGCCAAGGGAAACCGTTTATAAGTAAAATTGACAGCTCGTTGGAAATATAAATCACCGTAATCGACTGCGTAGATTTTTAACGTCCTTCGTTCTCTACTACCATCTAACGGTCTAATCGACTCGAATTCGAAAACCTTTTAAGGCCTCTTGCACTGTAGGTACAGTCAAGGGCATAAATATATATACGTTCCCAAGGCGTCAAAAATATCTGTACAGTTGATTAGCCAGAAATATCTGTACGGTAATCCGGTCAAAAATATGTGATCATTTTATTAGTCAAAAAGATCTAGACATTTACATGGCCATAAATAAATGTACAGTGTCAGTCAAATATATGTAGGCAAATAGGAGGCCATAAATATCTATACACGCTACTCTAACATACATAAGAACAAAACCCAAGCCAAAAATATCTATACAGTCAAGGGCATAAATATATATACGTTCCCAAGGCGTCAAAAATATCTGTACAATTGGTTAGTCAGAAATATCTATACAGTCAAGGGCATTAATATGTATACACGGACCTTATTGCCAGTGGTATAAAGGTGTATAGATATTTTTGACGTCTTGAGGACGTATATATATTTATGCCCTTACTGTACACATAATTCGAATTATCATTCACATTAAAACTATTTTTAAGAGGTTTATATCAGCACTTCTGTATAATACTGGCCACTTACTCGTACCTACTTAATGATAATGTATTCGAATGTCAAGTTTGCCATTGATATGCGTCAATTTGATTTTTATGTGTAAGAATCTAATTTAATGCTAAGTAATCTGGATATCGGTACTGTTAACGACAGCCACCGCCGAACCCCAGCTGACAACAACAGCTGCGAACGTGATCCTAGTATATAAGTATTATGTAAATAGTTAAGTTAGTATATAGTTGATTTATGTAGTGTTGGGTGGATGATAGGTATATATAATAAATGTGTTTAGTTAGTTTTAGGTTTAAAACCATTGATTTGGCTTAGGGAGGTAATTTGTATTACGAGCTGTGGATAGGCGATGTGTAGATTTAAGTTTTTTATGTGTAAGTTAGGTAAAGTCCAGCCCGAACTACAAGCTGGACTGAAACTGAACTAGTGTATCCTGATGGACACGTAATTGAATCTATTCATAAAACCCGAAAACCCAATTGAAATTCTGCCACTACGTCTGTTTGGTAATACGTTTTGCTCTTCGTACCTAGATTTAGGTGTCCGCCAAAGGGACAGTCGTCCATCGGCTGAGGACACAAAAACTTTTTCGTCCATGAATACCACATTTTGAAAATCATAATTTAAATAGCGGTTTGCAAACGCCAAACGCATCTCCTTATGCCTGTGAGTCAACAATGGTTTTTTGGCTGGCGTATGATGTTTAAGGCCAGCTTCAAGCAATCTTCGTCGCACTGTGTGGGTGGATACTGCTAGAGGCACCGCTAAGTCGGCAGTGCGGACGAAACGTTGATTTTTAACGTCTTCAGCCAACTGATGATCTTGTTGTTGTGTCGTCTTTCGAGGTCGTCCATTGGATGCATGATTCCTTACATTTCCTTCTTCCCTATACCTTTTCACCCATAAATATACAGTGCTCCTCTAAAACAATTAACAGTAGCAATAAGTCAATGAATACCAGTTAGCTACAAAAGGGGTCACTCAAATTTATGATTCGACTCACTCACCGTTACACCCAACTCCTCAGCCATTTGTGATATAGGAATTCTGTCTTAGCACATCATTACGATGCGGTGTTTTATATGGTCTGAAACCCTGTACATTATTTTTAAATACTTTCGATAATATCAATGTGTACCTGTTGGCGATACGCGTCAACAGTTGCTAACTCCGACAGCTCAGAGTTCAAACACAAAACGCAACTCGACTCAATTAGGAGAGGAAATAAAAATGAAAAAAACGATAAAAACGCTGAATGAATTTAAGTTATAAAAACAAGCAAAACACTATGATATTACATTTACTTTAAATGACTTAACTTAGACCCACTGGCTTAGGCTGGTTGTCTTAGTTATGTCAATATTAGTACCTATATATACCTATTTGTTTAAGCTATTTTTAAACAATAACAACTTTTTACAAAATATTCTTATATAAGAAGTGACAGTGACAGTAGCTGATTAAAAACATATAAATTGTGACTTGTCAAAGATCTCTAATAAAAAAAAACAACATATATGTTTTGAATTAAAGATAAGATAAAGATAAAGATAAAGATAAAGATAAAGACATTTATTCAGTAAGTAGGCCGCACGGGCACTTTTACACGTCAAGAATCTACCAGCGCTTCACAAGAGGAGACCACTGCTGAGAAGAAGCGCCGCAAGAAACTCAGCAGTCAGTCATTTTTTTAAATATATTTAATATTACAATGGTACTACTTAGTCTAGCATTATATAAATCTATAAATAGCAAATTAAAAAATATTTCAAATATCCTGCGTAGTTTCCGCAGGAAAACACACCAAAATCTTAAGATAGAAAGAGAGAAAAGGAAAAAAGAACTCCTACGTATGTGTATATAAGACGGTGCAAGATGACCACATATATATATGTTTTCCTACATCAACGGTGTCCCCCAGACAAGATAAAGATTTTGACTTTTTGAAAAAAAAAAAAAAAACAAATAAAAAATATATTATTGATTAAGTTTCGGGTTTAGGCCAAGCATGTTTGTCTATTAAATAGTCCTCGATCCTATAATACGCTTTAGACATTAACGACTTTTTCAAGTAATTTTTGAGTGCTGGAAAGGGTAACTTTAATACTACCTCAGGTAATTTATTATAGAAATGAATGCATTGACCAACAAATGATTTATGTACTTTACGGACGCGGAATTTTCGAATAGCTATTTTATTTTTATTTCTAGTATTTAAATTATGTATATCAGAATTTTTTGTGAAAGAATCCAAATTTTTTATAACATAAATAATATTCTCATAAATAAATTGTGACGCTACAGTTAAGATATTAATTTCCTTAAAAAGATCTCTTAAGGAGTCACGGGAATTTAATTTGTAAATAGAACGAATAGCCCTTTTTTGTAACACAAATATAGTTTGTATGTCAGCTGCCTTACCCCAAACCAGAATACCGTACGACATAACACTATGGAAATAACTATAATAAACTAAGCGAGCTGTCTCAACATTGGTTAGTTGTCTAATTTTCCTAACTGCGTAAGCTGCCGAACTTAGTTTACCTGCCAGTACAGCTATATGGGGACTCCATTGCAATTTTTTATCTATTACGCTAGTTTACCTTATTGTCGGCCTTTTAATAAAATATCTTGATCTCTATATTATTTGCTTTGGTAACGTGACATGTAAGGCTTAATAATTATAACTTTAAGTTGATTTTCTATTTTATTTTACACTGCCTGTTATTATTAAAAATGTTTATTTTTTAAGTTTTATTTGCTGAGATTTAGTGTTTTTTCATATAGTTATAAAAATAATTGAAAACCAAAGTAATAAAAAATACTGGTTTCAAAGACTGTTAAATATTTATATTTTTAGTTAAAATAAAGAGTTTCTAGATACCATATAGATAATAATTTTCAAATTATAATCAGAAAAAAATGTTATTTCATTCAATTTGGTCACATTACACAGCATGGCGTGTGTCAAAGGTGACAGTGAGACCGTGATTTAAATTGCTACCATTTGAATAAATAAATAAAATATAAATGCCTATTGTTTCACTAAAGTTTGAGCACCACTCAGGCCAAATTTTCATACATTTCTTCCCTAGTTCGGTGATGCGGCGGCCCGGTTCGGTATTATGTGCAAATCAAGTTTCTTAGTTCGGTAAATGGTACAAACCAGGTTTAGTGATTCAAAAACCTTTAAAAATATTTTAAACATATTCCTAACCATGTAATGTATTTCCAGGTACATTAAAATGATGACAAATTTATTAAAGTTACCATTATTTTATAGATCATAAACGTATCAAAATCCCAGACCTTAATAAAAAAATAAACGTACATCCAGGTCTTAAGCGTTCGTCGAAACGTACATTTACCTTAAACCTCTTAAAAATAGTTTTAATGTGAATGATAATTCGAATTATGTGTACAGTAAGGGCATAAATATATATACGTCCTCAAGACGTCAAAAATATCTATACACCTTTATACCACTGGCAATAAGGTCCGTGTATACATATTAATGCCCTTGACTGTATAGATATTTCTGACTAACCAATTGTACAGATATTTTTGACGCCTTGGGAACGCATATATATTTATGCCCTTGACTGTATAGATATTTTTGGCTTGGGTTTTGTTCTTATGTATGTTAGAGTAGCGTGTATAGATATTTATGGCCTCCTATTTGCCTACATATATTTGACTGACACTGTACATTTATTTATGGCCATGTAAATGTCTAGATCTTTTTGACTAATAAAATGATCACATATTTTTGACCGGATTACCGTACAGATATTTCTGGCTAATCAACTGTACAGATATTTTTGACGCCTTGGGAACGTATATATATTTATGCCCTTGACTGTACTTTATTCCATCTCGCCCTGTTTAAAATATTACTAACCCTAAATTCAGCAATCGACTAATTAGTATATTTTATAGGTTCTCAATTAAAAGTCATAACTAAACTAATTTAAATTAAAGTAAATCTAAGCTACTCAAATATTAAGGATGTAAATAATATTCACCACTATATAAAGAACACCCCCTCTAGCAGGTCCGCTCGCGACATGGTCCCTATGATACTGGCTGCATTACCTCTCTGGATAGCTAGCCCAATCCTTTGGGAGAGGTAAGCACCAGCTCTAGGATCTCCGGAGGTGTCTATGAGCCGGGATGACAGAGCCTTAATAAAGATTTTCATATCGGCTGACCTAGGTCCCATGGTCTCCACTGCAAGTGCCACAAATTCGAATTCGAACACATTCAAATAATAATTTAATAATGATGAATATTTGCGGCGCTTGATGGTTTGGGCCTGATCAGCTGCTGCACCGACCCGATTAATTAAACGTACCTAAACCTTGCTCTGATTGTGCATCAGAAAAAAAAGGTCATACAGTCCAGCATAGGCCTTGCCTACTCCTTTATTACCTTATATAGGTGCTGGGTTTATGATAAGCAGGTTATTATTGAGATTGACGCGGTCCATCTGTCCTAGTACTTGAACAGCGACATTTAGAGAATCTAACGCCTGCATCAATGACTTGAGATCAACCCTCACCTCAGAATTCAATCTATGTATTTCCCCAAGAAGTTTTTGTATATCACTATCACATATGTCTGCCTCGTCTTCATCTGAATTCACAAAATCGGCTATCGTAAAAGGATTTGGCACCTCCATCACCAGTTTCTTTAAGTATAATATTAAATACCAAAATTTGTTTTCCACGTGAGAGTTTCCGGTGTCGTCGTGCAATATAAAATCAAAAGTAAAACGTAAATCATTAAGAATCTGGTATAAAAACGCGTTGTATTCACGAGAGTCATCCGAAGAAGTTTTGTAGCAGTTTGTTGGCACCTGACGTTGAAACGTTCCTTTTTGACGATCACTTGAAAAGCAGTCGTTTTTGTCGGAAGGTGTTGATTTCACGCGATTTGGTATAATTCTATTGGATTCAGAAAGAAAATTGTATTTTTTCCAATTGAACACACGGAAACTGTTGGCCCGTCGCGTCTCTGGCTGATTCTCCGTCCACATTTGCTTAAGAATGCAAAAACGCATACTGATTTTACTCTTATAATCTCCTTCGGAACATAAAGTTGGATACGGGTTTGTATGCAACATATCTAACCATTCTTTGTCTCTCAGACGCGGGTCTGCTTCTAGGTACCGCAACTTTTCAAAATTTTCCCAATTGTTCTCTCTGACGGGTTTCGTTGTCTGTGGATTATTCTGGTTGACAGCTGGATCGTTTTTGTCACCATGGACAGCCCGGATCAGATGCAGCAAAAGCCACGCCGCAAATGTCTGAGATATTGCCCAGGCTACCATGTCGAGCTGCAAATTCCAAATTATTGTAACATTCACTACTTTAACATTTTCAATATTAACGCAATTCTGTTGTTTATAAATAATAAAACCGGGCAAGAGCCTGTCGGACCATGCTCAGTGTAGGGTTCCGAAGCCGTTACTACAAACAAATTAGACTTCGCGACAAACTTAACTTTGCCGTTGGAAAACTGTTATCCCGGTTACCGGTTATACAGGTTAGGTTGTGGTCAGCTTACCAACACCGCAAATAAGTTTTCGGTAGATATGAACATTGAACTCTAGACTCTAACAAAACAACCTTAAATAATAATAATCACCGCTATAAAAAGACCACCCCCTCTAGCAGGTCCGCTCGCGGCATGGTCCCTATGGCACTGGCTGCATTACCTCTCTGGATAGCTAACCCAATCCTTTGGGAGAGGTAAGCACCAGCTCTAGGATCTCCGGAGGTGTCTATGAGCCGGGATGACAGGGCCTTAACAAAGCTTTTCATATCGGAAATATATTTGTTTGTAAGTATTAGATTCCCGAAACTTTCAGTGCATAGCCCTCGTATTAAAATCTAAATTAATTACGTGAAGGCTAAAATAAGATGGAATGCCTCTACGTTAGTGATTTCACAGGTTATCTTATGTCAACACAGCCGCTTGGCGGTAGAATAAATGATCAAATGATGAACGTATGTGATGTATTGTACAAAAAAACGTAGCTCACCGTTGTTATCCCTTGGATAGTGTTATCCCTTGGATAATGTTATATTAACACAGCTACACTATAATGCCCAAACGTAGCGGGTTTACTTTGACGGAAACTGCCTCTTGTATTCAGATTCTTATCAAATCTTAGCAACGCTCGCAGTGAAGACCTTGAAAGCTATTACTAATTCTTCTTCTTCTTTATTTATTTTTCTACATACATACCTTCAGACCTGTAATCCCAGAGTGGGGTAGGCAGAGCTACAGAATTACAACTTTAAAAAGTTGTTGATAAATTATGTAACCACCATTTGCACAAATAGGCTAAGATTTTTACCAGCGTACTAGTGACAGGTTGCAAGCCCATCGCCTAACAGTACTACAAGCCTATATTGCCTTAGTCGCCTCTTACGACATCCACACGGGTTATTTTTCTTCTTCTTCTTTTTCTCAGCATAATGCTCGTTCACTGCTGAACTTATTATGCACTGCCGTCTAGTTGTAGTTTTGGCAGTAGGGGGGCGGGGTGGACACTTGACTCTAACAAAAATTACCGCTTTCAAGCTTAATATGTCATAAACGGAGCCTTTAATCGAAAAATTGTTAAGGCTAATCCGCAATATTTTTTAAAGACCTATCCAACGACATACCACACTATGGGTTAGACGAGAAAAAAATCCCACATTACGTGTACACAAAAAAACATTTTTATTCAAGATTTTATTTTACCACTTTGTTGGCGTGACTAATATATATATTCATGCCAAATTACAGCTTTCTAGTGCGGTTCTCTGAGGCTGCGGATGGATGGGAGTTTGACAACGGAACCCTAAAAAAACGGAACCATCAAGAAGATTCCTTCCGACCGTCTTTCCTTTGGAATAGCTTTGATATTAAAAAAGTTATTGTACCCGAAAATATTACGTTTGGAACATACAACACTTTACTTTAGCCTACTCGCCTATCGACGAAGAACCGATAGCGGTAGGTACAATTCTTGTTCTTTTTTGCTAGTTTGGCGTGAATAGGTTATCATGCACCTATTAGAAAAATCTGATTGACTTTTGAAAAACTTTAGGATACAAGATAAAACACATCTGTGAAAAACTAGGTCTGTACGTTTTCCTTTCCAAGAAATTATTTCGTGGAAAACTGTAGAATTGCTCTTATTTTTGTACCTTATTGAAATTGTTAGTTTCGCATTATGGCATATGCAATGTTTATTGATCTAATAAAAACTACTCGTAGAAATAATAAAAAACATAAAAGTAATTTACATTGGTATTGAAATTGAGCCATACATATTTATTTATTTATTTATTTATTTCCACAATAATAGGCTTACAGTTTTATCCAAAAAAAAAAAAAAAACATTTTTATATCAGCAAAGTGGCTTGAAACTGTTGGAGTAAGCATAGTAAGTACAATAATTAATTAAGAATAAGAATATAGTCTATGGTTGGGACTAAAACAAGCGATAATTGCGAGATGTTTAGCCACCCAAGCGGAGCGCGGGTGGCTATAGTTCGAGTGTCATTATGGTTGTTTAGTCCCGCATTAAACACTACTTTTCACTTTGAATGCGAGGAAAAAAAACGACTTTAAAATAGATAACAGGCAATTGCCGTTCCTGCCGAGGCATATATAGTGCTTTTCTCAAAAATCGCAAGATACAAATGGCATATAAACAGAAACTTCACGTGAAGTAACATCCATCACTCTTTACCGTCTTTATGTGTAGGACAAGGAGAAACGCAAGCTTTTTTAGAAAAAAAAAACTCATGCTATTCCAGACACAGATAAAAAAGTTACGTTTCGAGTAAAATATGGATGTATAAGACTTGTGCCCTCATTTTATTATGGCCGTTTTCACTTTTTAAAAAGTTACAAACTAGATAACAATGAAATTTGTATGCAACATTGCGGGCTTGTGTAGCGAGCACGCAATGTATTTTTATTTTTAATTTGGGAACTGTCTGTAAACTATGTACTTCGCGTCTCAGTATGGAGTTAGGAATGTTAACTTTTCCGGTATTTTTTGAGAAAAAGAGGTTTATTCAGTAAGTAGGCCGCTCGGGCACTTTTACTCGTCAAAAATCGTCAGCGCTTCGTAAGAGACCACTGCTGAGAAGAAACGCCGCAAGAAACTCAACAGTCAGTCGTGTTTTAAATATTGCTTATGATTATTATACAATAATAAACTTAACCTAGCATTATATAAAACAATGAATCTCACATAAAATAAAAAATAAATATATACATGCGTAGTTGAGCAGGAAAATGTGTCAAGACTCGGAATTTTCACAAGAACTAATAAGTAATATTAATAAAAAATAGAAATTATACAAGTTATACTTATACTTACTATTTAAAATATTGTTGTATTGGTGATAAATAATCCCCTCACTAGTTTGTAACTTGCTGTGCCCTACCTGGGTCCATAAAGATCTCATACCATATAAGTAGTTATAAGATATCTAACACCTGTAGAGTCATGTGGGGTAACTGTGCGCAGGGGGTAAGTGTGCGCAACCCCTTTGTTTAGGAATGGGGAGGGAGAAGTTTGTGATATGTGTCGACAAATTAAAGTTATGTTGGTAGAGAATTAGTTTATGCGAGAAAAACCCAGATGGTGTCATTAGTTCACTTGAAAAAGAAAATATTCAGAATCCGAAGCTGTAAAGGTAAAATTTGCTGTCATGGCGAAAATTGACACGAGTAAATGATCTTTATATCTGTTAAAAATGTATTTAAGCCTTTTATTTTGCATATCATTTGAAGCTATATTATGTCTCAATAAAATGAGGTAAGTTTGATCAAAATCAGTCTGCTAAGAATATAAAAAAAACCACAAAGTTCTCTTAACTGCGTACACTTACCCGCAGTATGGGTAAGTGTGCGCATTTTGAGCTGGTTGAATTAAGGTGATTTTTCTTCGAAGTGGCAAAGTTTTATTGATAATTTCTTGATTAAATCATTACCTAAATAAATACTGTGCTAGATACATATTTTAATTTTTCTTTCATGCTTATAATTTGATTTTGATACTAGCTTGAAAAAAAAGTGCGCACACTTGCCCCACATGACTCTATATTATTATGAATAACTTAGGGAAGCAATAAAGAATTTAAAATTGAGAATTGAGATTTGATCTACAAATGATTTATAAACCTTACACGTGACAGCGATAGACAACGGAGTACCTACCATTAATACCTACTCTAGCTTTACTGTATGCTATCTTAATGCTATCGCGCCTTTTGTTGCAGTTGCATCCAAGAATGAAGATAATGGTACCGACCGCGCTGCTCCTACTGAGTTTACTGTCAGTCTTGGATGCTTCCAGAAGAAGCCGGAGAAGACATTCAAGCGGAAGACGCTCGAAATCATCCGAACAACATCAAGACAAAGAGTGGATGCAAATGATTGACACAAACCCGTTCCCAGACTCATGCTCGCCGGAGGACATAGACGACAAGACCAGTCTGAGGCTGTGCATCCTGGAGAACTTGTGGTCGGAGCAAATGCCGTTGAATAGGCGCCGGTACATGTCCAACAAGTATAAATTCCTGAACGATCTCAACAAGCTGGTGCCGATGCGGAACGACACCACCCCAGATCCCCAGGACTGCCTCATCAACCAGCGCACCAGAGTGCGGAGAGTCCCATACGATTGCTACAGCACCAAGTTCGGGGACTGGGAACCAAAGGAAACCTACATGGATCCGTTTATTCAAGAAATTGGAAACGAATTGAGATTCACCTTCGACTACGTTTTGTACGACGAAACATTTAACACCCGCATAGAAGACAAGTTCTGGTACTTAATGTTATATTTGAAAAAAGTTGTAATGGAAAACCCTAATCCTTACACGATATCGAAGATAGTTAATGAGGATTGTAAGGAGAAAAGGGTTATAGAGGAGAATTTAAACAAAGTCCCTTAGTCGCTTCGAGAGAAGAAAACTGAAATGATTAATGATATTCGAACGATTTTGCAGTCGTTCATGGATTTGAAGTCACTTATTGAAACATTAGTGCAACTCAAGTCTAAGTCTGATCCAAACGTCAAAATTAATATGAAAGCTTAGGGCCTGTTGTTTGATCAGTAGTTATACTAAATACATACATACATAACTTCACGCCTGTAATCCCAGAGTGGGGTAGGCAGAGCTACAGAATTATCCACAACTTTAAAAACTTGTTGATAATTCTGTAACCACATTCTGCACAAATAGGCTAAGATGTTTACCAGCGTATTAGTGACAGGTTGCAAGCCCATCGCCTAACAGAACTACAAGCCTTTATTCCCTTACGGCTGAACCCTATATTCAAACCGAGGATAGATAAGGCTTACCTCGGGTTAAAATTTGACATTTGCCCATACAAAATGTGTCAAATTTTAATCCGAAGTAAGCCTATCTGTCCGCGGATTGAATATAGGGTTTGGCCGTTAGTCGCCTCTTACGGCATCCACGGGATGACATGGAGTGGCACTATTCTAACCCGGCAACCACGCGGATACTAAATAATCGTTAAAAATAGTTTTCATTATTTATGATCCAATTTAAAGTAAGGCCGCAGCCAAGTCTTTGTTGATTTTTCTTATTCCAATTTAAGTAAGGGCGAAGCCAAGTCTTTGTAGTCCATATTATCCTTAAATCTTGAGTTCTAAAGCCGTAGCCATGTCTTAATAAATGTATTCAGTAAAATTCTGGATTGAGAGGCCAAAGCCAAAAAAAATATCAAATTTTCAATTAACTTCTGATCAAACAAAGGGCCCTTAATCAATTTAAGGCGGTCATTCACGCACAGTCCAATGGACCTAGTAAGTAAATAGTAAATTCTGACAATCCGAAGGCTAGTCTGCTTTGTTTGAGGACGCGCTGGCCTAGTTGGTAGTGATACTGGGTCCAAATCCCGGTAAGGGCAGATATTTGCGTGATGAACACGAAATAACATTTTAAGAGCATGAAGATGTGAAAAAGTGATTACATAAGTCTCTGTTCTCATACGATGAACATACATGCTTCAATCACGTTGGCCGATTGTTAGTCGTAGGCACCCGGTTAGCGTTGGAATTGATAAACAGTGTTAAAAGTGGTTTTCCATTTTCTACGCTCCAAATATCGTCCATATACGGGTACTGAAATTGGCGGTAATCCTCCATTCACAAACACCATGATTGGATGTTTAGGGGTTTTCAAAGTAAATAAAAAAAAATACTTTAGTCTCTAGAGATTAATAAGGAGCTTTGGTCCCAATGTACAGAGGCTAAAGTAACATTTAAAGTGCTTGAGAAGTGAAAAATGTATTTTGAATTCGAATTTGAATTTATATCTTTAAATAAATGCCACTGACCGTGTCAGTAGCTCTTCAAAGCTTTGCTTAATCGATTTAATCATATTTTGACGATTGTGAAATAGGGACTAAAAAACACCTAATGTTTTCAGAAATGAATTCTGTTACAGCTGATTTTTCGATTTTAATATAGCTGTATTCTGGATGGTTGATACAAAACACAAGGTATTTAAAAAAAAGAGTTAAATTAGTTAAGAGTATACGTAGCAAAAATAACCTAACGTTCAGACTGACAGTCGATGTGTTTAGTGATTGGTGGATTTAATTTGCTGAAGTATTTTGAATTCACTAATCATAAATATCATAATATTCCTATAACTACACATTAGTCTCAAAATTAATTTTGTTTTTAATATACGTAATTGTTTTTGTTGTGTGAAATTTTTAATGTATTAATTTTTAAAGCCACTTTGAAATGTAATTTTTATAATAATATCAATAAAGAATAATTCGGTCTGCAAAAAAAAAAAAAAATTTTTGATTGGTCAAAATAAAATGTTTTGTAAATGTTAATCATTATATTTTCCATTTCATATTTTTCCTAAGGAAAATATGAATATTATGTATTCCCTGGGGTCTACATGTACAGTCAGCGTCAAAAGAAACTGACCACTTAAATACCTTGTCGCTTTACTAATGGGTCTAATGTGATAATGCGATAAAGTAAAAATGCAGCTTGAAGTGACCAGTTAATTTTGACGCTGACTCGCTTGATAAGTCTAATATGACACACTTTTTGAGCATGAGAATTTGATAAAGTGGGGTAATTTTTTACCACTCTGGTAACCCCATGTGTTGTATGTATAGTACATCCATCCCTTACGCTACGGTAACACGCACTTGTCAGGTCTAGGGTATAAGTTCGTCTAAGTGTGTTGTACACAGAAGAAAAGTGGTACAAACAGCCACACACTTAACTGCCCATTAAAGACAGAAGTGAGAAAATGTAGAAAGAGATAAATATAGATTTTACATAAGAATCTCATGTGCACGACAGAGACAGTTTCTCTCTGTTTATCTTCATTGGTTACTCAGCTGAGTGGGCGATTGTATATTCTTTCGTTATGCCATAAAAAAAAAACCCGGAGTATTGATTAAAAACTCTGTCCAGCTTAACTATTAGGTAGGTACTCTTTGCTCTAAAGCCAAATTTCAACAGTGACGTGAAACCGAGCGTCAATGCACGTCAATAATGTGTGTAGTAACGGGGGGGGGAGAAAACAAAGTTATTATTTTTATTATCGTCTATTATTAAGTATCTGACATCGATACAATTTAACATTTTGTCTCAGGTGATTCTGCTTTAATATTAATTTCATTTAGTTTTTCATGAAACCGATCGAGAGGCCACATATGATAAAGTCGGTCGTGCTCCGTGACCTGGATCTGAATATATTTGTATCTGTTCTTTGAATATTTTAAACTTGATCACATTTCCTTGAGGCTGTTTAACGCGAAAACACGATTAGAAACAAAAGCCTCGACAGTATTATTTCGGACCTCTAGAAACATATATACTATACATTATACATATATACATATATATAGTAACCTAATTCAACATTACAGCTGTCGACTTCGAGACATATATGTACTTTGTTAGAGACCTAACTTGAAATCCTTCGGAGCGTAATGTACAATACGCAAAATACACTACACGCAAAACGTATACATTGGTAAAATGAACATTACGCAAAATGCACACTACGCATAATGCGAAACACGCAAAATGTAGGTACAATACAGAAATTGTGCTATAAGCAAATAGTTCAATACGTAAAATGTACAAAAAAACGAAAAGTATGTATTGGTAAGGTAGCAATAGCTGGTAACTATCAAATTATTTAACTTATTATATAAAACTATTATTTGCCCATGACTCGGTCCGCGTTATAATCGTTTATCGCTGCTTGTTGTTAAAAAATACACCTTATTAGTCCAGGCAACGAAAAACTATAGAACGTAGGCTTGGAACACAATTTTTGTGGACGTAACTTTGTTTGGACTACGTAGGAGGTGAACATAGTATATCAAAAGTCCCCGTCCGTAGTCCTTGAACCCTTAGGGGGGGTTTAAAGTCCCATTTTTCGGTTGTCCTAGCGACAATACTCAATTTTCGATTTTTTGAATATTTTGCATGTTCTATTTGCCAATTGCACATTTTCTATACTGTACATTTTGCGTAATGTACATTTAGAGAATGTACTTTTTGCTTTTGTACATTTTGTGTGCCATCATATACTATGAAATCTACAAATATTCATAAATGGATTCAATTGAACTTTTTATATTCCGGGATCCATCAATGGATTTTAGCATAAGTAGGTACTACAATGTCCACGAGTATCCATGAATTGATGGATCCAAGTGTATTAAAAGTTTAATTAAATCAATTTATGGATACTCGTATACATAAGTGTACTAAGATCCATTGATGGATCGAAGTGTAATTAATAGTGCAACAGAATCCATTGATAGATTGCAGAGTATTAAAAAGTGTAAATGACTCCAAGTGGATTTAAGTGTACATAAAACGACCTATTTAATGGGTCCTATCAATGGATCCCAGTTGACGGAGGGGCTGAGTGTAAAGTGTAAGCGTATTTCCATAAAGCGTTAGCAGACGTCTACGTGTACAAATGTTAGGCGCACTTAGCACAAAGCAAAACATGGCTCTAGCACAAGTACTCCGTTTTAACTGAGGAGTGTCTTTTCAAAAGGACTTATTTCCACTTTCAACTTTTTTTTAACAATGAATGTAGTATTGCTAAAAGTAGAGAAATACATATATACTTTGAGTTTCAAGTTCTAATAAGTCTTCTTGTCCTCTAAAAAAACTAATTCGAAAATCAAAGTCCGGATCAAAAGGCCTTATTTCTCTCTTATAATATGAGAAACAAATAGGCCTTTTTATAAATGTATAGTATACAATTATACATTATTTTTTATCTACGTTGAATCAGAACTTTTTGTAGGACTCTAAAATTTGAAGCTGGCCATTAAAAAACAGATAAAGAAAAAAACCAATGCGTTGGGTACATATATTGGGTATATTTCTCACAAGGCCGCAACAAAACGGCTTAATTCCAAAAGTTCGCATCAAAAGGACTTAACTCTGAAAAAGATATGTTAATTAACATAATTAAGTAGGTAGATTAAACAATGTATGTAGTGCCATAACATTTATGGCAACTTAATTTAATATAATATCGAGAAAAAAGTAATTATTTCGAAATGGAAAACGTGGATTTATGTTTTTCCCAATTTCCCAAAAAAAGTTGAAAGTGGAAATAAGCCCTTTTGAAAAGACGCTCCTCATTACTTCCAACGCAAAAAGAGGGGAGTTATAGGCTATGTGTGTTTGGCACCGTAGCTTTTAAATTAGTGAATCAATTTGGATGCGGTTTTTTTATTTAGAAGCAGGTTTTTTGGCGGTGTTTTGTAGGTAGGTTTCATAAAAAAAAAAACGGTTTAGCCGTTTAAGACTGCGCTGAGCGTATCCGGCGTACAGTGGCGCCCTCATTACTGTCATTGAGTTTTCTAATAAACTAAAGTATTTTCTTGAAATCGGACGGTGCTTTTTTGTACTACGAATGAAAACACAACTTATAGGATATATCACATAGTTTACTTTCGATTTACCTTCGAGTTATCAACTTAACGGAAAAAAGTGGCCACCATTTCCCGTTAAGCTGACTTCTCAAAGGGTTATTGAAGTTTGTTACGTTTTCCATAACCTGTGTTTACTGGCGCTACAAAAAAGCATCGTCCGATTCCAAGGAAATTGTTTAGTTAATTAGAAAACATAATAATAGTAATGAGGACGCCACTGGACGCTCGAAGTTTGCTCGGCGCAGTCTTAAGAGATATCAGCTTTGAAAGAAGACATCGTCATTATATGGTGGGTTTTTCCGGGTTACCTTTGTTTCGGCGAAATATGTTTGCCAAATGTATCATTTCCGAACCGTTCCATTACGGCCGAACCCTATATTCAATCCGCGGACAGATAGGCTTACTTCGGATTAATATTTGACACATTTTGTATGGGCAGGGCAACCCCGTGTGGTTGCCGGGTAAGAATAGTGCCACTCCATGTCTTCCCGTGGATGTCGTAAGAGGCGACTAAGGGAATAAAGGCTTGTTGTACTATTAGGCGATGGGCTTGCAACCTGTCACTAATACGCTGGTAAACATCTTAGCCTTTTTGTGCAAAATGTGGTTACAGAATTATCAACAAGTTTTTAAAGTTGTAGGTAATTCTGTAGCTCTGCCTATCCCACTCTGGGATTACAGGCGTGAAGGTATGTATGTATTTTGTATGGGCAAATGTCAAATTTTAACCTGTAGTAAGCCTTATCTATCCGCGGTTTGAATATAGGGTTCGGCCGTTAGTCAACCCGTTGCATTCATTTTCAGGGTTTTTAATTCCCGGTGACCTATGTCTGAGGATGGATCAGTTTTTGTAAGTAATTGCTAATGAAGCTGTAAATCGCGCACACGCCATGCACCACCCCTTGGAGCCCGAACTGGTCCGGTGCAATTATGTTGTATTTGGGTCAATCAACTTTTCTTTGTAGCTAGTTGCCATGGTGACGTCTCCTGGGTCACTCTTTAAAACTATGATTCCAAAGAATATAAGTCCACTAAAAACTGTTTTATTGGCAATTACACACCCATTCTTTTATGGCCTTTCTCCTGAGTGTGCTGGAAGTATACATTATAACATTTTTTCTAAGAAACTATCACTGTTGTCTCCTGGCTTACGGGACAGAGTAACAACAACAAAAAGTTGATCCACCCATTTGCTGATAAAATCTTTTAATCTTATACACAATTGGTCTTCTAAAATAGCTTAGACAATATACTCGTAGGTATAGTATTTATTTGTCAGTAATTTCCTAATTCCTGTCTTTTTCCGTTCGGGTAAGCCCCGGTCGGGCAAATATTTGTGTGATGAGCGCGAGTAGTTCCTGAGTCTCGGGTGGTTTCTATGTGTTTAAGTATGTAAGTAAGTATATCGTTGTCTAGTACACATAGTACAAGCCTAGAGCTTAGTTCGGGACTAGTTCAATTTGTGTGAGATTGTCCCCTGATATTTATTTATTTTTTATTATTTATTCCCACTATTCAGTTGTCCAGTACAGTTGACTGAACTAGTGGGATTCATTTTCTCGTTTGTTCAGTTGACTGAACCTGGCCAAAATTTGTATCATATAAGAGAGGTAGGTTAAGGTTACGTTAGAAATTCAGAAATAACTAACTAACTAAACGTTCGTAACTAAGATTTCACAACTGAACGAGAAAAATAATCCCACTAGTTCAGTCAACTGAACTGGACAACTGAACTAGTGGGAATAGAGGACATGTGGGTAAAGCGTATTTTACAATGAAGCATGTGTGTAAAGGCGATTTGAAATGAAGCCTAATTTACGCTTTGTTACTACTTACTTAGTAAGTGTTTACAAAGTGTGAGTGTCCAATAAGTTCGAATACACATCTTTTTGCACTAACCCTAAAGACATACATACTACAGGCCATCGAATTCTTATTTTAATTTATAAAGTATGTTGTCGTTAACAAAATACAATCGTTTCAAACGTCAAGCATTTGTAGTTTGCTTTTAATCCACGATGAAACAGTTTCGTGGAAAAACAATTGACGGTGTCTGGTTGTTACACGTGCAAAATTTTCTCTTGCCCTTTTTAATTCTTATTTCAGTTGATTCTCTAAGAATTAGTGTAATTATTGTAGTTTTAGTTTTTTATTTTAGTGTGTTTGAGTTGTAGTGTTGTGTAGCTGTAATTTGGTAAGTATTGATTGATGTTGGACGAGGAGCCCCCTGATGGGGGCGGTGGGACTTCTGTCCCTGTAGTTGATTTGGGGGAAGTTAGTTCTCGCAAACGGGGTCCTAATGACTCTGGTGTTTTGGACAACAATCATAAAAGGGATGCTAGGATGCCGGCGTCAGCCTCCATCCAGCATACTTTTACGGTTCCGGAGTTTGCTCCTGGTACAAAATTAAAATATGGCTCTGCTGATTCGGGTCCTTTCATTGTCCACGTTACAAAGACAGTGGAGGATGCCTCCATTGGTTCCTCTCTTCGTACTCTGAAATTCGCTCAGCTTGTTCACAGGTACCACATTAAGGGTATTTGTAAAGGTGGAATCAGATCTGGCGGTCGTAGTCGAGTTGTGGTTGAGTTTATTAATGCAGACTCGGCTAATGAGTTCTTGGAGAGTGCTCTGTTCAATGAGAACCCTCAATTTACCTCCATCATTCCAATGTTCAGTATCACAAGGATGGGCCTTGTTCGTGGTATTCCTGTCGACTGGACCCTAGAGGAGCTGGTCAGCTCTATTGACTGCTCCGCAAAAGTTATCAAGGCTCGTAGGCTTAACCGTAAATGTTCACTGGATGGGAAAGTGTCCTGGGTTCCTACCCAAACTGTTTCATTGACCTTTTTGGGGCAATCTTTGCCCGAAAGAGTTTATTGTTTCCATACCTCTATTCCTGTGGATGTATATCAGCTCCCTTCCATTCAATGTAATAAATGCTGCCGGTTTGGACATATTAAAGTGAATTGTAGGTCTAACCCCCGCTGTTTTAAATGCGCTCAACCCCATGAAGGTGTAGATTGTCTTGTCAGTGCAGAAATGGCTTCTTGTCTATTTTGTTCTGGCATGCATTTTGCCACAAATTCTTCCTGCCCTGAGCACTCTAGGCAGAAAAGTATAAAGTTGGTGATGTCAGAGGAAAACATCCCATACTCTGATGCTGCTCGTCGCTTTCGCCCTGTTCGGCGTTCATTTGCTGATACTACTCGCTCTTCGGTTTCTCCTTCCTTGTTTCCCCTGACTCAAGAATCCTTGGCTCCTTTATCTCCTCCTTCTCCTGTCACTCCATCACGCTCTATTCCTCCGGTTTCTCACAAAAAAACAATCTTTGTTCCTCGTCGCCCTGCCCCAGTTCTGGAGAAGGGCTATGACAAAGCTGCTCACAACGCAATCATTCATTCTCCGAAATCCACTCAATTAAATGGCTGTGCACTCAATGACTCTGAACCTGATTTTACTCCAAATGATAACCTTATTAAGCTGCTTATCAGCACATTAGTGAATCTTCTTTCGAAGTTCTCTGATGCTATACCGAACAATGTCTCAGAACTGCTGAATCAATTGACGTCTGTCCTTATGACCAATAATGGCTTATACAGCCATTCAATGGAATTGTAGAAGCATTCGACATAAAAAACATGAAATCATTCATCTCATTAACAAATTCAATCCCTCAATTCTTGCTATCTCGGAGTCATGGTTAAAGCCTGGGTCCCTTTTTAGGGTTTCAGGTTTCTCATGTCTTCGGGATGACAGTGTTGATGGTTGGAACGGTTGTGCCGTTCTTATTAAACGTTCTCTTCCCTTTTCTTTAGTTCCTATCCCCATTCATTCTTCAGGCATAAATATTGTTGCTGTAAAACTTTTTAATTCTACTTTCATTTCCCTTTATATTCCTCACCCTAATCTCTCGATTATTGCTGAATTAGACTCAATCCTTTCCTCTCTCTCTGGCCCTTTTGTTGTCATGGGGGATTTTAACTGTCATCACACTTTGTGGGGTTCTCATTCCTGCGATTACAATTCATCTCATCTTTTAAATGTCTTTGACAACATTAATTTGTGCCTGTTGAATGATGGATCTCCTACTAGGAGATCATCCCCTTTGCAAAATCCTAGCTCTGTGGATTTAACTCTGACATCACCTTACTTGGCTTCTAGGCTCTCCTGGAGGGTTCTCTCCCATTCCCATGGTAGTGATCATTTTCCTATTCTTATTTCTTTTACCTCTGATGTGTCTGTTCCGTTTTTATCTTCTCCTCCTCTTCTTAAGTATAGAACTGGACAAGCTGACTGGCCTGAATTTTCTTCTTTGGTCTCTAATGAAGTAGCGCTCCTTCCTCCTGTTTCTTCTGATAATTTTCTGGAGTTGTATTTTAAGTTTGTCTCAATTTTAATTCTTTCAGCTAATTCTAATATTCCTACTAAAAGCTCTTCACTTCGCAGGGCTTCTTCTCCTCCGTGGTGGGATGCTGATTGTACTTTAGCTATTAAAAATAGAAATGAGGCTGAAGATGCTTTTGCTGTGGATTTGTCTAATCTGGAAAAATATTTGGAGTTCCAGGCTTCTAATGCTCGTTGTAAGCGTTTGTTATCTTCTAAAAAACGTCTTGGTTGGTCTCGTTTTTGCGAGAACCTGTCTCCTCGTACGCCCTCTTCCTTAGTATGGAAGAACATCAAAAGATTTCGTGGATCTTTGTCTGATTCGAACCCACTGTCTAATGATCCGTCTAGCTGGTTGGAGGGTTTTTTGGATAAATTAGCGCCTGCTTTTGTTCCGCCGGAAGATTGCTTTCCTCCACCTTCGTCTCCTTTCTCTTCTGACAGTATGGATGATCCCTTTTCTTTTCGGGAAATTTCTACTGTGTTGGATCATCTTCAAGATTCTTCTCCGGGAATAGACGGAATTCCTTATTCTTTCATTAGACGGTGCTCTGACTCTTCTAAAATTTTCTTCCTTTCCCTGTTAAATCATATTTATAATTCCGGCTGCCTCCCTGATTCATGGAAGAACCAAATTATTATTCCCATTGTAAAACCTGGTAAAGATCCCAGTGACCCCTCCAGTTATAGACCTATTGCTCTTTCATCTGTTCTCTCAAAGATCCTAGAGCATTTAATTAAGAATAGGCTCGAGTGGATTTTAGAAAGTCGAGGAATCCTTTCCAAATCCCAATTTGGGTTTCGTAGAGGCATGGGAACTATGGATAGTTTAAGTATTCTTACGTCCGATGTTCGTTTAGCTTTCTCCAGAGGTCATCACCTTGTTGGTGTTTTTTTAGATATAACTTCTGCCTATGATAATGTTCAGCTTCCGCTTCTCAGGCAAAAAATGCTTCAATTGAGTTTGCCAGTGAAGATGGTTCATGTCATTTGCAATCTTTTCATGGCTCGTTCTATCTCAGTTCGTTTTCAAGGTTCTTTGTTACCTCCTAGAACCATTTGGAAGGGTTTTCCTCAGGGTTCTGTATTAAGTCCAATTTTATATAGCCTTTATACCGCTGACCTCAGTCAATCAGTAGATTGTTTTTGTAATATTTTGCAATATGCTGATGACATTGCTCTTTACTTTGCCTCCAACTCCATTTCCAAGTGTTCTCAGTCTCTTAACTCCGCTCTAGGTTACTTAAACACGTGGCTCTTAGATCATGGCTTATCTTTATCTGCCTCTAAGAGTTCGGTTGTGATTTTTACTAGAAAAAGACAGGTTCCTGATATCCGTATCTTTCTTGAGGGGGTATTGCTCCCTGTGTCTAATTCTGTTAAATTTCTAGGTTTAATTTTAGATCATCATTTAACTGGGATTCCTCACTTGAATCACATTAAGGATAAATGTGAGAAAAGCATAAATGTTATGAGAGCTTTATCTGGTGCTTGGTGGGGTGCTCATCCATATTCTCAAAAGCTTTTGTATAATGCGATCATCCGGAGCCACTTTGATTATGGTTCTTTTTTGTTGGAGCCCTGTAGCAAACTTGCTCTGGCATCTTTAGATAGGATTCAGTCGAGGTGTTTGCGTATAATTTCTGGAGCAATGAAATCTTCTCCCATCAACGCTCTCCAGATAGAATGTTTGGAGCCTCCTTTAAAGCTTCGCAGACAATTCCTTTCTGATCGCTTTTTCTTCAGAGCTGTGCAGTCGTCTGATCACCCTTTATTGTGTCGCCTTAATCGTCTTTCTGATGTCATGCCCTCCTCTAAGTACTGGTCTCACAAGGAGACTCCTTGCCTAATTAAAAGTTTTCGTAAATTCTGTAATGGTCCCCCGGTGGTCCAGTCTGTTGGCAACCCTTTATTTAGTTTTAGCTTTGATTCTATCCTGTTTCATCCTAGAATTGATTTTTGTTTTGGCATTAAAAAGAATGATATTGAAGCCAATCGGGTTTTCAATAAAATATTATTTGAAAAATGGGATGGGTGGATTCCTGTTTTCACTGATGCTTCCAAGCTCTCTTCAGATGGCTGTGTGGGTTCAGCTGTCTGGATTCCACGGTATAATGTTGTTTTAAACTTTAAGTCTCCCCCTCAATCTTCTGTTTACTCTGGAGAGGCTATTGCCATTTTTGAAGCTGTCTCTTACATAGAATCACACAAAATGTCAAAATCTATTGTTTTCTCAGATTCTTTGAGTTGTCTCCAGGCCTTGGATAAGGTTCCCCTGCGATCAAGGGATAATCTCTTAATTAATCTTAAGTCGAGAGAGGTTCTCCATCGCTGTCATACTCTTGGCATTGATGTGGTTTTGGCTTGGATCCCTGGGCATGCAGGCATTGCAGGCAATGAACGGGTTGATTTTTTCGCGAAGCAAGCGATAGATATTGGTTGCACCTCCCACTCGGAATGTTTTAGTCAAGACTTGCGTGCTACTTCGAGGTCCCATCTGGTTGATCACTGGACTGACTTATGGAATTGTTCTCGTCTCTCCAAGGGTAGACATTATGGTGGCATTCAACCAAGTCTACCTGTAAAACCTTGGTTTTTTAAATTTAATAAAATTAACAAGTCTGCCACCTCCACTATAATTCGACTGCGACTTGGTCATATTTGTTCGCCCCATTTTCTGGCGAAGATCCGAGTTCGGGATCATTCTCTGTGCGAGTGTGGTCTTGAGGAGGGAACCCCAGATCACATTTTTTTCAATTGTCCTAATATTCCTGTTTCTTTATATAACTTTCTTCCTGATTACATCTTTCGTCCAGCTAGTCTTAGTTATGTCCTCACTTTTGTAAATACTTCATTTGTATATATTTTAGCTAAGTATATTAATGATTTTAATATTAAGTTGTAAATTGCCTTATAGATTTGGTATTGTAGTTGTAGTTAATGTACATAATTTGTTTTATTTTTAGATTCCCCAACTGATGATTCAGCATCTGTTTCTGGAAAAGCATTTTCACCGATCACGTGTAACTTCCAACCTTGACACTGGCAGAATTGTCCCACTGGACAGTAGCCATAAATCAAAGAATTGAATTGAATTGAACAGTTTCGTGAAACGATTATCAGAAAATTAAGCAATGGCGACAGGCCAGGTGCTATCTTCAAGGCCTTAAAACCCCTTGGAATTAAACGCAATCTAGTTTACACCACAATCAAAAGGTATAAAGAGACCTCCTCAGTAGAATACAGGAAAAGATCCGGTCGGCCACGTTCAGCTAGAACCGATAGAGTAGTAAAGATTGTGAGAGAGCGACTTCGGCGGAGAAAACCCCGTTCTATCCGAAAATTGGCTGCTGAGCTGAAAATTTCAAAAGGATCGGTACACAATATTTTGAGGGTGGATCTTGGATGCCATGCCTACAAAAAACGGAAAGTTCATGGCATTTCCGAAGCGAACAAGAAAAAGAGAGTACAAAGATCCAACATAATACTTTCTTGGCACGCAGGGGATGAGTTTGTATTTTCTGACGAGAAACTGTTCGTGTTAGAACAGCCTCATAACGCCCAAAATGATCGATTGTGGGCACCAATGATAGAAGACATTCCGGACAACCAGAAAAATGTTCCTAGGTTCCAGAGCTCACCATTGGTGATGGTGTGGGGTGCAGTTTGTAAGCGGGGTAAACTACCTCTAGTATTTATCGATAAAGGCGTTAAAATCAATGCTCAATACTATAAATCCAAGGTTTTGGAGAAAATTGTTGCTCCAAATTTAAAAAGGATGTTTGAGAACGAATATTATGTTTTCCAACAAGACGGAGCTCCTTCACACACGGCAAACGCTGTTCAAGCTTGGTGTCAGGCTAATTTGACCGATTTTCTGCCGAAACATGAATGGCCACCCAGTTCTCCGGACTTGAACGTATTAGATTATTTCGTGTGGTCATACATGCTCTCGAAACTACATGATTATAAAATCGCAAACCTGGATCATTTCAAAAAGGTTATCGAGCATATTTGGGACGAAATACCAATGAAAGCGGTGCGTGCCGCGTGTGATTCATTTGAGAAACGTTTGAAGCTAGTAAAAAAAGTTAAAGGTGGGGTTATTCCGAAACATTTGTTGTAAATATTGTACATAAGTGTGCCATTAATAAAATATACTTTTCATTGTTATTAACTGTTCGTACATTTATTTTAATGAGAATCTAAACTGTATGCAAACTTATTGGACACGGTGTACATTACTCCGGCAATTTTTTTTATTCCATTTAAACCGTAAAAAACGAGCGGGTAGCCTAATATATTTAATTACAAAGAATAGATAGAGATTTTTTATCGAAGAGTCTGGGAATATAATAAATACCTGAACTAACTATTGTCCCAGGCGTTAGATCGTGTTTTGATACTTTGAGCACTCTGAATACGGGATATTTTCAAAAAACATCATTACGTATTCGACTATCTGCGATTGTAGCCAAAATGATTTTTAGGCGAGTTGATGCAGTGACATTTACGTGCAACTCGAAAATGTGAACCAACGTCGAGAGGCGTACTCATCGTCATATTAGATTTTCGAAGGTCAACGCCTATAGGCGTTCTGTCCGTCAACGCGTTAATTAGGCTATATCCTTGTTTTCAGGAACTTCCGTATCGTTATGAAATAGAAGGAAACATGCAAGTGGGCTTACAATTCCATTTCGAGGGCAAAATGTACGACACTCGCGACACCAGCAAGTATGCAAGCTAAGTGGGCTTAATTATGCAATTTATCGCATGCAATCTAAACGCAGTGTCCTATGTTAGCGATTCGTGAGCGAACGCGAAGCGACGCGACGCGAAGAGAAATTAACAAACAAAGCCGCGACAGCGCGCAAACGCTAGGTGTGGAGCAGTTTTGCATATTCTTCGAGATTCCGCTCTTTGTTCTCCGATTTTTGTCGGTTTTTTGTCCCGCATCAAAGGGTCTCGTGACTCCACACTCGCACTCCGCATCACTTAGTGTGCCCAATCTGTGTTTGATTGAGCCGTCCGCCGCCGTCTTAACCTCAAACTTAATCTCATCATCATCATCAGCTCGTTGCAGGACACTGCTGGACATAGGCCTCTCCCAAGGAACGCCACGGAGCCCGGTTTAATGCTTTATGCATCCAGTTGCTGCCGGCCCTCTTATGCAAGTCATCCCGCCATCTGGCCAGAGGGCGTCCCACGCTAGGTTTGCCAAGACGCGGTCTCCACTCCAGAATACGCTTACTCCAGCGGTTATTAGTTCTGCGACATACGTGACGAGCCCATTTCCATTTGAACCTACTAACATTCAGAGCTATGTCGGTCACCTTGGTTCTCTAACGGACCATGACATGCTTTTGCTGACCCAATGTTAATCAGCCTTAAGGGACGCAGCAGCTACTTCGATGTCCATCCATATCGTACGACGTTGCGAACTGCCTGTAAAGTATTGCGAGTGTGGAGGCATGGTTGGTCACGCCGCGAAATATCGAAACTTCGCGACGCGAAATTCGCCTTCGGAGTTGTTCTTCGTGGCTTTGCGTTTGCACGCGAATCGCCTATTTAGGACACTGGGTAACCTGCCACCTTCCGAATCTCATGACAGAATGGAAATTATCATAACAATTAATTTGACAGATAAATTCCCTTTCTTACACTTGTAAATAGACAAGGAGAGAGCCAACTTTAAATGGTAGATAGATTTACTCGTCGAGTGAAACAGGCCCTTATTATTAGTTGAAAAATGTAATGTGCAGAAGGTAAGTAGGTAATAATAATACGATTCGGCGGCCGTGGCATATTAACGTGGTAGTAAAACATGAACAGTAATAAAAGGAAAATTGGACTGTTTTTCAACCTGAAGTAAAAGTTCAAAACATATACTTAAAACATTGTTAAAATCACCATTGATATTTTTAGCTCCGCCGCCATCGGCATCAGCTTCTTTAAGGTAAACCCCGTTGAGATTGGTTTTATGATCATGGGGGTTTATTTGGACGACGGTGATGCGTTTGTCGTGTGGAACGACAGGCCATCAGAGGACGCTGATCATGAGGGGATGGAGCTACCCATTGGCCCGGGGGACAGATTTAAAATAAATGCCATGTGTCAAGAAGAGGACTTTCGTGTAAGTCCTATCTCCGTTATCTTATCAATTAAAAGTTTACTAAAAACCATTGTTGGATATTCATATACACAGTAGTGTAAAATCCACGGAACTAAAAATAATACGCATGTAACTTCGTTTAATCATTAGCAGAGACCGCACAAATTTGCGACATTGTTCGCAATAGTGTGGACATGACTTCAAAATTAATTAAAATATTATTCAGTTAATTAATTTCTTACTTGACATATATTTCATTGCTAGTCAGTAAGTACAACATTTTGTTAAAGTATATTTATTAAGGCAAACGGTCAGTATTTTTTTCTACATTTTCGGCAGACAGTCGTTTTTTCTTTCTTTTACGTTCGTGTTTAAAATAAGTATCGTTTTCGTAAATATTTATATACAATAAATAAATAACGATTTTAAACTGACACGATTACTTACACTAGTAACAATACCCAATAACTACTACATGGTATATTACGCTATAGTTATTATTTCTGACGAAGAAGTTTTCTAGTTCTACAGGTATAAAACCTCTGTAGGTTCACTTTTTCTTAATATAAATATTTTGACGTTTATAGTTGCCAAATTAGTCATAATTATCGTACCTAAATTATCCTAGATATCTAAAAGGTAGTACTGTAATATTAAATAATGGCTTTTTCTATACAATCTATCCTGATGGGTACTGAATATCGCCAGTTTAAAAACGAATTAATGGCAAAAATAGAAATAAACATAATACGACGTGAAAATATAGTGATATTAATTCAAACAAGTTTGCAGAAAATTAAATATATTTTCGTTTTTTGCAGGAATAACAACTATACTAAATAATCTGGACAGTATACCAGGAGCAGTAGGTAACCGTTTGCAAGCTAAAATGAAAGCCGTACTTAACAGAAATCTCGATTTTGAGGTTATTGCCCAGAACTTACAACAGAAAGTAAACTCTGAATTATGCTGGAATGATAATATTCCTATAAAACTACTTAAATTTGCCCCATTAACATCAGTGGATTGCGAGCGGAGTTTCTCAGCACTTAAGTATGTTTTCGATGTAAAAAGAAATAGACTGACAGCAGAAAATTTGGAAAAAATACTGACCATTTTTTTTAAATAAACCTATACTTTAACAAACTTTTGTATTTATTGACTAGGAATCAAATTATATGTCAAGTAAGAAATTAATTAACTGAATAATATTTTAATTAATTTTGAAGTCATGTCCACACTATTGCGAACAATGTCGCAAATTTGTGCGGTCTCTGATCATTAGTGAAGCACACAAAATGGCCGCCCTTTTATTGAGGGTTGCCATATAAATCGTCAATTTGCCCTTTTACCCACTGCAACTTTGAAAATCAAAATCAAAATCAAAAAAATCAAAAATATTTTTATTGCATGACTGTAGGTATAAAGTATAATAATATTATACAGTTGTTAAAAAAAAAAGTGTGTGCATCACTACAATCTACCATAAATATGGTGTACAATAATTGACATAGATAAGCCAATAAACAATAGGTAGTTACAAAAAAAACAATTATTAATTATGCGTTGATTAATTTTATAAGGAAATCTTTAAGCGAAAAATGTAACCAATATTTAAAAAAAAAAAAACTATACTCTTAAAGGCTACGTACATACTAAGCTATACACCTTTTATCTTTGTATTAACAAATTTGTCTTAGTAAATACCTACTTTATTTACTTTTTGGTGTTTTTATTCTTCTATCTTATCACTAAACATAAATGCATAAATGCTAATCTAATTAAGCAGATAAAGTAATAAAGTAAAAGTCTGTAGTAATAATGCCGCGCCAGTGTATTGCGACTAAACGTAGACGATTTGTGACTGCATCGATGGTGCAGCTGCATCTAGACTGAATTGCGATTGTATCGCTGCAGAAACTTGGCACAATTAAATCATTTTATCATTTACTAGCGACCCGCCCGCGGCTTCGCCCGCGTGGAATGTATTATACATATAAACCTTCCTTAAGAATCACTCTATCTATTAAAAAAAACCGCATCAAAATCCGTTGAGTAGTTTTAAAGATTTAAGCATACATAGGGACAGACAGCGCAAGCGACTTTGTTTTATACTATGTAGTGATGTATGTGCTACCTACTTCATTGGGTTCGATTGCGTTATGCAACCATTATCCGGTGGGTTAACCTAGTGCATCTGTGTGACGGTGCAACTTTTTAGTGCAACGTTACGTCAACGACTCCTTAACGACTCCAAATGGATTTAAGTATACATCAAAAAGTCCATTCGACCCAATGATATTTTATATTTAGATACGTTATGCTCATACTAAACGCATTTAAAATCCATCGCCAATTACTGACAGTTGCTACGTTACCATATTTCTACAGACAAAGACGGCAATCCCCTGTTCTTAGAAAGAGATAAATAGTTGTTTCAAATTGCTCGCCCCTCTCGCCAAGAGAGGCACCCGCTCACGTCTTTATCGCACTCATGCGATATCTAATTATATATCTCATGTTTCACAGGTGATAGTGACGCCGGAGCAAATTAAACAAAATGGCGAGATGTAAACAAAATGTTAAAAATGTTCACGGTACTTACGAATGAAATAAAACATCCTTTCTTTCGTTTACAGTTATTTTGTACGAAATAGACTTATTTGTTACTTTTCGTTAGTAAAGTTTTATTGTCTTTGATGCGTGCGTGTCAGCGGCCGCGGTGCAACTAAACAGAAGTAAGGTAAATTACCTTCCTTTTTGGGGAACGCTTTTGCGCGCAGATGACGTATCTTAATATAAAATATCATTGACTTGACCCCTTTAATGGATCCTATAGTTAGGGAGGCGAATAGGGGAATTTTCGGTAATACTCGAGCGTGGCAGTTTAAGATATGAGAGATACCTTAGACCTAATAGAACACAACCTTGTAAAGTATTTAGCTCTATATGTAGTGACGCGCGCCTAGGATAGACGATCAGATTAGTAAAAAAAAATCGATAGTCTGAAATACTCGAGCGCGTCAGATTAAGATATTGGGGGTTGATTTTAGTGTTTTAAGACTAAATTTAACTAATCTGACGATAAGTCCTTGACGCCGCCGAGTTATAGGGTCGCGAACTTGTAAAAAAAAAACGTTAATCCGGCATTCTCGAGCGCGATTTTTATTTTTTTTATTTTGAAGAATATAATCTAGAACTTACTAAAAATACAAAATCTGCCGGTTTCCGCATGACCGGAAGTATGGAGGAGCCATTTCGTCTTCCGAAAAACGCGTTGCGGCATATAAGTCGCGAACGATACATTTTACAAAAAAAAAGTTTAAATAAACAAAAAAGGGAGTATCTATCGCTTTATTGTCATTCTTAAATTCCCCGTTTTATCAAGGAGAAAGAAAGGAAAAAAAAGGAACCAAAAAACCTTTTTCGGTCAGATTAAGAGAATCCACCAACATTTTTGTCAGATTAAGAAAATATGCTTTCAGGATACCGAGATAAACCTCCCCTATGAAAATCTGACGCGCTCGAGTATTTCAAAATAACTTTTTTTTTTGCATTTTCATAAATTCATCGTAACTTATCGTCACGCCGAAATCGTCAGTTTTTTTAAAGGGAGCTTCCTTGGGGCCTACTTAACACCCCTTCCGAAAATCTAACGCCCTCGAGTAATTTTTTTTTTTTTGCATTTTTGACTACTTTATATGCCTACCCCCACCACGCAAACCGGCAGATTAGTATACCGTTGTTATCAGAGGCACTTGGGGCATACGTAGTATGAATATCTGACGCGCTCGAGAATGCCCAAGTAACTGTTTTTTTTAACATTTTTGAAAAACCGTACACTCCAAACCCACCGCTAAAATGATTTTACCATACGAGCTTTTCTTTTCGAAATTATTTTATCTTTCGATTTTGATAGGTCTCGACGGCGCCGTTGAATTACGCCATTGAGCTACCTCGCCTCCCTAACTACTATGAACGCATCCTGGTGGACGGAGGGCCAATTTCGGCCGATAATTAATATGTTACATAGCTTAAGTGATCGAATTATCTTGTCGCAGGTACAGCTCAACGACGAAGATCCCATGTTGCTGGAACACCGGTTGCCCTACTATGATATCTCGACGGTCAATGTAGAGGGTCAATTCGATTTATACGATGCATCATGTGCGTCGATTAACTAGGTAATTCGCAATTACTTTCTATAAGTATTAACCTCCCACCGGCAACTGGAGCTGACGGCGCAAAAAAGGGTCGGTATGTCATAAAATGAAATGATATGAAATGAAATGATATGAAATGAAATGATATGAAATGAAATGAAATTATATGAAATGAAATGAAATGTATTTATTTGCGTTAGACATAGTATACATAATTATGTTGCTCTTAAAATGAAAAATTAGAACCATACGTAATATGTATGTAATTCTTTATAATCCCTCTTTCTCGAAAACTCAGATTTTTACTAATTACGAGCTAGGACGGCTTGCATTCTTATTCACTAGGGTTGTGTTGTTTTTTCCAGGAATTTCCGCATCATTCTGAAACAGAAGGTAATATGCGGCTCGGCTGCGAATTCCACTTCAAGGGAAGGTTGTTTGACTCGCGCGATCTCACCACGTACGGAAGCTAAGTTGAGCTTAACATTATGTAATTTATCGCGTGCGATCTTAACGCGGCGTCCTGCGCGAGCGATTCGTGCGCGAACGCGAAGTGACGCGACGCGATGGTATTAGCAACCAAATGCGCTTCTTAGAATCTCCTGCGTAGGACACTGGGCAACATCCCACAGACACAGCAACAGAGGCTGAAATGTATGTGATGATAGTGTTCTACGCGGTTTGTCGTAAAGCGCGATAATGTCATCCCATACATTTTGAGTGACATTGGACCTGATTCTACGTACACATCGTTTAAATAGCCTAAAACTAAATTTTCTAAGTTTTAGACATAGTTTATAAGGCAGATTTAAACAGTGCTATTCCAGAAAGTCTAGCTGACAATGTATAAGACCGCCTAAAATAAGAAGCGTCCGATTCAAATTAGCGCTGTCATGGCGCTGTCATTAGATTATGACGGGTAAGTAATACGAGATATAAGAACTGATAATATAACACTCATAATATATACGCTCACTTTGTATAAACACGTTTAGTATAACGTTCACTGGATATAATGAACGGAAGATATAATTTCAAAATATCTATTTCCATAAAGTATAACGTTATTAATATATAATATCAATTTATATAACTATTAAAACGTATAACGTTCATAACACCTAAGATTTAAAAGATATATTAATCAAATTATCTAACATCACAAAACATAATACACGTATAATATAAAAACATGCATATGTTATTTGAAATTAAATTCTATTTTCAGTATTAAGTGGCCCTCTTAATTAACAATCAACCTTACATTACTAACTTTACTGGCAGCAGTCTGAATTATCTGGGCAGAAAAAAAATAACCTCGAAGGCCTAGGCGGGAGCAATGCTCCCGCCTAGGCCTTCTAACCTAACCTAACCGAGTCGGTTCTGCCCAGAGAAGTCTTGCTCGCTCGCTTCGCTCGCTCACATTTATATCATACGATATTATATCTTGTAACACTTATACTAAAAGATAATATGTATTATGATCGCTATATGTCATGTATGTTATACGAACTGAAATTAGTCATTGTGAGTGTTATATAAAAAATATTATATAAAATGAATATTATATGACTTGACCGTTATTCCTTATAAAAATATTGATTTTGTTATTATAGCTAACGTTCATTATATCTCGTAAACGTTAGTAACATGAAAATAGTTATTATGTAGTTATATCTCGTGGGACGCACCCGATTATGACAGCTGCTCATAGAATAGCAAAGTGTTTTAGCGACACCTAAATACAATTAGGAAGTTTAGAGGCCACTGTAGAATTGGGTCCAGTAAAGATATACGTTAGCACCGTTTGCATTTTGCCTGCGGCCCCAGGGGCCCTAGACAAGATGCATTACGCCGAGTCGCTTTTCTATTCGTTTCGTTTTTAAACTAATCGCGTCACTGCTAGATCACGTGACTTTTCGTATTACGTGATCTAGCAGTGACGCGATTGGTTTAAAAACAAAACGAATAGAAAAGCGACTCGGCGTAATGCATCTTGTCTAGGGCCCCAGGTCTTCTCGAATCTGATTACTAGGGGTCGTACGTTTCATGGCGATGACGTCAAAATTACAAAAAATTACATACAGGGTCCTCTGCTTTCATTTGGCAGGATTTTAATTTGGTGGCCTGTCTGCTCGTTTGTTTTCCAATGCCATTAAAAAAACGACATAAAATACAACACAAATAGTTAAATTTACGCTTTACGTATAATAAATAAATAAATAAATGTCAGGGGACAATCTCACACGAATTGACCTAGCCCCAAACTAAGCTCTAGGCTTGTACTATGGGCACTAGGCAACGATTAACTTACGTATATAGATAAATACATAGAAAACACCCAAGACTCAGTATGAAGTAGGTATTTATTTTTCTACGCGTCATTATCATTACATTACTCTACTCATAATATGAACTTGATTAAATGATTGACGACGAATGGTTAATAATTACATTAATTACAATACAACCATTTGGAATCATACTCTATGTAGCGTGACGTCATTTTGAGGTCATCGGCATGAAAAGTACGGGTCCTGTACTTTGAAAATCGAAGTACTTACAAAGTTAAGTTAGCTCCATACCTGTCACTCCTTCGAGACTAAATTGAGAGAAAAGGATGGAGCTAACCTTCTCCTCCTCCTTATTATTAAAATCAGCTTTGATATCTTTCAGAGCTGCCATCGACATCTCCTTCTCCAAGCGGAAGCCCTTTGAGCTGGGTTTTATGATCCTAGGGGTCTATTCGAACGAGGGCGATGCGATTATCTTGTGGAACGACCGACCGGCCGACACCACTGAGTTTGTCGCCATGGACTCGCCCATCGGCCCGGGCGACGACTTTGAAATAGTAGCCGTGTGTCAAGAAAAGGACTTTCGAGTGAGTCAGAAATCAGCAGAGCTAAGAATTTTCGGGGGGGCCATTTGCAACGTTAAAAGATGGCGGACGTGTAATTTGTTTTAGACTTTAATTTTTGGGTAATTAGGTGTTCAAAGTTCTTTTCTGATAGTGATTTGTACTTTTTATGCCTTAGTGTCGCACAGTGATTGAAGACTTGGACTTATTTCGTGTATCTGGCATCTTTCTTCTCGTTTCAAGTGGACTCGCAGTGGTGCAGAGGTTAAAACTATCTTGACCTCTGACCTACAAATCACCGTACAACGTTGCCCCCAATCTTCCTAGAGAAGATTGGATTGTGTTTTATACTCATATAAACCTTGACACTGGCGAAATCACTTCACGTGGAAGCCATATCCCTGCGGTAGTAGCTGTTCAAGTCGCCGCGGGGGCAAAAAAAAAAAAAAAAAAAAAAAGAATTTTCGCGGCAAAATAAAAGACTGCAATCTAGCCAGTGTTAGACGTATTATTTTATCGATATATCGATAGTTGTGAACTTAATAGAAGAAAAAAAGGTCCACGAAATAAAAAATATATATTTAATAAAACGTGTTTCTTCTTCGAAATCCACCTCAGTACACCACTGAGTTTGTCGCCATGGACTCGCCCATCGGCCCGGGCGACGACTTTGAAATAGTAGCCGTGTGTCAAGAAAAGGACTTTCGAGTGAGTCAGAAATCAGCAGAGCTAAGAATTTTCGCGGCAAAATAAAAGACTGCAATCTAGCCAGTGTTAGACGTATTATTTTATCGATATATCGATAGTTGTGAACTTAATAGAAGAAAAAAAGGTCCACGAAATAAAAAATATATATTTAATAAAACGTGTTTCTTCTTCGAAATCCACCTCAGTACACCAGCAGCAGATGACATTTTATTCGGTTTGTGATAACTATTTATTTCTCAACATAGTCTGGGAGTAGTTTCTGAAGTGTCTATTATTTTCAACGAGGTAGTATACTAACTTCATTTAAAGTTTAACCCGACGGGTTATTTTATTACTTGTAAATATGATAAAGTAGGAGTTAAGATCGAAGAACAAAACAACTGTCAGGAATGATTATAAAATAATGTAATTACATCGGCATGATGTTTTTGTATAATAATACTCGATATTGATAAAAAAGTGTTTCTAGCACTAGCTAGATTGCGAGTCTTTTGTTTTGCCCCGAAATTTTCGATCATCGGTAATCCTCCATTAACAAAGAATCATAAGGGGTCTATGGGTTCACTAATGTTTTACCAAATCATCATTTGACAAACTATCATTTTGCAAACTTTCATTTCGCAAAGAGATACTTCCTGCCGCATTATTTATCATTTTTTTGTGGTCAAAAGTTTAATCTAAGCTAACTTATTTAATAAGCCCATGTAACCTATGTAATAAATAATATATAATGGTTTGAGTACAAACACGTTTTTGCGAAATAAAAGTTTGTAAAATGATATAGGATGTCAAATGATGATTTGGTAACAAGTCAGGATACCAGGGCGGGCCGACCTCCGAATTCAGCCCTACTCAGATGGGTGAATCAACTTTTAAGGTACTCCTTTTCTTTTGCAGTTTTAAAACTTTCCTGGTGACTTATGGTTAAAAATGATCTATGAATATTAAAATCAGACCACCAAATTTACAGACCTTATACGTTAAACAGCTCAAATATTTTTTAATCCGCGAAAAAACCTGGTAACTCAGGGGAAAATGCACATTTTCCATACAAAACCTAGGGACAACATTGTCCCCTGCGTTACCAACTATATTATTATTTAAAACTGTACCTTTTGCCGGTGGTAGGACCTTGTGCAGGGTCCGTCCGGATCGCTACCACCATCTTATCCATTAACCTACCGCCAAACAGCAGTGTTCGCATTGTTGTGTTCCGGTTTGGGGATAAGACAGCCGGTGAAATGACTAGCATAGAGGCATTCCATCTTAGTCCTCAGGGTTGGCAACGCATTTGCAGTCTTAGGATTGCATTGCAGTCTTGTGAATGCGAATGTCTATGGGTCACAGTTTCCACTTACCATCAGGTGGCCTGTGTGCTCGTTTGTCTTCTCTATGATATAAAAAAAAAAAAAAAAAAAAAAACTATTTTAAATCAAATAACTTCAAATGTGAGCCTATTTGTCTGATTTAATAAGCGTGTAAGCCACGTCATTAACAAAAATATAGTTTTTCTAAAAACATATAATTGGTAAAACATGTCGAAAATGGGGAGTACCTTAAAAGTTGATCCACCCAGATACCTTTACTTATGTAGGCGTAGCCTGAATTTGTCGGTCCCCATTCGACTATAACTCTCTGCCCGACTCTTCCTATGTCCTGTTCAAGTAATTAAGTCTTGTTGCAGGTAGAGGTCAACGAAGGAGCTCCTCTGCTGTTGGGGCATCGGGTTCCCTACGACGAAATTTCCTTCCTAAATGTTGAGGGACAACTCGATCTGTTTGAAGCGACGGCGGTCTTTAAAGATTAATGAGGTAACGTTTTTCATGTATGGACTTCCTAGATCAATAAGCAATTTCAGGAAAATAAACAATTCGTCCTTTTTTCAATTGGGATAGCATTGGACCCGATTCTACAGTGGCCTCTAAACTTCCTAATTTTAATTAGGGGTCGCTAAAACGTTTTGCTATTCTATGAGCAGCTGTCATAATCAAATGACAGCGCCATGACAACGCTAATTTGAATCTGACGCTTCTTATTTTAGGCTGTCTTACATTGCTAGCTTGACATTCTGGAATAGCACTGGTTAAATCTGCCGTCTAAACTATGTCTTAAAATTAGACAATTTAGTTTTAGTTACTTTTAGGCTATTTAAGCGATGTGCACGTAGAATCGGGTCCATTGTCAGCAGAAAAAGTGAGTGTGACATACAGACAGACTGATGGACATGGTGAAACTATAACGGTTCCCAGTTTGACTTCACAACCCTAAAAAAGAATCTAATATTGTTGCAGTTCATAACTGCCCCCTCCTCGTCCTGCTCCTCCACGACCCAGAGAAGATCCATCAGGTCCTCATTTAATTTTATCAAACGAAAATGGTCGCTGCGAAGAACTCGGCCAAGCTCAATACGACCTTCAGCTGCATTGATCAAAACATGTAGAAGCCGAAGAAGCCGAAGAAGTATAAGAAGCAAAATCGCATAATAGATTGAATAATAAATTATTAATAATGTGTCTTTTTTCATAATAATTAACGTCATGATAAATAACAGCTATCTAGGACTAACAAGGAAAGGTACCCAACTCCGATTTGATTGGTTATTATACCTATGTTAGAGAGTAGTCTAAAATAACGGACATGTATTTTTTTTAGCTGCCTTATATTTTAGAAAAAAAAAACACCTTCAATGTTTCATACTCCTCATAGTTTCACTTCACTTTTTTTTGTAAAATGTAAGTTTGAGCCGAAATAACAAAACACGGGTCCATAATTATTTCATGTTCTCCAACTTATAGTCAAGCAAGCCAGTTATTAACTAGCAATTTGATTTAACAAAACTCTACAGAACTTAAAGGTTTTAGTAACTTTTTAGTAATTTGGAGGACAATTTCTCCGAATACTTAGGTTGATTTTGGGCAGGTTAAAAAAAATGCGTGTATGTTATTTTAGACTTCTCTCTAACATATATATACAGGGTTACTTGTAACTCGACGTATATCTGGTAGGTGGTGATAGAGGAGCTAAAATGCAATAAATTTAAAATAATTCATAAATATCAACATTCAACATTAACCTTCATTCTTGTTGTAAAAACGGATAAAATGTTCTGACAGTCCAAGTAAGTCAATAATGTGCGAACAAAACGCATCCGAGGTAGGTAATAAAAAACGAACTCAAGTCAAAACTTTTCTATTAAGCCGTCAACGTTAAATATTTGCATGTTTTTCTAGCTTGTTTTGTTATTAAAAATGAGTGATTCGAGTGATGAAGACTTATTAACACCCGTGGGATTACGGGAAACCATGCAAAATGCGGAATTGAGCTTATAGTAGGTAGGTACAAACCCTTTTTTTAATTTGCTCGCTGTATAGTACAGTCATTTGGTCGAAAAAATAGAGGTTACCTGGAAAGTTTTCCGGGAGTTTTGAAATTTGGCAATTTTATAGATTTTGGGATGCTCTTGCCAAATTTCAACTTTGCCACCTCGTATGGCTGCCGCTCGCGCCGCCATATTGAAAAAATGGCGCCGAAAAGCAGTTTTTACCCGACTGCGTCAGAAGGAGGGTTATGTTTTTCGAGCGTATGTATGTATGTATGTATGAATTGTAGCGTTACCGCTACAAAATCGCTTCAAATTCGCGCGTTTATTTTGTTTATTTTTTAGGTGTCGAACTCCTTTGTGTGTTTGAGTTGCTGGCCTGCGTTGTTAATGGTTTCGATTATTATTTTAAAATTTTGAATGTGTTGTCAGATTGTTCGGCATGGTTGTAAGATGTTTCTTTTTGACATTGGTGCTTCAGTCTCATAACCGAAGGGATATATTTTTTGTTCTCGACTTCGTACATTTGCAATTTCAAGTACAATTGCAGTTTTAACAGTGACCTAGTTCGCATAGTTGGGTGCACGGTCACTCTATCTGCTGAGCGAAAGGAAGGAACCTTTTTTGCACCAAATAATACCGGCTTGAACCGGTCCACCTACCACCTGAAGAAGTTGTCCACTAAACGCGAACTGCGGACGATTATTGTGCAATCACACGCGTATAGCGAGACACATATACTTTCACGCGTTGTGTACAACGCACGCGTGTGACTCCGGAGACTTCGGCTACGAGACCTTTTTTTTTTTTCAAGATAAGCGTAGTTTAAGAAACCGTTTTCTATATTTTTATATTTGCGTACATGTTAAATTTATTTTTGATTTAAAGCATCTAAGATTCCCATCTCCGAACTTCAATGTAAAAGATAATATGCGCATATTTTCTTAGGGCCCCTTTGACTATTATTGCTATCGTGCATTGTTTCTCCAAATTCTAAAAGAGTCCGCGCGCTCCATGAACGTTTGTTCTTTTTCGGCCAATATTCGGAAACGTAACTTAAATCATTCTTGGAATACCTTTTTATCTCTAAATTTTGTGTTAATCCTTAATTTTTCGTCTTTACTAACCTCTAAATTTGTTTGTTATTATATTATCGTCACCTCACCTAAACTAGTTACTATTTATTTTTTATACCAATCTTTATCGCAATCGTCTATTATTCGACACCTTTAATTAATCTTAATAAACTATCTTTAGGTTTTAATTCATTTTTTATTTGTATTAAATTTCTACGTTTATCCTAGGCACAGTCCTAGGATCATTTTGGTGCTCTTTTTTCTTTATGGAGCGTAACAAATGGCGCCCGAAGTAAGTTTTTTCATTGTTTTTCTCGTTATATTTAATTGATTCCTTTTTTTTTTTGTGTCCTTTTTGGTGAGATTGGTCTAGAAGACCAATAGTAATTTACCCATTCTACTAATTCTTCACGTTGTGTTCTAGGCTTGCGTCCCCGTTGAACTTCCTGTTGTGTTGAGGTGTTTGTTTCACCTCGTTCGCTCGTTTACTTCGTCGGGTCGTTCCCGCTTCGACAGTGATTATTTTAATGTGGTGAATTGTAATTGTTACATGACTTTGAATTCTTTGAATAATCGTTTTTTTTTTAGAGATTACTCTATCTAATTCTCGTATCAAAGCTTTACTAGATAGTGGTGCACAAGTATCCCTTGTCGATCTTTCATTATTAAATAAGTTGGAAATTTCTTTTAACTTCCATTTGCGACCTACTGTTATTTCAGCTGATAGTTCACCTATCGAGACACTTAGCAGTGCTTAGTGATGTGATGACCTCGCCGATCTTTACTTTCTTTGGCTTCGTGTCACGTATCTCAACCTGGAGCTGACATGAATTTTCCACTGAATTTAATTATTTACATAATGTTAATAATTATAATTTTTTACAAAAAATACCTGTAGATCGTCCGAAACTTAATGTCTTTTATTGCCACCAAAAAATTTGCCACTTGAGTTTTAATTTCTTGTCATGCTTTTTGTAAGTAGGACCCGTCAAGGTGAGTGCTTTTTTATTTTTTTTGCATGTAACCTTTTCGCTCCTATGTACTACCTCGTGTTATTAGAGTTCCCGGTGGTTTTGCATGGCTGTGGGGTATTTTTATTTTCGTCTCCAGCATGTTATTTCACCGTGAGCTAGGTAACATTCCGTAATCAGGTGTTTGGACACCAAATGCTTCTCGTCTGCGTGTGCGGCGTCTTTTTAAGCTTTGAATATATCCAGACCGTGGGCCCATGATGGAACTCAGTCGGGATGAGCTCGCCACCATACACGTTATATAAGTTTTTCGTCTCTTGGGTGTTTAATGTTTTAAATATGTTCAGACTATGTGCCCAAGTTGGTACACAGTCGGGACGAACTCGCCTTTAGACGGAAATCTTCTGCGGGATTTGGGGAATGGTGTACCATATACTTCCCTTTGGTCGTTGCGGTGGTAATACTTAGATCTTGTTTGTTTAGGCGCTACGGTGATTTTGGTAAATTTATTTTTTTGGCTTAAGTTCATTTAACATGTCACGTCAAGGATATTTAAAAAAGTTAGGCATTTACTTTTAATCTGTATTGCGTTTTCTGTCCGGTTATATTGTTTCGTATTTTTGGTACACAATCTTTCCTAAATTCTAAAGGACCCATATGTGTCAACGTTTCCTTTTTCGATTCATCTTCTGGTCTTAATTTTTTGTATATCATAGATTTATTCCCAGCAGGCCATACGTTGATCAGGTCTCGGTAGACATTTCTAATTTTTTTGGTCGCACTGTACTGTGTACCTTTCGTTAGAATATGGTTTTGGCGCTCAATCTCTTATCATTATCACATAACACTAGTCATTTGTTTTTTATTACATATTACGCTCGCCGCGTAGTTATGTCTATTATAGCGTGTTGGGTAGGTCTTGATTTTTGTTTCGAGACTCTGTTGAATTTTTCAGGTTGGCTTGAGATTTTGTTGGGCTATCTTACTGGATCAACGGATAGGTAGTTTGCGCAAACTGCTTAACCAGTGATTTTAGTATTGTAGTGGTTTGTTGGTCAGCGAACTTAGTGCACGAGGTGTACCTTTGTTTAAGTGTTAGTGCCTGAAAATTTCAAGTAGAGTATCCCAATTGTTCTTCGTGTTTTCTTTAACTTTGTGCACTCTTGTGTGCCTAAGTTCATCTTTTTGCTGCATCGATGATAATGTTTTTTTTTTTTTGAGTGTCATGTAATTGTTAGATTTTAATGTTAGGAATTAGAATATAAACTTCCACCATGAGTATTGGCTATGGTTTACGTGGATAACCGGTCACGGTTACTGCTGTGATGGTGTACAGCTTATCCGTATTAGGTTGCTTAGGTTAGTTAATTTTGTTCATAGGTTAATTTAGTCTAGTCTCAAGATGTTTTGGGTTGGCGATACCTTGTGAACTTGACCTTGATGCTACAGGGTGTTAATTGTTGTCTTAGTGTTTAGTTATGAACTTGTGATTAATTATAGGGTTGTTACTTATGGTAATGGTTAGGGTTGCCTCTTGCAAAATATTTAGGGTTGTGACTTAATTAATTCTGGGGAAGTCAATTTTTTTTTTTTTTACCTTAGTTGGAAGATAATTGTAGCGTTACCGCTACAAAATCGCTTCAAATTCGCGCGTTTATTTTGTTTATTTTTTAGGTGTCGAACTCCTTTGTGTGTTTGAGTTGCTGGCCTGCGTTGTTAATGGTTTCGATTATTATTTTAAAATTTTGAATGTGTTGTCAGATTGTTCGGCATGGTTGTAAGATGTTTCTTTTTGACATTGGTGCTTCAGTCTCATAACCGAAGGGATATATATTTTTTGTTCTCGACTTCGTACATTTGCAATTTCAAGTACAATTGCAGTTTTAACAGTGACCTAGTTCGCATAGTTGGGTGCACGGTCACTCTATCTGCTGAGCGAAAGGAAGGAACCTTTTTTGCACCAAATAATACCGGCTTGAACCGGGTAAGTTGATATTTATTGAGATCTTTCCCCGCTAGGCCCCGTTCTGATTGTCTTGTCGTTCGTTACTCATTAGATCCTTTTATTCTAGTCCACCTACCACCTGAAGAAGTTGTCCACTAAACGCGAACTGCGGACGATTATTGTGCAATCACACGCGTATAGCGAGACACATATACTTTCACGCGTTGTGTACAACGCACGCGTGTGACTCCGGAGACTTCGGCTACGAGACCTTTTTTTTCAAGATAAGCGTAGTTTAAGAAACCTTTTTTTATATTTTTTATATATGCGTACATGTTAAATTTATTTTTGATTTAAAGGGAACGAGCGTTTAAAATTCCCATCTCCGAACTTCAATGTCAAAGATAATATGCGCATATTTTCTTAGGGCCCCTTTGACTATTATTGCTATCGTGCATTGTTTCTCCAAATTCTAAAAGAGTCCGCGCGCTCCATGAACGTTTGTTCTTTTTCGGCCAATATTCGGAAACGTAACTTAAATCATTCTTGGAATACCTTTTTATCTCTAAATTTTGTGTTAATCCTTAATTTTTCGTCTTTATTAACCTCTAAATTTTTTGTTATTATATTATCGTCACCTGACTAAAACTAGTTACTATTTATTTTTTATACCAATCTTTGTCGCAATTGTCTATTATTCGACACCTTTAATTAATCTTAATAAACTATCTTTAGGTTTTAATTCATTTTTTATTTGTGTTAAATTTCTACGTTTATCCTAGGCTCAGTCCTAGGATCAGTTTGTGCTCTTTTTTCTTTATGTAGCGTAACAGTATGTATGTATGTATGTATGTATGTATGTATGTATGTATGTCTATTTCTGGGCACGCTCTGCAGCCTAAACGGCTTGACCGATTTTAACATACTAGGTGTCATTCGATTCGTCTTAATTGCCGAAGTGACATAGGGTATATAATATTTCAAAATGGCGTCTGCAAAAATAAAGAGGGGGTTTTAAAAAAAAAATACGTTAATTATAGCAATATGGGTCTCAAATGAAAGCTAGTAAATAGCCCATTCCAAATATATATACATTATAATACTTTGATGCTACCATTTAGACAGGGAAATTAGGGATTTAAGTAATAAATATTTCTTGTTGAGCTGTAAATGCCTACAATATAAACCATTAAGAAAGTAGTGTAATAATTAATAATTCACGAATACCTACTACATACTTGATTAATGCACATTGATGTTATAGTATAAATTGCTGGCTAATACCTACCTAATGCGCCATCCTGCCTACGCATGGAGAGTTTATTTAAGTAAAGATACACGGAATAGGTAACCTCAATGTAGGTGCTTAGTCTAGTACCCAGGTACACGTATGACGTACTGACCGTTGAGGAACTAAATTGTTAGAGATTAAGAGAAGTTTAGTTGATTTATACCTACTTCAATTTCTCGGCCTAAGTAGGTAGGTATCTACAATCTGTTCGATCGGCCTCCATCTAACCAAATGAACTAATCTTACGTTACTACTAGGGATCGATTTTTGAATGCACGATGCTTCTTTTGCTAAAAGGAGAGTTCCGCTTGTAATTTGTTACTTATAGCTTCGTGACATTAAAAAATCGAGCTCCAGAGCTCATTTAACGTTTGGTTATATTAATAAAACCACTATTTTATTAATAAAAACTAAAAAATGTGAAATAAACTAAATTATTTAAATAAAAACAAAAAACCCGACTGCAGTAAAAAAAACAACTGTAAAGCGAGAAACAAGCTATATAATCGATAGGTAAATACTTATAATGTACCATGCAATGATTTTTTGTTTGATACCTCGTTAACAAGTAATGCAATTTATACCAATATACATACAACTTGAATAGTGGAAAAGGTATTGCAGGCGGGGACAAGCAATGAATTATAAAATGTACTTAAGTATTTTCTTGAAACAAAAAACATTTGGATTAATAGCTTGTCCCCGCCTGGAAAACCGTTTCCACTATTCAAGTTGTATGTATATTGGTATAAATTGCATTACTTGTTAACGAGGTATCAAACAAAAAATCATTGCATGGTACATTATAAGTATTTACCTATCGATTATATAGCTTGTTTCTCGCTTTACAGTTGTTTTTTTTTTGATAATAACTCCTTTCTGGCGCATTTTACAGGAAAAACATATTTATACAAAATAAAAGTAGAGAAAATTTCCTACAATTTATGTCTTAACCTTTTCTTTCCTAAAATCAATATTTTCGGCGTAGGAGCGCCGTAAAGTGTAATTCAATACACGTTTCGGCAGAAATACTCGTTTCCACACCACCATGAGGTAGAGAAATCGGCGCATTTTTTTTATCGTGGTATCCCCAGTAGGTCTAATCCACATCTGACTCACTATTTAAGTATTTAGGTCAATTTAAAAATATTTCTATTGAGCTCAGCTGGGGCCAGATGTTTCTTAGAAGGGAAAGAAGGGGGCCTGACACAAAAGGGACGCATTCCTTTATACCTGCGGAGACATAACAGACTAGCTAGACATGGTAGACTAGTAGTTAGGTAGGTTTTCATTCTATGGAACAATATTTAACCTTCGTATAATTTTTATAATTTACAAATTACAATATGAACAGTTTAAAGTAAATATTACACGTTGGCGTGGATGTATTATGGTTTACGGTGCTCGTACGCCGAAACTATTGATTTTAGGAAAGAAAAGGTTAAGACATAAATTGTAGGAAATTTTCTCTACTTTTATTTTGTATAAATATGTTTTTCCTGTAAAATGCGCCAGAAAGGAGTTATTATCAAAAAACTGCTTTTCGGCGCCATTTTTTCAATATGGCGGCGCGAGCGGCAGCCATACGAGGTGGCAAAGTTGAAATTTGGCAAGAGCATCCCAAAATCTATAAAATTGCCAAATTTCAAAACTCCCGGAAAACTTTCCAGGTAAAAATACTAAATGACTGGGCTAGTAGTGAGGAGAAAAGTTTTGTGTTATACACGGGTGAAAAGTTATTTAACGTCTCGTGCGTTGAAACACTCGCTACGCTCAGGATTCTATTTTGGAACTCTCTTTGCTCGTGGTCAATCATAGAATCCATTCTCTAGCTCGTGTTTCAAATGAACACTCGCAGGTAAAATACAACTTTCCCGCCTTGTATAACAATAATACATTACTACAGAGGCCGTTTCACGGCGAGGTATGCATAGTGCTTTTCTCAAACATATGCAATGAAATAAAAAAAACATTGCCTATTGCATTAGCGCGGATATTTTTGGTTCGATAACCATAAAGCCACTGAAAAACATCAAAAAAAATATTTGCTATTAGGCTGTTCATAAACACAGCCACCACGTCAAAAATGAAAAAAAAACACTTCTCGGCCTAGGCCTTCAATTTTGTATGAAATTCCTTTACAGTTCTCCAGAGTTGTTCTGCCCGCAACGTGACAATTTTAAGCCAAAAATAACTAAGATAACGCCAACATTTCATTGCATGTTTGAGAAAATAACTATTACCGCAAATAGCTATTTGCGGGTGGTAGGACCTTGTGCAGGGTCCGTCCGGATCGCTACATACCATCTTATCCATTAACCTACCGCCAAACAGCAGTGTTCGCATTGTTGTGTTCCGGTTTGGGGATAAGACAGCCCGTGAAATGACTATAGTCGAGTCCGGAATTAGGCGAACTAACTTGACAGTTCATTGTACACTAATGTTGCCACAGTTTGGCTAGTGCTGTTAATATCGATATTTAAAAAGTCTAGTTTATCATTATTATTGTGTTTGGAATCTAACTAATAATTTGGAAGCCACCTAAAAGGATCACAATGGCCTGTTGTAATGTCAGCATTATTTTTATATTTTATTCCTAATTTGAGAAGTAAGTAACGTAAATATCTTCTTTAAACCGTACATCCTTCAGATCATATTATATCGTAAAAATTGCTGTAGTTTTTCCCTATTGGGCAAGTATGTATGAGTGTGAAAGTTTCGACGACATTTACTTGATAAAATATAAATATAATCAGATTTATAGAAGGCACAAGGTTATATCGACATATTTGTGTCGACATAAACCTATCACTATTTATTTTTTCCTATGTCTGGCAACATTTTCGGCTGTCAAGTTAGTTCGCCTAATTCCGGACTCGACTTTAGCATAGAGGCATTCCATCTTAGTCCTCAGGGTTGGCAACGCATTTGCAGTCTAGGATTGCATTGCAGTCTTGTGAATGCGAATGTCTATGGGTCACAGTTTCCACTTACCATCAGGTGGTCTGTGTGCTCGTTCGTCTTCTCTATGCCATAAAAAAAAAAACCGTAGAGGATATCCGGTAACCTTCGGGGAGGGAAGATGGCCGATTGAAAAATGCCCGGCTTTTACTTTTGTTAATTTTGATTTACTGTGCTAACGGGTGATAACAAAAAAATGAGAATCATTTTCAGTAGTCTTAAAAAATATATCTATTGCCATAGATAAAAAAGTTGTTCCAGATGTTATTTGTACCTCTTTTGATATTCTTGATTTTCATTTGTTTCATTTTTCAATCATTTATAATTGTTAAAATAACGCCGAAACAAGAAGCTCTGCGAAAAGGCGTTGTACATTTTTATAATAAAATATAAACATGGGGAAAAAGTACACAGTAGATCATTTTACCAAAGAAAATGTAACAGTTTCTACTATATATAGAATTCTTGCATCCTTGACGACAACTCGCAAACGTGTTAGCGGCCGACCAGCTAAAATAATGACCAAGGGAAGACTGAAGACACTCCATATCACTTTCAATGATAGTGATTCCATGAGCCAACGAGATGCCGCGAAAATATTTAAATGTTTTCAACCGTACATTTGCCGATCTTTAAAAAAGGTGGGTTTGGAGTGCCGCAAGAAGATAAGGGCACTGGAATACACCGATCAGCAAAAATGTAACATTATATCACAATGCCGCTGGATGGTTTCAAATTACAACGAAAAATCGTTTATTTTGGATGATGAAAGTTATTTCCCTTTGAGCAAAACCCATATACCTGGAAATGATCGGTACTATATCAGCAACATTTCAACATCACCAGACAATATAAAACACAAGTATTTTAAAGCAAAAGTTTGAGAAGAAAGTTATGATTTATGTGGCTTTTTCCGATAAAGGTGTGTCAAAACTGTGGTTCAAAGCCAGTGGTTTAGCAATAATCCTAAACTCTCATAGAGTGAATGCTTGAAAAAAATACTTATACCATTTAATCGCCAACATCGCCCTGATGGAGAGTATATGTTTTGGCCAGATAAGGCATCGTCGCATTACGCCAAAAAAACATTGCAATTCCTAGACTCCCATAATGTGCCATTTGTACCGAAAATCCGAAATCCCAAAAACCTTCCACAATCCCGCCAATCGAAGATTTTTCTGGTTTTTTGAGCAGTTTGGTTTACAAAATTAATTGGGAAGCAGAAAATTGTGCCCAACTGCTAAAAAGAATCAAAACCTGTGCGCGAAAAATGGACAAATATGCCGTCCAACGGTCTTGTTCGGGCATTATGTCAAAACTGCGTCGAACTGCTGATTACGGGCCCTATCGTAACGTGCATTAATAATTTTGTAAATAGTTAAATGTGTATTATAACCCTTACTATAAAAAAAATATAAAATGTTACACAATTATTTTTTTACACCCTTGCAAATAATTCTCATTTTTTTGTTATCAGTGTTATCACCCGTTATTTACTGATTATACTCTCACTGACACTGGCGAAATCACTTGGTGGACCGCTATTAATTTAAAGAAGAAGAAGATATATTAAGAAGCGTGGAATAATAGCTTCAATGTTGTTTCTCTTTTCAGAGCATCTCAGCAGCTCTTTGGTTTCACCTTCGATACATACATACATTAAATCACGCCTGTTTCCCAGAAGGGTAGGCAGAGACCACTTCTTTCCACTTGCTACGGTCTTGACAAATTTCTTTCGCTTCTTCAACACTCATACATCGAGTCATGCACGCACGTCGGTTTCGGGTACTTAAGATTCGGTCCTTTTCCAGTATTTCTCCGATTTAATTCGAAAAAGTACGCCTAGGGTGGCCCCTTCCGACACTTCCACTCACTTTCGATCTGTATATCTCTTTCGTCAGTCTTCTTTCATTCATCCTTTCCAAATGACCGTACCATCGGAGCATGCCCTTGTCATTCTTAGTACTATGATCGTATAAAACACACATTTTAAATATATCTTTGACTATGTTACTCTCTCCCGCTAAGAGGCTGGACGGATTTGGGTTGAATTTGGAATGTAGATAGGTTATATCCCAGATTAACACATCGGGTAACTTTTATGTCGAAAAAATCACTCTTCCCGCGTGATAGCGAATCGCTAACCGATCATATCAACGTTAACGTTTGGATCCGACTTAGACTTGAGTTCCACTAACGTTTCAATAAGTGACTTTAAGTCGATGAACGACTGCAAAATCGTCCGAATGTCATTAACCATTTCCGTTTTTTTCTCTCGAAGCGACTCTGGCACTTTCTTTAAATTCTCCTCTATAACCCTTTTCTCTCTATAATTTTCATTAACTAATTTCGATATCGTGTAAGGATTGGGGTTCTCCATTACAACTTTTTTCAAATATAACATTAAGTACCAGAACTTGTCTTCTACGCGGGTGTTGAATGTTTCGTCGTACAAAACGTAGTCGAAAGTGAATCTCAATTCGTTTCCAATTTCTTGAACGAATGGATCCCAATAAGTCTCCTTTGGTTCCCAGTCCCCGAACTTGGTGCTATAGCAATCATATGGGACTCTCCGCACCCTGCTGCGCTGGTTGATGAGGCAGTCCTGGGGGTCGTTGGTGGTGTCGTTGCGCATCGGCACCAAGTTGTTGAGATCGTTCAGGAATTTATACTTGTTGGACATGTGCCGGCGCCGATTCATCGGCATTTGCTCCGACCACAAGTTCTCCAGGATGCATAGCCTCAGACTGGTCTTGTCGTCTATATCCTGCGGGGAGCATGAGTCTGGGAACGGGTTTGTGTTAATCATTTGCATCCACTCTTCATCTTGATGTTGTTCGGATGAGTTCGAATGTTTTCCACTTGAATTTATTCTCCGGCTTCTTTCGGAAGCGTCTGAGACTGTCAGTAAACTCAGTAGGAGCAGCGCGGTTGTTGCCATCATCTTCATTCTTGGATGCAACTGCAGCAAAAGGCACGATAGCATTAGGATAGCGTACAGTAAAGCTAGAGTAGGTATTAAAAGTAGGTACTCTGTCTCCCAGAAGGTTCTTGAGTGGCGTCCACGGACCGGGAGACGAGCTGTAGGTAGGCCTCCAACAAGATGGAATGACGACCTTGTAAGGATCGCTGGAACGCGGTGGATGCGAAAAGCACAAGATCGGTCTGAGTGGAAAGCCTTGGGGGAGGCCTATGTCCAGCATTGGACGTCTTCCAGTTGACATGATGACTCTGTCGTCTATCGCTGTCACTCTCTGGTTGTGTATTTGTTATGCTGGAGAGTGTGAAAGCGATAGACAACCGATTAGGTCCCTAATTGGGTTTTACAGTAGGTACGATCAGTAACTTTGTCATAAAGCATTTTGTTCTTTATTACAAAACTGCCAAGCGGGGTTTATGTATTTCAGCGTGTCCAATAAGTCCGAATACAAACTTTCTTGTTCCGACTATAAAGACATACCTGGAGTTTTTTTTTTGGAATTTAGGTAATTTACATTCGACCCAACATTCAAAATTCAAAATATTTATGTAGTAAATACTTCGATCAACAATACAACTAGATAACGGGTCAGAGAACAAAACACGGCCCAGCGAATATATACCCACTTCAAATTGGGAGCTTATTTCAATTTAGTTCGTTGTCAACTACGCCAACATTGACACGTGTCACAATGCCTCAATGCGTTTTCAGAAACTGCAAAAATAATCACCGTTACAAAAATCTTTCAGACGGAATGTCATACTTTCGGCATGTAAATGTCGATTCGTAATATTAATTGATAAATAGCTAAGTCTTTCTAATAAAAAAAAATATTTTCGTTTCGGACCAACAATTGTCAATATTTGGATGTTGGAGAACAGTATGTCAATGGAGTAGTTTTATACTTTATATTATTGCAGTAATAAATTAAATATTAGTTTGTGGATTCCTCGTGATCCATTTTATTGTGCGATATAGAGTTATATTGTCGCGACAGAACGGCAGGAGTTTTTTAACTGATGAAGACCAAAGATGAACACCGGAAATCATTAATCACAATTGTTTAACGGGCAGTGATGAGATTTCTCTATTAAGAATATGAAATTACTTTTATTCACGTAATGCATGTAGTGAAGTGCAATTGATGGTGAAGTACCGGGAGAACTCTTCAATAATTAACGGCCCTGCATATTGGATAGCGAAATACTGTTAAGGCTGATTGGAAATTGTTATTAGACTATAAGGTTTTTTAATGTAATGAACGAGTATAATTATGTGATGTAGAAAATCTCAATGATATGAGAAATATCACTAAAAAGCGATTTTTCTTTTTAAAAATAAAACCGTCTTCAAAAATCCACTAAACATACCTATACATCGCTTCACATTTGTTCCCCTGTGGTGTAGGCAGAGACTACGGAATGCCAGGTGCACCGGTCTAAGCATACAAGTATAACTTTCGCTTCCTCTACATTCATAATTTTGACCCATTGAACAAGGTGAAATAAATGACCGGTCTCCTAGAAAATCCCTATCGTTGCCTAACAGGTATATCAAATATATGATATTTTATAATTATATCCAAGCCAGTGTCAAGTAGGTATACTTACACAAATAGCAATGCCACATGAATTTTGCCACCGACATAATAAGTCAGTCGATATAAGTTTTTCAAGTAGCTATTAGGGTTTTTGAAGACGCTTTTACTTCTTGTTGCTAAAAAAATATATGATGGGTTACGAGCCACAATATTATTTATATTATCTTAAATAATAAAAATAGCGTTGAGTTTTTGTTTAAATGAAACCCACCTGAGACGTTAAAACAGAAATAATATTAAGTATAAAGCTACTCCATTTGTACTCTGTTCGCGGTGACATTGGCACTCTGCTAGTAGAAGCTGCATAAGGTAAAAAAACGAGCCTCTAGTCAAAGCGACATAAGATGATAAATTGTTTCATGCAAAATTCAGCATTGCGTTAATGATATACCATTTAAATTAGGATGTTTTATTTTGACAATGATTTTATACAAGTATGAAGTTTGTATAGGTCGCCCTAGGACACTTTTGGGAGAGAATTCTGTATGGAACCCGGTGTCTATTGGTTGGTATGTCGATGAGTAAACCTTATTACAATGCAATAAAATGTGAAAAAGTTGATCCATTCCTTTGTAGTCGACTACAAGTTGTCATGAATAAAACACAACTGTTTTTTCAAACGGTTGTCTTTTCGCTTTCAATCTACGATGACGTAATTTCGGGAAGCAGTTATTACAGCAGTACCTATGCATTAAATGCTGAAGCTGGATTGTTGCGGACGCCTTTTCATACAAAACAATGATTTTCTATATCGAAAATGCGATTCGATGCTGATAGAATATCATCTATCATTCAGGGACCTGAACCGCTTAGTCTTTAATGGGTTCTCGTTAGGTTATATAATTGAATGCTTTTTACAAAGCGATAAACTAAACATATCTTCGACTTCATCATCATCATCATCATGTCAGCCGAAAGACGTCCACTGCTGGACATAGGCCTCCCCAAGGCTCTCCACTCAGACCGGTCTTGTGCTTTTCGCATCCACCGCGTTTCCGCGATCCTTACAAGGTCGTCACTCCATCTTGTTGGAGGCCTACCCACAGCTCGTCTCCCGTTGCGCGGACGCCACTCAAGAACCTTCTGGCCCCATCGGCCATCAGTCCTGCGAGCGATGTGCCCCATGTTCTTCGGGCTATGTCGGTAACCTTAGTTCTACTGCATCTTCGACTTACCCCAATGATAAGCTATCCCATACCATCGAAAAGTCATGAATATTGAACTTACTACGTATGCCAGAACATACTCCAACTGTTTCAGGCCACTTTGCTGATATGAAAATGTTATATGTTTAGCTCAATTTTAATACCGATGCATGTTACATTTATGTTTTTTATTATTACTAGTTTTTATTAGATCAATAAACATTGCGTCGGTCATAACTCATAATAACGTAATGCGAAACTAGCAATTATAATAAGGTGCAAAAATGTAACCATTTTTATATAAAGTGACACAATACCTTTGACTAAAAGTCGTAGGTATAAAGACAGGTAGTACTAGAAGACAATTATTACCATCTAAACGTATCAAAAAGTAGATACGAATACATTTCAATACCAGTAAAACAAAGTAAAACGTCTGATATGAATATAACCTGCAAAAGGGCAAGCCCTGGAAGAAACCTGTAATACAAAAGTTTTACACCATGTAGCTAACATCTGTACATTCATTCATTCATGTCAGCCGAAAGATGTCCACTGCTGGACATAGGCCTCCCCCAAGGCTCTCCACTCAGACCGGTCTTGTGCTTTTCGCATCCACCGCGTTCCCGCGATCTTTACAAGGTCGTCACTCCATCTTGTTGGAGGCCCACCTACAGCTCGTTTCCCGGTCCGCGGACGCCACTCAGAACCTTCTGACCTCATCGGCCACTCTCACTCCATCTTGTCGTGGAGGCCGCAATTACCGCAATTACCGCGGTACATACATACATACCTTCACGCCTTCATTCCCAGAGGGGGGTAGGCAGAACTACAGAATTACCAACAACTCTAAAAACTTGTTGATAACTCTGTAACCGCAATTTGCACAATTAGGCTAAGATGTTTAACAGTGTATATTAGTGACAGGTGGCAACCCCGTTGCCTAACAGTACTACAAGCCTTTATTTCCTTAGTCGCTTCTTACGACTTCCACGGGAAGACATGGAGTGGCACAATTCTAAGCCGGCAACCACACAGCATTATCGCAGTATTTGAAGTCAAAAGTCTTTGACCAGTGTGTGTTGCCAGTGATGACTTACGGATCTGAGACGTGGGCGCAATGGAAGCTCAAAGTCACTCAGAGAAAGTTGAGTGTTTTTTTTTTGTATCTGTGCTTCCTCTGTCTCTTCTCCAGAAACGCTGCGACGACGTTTGACATGTTCATGTTTATGTTGTACAGTCAGCGTCAAAAGTAACTGGTCACTTCAAGCTACTTTTGTACTTTATCGCATTAACACATTACACAATCTTGTTTGACATTGCATTGTGACAGTAAAGCGACAAGGTATTTAAGTGATCAGTTACTTTTGACGCTGACTGTACTAGGTAGGATGTTATTAATTAAATAAAAATAAACGTATTAGAACTGTCTGCTTTATTAATCTCAACAGTGATGTCATTTGGATATCCTTATCATCGCTCCTCTTCATCTTCATCCTCTTCATTTTCGTCGTCATCTTCGTTATCTTCATCACTACCCTCCTCCTCTGGATTTTCCTCCTCCTCTTCAGCACCTTCGCCACCATCGCCTCCCGACGGATCCCTTAATCTCACTCACTTTCTTAACCTTATCTTGTATCTCATCTAAATTGTTATATATATGCTTTCCTGCTCCTACAACTCCTCCAATAATTTTAGAACCCCAGCTTTTCCAGCCTTTCTTTTTCTTCCCCTTTTTCTTCTTACCCTTTTTGCCTTTACCTTTGGTCGGCGTTTTCTTTGTTTTTTTATCTTTGGAAATTCCTTTTTTGTTACGCGGTTTCTTGGAGTTTTTCGCATTTGGTTTCTTAGGGTTTTTCTTCGTTGGTTTTTTAGCGTTTTTGTTAGCAGATTTTTTCTTTTTTGCTTTCTTTTTCTTCTTTTGTGGTTTTTTTGGTTTCGGTTTCGGTTTTGGTTTTTTTTTTGGCTTGCCTTTTTTGTGCTTTCTCATTTCAATTTCATCGTAACTATTGGTAGACAAACTGGTGCCTTGGGTCTCATCAGAGTCTTCTTCATCTGTAACAAAGCTTATAGCTTATAACGCGTGCTGGCCTAGTTGGTAGTGACCCTGCCTACGAAGCTAGCGGTCCTGGGTTCAAATCCCGGTAAGGGCAGATATTTGTGTGATGGGCGCGAATATTTGTTCCTGAGTCATGGATGTTTACTATGTATTTAAGTATGTATTTCTCTATATAAGTATTTATATCGTTGTCTAGTACCCATAATACAATCCTAGAGCTTCAATTGGGACTAGGTCAATTGGTGTGACATTGTCCCCTGGTATTTATTTATTTATTAACACACATCACACTTTATAGAGTGGCCGGACGACGCCGGACGGCCACCTCTAGCGTGGGATCCACCCAATCAGGATTGGTGTCAGCTGCTAACCTCAGCACCAATCTGCTGTCGACAGCCTGGCGAACTGTCGGCCTCCACTACCAGGGTGGTCACCATTGCGGTGATTGGAGCCGAGAGGAACGGGTTTTTTGGGGGTTTCTATGTTCGGCTGTATGTATGTTTACTCATTTCTCCTTCAATTATGGACCTTTTTTTATTATTATAGGTATACCCTATATTCGCAACCTTCCACTTTATCTAGTAGATATTCATAAACTATTCCAAAGCATTATTTACAGCCCTTCACGTCCATAACATAGGCACAGAATATATCCAACTACTCAAATCAACTACTACTACAGTCTTCTGGACCGACTCTTAGGATTAAAGGAGGAATTAAATATGGGGATCCGTTATCGAGTTTCAAGCTCGCAGCCAAGCAACGCCGCGGGAATGTCATAGTGATATATTTTAACCTAAATGCGCTCGGTCATAGTCGCTCAACTACCTTAATGTAGATATCTTATCGCCACCCTTGAAATAGGTACCGATAAGGAGTTCCGGTGGCTATCTGTGGTCTGCATCATCAGTTCCACTTCACCATATAGTGCTTTTCAAAAGCAAATGCACGAGTTACAATAAAAAGTACAGGAATCGCTATAGCCTATAATATTACTATAGTGTGCCTATAATATTTGAGCAGTTCCCTTGATTTCTCCAAGATTCCATCATCAGATCCTGACGTGTTGACAATGGGATCAACTAGAAAGTTTACTCTTTCGAACAAAAAAAAATATTTTCAAATCGGTACAGTGGTCTTCGGATAATCGGGGTACATACTCGTACATATAAAGAAAAAAAAATTCAAACGAATTGAGAACCGCCTCCTTTTTTTGAAGTCGGTTAAAATGGAGTAATCTCAAATTCAATAGACAAAGCATATTCACTCCTTTTCCGTTAATAATGAGGTTCCTTTTGCTACATGACTTTTGTCTGAGATTTGTCTAAGCAGGGCAGAGATGCGCATCTCAGCCAGGATGAGGTTATTTTAACACCTTATGGGTCCCACCCGTCAGATCCAGTTTACCATCAGGTGGCCTGAGCGTCTCCTTGCCAATGAAACAACACTTCAGTTTTAGTACTTGCCACTGTCTGACTCCACTTCGAAATCGTCCTCATTTCCGTAAAGGTTGACATAGACAGCTGTGTTGGGAGACTTGCGGGTCGTTCGATCGGCGTTCTTGTCAAGCTGCACGTCTCGGCGGATCTGTTTCAAGTTCTGTGAATATATTGCAACCGGGATCCCCTTTAAATCACCGACACTCATAACGAGTTACTTCACCAAATTTTCATTTCATCGAAAGCTTAAGACATAATCACATTCAAGAATAAAGGGGAACGCTCTTAATTTATTAACTAATTATTTGTGCAATAGAGAACAAGCAGTAGAAACTGTAAACTACAATGCTCAAAATAAAACAGTTGAACAGGTACAGTTCTCATTTGAGAAAGTTCTGTTAGGAGTTCCCCAAGGTAGCATTCTAGGACCCCTTCTATTTTTTATCTACCTAAATGAACTTCCCCAGGTCGTTGATGTACCATGTGTTTTGTATGCGGATGATGTCACTCTACTGTTCTCAAAGGAAAACACCAATGATAATATACAGACACATATAAATTGTGTATAGAATAAAATTACAAAATGGTTTGGTGGTCTTAATTTCAAGGTGAACCTCAATAAAACAAAGCTCGTTCAATTAAGAAACTATAAAACGATTCATAAGTCTTTTGTAGTGTCAAACGCAAATACTTCAATAGATGAAGTAAACCATGTAATAGACTATACTAAATACGCGGGGAAAAGTATTAATAAGTAGTAATTGGGAGTTGCCCCAACGGGAAGAAGTAAGGGGAGTAACGGGAAACTAATTCTACGCGTACGAAGCCGCGGGCATCCTCTAGTCTATTAATATAATTTGTATTTTCACATTAAAAAAAACTTTTACACAAAAGTTACGTGCGAAGTTACATGGTTCCTAATTTTAAAAATGCAATATCTCAAGAACCGGTTAAGTGTGATTCGGAATCGCGAAACGAGGGTTCCGACACGCCACACAGTATCTTATCTTACAGATGGACTCTTTTGGATGCACTTCGACCCTTTAGGATCTTTTGTGCAATTACCCTCTTACACTCTTTGGAGTGACGACCTTGTAAGGATCGCGGGAACGCGGTGGATGTGAAAAGCACAAGACCGGTCTGAGTGGAGAGCCTTGGGGGAGGCCTATGTCCAGCAGTGGACGTCTTTCGGCTGACATGATGATGATGATGATGACGCTCAGCTGTTCGAATGTGCAGGTTACCTCACGATGTTTTTCCTTCACCGTAAGAGCATCGGGTAATGCACTAAGTTAAAAAAACTCATTGGTACATTTTTAACGATGCGACAGCTTAGTTGGTAGTGACCCTGCCTACGAAGCTAGCGGTCCCGGGTTCGATCCCCGGTACGGGCAAATATTTGTGTGATGAGCGCGAGTATTTGTTCCTGAGTCTTGGGTGTTGTCTCTGTATTTAAGTATGTATTTATATCTATATAAGTAAGTTTATCGTTGCCTAGTACTCATAGCACAAGCCTAGAGCTTAGTTTGGGGCTGGGTCAATTTGTGTGAGATCGTCCCCTGATATTTATTTATTTATTTTTACATGGTGACCGCGGGGGTTCGAACTCGGTACCTTACAATCACGATTGGACCCCCTAAGCCACTAGGCCACCGAGACGGTCTTACACCGCACAGTAGATAATATGGCTATTATTATTATATTTCAAGTTGAATTAGGTTTCGAATTTTTTATACGTTGAAAAAAAAACTTTTTTTTTATTGGTTACCCCCTTCCTCCCGCTATCTATTACGGTTAAAAAGATTCGAGTACAGCTCTTTAAAGTTAGGACGGACGGTCGGACGGGCAGACGGACGGATAGATTGCGTAGGCATATCAATAGGACTTCTATGCATGTATCATATTCTTTTTTTTGTCCTGCTTTTAAGTACCTAAATATTGTAGGTCCCTTTCAGGGCGTCCATGTGGAACTGACTTAATCTAGAATAACAACACCTTTTCTTTTCAATGTATGTGCCTCTATGTGATAACAATAAATGATTGATAGATGATTGATTGATTGATTGAGGACATACGTTGCGTGCCTTCTCTGTTGCCTTCAATGTTTTCTTTAATTTTTGATTTTTTTACTTGTGGGAGGACCTTGTGCAGGGTCCGTCCGGGTTGGTACAACCATCTTATCCATTAACCTACCGCCAAGCAGCAGTGTTTGTATTGTGTTCCGGTTTGGGGATAAGACAGCCGGTGAAATGACTAGCATAGAGGCATTCCATCTTAGTCCTCAGGGTTGGCAACGCATTTGCAGTCTTGTGAATGCGAATGTCTATGGGTCACAGTTTCCACTTACCATAAGGTGGCATGTGTGCTCGTTTGCCTTACTACGTCATAAAAATGCCTTATGGTTGGTGAATATAGTAAATTACTACAGAGGCCGGGAAGCAGGGGTTTGCCAAGCGAGGCCAAATAGTTACGAGGCTGGCAATCCCTTTTTATATATGTATAGTGCTTTTCTCAAACATATGCAATGAAATAAAAAAATATGTTTGTAATAGGCATTAGCGCGGATACTTTTGGTCCGAAAACCATAAAGCCACTGAAAAAAAAAATAGCTATTAGGCTGTTTATAAACGCAGCCGCCAAGTCAATATAAAAATAAAAAAAAAATACTTCCCGGCCTTCCATTTTGTATGATATTCCTTTACAGCTCTCTCGAGTTGTTCCGCCCGGAACGTGATACTTTGAAGCCTAAAATAACTAACACAATGCCAACATTTCATTGCATGTTTGAGAATAGTACATTATTGCCTAGGCAGTGAAGCAGGCAATCGCGGGCCGAGTATTGGTTTAAACGGACGAGCTTGCGAGTCCGTTTAAAAATACGAGGCCCGCAATTGCCGTTCCTGCCGTGCTTTTCTAAAAAATCGCAAGATACAAATCGCATATAAACAGAAACTTCACGTGGAATAACATCACTCTTTACCGCCTTTATGTTTATGACAAGGAGAAACGCAAGCTTTTTTTTGAAAAAAAAACTCAAGCTATTCCAGGCACGCACAGATGAAAAAGTTACGTTTCGAATAAAATTTGGATGTATAAGACTTGTGCCCTCTTTATTATGGCCGTTTTCACTTTAAAAAAAGTTACAAATAGATAACAATAAAATTTGTATGCAACATTGCGGGCTTGTGTAGCGAGCACGCAATGTAATTTTTTTTAATTTGGGAACTGTCTGTGAACTATGTACTTCGCGTCTCAGTATGGAGTTATTATTGTCAACTTTTCCGGTAATTTTTGAGAAAAATGTTTTTCTTCTTCTTCTACTCACCAATCAGTCCTCGCTCGCTGAGCGGACAGAAATACACTTCCATCGAGAGTGAGTTGGTTCTCGATCGGCGACAAATTAAGCGGAGGGGCCCCCCTAGGCCGAAACCGACGGCTGCGGAAGTTCAAAGGTGTAGTTAATCATTAATTTCTCAACATTCTCTGGGAGTAGACAGTTTCTGAAGTGTCTATTATGTTTAATGATAGTATAGTCACTACATTCAAAGTTTTACCTCAAAGTTGCCCGCCGGGTTATTTTATTACTTGATATGATAAAGTTCCGTGTGGTTGCCGGGTTAGAACAGTGCCACTCCATGTCTTCCCGTGGATGTCGTAAGAGGCGACTAAGGGAATAGAGGCTTGTAGTACTGTTAGGCGATGGGCTTGCAACCTGTCACTAATACACTGGGAAACATCTTAGCCTACTTGTGCAAAATGTGGTTACAGAATTATCAAGAAGTTTTGAGACTTGTTGGTAATTCTTTAGTTCTGCCTACCCCACTCTGGGAATGAAGGCGTGAGTTTATGTATGTATGTATGTATTTAAAAAAGAATTAAAAACAAACTTTATTACCTTATAATGTAACTTACTTTTAAGTGTTATTGTATTTAATAATTTAAAAAATGACCTTCTGCTTGAGTTTCTTGCGGCACTTCTCCGCAACGATGGTCTTGTACACACAACATCACACCTAACTAACCATTAAAGACAGAGCAGAGAGAAAAAGAAAGAGATGTATATATGTGTATTATGTCAACTTCTATGCATTCTAGTGCGACTCTCTTTCATGCAATATTTCAGATTTCTGAAGTGTATAGCTAGATGTGTTGCTGTGTGTACGAAGCGCTAGTAGATTCGCTCCATATTACCGACGTATAAAAGAGCCCTCATGTGGCCAATTTACTGAATAAATATTTTGATTTTTGAAAGTGTAGTGTCAACGTATAGGTTATATTGTTGATGGCGCCATTTCTGTCAAATAGAGTCCCTGTTGCCCGATTATATTTATTCAAACATAAACATGTGCACGAATATATTTGACAAGTTTCAAAATAAAAAGTCGTACAAAGGACAATGCTAAAAAATAAATATAAATAAATATCAGGAAACAATCTGTGGTTACAGAGTTATCAACAAGTTTTTAGAGTTGTTGGTAATTCTGTAGCTCTGCCTACCCCACTCTGGGAATGAAGGCGTGAAGGTATGTATGTATGTAGGAAACAATCTCACACAATTTGACCTAGTCCCAAACCAAGCTCTAGGCTTGTACTAATGGTACTAGACTAGACAACGATAAACATACTTTTATAGAGAAATATATACTTAAATACATAGAAAACACCCATGACTCGGGAACAAATATTCGCGCTCATCACACAAATATCTGCCCTTACCGGGATTTGAACCCAGGACCGCTAGCTTCGTAGGCAGGGTCACTACCAACTAGGCTAGCGCGTCGTCAAATGGACCAAAAACCCAGTGACGATTATCATCAATCATATATGGTTAGGAAAAACATATCCAATAGGTCACAAATGTGTAATTTAATTTGTTTCCGAGAAAACAATCACCAAGTATCTATTAAAAAAGTGAAAACTCCGGGGAGTCAGAATACGTGCTTATGAAGATGGTGTGCTTGTTTTGTGACGGATAATTATACAATTAGGTTTATTTCATGTATAAAAATATTTAAGACAATGCTGTGGTGTTAGTTCTTCTGATGTCCCCTTGTGCTGTGTTCCCTTCATCTTGCATAATGATGTCCGTCGTCCGAAATACACTTCGCATAACAGTTATCGCAGTTTTTTTTTTAGCCGATTGATACTTCAACGTAACAGTACACTTAGCATAACTGTCATAACATAACGCATAACATTCATTTGGAGAATTTTGAATAGCAGAATAATATCGCCCACTTTAATTTCGCAGAGTTTTATGTAGCAGAATATAAGTTCCGTCGAATTTATTTTGGCATACTTAATTTTGCCAAGCATAATAGGTATTAGAACGAACTGCTAACAGTAAAGTAGGTAAGGTTAGGTTAGAACTTCGACCCTAAGAGAAACAAAACTGTGTCAGAAAAGAAGGTTGGGTTGGAACATAGCATACGGATACCTTAGAGGATAAAAAAATATAACTCAATATTTTTGTATTTTTATTACCAGGTCTGAATTGCAATCAGTGGAGTAGAATACATACATACACATACATAAACTCACGCCTTCGTTCCCGGAGAGGGGTAGGCAGAGCTACAGAATTACCTACAACTCTAAAAACTTGTTGATAATTCTGTAACCACATTTTGCACAATTAGGCTAAGATGTTTAACAGTGTATATTAGTGACAGGATGCAAGCCCATCGCCTAACAGTACTACAAGCCTTTATTCCCTTAGTCGCCTCTTACGACTTCCACGGGAAGACATGGAGTGGCACAATTCTAAGCCGGCAACCACACGGCAAATGCAGTAGAATAAATAAGATTAAAAAAATAAAAACAGAACACACAAACACACTAGAATTGTTTTATTTATTTTATGCCAACTAAATAGTATATGATCTATCAACATTATGCCAATGTACTATTCTGCCAAAGAAAATTGTGCGAAATGACAGTATGCTAAGAAAATTATGCGAAAATTTCTGCAGAATAATGATTCTGCCACGGGTTATTATGCAAAACCAAATTGCTACAATTAATTTTATGCAACATGTGAACTCTCCAACCTATGAAAACTATAAAACACAAAACATACATACATACATACATTAAATCACGCCTGTTTCCCAGAGGGGTAGGCAGAGACCACTTCTTTCCACTTGCTACGATCTTGACAAATTTCTTTCGCTTCTTCAACATTCATACATCGAGTCATGCACGCACGTCGGTTTCGGGTACTTAAGATTCGGCCCTTTCCCAGTATTTCTCCGATTTGATTCGAAAAAGTACGCCTAGGGCGGCCCCTTCCGAAGATAAGCACCTACGACGATTCTGCGACTCCGTCCAGCTTTATATATCCAATACGCAATAATTGATTAACACGTTCAGTGCGGGGTACATGCCTAAATTGTCTTGTATTGGACTGTCGTTTGATGCGACTGTGGGAAATTGGTTGTCTTTGTCTTCTGCGGCGATTTGACATTGAAACCCTGATTGCCAGAAAGAGTTAAGTATAGGTACATTTATTGTTAAAATTGTAACCAATAGAAGACTTATATATTATATACAAGACAAATGCTATTGAATTGCACCGAATCACAAATAAAATCATTAACGCGGTACTGGGCAAAAGTGTCGTAATAGTAGTTAGATGCATAATGAGAGGCGTTTATATACGGGTGTGGTTTTATAATAGGATCAATGAGTGTTTTAACGCCTAATTATGTACAGTTGCATACACTACTTTGTCTACACACATCATAAGTTTAGAATTATGGCGGCAATTCGATCCTCTGTCAAGACGAATGTTTTTTTTTTTGAATCGTAGATAAACGAATGAAGTCCCTATTGAAACTAATAATAGTAGTTTATGCAACTTATGCATGATGCCTAATTATGTACAGTTGCATACACTACTTTATCTACGCACATATCATAAGTTTAGAATTATCCTACTTTCGTAACAGCAAAAAAACAACAAACAAATATGACACCAATAATGGCGGCAATTCGAGCCTCCTTCAAGAATGTTTTTTTTTAATCAGTCAAACGAATGAAGTCCCTATTCTCAAGTCACTCGAGATTAAATGTCCTGCGGTTTATATTTAAAAAAACATACTGAATTAACGTTTGGAGTCGATAACAGTTTTAATATCTATGAATACTAGAATAGAGACCCTCTTGAGTTTTGGCAGCTGTTCCAAATAACTCATAACGTCACAAAACGCACAGTATAGACTGTAATAACATTACAGTACAGATTTTACCTACGACCACAGACAAGAAAGTTCTCATAGTAAAATTGGTTGTAATAATGCTGGTCATTTCCTATGGGTTTGAACGCATTAAAGAGGACTTATGATATGTGTGTAGATAAAGTACCTACCGTCTTGTACAGTCAACAGCATAAATAAGTGATAATTTCTGTACCTTGTCGCTTTCAATCGTTTCACAATTTTATGTAACATTTCAAACCCAACGTTAAAGTGACAAAGTACATAAATGATCACTTATTTAAATGCTGTTGACTGTACCTATAACTTGCCAGTGTAGTGGCGCTAGTGCGATAATAAATCAAATAAAAAAATCATGAATAATTTATTCAACCCTTAACCTTTTTTCTACAGTTATTAAAGTATATTATTGCCTAGGCGCGGAAATCCTCGTTTCCGCCGAGGCATATATAATGCTTTTCTCAAACAATGCGAGGAAATGATACAAATACATGATTAAGTATAAGTTATTTTTAAAAACCGTTGACAAATTCGGAGAGAATGTTTGTTTGAAAACTACGAGTATTAGTTAAGCGCCACACGCCCCCACCCACGAGTTAAGTGTACGGGATTTTTTTCATGGTCCTTTCGATTTACACGTATTAAAAAACAAGATACACGGACGGAAAGTGTTTTCATATGGTTTTTTTACTCCTAAGAGTAAAATGAGGCACTTTCCGTCCTTGTGTTTCAGTCGGAAAACCGATCTTTCCAACCATGTTTTAGAAAATTGTATTTATTTGCGTGTGTGTTTGTGTGCGTGCGTATGTGTATGCATGTGTCTTTGTCTGTGTACTTAGGCATATCTTTATCCACTTCAACAATTGACAACAATTCATTTTGTGCTAAGGTAGTAAAATAAAATACCGTTTCTAGATTTTACACTGCTGATTACAGTAAAAATATCTTTGGATTTTTTTATGCAGTAGTTTTTTTTATATTTAGGAAAAACAGTAAAAAAAGTTGGATTGTCAATGTTAGGAATACACTTATAGTGCCCTTAGTCCATTTATTACCAAAGAAATTGAAAAAAATATGACATGACATGACAGTCAGTTTTGTTTCTGTTTAAAGTTACTTTCTTTTTATTTTATATCATGCTAAGATCACGACATCAGTATTCCTAACTTTGTATATACGGTATTTTTAATGACTATTTCTTTAATAAATTATTAACGACGAATTTAAGTTAAATATAGAAAAACCGAGAAATACGGGTAGTCTAATTTTTAACCAGCAATTATAAACGCAAAAAAACAATAATGCTTTTTTTTTTAAATGTTGTCAATTAATCAACCTTGCATTGTGGTGCCCTTGCAGGGTATCGCATGGACTAACCTATATACTTTAGTATTTTATGTAACTGGTACATAAAGAGGGTCCTCAATAACATCACACGAGTTTTTTAAGGCCTAATTATGTACAGTTGCATACATTACTTTATCTACACACATATTATAAGTAGAACGAAGGCGTGAGTTTATGGATGGATGGATGGATATTATAAGTACTCTTTCCGGATTTTAAAAACAGGCGGCAGAACAAACAAATGGCGGCAAAGCTAACCTGTGTCACGAATATGAATGTTTTTTTTTTTTAAATCATAGACTAACTAACAAAGTCCCTATTCTAATGTCACTCGACATCAAAACGGCGTACGACACTTTACTTAAAATATACAGAGTCGACGTTTAATAGGTATAGTCTTTATTATTTCTACTGAGCCGATCTTCTACACAAAGGCCATTGTTTGTAAACAATACCATTGTCTTTCTTTGTGTTCGTAACACCAAGCCGATTACATAAAAAAAAGTTAGAACTACATTGAATGTACATTGAATTATCAACCCTACTCTCTTAGTCAGTAGGTTTAAAATGTAAAGTGTCAGGATACAGATATAAGTCTTTATTATTTGAACTGTGCTTAATCTTTACACAATACTATCATCTACACAAAACTTATATCTGTATCCTGACACTTTACATTTTAAACCTACTGACTAAGAGGGTAGGGTTGATAATTCAATGTACATTCAATGTAGTTCTAACTTTTTTGTATGTAATCGGCTTGGTGTTACGGACACAAAGAAAGACAATGGTATTGTTTACAAACAATGGCCTTTGTGTAGAAGATCAGCTCAGTTCAAATAGTAAAGACTATACTAGAATTGACCCCCTGTTTGAATTGTGTTGGTTTTGGAAGATGTTCCAAATTTAAACAACATTACTTTATCAAAAGTTGTATCGTAATTTTAACTTTACAGTACAGCTACAGATAAGAAAAAATATCATAGTAAAATTGTATCTTGTAATGATGGTCATTGTCTACGGATTCTGAACGCATTATAGAGGACTTATGATATGAGTGTACATAAAAGTTTTAAAGAAACTAACACCAATCTGTACTACTTCTGTGCCATGTGATAACAGTGAATAAATGAATATGAATATGAATATCTTAAGTTCCTACTTTTAACAAGTCTTCTGTCTGATCATAGCTGAGTCCAATTATCCATTTGATCATTGTGTACTAAAATTTATACGACATTAGAGGATAGATTACCAATCAATGCTGAAATTGCCCAAACCATCAAATGCCGCAAATACGTTTGTTTAAAGCCAAATTACGTAACGTTAACGTTAGGGCCGTGGTCATCTGACACAAATTTTATCAAAAAAGTGTCAGACAGATTACTCGGCGTCTCTGGCGACCCAAGCAAGGCTCTTTTCTTGCCCAAAGATCGCAGTGCAGTGGGGTAACGCGATGCCGCAAGTGGGTGCATTGGAGGGCTCCATTTTATAAGTAAGGTTTAGTACTATAATATTTTAGTTTAATTCAATTTGTTTTTACAAAATTTGTAAGATAATATAACTTCTAGTCTATAATATCAATGCTGATGTTTGATTTTGTTGTCGGAACGTATAATAATTCATAATCAATGTGCTATTATATTATGTACCTGCTTATGTTATATTTACACATAAACATATTACCTACATTTTAGAAGCTTGCATGTTTGTTTATAAAAATGGAGAATTCATTCTCCAGTTAAAATAATTGTACAAGAGACAAGTACGGCCTCAATATCGCAACAAATTATACGTTCCTTTTACGTTTACTTTAGTATGTATGTATGTATGTAAACTCTTTATTGCACAAAAATATAAATATTACAATATAAATATTAAAGTAATGTACAAAGGCGAACTTATCCCTAAATGGGATCTCTTCCAGCTAACCCTGAAGTTAATGAGTAAGGACAATGCATAGGGTTGGACACATACAAGTTTGCACAAAAAATATCAAAAACAGATGATAATACTAATAATTAGAAGAAAAAAAAAAAAAAAACTAAACGATTAAACGACTCAGGTACTTAGCCTTAGGTGCGTGTCGGGACTAAAGCTCCTTTTTAATCACTAGGGATTAAAGATTTTTTTTATTTACTTTGGAAACCCCTAAACATCCAATCGCGGTGTTTGTGAATGGAGGATTATGGCTTGTTTTAGTCCCTTGTTAAACAATCTACAATTTCATTTCATTATTTTTTCGAAAATGTTAAGTATTTCGCGCCCCCTTGTCATCGTTCTCGCCACCTTAGGAAGGCGCGCCCCACTGGTCGGGAAACCGTGATCTAGTAACAAGCCATTTTTGTCTTGAAACACATAAGTGATTTTTTTAAATTCCCAAACGGGATGTATAGCGCCGCGCGTTCAAGCGCATTCAACGTGTTAAAAATCTAATAATACGAAATTTCACGCTCACATCGTAACGATAAAAGAGATAATGAAGAATTAATACTTACCAGTAAAACCAAGAAAACGTGGAGACGATCAAATCACTAGCTATGCCCGCGACTGCGTCCGCGTAGAAACCACCAAACATGTGGTCTAAAGCACCTAGGGAATGCAAATAACCGGTAATAACCGGTTATTTTTATACAAAAACGGTTCATAACCGGTTAAATTGTATACTCTAAAAGCATCCCAACGTGGTCTGGTGCATCATCAGTATCATCACACATTGCAGTCAGAGCTTGCAAGCTATGCATAGTTTATACAATGATATTTTATGTTTAGATACCTACGTTAGTTATGATCATACTAAACACATTAACCCGTCGCCAATTACTGTCAGTCGCTATTGTTAGAAAGAGATAAATAGTTATCTGAAAATGAAAGAAATTGGCGAGATGTAAACAAAATTTAAAAAATATTCACGGTACTTACGAATGAAATGAGACATCCTTTCTTTCTTTAACAGTTACAGTATAATTTCGGCAGCCTCGAAAAACACAAGACGGCATTTTTTACTATTTTATTGTCTTTGATGCGCGCGTGTCAGCGGCCGCGGGGCAACTAAACAGTAGTAAGGTAAACTACCTTCCTTTTTGAGCAACACTTTTGCGCGCAGATGACGTATCTTAATATAAAATACTATACACAACCAAACAAAACGACTTACTATTATTACTAGATAATCACATGCTTATAAAGATCTAGTGAAGTCTTCGCAGTGATTGATACACGTTATATTTACTTCCACATTAAGTTTAAGATTAAATACAGATAGAGATTTATGAAGCTGCCGAAGAATTTAGTCAAAGAAGAAAATGAGACTAAATTTAAACGACTACTCAAAAATATTTTAACTGACAAACCATCGATGATACTGTAAAACCGCGTAAATTAAAGAGCAAAATAAACCTTAATGTCTTATTAAAAAGGTACATTTTGCTCCTTATTTAAAATGTTACTTACGCGGTTTTGCAGTTTCACCGACGAAATGTTACTATCAGGGGTTGTACTCTTGACGCCAATGACGTCAAAATGACGACATTTTACAAACAAGGTGCTCTGCTTTCATTTGGCAGCTGTCAAGGTATGTTAAATCGTACAAATAAAAAAAATATTATACGCCGTTTTTTATTTATTTAAGTACGATAGCTTTAAGGGAACGTTCTTTAGGTGAAATAAAGTTAATTTCCCCAAGACAGATCAATGATTACTCTTACGGTTTTAAAGATATTTAATTTTTATATTTAATCAGTTAATCACGTTGAACTAGTGTAAAAGGCTCTTAATTGTGTGTATGTCACGCTAACTTTGACGTATTTGACACTGACTATTAGTTAACTCCAAAGGCCCTCTTAGAATGACCAAAGATACAAAATTTAATTACTTTGTTCTAAACTGTTTTTTTTTGCAATATTTAAAAATCTAATCTACCACTTAGTTTCTATGGATGTACATAATAATATGCCGAAGTTGTCGTAAATAAAAAAAACACGGTGTATTTATATCGTTGTCTAGTACTCATAGCACAAGCCTAGAGCTTAGTTTGGGACTTGGTTAATTGGTGTGACATGGTCTCCCGATTTGTATTTATTATTTTTGTATATTTTATTACCTAGTCTGTAGCGCTGTGAAAGGGCAAAAACTCAAGTTTTTTTTTTGAAAACAGCTCAGATATAGAAGGACAAATTTAATATCTTAATAACAGACACATTTGGCGTTATGGTTTTAATGTAGGTAATGTGAATCAGATCACGGTACACTATCGACTTTATCATAATTATTTGGCCTATATGTATATTCTTAACCATATTCTAGAGGAGAGTCTGCGTTTGCGCATCAAGTGTAACTGATACACGTGGATAGGCAATCATGATAAGCCCGCCAGCAATATATTCAATATCGTCGGCGACACTGCAAAACCACGTAACTAACAAATTTATGATAGAGCGAAATAAACCTTACTGGCTTATTAATAAGGTGCATTTTGCTCCTTATTTAAAATGTTACTTACGCGGTTTTGCAGTTTCACCGACGATATACCTACACCAATTAAACTAGATAATTAAGGAGGACGTTTTCTATAATTGATTCGTCATGAGTCAACAGAACTCGGCAGGGTCAGCCATTTTTACGTCATCGATGTCAAGTGTAGATATTAATATAGATACACCTTTAAAAGAAATATTAAAATAATAAAACTTTATCAATTATACTTTATCTAAAACTAGCAACCCGCCCGCGGCTTCGCCCGCGTGGAATGTATTATACATATAAACCTTCCTTAAGAATCACTCTATCTATTAAAAAAAACCGCATCGAAATCCGTTGCGTAGTTTTAAAGATTTAAGCATACATAGGGACAGACAGCGCAAGCGACTTTGTTTTATACTATGTAGTGATGACAATTTGTTATTTACAAAACGAGTATATTGTTGGTAATTCTGTAGCTCTGCGTACCCCACTCTGGGAATGGAGGCGTGAAGGTATGTATGTATGTGTGAGTATATTGTAATACATACATACACTCATACTCACGCCTTCATTCCCAGAGTGGGGTAGGCAGAGCTACAGATTTATCCACAACTTTCAAAACTTGTTGATAATTCTGTAACCGCATTCTGCACAAATCGGCTAAGATGTTTACCAGCGTATTAGTGACAGGTGGCAAGCCCATCGCCTAATAGTACTACAAGCCTTTATTCCCTTAGTCGCCTCTTACGAAATCCACGGGAAGACATGGAGTGGCACTATTCTAACCCGGCAAACACACAGGTTATATTGTTATATTGTAATAAATAAATATATTTTTTTCTTTTCATGCACGCACGTCGGTTTCGGGTACTTAAGATTCGGCCCTAAGATCTTAGCCTATTTGTGCAAATTGTAGTTACTGAATTGTCAACAACTTTCTGAAGTTGTAATTCTGTAGCTCTGCCTACCCCACTCTCTGGGATTACAGGCGTGACGGTATGTATGTATGTATGTAAGATTCGGCCCTTTTCCAGTATTTCTCATGTTTTTTTATTTCTAATGTTGAGGAAGCGAAAGTAATTTGTCAAGATCGTAGCAAGTGGAAAGAGGTCGTCTCTGCCTACCCCTCTGGGAAACAGGCGTGATTTAATGTATGTATATATGTAATTTTTTCTTAAGTTTCAATTTTCAACGCATCTCTTTGTGAATTTAATATCCACTTATACAGGGTGTCCCAGAAATACCACGTCACAGTGACACTGGAGATTCCCCAGCTTTAGACGAACCAAACCAGCCTAACATGACCTCAGTAAAAGTTGCACCGTTTTCGAGTTATACCAATTTAAAGATTTCTGATTTCTGAGGATCCATATTGGCAAATGTCATACGAATTCCTACTTTTATGCATTAAGATATCATGTGTCATACTATTTTAGAATTGGCATAAAATACGCATGTTTTTAAAGTTATTTGCTCATTTTGTTTATAGTAAAAAAAAGTTATGGCAGGTGCTCAAAGTTTAAATTACTATGTTGATGATAATTTAAGTCAAGTTCATTACAGTATTTTTCCAACTTTTACATTAGTTATTGACATAATAATGCTTCTATTATCTTAATAAACTATTCATAAACGCGCACAAATAAAAAAAACTAAATTCTAAAGCTATCCCAGTAAATGCGAGCACTTACAATGTCAAAAGAGGTGAAAAATTGGAAAAATCTTTAAATTGGTATAACTCGAAAACGGTGCAACTTTTACTGAGGTCATGTTAGGCTGGTTTGGTTCGTCTGAGGCTGGGAAATCTCCAGTGTCACTGTGACGTGCTATTTCTGGGACACCCTGTATATAGAAAAAAATCTTTCTAGCTACATCGACTGAAGCCGCATCGCGTTTGGTGGCGGCGACTAGTGGCGGGGCGACTATGTAGTGGCGTAATGTGCGGCCGCTTTTAGAATAGTAAAGAATACATTTATTACTTTTTGCTCAAACGCTTCACTTCAAAACTGACGTTGACGTATTTCGCTAACAAGTAACACATTATTGCATTTATTTCCTCATTTTTATAAACCCTGACAAAATGACTGAGGACAATGTTTATGCAAGTGATTGATATTGTCATACCTACACATAAATACTTAAACTCACGCCTTCATTCCCAGAGGGGGGTAGGCAGAGCTACAGAATTACCAACAACTCTAAAAACTTGTTGATAACTCTGTAACCACAATTTACACAATTAGGCTAAGATGTTTAACAGTGTATTAGTGACAGGTGGCAAGCCCATCGCCTAACAGTACTACAAGCCTTTATTCCCTTATTCGCCTCTTACGACATCCACGGGAAGACATGGAGTGGAACTATTCTAACCCGACACCCACACCGGAAATTGAATTATAAGTTTTCTAGGTCTCACGATTGATGAGAACTGTAATTGTAAAATGCACATTGACCAGGTGTGCTCTAAATTATCTAAATTCATCTACCCTTTACGCCGCATAGTGCAAAACTCATCAGAGAAAGCAGGAATAATGACGTACTTTGGTTACGTGCAGTCAATTTTATGCTACGGTTGATACCGTAACTCAACTCTACAAATTGGCAAAAAGCATTTAAAATACAGAAGCGTTGTGTAAGAGCTTTAAATGGTGCTTCTCAACGAGACTCATGAAGACCCATATTTGCAGAGTACAATATACTGCCACTCCCCTGCCTATATATCAAGGAGGTAACTATGTTTGTGAAGAAACACTCGGCTCTCTTTGAAAAGGTTGAAAAATATAAAAAAAACCTTCGTCATGACAATAAATTAACACATGTTCATCCGGTTCGCTCAGTTTTTTATAGAAATAGTATTTACTTTATGATAATTAAGATATATAATAATGTACCTGACAGAATCAAATCCCTGGACGATACTAAATTTAAAAAACCGGTCAAGTGCGAGTCGGACTCGCGCACCGAGGGTTCCGCACAAAGTCGTAGGTACATATATAATAGTTCGGCTGGTCTATTGCCTGACGCACACGCGGTCGCAATCGACTTTAAAGCGGAACAAGTGTGCTCATTTTGTAATCAGACAAGCTTTCGATTTTCAAAATGAAAACGATTGCTATTGCGATTGCGTTAGGCAATAGCCCCTTAGGAATCAAGAATCGTGTAGGAAATTACTTATGCCCGGTTCACATTATTCCAGCAAAAGCATTCCAGTACAAGTACATTGCGTCGTTAACGTCGCTCTCGCCGCAAACGTGAAAACCAACTCGTCAATGTACTTGTACTGGAATGCTTTTGCTGGAATAATTTGAACCGGGCATTATAGGAAATTTTGGTTATACAAACAATTCTTACCTTAATAAATTAGTTAGTAAATCTAATCAAAGTTGTTTTTTTATTATTAAATTAAATATCATATTTAGTCCATATTTGTAAGTGGTGAATGAAAAAATAACGAATATTATCGCATTGTTCATCAAAATTGGAAAAAACATTGTCTATGATAGTGTTCGTTTTGGTGGTGCTGTTGTGCAGAAGAAAAATATAATGAAATAGCATTTTGGGGATTGGTTTTAAAATCTATGTTAAAACGGCTCCCTATGTCTTCCCATAACGTTAGTAATCCTAATTTCACTTGCCATAATGTTTGTGGTAATTATAATTGTTTATCCTAATGATTACTTGACATAATTTTTATCGACATATTTTCTCTTGAAAAAATGTTTTTGTTCCTAATAATCGTTTGGCCTAATGATTAACTACGGCTTTTTAATTTTGACAGTAATGTTTCGAATCCTAATTTCACTTGCCGTAACGTTCTTGCTTCTAATTATCAATATGCGTTACGCATCTTGTGGCAGTGTCGACGGGGCTCCGCTTTGCGGAGCTCCTATTCCGCGTAGTTTGGCGCTTCGCGCCTGGACACAACTCTAACCTAACCTAAACCTGTTTTTTTTATTGACCGCCTGCGTTTGTTTAGAGCGGGCGAGGGCTGCCCTCCCTTTGCGCCTCCGGCTTTTGACTTAATTTATTAGGTGTCACAATATTCAAAACTAACAAAATTAGGAAATTAAAGATTATAGCGAACACAATTATGACTAAAATGTTTTAGGACTATCGATATATTATGGGAATTAAGCATTATGGGTACTGAACATTATGGCTGACATCGATTGTAGTTACATGCGCGTTTGCTATGTTTGCCTTTTTTGTGTTGATATAGATTGGGCTAGTTATGAAACACAATCTGAACTTGAAAAGATCAATTTGTTTTGCTCCAGTCTTTTCATTTCTATTCTTACCGCGCACGATTCTGATATTTCAGATTGGAGGATTAAACCTTCCTGAACTCACGACCAAAAAGAGGGAAGATTTGGTTTTTACAGAAGGTAGACACTTAGCTGATACTCAGTCAATTTTAAATATTTCCGCTGCTAATGTGTACCTACCTGGATATGCAGTAATTTGTAATTTTAGGTGTTTAATCATACAAACAAACAAAGTAATTGAATCTAGAACTGCGTTAACGTTTATTTCTTAGTTATAGTTACAGATATTATTTTATTATTATTAGTATCTATATAATAATCTACATATTTATATTTTAATATAGGAGCACAATACGAAATTGCTCAATAACGCGTCGCGCGTTTCGTGAAAGTTCCCGAGCCTTATGTTATTCACTGGGGAAATCTTGTCAGCGCGATGTAGGAATCAAGTCAATCAAGTAACAGCGACATCTATTGAGAACTTGGTTTTCTTTTGTAGAAGTAACATTCAAAATTACCATCATTTACGATTACTATCGCCATCTGCTAGCGAGTAGCTAACACTTCATTTATTACACCAAATTTATTTCACCGTTCCTTGCATAAAGACCCTTTCTTTGTGATTTAATTAAAAATGTACAGTTTTCAGATTTTTTCCTATACTTGTAGTTCATTACGGTATTACTTACCAAATTTCAAAGTTCTATTTACGATTACTAACGCCATCTGCTAGCGAGTAGCTAACACTTCATTTATTACACCAAATTTATTTCACCGTTCCTTGCATAAAGACCCTTTCTTTGTGATTTAATTAAAAATGTACAGTTTTCAGATTTTTTCCTATACTTGTAGTTCATGACGGTATTACTTACCAAATTTCAAAGTTCTATTTACGATTACTAACGCCATCTGCTAGCGAGTAGCTAACACTTCATTTATTACACCAAATTTATTTCACCGTTCCTTGCATAAAGACCCTTTCTTTGTGATTTAATTAAAAATGTACAGTTTTCAGATTTTTTCCTATACTTGTAGTTCATGAGCAAGGACCATATATAATAGGACTTACAATCTTCATACTACGCACCGTACTCCGTTAGTTAGTATCTTTCTAAGTGGCTAGATGGCGCTAAGAGTACCAATTCATTCAAAAGTCGTAATTTTACAATATCTTTTCGCGCAAGCGAGCCATCGAGCGTTCAACGACATTTCAATTGATACAGTAAAAAGTGAATAGATGGCGTTAGGTGCGATGTTGCATTACTTACTACGTTTCGTTCCGGCTCACTTCACTATTTTTAAACTGTTATTTGTACTTACATATTACTTACAATCCATACTAATAATATTATAAATGTGAAAGTGTGTCTGTCCGTCTGTCTGTCTGTCTGTCTGTCTGTTACCTCTTCACGCTTAAACCGCTGAACCGATTTAGATGAAATTTGGTATGGAGATAGCTTGAGTCCCGGGGAAGGACATAAGCTACTTTTCATCCTGAAAAATTAGACAGATCCCGAGGGAGCAGCGATAAACGACTTCTACGCGGACGGAGTCGCGGCAAAAGCTAGTGAAATATATTTCAAAGTTCGTTATTATTTATAATTTATTTTCGGAACCCAAATAATGTCCGCAATTATATTTTAGTTTAAAAATATTAAAAGAAAGTTTAGATACTGCGCGAGTTGAAATGAAAATTGAAACGTCAAACCTCATCCATACTAATCCATATCCATACTAATATTATAAATGTGAAAGTGTGTCTGTCTGTCTGTCTGTCTGTCTGTCTGTTACCTCTTCACGCTTAAGCCGCTGAACCGATTTAGATGAAATTTGGTATGGAGATAGCTTGAGTCCCGGGGAAAGGAAGCGGGCGGAAATTCGTCTTCGAACTAAACTAAAGTCAGAAATGAAACTTCAAAAATTAAAATTAAAAAAAATACCAAATTTAAATCAACTTTTTTTATTTGCTTTTGTACAAGATGAAATTGCTGTTCTTATGCAATATTAAAAAAAATGTTATCTGTACACGTTTGAGAATGCGAGGCTGAAAACTAAAAAATACATGTTTCCCGCTTCCTTTGTGATCATTTTTTTCAGTTTTTTTTTAAATAAGTTCCTAGTTGTTATGCATTTTTGAAGAGCTTAGAAAACAGTTAGGTTTTTAAAATAATCTGCAAGCCAAGTTTCATAACGTTTTTTTTTGTTTTTAAGGCATTTTAGTGGAAAGCGATCGCAAAAAAATATTGAAAAATTTTCGTTTTCCGTCTCGCTTTTCTAAATTTGGACCGATAATTATTGTTTTAATATTGAGAAATAACCAGTGTTTAATAGTATTTATAAATCAGAAAAAAAATAAGATTTAAATTGATACTTTTTTTGTAATAAATTTTTCAAGTTGAATTTCTGACTAATTTAAAAAAAACTAAAAAACGCGATAACTCAAAAATGGTTCACTTTTGCATAATGCATATGAGGGTCAAAATTATCGCAAATAGTCACCCCTATCACCTCCTAACGGGAATAGGTCGACTTACCAATAACCCTGTAGAACATACTTAAATATCGGGTTGAGAGCGTCGTCGGTGGCCTAGTGGCTTAGGGGGTTGACTCGTGATCGTAAGGTACCGAGTTCGAATCGAACCCCCGCGGTCACCATGTACCAATGAGTTTTTCTAACTTAAGTGCATTACCCGATGCTCTTACGGTGAAGGAATAACATCGTGAGGAACCCTGCACATTCGAACACCCTTTTTTAACCCCTTTTGGGATGAATTTCAAAAAATCCCTTCATAGTGCACCCCCAGGATATCCAAGGAATATTATTCCCTCCAAATTTCGAGTCGCTAGGTCCAGCGGTTTTGGCTAAACATGCACGGGTTAAAATATTTGGTCCTGGTAGGTTTACGTACCTACCAACTGTTAAGGTACCTACTGACCGACGCAAAATTAAAGCTTTCTAAGCCTCTAAGCCTAAGCTAAGCAGCGGACGGACGGACATAGCGAAACCAGGTAAGTATAAGGGTTTCTTGTAGGACTACGGAACCCTGAAAATAAAAACATTTTAATCTGACCCATATTTGCGGCAGCGGGAAACGAAAGGATAAGAAAGTAGGTACATATTTTATTCTAACCCCAAGGTTTTGATTTATTATTGATTATACTATTACCTGCATCCTTGATTACTATGTACAGTCAAGGTCAAAGATATGTATACACCACAGAGTGACAAAAAGCATAGTCATCTAAATGGACGTAAATTTGGCTACATAAAAATATACATAAATTAGTAAACATAGTTTGTGACATAACTATGTATACAACAGTTGCAATAATATGTCCTCATCTATTAAACCATAGACTTAGAAACAACATAAAGTTCATAAATATGTATACACTATTAACCATACGTAAACACGACTCTATTGTCAGCGGCGTATGAACGTATTTGCGTTATATCGAACTCCATAATCTTGATGTAATCCATATTTCCTTAACTTTTTCCGGGATTTGCCAAGTTTACATAAATATGTCTCCGAATTTCCGAACCCGAACTAGATATGGGAAATCCTTTCGAGGTTTTTTTTTTTTAATCATCGTAATAAAGCCTTGGGAGTATTTAAAAATATATATTTTATAAGTAGCTATTGTAATATAATATAACATCATGATTCATGATCTGTAATCAATATAAAATAAAAATACGAAAAAAACATCTAGCTGCAGGATTGGAACGCGGGGCAGCACGTGACTCGACAGTTACACCTATTGCTGAGCCACAGGACCACGGTAACTGACGTCTGTATGAACGAAATATTGAAACGCATTAAGTACCTACTTTAAGTTGGCAGCTTCAATATTGCGAAATCTGTTAAACACGTAATTCCAATAACGACGTGACAGGTCAAAACATGAGACAAACGTATAAAATGACAAGTCTGCACTGTTTTCGTGAATTGTCAAAACATTTTATTCAAATTTGTTTCGTGTTAACAAGACCGTAAAGTTGATTTTAGCACGTTTATATTTTGTATACATATTTCTGTAGCAGTTACTGAATCTATATTTAATGACATAAATATAAGTACAATATATTGCATCATTTGCTGGATACTAATTATGTAACTTTTATGGTATACAAGTTTTTGAACTTGCCTTATACATATTTACGTGGCCTTTGAAATTTAGATATTTATTAGTATTTGTATGAGTACATATCTTTTGAACTTTTTATGATTACCTGTTTTTTATCACATTAGTTGCATATATATCTTTGACCTTGACTGTACATCCATATTTTACGAAAAATAAACTTCTTCGTAAGTACAAACAAAACTTATCTAACAGCACCAAATTACGTTAGTGACTGTTTTATTCGCGGAAAATACCAAATTTGTCAATTATTATGCGTAATTTTATCCACCCACATTTTACCCAGTGCACCAACGCCATCTAGTTATTTAATGTAGCAAAAATTAGCAAACCCGCGAGCAACTTTGAGCAATCAACGATTCCAGAGGTAGTGCCATCTATTAAATAGGACATGTTTCACATTGTTGACGAATAAAAAATATAATATTTATAAGTTGTGTATATAAGTGATATTATGGTTTTAAAATAAAGCACTTGGACGTTTGTTCTTAAAAAATAAAAAAAACACGAGTAAGTATTGGTGAAAATAACATTTTTGCCTCTTCCAGGCTACAAAACAGCGCCATCTAGTTTTAATACCGAATTTTGAGCTATTTAAGAGTTACATTTTTTTGTATGAGATTGTCAGTCCTATTATATATGGTCCTTGGTATTACTTACCAAATTTCAAAGTTCTATTTACGATTACTAGCGACATCTGCTAGCGAGTAGCTAACACTTCATTGATCACACGTCGTTTCCTGCATAAAGGCCCTGATTTTTTGGTTATTTAATTAAAATTTACAAATTTCAGACTTTTTCCTATACTTGTAGTATAAGACGGTGCTACTTGCGAAATTTCATAGTTCTAGGACATCGGGAAATACCCTATACATTTTGATTCCCTCGACAGTGTCGAAATACACGTTTTTTGCGGCATAAACGGCCGTATCTTTTTTTTACGTTAACGTAGGAGCTTGATTTTTTCACAGTTTCACGGGGCTGTAGACCGGAGTATATGATTTTAATTTCAACTCGATACCTCCTCGCGTTCCCGTGATAAAGGGTCTTGACAGACAGACAGACAGACGGACAACAAAGTGATCCTATAAGGGTTCCGTTTTTTCCTTTTGAGGTACGGAACCCTAAAAAGCACTTAATGAATGAAAAAAAATGTTTTACAATATACCTGACTTTTTAAATAATAAAGGAAAAATATAGATATTAAATCGTTAGGTTTCTCATAGTGTTATGTTTAAATTTATTAATAAGATTTAGGTTAAGACATTAAAATATTGTACTGTATATATATATGTATTGTATTGTATATTGTATTGTATGTAGGCTATAGATTTAGGAATTTGACATTATTACTTAACATCTTATCTTTGTACCTATAGTCAAGCAATAAAGAAATTGAATTTGAATTTGAATTTGAATAAGTTAATAAATAAATACATCAGGGGACCATCTCACTCAAATTGACCTAGTCCCAAACTAAGTTCTAGGCTTGTACTATGGGTAGACATCCAAGACTCACGAGAAAATACTCGCACTGATCACACAAATGTGATGGGAAGTGGGTCAAACTTGCAAGATTTGACCCTTACATACATTCATACATACATACATACATTGCTAGTTAAATAAAAGCTTCTAAATAATAATAACACACAAAAGGCAGGCTTTACAAAACCCGACTGCTGTTGCTAAGCAACTTTAAAACGTTATAAAACCTAAATGATCATTCCAAATGAAAAATGATTTAAGAAACTTAAATATGATTTTTAAATACCAATTAAATTATACCTACCCAACTTTTCAAGTTTATCCACTAGTTCAGTTGTCCAGTTCAATTGACTGAACTATTGGGATTCTTTTTCTCGTTTTTTAAGTTGACTGAATCTGGCCAAAATGTGTATCATAAAAGAGAAGTAGGTTTAGGTCATGTTAGATGTTCACATATAGGAATTTCGCGGCAGCGGAGCTCCGTCGACACTATAAGGATATACCCCCTTCGTCCACGTTCGTTACTAAGATTTCACAACTGAACAAACGAGAAAAAGAATCACACTAGTTCAGTCAACTGAACTGGACAACTGAACTAGTGGGAATGGAGGACTTGTCATAGTTTTCTTAATATTTACAATATGGCGTCTAGTTGCCGCCATATTTCATTTTAATTGCTGTCAAACATACAAAATATATTCTGATAAACACCATACCCTCCTCCTTCGGCAGGTGGGTAAAAATGTCTCTTCTTTCCAAATGACATATCTACTGCCGCATTTTTACGGTAGTTACATAACTTTCAATGGGTTCAAATCCCGGCTAGGGCAGATATTTGTGTGATGAACGCGAATATTTGTTCCTGAGTCATGGATGTTTACTACGTATTTAAGTATATATTTCTCTATATAAGTATTTATATCGTTGTCTAGTACCCATAGTACAAGCCCTAGAGCTTAGTTTGGGACTAGGTCAATTGGTGTGACATTGTCCCCTTATTTAGATATATTTAGATATTCATAAAATTTTCTATAAATTAGGTTTTTTACATATTCAAATATAGAGTTAAAATAACAATACCGATACAAAAAATAAACATTATAAAAAACCTAATCTAAAGCAGCGGGGCAGGGCTCAAGCTACCGGTGGTTAGGGCTGCCGAGAGAGGAACCTCCTCACAATGCGTGCCGTGTCGAGGAGTACTGCCTTCTGTATCTGGCCGTTGATCCAGCCATCTAGCGAGAGTCTCTTGAGGTGTTGGTCGAAACTCTTCGCTATAAGACCGTTTGCCGAAGCAACCATCGGGACAATGATCGTCGAGTCAACATCCCACATGGTGGTCACCTCGTGAGCCAAGTCAAGGTACTTGCTGAGCTTATCCTTCTCGGCCTTCACGAGGTTCTCATCATGCGGGATGGTGACGTCTGCACTGCTCGGCGTTGAGATCGATCTGTCAACACGATGTCAGGTTTATTGTTTTTATTATTATAAGTTTTAGGATGTCGTAAGAGGCGACTAAGGGAATATAGGCTTGTAGTACTGTTAGACGATGGGCTTGCAACCTGTCACTAATACACTGGTAAACATCTTAGCCTGATTTTGCAAAATGTGGTTACAGAATTATCAACAAGTTATTAAGAGTTGTTGGTAATACTGTAGCTCTGCCTACCCCACTCTGGGAATGAAGGCGTGAGTTTATGTATGTATGTATGTATTATTATTAATGTTTGCACTTTCGCAGGAGCTGCCCTACAAGTTGACTATACCGGGCAACATGCGGGTTGGCCACCAAATCTCTCTCAAAGGCAAGCTGCACTCGCAATGCAACCCGGATGGGTACGCTAGTTCATAAAAACACCCGCAATATTATACATAATCCAAGTACTAATGAGTTACATTAATATTAGACGAATAATATAATTAAATCACCATAATAATGACAAATAAAAAGCATTACGATAATCTGTTTACTAATGGGTACTTAAACAATCAAAACGCAATTAAGTACGATAGATAAGCCATCTACTAATGAGTCATATTAGTACATGGCTTATCTAATAATAACATGAAATTACCAGGCGTTATAATAAACGAAATTCAATAACAAGCGAAAATTGCGTGTTGTATCTATGTGTGTCCGTTTCTTCGTAGCCCCCAAACTGGACCGATTCTAACTACTAGATAGCTAGTTTAATCGAGATGGTTCTTAACTGGTTATTAGATGGTTTTCATGAAAATGGGTTGGGTAGTTTATGGATATTAGTTCTGAAACTAATACGCCGGGCATTCACGGACGCTCCATTCGTCCTGGCGACAGATGGAGTGTATCCCACTAGATGGGCAAAATATTTTGACTAAATTCACTGGCGCGCCACGCCACGCCTCTAGCGACATCACGAAGCAGACTGATTAGAAAATGGCAGCTAGAGAACGCACTTACGACGCCATTTATTTATTTAGCTTGGCGCTTTGGCTTGGCGCGGTGGCGTGGCGTGTTCCAACGTTGAATTTCGACATTCATTTTACATTCAATTTGACGACGCGATAGCCTATACTATCCTCAATACGAAGTGGCGAGTAGGGTCATAAATCATCGGAATCATGCTATCTCTTTCACACATGCACGGCTTTATGGAGCGGGCTGAGCAACAATAGTGCAGGTAGCGTTACGCATAAAAATGTCGATAAAGTAACGAAGAAAATAAATTACGTGGTGTTTTTTATTACAGTATTGTATAGTTACTATCGAAATGTTAAATAGGTAGGTATATTATATTGCATTTTGTACTAATATTTATTTACCTTCAAATATGTACAATTATATATAACAATAACAAATCAACCATTTATAAACATTTAGAATGACCTGCCGAGCTTGCTGGTTAACATCACTTGTTAAATTGGTCAAATTGGTTTTGCAAAAATCTTCCATTACGACGTAGGTTTACGGACAGAGTTCGTATAACGAGTGAGTTATGCATTTTGATTTTAACCCTTATAATACATGTTAAAGTATATTTTCTTATCAATTATGCCTAATGACTTACATAGAACTATGAATCATATTTACTTTACTAATGCATTTGTCAATATCTACTTACCTAATCACGTACTTAGCAAATTATATAAGAAATATCTTAAACATATTTATTTATACATACATACATACATACCTTCACGCCTTCATTCCCAGAGCGGGGTAGGCAGAGCTACAGAATTACCAACAACTCCAAAAACTTGTTGATAACTCTGTAACCACAATTTGCACAAATTAGGCTAAGATGTTTAACAGTAACAGTGTATATTAGTGACAGGTAGCAAGCCCAGCGCCTAACAGTACTACAAGCCTTTAATCCCTTAGTCGCCTCTTACTACTTCCACGGGAAGACATGGAGTGGCACAATTCTAAGCCGGCAACCACACGGCATATATTATTAGTCATTATCATTACATGCATACATAAACTCACGCCTTCATTCCCAGAGTGGGGTAGGCAGAGCTACAGAATTACCAAGCACTCTTAAATAAGTTGTTGATAATTCTGTAACCACGTTTTGCACAATCAGGCTAAGATGTTTACCAGTGTATTAGTGACAGGTTGCAAGCCCATCGCCTAAGAGTACTAGAAGCCTTTATTATTCCCTTAGTCGCCTCTTACGACATCCACGAGAAGACATGGAGTGGCACTATTCGAATCTGATGACCACACAGGTCATTATCATTAAATAACTGTAAAAACAATTTCAATAACGATATAAGATTTCGTACATCATAAGTTATCGACATGTTACCACCCCTACGGTAGCGGACGTTTATTGCCCTACTCGCCACTTCGTATTGCGGATAGTATAGTCGGTAGTGACCCTGCCTACGAAGCTTTCATCTCCGATCGATCGGTTCGATCTCCGGCAAATATTTGTGTGATGAACGCGAGTATTTGTTCCTGAGTCTTGGGTGTTTGTTATGTATTTGAGCATGTATTTATCTATATAAGTAAGTTTATCGTTGCCTAGTGCCCATAGTACAAGCCTAGAGCTTAGTTTGGGGCTAGGTCAATTTGTGTGAGATTGTCCCCTGATATTTATTTATTTATTTTATTCACGATTGTGCCATTCGGATTGCGCGTTAGCCTGTCCCCGTTAATTTGAAAATCCAACGGACGGCTTTTAAAAGCTACAGTTTTAACTAGGGAATGCAATTTAACCGGTTATTAACCGATTTTGTATGAAAATAACCGGTTAGTACCAGTTATAACCGGTTAGTACCAGTTATAACCGGTTAGTACCAGTTATAACCGGTTAGTACCAGTTATAACCGGTTAGTACCAGTTATAACCGGTTAGTACCAGTTATAACCGGTTAGTACCAGTTATAACCGGTTAGTACCAGTTATAACCGGTTAGTACCAGTTATAAACGGTTAGTACCAGTTATAACCGGTTAGTACCAGTTATAACCGGTTAGTACCAGTTATAACCGGTTATTTGCATTCCCTAGTTTTAACGGATCTGTTTTGGTGCGACGCTGGTTTGTTCGACTTGTTGGAGCGGTCGTGAATGGTTAGCTTAAGTAGTAAGTAGTTTAACCCTCTGCAACTGTGGTGACTTTTCTAGAAACAACTTTTTTAGAAATTCACCTGGGAAGATTCATACTATACTGAGGTGGAGTCTGACAGACGTCATTTTTGATAAAATAAAGAAAAAATACTAATGGTTCAATGATAATTGTATTGTGTATAAATTAAAAAAAAAGTAATTAACTTGAGTAAGGTAAAAAATCTGGTATTTTTCACAAAGGTTAACTTATAATGCCGCGAGTCGTTAGAAGAAGGCACTGAGCGATACAGAGATTACAGAGCTATATCACTGTAAACTGTATACAGCGTTTTTTATTGGCGACGTCTGATAGACGTCACGACAGTCGCAGAGGGTTAAGGACGGGCATGTTTTTGCGAAACTCAAAGCTTTGTTTTTTTTTTTTTTTTTTTCTTTTTTTGTTCAATTAATTATGTGTGTGTGTTCCGTGGTTTCACCTGATGGTTCCAACGGAAGACCAGCGCTGACTTTAATACCAGCATTACGCTGAGTTGGGACCATTTCGTGGCTACTTTCTTCTTGTATTTGTTAATCAGTTCTTTGTTATGCATGTCACGAATAAATGATTTTATTTCTCTCTTTCTTTCTTTCTTTCTTTCTTAGTCGCCATTATTTGAGAGGTTTTATCTATCTAATAATGGTCACTGTCATTGAGCAGCTTGCGTTGTTACAGTCCAGAACTCGCCACTACTCGCTACTCGCTATGCGGCAAGTCTACAGATATAAAAAACACAGACAGCTTTTCATCGAGGGAGTAGCTCCTCACCACTGCGGGGAGTTCGACATAACTATATTTCTATAACTACTAGCTTATTCTCGTAAGGCACACCGTACAGACAGATTTTTGTCAGTGGGACTTTGAATCTACCACCAAGGTGATAGAGTCTAATTACGTTTGTTCAAAATTGCCATTTTCGATGTATGAAGAAGGTAAAATAAACTTTATTCTCATTGTGATACAGTTCAAATTGAATTGCTTAGATAATGTACATCCTATTGTCCCTGGGACTTACGATCTTATAGTCATATTTTTTATTAGACGCAGCATCTGACAGTTCTCAAGGCCGTTCCTTTGGTAAAGGAGACAGGAAGTGGTAAAAAACATGGATCAGCCTGATAAGGGTCCCCCTGTGCCTACGTATTTATTATACCTTTGTAAATTATTCTCAACATCAAAATAAACAACATCAGATTATTTGTTTGCAACAGATTATATATAGTAGTTTGTTGTTTATAATATTTTTAGTGGATTTTAATTAAGCTTGTTAAAGTCGGGGTCAATAGAAATGATAAAAGATGTAAACAAATCAGTACTGTTTGACACATAACCTCAATATTTCTGCAAACGAGTTGTGATTTTAAAAATCGGGCAAGTGCATGTCAAACCATGCTCAGTGTATGGTTCCGAAGCCGTTACTACAAACAAATTAGACCTCGCGACAAAACTAACTTTGCCGTTGGAAAACTGTTATCCCCATACATCGACATAGGTCGCGGTCAGTTTACCAACACCGCAAATAAGTTTTCCGTAGGTATAAATATTTAAACCGTTTGGAACTCAAGAACCACTGAAATCTACTTAATATAATAGTGATAGTTTTCCTATTAAATTCATTATAATGTGCTTTAATTTAAGATATTTTTCAGATTTTTTGTATTTGTAGTTTTGGCTGTAGGGGGGGGGGGGGGACACTTGACTCTAACAAAAAATTGCGCTTAAAATTAATTAATTAATTAACTAATTAGCTTTAAAGCTTAATATTTCATAAACGGATACCTTAATCGAAAAATTGTTTTCACAAACCCGCAATATTTTTAAAAGACCTATCCACCAACACCCCATACCAATGGGTAGACGACAAACAAAAAATACATCCCCACGTTACGTGTAGGGGAAGAACAATTGAATACATACATACATACATAAACTCACGCCTTCAATCCCAGAGTGGGGTAGGCAGAGCTACAGAATTACCAAAAAAATCTAAAAACTTGATGATAATTCTGTAACCACATTTTGCATAATCAGACTAAGATGTTTACCAGCGTATTAGTGACAGGTTGCAAGCCCATCGCCTACACAACAACAAGCCACGACTTCCACGGGAAGACATGGAGTGGCACTATTCTAACCCGGCAACCACACGGGGTTCGTCGGGGGTAAATAAATAAAAAAATAACCGGGACCGGAGTCCATTGGGGTGAAGTTGGAAGTGGCATATGTGTCACAGCCGACCGTAGGAACTTCGTTAGCGCGATGTAGAACACAAAGGACCATATTAATAAACTGATCTCGACTGTAATGCTCGTCTCAAGATGCGTCAAAAATGACAGTTTTCTATGGCTTGACGTTTACTTTGACGTATATTGTGACAGGCATCTCAGCCAAGATGAGTTTATTAATACTGCCCTTAGTTCCGCTGTCTGACGCTGGTGGCGCTGGCGAGTTGGTTGACACAAGTTGCCGTTAGATGTCGCTAGCTCGCCACAATATTTTCAGGAATTGATATATTGATTTGTAGGAGATTTGGAGTTGAAACCGGACTATGGTATACAATATATTATGTGGGAAACATTATATCCCTTAACCTTAACCTGGTGGTATACTTCAGGCGATGTCCAAAGTACGTGATATGGTGTTATAATGGTAAATAGCTAAAGTGAGCCCGGGCCGGGCATGTTTGCACCCACAGAGATGGGGCAATGCGGCAACCTGGTGGGTCTCCCAGGATGGCTACAGACGGCGAGGCAGACCCAAGTGTAGATGGCGGGATGACTTGGACGCTTTTCTGAAGGATTGGCCGAAGATTGCCACAGAGAGAGAGGTGTGGAAATCAAGGGAGGAGGCCTTTGCCCAGCAGTGGGACACTATAAATGGTAAATAGGTTCGATTGGTTTTGTTTACATCTTTTATCATTTCTATTGACCCTGATTTTATTGTATGTTTTATAGCTACCTATTTTTTACTTATTTATTGACTTACCTATCTCAATTATTGTATTTGACAAATGTATAATATATACTTACTTAAGTCGCTTTACTTCAAACTTGGATATCTCCTTGAAATGTGGTATACCAATTTAAAACCTAATTTGTTTGAAAAAAGACGCAAATTCCGTTGTCATTTTGCATGGATTTATCCGAGTTTGAAGTTCAGCGACTCACTTGATAGGTACCTACTTTACAGTCATGCAATATAGTTATTTGTTATACAAGTGGTGAAAGTTGTATTTTACCTGCGAGTGTTCATTTGAAACACGAGCTAGCGAAAGGATTGTATGATTGACCACGAGCGAAGCGAGTGGTTCAAAAATAGAATCCTGAGCGTAGCAAGTGTTTCAAGACACGAGACGTAAAATAACTTTTCACCCGTGTATAACACAAAACTTTTCACCTCACTACAGCGAGGAAACTAAGAAAAGGGTTTGTACTGTAAGCTCAGTTCCGCATTTTGCACGGTTTTCTGTAATTCCACAGGTGTTAATACGTCTTTATCACTCGAATCACTCATTTATAATAACAAAACAAACTAGAAAAACATGCGAATATTTAACGTTGACTACAGCGAGGAAACTAAGAAAAGGGTTTGTACTGTAAGCTCAATTCCGCATTTTGCACGGTTTCCTGTAATTCCACGGGTGTTAAATTGTTAATACATCTTTATCACTCGAATCACTCATTTTTAATAACAAAACAAACTAGAAAAACATGCGAATATTTTAACGTTGACGGCTTTGACGTAATAGAAAAGTTTTGACGTAAGTTTTTTTTTTATTATTTCGGATGCGTTTTGTTTGCACATCGACTTATTTGGACTGTCAGAACATTTTATCCGTTTTTAAAACAAGAATGAAGGTTAATTTTGAATGCTGATATTTATGAATTAAAATAAAGTAGTAAGACTGTATTTAGTGTTTTTTACTCGATGCAATTCATTAATTGTGATGTTAAAAATTCAGCACTTGTAAGGTTTTACGTTTGGTTAGCTGTCAAATATCACTTAAGCTGCCTTCAAATGTCAAAACTCTTCCCTCACTTGTGGATAAAAAGCGATTTCCTCAATAGATATCAAACAAACAAAAAGGGCTTTCCAAGCTAGTGAGATGAAAAATATATTTTGATTTTGAGTTTGGTTTCTAATTAATATCATATTATTATTATTATTCATTTATTCCTGAAAGACACATTTATATTTACATATGATAGTATACTGCCAAACTGCGTAACAGTTTGTTGGCAGTGCATTAATTGCTCTTGCTTACAGTTGTGTCAAAAACATATGGCTAATTCATGCTATTATATTAAGTGACCTATAAATACCCACCACCCTGCAAGCTTTACATTCTAATATGTTAATGTTAGGCATATTCTCACTGATCCTGATCACAATTATCTAATAATATCTTGCTGACACTTTTCTTAAACGTACTTGTTTTAACTTTTTCCATAAACAATTTTTCGGGCAAGGAGTTACATATTTTAGGGATTAGATATTCAAATGTACGTTTTCCATAATAATTAACAGGACTAAACATGTCGGCAAATAACTTATATCGTAAAATGTGCCTACTTTGCTCCCCCATGGTGACATTACGACCGTCATTTTTTTACTACCTATATTCTGCCGTCCTACCAAAGAAGCCGGCTAACTGCAATGTAGTAGTCAAAGGATTCTATACTCTATTGGCAACCACATTAAATTTAAAATGCTGATTCTATTACCTTGCAGTTAGCCACCTTCTTTGGTAGGACCGCAGTATTTTACTATTTATTTACCCCGGTTGTTGCTGGGTTAGAATAGTGCCACTCCATGTCTTCCCGTGGATGTCGTAAGAGGCGACTAAGGGAATAAAGGCTTGCGGTACTGTTAGGCGATGGGCTTGCCACCTGTCACTAATATACTGGGAATAGTTATTTGTTCAACAAGAGAGCAAAGTTGGTTTTTGCTGCGAGTGATGATTCAAAGATACGAGACGAAAAAAACTTTGGTCTCGTGTGAGACATACAACTTTTCACCTCAGCAGCGAGAACAACAGCGTGAAGCTGGTAGGGCCAACGCAGGTCTTCCGTTGTGACCATTTGGTGAATACACGACTAAATTACGACACGATCGCATATGCATCAATCACAAGCATTTTTGCAAAATACTAATAAAATAAAAAGTGGTAAAAATAAACATGAAACAGATAAAACCTGTCACTCAACTTGATAATGCCGTAGTGCAAACACAACTTCATACAGCTTTATGTAGTCTGTGGCTTTAAAAAAAAACCTAACTAGGCCTTGTCTATGGCTATTGGCTACAATAATCCCGCTATTTTTGAAATGCGTTCTGAAACTGCCCCCGCGGTTTATGTCACGAAATTAAAGATTGTAAAACGATAACAATATTATGTAGATACATGATAAACTTCTTATTTTTCATTAATTTTGTCTTCAAAACATTAAATAAAAAAAAATATTGTACCTACTGTATAAAATAGTTATAATAAACACATTTCAAACTTTATCAGATAGTTTTATTTGCAATTTTACGGTTATGTGTGCATCCTAACGTGCGTTTCTTTTTGGGCCTACTATGTGTGGAATTTGAAAATCGAACTTCGAATCAAGTTGTTTCTATCTCTCGCTTTTTTCCTATCGAAGTGAAAGTGACAGAACAAAGTGAAGTTCAATTTTTCCGAATGTTGTGAGTAGCCCCACACTGCTCACGGCATTTAAAAAAAATAATTAAAAAGCTACTTTGCCTCTCGCTCGCAGCAAAATTGAATTTTGCTCACTGTTTTTAAGCAGCAAAACCTGCTTGTTTGAGCTGCTGAGGTGAAAACATCTTAGCCTACTTGTGCAAAATGTGGTTACAGAATTATCAACAAGTTTTGGGACTTGTTGGTAATTCTTTAGCTCTGCCTACCCCACTCTGGGAATGAAGGCGTGAGTTTATGTTTGTGTATGTGTATGTATTTACTGTTGCATTTACACGTATCTACGGTTCGGAACGAAGATTGGAACGGCGCGTGGCGTTTCCCGCGGTCCGAACTTTACGTGTAATTTCGCCGCTAATTTCGTTTGTTACTTATAAATCAAGGCCGATGATATATTTTCTAATAAGAATCGATGTGATCCAGCCGCGCAGTGAATGGAAGCAATATAATGATTTAAAATACAAATTACCTAAATATAAGGATTTCATATTTTTACAATTACTCTAATTCGAAAAGCATTTTCCAGGAATATGGTTTTATTTTAAAGCTGTTCTGCATTATTATATTACCTATTAGTTCTGTTTGACTTTCGTTTTCGGCTCGAAGCCCTCCTAGGTGTATCTTACGGGTTAAGCGAAAGCCGCTTGAAATACTAAGTATTTTTTAATACACTATTACAATCACTTTTTATCATTAAGTACATATCATTTAGTGCCGTGTGGTTGCCGGGTTAGAATAGTGCCACTCCATGTCTTCCCGTGGATGTCGTAAGAGGCGACTAAGGGAATAAAGGCTTGCAGTACTGTTAGGCGATGGGGTTGCCATCTGTCACTAATACACTGGGAAACATCTTAGCCTACTTGTGCAAAATGTGTGTGTGGTTACAGAATTATCAAGAACTTTTAAGACTTGTTGGTAATTCTTTAGCTCTGCCTACCCCACTCTAGGAATGAAGGCGTGAGTTTATGTATGTATATATGTATGTACATATCATTTAATTGTTGTATATTATTGGAAAATGCCAACCCAAATTTAATATAATCATGTCATCCATAAAATGTCTGCTAAATAAATAAAGATATTAAAACAAAACTATTGGGTAAATACAAAATTAATGAAATTGGTCTCTTAAAATTACCTATTCTTTCGAATTATGTAGAATGTAAAAACCTTGAGTTATTTTTTGTGATCTATCCCAATTACTCGTGGGGGAGGAAAGTAGGCACATTTTACGGTAAATAAAGTGGGATGTGGCATACAATTTGAATACCTACAAAAAATTGTTTGTTCTGTATTTTCAGCTACTTATTTAAATACAATAGTGAGATGACGACAATCGCGGTTTGACTTTTAAATTGACACCTTTTCGGTTCGCAAATGACGTAATTAGTTAGTTAGATATGTAATTTTGTTCAGGTAGATGATTTTCTTAATCAACTCGAAGGATCAGTCCATGGAATCGGTACCATTTGCCTTGCCCTGGATGAGGATTGAGGTTGTTCTGGTTTTTCTTCCAATTAAAAAGTGTCCGGAAATACTTGAAAAATCTTCAAATTAACGATATTTTTGTTTATTGTATCGTTAAAACCTATAAATAAGCGTCAACGAATAATGCCATGTCTGCATAGAAGCTTTGGTGACTGATAAGATAATTATAGAATTGGGTTTATTTGATGTAGAAAAATATTTAAAACAATACTGCGGTGTTCGATTTCTGAAGAACTTGTCTAATAAAAAAAAAATGAAATAATCGTAACAACACGTTATTCGCAAGATGTCTTTATTAACAAAATATCTCAATAGATGGCTCTGTCGGAGAACTTCACAATAAGAGATTATATCATCGCTGTCCGCTGGATATGAAATAAACGGGTTTGCGGGTGGTAGGACCTTGTGCAGGGTCCGTCCGGATCGCTACCACCATCTTATCCATTAACCTACCGCCAAACAGCAATGTTCGCATTGTTGTGTTCCGCTTTGGGGATAAGACAGCCGGTGAAATGACTAGCATAGAGGCATTCCATCTTAGTCCTCAGGGTTGGCAACGCATTTGCAGTCTTAGGATTGCATTGCAGTCTTGTGAATGCGAATGTCTATGGGTCACAGTTTCCACTTACCATCAGGTGGCTTGTGCGCTCGTTTGTCTTCTCTACGCCATAAAAAAAAAAAAAAACCAGCAACTTTGAAAGATTTAAGCGTTGTTCCATTTAATAAAATGTATAATCGACTCATTGTTAGACTACTGTTTAGGAATATCTATAGAAAAGCCACGCCATTGGCGAATGCCATGTAGATGATGATGATGATGATGTCTGACACGTATTAGGCTAAACTGTGCCGTAAATCATTAATACCGTTAGTACATTAAAATCATTGTTAACTATAGCTGACTAGCTTAGCTGACGTTAGGGACTTCAACGAGCAAACACCGACTATCCAGTGGCATCCTCATTAGGTAGGTTAAAATTGATTTGTGGTACAGATAAATACACGAAGTGGCTGTCTCTTTACTTCTGGGACACCCCAATATATATATTATATGAAGGGTCTACGGAAAGAACATGACATGTCTAGTCACATTAGCAACTTTTTGAAAGTTAGGCACCATGTCATTTTATACGTAATTTTCGTGTAGAGGTTTTTTTAAGAGTGAAAAGATACAAGTTATATGAAAATTTCTATGTAAATCTGAGTGGTAGGTAATAGTTCATTTCGTCCTCTACATTTTGAGATTCAAAACTCATTTTCAAAAAAAGTGACTAGACATGTTCTTTCCGTGGACCCTACATATCGTCTGGTAGGAGGTCACTCCGAGAACCCTGTGGAGAATTGGAGATACCAGGAAAATCCTGCGCTTCTGATCGGAGTTATGCTGGCTAGACTACTAGCTGGTACCCCCTACGCACAATGGCCCGACATACACATGGACAATGGGCTGAGAGCGGAAAAAGAAGTCCATCATCATAACCATCTGGTATTCTTGTAGAACTAGGTTTAGTGACGTGGGCTCCCCTACTAATACTAATGCAGAACAAAGGACTCTGTGACAGCGTTGAGTCCAGAGTTCGATTCGCTGCACAATCAACTGTGAATCATGGATATAATTATGAATTCCTCGCTATTAATATAGATAGGTACCTACTCACATGCGCCCCAGCTTTGGTTCTGTTTATATCTGGGTAGGTCGTCGCCTAATCGTATAATAGGGAATATACATGCATGTATATGCATGTTTTTTTTCAAATCGCGTTTCTTAACTTAAAATGAAAATGCTTTAAAAGATCTCCAAAAGATAAATAAAAAAAAATAAAAAAAATATCAGGGGACAATCTCACACCAATTGACCTAGTCCCAAACTAAGCTCTAGGCTTGTACTATGGGTACTACTTAGACAACGATATAAATACTTATATAGAGAAATAAATACTTAAATACATTGAAAACATCCATGACTCGGGAACAAATATTCGTGCTCATCACACAAATATCTGCCCTTACCGGGATTTGAACCTGAAAAAATAAATAGATAAATTGAAATTAAAATCGGCCGAGCATTTTAAACTACTAATAAGACAGCGATTAGACAGAGAGATCCGATATGGATTGTGACATTTGTGACGTCATTAACCATATAAACTCCATGTTAAATTCCTCTGCTTTGCTAGAAAGAGACAGGAAGCAATTTTAACTTGGTTATTTTTATAGCTATTCAAAAAATGTTTTCTTAACTGTTTCTTACATAAAGGATCATGGGCATTTCTGTATGGAAATTGGGTGTGGCGCCAACAGAATTGAAACCTTTAAGTATATTTGAAATGAACGTAGTGAAAACATCATTTCTTATTATGGCCGCAAATACCTAGCTCACCGGAGAACAAAAATATGATCACTAGAAAACAAGACAGTCCATATAAACTTTAGGTAATATACCTACATTGACAAACTGAAGTATTTTCTTGAAATCGAGAGTTTATTTGTCGTACAGATAAATACACAATTTATAAGATATATTTAAATGCCTACCTACATTAAAAACAAAAAACGTGTAATTTTTTTCAGTTAAGTAACTTAATCGTACGTTATGTTGATGATAGAGTTCTACGAGATACTTTGTAATCTTGCGAGTAACGTGTTGTTACGAATATTTTTAAATATACTTTTTTAGACAAGTTCTGGAGAAGCACGAACACTACGGTTTACATATTTTTGTACATCGTATACCCTACACGCAGTTCTATAATAAACTGTAACAATTATACATTAATTAGCCGAAGTTTCTACGGACGATAAATCTTGTTTTCAAGTGCCCATATTTTTGTTCTCCGGTTAGCTAGATATTTGCGGCAATACTAAGAAATGATACATACATACATACATACCTTCACGCCTTTATTCCCAGAGTGGGGTAGGCAGAGCTACAGAATTACCGACAACTTTAAAAACTTGTTGATAATTCAGTAACCACATTTTGCACAAATAGGCTAAGAAGTTTACTAGTGTATTAGTGACAGGTAGCATGCCCATCGCCTAACAGTACTACAAGCCTTTATTCCCTTAGCCGCCTCTTACGACATCCACGGGAAGACATGGAGTGGCACTATTCTAACCCGGCAACCACACGGGGAAATGTTTTAACTAAAACCTTTTTAATTATATAGGTTTCAATTCTGAGGACTAAGATGGAATGCCTCTATGCTAGTCATTTCACCGGCTGTCTTATCCCCAAACCGGAACACAACAATGCAAACACTGCTGCTTGGCGGTAGGTTAATGGGTAAGATGGTGGTACCAACCGGGACGGACACTGCACATTGCACAAGGTCCTCCCACAAATGGATTATTATCAGCCATCCCTTTTGATATAAACGTTAAACTTATGTGTAGGTAACAGAATTCATGAATAATTACGCATATCCTACGCCGAGATGTTTAATATACCTAAATACTTAAATTACCTATAGAACAAATACACTGCAAAGTTATGATTGCTGTTGGTACAAGCGCTGCCGTATTAAAGAAGGCTTAATTCTGTTGGCGGCACACCCAATTTGCCCATGATCCTTTATTATTGAAGCTGTGTACAAAATTCATGAAAATTACCTATTCGCCAGATCATGGTGCAAGGCATAACGTCGGTGAAACTGCAAAACCGCGTAAGTAACATTTTTAATACGGAGCAAAATGCACCTTTTTAATAAGATAGTAAGGTTTATTTTGCTCTATATTAAATTTGATAGTTACGCGGTTTGGCAGTATCACCGATGATAAGGTAAGGTTAAGTTAGGTCTTTTTGAGATATGCCTAGGAATATAACGGGTATCCTGACTTTTGACCAAATGATCATTTTATAAACTATATCATTTACAAACTTTCCTTTCGCAAAAACGTGTCTATGCTCAAACCATTACCTATATCATAGGTTACATGGGCATGTTAAATAAGTTGGTTAGGTTAGACTTCTTACCACATTTTTTTTTAAATACTTCGGCGGGAAGTACCTACCTCCTTGTGGAATGAAAGTTTTGGTAAAACACTTGTTAACCAATATTACGATTTGACGAATTACACGATCGGGTGACGAAATATACATCAAAATATAATAATTATAGAAAGAAAGAAGTCAAAGAAGTAACAGCGTCTGTAACCTGTACCTGAAGTGGCTCAGGGGGGGGGCACAACAAATAGAGCTTTCTTAGAGCAAATACGCGAGTTACAATGAAAAATACCAAAATGTCTATAAGTGTGCCTATCATTTTGAAGAGTTCCATCGATTCCTCTTGGATTCCATCATCAGACCTTCAATTTGAAAAATGGGACCAAACAGGAAGCAACAGCTTTCAAATAAAAAAAGAATCATTAAAATCGGTCGAATGTTCTGAGGAACCTACCAAAAAAAAACAAACGAATTGAGAACCTCCTCCTTTTTGGATATCGTTTAAAAACCGAATGTACCTACTTGTGATAAAGTCGTAAGGCAACACCTACGACATCATTCATATTGGGTAAGATATACATGTAAACATATACAGAGATGCAAATTGACATAACATAATTAGGCACGACATGATAGTTTTAATTGTTTCTTTGTTTGTTTATGGCATAGGGAAGGCAAACGAGCACACAGGCCACCTGATGGTAAGTGGAAACTGTGACCCATAGACATTCGCATTCACAAGACCCGGAGGACTAAGATGGATATCCTCTATGCTAGTCATTTCACCGGCTGTCTTATCCCCAAACCGGAACACAACAATGCAAACACTGCTGCTTGGCGGTAGGTTAATGGATAAGATGGTGGTGCCAACCCGGACGGACCCTGCACAAGGTCCTCCCACAAATTTATTATTATCATATCAGCCATCCCTTTTGATATAAACGTTAAACTTATGTGTAACAGAATTCATGAATAATTAATTACGCATATCCTACGCCGAGATGTGTAATATACCTAAATACTTAAATTAGCTATAGAAAAATACACTGCAAAGTTATGAATGCTGTTGATACAAGCGCTGCCGTATTAAAGAAGGCTTAAAACTAGAACGAGAACACGTTAGTTCCAAATTTAGCCGCAGTGCCACTTAAATTTGCAGCGCCATACTGTTTAAAAAAAATTTAGTTGCGCGCGAAACCGAGTCGCGTTCGAACGCGTGTAATCGCGTTTATAAAAAAAAATCGTGACTTTACAAACAAAGAGTGTGAAAAGTTCGTTTACGTTGTGATACTTATTTTATTTTAAGTGTATTTTGTTCTTGGCAGGAGCAGCAACATGGAAGGTATGCTTTTTAAATTTGCGTAAGACTTGAGTGTTGGTACACATAATGCCAAATACATACCCAATGATTTTATCACCGTTTAAGTAATTGATTTGGTAAATATTGTGCTAGTTTGTTAATGTGTTCTATAATTAGGTTAATCTTGTAATTAATTGTTTATTAACAAGAATGTACAAACGTTTAATAAACTCGGTGTTTTTAATACCAGCTTTTTGTATTTCTTAGTTCCCTCGCTAGAGGCTGAACGTGTGACAGATTAAAAAACTAGTTATCGTTATAATTTGATTAATATTGGATGATAACAGGAGCAGCCGAATTTCGTAGTTTTAAAGTTTTAAACACTGTAGAGCATGTAAATTTCTGAATTAATGTAGTATTTATGTAAAGTCAAAGAAGCACTTGTAATTAATGTTATTAGTGTTTGTATTATAAGCTATAGTTAAAATCTGTAACTGACCCTACTTATGAATATTATTGATTATTGCTGTTGGCCGCGACTCCGGCCGCGCAGAAAAATAAAACATAGCCTATGTTCATCAGGGATATTCAATACAAACAAACAAACAAACAATCAAATCTTTGCTCTTTATAATATTAGTGTAGACTACGCGACCGACGCGGCGTTGCCCTGGTTGGTAGTGACCCAGCCTACGAAGCTAGCGCTACTGGGTTCAAATCCCGGTAAGGGCAAATATTTGTGTGATGAGCGCGAATATTTCGTTGCTTAAATACAAAAGCGACACAAATCAAAATGTGTTTGTGTTGCATTTGAATTCGGAATGCTATTTACTTTAAGTTTTAAATCAAACTGTATCTGTTTTTGATTTGTGGCGCTTTTGTATTTAAGCAGCGATTTGTTCCTGAGTCATGGATGTTTTCTATGTATTTAAGTATATAATTCTCTGTATAAGTTTTATATCGTTGTCTTGTACCCATAGTACAAGCCTAGAGCTTAGTTTGGGACTATGGTAATTGGTGTGACATGGTCCCCAGATATGGTCCCCTAGTCTGTAGCGCTACGGCACCGAGTGCCACTGAGTAGGTACGAAAGCATTTTCAATACTCAATAAGTACTTCATTATTTATTGCAGTACCTACTTAAATTAACTTGAATGTTATGTTATAAGATAATTCGTCGGTGATAGTGCAAAACCGCGTAACTAAGAAATTTATGATAGAGCAAAATAAACCTTACACTCTCAATAAAAAGGTGCAATTTGGTCCTTATTTCAAATGTTACTAATGCGGTATAGCAGTTTCACCGACGAATTATGGACAGCAACTTATACTAGTGAGAGTGCTTATTGGATAGGTGATATCGATGTATCTTATTAATTTAATAAGTATTACTTAAGTAAATATTCAGTTATCGAATAGGTTATAGCATTTTTTTTACCATTAGATGTTTAAGTTTGTTTATAAATATATTTTTATTTTTGCCATTACCCGACTGCGCGACGTACGAGTACCTAAATGTAAAATATCAGATAAATATCAGGGGACCATGTCACACCAATTGACCTAGTCCCAAACTAAGCTCTAGGCTTGTACTATGGGTACTAGACAACGATATCAATACTTGTATAGAGAAATATATACTTATATACATAGAAAACATTAATGACTCAGGAACGAATATTCACGCTCATCACATAAATATCTACCCTTACCTTACTGGGATTTGAACCCAGGACCGCTAGCTTCGTAGGCAGGGCCACTACCAACTAGGCTACCTAGCGCGTCGTCACGCTCACGTCAATGTGTATGTATGTTTGTTCCCTTGTGGTGCTCAAGAAACAAAACGCATGGACTGATTTCGATGATTCTTGTGTCAATCGATTTGTCTTTATCTTGTGTGTCACTAAAGATATGACAGTAATCAAAATTCAATATGGAAGCAACTAGGGCATGCTCCCGGGAATTCCCGGTACTAAAAGGACCGGGAAATCCCGGGAATTATCATTTCATCTGGTACCGGTAGGTACTGGCGAAAAAAAATCCCGGTTCTTCGGTTCCTTCGGTACTGAGTTTGTGAGACTAATTGTCATTTTCTCTTTTTAAAACTACGTGGTGGCCTGGTGACGCTTTCCCCCGGCCGATTCGCACCAGCTCGGTTTTATTCGGATGCGATATGAGACCCCAGTCGCCCCACCCTTCGACCCGACGCCTCGACCCAGTCCAAGGCCAACCGGTCGGGCCGACCGACATGTAGTATGTTAGTCAGAAAGATAGCTGTTTTGATTTGGTAAACTCGTGTTCTGGATTAAATAATTAATAATTATCACTTAACTGGTGTCTAAAACCATTAAACAAAAAAAATTACAAATAATTTACTCAGTACCGAAAAGTACCGAAATCCCTGGAATTCCCGGTTCCGACTCAGTACCGGAAATCTTAGTCCCGGTTCCGGGAATGGTACCAGTACCGCATGCCCTAGTAGCAACCAGGCGCCAAATTGTGAAAAAGAAAAAAAAGTCGACGAACTGTGACAAAAGGGGTCTCATTGAATAGGTATTCAAAAATCATCATTAGGTTCCTTGAATCATTTTTAATTATGAACGATCATTTAGGATTTATAACGATTTAAAGTTGTTATTTTGCTTTTGTAGTACTATTAGGCGATGGGCTTGCAACCTGTCACTAATACGCTGGTAAACATCTTAGCCTGATTGTGCAAAATGTGGTTACAGAATTATCAACAACTTTTTAAAGTTGTAGGTAGGCTCTGCCTACCCCACTCTGGGATTACAGGCGTGAAGGTATGTATGTATGTATGTATTTTGCTTTTTGTTGTTTTGTAATGTACTCGGCGTGATATTGTCTATCTGAATGTACAAGACATGCGTGATATCTACAGTCGGTAATCCCGTGGCATTTAGTTTTCTAAGTGCAATGTCTCTTCAGATAAGATACAATAAAGAAGTAATATTAACTACCTAGACGATCTTAACACATGTCATGACGAAGTAGGTTTGATAAAAGCCGGGAGAGCATGTCGGACGTGAAACACCTAAACTACAAACACAAACACAAAAAAATATGAAACAGCATGTATGAACAAATTTTATATTTAAAGTTAAAGTTACTTAATATTAATCATATTATTTAATATTATATAAGACAGCCGGTGAAATGATTAGCATAGGGCATAGAGGCATTCCATCTTAGTCCTCAGGGTTGGCAGTGGTGCCCTGTGCGCTCGTTTGCCTTCCAATGCCATAAAAAAAAACTCAAGTTTGTCATTAACCCCCGACACAAAAAGAGGGGTGTTATAAGTTTGACGTGTAAGTGTGTGTGTGTGTGTGTGTGTGTGTGTCTGTCCATAGCTCTTAGACGGATGAACGGATTTGGACGCGGTTTTATAAAAAAATCCTGCGCCCAAATCCGTTCGTCCTTCTATATTCCTTCTAATCTACTAAATGAATCTACTACTTAGTTTCTATGGATGTACCTAGCCTAGACTACCTAGTAATATGCAGAAGTTATCGTAAATAAAAATAAACCGGCAAGTTTAAGTAATCCCGTCAGAGCGTACAAAACACATTTTAGCGCCGTTTTTAAGATAACACTGCACTGTTGCAAACACCAAGCATGTGGAAGCGACCAAAATACTTGTGTTGTTTCAGATTGAAATTCCAAATGGCGGCCGGCGAAGTGTCGGTGCAGCAAGATGGCCGGCTGAGGCTCCAGCCCTACCTCATCGCACTAGCGTACGTACCATAGACACCATTAAAACAAAAATAAATAAACTAACTTTAACCAGGGTGACTCCTAATGGTGCTCCCACACTAGCTGTTGTAAATGTTACACAATGTTATAAAACATTAAAAAAATAAATATGTATACGTCATCCCACGGCAAAGCCACATGGAAGGAAAGTACCTTGAATATTGTAGATGCACCATTTTACTGAAAGAAGACATTATTTGAATTTAAAAAACAATTTAAACTGCATTCATAGATATTTAAATAATTTCATGGTTGAACCGGAAATCGAACCCGTTACACGAGAAAAATAATACACCCACCGTGTGCGTGCGTGCGTGCGTGCGTGTGTGTGTGTGTGCGCGTGTGTGTATGTGTGTAAGTGTGGGTGTGTATGTGTGTGTGTGTGTGTGTGTGTAAGTGTGTGTGTGTGTGTGTGTGTTAGCGTATGTGTGCATGTGTGTATGTGTGTGTGTATGTGTAAGTGTGTGTGTGTGTGCGTGTGTGTAGCACCGTAGCTTTTAAACGGATGATCCCATGACATGTTTTTATCAAAATCGGTTCAGCTGTTTTCGAGATATTGAGCTTTTAGGGGGTTCAAAGCCCCCGATATACCGGCGACACCTACTTTCACAGCTGATCTCTCTTAACCCCCATCTGATTTTCATGAAATCTTGCTAAGAACCATCCCGATCAATGTAGCTTTATTAAAATACTAAGTCCAAATCCGTTTATACGTATGGGAGCTACGATGCCGCAAACAGACACTCAGATACATATATATAGACGTTATAAACTTTTAACACCCCTCTCTTTTATTTATTGACTCGGGGCTTCAAGTTGCAGAGTCAAGGTTGCAAGTCACACGTGATCGGTGAAAATGCTTTTCCAGAAACAGATGCTGACTCATCAGTTGGGGAATCTAAAAATAAAACAAATTATGTACATTAACTACAACTACAAATCATCATCATTATGTCACCCGAAAGACGTCCACTGCTGGACATAGGCCTCCCCCAAGGCTCTCCACTCAGACTGGTCTTGTGCTTTTCGCATCCACCGCGTTCCCGCGATCCTTACAAGGTCGTCACTCCATCTTGTTGGAGGCCTACCTACAGCTCGTCTCCCGGTCCGCGGACCCCATCGGCCATCAGTAGTCCTTCGAGCGATGTGCCTGCCCACTGCCACTTCAGTTTAGCTATTCTTCGGCCTATGTCTGTAACCTTAGTTCTACATACATACATACATTCATAAACTCACGCCTTCATTCCCAGAGTGGGGTAGGCAGAGCTACAGAATTACCAACATCTCTAAAAATTGGTTGATAATTCTGTAACCACATTTTGCACAATTAGGCTAAGATGTTTACCAGCATATTAGTTCTACTATACCTACTTACCTAAAATATATACAAACGAAGTATTTACAAAACTGGTGAGACTCGGGGATGTTTAAATTTTATTTTATACATTTAAGTATGACGTTTCAGACGAGCTGGTTAAAAAAATAACTGGGTTCCCGAGCCCTACAACAAACGTCTGAAGATGAAATCTTGTAATGAAATGACTCATTTTGAAACAATAACCCGTTAACAACACGCGCTGACCTTCGGCACTATCTTAATAGCATAGTGTTATCGTGCATTATTCAAGTTTCTTAACCTATTTATAAGAGTATTTTACGCGTAAGTACCTATTATAACCCGACTGCAGAAAAGCCCAAAAGGAGGGTAAGACAGCCAGTGAAATGACTAGCATAGAGGCATTCCTCAGGGTTGATAGTGCATTTCCAGTCTTGTGAATGCGAATGTCTATGGGTCACAGTTTCCACTTACCATCAGGTGGCCTGTGTGCTCGTTTGCCTTCCTATGCCATAAAAAAACTGAAGTCGTCGTCCTACAATATTTTAAACTAAAATCAGACTTCAGTTTGACTGACCCTTTGAAAAGATGTTATCTTTTGCGTTTTTGCAGGCGGTTTTCTTACCTTTAATGCAATATTATTGGTTATATAACGCATACGGCTTAGGGCAATAAGGACAGTTGCCTGCAGCAAATATGGTTATGTATAAACCAGTTTGAGAACACGCAATACACAGATGCTACCACAGTATGGGTGGTGCGTTTCGTATCTAAACCTCGTAACGCCCAACGTCCTAAGTTTAGGACATATTTGTCAAAGTGACTTTTGACTTTAGTTGACCGACTAATGAAAGGAGGTCATTCATATTGGGCCTTTTTCGAAAGTGCCGGCCTAAAATAAATTTTGGTATAGGTCGCTAGAATTAATTATATTGAGCAGCTTTTATTATGGCATGACAGCTGTTGGGTCATTCCCTGACTTTTTACAGAGTTTCGAAAGATGGACTTTTCTATAGTATTAACCTCCTAAGACCCAGTTTCGAAGAGGGTATTTCCGATGAAGACCCAATGTCATAATATTAGAGCTAATTAATAAAGTACTGAACGCCCAGACCAAAAATTGTATGTAACAAGTTAACCGCAACATCTACAGCTGTCATATTTTAGGGGTGTTATAATATTGATTTAGGCTTGTCAGACAAAAAGAAAAAACACCGATATTTTTTGTTCTTTATTTAGCACATTGGGCTGTCACATATGTTATACATAAAATCGAACAGTCTTCAAAATCTTATAAAAAGTTAGTATTGAAACACTTAATACTAGCAGAGATCAACAAAAATAGCTTTCAGCTTTATCAAAGTTACAATAATAAGTTTTCTTTCTCACAGAAAGCTCAAATATCACTCATAAAGTTAAAAAATTGGCATCAAAATCAACAAAACAATCATAATTGTTCCAATAAAGTTTCATTATTGGCCTTTTTCTAAAAATAAACTCAAAAACCCTTTAACGAATGGGAATTAAACTAAAAAAACACAATAACAATTCAAATAATTACCATTATTGTACAAAAATAAATATCCCATTCTTTGTTTCTTTATCACACGAATACAAAAACTCATTCGAATAAGCAGGATGCCAAATCATGAAAAAAAAGCAACCTTTGGTATACCAGCCCGGCATACTAGTACTAGTACAAATAAATTATTGTCAAAAATACAAGTCGAAAAGGACGACATTACAACAAAATAACAGTATTTACACATGCGTTATTAGTTTTTCTCAAAATCAATGCAAAATACCGTAAGTTTCAGATAAAGATTTCAAAGATATTAATAAGTTAAACTAACCTCTTCTCGTTTCACGTGTCATTGCTGCGACGTCTTGTGACAGAAGACCGAAGATACCCCACCCCGCTCACTTTACGCAGTGCTGCCACAATGCCAAATATATCCACAGACTAACCGACAAGGTACAGATGACATGGCGCGTAATATAAAAATACCAGGTGTCAGTAAATATTTTGTTCTAGTACTATCACAGTGGGTCATTGCTCCAAGTCTCTGTTTAAATACTTGGGCTTTCACTGCAAACTGATTTTGTCCTAGTATTATCACTTTGAACCCCAAGAGGTTAACATTTATTAAAAATGGTATATGGTAAAAAAATAATGCTATTCACTGTTAGAATAGGTTATATTGATCATTTTTTATTAGGATAGGATAAGATTCGACGATTAGGATTCTTCTTAAGTAACTATAACGTCCTCCAAACCTGCTGCTGGTGGGTTAATAAAGGGCTCATGCCGTGCGAAGCCCATATACCATGCAATGGTCATTGTGTGCGAACAGCAGCCTATTGTGCGTTTCCCAATAGGGCACATGCAGTAATAATGTGCTATAGCTTGTCGTCCACCAACTGCTGGATCAACTGTCTGTGCTATGGAAAAGGCGATCTTTCGAACCTCTATAAAAAGTCAGGCAATGATACGACAGTTTTCGTGCCATAATAAAAGTTGTTCAACATAAATAATTCTAGCGATTTATACCAAAATTTTTTTTTGGCCGGCACTTTAAAAAAAAGCCCAAAAATGTATGAAGGATGAATGTTCTCCTTTGACGTGGGTCGTGTTTCTCTCTGGTGTTTTTACAAGATGGTGGCGCTGTCTTAATTGTTTTTTTATTTTTTAGCATATTTTGTTATTTAATGGATATTAATGATGTATTAATATGCAGTAAATTATCATTCAAATGTGTAGTATAATGAAGAATTCAAGTTTGAACACGTATCGCCTTTGGAAGGATTGCCCCAAGAAAACCCCATCTGGTCTTCGTAAAGTTCTACCTACATCGCTTCACGGAGGCTAGAGGATCACCGTACAACGTTGCCTTTTGATTTTTTATATGTAAATGAACATACACACACTTGACATTGGCAGCAATGGTTGCTCGATAATGCGACCGGTTGCCATTATATAAATAAATGATTGAATGAAATTTGACGTAAGCCTTGCCAGGGATGACTATTTCCATACAAAATACGGTGAAGTTTCTCTCCCATTAAGGGGATTGTGATAGCAGCTAAAATCACGTATCTAGCGGTCAAAACAAATCCAAATACATTTAGCTCCGGCCGATAACGTTTCTCACCCCCTAAATCGAGTCCGATTTCCACGATTATTGAATGTGTTGTAATCATTATAAAGAACTAGGTCTGTACGTTTCTGTTTTTTGTTTTTAAAATTTATTTTATTGTAAGAAGAATAGCTAAACTTAAGCGGCAGTGGGCGGGGCATATCGCTCGCAGGACTGATGGCCGATGGGGCCAGGTTTTTGCGTTTTCAGCGTTCGGTAAAAAAAAAAAAAACTTTTTTTAACACTAAATTATGCATATTTTTGGAGATTACACGAAAAATTTAATATTTTTTGAAATTTTATCTGTGGCAGCTAAACGCTGAGATTGGTTGCGGCTGTGATAGCTTGCTCTCTTAAATGTTTGTTTATTGTTTACTCGCGTGTGACGTCACACTTGTCATATGGCCAGCGCCATAGAAACAGCGCTTTAGCGAGGTTTTGAAATTTATAACTTTAACATAGATTTTTATTCATAATACAATAAAGAACGCTATATGATATGGGACGCGACGTGTGTTGACACATTCGCCCTTTCCCACGTCCAGTCAACCCGTAATCGGGCCGGTGCAGCAGCTGATCAGGCCCAAACCATCAAGCGCCGCAAACATTCATCATTATTAAATAATTACGAATTTGTGGCGCTTGCAGTGGAGACCATGGGACCTTGGTTAGCCGATATGAAAAGCTTTATTAAGGCTCTGCCATCGCGGCTCATAGACACCTCCGGAGATCCTAGAGCTGGTGCTTACCTCTCGCAAAGGATTGGGCTAGCTATCCAGAGAGGCAGAGAGGTAATGCAGCCAGTGTCATAGGGACCATGCCGCGAGCGGACCTGCTAGAGGGGTGTTCTTTTTATAGTGGTGATTATTATTCAAGTCTTTAATGTTTCTAATTTTTAATTGTTTTGATTTTTTTGTGAAAGAATATAAATTTTTAGTAACATAAAGAATCATTTAAAAAGGTTTTCTAAAATAAGTAAGTCAAATAGCGTTTTACAGTATCACCGACGCTCTGCGCGCGCGCAATGTGGAGACATGCTCACGCGCACGTTATCAAGTGCTTATCACCGGGTCAACGTACTCTGACGTAACGCGTTGGGCCGCTGCCAGTTGGGAAATGGCGGCCGGTGCCGTCACACAACAACCAGCGTGTTATAATAAGACAGTGTGGTCCACGGCCTCTCTTGGGTGGTCGTTCTAATAAATTTACTCGGCGACGAATTATTAACAGATGAAACTCCGGGTCCGTGTAGCCAATATCGCCATGCAGATTTTAATTCGAATCAGGAGTTTTTTTTAGTATTTGTGTGTTTTGCTTCAGCGTTTGTTTGTATTAAAATATTTTCAACAGGTTATTATAAAAATAGACAACAATTCATTATGTGCTAAGGTAGTAAAATAAAATAACGTTTCTAGATTTTACACTGCTGATTTCAGTAAAAATATCTTTGGATTTTTTTATGCAGTAGTTTTTTTTATATTTAGGAAAAAAGTTTAATTGTGAATGTTAGGAATACACTTATAGTGCCCTTAGTCCATTTATTACCAAAGGAATTGAAAAAAATATACAACTGTCATGTTCATTTTTTATCTGTCTGACGAAAGAAACTCAAATCAGATGCAAAGCAGTAGGGTAATTCCACGATAATGTAACGAAAGTTACCATTTCAATGCATGATTTTTATCCTTTAAATGCTAATATTTTTCTAGATATAAATTTAAACACTTAATAATATAGATATAAATGAATTCTTCCATTTTGCAATATAACTAAAAAAACAAGCAGAATGCTTGGAATTGATAACTTATGTTACTCTCTGGCATGGAATTGCCCAGTAAATGCAATTAATTAAATTACGCAAAATAACAAATTTGTGAACGAACGGCAGCGAATGATTGACAAGTCAGTGACATGACATGACAGTCAGTTCTGTTTAAAGTTACTTTTTTATTTTAAATCATGCTAAGATCACGACATCAGTATTCCTAACTTTGTATATACGGTCTTTTTAATGACTATTTCTTTAATAAATTATTAACGACGATTTTAAGTTAAATAAAGAAAAACCGAGAAATACGGGTAATCTAATTTTTAACCAGCTATTATAAACGCGAAAAATCAATAATGCATTTTTTTTTAATGTTGTCAATTAGAATGTCAAGTGTTCACTAAACGCCCGCCATTACTGATATCCCGAATGACCGTAACCATGGTAATAACAATGCTATAATGATTATTATAGAACTATTATTACCATGGCAACGCTCATTATAGAATTGTTTTCCCGCTTCGGTTACGCTATAGGTGGTAATCTGTAATTCAGATACCATTAATGATACCAATATTAGCGGTTAGTAGGCCAACCTGTTACATGAAGTCATAGTGCATATCGGATCTCTCTTTCTAATCACCGTCTAATTAGCAGTTTATTATCAGATTATAATTCTAATTTATTTATTATCCGATCCTAATTCTAATTTAGTTTTTGGGGATCTGCGAAATGCTATTTATAAAATCCATGCATATTCTCTATTTTTATTTTCACCCGAGTAGAACTACTTACTTTTCATTTTAACAGAGAGGAAAGTACTCATAAAGGTGGTATGTTGTTGTCACTAACGTTGTCTTTCCTCCCTAGGGTTGGAAATGCCACTTTCAGCCCGCAAATGAGATCGGTAATCCTTATTTTCCGAACGATGAAAATAAAATATTTTAATAGGATGCTTTACAAACTTTAATGTGTGAGATATCAAATGAAAGAGCTATTCTGGGCTGGGCTGAGGTCGTCGGTTGGATAGATACTACATATTAAGAAAATTTATAGTTGAATCTTCGAAACCCTACGTTCTTTAAAGAGTATTTTTATTTAGATAGTTGAGTATTTTCGCACTGGCAATCGCAATCGGCTTCAAAGTGGAATAATTGTTTTCACCGCCTTCGTAATCTTCTTTCTTTGCCCCCGCGGCGACTTGAACAGCTACTACCGCGGGGATATGGCGTTTCCACGTTAAGTGATTTCGCCAGTGTCAAGTATATATAAGTATAAATCAATAAAACAATCCAATCTTCTCTAGGAAGATTGGGGGCAACGTTGTATGGTGATTTGTAGGTCAGAGGTCAAGATAGTTTTAACCTCTGTACCACTGCGAGTCCACTTGAAACGAGAAGAAAGATGCCAGATACACGAAATAAGTCTCTAAGTCTTCAATCACTGTGCGACACAAACGCATAAAAAGTACAAATCACTATCAGAAAAGAACTTTGAACACCTAATTACCCAAAAATTAAAGTCTAAAACAAATTACACGTCCGCCATCTTTTAACGTTGCAAATGGCCCCCTTCGTACTATCAATATGAATAAGTAAAAATAAAATAAAATAAAATAAAAAATAAAATCATTTTTCTGTAAGTAGGCCCTGTAGGCACTTTTACAAGTCTGAATCTACCATCTACCAGCGCTTCAAGAGACCATTGTTGAGAAGAAGCACCGCAAGAAACTCAACGGTAAGCCATTTTTTTAAATAAAGAACTTATTACAATACTAAACATAAGCTATCTAATTTAAATGTCACAGGGATGTACAGGTCCCAGTAGGAATAATAATTAAATTAATAAAAATGTCAGGTTAAAATAATAATACAATTCCGGAGATGTAAAGAGTCTCCAAATGTCAAATTAAAATTAAATATAGGTAAGTAGGTAATTAAACAAAAAAACAAAACAACAAACACAAACAAGGGAGATGTAGAAAGTCTCCACGGTCAATTTTGGAGATGTAAAGAGTCTCCAGATGTCAAATTAAAATAATAAGCATACAAGGAGATGTATATAGTCTCCACGGTCATTAATAATTGTAATACAAATAATTCAGTCCCAAGCATTGTCATCATTTATATAATCTTTAATACTATAATACGCTTTAGAAATTAGTTGACGTTTAACGTAACTCTTAAATTTATTTACTGATAAATGAGTAACACTACTTGGGAGCTTATTATAGAACCTTATACAATTACCCATGAAAGAGTTTTTTATTTTGTGAAGCCGTGTAAAGGGCACTGCGAGCTTATGTTTATTCCTGGTATTAACATTATGTATGTCACAGTTCTTTCTAAAACTACCGATGTGTTTATGAACATGCATAATATTTTCATAAATATATTGACTGTATACGGTTAATATATTCGTTTCTTTGAACTTATCTCTAAGCGAGTCTCTATGACCCATCTTGTAAACAGCACGAATAGCCCTCTTCTGTAGAACAAAGATGCTGTTTACGTCAGCACCACTACCCCATAGTAAAATACCATATGACATAATACTATGGAAGTAACTAAAATAAACTAATCGAGCGGTTTTCAAGTCTATTATATTCCGAATTTTATTAACTGCAAAAACTGCAGAACTTAGTCTATTCGCTAATTTAGCCAGATGAGGACCCCATTGGAGTTTGGAGTCTAACGTTATTCCAAGAAATACTGTATCATTAACTAGGTCTAATCTATCATTTTTTATAGTTACAGTAGTTTGTCTATTTTTCACATTTGTAGTCATAAATTTAATACATTTAGTCTTTTTCTCATTCAGTAATAAATTATTAACACTGAACCAATCTGTAGAAGGAGAGGGGACAATAGAGAGATCTCTCTCCAGGCGGGTGTTATGCCTGGGGACCGAAGTCCATTGGAATGAAGTTGGAAGTGGTATATATATCAACCGACTTTAGAAACTTCGTTAGCGCGTTGTAGGATTCTTAAGTTCCGCTGTCTGACACTGTTGGCGCTAGCGAGTTGTTGATACAAGTTTCCGTTAGATGTCGCTAGGTCGCCACATCAGCCCCCCTTTGAGACCGGAGGTTGATGGTGATGTGATGACGTGCAGTCTGTGCGTCGATTTGCCGCTTGCAAGTGCCAGTGGATGTCTCCAATGGTGCTCAGAGCCGCGTTGGCGAGCGTAGCAGGAGAAGAGGAGTGTGAGTGGAGTACACAGTGAGTCGCGTTGTTGAGTGAGAGTAGGGTTGCACACTGTAGACACCAGGCATAGAGATATGACAGAATGCTAGTGGTGCACAGTGCGGGTTGGTCTTCTGGCTTGCTGTGAAACTGAGTCATATGCTTGAAGGTCGTCAGGTTGCGTAATTGTCCATTGTCGAGGGTCACCAATGTAGGAAGTACGATCACGTCGGGGTCACCAATATAGGATGACGATCACGTCGGGGTCACCAATGTAGGAAGAGAGGGACAATAGAGAGATCTCTCTCCAGGCGGGTGTTATGCCTGGGGACCGAAGTCCATTGGAATGAAGTTGGAAGTGGTATATATATCAACCGACTTTAGAAACTTCGTTAGCGCGTTGTAGGATTCTTAAGTTCCGCTGTCTGACACTGTTGGCGCTAGCGAGTTGTTGATACAAGTTTCCGTTAGATGTCGCTAGGTCGCCACAAATCTACTACTTTTGATATAGCATTGTTTACATCGATATTAAACTCCTGTTGTCGTTTGACTTTAAATACGAGTGAGGTATCATCAGCATACATACATACATACATTAAATCACGCCTGTTTTATACTATATCATGTTTGTCCTTTATAAGGTATGGTAAATCATTTATGTAAATGAGGAATAAAAAAGGACCCAAAATTGAGCCCTGTGGTACGCCCATTTTGACCAAAGACCCAGGTGATCGTTTTCCATTCACGTCTACCCTTTGTATTCTCCCGTATAAGTACGTTTTTATTAAGTTTAGCGCAGTACTTCTAACTCCATAATGGTGTAGCTTCCTGACCAATGTGTCATGGTTAACGCAATCGAAGGCCTTGGACAAATCACAGAAAATACCTAAGGCATCATGTGACCCCTCCCAGGCTTCAAAAATATGTTTAATTAACTCAACACCAGCTTCGGTTGTCGAGCGACCCCGAGTAAAACCAAATTGTTTGGTGTGTCATAAATTATTATATTGAAAATGTTCCATTAATTGTGATAAAATTAATTTCTCAAAGATTTTACTGAAAGTGGGTAGTATGGAGATCGGTCTAAAGTTAGTGGGGTCAGAAGTACTACCCGTTTTGAATAATGGAATTATCTTGCTATGTTTCATAAGATCAGGAAACTCGCCACAGTCAACACAGTGATTAAATATGACCATTAAGTCAGATGCTATGACTTCCAATAAGGATTTAAGGACGTGAACCGACACCCCCCAAAGGTCATTAGTTTTCTTTATATTAATTGACTTGAATGCCTTAATTACATCCAAGGAAGTAACGTGCTTGAATTCAAAGTGTATACTGCATTCAGACACGTTATCTTCTAATAATAAAATGGCAGACGCCGGCGAAGAGTTCAGACACTTAGTCGTTGACACTGGTATGTTGGTAAAATAATTTTCAAATTGAATTGCGACATCTAAATTCGACTCTAGGATTTTACCATCTACTTTTAAACGAAAGTCATTAATTTCCTTTTTCCGGCGACCTGTTTCTTCATTAATTATTTTCCAAGTCGTTTTAATGACATCAGAGCTATTCAAGATTTTATGACTTAAAAAGTTTCGCTTAGCTATACGGCAGTCTATCTTGAAATTCTTAGAATACTCTTTGACATGTTCCTTAAACTCTTCACTAGCGTTAAACCGTCGTTCCTCATATAGTTGATACAGTATTGTTCTTCGTTTATGTAAGTCCGCAGTAGCCCAGTCACTGAAAACCTTTGCGCCACCGACCATGACCGATTTGGATGTAAATATCATGTCAAATTGTTTCATGAATGTGTGAAAGAATGAGTTGTACATGTCATTAGGGCCCTTATAAGTTGTTAAAAAGGGCAGATTATACGTTAAATTATGTCGCATTCTTTCCACACGGCCTGCAGTAAGCGGCACAAAAGTTATTTCCTTTTTCGCAATATCATGCGATACAGACTCGAATTTAATTAATTGACCTAGATGATCCGATTCCAGGTTACTAATCAAAATCTTACTGATTGGAATTATATCAGTAAAAATGTTATCAATACACGTGGCGCTAGTGTCAGTCACTCTAGTCGGCTCCATAAAAGGGGTGCGTCCCACGAGATATAACTACATAATAACTATTTTCATGTTACTAACGTTTACGAGATATAATGAACGTTAGCTATAATAACAAAATCAATATTTTTATAAGGAATAACGGTCAAGTCATATAATATTCATTTTATATAATATTTTTTAATATAACACTCAGAATGACTAATTTCAGTTCGTATAACATACATGACATATAGCGATCATAATACATATTATCTTTTAGTATAAGTGTTACAAGATATAATATCGTATGATATAAATGTGAGCGAGCGAAGCGAGCGAGCAAGACTTCTCTGGGCAGAACCGACTCGGTTAGGTTAGGTTAGAAGGCCTAGGCGGGAGCAAAGCTCCCGCCTAGGCCTTCGAGGTTATTTTTTTTTTGCCCAGAAAATTCAGACTGCTGCCAGTAAAGTTAGTAAGGTAAGGTTGATTGTTAATAAAGAAGGCCACTTAATACTGAAAATAGAATTTAATTTCAAATAACATATGCATGCATTTATATTATACGTGTATTATGTTTTTTGATGTTAGATAATTTGATTAATATATCTTTTAAATCTTAGGTGTTATGAACGTTATACGTTTTATAATAGTTATATAAATTGATATTATATATTAATAACGTTATACTGTATGGAAATAGATATTTTGAAATTATATCTTCCGTTCATTATATCCAGTGAACGTTATACTAAACGTGTTTATACAAAGTGAGCGTATATATTATGAGTGTTATATTATCAGTTCTTATATCTCGTATTACTTACCCCCATAAAAGTATGGGCCAAGCCGAAAGATTTGAAAAGATTTATTAATCTGTTGGTGAGCGAACTATTTTCTAAAATAAATACATTAAAATCTCCACATATAATAACTTTCTTACTCAATTGTGATAAATTGATTAAGACAGTTTCCATGTTCTTTTCAAAAATTTCGAAATTACCTAAGGGTGGCCTATATACACAAACTACTATGAATTGCTGTAATTCTATTGCAGCGAGTTCTAATATACGTTCAACAGATAAGGACACAATGTCCTTACGTTCTTTAAATTTAAATTTATTGTTTAATATTATTAGCGACCCGCCATGTATCGAGCTATTTCTTGTGAACAGACTGCCGATCTGATGGTTATTAAAATTAAACATAGCTTCGTTACTATTTAACCAGTGTTCCGTTATACATAAAATATCAATATTATTACTATTAAGAAATAACTCAATTTGGAGGTCTTTACTTCTTATACATTGGATATTTTGGTGAACCAGAGTGATATTATTAGATACTTTGCTGCCAGATTTGGCCTTACATTTATTACGATTTAGATTGCTAGAGTTGACGCCCTCTGTTGTCGTTTCATTTAATTTAAATGATTGATGGTATTTGGAACGGATTCCAGGTGCATTTTAGGTTGCTCAAAAGAAGCAGGAGCCAAATTATTGGCTGAAATATCAAATAAATAAGATAGCGACATAGCTATCTGTCTTTTAAGATAATTAGGAATGTAAAATTTTCCTTTTCTCAAAATATAATTATTACTAATATAATTATTAGTATCAATAATGTCAATTTTATCATTATATGTACACATGTTATATAATGTCATATTTAGATTGTGTCTTATATCATTTTCTTTCTGTGACAACTGTTTACAATAAGGGGGTAAAATGTTGTAACTTCAATGTCAAAGTATTTAGGCGATGGGCAACCGCCGCACTCAGAGACGTCAATTAAAGGAGACCATTCACGTTCTTGTAAGGATCGCGGGAACGCGGTGGATGCGAAAAGCACAAGACCGGTCTGAGTGGAGAGCCTTGGGGGAGGCCTATGTCCAGCAGTGGACGTCTTTCGGCTGACATGATGATGATGGGGTCGTTCTAAAAAAAGTGGCACCGTAACCTGTCAATGAGTTTTTGAATACAAAGTGTGTTAAATGTTTGTTTTTCAGAAAAACTAAAAACGTTCATAGATAAGCACCGACCATTTGCATCGAGGCCAAGGCACTTTTTAAAAAAAAAATCATTAAATTTGTTTAAAAAAATGGTAGGCACCATTTTTTACTATAACCTGTTTTGTCCAAATGCGACTTGCTTCCAGTTTTTAAGGTCTTTGAACTATTTGTGTATATTTTATTATACAGGGTGTTTGGCAGAGGGTTGGACAAAAAAAAACAGCAGAGAGGTGGGGCCATGTGATACTTACTTAGCCCTATAAATCTGATCTAGGCCCCAAGGTTAAGGAAAAAAATTTTTTTTATTAAACTTTCATAAAAATGCTGAAATGCATCACTTAAAGTCAAATAACTTATAAAAATGCGGATGTAAGTATCATTTATTTTTATTATTCTTATCTTGAGTGTTGTTATGTTGAGTTAAAATGGATATTTGGTGTAAATTACTGTGAAAAAAAAAACTGCTGCCCTTTAAAGTTTGTGCAAGATGTAAAAAAATCCCTAATGCTCAACTTTGAATTGTATTAAAAAAAAAACTAAAAGACATCGAGCAGTTCTAATTTCAGGAAAACATCCTCAGTTTGTGCCCTTTCCAACGATATGTTACATGCATACATTTTTATTCAATAACGAGATTTATTGCCATCTCTAGCTGAACACTCGCAAAAAATCTACATACGCACTACTTAAAGTAACACGGTTTATCTTCCGTAAACCCAAAGTAGGTAAAATTGCTGTCTCACTCTTACGAACTTAAAACGTCTAACTTTCTCTTTCACTCGTGTACCTGCTAGGCAGGCATGGTATCTCTCCTGATCCCTTTGTAGTCGAGACTTAACTGCCTCTGCGATCTTACGTGTCCGTTACGCTACCGTTTGCTTCCGTTCGTTCTGTTTTGTTTTCTGTTTATTGTTTTTCCATTAAGTTTGTTTCTTCGTTAAGTTTGTTAATACTGGTTATTGTTGTTATGGCTGCATTTACCAACGAAGAGTACGCCGATGTATTGTTGGCCTATGGACGCGCTAACTCCAACGGGCGTGAGGCGCAAAGGATCTATCGAGAGCTGTATCCAAATAGACGTTTACCTACCCACCAAACGTTTGGAAATACTTACCGGCGTTTGCGAGAGACCGGTAATTTAAATTTACGCGAGCCTCGTGTAAATGGCATACAAAATAATGTTGCTATTGATGTAGAGATTCTTCAAATGTTTGAAGAGGATCCTACCAGGAGTATTAGAGATGTGGCTGCGATACTTGGATTAAGCATCTGGAAGGTGTGGTCAGTTCTCCGGGCAGATGGAAAGCATGCTTTTCACTACACCCCAGTTCAAGGTAATTTTTTTGTACCATTTTGTTTTATCATCTTTTACTCCTTCTGTTCTTATTACAACAGAGCCATCAACTTATGATTCCAATTTTCCAATTGATGCCATTTTAAATGTCACTAAGAATGAATGATATGAGCCAACTGAACTCGATTGCAGCGCATTTATCAGACGCATTTCACTACTAATTTACCGCTCTCACATTTTGCAAATTACCGGTATGGCCTTTTGTTTGTTCCAGGTCTAGAGGAAACGGATTATGGGAACCGTATCCAATTTTGCCGCTTACTACTACACACCGATGTAGAAGATGGCAATTTTTTGCGGAGTATTCTGTGGACGGACGAGTCCAAATTCGACAGAGAAGGGATCGTGAACTATCACAATGCACACCACTGGGCGCCGAAAGAGCCAAATCCGCACCAAAAAAGACCACGAGCGTTTCAGCGAAGGTTTAGTGCGAATGTTTGGGCAGGAGTTATAGGAAATAGGTTAATCGGACCGCACTTCTTACCCGATAACCTCAACGGGGACAATTACTTGGCATTCCTCCAAGATGATTTGCCGGAATTGTTAGCGGAGGTGTTTGACGAAGACAGACCCATTGTTTTTCAACAAGACGGTTGCCCTGCACATTGGCGATTAACTGTCAGGGACCATTTAAATAATGCCTTCCCAAACTCATGGATTGGTCGGGGTGGCCCCATTCCGTGGCCCCACGATCCCCCGACCTTACACCGCTCGACTTTTACGTCTGGGGACGGGCCAAGGAGTTAGTGTACGCCGTGGAAATTCCTAATAGGGAAGTTTTAGTGGAGCGCATCAATACGGCTTTCTCCACAATGAGAGAGGAGATGCTGCTGAGCACTACGACAGTGGAGATACGAAAACGATGCCGGGCATGCATACGGGCTGGTGGGCAGCAGTTCGAACATCTTTAATAAAATGAATGAATTAATTAGCTCTTTTCATTTTTACCATCTTTGCACCTGTTAATTTTACAAAATTAAGTTTTTGACAAAAGTCTCCGGATAGACAAAATTAGCAAATAAATCTCGTTATTGAATAAAAATGTATGCATGTAGCATGTCGTTGGAAAGGGCACAAACTGAGGATGTTTTCCTGAAATTAGAACTGCTCGATGTCTTTTAGTTTTTTTTTTTAATACAATTCAAAGTTGAGCATTAAGGATTTTTTTACATCTTGCACAAACTTTAAAGGGCTGCAGTTTTTTTTTCACCGTAATTTACACCACATATTTAATTTTAACTCAACATAACAACACTCAAGATAAGAATAATAATAAAAAATGATACTTACATCCGCATTTTTATAAGTTATTTGACTTTAAGTGATGCATTTCAGCATTTTTATGAAAGTTTAATAAAAAAAAATTTTTTCCTTAACCTTGAGGCCTAGGCCAGATTTATAAGGCTAAGTGAGTAGCATATGGCCCCACCTCTCTGCTGTTTTTTTTTGTTCAACCCTCTGCCAAACACCCTGTATATGTTTTATAATATATTTCAAGAAGAATATTATGACATTCAATAGTTATGATATGGTTTTAAAAATATATGCATATCCATCAATTTTAACACACGACAGTTTGTCCAGTGATATTTTAACTGTAACCTGTGTGTCGGTGATATTGTATCTCACTCACATACGAAAAATAATAGGCACACCATATTTCTCGGTAATCATTCGGCCTGTGTTTGGCTCTCCACTATACGAAACGGTTGGAGGCTATCTGTCATAGTTTTGTGGAAATTAGTGATCAAATGCGGTAATCTGGAGTTTGTAACGGGTATGTTAACTTTATCTTGTCTCGATTATTTAATGTTAACGGTATGGGACATAAATAATCATTTGAACGTGGTATTCTGATGTATCTACTTATATTACTAAGAGTGGAACATTCATATTTTCATCGGTTTAAGAGTAAATGTCTTGTAAACATACTTTTAACTCTAACCTGTGTAACTTTTACCTGTAACTTGGTTAGATAAGGTTAGGCACAGGTTAATGTAACTCTTGACAGGTTAAAGAGACATTGTGCAGGTTAGTGTGACTATTGGCAAGCTAAAGTGAATGAATATTTTTAATATTTTTAATTTAATAACTTACATATAATTTCCCTGAAAAACTGTACAGATGCTTTATGAAGCAGTCCCCATTAACAGTGCTCTACCAAAGTAAATGTAGGGAATTTCTTTTTTATAGTAATTTGTATTTTAATATAACTCTCTTTAACCTGGAACCTTTTCTCTTCTAACCTGTCTAATAACACTTTCACCTGCATCTCCATGTTTCAACAAGCCATAATTCTTTTATTTTCATGAATATTCCGTTCCCTTTTATAAATATGTAACAATTGGAACACCAAGAAGCTTATTCTAAGCAAAGAAGGTAAAAAACCACTACTTTTTTTTTGGAGAAACTTTAACCTGTCTGTGCCACTTTTATTAGAATTACCCGATGATGATGGATGATTCACGATTCATACAAGTTTGGGCCCAAAATCAAAAGTGCCGGCCAACGAATAAAAGTGTTTTTAATCTAATCAGATTATCGCTCTGGGCATTTCATTATATGACATCAAAACTCTAGAACCATCATTAATTGGTGTTATAGATGTTCGAAAATCCTGACTTTTCATACAAAATCAAAAGTGCCGGCTAACGAATAAAAGCGTTTTTAATCTGATCAGATTAACTTAAATAACAAGCGTTAAATTTAATTGACTTCTCTGAGTGCGGCAGTTAGCCTGATTGTGCAAAATGTGGTTACAGAATTAACAACAAGTTTTAGAGTGTTAACAAGATACTAACGAGATACAACAGGTAATTGTAGCTCACTTGTGGGAGGACCTTGTGCAGGGTCCGTCCGGGTTGGTACCACCATCTTATCCACCAACCTACCGCCAAGCAGCAGTGTTCGCATTGTTGTGCTCCGGTTTGGGGATAAGACAGCCGGTGAAATGACTAGCATACAGGCATTCCATCTTAGTCCTCAGGGTTGGCAACGCATTTGCGGTCTTAAGATTGCATTGCAGTCTTGTGAATGCGAATGTCTATGGGTCACAGTTTCCACTTACCATTAGGTGGCCTGTGTGCCAGTCTGTCTTCTCTATACCATAAAAAAAAACCTACCCCACTCTGGGAATGAAGGCGGGACTGTATGTATGTATGTTGTAACTAACTAAAAAGTAATTATTTGAATCAGATGCTGCAATCACGTCGCGTGCAAACTATCTCCATCTCTTGTTATTCGCGTGGAAACGCATAAAGCCATCCCTTTTCATTATTGCGTGGGTGTGACAGCAAAATGTGGCCGCAATCTTATCTTACTTCTTGCTAATATAAAAGCGAACGTTTGTATGTTTGTTTTTCAATCACGTCACGGTGAAATCTGAAATTTGGCAATATCTCTCATATTGGAGGGAGTATTCCTTGGATATCCTAGGAGTGCACTACGAAGGGATTTTTGGGAATTCATCCCCTAAGGATTGAAATAGGGGGAGTAAAAAGATAAAAGATGTTTATTCAGTAAGTAGGCCGCACGGGCACTTTTACACGTCAAGTAGTTGGGAACTAATTCTACGGACGGGCGTCCTCTATCTTATCTGATAATCTTATAATTGACAAGATTTCATATTTTCAAGACTTTAATTTTATTCGTTTTATAGATACTGTTTGGAAGGAGGAATACACTAATAGTTTTATTTTTTCGCTAGGATGTATAATTATTTTATTATTCATTTATTAAGATGTTCTTATTCTAAAAGGGAGTAACTTCATTTCTACGACACAATGGACATATTACGTTAGTCCAATCTGTATAAAAAAAAAAGTTTTTCTTTTTAATAATGGCGGTCAAACGATCTCAAGTATCTATTTGAGGGTCATTTGCAACGTTAAAAGATGGCGGACGTGTAATTTGTTTTAGACTTTAATTTTTGGGTAATTAGGTGTTCAAAGTTCTTTTCTGATAGTGATTTGTACTTTTTATGCCTTTGTGTCGCACAGTGATTGAAGACTTGGACTTATTTCGTGTATCTGGCATCTTTCTTCTCGTTTCAAGTGGACTCGCAGTGGTGCAGAGGTTAAAACTATCTTGACCTCTGACCTACAAATCACCGTACAACGTTGCCCCCAATCTTCCTAGAGAAGATTGGATTGTGTTTTATTGCTATATTGTTTTATACTCATATAAACCTTGACACTGGCGAAATCACTTCACGTGGAAACGCCATTATCCCTGCGGTAGTAGCTGTTCAAGTCGCCGCGGGGGCAAAAAAAAAAAAAAAGTATCTATCCATCTGTCAATAGTGTCAATGTCAAACTTGAAGTATGACAGCTTTTTTTCTCGTGAAAAAGGCAATGGTATTATATCTATTCAGGCATAGTATTGGTAAAACTCGTTTTTTTTTTTAACTTGTAATTTTGTCAATAAAGAAAAATAAATCTAAATAAATATTTTGCCGTGTTCAGGAGGCAAAACCCTTTCGATTCGTATAGTAATTTGCAGGTGTCACCAAAATGAAATGTTGTCAATTATTATGTAAAACTTTGTGTGTGTGTGTGTGTTTGTTTGTTACTCCTTCGCGCTGCAAGGGCTCGACGGATTTAGATAAAATTTGTAATCATCATCATCATCATCATGCCACACTGCCACTGCCATTGCTGGACATAGGCCTCCCCCAAGGCTCTCCACTCAGACCGGTCTTGTGCTTTTCGCATCCACCGCGTTCCTTACAAGGTCGTCACTCCATCTTGTTGGAGGACTACCTACCTACAGCTCGTCTCCCGGTCCGCGGACGCCACTCAAGAACCTTCTGACCCCATCGGGCGTCAGTCCTGCGTGCGATGTGCCCCGCCCACTGCCACTTCAGATTAGCTATTCTTCGGGCTATGTCGGTAACCTTAGTTCTACTGCGGATGTCATCATTTCTGATTCTATCACGCAGAGAAACCCCGAGCATAGCCCTCTTAAATTTGAAATGGAGATAGCTTATACCCTAGATTAACACATAGGCTATTTTTTATTTTAAAATTTAAAAACTCCCGTGGGTATAACTATAATTCAAATCTACGCGGACGAAATCGCGGGCAGAAGCTAGTCTTAAATAAAACAAACTTTACACGCGGAACGACTCTTGCGCAAGATAACCAGTTTAGCTGTATCTCGACCTTATTTCGTCCGTACTCAAACAGGGCCTTGCAATTTGATAGATACTTTTTTAAAGTTCAAGGGAAATATCGTCATTGCTGTGAACAAACCTCGTATCTCATGTTTCGTGACGTACGATTTTAAACTTAAATACGAAGGTAATTAAGTTCAAATTCATACATCTAGAAATATCAGATAGGACTTTTTTCTGAGGTAGTATATGTATGTGCGTATGTACCAGTCCCTTAATGGCGATCGGGGTTTTTTTTTTATTAGTTATTAAAACTTATTCGCTCAAAATGTAATAAAGTAAATAAAAGGCGGCCTTAATGCCCGTTCTCTACCAGTTAACCAGTAGGCGAAACAGAAAAATATAAACAAATAATTTGTTGCTTATATGTTTTACCTTGCTTGTTTGTTTTATATTAATAAGGTCTTATTTGGGAACCCTGAAAATTTAATTAAATCAAAAATAGTTAGGTTGTGGATGTTTTGGTAACTAAGAAAGGGATGAAAGAAGTAGAGTGGAGATGTCGGTACGGGGGCGGCCCTAAAAAATATATTTTGGTGTACTTCCCATAGCTTTTTTCCTTAGTTGAATAAACTTGGAGTAAACAAACAAAAACTGCGTCTATACTTGAACATAGATTAACTTATGGAATCGGCTGGCCTATTGTCTATCGCACTCGCAATCGCTATCGACTTCAAAAGTATAGTTGGTTCCAATTTAAATGACGAAAATGCACTTAACGCAGGATTTTACAACTTCTTTTGTTGCTAAATATGAAAGGAAAAGATAACAAAGGGACGACCGAAGTGTGGCACGTGCCTTGGCGTAGCTCAACCCATCTTGATCATTGGGTCTTACCTGAACCGGACACATTTAAGTAAGTGTTTTGCTTTCTAAATACAATTAAGTACAGTGCGGTTAACATTCAGGTAAAAATGTATTTTTAATACTATTCTTAAATTGTACAAAGTGATATTGACACAGTGTTTAATTATTATTTTAGAAACATTTAATTATTAAGTAAAATACCGGCAACATCAAAACTATCAAGATTGTTTGTTCACAGTATTCTTTGGCCGTACCGACACACCTGCGTAATTGTTTTACAACCCTACTTGAAGATAACAATTGAAGAATAGATGTTGGTAATGGTTGGTTTTAAGTGCTTTTCGTCATATTAACTTGAACCAACTATACCAAAACTGAACATATTAAGTATAACACAAACAATAATACAATTGCGTGACAGACACTGTCTGTAAATCGGCTTACTTCTTCTTCTTCTTTTGCCCCCGCGGCGACTTGAACAGCTACTACCGCGGGGATATGGCGTTTCCACGTTAAGTGATTTCGCCAGTGTCAAGTATATATAAGTATATATCAATATAGCAATAAAACAATCCAATCTTCTCTAGGAAGACTGGGGGCAACGTTGTACGGTGATTTGTAGGTCAGAGGTCAAGATAGTTTTAACCTCTGCACCACTGCGAGTCCACTTGAAACGAGAAGAAAGATGCCAGATACACGAAATAAGTCCAAGTCTTCAATCACTGTGCGACACAAAGGCATAAAAAGTACAAATTACTATCAGAAAAGAACTTTGAACACCTAATTACCCAAAAATTAAAGTCTAAAACAAATTACACGTCGGCCATCTTTTAACGTTGCAAATGGCCTCCTAAATCGGCTTAACTTTTGATTCATAGTGAAGTCTTAGAGGTATTCTAAATGTTAAACGGATTCAATCTGTGGAACAATTGTTTTCATTCGGACTGTCAAAATGAAACCGATTGCGTTTGTGTGCGTTAGGCAATAAGCCTGCCGCCTTAGATATGACACGCGTTTACTTGTTCGTTTGGAAATCGTCTATGGAATTGCTCAATTCGTTTGGGAGTAAGCTTTAAAAATACCCGACCGTTGCCGTTGTTGCTAACCAACTTTAAATCGTTATAAACCCTAAATGACCGTTCAAAATAAAAATTCATTAAAGAAACCTGAAGATGATTTTTAAATACCTATCCAATGATACCCTACTTGTCATAGTTCGTCGTTTTTTTCTTATTTACAATATGGCGTCCAGTTGCCGCCATATTTAATTTTAATTACTGTCATAATCAGTGATCGGATTTCACGGTGCAACACGGCGGGATATAGATTAGAAATCTTAATATGGATATGACCAAAATCCCGGGATCTGGTTCGAAAAGAAAATGCAATTGTTGGGATATTTAGACGTGTAAAGAAATCGATTTAACAAAAAAAATATTGAGAAAATAATTACTTATATGCTATTTCAATTTCATATAAACTAATAAAATATAATATCTGTGTGTAGTGTGATAAACTGATTATGCGTACAGATCATCAGTTTTAAACAAAGTAAATAAAAAAAAAATATATACGTACAGTGAAAATATTTATTCCAAAACCAAACGTTAAGATGTTAAGGAAATTATCATATCATATGATAAAAATTGAAACATTACCCTCTTTCAACATCATCGGTCCCGGAATCCCGGGACATATCCATATTAGCATAATGTTTGAGGTCATTCACCCCGTGTTGCACCGTGAAATCCGATCACTGGTCATAATCTTTAGTGGCACTCACAAATCGTCAAAATCGGTCCACGCGTTTAGCTTCTATAGCGCCACAGAGGAACAAACATACTATATAGGCTGATAACAATACCCTTCTCCTTTTTAGCCGGGTAATAAGTAAATATCACCGGTTAATCTCACTGTCTTAAGTGTCGTTCGTTCCATATATCAAAGATCGCAGTAATGCCCTTCTTAATAAAAAAACGGGACGATGTCACTCCAATTGACCTAGTCCCAAATAAAGCTCTAGGCTTGTGCTATTGGTACTAGACAACGATATAAATACTTATGTAGAGAAACATATACTTAAATACATAGAAAATATCCATGACTCAGGAGCAAATATTCGAGCTCATCACACTATTATGCCCTTACCGGGATTCGAACCCAGGACCGTTAGCTTCGTAGGCAGGGTCACTACCAGGGTGAATTGCAAAAATATTGTACATAGTTAAGGAGTTAATTGATATTATAACGTTAACTTTCTTCCATTGTTTTTCCTTTGTGTAACGAAAATTATCTATATGACCATATTATGACTAATCTTTGTCACACAAAGGAAAAAGTTAAGGATTGTTAAGGATTTTTTAATTGAGCCCTTAACTATGTACAATACTTTTGCTATTCACCCACCAACTAGACCATCGCGTCGTCAAAGAGGACGTATGCAAAGACAAAACAAACTAAGCTCCCTGTCTTAAGAAATAAAGTTACTTATAAAACGCTCAAAGACGCAAAAAAATAACTTCTTTTAAAATGATAGGTTAGTCCAACTGAAGTCGGCGGCTCACAATATTTTCAACCAAAAGCCGACTTCAGTTGATAAAAAAAAGATAAAAGATGTTTATTCAGTAAGTAGGCCGCCCGGGCACTTTTACACGTCAATAAAAAAAATCTACCAGCGCTTCACAAGAGAGCACTGCTGAGAAGAAACGCCGCAAGAAACTCAACAGTCAGTCGTTTTTTTAATATTGCTTATATAATAATAAACTTAACCTAGCATTATATAAAACAATGAATCTCACATAAAACAAAAAATAATTACATTTATACGCAGTTGAGCAGGAAAATGTGTCAAAACTCACAAGAACTAATAAAAAAGTAGTAGTAATAAGAAATCTAAACTTGGTTGGACTAACCTATTACCTATCATTTTAAAAGAAGTTATTTCCGTTGCATACGTTATAGCGAGCGGGCTGTAATAGCGACACATCGCACGGTCAAGGTTCGGAAACCTTATATGATGCTCTACAAGTAGCGGAGAGGCCGGCTTAGCGCGTTATACTTGTGTACACGTGTAACGAATGCAGATACAAGGTTATTAGATAATGATGCATTCCTTTAAGACCATTACAAATTACCTATCTCAAAATAGATAAAACCGGGGTCCGTCCGGGATGGTACCACCCTCTTATCCATTAACCTACCGCCAAGCAGCAGTGTTTGCATTGTTGTGTTCCGGTTTGGGGATAAGACAGCCGGTGAAATGACTAGCATAGAGGCATTCCAACTTAGTCCGCAGGGTTGGCAGTGCATTTGCAGTCTTGTGAATGCGAATCTCTATGGGTCACAGTTTCCACTTACCATCAGGTGGCCTGTGTGCTCGTTTGCCTTCCTATGCCATAAAAAAAAGAGCATTAAGGACACTCTAGCGAAAATGACAGTCAATATTTTCTAAACTGTCCTCCAAGTTTAAAAATATAATTATACCTCACTAAATGCTACAATTTACGGTCAAGGGCATAAATATACACCGTGATTTTTTTTATTTACGATAACTTCGGCATATTACTTGGTAAATCCATAGAAACTAAGTGGAAGATTAGATTTTGAAACTGGGTGTTTTGGTGCCAGATTTGAACACCAATATCTCGCTCTTTTTGACATTATATTGGAGTCCATGGGCCACAACAAACCTTTCACATATTTACATGTGGGAGGACCTTGTGCAGGGTCCGTCTGGGTTGGTACCGCCATCTTATCCATTAACCTACCGCCAAGCAGCAGTGTTCGCATTGTTGTGTTCCGGTTTGGGGATAAGTCAGCCGGTGAAATGACTAGCATAGAGGAGTGCAAACTAGTACGGGGATCAGATGACACTTACTTTTGGTTGTCACCATCATAGAATAATATTTGAAAATGTAAGTAGCAATATGTACTTTTTCTTGCGAAATAAATTTATTTTATTTATTTTATTCCATCTTAGTCCTCAGGGTTGGCAACGCATTTGCAGTCTTCATCAGTCTTGTGAATGCGAATGTCTATGGGTCACACACAGTTTCCACTTACCATCAGGTGGCCTGTGTGCTCGTTTGCCTTCTCTATGCCATAAAAAAAAAAGACAGCATTGACCTCAGTGCGTCTAACCTACTCACTAGGGCATGCTCCCGGGAATTCCCGGTTCTAAAAGGTCCGGGAAATCCCGGGAATTATCATTTCAACTGGTACCGGTACTGGCGAAAAAAAAACCCGGTTCTTCGGTTCCTTTGGTACTGAGTTTGTGACTAGACTAATTGTCATTTTTTCTTTTCAAAACTACGTGCGGGCCTGGTCACACTTTCCCACGGCGGATAGGTAGCTCGGTTTTATTCGGATGCGATATGAGATCGGCATCGCTCGGCCCGCCCCACCCTTCGACCCGACGCCTCGACCTAATCCAAGGCTAACCGGTTGCCCGGTTGGGCCGACCGACAGGTAGTCAGGTAGTCAGAAAGATAGCTGTTCTGATTTGGTAAACTCGTGCTCTGGATTAAATAATTAATAATTATCACTTAACTGGTTATTTAAAAAAATAACGTTTAAACAAAAAAAAAAACAAATAATTTACTCAGTACCGAAATCCCGGGAATTCCCGGTTCCGACTCTGTACCGGAAATCTTAGTCCCGGTTCCGGGAATGGTACCGGTACCGCATGCCCTACTACTCACCTCAGTCTACCCACTCACGTTAGTAAGACAGTAAGGTTTATTTTGCTCTATCATAAATTTGTTACATACGCGGTTTTGCAGTAACACCGACGATATTATACTCTTGGCCCCCCGATCGCTGATTAATGCCAAATTAAGCGCGACCTTGACTGAACCCGCTACCTCATCGACTAGTAAATGATAAATTGTGTGTCTGTGTGTCGCTACACGGCCGGGTACACCCACGAGCACAAATTGCTTCGAGTCATCCTAAATCTCCACGTGCTGGCCTCGCGAAATAACATTTTAAAGATAAAAGATAAAGATAAAGGCGCCGTGTGGTTGCCGGCTTAGAATAGTGCCACTCCATGTCTTCCCGTGGATGTCGTAAGAGGCGACTAAGGGGATAAAGGCTTGTAGTACTGTTAGGCGATGGGCTTGCAACCTGTCACTAATATAGTTAAATGTGTTTTGTTTTTTTTTGGTGTTCAATAAAGAGTATTTGTATTGTATTGTTGTAATATGCTGGTAAACATCTTGGCCTAATTGTGCAAATTGTGGTTACAGAGTTACATCAACAAGTTTTTAGAGTTGTTGGTAATTCATTCTGTAGCTCTGCCTACCCCACTCTGGGAATGAAGGCGTGAAGGTATGTATGAATGTATGTGGATAAAGACATTTATTCAGTAAGTAGGCCGCACGGGCACTTTTACACGTCAAGAATCTAACAGCGCTCCACAAGAGACCACTGCTGAGAAGAAACGCCGCAAGAAACTCAGCAGTCAGTAATTTTTGTTAATATATTTAATATTATAATGGTACTACTTAGTCTAGCATTATATTAATCTATAAATAGTAAATTACAAAATATATCACATAATCTGTGTAGTTTCTGCAGGAAAACACACCAAAATCTTAAGAGAGAGATAGAGAGAGAAAAGGAAAAAAGAACACCTACTTATTTGTATATAAGACGGTGCAAGACGACCACATAAGATTGATATGTTTTCCTACATCAACGGTGTCCCCTAGACAAACATGCTCTTGCTCGGAAAGAACGGTTTTCCAATAGAAACACAAGGACGGAAAGTGCCTCATTTTACTCTTCGTAAAAAAAACATATGACAACACTTCCCGTCCATGTCCATATTGTTTTTTAAAAGTGCTCTCTATTACGTATAAAATGGGGACCATGAAAAATATCCCGTACACCCAACTTGCGGGTGGGGGCGTGTGGTGCGTTGCGTGGAACTATCTTAACTAATACTTGTAGTTTTCAAACAAACATTCTCTCCGAATTTGTCAAAGGTTTTTAAAAATACTTATAATCATGTATTTGTATCATTGTCCTCGCATTGTTTGAGAAAATCATTGTAAATGCCTCGGCGGAAACGATGATTTCCTGACTCGTATTTTAGCCACTGACCACTGCGTCAGGAAATCCCTTACTTTCCGCGCATAGGCAATAATTTACTATTTCTTATCTCTCCTGCACGGGCGGCACAAGTTGTATTTTCTCGCTTGTCGCTCAGTGCGTCTCTTTCGATACAGACTAGAAAGAAAGGGAGATCCGAGCGACAAACATGTCATGTGTGTCATCCGAAAGTAAGGATTTTCACATCTCATTTGACGCGTTATCCTAGTTGGTAACCATGCCTACGAAGCTAGTGGGTCCGTATTCGATTCCAGGTTTGAGCAAATATTTATGTAAGCGCGAGGGGTTGGTCTCATTTCGTCTAAAAAGCAACTGCTCTATGCAGTAACTCGTCTAATGAGCATTTCGTCTATACAGGTAATTCTCATGTCGTCTAAATTGCAAGAGGTCTAAAACGCAGCTGGTCTAAGTAACAAGTGGTCTAACTATCATAAATATGAGGTAGGTTTAGGTTATGTTAGTTTTGCAGCAGGCCCGGAGGGACAAACCACCCAGAAATAGGAGCTCCGCGTAAGCGGATACTAGTTTTAGTCGGAAGTGTGGTTTAGTTAGACCAGCTGCGTTTTAGACCGCTTGTTACATGAGACCAGTTGCGTTTTAAACCACTTGCGGCTTAGACTAGCTTCTTCTTAGACGAAACGGGACTAATCCAGCGCGAGTATTTGTTCTGAGTCTTGGACGCTTTCTATGTATATGTATGTACCCATAATACCTACAAGCCTACAGCTCAGTTTGGGGCTAGGTCAATTTGTGTGAGATGGTCCTCGAATTAGCAAGCTGAACATGGATTTTCCATTCCTACAGGGCGGATGTAAACAAAGTTACGTCAATGTCAAAGTGACAGTTACAGTGATCTTAAAGTAGGACCAGCTTGAATATGATATTAAGTAATCACTTCGCTCGAACCGCGATATATAAATAAATTCGAGTAATAATTTTAATTAAAATCGCACCATTGAGTCACTAGAAAGCGATTACGACGTGAGCACGAATTGTGAAACTAAGCGAGTGAAGTAACGTCTCCAATCAATGAAGCGGCCCTCAACTTGTTGACACAAGTGTATCGAGTCAATGATACCAGTGCAATAAATAAATTATGCATACAAAAACAGTTTCCTCGTTTTAAATTAATAAATAAATAAAATAAAAATCATTTATTTCAGGCGTAACCCATAGAGTGTTAGTAACATTGGTCTTATAACTATGTTAGTAAGTTAAAATTTAAATTTTAATTAAATTTAGGTACATTAGACAGTTGCGTATCTTTTGAGCGTTGGACGCGCGTCCAGTGCTGCATAATAGCACTGTCAACGTCCAGCCTCCCCGCAACTGTCCGCATGAGGCAATTGGAGCTGCCCCGCACTCGATGAAGAAGCGAGGCAATGCCCTCTGACAATACTGGAGAAGCTACCCACCCCAGCCTCCGCTAGCATCACCGAAGCACTACAGTGACGTGGCAGCCCCATCAGCCACCTGAAAATCAGTCTGATCATTGAATCGGTTGGGAAACGATGCATTTTGCAAACATATTTCGCCGAAACAAAGGAAACCCGTGTGTATAGATATGACTAGCAAGTAACTACCTGACGACTAGCGATGAAATATTCATGTTGTTTCTTTCGAAACTTTGTATCATTCCTATAAAATACATGTAACTTTCGAAAAAAAACAAAACTGTCGTTTGTCTGACAAATACAATTATACACGTATGATACCTGTTTTTATACTGTGTATTTTACATGTTTATTTAATAACCTTGCAACATGTCACTAATACACCTGGTAAACATCTTAGCCTAATTGTGCAAAGTGTGGTTATGTTATGTTATAGAATTATCAACAAGTTTTAAAAGTTGTTGGTAATTCTTTAGCTCTGCCTACCCCACTCTGGGAGTGAAGGCGTAAGTGTATGTATGTATGTATTTAATAATGACTTAGCATAGATTAACGATTCCAATTTATAAGTATTTCGTCATAATTGATAATTTCAACTTCTAGTTAACTAATATCGAAATATAGTCTGAGCGGAATGACAAGTCACCATACATTCCGAGTCACTATTCATAATAATAATATAATATAATAATGCGAAAAATACAATCGAAGATCCGCAAGGGAAGATACTGTATTTTATTGAAAAATACAGGGGCCTTTGAAAGACGACGTCCTGTCTGATCCCACAACATCCTAATGACGACACGTGGACGCCCACGGTATCAGACCCACGCCATACTTATAGATCAATTGCGTGATAAGTAAACTAATATCAATTTAACAATATCCTCATGTGACACGAGCGAAATAAAATCGTTTAACAGATCCGTGCCGTGCGATCAGTGCCGTGTGGTTGCCGGGTTAGAATAGTGCCACTCCATGTCTTCCCGTGGATGTCGTAAGAGGCGACTAAGGGAATAAAGGCTTGTAGTACTGTTAGGCGATGGGCTTGCAACCTGTCACTAATATTCACTGTTAATCATCTCAGCCTACTTGTGCAAATTGTGGTTACAGAGTTATCAACAAGTTTATAGAGTTGTTGGTAATTCTGTAGCTCTACCTACCCCACTCTGGGAATGAAGGCGTAAAGGCATGTATGTATGTGTATGTAACAGTTCCACTGTATGTTTTTTTTAAATGTATGTTCACAGATCTCTCCGGCATTTGAGGACCGATTTTGGATATTCTTTTTACGTTTGATAGAGTTTACTTCTGAGGTCCCATTGTCACCAAATCTGAATCTGATGATGGAATCAGTAAGGACTGAGGGAACTCCTCAAATATTGTAGGCAAACATATCTGCCCTCCTAAGCTAATACGCAGTATGTCAGATAATTGTATTTTATTGTATTCGTTTTGTTTTTTGTCTTCGTAAATATGATCATGAGTCTTCCTTCCGCTTTCAACTTAAATAGCTTCCTATTCGTCAACGTCGCAAAATGCGATTACTTTGTTTCCTATATAACATCCTGTACGATCCTAAATCTCCTGATTATCTAAAATATTTTTTTTAATTTCTTGGTTCCACCCACCTCCGTCAGCTACGATCCTCTGACAATCTCACACTATCCATCCCTCTTCACCGCACAGGCTTCATGTCCAGCTCTTTCGCACTTCAAGCAGCACGACTTTGGAACGACCTTCCCCTTGATATCAAGCAAGCTCCGAACAAGTTTGCTTTTAAAAAGAAAGTTCGCGATTTGTTTTCTTTTTGTAGGTAGAATAGTCATCATCTTGTTTTTCTGATGGTGTTATCTGTAATGTTTTGTGCTTATCCTCATTTTTATATATTTTTTTTATATTATGTATTTATATAAGTATTTATATTTATTTTAATATAAGTATTGGTATGTAGGTATATATTATTACGTTTAAGCAACATATATGTTAGACCCTATGTTGCACCGCCACCACAATCTCTGCTTTGCCCAAAGGTTAACTGGTAGAGAATGCCTTACGGCATTAAGTTCGCCTTTTGTATACGAAGTGTATTCTTTTGTGCAATAAAGATAAAATAAATAAATAAATAAATAAAACTCATGTAGCAATATCAATTTTATTACTAAGAGAAGAGAACTTAAACTACTTTGGTTATTGATTTTAGGACACTGCTTTGCTAAGGAGGGTAGATATAGACCCTCCTTAGTTTTGTTTAGTTTAATTAGTATTACTAACACCTTAGATTAAGTATTTTCAATAACAAAATAATGCGTCATTGTGGTAACACGAAATAAACAATTTTAATTTTTTTTTTGGCCGTGTGGTTCCCGTCTTAGAATAGTGCCACTCCATGTCTTCCCGTGGATGTCGTAAGGGGCGACTAAGGGAATAAAGGCTTGTAGTACTGTTAGGCGATGGGCTTGCTACCTGTCACTAATATACACTGTTAATCATCTCAGCCTAATTGTGCAAATTGTGGTTACAAAATTAACACGTTGGCTGCGGGACTGGTTTATAGGTTTATTATTCTGGTGCGTTAATAGGTCCAAAGAGCCCCTACCCTACTAAAACTTCAGTGCGGCACTAGGTCCATTGTGCCCCACCATGCAAGAAAAAATAAACTAGTTATTTTTCCGTGAGGGTTTACCGTACTGCATAGTAATTTATACCTAAGCAATCTACATCTATTAAGCAATATGGATCTGGCTTCGCCCCGGTCTCGGACATTAAGAACTATTTTTTTTAATTTTATTAAAATGTGGGGTCTTTTAGACCTTTTGCCGCACTGAGTTGACCATATTAGGCCATATTAGGGATGGGAAAAGATTACTACATGTCGGGTGAGAACACAATTGCCTAAAGAAGGTTGTATGGACATCGGACAAACGTATTCTCACCCGACGAAACCAGAACAATAAAAACCGTCGTAACGTAATGGTAATTTAATTATTTTATCTTGAATGGTTTTCATTAAGACACTCTAAATATAATTGTTGACTGCATTCCGAGCATCGTGTTTTCACTTTTTTAAGTTCTTATTTGCCTCCTCACTAGAGAGAGATTTTTATTAATTTGCTGTAACAGCCGTTACATTTTAATTTCTATTCAGCTTTTTCCAAGGTATGATTTTTTTTTATGAACAATCTATGCCGCTGGTCACATTTTCATTATTTATATTTCGACTTACTTACTTGCTACACTTTTTGTTACCTCCATCCCTCGGTATCATTTTCTTCCTCAGAGTCAAATATAAAATCCAGATTCTTCATTTTGGTCCCTTATGATGGTGCACTCATTATTCTTCACAAATTATTCACAACGCAAACAATACCTCAGTAATTAAAACAATCGCCTATCGCGGTTCGTGTGCGGTGCGGCGCATCACTACCCGTTGACATAGGTTAACACTCAGTGCGGATGGGGCGTGTGATGGGTCGAAGGTCTATTGGACCCCTTCCCGCACTGAAAGGAAAAAAAAGGCATCCAGTGCGGGAGAGGTCCAATGTGCCCCCACGTAAATTAAGAATGCCATATTATCAAAATTTAAGAGCTATGCAGAAAACAATATTTGTCTTTGTCCTACTCCAAGGATTGGCCAAGATACGCTCCCCGCACCGTACGAAAGTACACAATTTTCAGTGCCGCACAGGGTTACGGCCACGGATGGGGCTTTTTGTGCCTTCTCCCGCAGTAAACGTGTTAACAACAAGTTTTTAGAGTTGTTGCTACAGAATTGTAGCTCTGCCTAGCCCACTTTGGGAATGAAGGCGTGAAAGTATGTATATATATAAAAAAAAAATGTAGAAAAAGTAGCCAATAACTTTTCTATTTTCGCAAACAATAAATGCCACATACCTAGTTAATGCCAAGGAAAAAGTTAATTCTGTATTGACGTGACTATTTTCGTTCATACACATTTAAATGTGAGTCACCATGACAATGAATCGTTGGAAGGTCGAAACACTTTGATCACGGGAATCGTCACGGCGTAAGCTGCCGTTAAACGTCAGTGTTTGTGTTGTTGTGTTCCAGTACGGTGTCACGTCCTACCGGGAAGACAGTAAAAACTCAAAAAATTAAGATTTTATTGAAAGAACTCCTGTCCGTAGGGTGTCACACCGTGGTATGGTTTTAAGTGTCGCTAACACTTGACAAGGTCGATATATGAGGGCCGTCAATAATCTCATCTTTAACAATCTATGGGATTGTATGTATGTATGTAAAATAACAAGTACATCCATAATCTACCGCCAAGCAGCAGTGTTTGCATTGTTGTGTTCCGGTTTGGGGATAAGACAGCCGGTGAAATGACTAGCATAGAGGCATTCCATATTAGTCCTCAGGGTTGGCAGTGCATTTGCAATCTTGTGAATGCGAATGTCTATGGGTCACAGTTTCCACTTACCATCAGGTGGCCTGTGTGCTGCGTTTGCCTTCTTATGCCATAAAAAAAAAGAAACAAACGTGAACTTATCCCTTTAAGGGATTTCTTCCAGATAACCTTGATCGTGTTGTCTAAATGACAATGAATGTGCATTATTCTATTAGTAAAAAACACAACCAATTATAATGGCGGCGGAATTCCGTTTCAAAATCAACATTCGCGACAAGAAATAGCTTTGCTCTCTTATTACATGTACAAGTTTAGAGTTTAGTTTGGGCCACTACTACTGCGTTGTACTTCTGACCAAAATAAGTATCATAAATATGAGGTAGGTTTAGGTTATGTTAGTGTCGCAGCAGGCCCGGAGGGCCAAACCACCCAGAAAAAGGAGCTCCGCAGTAGCGTAGCTCCGTCGACCCTGTTAATTTGATATTCAAATAGAAATAATTGCTCAGTAGTACCACGGGTAAGAACCGGTCAATTTGTGTGAAATCGTCCCGCTGTCATTTTTTTTTATTGTTGCAGCCGATGGTGCGTGTCCTATCTGTGGAGCACGGCGCCAGCGCTGCTGTGCCGCCTGGTGACCAGCCCACTGCCGCTAATCATGGGTAACAGATCCTTAACACCTGCTAGGCTATTCTGTGACACTTTCGATCTGTATATCTCTTTCGTCAATCTTCTTTCATCCATCCTTTCTAAAGACCGAACCATCGAAGCATGCCCTTTTCAATCTAAGTCACTGTACGAATTTAAGACTTTTCTATTTTGTCAAAGTGAAGTCTTAAGAATTAACTCGACGGACATGTTTCCCAGCGTCAAAGCCGTCGAAGCCCCGCCCGGCCGGCCGGGACCACCTGCACCCGGAGCCAAAGGTGGAGTGCGTGGTGCTGCACCAGCCGGCCACCCCCAGGGTCGACGTCGTCTTCGTCCACGGCCTATACGGTATGACTCACAGTACTCACACTACTAAAGATAATTGTGAAGCTAAGAATTAATAGAGTATTTGGTTGGTCCCCCGTGTGGTTGCCGGGTTAGAATAGTACCACTCCATTTCTTCCCGTGGGTGGATGTCGTAAGAGGCGACTAAGGGAATAAAGGCTTGTAGTACTGTTAGGCGATGGGCTTGCTACCTGTTACTAATACGCTGGTAAACATCTTAGCCTAATTGTGCAAAGTGTGGTTATAGAATTATCAACAAGTTTTAAAAGTTGTTGGTAATTCTTTAGCTCTGACTACCCCATTCTGGGAGTGAGGGCGTGAGTTTATATATGTGAATGTGTAGTATTTGGTTAAGGTCCAAAAAGTTGGATCATAGTTAAGCGCAGTTAACCATAGAAACAACCAAAATTCAAAATATTTATTAAGTAAATTGGCCACATGCGGGCGTGCATGCTTTTACACGTCGGTAATCTACAGTGAATCTACCAGCGCTTCGGACAAGACCATCATTGCGGAGAAGAAGCTCCGCAAGTAACTCCAGCAGAAGGTAATTTTTTCAATCATAAAAACATAATTATACTTAAAAGTGAGTTACATTAAGTAATAATAAGGTAATAAAGTAATCTTATATATATAAAAATTACGTGTCACGTTGTTTGTCCGCGATGAACTCCTAAACTACTGAACCGATTTTAAATTTGATTTGCACACCGTGTGCAATTCGACCCAACTTGAAAGATAGGATAGCTTACATTTATTTTTCATTTCTAATTTATAAGGCAAAACAACGTTTGCCGGGTCAACTAGTAAACTATATATTCTTAAAACTAGCAAAAATAAAATTATTACAAATGTAAGGTCAATAGACCTTACAATAAAATAATGACTATGAGAACGAAACGACGAGGCCTCTACGTCAAAAGCCATATAACTAGGAATGCCATGTCGATAAATATTCCGTTGTGCGACAAAAAGTATCCCTATATGGTATGTATGGTAGTATGGCTAATTATCGTGTCACAACGGAAAAGTTTCATATAAAATTGAATTACATACATACATACCTTCACGCCTTCATTCTCAGAGTGGGGTAGGCAGAGCTACAGAATTACCAACAACTCTAAAAACTTGTTGATAACTCTATAGCCACAACTTGCACAATTAGGCCAAGATGTTTAACAGTGTATATTAGTGACAGGTAGCAAGCCCATCGCCTAACAGTACTACAAGCCTTTATTCCCTTTAATTGTCAATCAATTATCGTTAGCGTGGCCACTTTTTGGGCCTTACCCATTTAACATATTTGATGACGTTTCTCTACCCTTAAACCTAGTCAGATTTTTACTATTTCTGAATATGTTGCAGATATCATGAAAAACTATGCCTGTACCTTTTCCTTCGCGAGAAAATATAAGATAGAAAAAAATAAAATAAAAAAATAAACGTACAGACCTAGTTCTTTATAATAACTATAACATATTCAAAAATTGTTGAAATCGGACTTGATTTACGGCGGAACCCTATATTCAAACCGAGGATAGATAAAGCTTACTTCGGGTTAAAATTTGACATTTGCCCATACAAAATGTGTCAAATTTTAATCCGAAGTAAGCCTATCTGTCCGCGGATTGAATATAAGGGTTTGGGCGTTAGGGGGTGAGAAACGCTATCGCCTGGAGCTAAATTTGTATGTACGCGAGTAAAAGATAAAAAAAAACCTCTTAAACACCCAACGTCCTAAGTTTAGGGACATTTGTCAAAGTGAATTTTGACTTTAGTTGACCGACACAAGATTATTTTTCGAACTAAACGAAATTTAACATGGACCTTACGAGGTTAATGTCCACACCAGGGGTCGGACAAAAAGTTCGGATGACGTAAAATTGACGTACCTAATCTTGCACACACGTGATGTTTTTTATACATTAGTAAATATAAATTTTAGCTAAATATAATCGTGAAGATACAATAGCTAAAAAATAACGAAGTCAATTTATTGTTCATCTGATTGACAATATGTCAGTCAAACCCGTACTTACTCATTTCAAGTGGCGATATCGTTTAATAAAGAGGTTGATGATAAGTGATAATTGTTACTAAATACATACATATATACATAAACGCACGCCTTCATTCCCAGAGTGGGGTAGGCAGAGCTACAGAATTACCAAGCACTCTTAAATAAGTTGTAGATAATTCTGTAACCACGTTTTGCACAATCAGGCTAAGATGTTTACCAGTGTATTAGTGACAGGTTGCAAGCCCATCGCCTAAGAATACTAGAAGCCTTTATTATTCCCTTGGTCGCCTCTTACGCCATCCACGAGAAGACATGGAGTGGCACTATTCTAACCCGGTGACCACACAGGTAATAATATTTGATTATGAAAATCAAAAATACTATTTGAATTCACCTATAAGTGGTTTGACGTCATCCGCACTTTTTGTCCGACCCCTGCTGATAAATGTCATGTCATGTATGTATTGTTGTATTGTATTGTTAAAACTTTCTCGTTTTTGTGTAAGGTTAAGGTTAAAGGTTGAACACGCCAAAACGTGGGCATACTAAAAAGTCAATAAAAACAAAATCAAGTTAAATTAAAAAAAAATATATTACATTGGCTTACACTACTATCGTACATTTATAAACATACAAATGTGTTTTAATTATGCCTTGAATACGCCATTGCCCTCACTTTGCGTCGCATGCGGCTCATCAAGGTTTGCACGGCATTGTCAGGGTACTCTTTAGCTTTTTACCAGCCCTAGTCCATGTTTTTTTGCAAATCAGCCACGGAATTGATTTGCCCGCCCTTCTTTTTTTATATCCCTTTCAATATAGACCAATATTCTTCGATAGGCCTGAGTTCAGGGCAATTAGGAGGATTGCAGTTTTTAGGTACCACAGCAACACCATTCTGTTTGTACCAGTCTGACACAACTTTGGCATAGTGGCAGCTTGCAAGATCAGGCCAAAACAATGGTTGCGAAATATGATTTCTCAGAAAGGGTAAAAGTCGCTTCACCAAACATTATTTTTGGTAAATTTCGCTGAATAAATTTGCCTGTAGCGATAAATGATCGACTTTTTTTTACCGCAGCTGCAAATAGCTTGCCAAAGCAAGTACTTTTTCGGAAACTTGGACCTCTTTTTTAACATGGAGTGGCACTGTGCTATTCTAACCCGGTGACCACACAGGGTTTCACACAATATTTGATTATGAAAATCAAAAATACTATTTGAATTCATCCTATAAGTGGTTTGACGTCATCCGCACTTTTTGTCCGACCCCTGGTCCACACTATAGGACTCCATCGGAACGGACTGCGTGGCAAATCTACTGGACTTGACGCTTAATATGGACAGTGTACCTAACTCATGCGCGCTCGGGATGGTTCTTATTTTATCTTATCTTACAGATGGGCTCTTTAGGATTGTTTGTGCAATTACCCTCTTACACACTCAGATGTTGCAATGTGCTGGTTACCTCACGATGTTTTTCCTTCACCGTAAGAGCACCGGGTAATGCACTTAAATTAGAAAACGTCATTGGTACATAGTGACCGCGGGGGTTCGAACACGGTACCTTACGATCACGAGTCGACCTCCTAAGCCACTAGGCCACCGACGCTTTTGGGATAGGTTACAAATCGCGACTGTACACCAGTTAGAACCTGTTTACGCGGCAAAACAGTGAAATGGTAAACCGAATAATTTGGCCGAATATCCGGTTCGGTAAAGGTTAAACCGAATAGTATTCGGTATTCGGCTATTTGGTGAAACCACTATGCGCATCTCTAATAAACATATTCTTATTTATTTTTATTTTCTAATCAAATCGGAGAAATACTGGAAAAGGGCCGAATCTTAAGTACCCGAAACCGACGTGCGTGCATGACTCCATGTATGAATGTTGAAGAAGCGAAAGAAATTTGTCAAGATCGTAGCAAGTGGAAAGAAGTGGTCTCTGCCTACCCCTCTGGGAGACAGACGTGATTTAATGTATGTATGTATATACCTATTCTTGTTTATGTACGGGTGTTACAGAGGACTACATAACCGAACCGAAGTGAGGGCGCGCTAGTTTGCTTCAAATAGGAAACTGCACTATCTGACTTAGGTATAACTATATTTTTCACTTCTCATGATCTTATAATGTTACTTTAGTCTCTAGGGACTTTTTTAAATTTACTTTGGAATCCCCTAAACAACCAATCACGGTGTTTGTGATTGGAGGATTATCGCCATTTTCAGTGGTTGTATAGACAATTTTTAGGGCGAGGAAATAACCTCAAAATTACATACATACACATAGGTACATAAACTCACGCCTTCGTTCCCAGAGTGGGGTAGGCAGAGCTAAAGAATTACCTACAACCCTAAAAACTTGTTGATAATTCTGTAACCACATTTTGCACAATTTCATTACGAATATGAAACTATTTAATTATAATTAGTTTTAAAATAGTTTTCCAAGGTTGAATCGGTTGGCTAAATACGAAAGCATTTAAAGTGTCACTTTAAAAAAAAACAATATTGGAAGTAACTTTAATAAATATTATAACTTTGTATAGAACGTCTATTTTTTCCTCTCATTCAAAGTGAAAAATAGAGCGTTTAACGCGAGGCTAAACCACCATAATGAGAATGACACTCGAACTATAGCCACCCTCGCTCAGCTCGCGTGGTTAAACATCTCGTGTCATTATGGAATAGAATAGGATAGAAAATATTTATTCAACGCACACAAAAAAACAGTAGAAAAATATAAAGTGAAAAGAAGACATCAACTAGGTACAGTAAAGGAAATTTATTCCTAAACCATTTTGGACTATGTCACAGTAACATAATCAATCAAAACGTGAGAGACTTCTTATGATTTTATTTACCATGTCACTTTGACATAGTTCAAAATGGTCTACGAATCAATTTCCTTGACTGTACGTTGAACAGGATCCCTTACGGCGCATTATGGCTTGTTTGATTTTAGTTTTTAGTTTAGTTGTGTTGTTGTATTTGTTCCTGAGTCATGGATGTTTACTATGTATTTAAGTATATATTTCTCACAAGTATTTATATGGTTGTCTAGTACCCATAGTACAAGCCTAGAGCTTAGTTTGGGACTAGGTCAATTGGTGTGACATTGGATCCGATTCTACGTGCACATCGCTTAAATAGCCTAAAACTAAACTGTCTAATTTTAAGACATAGTTTAGACGGCAGATTTAACCGGTGCTATTCCAGAATTTCAAGCTGACAATGTATAAGACCGCCTAAAATAAGAAGCGTCAGATTCAAATTAGCGCTGTCATGGCGCTGTCATTTGATTATGACAGCTGCTCATAGAATAGCAAAGCGTTTTAGCGACACCTAAATAAAATTAGGAAGTTTAGAGGCTACTGTAGAATCGGGTCCAATGTCCCCTGATATTTGGGTGAATCAACTTTTAAGGTACTCCTTTTCTTTTGCGGTTTTAAAACTTACCTGGTGACTTATGGTTAATAATGATCTATGAATATTAAAATCAGACCACCAAATTTATAGACCTTACACGTTTAACAGCTCAAATATTTTTTAATCCGCGAAAAAACCTGGTAACTCAGGGGAAAATGCACATTTTTCATACAAAACCTAGGGACAACATTGTCCCCTGCGTTACCAACTATATTATTATTTAAAACTGTATTATTTTAAATTATTTTAATAAGCGTGTAAGCCACGTCATTAACAAAAATATAGTTTTTCTAAAAACATATAATTGGTAAAACATGTCGAAAAATGGGGAGTAAAGTAAAAGTTGATTCACCCATTTATTTATTTTTATTTTTAGTCCCTTGTTGAACAATCTATTAATTCCGCTAGACCGGAGCGGAGCGAGGGCAGGTCACCAGCCTATGCGTAACAATTACAACAACAATGATTGTGTTAACTTAATTAAGCAAACATAAGTTCAAAATGTCAGCCATTGTGACGGAACAATTCGTATTGTCTCGTTTCTCCTGAGTGCTCGACATCAAGGCACTGTGTGACTTTTAAAGCCAGAATAGCATTTAGCCTAACTACCCTGACGTGGTGACTAGGGCATGCAGTATCGGACGATTTCCAGTATCGGAATTGAAAGTCGGTATTGAACCTCAATATCGGAATCTCGGAATTACGCAGGGCATACAATACAATATTGACTTTTTCCAATACCGGAATTGAAATTCGGTATTGTGTCTCAATCTCGGAATTCCGATACTAGTATCGGAATTGGGGATCTTTTAGAAAAACACACTTTTTAAGGTAAAAGAAAAAGTATTTATTGAAATAAGAATAAAGCCTCTAAATTATCAGCATAACTGAATAAACAAAATAATTATTTTAAGTAAGGTTTTTTTATACACTTACTATTTACTTCTACATTTTGTGTACCTATTAACAAAAGACAAAACAAAAAATATTTACCGTTAGGTATTTTAAATTAATAAACACTAAATGTTGAATTATAGAATCGTCTTCTATACTTACTTACTTAATAAAATGAGATCACGAATTTGGCTTAACAAAATAAATCTCAATTAAAGATCTACAAATAATTGAACAATAAATATTATCCAAATATTTCGACGTATGAAATAAAATCTAAATTATTTAATAGTATGTAAATATTTTGTTATTATTGTTTAATAATATCGCCTAAAATTAAAAACAATTGCAATCTTTGTATGTTACTAAATGTATTGCTCTTTATTTATCTTCTAAAAATCTTTTTTCTTGGAAGCGAGTTCTTAAAAATGTTAAATAATCTAGCATTCTATCGACAGTATCTTTGAAATTATCGAAATACTACGTTTTGTTTCGGTATTAGAATACCGGAATTAAAAGGTAATGAATACCGGAATTACGGTATTGGTAGGCCCAATATCGGAATTCAGTTTCGATATTAAAAGTGTTCCGGTATTGCTCCGTCTAATTTCGGAATTGTAATAGCTGAAAAAATGGTCCGAGATTCCGAGATTTCGATATTCCGAGATCTCGGAATTCATGCCCTAGTGGTGACCCTGCCTACGAAGCTAGCGGGACGGGTTCGATTCCCGGAATGGGAACATATTTATGTGATGAGCGCGATTATTTGCTCTGAGTTTTGCAAGTTTTCTATGTTTTTAAGTATGTACACATAAACTCACGCCTTCATTCCCAGAGTGGGGTAGGCAGAGCTACAGAATTACCAACAACTCTGATAAGTTGTTGATAATTCTGTAACCATATTTTGCACAAGATCTTTTGTCAAGATCGTAGCAAGTGGAAAGAAGTGGTCTCTGCCTACCCCTCTGGGAAACAGGCGTGATTTAATGTATGTATGTATGTAAATTTAAAAAACCCGTTTTTGTGAATAACATTTAAGGCAAAATTGTTAAAAGGTTAACTTTAGTTGGTTAATGTAAATAATTAAGAAAAGAAGCAAACCTCTCGACGATGGTTAATATGCATCCTATATAATTAACATAAAACATGTGTATCGTTAACATAAGTTGTATTTATTTTTGCATACAAATTAATTCACTACGCAATGTATCAGAAACAGATTGTTCATATTTTTTAAATTACTCTCATTTTAAAACCATTTCGAGGAATCAGATTTTAAAACCGCATTATTAAGTTTTTGAAATATTTATCTATTTCGGAAATTTCGCCAAACCTTTGTTTGACTTTCGTTTTCGGCTTGAAGCCCTTCTAGATGTATCCTACGGGTTAGGCGAAAACCGCTTTAAATGGTATGTTTTATTACACTGTTACAATCACTTTTTATTATTAGATATCACTTAATTGTTGTTATTTATTAGAAAATGCCAACCAATATTTAAAATAATTGTGTCATCCATAAAATATCTGCTAAATAAATAAACATATAAAAACAAAACTATTGGGTCCAATACAAGATTAATGAAATTGGTCTCTTAAAATTACCTTTTCTTTCGAAGTACAATGTAAGAACGGTGAGTTATTTTTTTAGGTCTATCCGAATTAACCTGCAATTAACTGAGACGTAAATCTTCTTTTACAATAATCTCCTAAGGCACAACGAACAATTCAGCATGAAGTCACTGCAGGCCGTAGTCCTACCAGTAGTATTATTGTTTTATACTCATTCAGACCCGGTACTTAAAATACAAAATGGCGGGTTTTCTATTTAGTCCTACTGGTAGGACCGTGGTACGCTATGACTACACAACATACAACTGTCAAAGGAGCTGGGTTTCAATGGACAATCTAATAGACAAAAATGCTTGGCCTAAACCCAAAACTTATCAATAATATTTTTTTCAAATTCAAAAGCTTTATCTTCTCTAGCATATCAATCTTATGTGGTCATCTTGCACCGTCTTATTATACACATAAGTAGGTGTTCTTTTTTTCCTTTTCTCCCTCTATCTCTCTCTTAAGATTTTGGTGTGTTTTTCTGCGGAAAGTACGCAGGTAATTTGATATAATTTTTAATTAAATATTTATAGATTTGTATAATGCTAGGCGAAGTAGTATCATTGTAATCACTACATAGTATAAAACAAAGTCGCTTGCGCTGTCTGTCCCTATGTATGCTTAAATCTTTAAAACTACGCAACGGATTTTGATGCGGTTTTTTTTAATAGATAGAGTGATTCTTAAAGAAGGTTTATATGTATAATACATTCCACGCGGGCGAAGCCGCGGGCGGGTCGCTAGTATTAAATATATTAAAAAAAATACTGACAGCTGAGTTTCTTGCGGCGTTTCTTCTCAATACTCAATACTCGATATATTTATTGCATTCCACATTTTACAGGATGTTCTCAGCAGTGGTCTATTCTTGTGAATCGCTGGTAGATTCTTGACGTGTAAAAGTGCCCGTTCGGGTATTATGGGACCAAAATGATTGCAAATGACCTCTCCCATAACCCCTAGAGGGGAATAGGTCGACTTACCAATAACCCTGTATAAGTAGTTCAGGAAATATGAATTGGCCGTCTATAATCTTCACAAAGATTTTTGTTAAAATAAAACAAAAGGTAATCGTAAACTGCTCGCCCTTCAAACAGCCCAGTAGGTTGAAAGGTTAAGGTCAGATCCGGTAAATCTTAACGCAGCAAAGATCGCAATCTAGATAACATTCGGACTAATAATATTTCCTGAACTATACCATCACTTCAATTCGTGTGACGACGCAGGCGGCCGGATGTCGCACAATTCGCCGGAAGTCGCAGATTACTGTACCAGAGACAAGCGCCGAGGTTTGTTTTGTAATGTCGCGCAACGAAACGACATAGCAACAGATGATTGAAGTTTTAACAGGCCATAAACATGACTGCGTCTAGTAAAAGGGTGAGGATTTTAGTTTCCGAGATGTATGCATTAACAAAAAAATATGAGAATTATTAGAACTGATTTATAGGAATGTTAATATTTTCGATTAAGAACATAGAAAATACAGTCTTTTTTTATTTTTTCCCTTCTATTATTGTTTATTATATATTACCATAATTAATAATTCATTGTTAAAAAGGAACCCGTGTGGTTGCCGGGTTAGAATAGTGCCACTCCATGTCTTCCCGTGGATGTCGTAAAAGGCGACTAAGGGAATAAGGGCTTGTAGTACTGTTAGGCGATGGGCTTGCAACCTGTCACTAATGCGCTGTTAAACACCTTAGCCTAATTATTAATTATGCAAAATGTGGTTACAGAATTATCAACAAGTTTTTAGAGTTGCTGATAATTCCGTAGCTCTGCCTACCCCACTTTGGGAATGAAGGCGTGAGTTTATGTATGTATGTATGTACGTTAAAAAGGTATGTTCTTAAAATTTTGAGTAATTAAGATACTTGATTTTTTTCCCAATCTTGAAATGAAAATGGAATGAAATGAAATTTATTTATTTCCTCTAAATGTGGTACATTAAGATGTTTAGATTGCAGTAGATCGCACACTTTGCTGTGTTCAGCATGCAAAAATTGTATTACTTAAAACTATCTTACACTAAAAGGCCTATGTCCAGCAGTGGACGTCTTTCGACTGACATGATGATGATGATGATCTTACACTAAATGTAATATTTTAAATTACAATTAATTATATTTTACATTATACAACATTGGCAAAATCATTAAATTGTATTTATCTCAAAGAAATCCTTAATAGTATAGAGACATGCATCAACCAACCATTTTTTTTTTACTGGCAATTCATTGATGGAAATGGGTATATGGTTGAAGACTTTAATGGGCATATCACCACAATTGTTTTTATACAACGCAAGCTTGCCAGTTCTTTTTTGAGTACCTTCCAAATCACTATAGTTATTGAGTCCATTGATATCTGTATTTAATCTTTGATGATAAGTAGATTAACTTAATAAATAAATATAAATATCAGGGGACAATCTCACACAAATTGACCTAGCCCCAAACTAAGCTCTAGGCTTGTATTATGGGTACTAGACAACGATATAAATACTTATATAGAGAAATATAACTATACTTAAATACATAGAAAACACCCAAGACTCTGGAACAAATACTCGCGCTCATCACACAAATATTTGTCCGTACCGGGGATCGAACCCGGGACCGCTAGCTTCGTAGGCAGGGTCACTACCGACTAGGCTACCGCGTCGTCAAACTTGCTACCAATCATTCCATAACTTCCTAGTAGAAGTGTATTTTTCACGAGCATAAACTTTAAAATAAATTTTATCAACTCGTACATTTTGCATGTTTAAAAATTTAAAAAAAATTGCACCTATGAAAATGTTTTGTTTTTCACAGAATAGCTAATTTTACCTTGTTGACTCTAATTAAAAATTAGCGCTTTAAAACTTAATATTTCATAAATGGATACCTTAATCGAAAAATTGTTATACAAAACCGCAATATTTTTGAAAGACCTATCCAACGACATCCCACACTAAGGGGTGGAAGAGAAAAGAATACATCCCCACCTTACGGGTGTATCTCACATTTTTTTTAAAGATTTTATTTTACCACTTTGTTAGCGTGATTAATATGTATATTCATGCCTCATGCCAAATTACAGCTTTCTAGTACTAAGAGTCTCTGAGCTAGGCTGCGGACGGACGGACGGACGGACATGGCGAAACTATAGTTCCTAGTTTGACCACGGAACCCTAAAAACATAACTGTATCAATTAACGTAAAAAACTTGACCTTAAGTATATGTCCAAGAATTTGTATTCTAAATGTGCTCTTTCCTTAAATCCTCACAAAGTACACGACTTGAAGAAATTGATGCACTCTTTAGTAAAGCCATCGAGCCATCAATTCTAGCAATCCATTCTATCTCCGACAGTGGCAACGATTGTCATCTCTGGAGATAGATAACGATGACAATAGCAGCGGATGTGGAGGTTAAAATAAGTCCACATAATGAAGTTTAAATAAGCCTGTATTTCTTAGAATAAGGAGACAATTTCTAGACAAAGACGAGGAATATAGAAAGTGTCATATGCGGAACCGTCGGTGGGCGACTCCGAGTCGCACTAGTTCTGTAAAAAAACTACCAGTTATTTATTTCGATTTTATAGACGGACGGATGGGCGCAGACTTAACAGCTAAGATCTATCTGAATTTGACCAACGTTGTATTGATTTCAGGTTCTTTGGGAAACACATGGCGACAAGGAGAATGGAGATCCAAATACAAAATAGAACCTAACAAGATAACCCTCCGACCGCCCAACTCCAATCCATGCGACTGTGACACACAAACGGACAACACTAACACACACAACAGGGAACAACACACAGACCACTGTAAAGACCAAGAATTCCATATGAATAAATATGTAACAAATACCAACGAAGATAAATTTGGAATAAAGACGGAGCCTGAAAACATACTAAATTTTAATGATAAAGAAATAACATTCACAAACATAGACGATTATTATAAAAACCAAATAACGCACGACGAAATGTTTATCACAGAGAAGTTCTACGAAGACGTGGATCACTGTGAAGTCATTGACAATTACGAGACGCAGGCCAGGTTTGTTCGTGATTTGTTCACATTGGAAAACTTAAAGGAGGAGGTGGTGGACGTTGCGTGTCGGTGCCGCGGGGAGAGGGGGAGAGAGTGCGGGGCGGGGTGCGGGTGCGTCTGCGACGGGTGCTACTCGTCGTGCTGGCCCAGAGACTGGATAAAACTGGATTATCCCGACGCCAGGGTCATCTCTGTGAACTATACTAGTGATCCTCACCTGTGGAGGCCGTTATGGATCAAAGAGACCAAAAGGTGAGGTTTTTTTTTATGGCATAGGAAGGCAATGGAGCACACAGGCCACCTGATGGTAAGTGGAAACTGTGACCCATAGACATTCGCATTCGCAAGACTGCAAATGCACTGCCAACCCTGAGAACTAAGATGGAATGCCTCTAGTCATTTCACCGGCTGTCTTATCCCCAAACCGGAACACAACAATGCAAACACTGCTGCGCTTGGCGGTAGGTTAATGGATAAGATGGTGGTACCAACCCGGACGGACCCTGCACAAGGTCCTACCACAAGTTTGAGGTATTTCGGGAATTTGGGGTCCTTGCCCGCTTGACTTGACCCCTATGACTATGACAGAGAACTCTTTTTACCCGACTGCGCGACGCAAAGTAGAGTAATGTGTTTATCGGCTTGTTTGTATGTATGTTGTTCATTTGTGGCACTAGAAACTAAACGCGTGGACCGATTTTGATGGGCCTTATGTCAATCGATTTATTTGAATCTTGTGAGTGCCAATAAAGATATGACAGTAATCAAAGATATTCAATATGGCGGCAACTAGACGCCATATTGTAAAAAATAAAAAAATAAAAGTCGTCGAACTATGCCAAGTAGGGTATCGTAGAATTTGTGTTTAAAAATCATCCATAAAGCAATGCCTATTTGCGGTCACCTATTTTGCAACTTGAGTTAAATGCAATATATGTAGCTAAGTGCGCGGCTGGAGACAATAAGCGATGGAGAGGCACGGTCGGCCTAAGATAATAATGAAAATGGGTTTACCCTTGAATCGACATAACTCATTATATATAATGTTTTCCTTCGCCGAATTTCCGTTTCATCGACAGGCATTTACACGAGCAGGAGTTATTATTTTTGGTGGCTACAGGTCTAACTCAACTTAACCTATAACCCATGCTTAAGATACGATGAAATTATATCGATCAAATCGCACTGCTAGATGAAAACAGTATCAACTCAAAATCTTTGTTAATTTTGTTTCAAGCTCATAGACGTTGTATTATAGATGATTTTAAAATACAGTTGTAATACTGGAGCCAACCGGTATCGCTAGGGACGACGGCAAGAGACCTGATGTATTTAATTCCGTGGAGTATGGGGCGAGTGCTGGTGTGGGACGCTACTTGTGTAGACACCCTAGCCTCGTCACACCTCACCAAACCCAGGCGCGGCAGTTGAGGCGGCCGAAACTATGAAAAAGAATAAATACAAGGGTCTCGGCGCCGAATATAACTTTGTTCCTTTCGACGTCGAGACCCTTGGTCCGAGGGGACCCGGTTCTATTAGCCTTTTTAACGGTATTTCAAAAAGGCTAATAGACACAACCGGGGACCACAGAGCTGGCAGCTTCCTCGGGCAGCGCATTAGCATTGCTATTCAACGAGGATATGCTGCCAGCGTCTGTGGTACTTTGCCACGGGGGCCCTCTGTTTTTTAGTTTTAATTTAATCTTATTTAGCATAGTTATAATTAGTTTTACTTTTAAAAATTTACTTTTTATTTATGTAACAATGTTTTTATTTAGTTTTAAATACAGTTGTATTTTGAGTTCATTCTGTTTTGATCTGGCAGTGTGAAATGTGTTTCGGTGTTTAAAGGGATTGATATTAATTTCAGATTGCAGTTACACGAAAGAGCGGAACAAATGATGGAGCAGTTGGTGCAGCTTGGAGTCGGAGAGAGACCGATAGTGTGGGTCGGGCACTCTAAAGGGGGGCTGTATATCAAGCAGATATATTGTGAAGGTGAGCTTCTACTTCTAATATTGAAACAATGAAATGAAGAAAAAATACCGGTTTAGAGCATGTCCTACGAACACAAAAAACTATGAATATTTCAGCAGCCTAGTTTGGGGTTGTTTTTAGGGTACTGTAGACAAATGGCAAAAAACGGAACCCTTATGGATTCGTCCTGTCTGTCTGTCTGTCTGTCTATCCGTCCGTGTGTCACAGCCACTTTTTTATTAAGATTCTCACACAAAAATAGAAAAAAAACAATAGATCCCCACACTTAGAACTGAAACTCTAAAATAAAATTTCTTCAAACCCATACGTGAGGGGTATCTATCGATAGGTCTTTAAAAATGATATTGAGGTTTATCTATAATTTTTTTCTAAACTCAATAGTTTGCGCAAGAGACACTTCAAAAGTGGTAAAATGTGTCCCCCCAGTAACTTCTAAAATAAGAGAATGTTAAAACTAAAAAAAATATATGATGTAAGTACATTACCATGCAAACTTCCACCGACAATTGGTTTTAACGAGATCTAGTAAGTAGTTTTTTTTTAATACGTCGATTAAGGTTTATTGAAATTGCTGCTACGGAGCCCGCACTTGGCCGTTTTTTTTAAATATACGTATTCTTATTCCGAAATACAGTATTAGTAAATCCGTTGAGATCTTCCTAGATTGAGTATACCTGTGGTATGCGGAGGCATTTTAAGCTGCATGCTTTGTGGAAATAAATACATACACTTTGTTCATTTGTAGAACAGCGCCATCTAGATAACTCTGGAGGTATCCGCTAGATGACTTGGAAGGATTGTATCGATTTGTGTAACTAGTTTTTAAGGTAGTTCACCACTTCACCCAGAGAGGTCGCTGTGTAGGAATCTATAAATAGAAGTAGTTTAAGTTTCTCTTCCTCTTTGAAATTATACACCAACGAAGACGCACGCCTTTCTCTCCATCTCTCCCATCTCTGCACCGGCTATCCCACGTTGCAACACACTTTCTTTTTACTGAGTTCTGATTCACTTCAAATTTGTAAGACGAATGTTTTTTATATTTTCAGCCTACGAAGCATATATTGGGCTGAGACAAACAAAAGAAAAAAAGCAAAACTGTGATGAATATGACAAAGACAACAAAATGAACCACAAAACTGACAACCCTATTCCAAATAATGAAACGACTGACGATAACAATCGCATAGACAATAATGAAGCAATAGCAAATACGGGTAACATAGACATTTATGAAAGCCTTCACGAAGATAATTTATATAATGATACAAATGACAATAGTTTTAAGGATATACTCAATAGAGATAGAAGAAATAGTATTAATGATTGGTTGGTTAATAATAATTTCAATGCTGAAGACGACGAGTCAAAATATACCGTCAATTTGTCTTCCAATGAAAAAGGTAAAAGTACCTAACGTAAAGTCTTATGATGCGTTCCTATATTAAAAACCGTGGATAGAGCTGTGACGTCCACTGATATTTTATATTAAGATACGTCATCTGCGCGCAAAAGGAAGGTAATTTACCTTACTTTAGTTGCGCCGCGCTCACGGACACGCACGAATCAAAGGCAATAATTTTTTACTACCGAATGGTAGGTAACAAATATATTTTTCGAGGCTGCTGAAATTATACTGTAACTGTTAAAGGAAGTAAGGATGTCTCATTTCGATCGTATGTACCGTAAATATTTTTAACATTTTGTTTACATCTCGCCATTTTGTATAATTTGCACCGGCGGCGTCACTATCACCTGTGAAACATGAGACACACAATTAGATATCGCATGAGTGTGATAAAGACGGGTAGCTACACGTGAGCGGGCACTTGTCTTCGCGAGAGGGGCGAGCAATTTGAAACAACTGTTTATCTCTTTCTAACAACAGCGTCCGCTACGGATTGCCGTCTTTGTCTGTAGAAATATGGTAACGTAGCAACTGTCAGTAATTGGCGGCGGGTTTTAAATGCGTTTAGTATGAGCATAACTTATCTAAATATAAAAGATCATTGGAGACGTCTCGTTGAAATTTGACATTTGCTACGTATAAAATGTGTTGAAATTTAACGAAACGTCACCTCACCGCTCAATCCACGGTTTTGAATATAGAAACGCAACATTAGTATTACTTGGTATTAATAGCAGTCGAGAACACAAATACGGTGTCTCCCTGTTTCATCGACACCCGCTCATTGAATACAAAACGGACACATTCCTAAATAATTTTCTCTTGCATTGAAAATTTTAAACAAACAGCTTCTAATTTCAAAATTCATCACTGACTGATTTTGGAATGTGTTCGTTTCGTATTAAATGAACGACTCGTTTCATAGAACGTATCACTTCGCAGACTTTTCGTTTCATACAAAGCTATATTTTCCGGAGCCCGCGTCAATTTCAGGTTATCTTAAACATGATTCAGGTAGACTAGGATACACTTCTAACCATCACAAGATAAACTGAAATCAACACGGGCTCAGCAGAAAATGACTTTCTTTGAAACGAAAATTCTGTGCATTGATACGTTCTATGAAACGAGTGTTAGTGAAACAAGGTTAAACCGATAAATATGTGAGCACTAGTACATTGTCTATTTAATATCATGTTTAAACTGCCATATATTTGGGTGTTGAGGTTCAATTCTGATAACTACTGGAAATCTTCCGAACCTGCACGCTGGGGTGTTTCACATTTGTATGGAAAAAAAATGTGTTATTTTTTTGCAGACTTTGCTTACGCCATAACTCTTTCTATGGTAACAAATGAAAATGTCTAGTTTCAAGGAAAATAGGCAATATTTAGAGGTTGCACAAATTGACCACTTGGGAGCTTAGCAGATTTTCAATGTTTATTATTTTTCCAAAAATAACAGTAGTGTAGGCACTAACTTTATATTATATTAATATTTTGACTTAATAAATGTATGCCTTTCTACATTATGATTAAACCAATTATGACTCCGTACAATTATGACAAGGAACAATTATGCCTAATATAATTTATGCCAAAAAAAATTTATGAGCATCAACTTTATGCGTAAAGTGTTATGACAATCGATATTATGACAATAGTTGTTATGCGACCAGACCGCCACCCAACGAATTGAATTATAATTTTGAATACTGGTCTTTTCGATAAGTAGGACAAAAAATCGAATCGAATTCATTAAAAATTGAAATGTGCCCTAAATGAAACACCCTACTGCATGCCCTAACTAATGGTCTATGGTCTATGGTTTCAGGGCGGCTGTCACGTCGCGCGCGCCTATGGAGAAGCAGCGAAGCCTTCATGTTCTACTCCGTGCCGCACCGGGGCTCGCCGCTCGCCGACATCAAGGCCCCGCTGACCGCGCGCTCGGTGGAGCTGCTGGAGATGGGCCAAGGTACGTCTGACGTATTACAAGGGGAAATCTTTGCAAAAATATCTATTATAAACTATAACAGAAGGGCGTGGGCGGGGCACATCGCTCGCACGACTGAAGCAGGTCCTTGAGTGGCGTCCGCGGACCGGGAGACGAGCTGTAGGTAGGCCTCCAACAAGATGGAGTGACGACCTTGTAAGGATCGCGGGAACGCGGTGGATGCGAAAAGCACAAGACCGGTCTGAGTGGAGAGCCTTGGGGGAGGCCTATGTCCAGCAGTGGACGTCTTTCGGCTGACATGACGATGATGATGACAACAGAAGAGCGAAAAACAAGCTCTTTAATCTATAGAAAACGAGATTCTGCCCGCAATTTCCTCCACGTAGATTCCGATTATCGCTATCCTTCTGGGAACTTTCCGAGATAAAAACTATTCTATAATACACAACAACAAATATGTACAATGGGGAGTGCTCCGAGGACCTGTTTGGATGAATTCCTGCCGCATCCTTCCGCCTTTGTCCTACGCGACAGAATTTCCACCACCATCATTTAGATGGTTGGCAGTCTACAACTGTGCGTTTCACCCGGAATTTCCTGTCCACTAAACTGTGGAATGGTCTGTCGCCTGCGGTATTTCCGGACCGTTACGACCTTCAAACCTTCAAGAAAAGAGCGTACTCTCATCTGAAACGCCAACGCACCTGTGACTCCTCTGGTGCTGCAGGTGTCTATGGGCGACGGTAATCGCTTACCATCAGTTGCCTCCTATAACATAAAAAAAACCTATTCCAGGATTTAACCTAACGTTCAGTTGTTGAAGCGATTCTCATTTATGATATTAGTAAGTTAAGACATGCAACGTCTTGCGTCTTTTCTTGCCTCGTACTGTGAAACTCCCTTCGCTGGTATTTCTAACAAGTTATGACATGACAAGAAAATGCTTACATTTCCCTGATTTAGTCGGCAACACACCGACAACGGACCGACAACTTTTCTTGAGTTGCTGGTGTTACCTATGGGTGCTGGTGATTACCTGATAACTAGGCTTAGGACTTTTCATAGCATATCGTCGGTGATACTGCTAAACTTATTATAGAGCAAAATAAACCTTAGCGTGTTATTAAAAAGGTGCATTTTACTCCTTATTAAAAATGTCACTTACGCGGTTTTGCAGTTTCACCGACGATATCGTGGTTCTAGAATCCATGGAGTCGCTATTTCCCAATTAGGTATTATAAACATACCATCTTGATTTTGACCCTCAGTAATTGTCGCAATAATTAATGCTTATTTCAAAATGCATTCATACGTTAAATCGCTAAACCAGTTTACGAGTATTGAATTTTGGTAAAGAGAGTGATTTTATTTCAAGCAAACAAATATTCAAATAGTAGGTATGGTTAAATCGAACAAAAAATTTATTTAGTTTATTTTGTAATAATTATGACAAACAGAAGACCAAAATGAAAGTGGTATATTTATAATAATAATAAAATAGCAACTCCATGGATTCCAGAACCACGTTATGCCACCAAAAGTCCTAACCTTACTGATAACCTACTTCCCATCAGGTAACCCGCATGGTCGTTTGTTTCCCCGTCTTGTCAAAATAATCGGTGTTCCGTTGTTTCATTGAACTTACACTCGGGGACAAAAAAAACGGGTCAGAGTGCGTTTTTCATACAAACAAGGCTATTTTGAAGCCTTGGTTCCTGGCCAGGGGTTGTTTTGAGTGAGGTTTAATGATAGATACTCCGAGGTTCAATAGTGAAGGTGAAATGTTCTGAAGATACCTAACTTATCGCACAATCAGTTAACACCACAGCGAGAGTTTGGGTCAGCATTTGGATTTCCTTACATTTTATTGCCATTTTAGATGTTTTTCTCGTTTCGTCCACTTTCATAACTAAGATTTCATAACTGGTTATGAGTAAGGATTTTTATTCACTGTTTCATAATCAGTTATTAAACAAGACTTTTTTTCCATTTTCATAACCAGAACCTAGATACCACTCTTATTTCAAATCAAGTGGACAGTGTCGACGGAGCTCCGCTCTCGCGGAGCTCCTATTTCTGGGTGGCTTGGCCCTCGGGGCCTGCTGCAAAGCTAACATAACCTAAACCTACCTAGTTTTTGATTATGAAAATGGAAAAAAAGTCTTGTTTAATAACTGGTTATGAAACAGTGAATAAAAATGCTTATTCATAACCAGTTATGAAATCTTAGTTGTGGACTCAACTGTTTTTCTGAACGTGATCAATTCCGGTGTAGCTGCACATTCAATCAGTTGGGTATCCTAGGCACTAAGTCCTGTATCGATGCTCGGTGTATCCATCATCAGTTTTCACTAAAAGCATCCCCTGGCGAGGAACCAAGGCTTCGAAATAGCCTCTTTAGTATGAAAAACGCACTCTGACCCGTTTTTTTGTCCCTGAGTGTATCACTTCGCAGAATTTTCGTTTTATTGGACGCTATTTTCATTATTTCGCATTCGGGTTAGAATAAAGGTGTGGTCAGACTGTTCGCAGGTGCGGCGCCTGCACGCGCGGTGGCTGCGCGCGGCCGCGCCGGCGCCCCCGCTTGTCAGCAGCCTGGTGGAGACGGGCCGCACGCTGATGGCCGTGCTGTGGCTCCGCATCGTCAGCGTCGAGTCCGCTGGTAATGCTTAATGCCCGACTATACCCTTTTGGGAACTTCTCCTTTTACCCGACTCCCGAAGGAGGAGGGTTATGTGTTTATGAACCTCTATACAGGGTGTAAGGGACGGCTCACCGAAAACTGAAACCATAGCTTCAGACCATTGTACTGAACTGAAATCCAGTGGAAATTTTCCCGGGAAAACGAATTTCTTCACTGGATTTCCGTTCAGTACAATGGTCTGAAGCCATGGTTTCAGTTTTCGGTGAGCCGTCCCTTACACCCTGTATATGTTTGTATGTATGTTTGCTGGCCCAAGCAGCAAAATATGTTCTTTAATGATCGAGACAACGTTTCTTATTCAGTCTTATCGGATTAAATATTGTCATATAAACATCATATACACGTTTATATAACGCGATTTGGGCGCACTTTACTCGACTTACTGGTCGTATACACATCGCATAATTATCATATAACTATCCAATATGTCATATAAAAGGGGTAACGCTGACTTCTATAACACTCGATTGTTCAATTAAAGCATGCTATATGATTATTACATGTCTACTGAATTGAATAACCGCAAATAATATGACCATTAAGCCGCATAACAGCGATTTATATCACTATGGAAGCTTTTAATATGACTAGTTAGTCCCTTAGGGCCACTTGCATCAAAATTTTAACACTGGGTTAGGACACTAACTCGAGTTAAAATGACAGTTTTCGTATGAATCTGACGTTGACTAACTCGAGTTAGTGTCTTAACCCAGTGTTAAATTTTCTGTGCAAGTGGCCCTTAGTTGCAATTTTCATGACAGTTAAATGATCTATGGATCATATTAGAGCAGATTATATATTTAATTGGGAAATGCGGTGGGGAAATATATATTTAACTGTGTTATTCGGAGGAAAAATTGCTGGTAAATATTTAAGTTTCATGTTTTCTACTACTATTTTGGTAATTAATGTTAAGAGCATATAAACGTGAAGTATAGTCATATTCATAAACGGTTACCAGTTTATCGACTAAGTTTTACTAATGTTATGTTTAATTTTAATGCCCCCCTTCTATTTGCTCAATTTAAATATTATTTATTTATAAAAAATAAAAGATTACAATTAATTGTTTGTTATTCGACACATAAGTTGCGTTCATTACAACTATTCATCTAAATTGTTGAGTAATAGTTACTTATTCAGCTAACCTGACGCCATTATTGTTTGTTTTAGGGTTCTCTAAGGCTAGCTCAAAACTCATTTCTAACTTTCTTTCTAACAATAAACTTATTTTGAATTTATTATAAGTATAAGAACCTAACAGTAAAGGCTATGTAAAAGTACATGACATTCATCAAATTACTTAGGTAGTATTATTTTTGAGTTCGCGTGCATTTAGTAGGCATGCCGAATCGGCATATGCGCAACGTGACGCGTAAGTGTAGTAAATTAAACCTATGCGTATAGAGTTTTGTAAAATTTCCTTTATTTGGTTTATAAGACCAATGTGCCAATAATTTCCAGTATCTACAGGAGTTACGCATATTTTTTCACTGTTTGTACAGAGGAGTGTTCTGGGTAGCGTATAAGTTGCAAAACATTCTTAGAAGTAAAGTATTTATTGTTATGTTCCTTTCTAAGATTGCACGTTTATTAAAAAAAAACTAAAATACTACAAAAGAAGTAAAGACATTTTCTCAAGAAATTACTGAAAATATTATGGGAAACATTCGAGAGCGTTGAGAATGTTCTCTTTCCATACAAAATTTAAGAATATTCTTAGAAATTTCCGAGAATTTCTCATATGAAACTTTCACTATTTGAGAAGTAACTTTTCGGTATAATGCTAGTTCTGGGGTCAGAAGGCATTATATGTGGAATTCTTTTATTTAATATGTCGCTAAGTTCTTTTAGCGCGCTATGTGAAATATTGTGATCCAAAGCCCATTTCGTAATTTCAGTGCGGCATTCTAAGTTGCAGAGATGTTCATTAAAATCATCACTATGCTCTGGATTGCGGAGTGCCGCAGGGCTCGATCCTGGGTCCTCTGCTCTTTATACTCTATAGCAGTGATATTATTTCCAGTATAAAGAGCAGTAAGTACCACCTCTACGCCGATGACTTGCAACTTTACACTTCCAGCGCAATCTCAGATACAGTCACCGCCGTAGAGAACATCAATGCTGACCTCGATCGGGTTGCGTCTTGGTCAGGTAGGAACTGCCTCGTACTCAATCCCAAGAAGTCCAAATATTTAGTATTTGGATCGAAACATCAAACCCGTAAAACTCTGGATAGCCTGGCGACCGGGGATGTAGCTATCATGGGCGAACCAGTAGAGCGGGTGGGCGAAGCAAGTAACCTTGGCCTGCTTATGGACAGTGAGCTGCGCTTTGAGAGCCACGTAGCTAGAGTCGTTAGCAACTGCTTTTACCGCCTCAAAATCCTTTATAATATTCGTGATTACCTCAGTGTTGATCTGCGTGTCCACCTGTGTGAATCACTTATATTATCAAGGTTAAACTATTGTGATGTCGTATATGATGGTTGCATACTTGGTCGATCCAAGAGGCTAATACAACGAGTTCAAAACGCATGTGCTCGTTTTTGTTTCAGAGTCCCTCCCCGCTCCCATATCACTCCGTATTTGAACGCCGCTAACTTGCTAAACATGTCTGCGCGGAGGCGCATGCACCTGGCGACCCTTATGTTCGGTGTAGTGCAGTATGAGACCCCGTCGTACCTCTTTAAAAAGGTCCAGTGGATGAGTAGTGTGCGCCGGTTTAAATGTAGGGCGATTGTGCCGATGCACCGAACCGCGGCGTTTCGGGGTAGTTTCAAGTTCGCGGCGTCCAAGTGCTGGAATGATCTCCCTCCTCCCATCCAAGGAGCGCCTAGCAGGTACACCTTTAAGCGTAAGCTTAAGGGTTATTGGTTGACGCTCCAAAAATCCTAATTTCCTATCCAGCACTATCTTCTTTTCTTTTTTTTATCTGTCTTTTTAATTGTAGTTTTATTTTATTTTTGAATGGTCTATGCTATACACTAGCTAAGTAGGTCTTTTACTATTTTAATATATGTTTATGTAAGGTTTTATGTCTCTCATTATATATGTTTATAAGGTCTCACTATAGGTATTTGTTTAATAGTATATTCGTTACTTTTATTTATTAGTTTGTATAGCGTTCCGTCCGTCTGTCACACTCGGTGCTGGCTGAAAATCAGCGCTGCAGGTGCTTAGCACCTCAGCATCATGCTGAGCCAGTATCCGATTCACTGCCACGAAGACACATCCACCACTTTGTTTTAGTTTACTGTTTTTTCTTTTTTTTGTGTTTTGTTGTGGTTAGTGAATAAATGTATTTTTCTTTTTTTTTTTTTTTTTCTTTTGAATTAGTATCTAGTGATGTGGTAACAGAATTTGAAGTAGCGTTATCTTCTTCACTTGTGTATTGTAATTCATTTAAAAAAAAAAAATCTACTGAACCACTTTCTGTCACAATATCATTTGTCACTTGACTTTCCGAACCAAAACGAGCACATTCGATGGTCTCGACCTTAGATATTGTACTTCTATGTTTTTTTGTCACTTTCCTCCTATAACCACCGCTTCTTTTAAACTTTAACCACTTTTCCCATTCCATTTTTATTAATAAATTTTATGATTTGCTTCATGCAGTTAAGGAAAAACGTTGACTAAAAGTAATGATGGCCACAGTTATATGAAAATTTCAGTCATATAATTGTGATTAATAGATATTAATGTTCGATTAACAAGAACTACAACACCGTTACTCGACCTGCCATATAAAAGTTTAGTAAAAGAATTTTACACTACCAATAAATCGACTAAGATTTGTATAAGAGTTTCTTATATAGGCGATGTTTAATAAATAGTCGTTATACATAATAATATAATATAAGGATTTGAGTTGACGTTTAGTCGTGTTTTTAAATGACCAAAAATATTGCCAATTATTGCTGAGTAATTGGTTCTATTTGTATAAGTGTTGTTTTTACAACCTCATAGTCCTGTAATAGCAACCTATAACACTTTTATTTGTTTTTTTTTGATTGGCGAATAAAGGCCATATAAAAGGATTTTACATGCCCCATGTGTCATTTAAAAGCATTAAAAATGCAGTTATGTCACTATCCCTTATACGACTAGATCGTTATGTAAAACAACCGTGTAAACGTCTACTCGACTTCTCTACATGCCTTAATGATTCTGTCGTTTAAAGATCGGATAAAACACTATAATATGATTAATTGGAATAGAATCGCTTTTATAAGATTGTTATACGATAGCATTATATAAGTTGCGGTTATCCGACTTTTAAAAGATCTTGAATCATGTAATTTGTGGTTATCGAACTCTTAAAAGATCTCAAATCATATAAGCATAAAATTATAGGACTACTTTGCTGCTTGGGTGGGTCTCTGCCTTTTGACCGAAACCCGTTTTTGTTCTGTAGCTCTCAATATTTCAGGATGTTTATAAAACTAACATAAGCTAACCTATAGGATTCTACACGATGGTAGATACTGAAATAAATCCTTGAATATTTACGCTGCAAAAAAAAATGCGGGTTGACAAATCGTCCGTGATAGGTACTGCAAAACTGCGTAACTGACAAATTTATGATAGAGCAAACTAAACCTTAAATTCTAATTAAAAAGGTGCATTTTGCTCCTTATTTAAAATGTTACTTACGCGGTTTTGCAGTTTCACCGACGAAATGAAACGGTTAGTTGGGAAACGATACATTTTGCCAAACATATTTCGGGCTAAAGGCGGGATACCATGTTGGTTCCTTTGTGTCGTGCTTAAAACTAAACGCGTGGACCGATTTTGATAATACTTATGTCAATCGATTTGTTTGAATCATGTGTCACTAAAGATATGACAGTAATAAAAAATCAATATCGACGGTTAACCACCAATACCTCCTAACTGAAATTTTTGGTCAAACAACTTTTTTTCGCAATTCATGATAAATACCCTCTAACGCACACATTAGAAAGATCTCCTATTTCAAATAAAGCATATTTCTAGTGTTTTTGTTATCCTGGCAATACCTGCTAAATGACAACGCGCGATTTTTGCCCAAAATACAAAGTTTTTTGTGTCTACTGTAAAGTTTTAACATATTGAGATAGGAGGGATTGGTGGTTAACCGTCGATATGGCGGCAACCAGACGCCATATAGTTTTTTTTTTAAAGTCGATGGACTATGACGTATGGGGTATAATTTAATAAAATATTTAGGTATATAAAAATCATCTTAAGATGCTAACTTTAATCATTTTTCATTTCAACGATCATTTTGGATTTAAAACGAAAAACTTACTTATACAGATAAATACATACTTAAATACATCGAAAACACCCGAGACCGTACCGAGGATCGAACCCGGGACCGCTAGCTTCGTAGGCAGGGTCCCTACCGACTGATAGGCGGTCGCGTCGTCATATAATTATATATTTGACTAAATAAGTATGTAAATCGTTGTCTAGAACCCAGAGTACAAGCCTAGAGTTCACTTTGGGGCTAGGTCATTGGTTAATTGGTGTGACATAGTCCCCTGATTTTTACTTTTTTATATCGACAGACGCAGGCATCGGAGCCTTGGGCGGCGTTTCCGTGGACCACAGAGAGATCTGCAAGCCTTCCAGCCGCCACTGCATCCTGTATAAAGAGTTGTCGGCGCTAGTACACGCTGCTTTATCCAAGTGTCAACAGTGACAGAGAAAGGGCCGGTATTTTAGGCGGTAAAAACGATATCGTAGTTAATTTGATATGGTATTGTTATGACGTCCGCCGTCATTACTGGCAAGTAAATAAGAGCTGTGGCGACCTAGCGACATCTAAGGGTCTCCCCGAACCAGTCAACGCCGTTTCGGCAAATCGCGTGCGGAAAAAGCTTTATGTCAACGCAATAAGAGCGAATAAGACGTCAATCGGCTCGGCCGACGCGAAACGACGTCTTTCGACGGGAAAACGGCGTTTTGCTGTAAAGCTGTTCGCATCTGTACGACGCTGTTAGCAGCCTACCGCACACGTTCGCATTCATAAATCTCCGAGTACCGCCGTTCGGTGCCGGCAAGAGTTGAACAGCTCCGATCACGGCCGAGTACCTACGATAAGGACCGGTCAGAGCTGGCGGAAGCCGTTCAGCGTCTTCGACGGCCGAACATAGCCGGCGACGGCCGAACAGAGCCGATGACGGCCGAAGTAGCTACTGATGCGTTTGTATTTAATTTATAATTGTATTGTATTTAATTATATGAAGGAAAATAATCTAACACATCTGTCCGATTCCCAACTCACGTTGTTACTAACAACCAGTCTCCAAAAATGAGATTTACGATTGCCGATCACCCGCTGTTGCCTACATCTGTTCATCCGACTCAACGCCTGTACGCGTGCTGTCTGAGGTCTCGACGGCAGCACGGAGCACGGGAGAGCCGACCGTCGCTTTACAACTGTTGCGATAGCAAATCGCAGGCGATCGGGCGTCTCTACGGCCGTAAGGAGGATGAGACTGCTGAACGCGGGTGTCCAACCGCGGAGACGGCCGATCGGCTAAAGGCAAATAGTGTGGTGTTAAACACTCGGCGAAAGCCGACTCCGCGTCGAATGGTTTGGGGAGACCCTAACGGCGACTTGTATCAACCAACTCGCCAGCGCCACCAGCGTCAGACAGCGGAACTACGTGATCTACATCGCGCTAACGAAGTTTCTACGCTCGGCTGACATATATACCACTTCCGACTTCATCCCAATGGACTTCGGTCCCCAGGCATAACACCCGCCTGGAGAGAGATCTCTCTATTATAACCTCTTCCTACAGAGCTATCGAAACGGTGACAGTACGAGCTGAAACACGATATGGTTTTTACCGTGTTGAATACAGGCCCAGGCCAAATACCATCAGACAATAACAGTGAAACTAAGAAACGACGTGTCATCCAGCTCAGTGGGTTTGCGATTGAATCACCGGCATTAATATGTTTAATTACCGAATTTAATGAGCCTTTAATTGTATGAAATAAATGAAATTTGAATTTTCATTTCATCGGCAGGCATTTCGTGCTGGAGTTATATTTTTTTGGTCACATGTCCAACCTAACCTAACCTTACCTACGTAACCCATTCGCATTCTTAAACGTGTACGGAAAATTCTACTTCAAATATTGCCTAAGAACAGTTATTTAACTTTGTACAAAAGTGATATAAAGATAAAAAATGATGTTTTGACATTTTTGAAGATGCTTTCTTGACTTTTTTAGCAAAAAACTTAAATTTAAATTATCTCAGAAATGGTACACTTTTGCATAGGGTATTATGGAACCAAAATAATTGCAAACGACCTCTCCCATCCCCTAGAGGGGAATAGGTCGATTTACCAATAAACCTGTATACTCTATGTGAAAACACAAGCCTTCACGATTAAAACTGAGAAGTCCCATGTCAAGGTGGAAATAATCGTATTGGTACAGTAGAACACAATTTATACGGCGTGTCGTGAATCATCGTTCGCGCAGACACGAAGAACGATTCCGATGGTTTCCGAAGCACGATGAAAACTCACGATCAGACTTGTACGTAATAGTTAAGGTGCAAATTAAATTGCATCTATTTCTCCCATCTCACTCACGGCTGACTGAATGACACGCGGACGCGTCAACATGGCGTCTCTAATAACCAATAATAGCGCAGAATAAAGACGCGCCACGCGTGGAGCGTGCTGATTGGTTCCCGCGCTTCGAAAATTCGTCATCTGCGCAGGTATAGTCTTTATTATTTCTACTGAGCCGATCTTCTACACAAAGGCCATTGTTTGTAAACAATACTATTATCTTTCTTTGTGTCCGTAACCGCAAGCCGACTACATACAAAAAAGTTAGAACTACATTGAATGTACATTGAATTATCAACCCTATCCTCTTAGTCAGTAGGTTTAAAATGTAAAGTGTCAGGATACAGATATAAGTCTTGTGTAGATGATAGTATTGTGTAAAGAATAAGCTCAATTCAAATAATAAAGACTTTACATTTTAAACCTACTGCCTAAGAGGATAGGGTTGATAATTCAATGTGCATTCAATGTAGTTCTAACTTTTTTGTATGTAATCGGCTTGCGGTTACGGACACAAAGAAAGATAATAGTATTGTTTACAAACAATGGCCTTTGTGTAGAAGATCGGCTCAGTAGAAATAATAAACACTATACATGGGTAAGCCATATCAGTTGTGTATCACTGTACAGATACTTGATAGGCAAAGCAGAACAGAGTTCTAATGAAACAAAATGATTAGTAGTTTTATTTTTCTTATATTATAATACTATTGTGAACTTAAAAATTACGTTGACTTAATTGACTTATTCGGGGGCTGAATCGAACAGAGACTAAACACAATGAAATAGAATAAAAAAAAACATTGTTAACCTTTTGAACGCCGTACGTCAAATACAAAATGCGTCACTCACACGCAAAACATGTTTGCTATGCTAAGAAAATTACAACTTAATCCATACGAAACAAAGTCTCTTTTAATCTCTAACTTGTGTCGGCTGTGGCCGTCGGCGGCGTCAGTGGCACGACTTTCAGTTGTCGGCCAGAGCCGACTGTGGCGTTCAAAAGGTTATCGTTTCTCACCCCCTAAATCAAGTCCGATTTCCACGATTTTTGAATATGTTGTAGTTATTATCCCTTTACACCCGAGTGATTCAGACAGAACCCCTCACAATCGTATCAGCTCGGGTGTAACGGGTTATAAAGAACCAGGTCTGTACGTTTCTGTTTTTAGTTTTTTAAAGAAGTACGGTCATCTGTGACCCAGACGCGACAAAAACAAGACATACCTCATATTTTTTGTTATTTTGTGTATAGTTAAATTAATGTATTTTTATATTCGAAATCAATGGCTAACACCAAAGTATTGCCTTATGTTTTTGTTAAGGTGTTACACTAAAAAAATCCAAAATGCCTATTTATGAGAGTAGGCCGTTACGATTTTAATGAATCCTAAGTTGACTGTTGTACTAGAAGTTTAAAAATTACATAATCCAGCTGCATCTTCAGGTCACCTAGATGCATCCTATAGCTACTGTATCGTCATTTAGTTACATACATAATACGACTTGGGCATTTGGTTTTTTTATTTGTGTAACGCCTGAACAAAAATACGAGGCAATAATTTGGTGGTAGCCATTGATTTCGAATATAAAAAATACATAATTTAACTATTTAAAAAAAAAACTAAAAAAACTGAGATGTGTCTATTCTGTCGGGTCTGGGTTTTTCTTGTATGAGGCGTGACCGTTCTTCTTTGTTTCGTTCTAAGAAGTATTCTCGTGGAAAGTAAAACGTACAGACATGGTTTTTCTTGATATCTACAACATCGGTCTAGGTTTAAATTTGTTTGTGAGGCGGTGGTTATAATTTAACCAGCGCCTCACAAATCTCTTGGGGTAATTCTTTAACATTATTTTTTATTATTTTAATATTCATATTGAAAATGGAAGCACAGTCTCGGAGTACCAAGACAGATCGGCCCTCCTAAGCTATAAGACAGTAAGTCAGATAAAACTCCTGTAGCAATATCAACCTTATTACTAAGAGACGAGAACGTAATGTGCATACCTGGGATAACTCGGGGCATCTGTACGAAAGTGATGCAGCAAAATATTTTATCGATATAAAATATATCGATGTTACTGCCAACATCTAAATGTTTTTCGACATAAATAAATATTACTTATTTTCTCCTCGTTTTTAGATAAAAAATAAACAAATTAACACGTATATTTATTTGTTTATTTTACAACAGTTTTCATAATATATAATCAATATTTTTTCCATATTCGTCGGTATTAATGATTGCCGTCTAGTTGAAAATATCTACTTTAAACTGCTAAACGTACGAATATGATTGGTACTGACAGTATATTGTCATTTTGATTGAAATGACATCCGCATACTTTTATTATCTTAAGAGGCTCGATATCAGATATGACATCGAACCTCCTTACAGTAATCGAGAATGTGCAATGTGCACATGTATTAATTTAATTATATAGACATCTTTTTTATCGATATCAAATCCCTAGAACTCGCCCCGAGTTATCCCAGGTATGAATGTGGTTACAGAATTATCAAGAAGTTTTAAGACTTGTTGACTGCCTACCCCACTCCGGGATTGAAGGCATGAGTTTATGTATGTATGTATGAGAACTAAAACTGCTTTGGTGGTTGATTTTGGGATTCTGCTTATTTCCTTAGGAGTGCCCTCCTAAGATCAAGAGTAGCTGATTAAGGTGCTATAATGGCCATTATACAACACATACACGTTTCACTTATTCTAAGCATTAGTTTCAGCTTAACCCTAAGTACTTGTACCTTTTTACTTTTAAATACGCTAACAACATACCAAAGCCTAAAATACGCTGAACCTTTTTTTTTCAAATAAATATGCACACAGGCACCGTATATAAAGTGGACGACCAAGTCCATGTAAATATCTTACGACGGCGATCTCAAGACTGCTAATGCCAAACGCCATCTGGTGGAAAGTGGACTCTAGACATTTTCAATCTTACGATAGCAATCTCATGACTATACCTCGGAATATACGGGCCAAAATGAAATGACAGCTAGTGATCGCGTATATCGATAAACTCAATTATCGATGCTTTTCCCGTATACAAGTAATCGCTCCCAGTATTGTTTGTAAAGTGTGTAATCTTTTTTTAGCCACCCTAAATGGGACAGTAATTCTGAAATACACAAAGAAGGTTCAAAACTCCTTTTTAAATACAGAATAACCAGAATTATGTTGCTATTTTGTTTCATTCAATAAAATTTTATTTTTTGCTAACAAGACTTGGAGAAAGCATTAATAATCGAGTTTATATAGTATACGCGATCACTAGCTGTCATTTAATTCTGCCCCGTATATTCCGAGGTTGGCTCATGACTGCCAATTTGTTGCCAACACTGAAGGCTAGGAGGGATTGCCTCTATGCTATATTCAATTTTTTTTAATTCTGTAATAAATGTAGACGAAAAAAATCACGTGACATACCTGGTCATCCAATACGAACATTTATACGTCAAAGCTTGACGGAACAGTTTTGATTGGCTGATGGTCAGAGCCACGTGGTTTGGTCTGTTTACATTTATTTAAGTACCTAAACAGTTTGAGTATAGTTACATCACCAAGTGGGATACCTGTGGTTTACTTGTGGGAGGACCTTGTGCAGGGTCCGTCCGGAACGCTACCACCATCTTATCCATTAACCTACCGCCAAGCAGCAGTGTTCGCATTATTGTGTTCCGGTTTGGGGATAAGACAGCCGGTGATGGCTAGCATAGAGGCATTCCATCTTCGTCCTCAGGGTTGGCAACGCATTTGCAGTCTTGGGATTGCGGTCTTGTGAATGCGAATGTCTATGGGTCTCAGTTTCCACTTACCATCAGGTGGCCTGTGTGCTCGTTTGCCTTCCTATCCTTTTACACCCGGGCTGATACGATTGTGAGGATTTTTTCTGATGGAATATGAACCTTAGAGACAATAAAAAATATGGCTCTTATTGTTAATTATTGAACTCTTGCAGTAACAAGTTAAAAATATACAAGTTTCAATATCTTTGTGCTTGTGTTTTAAGCCGCCAATTTTTTTATTGGTGAAATTATAAAAAAAAGTCTGGATTAATCTATAGGAATATTAAACGTTTATATGGTTTAATTTTGAGCTTCACTTCACAATAGGCTCGTGTGTAAAGGGATATGCGATAAAATAAAAAAATTACTGCATCAGCGTATTTCAAGCTTTGTAGTGATCGATCCTTACCTAAAATAAATATTATAACATTTATAACAAACTAAGTTAAACAATTGACTTTGGAGTTAACATATTTGGTACGGCCAGCTGTTATGGACCGCGTTAGCGTCTCCAAAACCAACAATTTTACACTACAGATCGGAATCGACCCCCGTCTGTTGCTTAGAATGGTCGCGCCCTATACCCGCAACGCAGCGCAGCCTTCATAAATGGTAAAAAAATCGGAATGTACACCGGGTTTTTTTATTTCTCTCAACCTCTTAAGACCCACCATCAGTGATGGGAAATAGGTGAGCTAAAATACCTATTCTTCGCGAGAGGACATAATATAGAGTGGTTACAACCGGATAAAAATTATTATTTTTTTCTGTTCCGGGTATTCGATATTTATTCGGGTAATTATCGTAATGTAAAACATGACATGTTTTGTTTAAAGTACGGCATGTTTAATGTTAGTTTTTAGTAAAAAGTGCTAGAGAAAAGAAGGAATGTACAAGATTTCTAAAAAGTAGTAGCAGGACTAATAATATGGGTTTTCCCACGCATTGTTTGTTTATGACTTGCAAATGGGCGTTCACATTTTCGGATTACTTATAATTTTAACTTTATGGCAGGAATGTTACCATTTTTACTACAAACTTTACAAACATTCTATAAGGAAAAGAATGTATGTTCAACATTACGGCTAGTATTCGCAGTGCCCGGATAAATATCAAATACCCGGAATCCAAAAAATATATACTTTTATCCGGTTGTAACCACTCCATATTATGTCCTCTCGCAAAGAATAGGTATTTTAGCTCACCTATTTCCCATCACTGCCCACCATACAAAGATATTTGCCAAGGGAAAATAAACTTATTACGATTGCAATAAAGTCCATTTTCTAATTTTATTGCCAGTCACAAAAACAAGAGAAGTTCTGCTTTATCTTCTTTACAATTGACATTTTATTGCAATGGATGTATTATGTACATTTTTTTGCACGCGGGGACTTGGGAGGTTAAGAAATTATGTGTTTATAAAAATAAATAACATTTAAACGGACCCGATTCTACGCGCACATCGCTTAAACAGCCTAAAACGAACTAAAACTAAATTGCCTAATTTTAAGACATAGTTTAGACGGCAGATTTAACCAGTCCTATTCCAGAATGTCAAGCTGACAATGTATAAGCCGCGAAAAATAAGAAGCGTCAGATTCAAATTGGCGCTGCCATGGCGCTGTCATTTGATTATGACAGCTGCTCATAGAATAGCAGTGTTTTAGCGACACCTAAATAAAATTAGGAAGTTTCGAGGCCACTGTAGAATCGGGTCGTGTTTGTCTGTGATTACAAAATAAATTTAGACCATTTTTTTTAATTAGAATATAAATCTTTGTTCATATTAATAGGTATGTGGTTACAGAATTATTAACAAGCTTTTAAAGTTGTAGGTAATTCTGTAGCTCTGCCTACCCCACTCTGGGAACGAAGGCGTGAGTTTATGTATGTATGTAATGTTTGTATGAGCTAATGATGTCATACCAGAGCGAACCTAGGGCTAGTTGGTAGATAAAAACAAAAATGTTTTATCGAGCATAGAGAGTGTCACCATCCCTAGTCATTTGTGTCAATGGAAATCAAGAAAAACCCGGTGTAACATATAACATTACGATGATTTATTTATAGCAGTGTTTTCAATGGGGGTAAAAAATGATAGGGGTTTTCCAGAGAGTTTGAATAAGTACCCAATTCTATTTAAAAAAAAAAAGAGCACTGAGTCGAGGTCGAAAATGAACAACGAAAACTTAACTATACTTATGAAACTAATTGTGGTATGTCAGAAATATCTCCTGTAGCAAATGTAACCATATTACTAGCGGGTGAAGATTGAATCTATTTCGAATATGAGGTACTGTAGTTTTTAGTCCTTATCTATGTACACTTTTATTTTAAACCGTCCTATCGGAACTTAAGACTACGCCGGGCGTCGAGTGGCGCCCTCTGGACTATTATTATGTTTCTAATAAACCAAAAGTAGATAAGACAATACAATAAGGGCATAAAAAAACCATTTTATCCAAGACTTATCGTACCCATACTAGCCGGCAGGCGCCTTTAGTCCCATCTCGTAGCCAGATTTGGTAGCTAGTTACCAAATGGGAACGATTTTCCCATCTCGAAGCCACATTTGGTAGCTGGCTCCCAAATGAGAGAAATAATCCAGATACGAAGCTGGTTACGAAACGGATGTAAAGTCCCAGCTGGTAACCACATTTTGATAGCCGACTTCGAAATGGGAGAAATAATCCTGATTTGAAGCTGGCTACGAAACTGGAATCCTTTAGACCCGCATTCCATCCCTTTTTATGTTTTCTTTTTAATCTTAAAGGACAATGGGGAAAACCTTTTTCAAACTCCGTGTGTAGTTTGGTGCAACTTATTTTATACCTACCCTCAATTCAAAGAGGGGAAGAACGCTTGGAAGTGTTTCACGGCTTGGCTTCGAGCTGGGAAACTCGTTAACTATTTTGTAACTGGCTTCGAGATGGGAAAGCAAATTTCCCATTTCGTAGCTAGCTGCCAAATGTGGCTTCAAGATGGGAAAATTGTTCCCATTTCGTAGCCAGCTAGCACACTAGCCGGAGAGCACATTTCCCATTATCCCAATATTTAACTAGCTGCCAAATGTGGCTTCAAGATGGGAAAATCGTTCCCATTTCGTAGCCAGCTATCACACTAGCCGGAAAGCACATTTCCCATTATTCCAATATCTAGCTAGCTACCAAACTTGGCTTCGAGATGGGACAACACATTTCCCATTTCGTAGCTAGATAGATAGAGCCAAAGAAGGGAAAGTCGTTCCCATTTCGTAGCCAGCTACAAGATGGGATAGCACATTTCCCATTATCCCCGTATGTAGCTAGTTACCAAACGTGGTTACGAGCCGGGAAAGAATGGTTCCCATTTGGTAGCCAGCTTTGAATCGGGATTATTTATCCCATTTGGAAGCCAGCTACCAAATGTGGCTACGAGATGGGACTAATGGGGCAGGCGAGGTTGGATAATTAAGTCGAGTTTAAAATGGGTTTTAAGATCGAGTTATACACTCTGCTTTTCACTTCGATTACGAGAAAATAAAACAGTGATAATGAGAAACTTACACGAATGAGAATGTACTGACTTGTTTCATATTCATACGTTTTAAAATAAATTTTCTTGGATTTGTTCTGTTGCATTTTTTTCTATTAGTGTACACCACAAGTTTTGCAAAAAAAACAACTACCTAAATTAATAGTCCAAAGCTATAGACTAAACCTCTTTCCCGCCGCTGTACTTTTTTTTTCTTTTTTCATTTTCTGCATGAGATTTTGTCTTAGGTCGAACGCGATACTGCCAAGTCATACGTTGATTTTGTAGTTTTTGTTAATAATAATAATGCTTATTTTTAATAGTTTAATTTTTTTTTTTTGTTAGATGCAACATAGAAGGCGAATAAATTAAAGTAAATGTATTCAAATATCAAGTTTTTTTTTAATGCAGTCACCTCGTCTGTCTGGCTGTTCTCAATACTTAATATATTTATTGCATTCCACATATTACAGATGTTGTTGTTATATGAGGAGAGGGCTTACCTTTATAATACTATAATAATATATGTTATTTACTAATTTTAACTGCACTTTAATCACTGAATTGTTTATAATTATTCTACTATATTTATTATATTTTTTCAAGTAGTTATCGATATTATTAAACTATCTCGTTATTACCTCGTAAGCCCCGCCATACTGAAAAATGGGAGTTTTTGTAACTGGGACTTTGAATCTACAATCAAGGGAATAAAGTTCAATTGCGATTGTTCGAAAATGCCATTTTCAATTTATGAACAAAGGAAAATATTCTTATTGCAACAGAGTTCAAAGTAAATTGCCTTGATTATGTACATCATATTGCAGATAATATAGTTTATACTATTTATTGTAAAAGTATTTTGAATATTTTTTGCTTTAACCTCGTGCCGCCCAAGGCAAAAAAGTTGTTAATCGAAATCAGTACATAGGTTCTTGTCATAAAAAGTTTAAAATATGATTTTTAGAAGGCCTTTTAAAAGGCCTCTGGGCGGCAGGAGGATAAGTAAATAGACACGTTGTCATAAGATTTTTAATTTTATTTCTATTTTTTATGGCATTGGTTTCAGTCATCAATATGTAGGGCATTATTGTCTATTGTCTAAACAACGCGAAACTGTTTTAGTAGTTATGGTCATGTGGGGTAAGTGTGCGGAGGGGGTAAGTGTGCGCAACCCCTTTGTTTAGGAATGGGGAGGGAGAAGTTTGTGATATGTGTCGACAAATTAAAGTTATGTTGGTAGAGAATTAGTTTATGCGAGAAAAACCCAGATGGTGTCATTAGTTCACTTGAAAAAGAAAATATTCAGAATCCGAAGCTGTAAAGGTAAAATTTGCTGTCATGGCGAAAATTGACACGAGTAAATGATCTTTATATCTGTTAAAGATGTATTTAAGCCTTCTATTTTGCATATCATTTGAAGCTATATTATGTCTCAATAAAATGAGGTAAGTTTGATCAAAATCAGTCTGCTAAGAATATTAAAAAAACCACAAAGTTCTCTTAACTGCGCACACTTACCCGCCGTATGGGTAAGTGTGCGCATTTTGAATTAAGGTGATTTTTCTTCGAAGTGGCAAAGTCTTATTGATAATTTCTTGATTAAATCATTACCTAAATAAATACTGTGCTAGATACATATTTTCATTTTTCTTTCATTCTTATAATTTGATTTTGATACTAGCTTGAAAAAAAAGTGCGCACACTTGCCCCACATGACTCTATACTTGGTTCAAGTTCGTATTGCTTTTGTATTTTAGTCTTTAAGGTAGTAAATATGGGCCTCGATACCTGAAATATGCGTTCGATTATATTCTAATCTAAACCGGTTTGGACAAGTCTTTGCTAAAACTTCGGTAATACAGAAGTCTTTTCTTTAAAAGGTTGGATGGAAAATTATTATCAAGTCTGTTTTGTGCACAATCATTTAGGTTCGCATTATTTGAGTTTGCACGATCATTTGTTTCTCTAACACGCATGTCATTGTGCTTGTTAAGCCCAGATGAATTTTTAGCTTGTAATCCATTTAGGTCATTAATTTCTTCATTTATATTAAGTGCTTGAATTCTGGTAGCTATATTGTTTAAATCTCCACCAGTTAAGTTATGTTTTACTTTATCGTTTCCACCAGCAAACATAATGTTACGATCATTAAGCTTTGCATTAGTTATGTCATCAAATATAGCATTATTTTTAATTCGATCTTGACAATGAGCATTAAATTTAGCTAAAGCTTTATTACGAACTCTTTGATCGGGATCTTCATTCGTGACGGCGTGAACTATTTCAAAACGATCGCAGACGGCATTTTCAATAGGCAGATCATTTTCATTACGGTATGATTCTTGCAATTTGAAATGATAAGGTTGACGCAATTGTTTTTTTAGGATATCATTATGTTGAGCAAGTTGTGCTTTCTTAAAATCACCTCTACTGCCATTGCTTACTTTTTGATCTATTCCTATGTCTTGATCATTATAACTTTCATTTTTATACTTACGCGTTAATGGAGAAAAAACTTTACTAACACATGCGTTACTATTAAAAGCATTTTGATTTTCACATTCAAATTGATCATTTTCATAATCAATTTTGCAATCTACTCTAGCCTCTATGTGTGCGTTCTGACTCTCGTGTGAACCCCTATCATCTCGCCCCGTACCTCGCGGCGCGGGCGGCGCGGGCTGCGCGGGCTGCGCGGCGCCGCGGTCAGGAGCGGGGCCGGTCTAGGCGAACAGCGCGGCGGGCGCGGCGTCTACGATCTCACAAATGAACTGATCCTGCTCGATGGGCTTCTTGATCCAGTGCCCGAGCTTGGCTTTATCGAAGGCTTCGATGAGGCGCTGCTTGGCTACCTGATAAAAAAAAAACACGTCAAGCACTGAAATTGACCTAATCCCAAAAATAATAGGCTCGTATGGGTACACTCAAGTGCAAAAATAGATCAGGGATCCTCTCATAAATATGTTACGAAGTGCTTATTACAATGGAATAAGGTGTATTAAGGCATATTTTTCAGAGTACCGACCAAATATGGCCGCCGGCTAGCTGACACCGTGAAAGTGTATTAGATTTAGTAGTCATGTTAATTTTAATTAACCTATTGTCAGGCGCGGTTCACTCCGCGATTTTCGTTCATCGCTACAAGTACATGCCGGTTACCCATCTGATGGGTACTATTCAGGGGCTGCCACCAATTTAATACATAATAAGATATCGCATGAGTGCGATAAAGATGGGTAGCTAATTGGCCGCCATGACAGATAGGCCCCATATAGGCACGCCGCGTCATGCGGGTGCGTAATTTGAAACAACTATTTATCCCTGTCTAACAATGGCGTTCGCTACGGATTGCCGTCTTTATCTGCAGAAATATGGTAACGTAGCAACTGTCAGTAATTGGTGATAAACTTTGAACGCGTTTAGTATGAGCATATAAAAAATATTTTATTTTTAATCGTTGACAGCCCTCACTATCGGCGACGCGGCGAGTGAGCCAATTCATTTTCACCGTTCGTACAGTCACGGATTTTAATTGTTATGCCATTGTGAAGTTATTGAAATTTCCAGTATTATGGCATCCACGAGCATTTACGACATTACACGATTAATCACGAATACATGACACCGCGGGAACTACATAATAAGATAACGGATAAATAGATTGATTAGTTCGAATCACAAGGAGGTTATAGGTTAAACGTGATTAAAATATTGACACCTGGCATTTTAGAAATATTGCAGGATCGTTGTCATAATGACATACAGATCAAGTTAAGACGTCATTATTATAAATAAGCAAATTTTAAGAAAATAAGATGCCACCAGGGGGTCAATTTGCAACGTTAAAAGATGGCGGACGTGTAATTTGTTTTAGACTTTAATTTTTCGGTAATTAGGTGTTCAAAGTTCTTTTCTGATAGTGATTTGTACTTTTTATGCCTTTGTGTCGCACAGTGATTGAAGACTTGGACTTATTTTGTGTATGTGGCATCTTTCTTCTCGTTTCAAGTGGTCTCGCAGTGGTGCAGAGGTTAAAACTATCTTGACCTCTGACCTACAAATCACCGTACAACGTTGCTCCCAATCTTCCTAGAGAAGATTGGATTGTGTTTTATTGCTATGTTGATTTATACTTATGTATACCTACTTGACACTGGCGAAATCACTTCACGTGGAAACGCCATATCCCCGCGGTAGTAGCTGTTCAAATCCGCCGCGGGGGCAAAGAAAGAAGAAGATGCCACCAGCAATTTCTACGGAAACTCGTCACATGATTGTGACTTTGCACCAAGAAGGGCTAAGTTTGCGAGCAATAGCAAGACAGTTGTTAATATCGGTGGGTTGGTTACTTCTATATTTGTTTGTTGCAGTTTAACATATAAAAAGGTGGTCGTTAGCAGCCCGACGCAAAAAATCTGACAAAACCGTGCAAACGCATTGCTGGATTTCTTTCGTGCTGCTTCTTCTCAACAATCGGCGGAATATACACTAAACCTGTATTTTATAATTTATTGACCGATTAAAACATTATGTAATGTATTTTACGTTTTTATTTTATTATATTTTACGCTACTTGTGAGGCAGTCAAGGACTTTAATTGTTATGCCACTATGGAACCCTGTCGCATAACGTTAATCATTAATTTTGGCGTAATTTCTTTCATGTGGTTTGACGCTGTCATTATGACAGGGTTCTACAGTGGCATAACAATTAAAGTCCTTGACTGTAATGCTTCAATCAGCCATAGTTATGAAAAAAGAGACTAAAAGAACTAGAATATTTAATAATTTGTAAATTTAATATCTAGTATACACTAGAATAAATATTTTTAAAAGTTTGACTATTTATTGCCACGATTAGTCTTTCGACTTACACGCTGACTAATCAATTCTTTTCAAGATGGCGGGGTTTGACGTGTTACTTATATTCAGATATTTGGGCTTTTTTTTTTCTAGTGTACCTAGCGTTTTTCACGTGTCCGACAACTTCATTTAATATTTTTTACATGATTATGTTAAAAACTTTGACTTGTAGCTAAATTACCAGATAAACAATACTCTTACGTTTAAAATTATGCTACTAGAAGTATTCAATAACGTTAAATTTACAGTTTTTTTGTTATTTTTGTTCCCTAAGACCCCCAATTTTTTCCGCGTCCAGGCCTGGTGTTACATTTTCGAACTTCAAATAAACAAGTTTGGAAACTTTTGTCGTACATGAGAACACTTGTTTTCGGGAGTCTAATATGTGAATTTACTAAAAACGCCCTTAATTTGTCTCCTTTAGAGTTAATATTTAACAAAAAACTAGTTTAAATCGTGTCCACCACATTCGACATAAGGGGAATTCCCCCTTTCCGTTACCGTATATTAGGCTTAAGGTATCATTTTTATTACCAAAATATATCTTTATTTTCATCTAGAAACTTTAGTTTTCACGTAGCAGCACAATATTTGTCTTCAAACGGTCTGTAAACGAAAAAATTGTGTGTTGAAGTGTCGTGCTTTACGTGGTTCAAAATGGGTTCCACCACTCCGTTACCAAGATTTGAAGGTAAAATCTTTATCTTTATGTTGTTGTGATACATTTACCTAAATAATTGTTTATATCTAAACTCAATTTCACTAAAATATCTTTACAATCAAGATCGAATGCATATTTAATTTGTATTTCAAAGTGCAAAACATTACTTCCGTTACTTCCCCTTTCGTTGCCATGTCGGCAGTCATGTATAAGGGGAATCTAAAAAGTAACGGAATGGAAACATAAAGTTATGTTTACACTGAGATCACATTTGAATAAATTATAGTATTTACATAAGTAAATTTATTTGTAGGTACCACAAAAGTAAATCATCTTATACGGTTTGCAAAATTGTCTTTAGAATAATACAACGTGTTATTTTTAATCTGCTGCGTAGTTGCAATAACATTAACCGCAGATATCTCAATTAAATTTAAATAATACGACTAAACTACCTACATTTGTTATAGAAATGGCTCCTCTCACAGCTGCCGAAAAACAAAAACGGTATCGGGAAAGGATTAAAAATAACCCTATTAAATATGAAATCCAAAGAAAAAAGGACGTGGCGAGAATAAAAAAAAATATAAAGGCAAGAAAAATTGCAACTACCAAACTATCAAACTATCCCGAAAAATGAAGCATCCACCAAAGAATAGGTACCTACCTAATACCATTGCAGTTGCTCATAATTTGTCTCTCAATAACCAGTATTGGTCAGGAAAGTCTAAAATGTAACCACTATAAATATGCGATAACCATAACCCTCATTTTGCTTTGGTCAGTCGGGTTAATAAAGCTTTTGTGGATTTGTGATCTTGGTATAACTGCAGCCTTATGATTTCGTTACCATTATTTTCGTTACCGTCCTTTGAAAATAATTAACATTTTATTTTATTATTAAATCCCCAATTGATAAACATTGCAATGTGTGTATTATATGGATAAACTTTTTACTAAAGTATCCACGTATAAATAAATTTGTCGGGTAAACCTCATAACGTCCAACTGGTAAAGAAAATTGTAAGTAGTTTTGGTCGTCTGGTAACGAAATAGTTACAATAATCGTAATTTCTTTCAAATTAGTTCATAATGTTTTAAAAATAAAACTTATTTTCATAACTTACTATATTTTCAAGTAAGTAAAGCATTTGTTTATCCCCGTTTTACTTTCTTTCAAGTTATATCAATAAATGTATATGGTAACGGAAGGGAAACAAATATGAGCCCGAGCCACTTTGAAATCGCTGTATAAATTTAATTTCCGTATGTTTTACAAAACCATTGCTAAATTAAGATACCTAAGACTACTAAAAATGCTTCAACACCCTTAAAGTTCAACAATTAATAAGTTCGAAAAAAAATCATCACAAATCTGTTGGTACAACTTTGAAAAAAAATGCCCATTTGCAACAGTTATCACATTGTCATGGATGCCAATTTTTTATTCTATATCACCAATAGTAGCCGTTGTTTAGACGTGGCCATAGCAACCCTATCAAACGACAAAAACGATTGTGTTCAGTAGAATAGCTGATTGGGCGTTGTATCACCAATAGTAGCTGTTGTTTAAATGTATAACCATAGCAACTAGACATGCAATTTGACTTTGGGTGAATTCACTCTGTGGTCTGATTGGCAGACTTGGGTCTCAGGTTAGCCAATCGTTAATGTTGCATGTCATTTTGTTCTTCTATTATACGAAGACGTGCGAATTTCCTTATCTCGATATACGAGTAAAACCGACTGAACCCGAATTGTATTACACCGCTAAAATACGAACAGTGGCAAGTGGCATAACAATTTACGTTCGTGACCGTACACAGAGTTAACGTTCCGTTTATGCGCTGGAGTCAATGATGACAGAGGGCCATAAATAATAATGTTTGAGCTAAGAAAAAAGCGGCTTTTGTAAAGATCAAAGCAGTGCCTTTTGTACATACTTGTACTATTAGCTATTCTGTGCTATTGTTATGTATGTTAGTCGGTAATATATTTGTAAAGGGTGATGGGCAATTTCGTATGGACCCCGTCCCCCCCCTCCAACAGTCACGGGATGCATGTTTATATGTTCGTTAGGACCCAAAACAAGACAAAATAACTATTTTAGTAGCTAAATCAATGGGATTTTTTCTATAAAAAAAACCTTTCAAGAGTCATGCAATGCAAGAATGTGTTCATTTTTAAACCAATTCCATACGATATGATAATGGTTTTCCAAGAAAACCCCATACATAGGACGATCGTCGTCATAGTAAAAAATCATCAGGTTGCCAAGATCTATCAAATGAGAATTACTGTCATAATAAAAGTAAGTATCCGAAGACATGAATGTCCGATGAACCAATCAAATTTGTCCAAACATTATCAGTTGGATCAACCACGAACATTACAAGTACGTAATAATTTCGTTTCTGTTGGTGGGTGGGGACATTTTGCCCATTGTCCTTTGAGCCTTATAGCCTAAAATAAGGTTATTTTATAATATTGTAAGGTTACCTGGTAGGCGGGGCAGAGCTGTTTGGCTTCATTGTAGAGCAGCGCGTCGATGTTGGCCGGCATCGGCGCCGGCTCGCCCGCGGACTCCTGAAACAGCGGAGGAATCTGCCGAGGTGATGCTGCCTGGAATCTGGGCTATAGACCAAGCATGCCAGTTTTTACGGCAAATAAATCTGGGGTCCTAGTAAAAAGGGTTATAAACAAAGAGCGGAATTCTTCATAGCAAAAATCAAACTGTCAGAGGGATTGACCTAACTGTTTTATCGACTTATCGATGTTACGGAATAATATCGCATTAGGTATCCATAATCAACTTAAAAGATTATTCTGTAACATTTGACCTGATATGCTGATTTTATAGAACAAAGTGATTACAGCCAAAACACCGTTATCGAGTACTACAAATATGCTCCTGTTACTTCAACTGAGGTAGAACGCTCGTTTTCATCTTATAAATGGATCTACAATGAAAAAAGGAGTAATTTGAAAGGTGACAATGTTGAAAAAATAATGACTATTTTCTTTTACTACAGGGAAGATGAAGAAAACATATTTAGTACAGATTTAGATTTCGACTTTGTTATTTTGAATGAAGATTAGTTACCTACTCTTAGCAATACTTGTTTTTAATTTTTAATGATAAGTTTCATATAGAAAATTAAAAAAAAAGTATTTTCTGTTTTATTCTTTACTATTATACTAAAATACAGTGGCGGTCAGCTAATTAGGGACACCGTTAATTTGTTTGTATGTATATCCAAAAGCCTGATTTCATTACTTTAACTTTGTTTCGTTAAGTGACAAATATTTATCGATAAGTCGATAAAACAGTTAGGTCAATCCCTCTGACAGTTTGATTTTTGCTATGAAGAATTCCGCTCTTTGGTTATAAACTTATAAGTCTAAGTATAATCCGTTAATGTATATATCATTTTTTAAGGGTTCCGTTGTCAAACTAGGAATCCTTATAGTTTCGCCATGTCCGTCCGTCCGTCCGCAGCCTAGCTCAGAGACTCCTAGTACTAGAAAGCTGTAATTTGGCGTAAATATACATATTAGTCCGAGTTGGCTTGAGAATGAACATGGACAAGACGAAAGTCATGTCCAATGTCCATGTCGCCCCAACTCCCGTAAGAGTCGGAGGCTCTGCGCTCGAAGTTGTTGACGACTATATTTACCTGGAACAAACGGTCCAGTTAGGTAGGTCCAACTTTGAAATCCGACTCGGCTGGGCAGCGTTCGGGAAGCTTCGCAGCATCTTTTCGTCCAAATTACAGCAGTGTTTGAAGTCAAAAGTCTTTGACCAGTGTGATGACTTACGGATCTGAGACGTGGGCGCTAACAATGGGCCTCATAAGGAAGCTCAAAGTCACTCAGAGGGCTATGGAGAGGGCTATGCTCGGGGTTTCTCTGCGTGATAGAATCAGAAATGATGATATCCGCAGTAGAACTAAGGTTACCGACAAAGCCCGAAGCATAGCTAAACTGAAGTGGCAGTGGGCGGGACACATCGCTCGCAGGACTGATGGCCGATGGGGCCAGAAGGTTCTTGAGTGGCGTCCGCGGACCGGGAGACGAGCTGTAGGTAGGCCTCCAACAAGATGGAGTGACAACGTTGTAAGAATCGCGGGAACGCGGTGGATGCGAAAAGCACAAGACCGGTCTGAGTGGAGAGCCTTGGGGGAGGCCTATGTCCGGTACTAGACGTCTTTCGGCTGACATGATGATGATTATGACTATCTCTAATATGCTCTCATATCTGTTTTTTTTATGGCATGGGAAGGCAAACGAGCACACAGGCCACCTGATGGTAAGTGGAAACTGTGACCCATAGACATTCGCATTCACAAGACCGCAATCCTAAGACTGCAAATGCGTTGCCAACCCTGAGGACTAAGATGGAATGCCTCTATGCTAGTCACTTCACCGGCTGTCTTATCCCCAAACCGGAACACAACAATGCAAACACTGCTGCTTGGCGGTACCCTGCACAAGGTCCTCCCACAAGTAAATATTCTATAGAAGGAATGTTTAGGTTTTTCGATACCATGTGCAGTGGAACAGTATAGGCATCAAGATGCATAGAGTTAACGTAAGCGATTTTCGTAACGATTATACGATTGATGTAAGATGAGTAAGAGTTCACCACTCAGACCGGTCTTGCGCTTTTCGCATCCACCGCGTTCCCGCGATCCTTAGAGATATTCGCTCATTGAATACAAAACGGACACATTCCGAAATAATATTCAGTTGCATTGAAAATCTTATACTAACAGCTTCTAATTTTAAAATGCAACACTGACTGATTTTGGAATGTGTCCGTTTTATATTCAACTAGCGACCCGCCCGCGGCTTCGCCCGCGTGGAATGTATTATACATATAAACCTTCCTTAAGAATCACTCTATCTATTAAAAAAAACCGTATCAAAATCCGTTGCGTAGTTTTAAAGATTTAAGCATACATAGGGACAGACAGCGCAAGCGACTTTGTTTTATACTATGTAGTGATGAACGTATTGTCCTCTCCTAAAATTAGAAGCTCCTCTCTACTGCCTGCAGTGTCGCGCAGTGAGAGTGCTACCCTAGCTCGCTTTTTACCTGCGGCAGCAGCGGCAGGCGCGTGACGAGGTGCTGCCAGCGCGCGAACATGCTCTGCTTGCAGAGCAGCGATGGCTGCCCGCTCTCCAGCTTGCCCGTGGTTGCGTTGATCACTTCCGGCAACTGGAACATATTGGACACATGATGCTTGTAAGCATTACGAGTGATAATAAAGTTCGCAGGGTACATACTTAAGCGGTCTTCCTAGTTTATACAGAGTTGAAAAAACAAATGCCACGATCCACAATCAATTGGCAAATTTTCATTTCACGACCAACGATCGGCAAAAGTGTGATATGGCGTATCAACGTTATGCATCTACAGGTTTAACAAATGATTCATGATTTAAAAGATTTATTTGTCATATTTTTGTTTTACAACGTGCCGATTCTCAAATATATCATAAATTAAAGATATGAATTAACAATTTTTCATTTCATATCGCATTATTTGTCAAAATTAAGTACACACATTTTCCCAAATTGGAGCCCAAAATTAGTCTAAATTGGCTGAGATGCTCAAATAGGTTAGGTCAGTTTTTATATTTTATACTGGCAACAAAAACAAGTGCAGTGATATACACGCATCAGCAAAAAGAGCTGCTAGTGTATTATAATAAATAATAATAATAATAATAAAATGTCCTTGAACAGAAAAGTGCCACTTTGATCCCTCCTAGCAGGGAAGAAAAGTCCCCTTTCCGAGTAGATGATGTGAAATAGTACATTATTGCCTAGGCAGTGAAGCAGGCAATTGCGGGCCTCGCATATATAGTGCTTTTCTCAAAAATCGCAAGATTCAAATCGCATATAAACAGAAACTTCACGTGAAATAACATCACTCTTTACCGCCTTTATGTTTATGACAAGGAGAAACGCAAGACTTTTTAGAAAAAAAACTCAAGCTATTCCAGACACAGATAAAAAAGTTACGTTTCGAATAAAATATGGATGTATAAGACTTGTGCCCCCATTTTACTATGGCCGTTTTCACTTTTTTAAAAGTTACAAACTAGATAACAATGAAATTTGTATGCAACATTGCGGGCTTGTGTAGCGAGCACACAATGTATTTTCTTTTTAATTTGGGAACTGTCTGTAAACTATGTACTTCGCCTCTCAGTATGAAGTTAATAATGTCAACTTTTCCGGACATTTTTGAGAAAAGTATTGAACTGAGTTGTTGTACGGGTATCTTACCGGGGAGGTGCCGGCCCAGCACACGCTGAAGGAGGGCGCGCGCGCCGGCGTGCGCGCCTCGGTGCTGGCGGCGCGCGCGAGCAGCGGCCGCTGCAGGCGGAACGGCGGCGGCAGCGACTGCAGGTGCTGCTCGATGCGCCCGCAAATCGCTCTGCAATTGGAAATGGATGTTTTAATAATACATTATTGTCTAGGCAGTGAAGCAGGCAATTGACGTTCCTGCCGAGGCATATAAATCTTCATCAATTATCTTTTGAATTGCATTTCCTTTCTTTACCGCCTTTATGTTTATGACAAGGAGAAACGCAAGCTTTCTTAGAAAAAAAAACTCAAGCTATTCCTGACACAGATAAAAAAGTTACGTTTCGAATAAAAAATGGATGTATAAGACTTGTGCACTGATTTTATTATGGCCGTTTTCACTTTTTTTAAAGTTACAAACTAGATACCAATGAATTTTGTATGCAACATTGCGGGCTTGTGTAGCGAGCACGCAATGTATTTTTTTTTTAAATTTGGGAACCGTCTGTAAACTATGGACTTCGCGTCTCAGTATGGAGTTAGTAATGTCAACTTTTCCGGTCATTTTTGAGAAAATCACATTTCTCAACAAAATATGAAAATACCTTAAAAGAGATCATCATCATCATCATGTCAGCCGAAAGACGTCCACTGCTGAACATAGGCCTCCCCCAAGGCTCTCCACTCTGACTGATCAAGACTGATCTTTAGAGTGCAATCCTTTTAAGCTAGAAAAACTCATAGGTACTCATTGGTACATTACCGGTACTCTTGAGGATTGCACTCTAAAGATCAGTCTTGAAAATGCAAATGTCTTTCGGTCTAGTTCAGGTCATCCTCATCATAGTCATAGTCATAGTCATAGTCATATTAATTTATTGCTTTATGTTGTACAATGAGATCATAAAAATACAGTAGGTAGCTTCAACATAAACCCTGCAAGGGCACTGCAACAAGACACAATAATATACTTACATGTCTATTTAGGAAATCACATTTACATTATAATATAATAGTTAGATGGAAAACAGATTTTATTCACTCTTTTAAAGCAAAAAACTCTTCCAAATTATAAAAACATTTTGAAATCAAGAAACTCCTTAACTTACTACAAAATATAGACTCTTTTGTTATGTTTTTGATTGTAATAGGTATGTTATTGTAAATTTTCACAGCCATGTGATGTGTCCCAGAGCTAACAATTTTTAAATTGGTAAAAGAGCTTATTAACTTATTTCTCTGCCTAAGATTAATTTGACATTTATTATTATTTTCTTGTGCAAATAGGGCTTTGTGATTTCGTACAAGTCCACATATTTCGTAAATATACATAGACACCAGTGTTAGGATATTTAAACGTGTGAAATGTGGCCTGCAGGTATCTGTTGCTTTAATATTGACCAGTATCCTAATACATTTTTTTTCATGTCAGCCGAAAGATGTCCAATGCTGGACATAGGCCTCCCCCAAAACTCTCCACTCAGACCGGTCTTGTGCTTTTCGCATCCACCGCGTCCCCGCGATCCTTACAAGGTCGTCCCTCCATCTTGTTGGAGGCCTACCTACAGCTCGTCTCAAACTCAAACTTCTGGCCCCATCGGCCATAAGTCCTGCGAGCGATGTGCCCCGTCCACAAAGAAAGAGATCACCAGAAGTGAATTAAAATTAAAATCGGCCAAGACATACGGATGACACAAGCGTTTTAAACTGCTAAGTAGATAGAGAGATCCGATATGCCCTGTGACGTCATGTAACAGGTCGGCCATATAAACTCCATGCTAATTATTTTTTTTATGGCATAGGAAGGCAATCGTGCACACAGGCCACCTGATGGTAAGTGAAAACTGTGACCCATAGACATTCGCATTCACAAGACCGCAATCTTAAGACTGCAAGTGCGTTGCCAACCCTGAGGACTAAGTTGGAATGCCTCTATGCTAGTCATTTCACCGGCTGTCTTATCCCCAAACCGGAACACAACAATGCAAACACTGCTGCTTGGCGGTAGGTTAATGGGTAAGATGGTGGTACCAACCCGGACGGCCCTGCACAAGGTCCTCCCACAAGTTAAATAATATAATATAAATTATAGATTTATATTCTTAATAATAAGAGAGTAGAGACTGCTCGATCCCACAGTCAAACCGTGGAAACGGTTTTGTGGGACATATGTTCCTATATACAGGGTGACTGGTAATTCGCCGTATTCCTTGAAAGGGGTTATTCTACAGCTCATTTGTAACGATTTAAGTCCAGTCAACCAGGGGTCAAAACTCACTGGTTATCGAGTTATTCACGTTTTTAGAATTTTTAAAAAATACCCGCCTTTCGACCTAAAACTAGTCATTGTGTAAAAACTTCGTCATTTAGAAATAAAAAAAAGCATTTTTCAAATAGCCAATGAATTACTGATTACGAAAAATAGTAAAAAATGCCAAAGAAATGCAAAGTTTTGCAAATAACAGGATTTGAAGTTGAAAGTTCAAGTAATTATTTTCCAAATTTTGTAACATTTTAAAGCATTACTAAAAAAAAAAGTATGACACTTCGCGTACAAATGACAGGAATAATTTGCTCAATTCATAAGCTTTCTAAAAAAGTACAATTTATGACCTTTTAAACTTAATTTTCATTTAAAAATGTACAATTAATAAAAAATAGCAGAAATTTTCGCGGTTAAGCTCCATCGTTTCAACTAAAAATCGCGGAATCGTTATCGTTTTTAAATTCACCTAATCGTGTTCTTTTAAATTTGCTTTTTAAAAACATAAAGTGCGTTCCATTTTTAACCGAAAAACGCGGGTAGTGTTGTAGTAAAATGAATAAAACATCGTTCTCCATTTTAAATTCGGCTAATAGTGTTTTATTTTTAAATAAATTTGCTTTTTAAAAACAAAGTGCGTTCCATTTTGAAATTTCGAGCATCTCAAAACTTTTTGAGTGACCTACGTAATCAGTTACTTTCAACTTTCTTTCCATTTCGGACGATATTGATAACTAAGCTTCTTTCTCAAATGCCTGTTTGCCAATTCGAAGAATACGCAGATATCATTTATTGTTACGGATTCTGCGATGGAGACGCGGCTGCTAGAAGGGAATACCAACGTCGTTACCCTAACCGCCGTTTACCTCACGCAAGCGTGTTTGGTTCATCGTACCGTCTTATTCGGGAAAGAGGATCAGTTCAACGCCGCCAAGCTGATGCTGGAAGACCTCGACATGATACTGCTCAAGATGAAGAAATCTTTCAGTGTTTCCGGGCAGACGGCACTACTTTGATGAGATCCTTCTCGCCGGGTCTCCCTCTTCAATAGCGTGTATTGGAGTTTAATGACACGGGTACTGCCGAGCTGAGTGCAGTGTAAACCACGCCTTCCACTGAGACATACCGAGCCGGTTAGCCACAATTCTCGTCGAACTAGTGCCGTCTGTCCGCAAACACTGAAGGATTTCTTCATCTTGAGCAGTATCATGTCGAGGTCTTCCAGCATCAGCTTGGCGGCGTTGAACTAATCCTCTTTCCCGAATAAGACGGTACGAAATGGAAAGAAAGTTGAAAGTAACTGATTACGTAGGTCACTCAAAAAGTTTTGAGATGCTCGAAATTTGAAAATGGAACGCACTTTGTTTTTAAAAAGCAAATTTATTTAAAAATAAAATACTATTAGCCGAATTTAAAATGGAGAACGATGTTTTATTCATTTTACTACAACACTACCCGCGTTTTTCGGTTAAAAATGGAACGCACTTTATGTTTTTAAAAAGCAAATTTAAAAGAACACGATTAGGTGAATTTAAAAACGATAACGATTCCGCGATTTTTAGTTGAAACGATGGAGCTTAACCGCGAAAATTTCTGCTATTTTTTATTAATTGTACATTTTTAAATGAAAATTAAATTTAAAAGGTCATAAATTGTACTTTTTTAGAAAGCTTATGAATTGAGCAAATTATTCCTGTCATATGTACGCGAAGTGTCATACTTTTTTTTTAGTAATGCTTTAAAATGTTACAAAATTTGGAAAATAATTACTTGAACTTTCAACTTCAAATCCTATTATTTGCAAAACTTTGCATTTCTTTGGCATTTTTTACTATTTTTCGTAATCAGTAATTCATTGGCTATTTGAAAAATGCTTTTTTTTATTTCTAAATGACGAAGTTTTTACACAATGACTAGTTTTAGGTCAAAAGGCGGGTATTTTTTAAAAATTCTAAAAACGTGAATAACTCGATAACCAGTGAGTTTTGACCCCTGGTTGACTGGACTTAAATCGTTACAAATGAGCTGTAGAATAACCCCTTTCAAGGAATACGGCGAATTACCAGTCACCCTGTATAATGTAATTTCATCTTTTTTAATAAATAAATAATAATAAATAATAAATAAAGTAAACGATGCAAGTAAGTAATCACGCGGAGGAATGAGGACAATATCGTCAGGAAAGTTTTGATTATGAATGTGGATGGTTATACAAGTAGAGGAAGACCAAAGAAACGATGGATGGACTGTGTGGAAGATGATATGGCTAGAAAGGGAATGAATACCGAGATGACGACTAATGGAGAAGTATAGAAGAATAAGACATGTTGCGCCGACCCCAAACAGTGTTGGGCAAAAAGTAATTGAATTACAAATTATGAATTGCAATTACAGAATGTAATTTCAATTACGAATTAAAATTACACATGTGTAATTTCTAATTGAATTACGATCAGCTCTGAATTTCAAAATGTAATTTGTAATTCAATTAGAAATTAAATTTTGTAATTTTAATTGGTAATGCATTACTTTATGAAATTACAATTACATTCATCTAGGAAAGCATTTTCATTGTTTTTATATAGTATGCTACTATATTTATATGAAAATGAAAAATGAATATGAAAAAACGTAAGCACATTAAATATTACAATAACCGTGGTTGATGCCTCTTTTTAAGTAATCAAATCAAGTTACCTGTGCTGAGGCACCATACCAAATACTAAATATAAAATAAATAAGAACTCATTGGGTAAATTTGATACTTTTTGAGTAAGTAATAGACAAGTTTATATAACGTAATTGCGTAATTCAATTACAAATTAATGTAATTTCAATTAAAAATTACCAAGTAATTTAAATTAAATGTAATTCAATTGCGAGCGTAATTAATTACAAGTAATTGCATTAAATATATTTTAATTTGTAATTCAATTACAAATTAATTGAATTATGCCCAACACTGACCCCAAATAAGTCGGGAAAAGGGCAAGAGAATTATGACTATCCTCTTCTACTTTATAGAAATTTATGATAAAATATGTATATAAAGATTAGGCCCTTTTCCAGTATTTCTCCGATTTGAATCGAAAAAGTACGCCTAGGGCGACCCCTTCCGACCTGGAAAAGGGCCGAATCTATTTTTTTTTTTTTTTTAAGTACCCGAAACCGACGTGCGTGCATGACTCGATGTATGAATGTTGAAGAAGCGAAAGAAATTTGTCAAGATCGTAGCAAGTGGAAAGAAGTGGTCTCTGATTTAATGTATGTACCTATGTATGTAAACAATGTTAATATAGGATTTATATGAAATTGCTAACAAAAGGCTGACTGAAGAAACGTTTCTGAATGCCGTTTTTTTATCTATTTTATGTGCGTTCCGCTGAGAATGGTAAAACATTTCCCCAGCAGCAAGTGGACTGGAGCGAGTAGCTGGCGCAACCGCTCGCAAACCAGTTGTGGCGCAAGTCGAAAAGCGGTTAGGAAAAGTTGGAAATGCAGTTTATTGGCGAGATCTAGACTTTAATACGGATAGGGCTTCGTTAGGGTAAATAGTCAATAACTGCCCACTTGGGGATTGTAAAGCCAAATATGACCATACATAATATATATCAGGGGACCATGTCACACCAATAGGGAATATGCATGTTTTCTTTTTACAGCTTCAATTGAAGCTGATTCATGTAACAAACAGATCACAAAAATCATTTTTTGAATAACTATAAAAATAACCAAGATATAAGCCAACAAAGATTTGTTCCTATCTCTTTCTAGAAAAACGGAATTTTACATGGAGTTTATATGGCCGCAGTGCACAATGACGTCACGGTGCACATCGGATCTCTCTGTCTAATTAGAAGTTTGAAATGCTTATAACTTCCGTATTTCTTGACCGATTTTAATTTTAATTTCCGTTTTGGTGATCTCTTTTACGGTATTTTCATATTTTGATGAGAAATGCGATTTTTAAAATCCATGCATATTCCCTATTGATCTAGTCCCAAACTAAGCTCTAGTCTTGTACTATGGGTACTAGACAACGATGTAAATACTTATATTGAGAAAAATATACTTAAATACATAGAAAACATCCATGACCCAGGAACAAATATTCGCGCTTATCACACAAATATCTGCCCTTACCGGGATTTGAACCCAGGACCGCTAGCTTCGTAGGCAGGGTCACTACCATCTAGGCCAGCGCGACGTCATGACTTGTCGGTATGGGTGTCTCATTTAAATCGGTCAGTATAGGAAAGTCTGAAACTATAAGACATACGAAGATCTGTTCTTAGGAGCCATGTCATCGATTTTAATAAGAAGAAACACTGCATTCATAAATTTTAAAAAAAACCTGCACTCGGCTCGGGGATCCAACCCGGTTGTTTTGAAAAAAAAAACTTACACTAATTCTATTTACATATCGATTGTGTGGGCATGTAGCCCATACCATGACAGCCCATTTCCACACAACTTTTCAGTCACCGGTGTCACTTTCAGACTTCCTCTTATATACTCATTTCTTATTCCATCCATTCGCGTAACACCACACATCCCTCTCAGCATTCTCATTGCAGCTGCATGCAATTGCCTTTCATTTGTCTCTTTCGTCGCCAAAAATTCTGATCCATACAAGACAGCAGGTCTAACCATTGTTTTATAAATCTTCCCCCTAAATTTAAGGAGGATGCAGGAGTCGCAGATTGTTCCCGTGACATGCCACCATTTCATCCATCCAGTGTTAATTCTGTGGTTAACAGCCCGATCTACTTCGCCATCGCAAAGTCATCATCATCATCATCATGTCAGCCGAAAGACGTCCACTGCTGGACATAGGCCTCCCCCAAGGCTCTCCACTCGGACCGGTCTTGTGCTTTTCGCATCCACCGCGTTCCCGCGGTCACTCCATCTTGTTGGAGGCCTACCTACAGCTCGTCTCCCGGTCCGCGGACGACACTCAAGAACCTTCTGACCCCATCGGCCATCAGTCCCGCGAGCGATGTGCGATGTGATCGCAAAGTAGAAGAGGATAAATAAAAATGAAACCGGGGACAATCTCACACAAATTGACCTAGTCCCAAACTAAGCTCTAGGCTTGTACAATGGGTACTAGACAACGATGAACATACTTATATAGAGAAATATATACTTAAATACATAGAAAACACCCATGACTCAGGAAAAAATACTCGCGCTCATCACACAAATATTTTCCCGTACCGGGAATAAAAGCCGGGACCGCTAGCTTCGCATGTCACAACCTAACCTACTAGGCTAACAGCGTCGTCGAGAAGCATATAAAACCTATTTAGTACAAAATCATCAATTCGCATAACTCCACAACCCCGCTTGCCTACACGGAGGTGGTAGGAAACTGAGCGTAGTTCATTTTACATCAACTCACGCGCAGGTCCGGTTATAACCGCGCCATACTAGTTTTATATAATTATTTTATTTTGTTAATTTGTGAACATGCATACCGCAGTGCCGTTGGCGTGCTTTTTATCATTGATACGTAAGTTTTGATCGCTTTTTTTAATTAGTATTATTTATGTAATAAATTGTGCAAATTGTGGTTACAGAGTTATCAACAAGTTTTTAGAGTTGTTGGTAATTCTGTAGCTCTGCCTACCCCACTCTGGGAATGAAGGCGTGAAGGTATGTATGTATGTAATATTAAGGTTTTTTTTTATATCCTGTTGACCCCAAACTAGGCTGAGCCTGTATCTGGGGACCCTGTGAGTCAGTTTACATTTAACAGAGAAACCATTTAAGGATTAAATAAAATACAAAATAAATATACGGTCGAAAAGTATGGTGTACAAATATGTTAACAAAATTAATTTTCATCACACTTGCACGTAAACAGTATCTAAACATACAGGTTAACTTGGCCGCAATGCCCCATATAAAACCCTCGACCTTTTTATTTACCATGAAACCCAAGGTCGGTAAGTATTTTTTTTTTAATTTATGGCACAGCACACAGGTCATGCAAGTTCAAGCAAAGAGTTTACACGCAATTGAAAAATTGTCTTAAAATGTTATTTAAACAGGAATTTCATTGCAATCTCGCTACATGTTACTTAAATACTCAATTAATGTTCTTAATAACCGATTTTAATAGTTTTCTGTATCAAAACGTCGTTTTTTTTTACACTCCTTCAGGGCTGTATGTATAACTACGTAAGTATTTGCCCTTAACGTTTATGAACGAAACATTTTTATAATCTGTGGAGTCCGCCAGCCATCCGCTTAAAAAAAGTTCAAGTAATTCGTAAATAATAGTTGTGCTGACATGTGTATTTATTTACTCGCAAATGTGATGAAAAACATTGTATGTTTCACGGGCGGTACGGGAATTACGAACCTCGACTCAGAAAGCCCTCAGTCTTCGACTTCGGGCTTCTACTAGAGCCTCGATCGTAATTCCTTACTTACCGACCTTAATACACAATGTAATATTAGTATTGGCGGCAACTAAAATTTAAGATTTTTATTATTACATACATACATACATAATCTCACGCCTTCATTCCCAGAGTGGGGTAGGCAGAGCTAAAGAATTAACAACAAGTCTTGAAACTTCTTGATAATTCTGTAACCACATTTTGCACAAGTAGGCTAAGATGTTTCCCAGTGTATTAGTGACAGTTGCAAGCCCATCGCCTAACAGTACTGCAAGCCTTTATTCCCTTAGTCCTCTTACGACATCCACGGGAAGACATGGAGTGGCACTATTCTAACCCGGCAACCACGCGGGATATTTTAACAAAATTAATTTAATATTGGCGAAAACTAAAATTTAAGATTTTTATTATTATATACATACATACATAAACTCACGCCTTCATTCCCAGTGGGGTAGGCAGAGCTAAAGAATTACCAACAAGTCTTAAAACTTCTTGATAATTCTGTAACCACATTTTGCACAAGTAGGCTAAGATGTTTCCCAGTGTATTAGTGACAGGTGGCAAGCCCATCGCCTAACAGTACTGCAAGCCTTTATTCCCCTAGTCGCCTCTTACGACATCCACGGGAAGACATGGAATGGCACTATTCTAACCCGGCAACCACACGGATAAATTATTATATTTTTCTTTACATAATATAAAACGACGTCGCTCCCAGCCGTCTGTCCGTCTGTATGTCCGCTTAGATCTTTCAAACTAAGCAACGGATTTTAATGTGGTTATCTATCATTAAGGTTAGGACTTTGGGTGGCATAACGTGGTTCTGGAATCCATGGAGTCGCTATTTTATAATTATCCCTTTGTCACGCATGAACTCGGTTTTTTTAAATATTTTAGATTCGAGTTCATATCTACGTATAAAATACGTGGATCTTATTTTCTTCATATTTTGTGAAAAACGTAATTGTTGCCTTGAGGCAACACTGAGTTTTGAGATCAATCTTCACTATTTGCACCATCATGCAGTGCACAATCAATATATATTCACTAAGTCGGTATGTTGCCTACAGTCTACACTGTGATACAGAGGGTTATTATAAATATACCACTTTGATTTTGGTCTTCAGTTTGTCATATCATATTACAAAATAAAATTTTTGTTCAATCTAACCATACCTACTATTTGAATATTTGTTTGCTTGAAATAAAATCACTCTCTTTACCAAAATTCAATTACTCGTAAACTGGTTTAGCGATTTAACGTATGAATGCATTTTGAAATAAGTATTACTTATTATGACAATTACTGAGGGTCAAAATCAAGGTGGTATGTTTATAATAATTGGGAAATAGCGACTCCATGGATTCTAGAACCACGATATGCTATGAAAAGTTAACATAACTTATGTTATTCGATCGTATGCCAGATAAAATGATACAATTGGTTTTTATGCTAAACGTTCATTATGCTTTTCGTGATTAGTAAAATTATACTAAATGTTTTTATACTGATTGAAGCGCACCCTTCATTTTGAGGTTATAAAGTTGTTTACTATATTACACACAAGTAAGGATGAACGAACATGGTGTATACATTGTAAGAAAGTGCTTCGAATAAAGATTTATTGTTATTAATACGACAGTATAGCGTTTAGTATCAAATTGCATTAGTGAACACGCCTGACAATGCAACCACAGAGGTGTGAAGACGATTACACTTATTGCACAAGAGCGCATCGTATGCAACGTACATGCATTCTTGCGCTGCGGTCACTAAATAATAACTCAAAAGTAGGTTTAGGACTTTAGTGGCCTTCCGTGGTTTTCATTATATTATTAATTTATTATAACAATACTGAAGACCAAAATCACGGTGGGATACATACATACATACATAAACTCACGCCTTCATTCCCAGAGTGGGGTAGGCAGAGCTACAGAATTACCAACAACTCTAATAACTTGTTTATCACGGTGGGATGTTGATAATAATAAGGAAATTGCAACTCCATGGATTCTAGAACCACTATATCGTCGGTGATACTACAAAACCTCGTAACTTACAAATGTATGATATCGCAAAATAAACCTTACAGTCTTTTTAAAAAGGTGCATTTTGCTTCTTATTTCAATTGTTACTTACGCGGTTTTGCAGTTTCTCCGACGATATGGCACCGAAAGTCCTAACCCTACATAACTCATAAGAATAAGAAGAACTACATAAGCGATTTGCCTCCTTAGTAAAAAGGTCGCATGTCTCATAGAACAGCAAATGTATAAGAGATCTTATTTCTGAAAATGTACGGTTAAATTTGCTTTGACTATCAAATTGCAAATGCGTCTTTTTTATTTACGGGCAGAATAGCTAAGCCAACGTCGCTGTATGTTATTCGTTTTAAAATTATATTTTTAGAGTTCCGTGTTATAGTTTCGCCGTGTCCGTCTGTCCGCGGTACAAAGCTGTATTACATTTTAATTACGCCGAAAAAGTTGTAAGATGAAATCTTCGGTAGGTACACAACATAATTCCGAAGAGTTTTAATTCAAAATTGATCAAAAATTCCGAATTTCATAATTCCAAACACAAGTTTTTGATAGATGACCTTATTTTTTGATATCGGTTATTAATTAAACATAAGCTATCCTACGTATGACAATCAATTTATGCTTTTAATTTTAAATAGCTCCAACGTAACATAGCTTCATTCGGAATTTTAAGGTGTTCCCCTTGAAAAGCATGTGTTGTCGGGTACAGTGATGGGAAATAGGCGAGCTAAAATACCTATTCTTTGCGAGAGGACATAATATGGAGTGGTTACAACCGGATAAAAGTATATATTTATCCGGGCACTGCGAATACTAGCCGTAATGTTGAACATACATTCTTTTCCTTATAGAATGTTTGTAAAGTTTGTAGTAAAAATGGTAACATTCCTGCCATAAAGTTAAAATTATAAGTAATCCGAAAAGGTGAACGCCCATTTGCAAGTCATAAACAAACAATGCGTGGGAAAACCCATATTATTAGTCCTGCTACTACTTTTTAGAAATCTTGTACATTCCTTCTTTTCTCTAGCCCTTTTTACTAAAAACTAACATTAAACATGCCGTACTTTAAACAAAACATGTCATGTTTTACATTACGATAATTACCCGAATAAATATCGAATACCCGGAACAGAAAAAAATAATATTTTTTATCCGGTTGTAACCACTCTAGATATTATGTCCTCTCGCGAAGAATAGGTATTTTAGCTCACCTATTTCCCATCACTGGTCGGGTAACTCCAATTCAAGTAAAGCAATTTCTTTTATATTATGACATTGAATGATGTACCTATAATTGAATAGAATGGTATGGTATATGTTATTAACAATTTAAAAATTTAGGGGACCGATTAGAAAATATAACTAGAAAAGTGTAATTTTCACTAGAGTTACGGGACCCCAAAAATCTGAAAATATTACTTCAGTGGTTCTTGAGTTACAAACAGTTTAAATGTTTATACTTATTTGCTTTGTTTGGTGAACTGACCGCGACCTATGTCGATGTATGGGCATAACAGTTTTCCAACGGCAAAGTTACGTTTATCGCGAGGTCAAAGTTTGTAGTAACGGCTTCGGAACCCTACACTGAGCAAGATCCGGTACGCTCTTGGCTAGTTTTTCCAGTTGAATCTGGTTACCCAATAGGTTTAATAGGTCCCAAGTGACGTAATACTTGTCAAGCGATATCTAACCGGGCAGGAAACTCAGAATCTCTCGGAATATAGGTAGCTTGTGTAATATTATGCATTTCTTATAATTTATAAAGTAGTTTCGTTTTACGCAGTTACTTGGTTGGTAGCCTGATTCAAATAATGGTCAAGTTCGAGTTGAACGTGCGCAGATTTATTCGAAAGCGAGAACCGTCCCAAAGCCGTTACTACAAAAAAAAACTATATCAGTGAAACACAAGTGTGAATTTCCTATTTTATGAGGATTGTGAAGGTAAAAAATTCCATACAAAATGCGAAAACGTTTCTCTACCTAGTAATTACGATTTTTTAATATGATGTATGCTTGTGTGATGTTAAAATGAATGATCATTTAAATGGGACATGATGAAAGAAAATATTGTATTGAAGTCCCGCGTTACCTATGGAAAAACAAACTTTGTGCGTTTACTCAAAAATAAAGTAATGAAAAAAAATGGCATGTAGCTTTAAAAACTTCCTTATTTCACAGTGACTAATCATGCAAGAAAACACTGAAAAAAATATGAATTAATACATGAATTTAGGGGTTTTCCGACGGACATAAGGAAAATGGCAAAAAATCCGATTTAAATGATCAATATCTCGGAAGCTAATAACAATTGACAAGATTTCATATTTTCAAGACTTTAATTTTATTCGTTTTATAGATACTGTTTGGAAGGAGGAAGACACTAATAGTTTTATTTTTTCCCTAGGATGTATAATTATTTTATTAAGATGTTCTTATTCTAAAAGGGCGTAACTTCATTTCTACGACACAATGGACATATTACGTTAGTCCAATCTGTATAAAAAAAAAAGTTTTCCTTTTTAATAATGGCGGTCAACCGATCTCAAGTATCTATCCATCTGTCAATAGTGTCAATGTCAAACTTGAAGTATGACAGGTTTTTTTCTCGTGAAAAAGGCAATGGTATTATATCTATTCAGACAGATTATTGGTAAAACTCGTTTTTTTTTTAACTTACTTGTAATTTTGTAAATAAAGAAAAATAAATCTAAATAAATATTTTGCCGTGTTCAGGAGGCAAAACCCTTTCGATTCGTAAAGTAATTTGCAGGTGTCACCAAAATGAAATGTTGTCAATTGCTGAACCGACATGGGGGTTAAATCGATCGCTTATGCCGGCGGGCGCTTAGGCGGGCTGACGTCGGGTTCTGGGACACCCTGTATAGGTAAGGTCCTGGCTTAGGACATCGGATAGTTTTTATCCCTCAAAAGAAACCAGTTAGCTAAGCTAGTTAAATTTGGCTATCATTCAGATTAGAGTGTTCAATAACTCTATAACTAAAACTTCAGGTTGTGGAAAGGACCTGCTCCAAATGCGGCGGGAATACCTTCGGGCAATATAACGTGGATTGTCTCAACGGCTCGCCTATTAATATTTAAATCACGTAATCAAATCATCAATTACGGTTTAGTAAGAGCTCACGCTTGACGGCGCAAGAATGTGGATCAATGCGGTGCAGAATTGCATAGTAACATCAATAAACGTACATTCATAATTTGACGACGTCAGCCTAGTTACCAGCGATGACTACGACACCTAGCGATCCCGGGTCCGATTTCCGATATGGACAAAATGGCGAAAGTTGTTGTGTTTGTCTGTGTGTGTGTGTTGTGGAAGTCGTAAGAGGCGACTAAGGGAAAAGGCTGGTACTGTCAGCGATGGACTTGCAACCTGTCACTAATACACTGGTAAACATGTTAGCCTATTTCTGCAAAGTGTGGTTACAGAATTATCAAAAAGTTTTTAGTGTTGTTGGTAATTCTGTAGCTCTGCCTACCCCACTCTGGGATTACAGGCGTGAAGGTATGTGTATGTATTAATATTCCTATGAATGTATGTACTTCTTTATACAGGGTTATTGGTAAGTCGACCTATTCCCCTCTAGAAGTTATGGGGTCCCTACGCAAAAATTTGTATTTTTTTCTTTTATTGTGTCATTTATGCTGGATAAGCTGATATAAAAATCATATTGTTATTTTACACTTTGGTCTCGCACTCTTAAACGTGTACCTACAGATAATTCTACTTTTAATATAGCATAATAACAGCAATTTTACCTTGTACAAAAGCTATTAAAAAAAAAAGATTTAAAGTGGTAATTTTGTTTTTGTTAATTTTTGAAGATGCGTTCCTGACTTTTTAGCAATAAACTTAATTTTAAATTATCTCAGAAATGGTTCACTTTTGCGTGGGGTACCTATTATGGGACCAAAATGATTGCTAATGACCTCTCCCATAACCCCTAGAGGGGAATAGCTAGACTTACCAATAACCCTGTATAAGAATGTTTATCGTTGTGTAGTAGCCATAGTAGAAGCCTACAGCTTTGTTTAGAACTAGTCAATTTGTGTGAGATTTTCCCCTGTTGTTTTTTTTTTTAAACTGCTTATGACATATTATATTTAATGTAGTAAAGTATCTGATACAAATTGTTATTAGTTTCTGAGATATTGATTCATTAGATCGTAGCAAGTGGAAAGAAGTGGTCTCTGCCTACCCCTCTGGGAAACAGGCGTGATTTAATGTATGTATGTAAGTATCTTCTTCTGTTCATAGCAAAAAAAAACAAAGCCGCTCCCCGCCTGTCGCTCTGTATGTACAGTCAACAGCATAAATAAGTGATCATTTATGTACCTTGTCACTTTAACGTTACGTTTGAAATGCTATACAAAATAGTAAGTAAGTAAGTAAGTAAGTAAGCATTTATTTGTGATACACAGGTTAGTTACATACAGTTCTTCATGTTATATATTTTGAGATCTCTGTGATCTGCCTTTTAGGCGTACAAATTCTATTTTCCTATAGCTAAAATTATTATCATGCAACACATTATACATTTTACCTATTATTACAAATTGTCAATATAAAACACATGAAGGTTTTTCAGTACTTAAAATACTAAATTGAAATTTAATTATTCTATAAAATACATTATAAGGTGGACTATTTAACACTAATATCAGCCTTATCCTTAAAAAAATCCTCAATTGTGTAATATGTTCTATTAATAAGTTCATTTTTAAGCGTTTTTTTTAAAATATGTGTCTCTAAAACTTTTAAACTTTCTGGTAGAAAATTATAAATCCTAGATGCCATTCCTATAATGCTATTCCGTAGCAATGCTGTTTGACCTGGCACAACATTAATTTTATTTTTATAACGGGTGCTTCTGGAGTTTGAATAGTTTGATTGGGGAAAAAGAGTAGGGTTCGATTTTACGAAGGTGGCGGTCTCGTAGATGTACAGGCTGGCCAGAGTTAGAACCCGTAATTCCTTGAAATAAGATTTGCAACTAGTCATTTGGTTAAGGCGACAGATGGCTCTGATACATTTCTTCTGTGCCGTGAATACCGCATTTTTGTTACTTGAGTTACCCCAGAAAATAATGCCATTACGAAGAATAGAAATAGTGAAACGATTGAAAGCGACAAGGTACATAAATGATCACGCTTAGATATTTGAAACTACGCAACAGATTTTAATGCGGTCTTCATCAATAGATAGAGTGATTCAAAAGGTTCTTATGTAATAAATTCTGGATCTGGATTCTGTACGGGCGTCACAGAAACTCATAAACAGAAACGACGCGAGGGCGGATCGCTAGTGTTATATATGAGAGAAATGCATCCGTATTTCCGCACCGTAACATTTGCGTAACCCGATATCGTACCTGCTTTGCCGAGTAGAAAACTATCGATTATCAATACCTCATTACATTATAATTTCAGTAACTTCCCGTCTTGTAGATTATGGCATAAAAAAACATACATAAGTACATACATTAAATCACGCCTGTTTCCCAGAGGGGTAGGCAGATACCAATTCTTTCCACCTGCTAAGATCTTGACCAATTTCTTTCGCTTCTTCAACATTCATACATCGAGTCATAAATCATAAATGTTTCACAAATGTGTACAACATTACGACGAGGAAAGTTCCACAAAACAGCAAACAGTTACAGAAAATACACGCGCGGCAATGTAATTTTCACTCGCCCCGAGTCTGTACTTAGCTAGCCACATACTTGAATGACATACTTTCCGCACTTTTATCAAAATGTACTATTCTTTGAAACCGTTAAACTTCCCTGTTTGTTTAAACCAACCTTACCAAACCTAGATCTGGACCTGGTTCTGTAGAAACATCTCTTAAAATATTTTGAAAACTCGATGGGTTCAAAAACAAAATATACTTGTAAATTTTCGGACTCGCGGTAGGATACCCATCATCACTATCATCATCATCATCATCATCATCATCATCATCATCATCAGCCTATATTAGTCCACTGCTGGACATAGGCCTCTCCCATTGCACGCCAACGAGCACGATTCGTGGGCACTCTCATCCAGCTCTTGCCAGCCACCTTGCGAAGATCATGTGAAGATATTGTTTGACTGATTGTTGCAGGCCCTCCGGGGGTCCAGTTTGAGACGGCGTTGCTCCAAATAGCGCCGGTGGACAAGACCAAGTGCCCCCTAGTGCGAGACACCAGTGACATCCAGTTCCAACTCTACACCAGGTTAGTGACGGACCACGAAGAATTTAGTACATTGACCTTTACTGTAGATATGGTTACCACTAAGGAATTTTAAATATTGGATAAAGTCAGGACTTTTTAGTCACAAAATGGAAACATTATCTACTCACTTAGTTACAGTGGTATGGTAAGCATGGAAGGAGACGCTCTCATTAAAGACTTATTTGATATTACTTAATATGTAGTTATGACGACGCGCTGGCCTAGTTGGTAGTGACCCTGCCTACGAAGTTAACGGTCCTGGGTTCAAATCCCGGTAGGGGCGGATATTTGTGTGAGAGCGCGAATATTTGTTTCCGAGTCATGGATGTTTTCTATGTATTTAAGTATCTACTTCTCTATTTAAGTATTTATATCGTTGTCTAGTACCTAGTACAAGCCTAGAGCTTAGTTTGGGACTAGGTCAATTGGTGTGACATTGTCCCCTGATATTTATTTATTTTATCTATTTACTTAGTTACAGTGGTATGGTAAGCATAGAAGCAGACGCTCTCATTAAAGACTTATTTGATATTACTTACTTACTAATATTCCATGTAATAAAAAAAAACTGACAAATTAAAGAGCCAGACATGTCCGGACGGATGGTAACCCTAACTGTAGAGTAATTTTTAAAACTTTCAATAAAACATATACATACATAAACTCACGCCTTCATTCCCAAAGTGGGGTAGGCAGAGCTAAAGAATTACCTACAACTCTAAAAACTTGTTGATAATTCTGTAACCACAATTTGCACCAATAGGCTAAGATGTTTACCAGCATATTAGTGACAGGTGGCAAGCCCATCGCCTAACAGTACTACCAAGCCTATATTTTCAATAATAAATCATTACAAATGTAATTATTGTGTTCCACTGCTGGGCAAAGGCTTCCTCTCTTGATTGCCACACCTCTCTCGGTGGCAATCTTCAAAAATGTATAATAAAAATAAGGCGAACAACATGTTGAGGTCTCTAGGTCAGAAACTATAATTGAAATAACTAACTAGAAAACAGACGGGCTACTGCCTGACGCACTCGCACTCTCTTTTTCATTTTGTATGCAGACAAATGAAAAAAATTGCGATTACGAGATAGTCCTTGCAAGCGTGAACAGACTGGGCCCCACAGAAAGCACCCGTTAAAGAATATGACGCGTATCTCACAGGCAGCGCCTTCCTCAATCATGTATTGGAAAGAGAGATGGGCATTATTCCAATATTTTTTTATTTTAATAATCATTCGAATAAACAATCATTCGTGATAAATTTTATTCGCAACTACTTTATTCGCGAATAAATTATTCGCCCACTTCTTCGAATAATAAATGAATTATTCTTTATTTTATTCGAATAAATACCACGAATAATATTTTAGTATACTTTCAAATTTACCATTAAAATGCCACTGGAGCACATTTTAGGGTCGAGGAATTGTCTCGCAGGTAGCCGACCAGAAAGAGACGGATATATGAATGAACGAGATTTATGTGTGGTTTTCATTTCTTAATTTAATTTAATACCTTTGTCGATTTTAAAGCCATTAACTTTTAAACTAGGATAATTTATTCGTAGTATTTTATTTGCGAATGATTTATTCATGATACAGTTTATTCGCGAATAATTTATTCATGGAATAATTTATTCGCCATATGTACGAAGAAGAATAATAATTCGGAACATTTATTCGTTATTCGCGAATGTTTTTTTTATTCTCAATCGTTATTCGTCATTCGAATAAATTTTGCCCATCTCTGGTTGGAAAGAAGTTGGGTTGGAAGGTGGCGACCCGATCAAAAATTCCATGAAATAGTCTTCATTTATTCCAGATACAACCCAATAAAGTACCAGGAGCTGGTGATAGGGGACGACGAGAAGCTCATGGCCTCCAACCTGAACCTGCACGACACTACCGTGCTCTACTTCCACGCGTTCATGGAAATGCCTGAGGATGGAAGCGGCATCCTCATCCGGGAAGGTAGACAATTCACTCATGATGAACTTTATGGTATATTCGGGCAAATGTACTAAAATAGTAGATTGATAACCAAGGGTGGAAAGTGACCCATTTCACCCGAGATATTTCTGGCGCTCGAACGAAGTGAGAGCGCCAATAGTTCGAGGGGAAATGGGCAAATTCACCCGAGTTAGACACTCTACTTTTCATTTCGACTGTGAGGAAAATATATTTAATCTTGTTTGCCGCTTTTCCTATTGCAAACTTTTTTTCTATATTCAGAAAAAAGTTAAAATACTCATACTGCCAACATTAGAAAAGTTTAATCGAGGTCACGACCAAGGAGCCAGCAAGGAGGTTGAACGCCGCGCCGAATGAAAAAGTTTTACCTTTATTACGTATTTAAATATTCCATCTCTTTCTTTCATATTTCACTAATGACTTCCACCTCATTCTTACCCTAACTAAAGAAAGAGATGGAATATATTCGTGACGTAATAAATGTCAAATTTCTTGTTTCGAACGGATCTTCGGCGTTCAACCTCCGTGTTGTATCCTCCGTGTTGTGTTGTATTGCTCCTTGGTCGTGACCAACTCGATTATTTTTTCTAATGTTGGCAGTATGTGTATTTTCAAGATGGCCATGCCGAACCGTGAAAAAAAAATTGTCATGCTATGCTATCATGGCATTATGGAGGGCAGCAGAATATAAGAGGAATAATTTTAAATGTTGATTTTTTTGTAATTGCGAAAAAAAGAGACCAGTCGTAAAATGATTTTAATATGAAATTATAGATCGTAATAAATACGTCGTTTAACGTATAGTCGAGTTTAGATATATGAATGATTTTAATATGACGTAGCTCAATTACCTGTACCTATTAAAAAAAAAAATACTTTCCACCCTAGAGGGGAAAACGCAATTTTCCACCCGGCTATCTACCCATTCAAATTAAACTTTCCGAACAGGAGAGATGAAAAAAATATATTCTAGTGTACAGTCTGCTTGAGTCCATTGATGAATCCTGCCAATAGAATCGGTTCACTAATGTTTGACCAAAAAATTATTGAAAAATGGTCATTTGACAAACAAAGTTTCACCAAATGATAATTTGGCAAACGAGACATTTGACAAAAGTATCATCTTACAAAAACTCACTTAGCAATTGATCATTTAGCAATTAGTTTTCTATTTCTAGGCAGAAAAAAAAAACTCGAATGCCAAGGCGGGAGCCAAGCTCCCGCCTTTGCCTTCTAACCTAACCTGTTCGAGTCGGTTATGCCCCGATTCGTCTTCCTCGTAAAATGTAAATTTAACTGTTGATCATTTGGAAAAGTAAGTCATTTGTAAAATGACTAGTAGTAAAATGATCAATTGACTTTACATTTTTTTGCAAAACGTTGTTTGTCAAGTGTAATTTTGCCAAATGACTTTTGGTCAAACGGCAGGACACCATAGAATCCTAGTGGCCGGAGGGATAAAAATATTTTTCATAACGTTTTCAAGGTCTGCTTGAATCCATCCCAAGGTGTGTTTTTAGCGTTTTGTTTAATTTTATAGTGAATTAAATCGCACTCCAGTCATCCACGTTTTTAAAACATGGGTGAGTAATGAAATGACTAAACCGTTTATACATAAACGCGTTTTCAATCTATTTTAGTTATAGTATACTTTATCACATTCTGTCAAATGGACATGTCACAATAAGGGCGAAGCATATTTCAAACACACTAGCTATTGTAATAATTCTGTTGGCAAAATCATAACTAGCTGTCATGAAGATCGGTTGGGTCGTGAGATATCAGCTCTCAAATAACGGATTGCCATCAAGGAAGGTTCTCAATTCGTCGGGTTTTTTTTACCGCTGGACCGATTCGAGAAAATATTTTTTAGTTTTATAGGGTATGCTTTTTAGTTGGTCCCATTATCATCACGTCAGGATCTGATGATGGGATTTTGGAGAAATCAAGGGAACTCCTCAAATATTATAGGCACAATTATAGCGAATCCGGTATTTTTCATTGTAACTCGCGCATTTGCTCTTGGAAAGTACTATTTGGTGAAGTGATGACGAAGACCACACCGGATCTCCTTAACGATACCTATTCCGCCCTCCTAAGCAAATATGCAGTACCCCAAAGTCCAGACCAAAGCAGTTTTAGTTCTCTTCTATTAGTAATAAGGTTGATATTGCTACAGGGATTTTATCTGACATACTGAGAAAGCTGTAAAGGAATATCATACAAAATTGAAGGCCTAGGCCGGGAAGTAATTTAAAAAAAAATATGTTGACATTGCGGCTGTGTTTATGAACAGCCTAATAGCTAAATTATTCTCATAACTTTTTTCAGTGGCTTTATGGTTATCGGACCAAAAATATCCGCGCTAATGCCTATCACACATATGTTTTTTTTTAATTTCATTACATATGTTTGAGAAAAGCACTATACATACGTCGCCGTGAAAAGGGGTTGCCAGCCTCGTAACTATCCGTCTATATAACTCGGCCGGCAACCCCCTACTTCCCGGCCTCTGTAGTAATGTACTATTTTATAAATGCTTCTCCCTAACAGCGTTCATGCTACGCGGCGACGTCAACGTGATCATGGTGGACGCGTCCCGGCTGGAGGCCGGCCCGTGGTACTTCACCGCGGCGGACAACACGTGGTACATCGGACGCTTCGCCGCCAAGTTTATAGATTTCCTCGTCACTAGGTAATCACGAGTATGAAGACCAAAAACGGAGAAATAGGGCTTTGGCTAGTAATGTACTAGTTTACTTTGTTTATGTGTATATTTATATGTAGTTTATATTTGTGTAAGTAGTTTTTACAATAACAGAAGTGTTGTCAAAATGTACATAAGCAAAATCTACATCATGACAGGATTCCCTTGGGGTTTTTTGACAAGATGGTGTCGCTTTCTTAATTGTTTCCAGTTTTTTTGCATATTTTGATGTTTAATGGATAGTAATGATGTATTAATATGCAGTAAATTGACATTCAAATGTGCAGTATAATGAAGAATTCAAGTTTGAACACGTAACGCCTTTGAAAGGATTGCTCCAAGAAAATCCCATCCGGTCTTCGTAAAGTTCTACCTACATCGCTTCACGGAGGCTAGAGGATCACCGTACAACGTTGCCTTATGATTTTCTTTTGATATGTAAATGTATTATATAAACTTGACATTGGCAGCAATGGTTGCTCGATATTGCGACCGGTTGCCATTAAATAAATAAATATATATATACATCATGACCAGTGATGGGAAATAGGCGAGCTAAAATACCTATTCTTTGCGAGAGGACATAATATGGAGTGGTTACAACCGGATAAAAGTATATATTTTTTGGATTCCGGGTATTTGATATTTATCCGGGCACTGCGAATAATAGCCGTAATGTTGAACATACATTCTTTTCCTTATAGAATGTTTGTAAAGTTTGTAGTAAAAATGGTAACATTCCTGCCATAAAGTTAAAATTATAAGTAATCCGAAAATGTGAACGCCCATTTGCAAGTCATAAACAAACATACATACATACATACATACATACATAAACTCACGCCTTCATTCCCAGAGTGGGGTAGGCAGAGCTACAGAATTACCAACAACTCCAAAAACTTGTTGATAACTCTGTAACCACAATTTGCACAACTAGGCTAAGATGTTTACCAGTGTATATTAGTGACAGGTGGCAAGCCCATCGCCTAACAGTACTACAAGCCTATATTCCCTTAGTCGCCTCTTACGACTTCCACGGGAAGACATGGAGTGGCACTATTCTAAGCCGGCAACCACACGGAAAACATTCATGTTTTTTCATGTACATTCCTTCTTTTCTCTAGCCCTTTTTACTAAAAACTAACATTAAACATGCCGTACTTTAAACAAAACATGTCATGTTTTACATTACGATAATTACCCGAATAAATATCGAATACCCGGAACAGAAAAAAATAATATTTTTTATCCGGTTGTAACCATTCTATATTATGTCCTCTCGCGAAGAGTAGGTATTTTAGCTCACCTATTTCCCATCACTGATCATGACAAATGTACAGTACGCAAAGTGTACTCCGCGCGATAGTGGCAAAATGTGCAAAGTTAGAATGAGCGACACGCGAAATGTACAATACATAAAAATTACAATACGCCAACTTTTAGATTCCAATTTATACGTTATTCAAAGAGACATATTGTCAAATTGTAATTTTTCTGGATTTGTATACTCTCATTTCATAAAATGTATCACCCGTGTTTTTTTCAGTTTATCACATAATGTTTACAAGTCTAACATAAAATACGTGAATCATATTTAAGATCAACACGGGTTCAGTAGAAAATAGTTTCTATGTACAGTCTATTTCTATGGAACTTGCTAACTATGTAAACAAAAGACTTAACTTGGTTTTGTCACTGTTTCTCCTTGAATTTTCACCTCACCTCATCAAACACCATTGAAACCATACACTATTGAAACGGTCTTTACTGTAAAATATAAAATCACCAAATATATAACTCTATCTTGGATATTTCATTAAAAGTTTAAATTGTTTCATAAGTTAGGTTATTAGGACCTGATGGAATGACGTTTTTGTTTCTTTTAAAGTCTACAATTGTCTATCATGGGTAGTGTTGTGGCTAAAGTTGGCGATGTATTAAGGCCCCTACACATTACCCAACTCACGCTGATCACACTCACAGATGATATAACGGCACCTTTTATAATAAATACTGGTGATATATCATCTTCAAGTACCGATTTTTCTTCAGATCGTGATTAATCAAATTACAAATAAGTAACTACTTGTTTTTTTACTTTCGGTATTTTATTATTCGATATGGTTTGTCATAAGTAAAGGAGTATTGCCAATCACTAGTAAATTCATCATTCAGAGACAATTTCAATATGGTGGTTTGTTTACATAGTTAGCAAGTTCCATAGAATTAGACCTTAACGAAAATTCTGTGACGTCTTTGACCTGTTATGGCGTTGTTTTTTAACTCGGCTACAATGGTAATAATGACAGTCAAGTAAATAAGAGCTATCAAAACGTTAACATTACAATAATAAGTCAAAGACGATATGGTTTTAACCGTCTAGGATCTCGGACCAGGTGGCGTGTGTGATAGTTTGCTTTCTCCTTGCCGTAAATTTATTAATATCATTTCCTATTTCCAGAGGTCTGGATTTGTCCAAGACACATCTCATCGGGCATAGTTTGGGAGCACAGTCCGCCGGCGTGGCGGGAGGAGCGATCACATCCGGTAGGTCTGGTCTTATACTTGGGTAGTGAAAAAGTCAAGTATCATTTGACATCTTTCAAACCTGTTGAGTATGTATGCCGGGAAGTACACGAAGCATAAACAAACCTAGCACAATGCCATAGACATCCACAGACGAGAAAGCGGTTCATTTTTCCAACATTTATAACATAACCAATCAAGAATTTGTAAAATAAGCGTGAAAAAATCTTATTCGCACTGAAATATTAAATTGCTTGTTATGATTTAATCTTTTTTTAGCTTCACACATTTCGCTCATCCAGTAGAATAATGACATAATTGCAAAAATCGGGTTTTAAGATTTTATCGTCATAAGTGTTCTAAAGGTCAGGTCTATCGCGTGGAACAATGACATAACATGCATGCTAAAAATGCAATTATGTCATTATTCTATTGGATGAGCGATTTATTCGCAATTAAAATATGAATAAAAAAAACCGGTAAAACATCGACGTTCTGCGTATAATGAAACAAATTCCCACTTAACAACACTATTTAGTCAATCCCTCACTTTCGAGTGAAAACCTCAAAAATATGGAATTTGGGACCATACATACATACATACATAAACTCACGCCTTCATTCCCAAAGTGGGGTAGGCAGAGCTACAGAATTACCAACAACTTTTAAATTTGGGACCATTCGAAAATAAATCGTGAAAGATTTTCGCATTCGAATATTTTCTACCGCTCGGTTTTGAAATCGAGCTCTCGAAAGTCAAAAATCGGTCGCCAGCTCCGAAACTAAGGGCCGCCGTAATATCATTGGTCTTATCAATTTAATAGTTTTATCTCTGTCTGATTCAGGGCGAGTGTCAAGAATCACTGGCCTGGACCCTGCGCTGCCCCTGTTCGCCAACCTGCCGCTGGAGCAGCGCCTGGACCCCTCGGACGCGCACTTCGTCGACGTGATACACACAGACGCCGGGATATTTGGTGGGTTGCCACTTCTATCTTATGAAGGATATAATTATTCAATCTCGGTCAGATAACAGTACTACAAGCCTTTATTCCATTAGTCGCCTCTTACGACATCCACGGGAAGACATGGAGTGGCACTATTCTAACCCGGCAACCACGGCGACTAATGGAATAAAGGCTTGTAGTACTGTTAGGCGATGGGCTTGCCACCTGCCACCTACTTGTGCAAAATGTGGTTACAGAATTATAAAGAAGTTTTAGGACTTGTTTGTAATTCTTTAGTTCTGCCTACCCCACTCTGGGAATGAAGGCGTGAGTTTATGTATGTATGTATGTGGTCAGATAATTATTGACGCTTGCATTTTTCCCATACAATTACGTACAAATATGACTTTTCAATATTGACCACCAATCAAAAAGCTCTCATCTCTTAAGGCCCACCATGGCGTAATGGCCACTGCAAACTGAACACCTGTTTCTATTGGGTACGAAACAAGACGCGACATGCAGGTTCTATCAGGTTAACAGAGGAGACAACAATGCACATCCTCTGTTCTTGCGGACCACTAATGCGCAACAGAAGTATCCACCTAGGGCGACATATTGACCCACAAGAGATACAACACCTCACTGCCCAAAGCATCTGGAAATTCCTGGACGCAACGGGCCTTTGTAGTGAGCTCTAAACAAACGGCTGCCACAAAAGATCAGCAATGGTCGAAGTAGCTTACAAGGCCCATCTCAAACCCGCAATAATAATAAAGGCGCACGAAACGAAATTAGTTAGTGAAATATGACTCTACTATGACTGAAATAAAGTCGATTTTCTAATTCGATCATTCGTCATAAAACCAAAAGAAATTCTACATCTTTATTTCAATGGCCATATTATGTCCACTATTTAGTACAAGGGGCGTTAGGTTATGTACAAATTTGGCTTCTGAACCCTAAAAAGAGTCCGAAACACAAGAAGAAATGAAATTACGCATCATACATTACAGTATGTATGGCTCAGTGCAGCGCGCTTTCCTCCCTCTAACTGAAAAACGCTCTAGCCGGGTACTATACTAAATATCTTAAGTACCCGAAACCGACGCGCGTACATGACTCGATGTATGGATGTGGAAGAAGCGAAATAAATTTGTCAAGATCGTAGCAAGTGGAAAGAAGTGGTCTCTGCCTACCCCTCTGGGAAACAGGCGTGATTTAATGTATGTATGTATACTAAGATAAGAAGTAAACTAACACGTTTTGCAGGCGTCAAACAACCGACGGGTCATGTTGATTTCTACCCCAACGGCGGTATCAGCCCCCAGCCGGGGTGCGAGCTGGAAGTGGTCATCCCCGAGCAGCTGCTGTTAAACAAGTGTACGTATACAACCCCCTATGGGAAAAGAGGGAATGCTAAACGCATGGAACGATAAGGCACTGGTCCCACCAAGGGCGAGGAAGCGATTAGCTATCGACGACTTTCTTTATAACGCGTCAAGAATTTGTAAAATAAGCTTAAAAAAATCTTATTCGCACTGAAATATTAAATTGCTTGTTATGATTTCACCTTTTGTTAGCTTCACACATTTATTCGCAATTAAAATATGAATAAAAAACACCGGTAAACATTTTCTGCGTATAATGAAACAAGTTCCAACTTAACAATACAATTTAGTCAATCCTTCACTTTCGAGTGAAAATCTCAAAAATATGGAATTTGGGACCGTTCGAAAATAAATCGTGAAAGATTTTCGCATCCGAATATTTTCTACCGCCCGGTTTTGAAATCGAACACTCGAATGTCAAAAATCGGTCCCCGTGTCGTTACGACTTTTTAACAATACCGCTTTCCCTTAAGTCCTTGACGTTATTAACCGCTAACTGTGTACAGAAGAATATAGAAAGAGTATACAATAATGATAAGTAGGATCTCTATAACCATAACGACCACGTGTCTGTTCTTTGTATATAGGGTGACTGGATATTCGATACAAACCTTTTAAGGAGGCATAGTAGAGCTCATTTGGAGCAAATAAGGTCATGAAGTACCCTGGCCGAAACTTATTCGTTTCTGAGATATTTGAGATTTAATTTTTTTTTTGAAATTGCGGCTCGAAGTTCGAAAAAAAAAAATTAAAAAAAAAAACGTTTTTTGATGCTCTTTAATGTATTTCTGAAAGGTCAAATGTCAGCGATTTAATGTAATATTTAAAAAAAACACATGATGCTACATTTCAAGTTATTGCGTGTCGTACAATGATTTAAAAAAAAAACTTTTTCGTAATAAGGTAATTACTTTTTTGTTTATTTTTATGACATTACATTAAACCGCTGATATTTTAACTTTCAGAAAATACATTAAAAAGCATTAAAAATGGCAAATTTTTTTTTCGATCTTCGTTCTGCAATTTCGAAAAAAACTTAAATCTCAAATTTCTCAGAAACGAATAATTTTCGGCCAAAGTACTACATGACTTTTTTGGCTCCAAATGAGCTCTACTATGCCTCCTTAAAAGGTTTGTATCGAATATCCAGTCACCCTGTATTAAGCGCTACCTTTGACTTACGGTTACAAAGATAAAGGGGACAGAATTTTTGCTACTTTTCCGAAAATATTCGCTTAATCAAATGCTTAGAAAATTCGCTTAATCAAATGCTTAAAATGAGTGTTGCTTTAAAGATTCCAATATCTAATCTATACGCTGCGTTTCAATCGAAACTCTGTGATGCTCAGCAAATATTGTATTGTTTACTCTTTCTTGTTCACATGCCTAACTGCCCATGCTAACCCCCGCTTGTAACTCCCGCTTCCAGTCTTCTGCAGCCATTGGCGTTCGTACATGTTCTACGCGGAGTCGATCCTACGGCCGATGGGGTTCGTCGCAAGCCACTGCGACTCGTGGGCGAGCTACGCGCGCGGCGCGTGCGCGGGGGCGACGCGGGCGCACATGGGCCACGGGGCCGAGCCCACGTAAGAAGCCAACCATCAACGGGAAACGTTATTCACGCGCTCAGTCTTATATAGTGGAGTCTTGTAATTGCAACTATCTGGTAATTGCAACTGTCTTAAATAACTCCCTGTAGCATCACTGTTTTGAACAACAAGCTTGATATTGCATTTGGGTGGATCAACTTTTTGTTGTTGTTATTCTGTCCCGTAAGCCAGGAGACAACAGTGATAGAGTTTCTTAGAAAAAATGTTATAATATATACTTCCAGCACACTCAGGAGAGCCCCTCCGACTCGCTCCCCCAGACCAAGACTATCACAGACTGGAAGGTCGTCAAGGACAGACTCCAAGACGACCCGACCGACCTCACTGACCTAACAGAGACTCTGACGAGTACCGACAACGCGGACAAGGCGATTGGGGCTCTCACGGATCACCTCAGCTCAGTGCTAAAAAGCTCCGCGAAAGTCGTGCCCTCCTATAGGGACAGACGTCCCCCGCTCACTCGAGAGCTGAGGGAGTTGGTGAGGGCCAAAAACGCCGCGACCAGACACTACGACTCTTACCCGACCGAACAGAATAGAGTTAGGCTGCGTGCGCTTCAAAACCAGGTCAAAACCGGCGTCGCGACTTTGAGAAACGACTCTTGGAACGATCTGTTATCCGACATCGAACCGAGCCACACCGCTTATTGGCGGTTGGCTAGGTGCATCAAATCCGACACAGCCTCTCCTATGCCCCCTCTAAACCATCCCGACAACTCCGGCCCTGCGTTCGAGGACGGCGACAAGGCCGACGTCCTTGCCGCCAGCCTCGAGTCGCAGTGCTCTCCCAGTACGTTGTACCCGGACGAGGCCCATATCACTTGGGTCGACTCCGAAGTACACAGGCGTGCCTCCTTCGCTCCTCCCGACCCTCCTCTCCCTCCCGTAACACTCGAGGAGGTTCAGGATCTGATCAGGGTTCTGCGACCGAGAAAGGCGCCGGGTGCCGACGGCATTCCGAACGATATTCTCAAACTGCTTCCCTCCGCTCTACTTCTCTTCCTTGTAGCTATCTTTAACGCTTGCATGTCCAACTGTCACTTCCCCGAGGCGTGGAAGACCGCAGTGGTGATCGGTATCCACAAACCGGGAAAACCACGCCCCGATCCTTCCAGCTATCGTCCTATAAGCTTACTAAACACCATGGGCAAGCTGTACGAACGGGTCCTTTTATCCCGCATTCACTCCTTCCTGAGCTCCAACTCGATCCTCATCGACGAGCAATTCGGATTCAGAGCCCGACACTCATGCGTCCACCAGGTGCACCGCCTCACGGAGCACATACTGGACGGCTTCTCCACCTTCGCGAGAGGAATTCCCACGGGCGCTATCTTCCTCGACGTAGCGAAGGCTTTTGATAAGGTCTGGCACAATGGGCTTATCTATAAGCTTCAGCTTATGGGTATGCCCATTGGGCTAGTCCTAATACTGAGGGGCTTCCTCAGTAACAGAAGCTTTCGCTACCGAGTGGAAGGCTCGCTCTCCCGCCCCCATCCTATCAGAGCCGGGGTCCCGCAAGGGTCCGTGCTCTCTCCCATCCTCTATTCATTATACACTAATGATATCCCGCGCCATCCCAACGTGCAGCTCGCCCTATTCGCTGACGTTCGCTCCGTCATCCAGCGCTACCTCCAGGAGGCGATCACCGACCTAGGTCGGTGGTTCAAACTCTGGAGGATAGAGGTTAACCCCGAGAAGAGTGCGGCTGTCTGGTTTTACCCGTCCCTCCGCCATTTCCACCTCGAGAATATCGTTCTTTTCGATAGACCCATTCCTTGGTCACCAAAGGTCAAATACCTCGGCGTGACCCTGGACAGACACCTGAGCTTCAGTAAGCACATCCAATTAGTACTCAACAGGGCCAAGATGATCAAGGGTCGTCTCGGTCCCCTGCTCAACCGTCGCAGCAAACTTAGCGCTCGCAACAAACTAACACTATACAAAGTATGTATCCGACCGGTTTTCACATATGCCAGCGTGGCATTCGCACACGCCCCCGACTTACACATGAACACTCTACAGATATTTCAAAACAAACTGCTCCGATCGGTCGCGGGGGCCCCTTGGTTTGTTCGCAACGCGGACCTTCACAGGGACCTCGGCGTCCCGTCGATCAGTCACATTATCAAGGACACGTCCAGGCGCTTCTTTGATAAAGGCTCACACCACCCCAACCCGCTCATCGTCCGTGCCACCTCCTACACTCCCAAACTCACCCCATCCGATCCCGACGTGCTCGCTGCGCTCGGGGCGCCCGTCAGGCGCCCCAAGCACATCCTGCTCGATCCCACCGATCCCATCCAACTCGCAGTGGATGAGGGCACTGAAGAACGGAAGAAGCTCCGCCGCCAAGGACGACGTGGCCGCCCGCCCAGATCCGGACCTGAGCCTCATAGCATCACTGCAGGGATCGAGAAGATCGAAGAAACCGAAGAAACCGAACATACTCAAGAAACCGAAGAAACCGAACACTTGGAAGCAACCGAAGAAAACGAAGTCCTTCAAGATACTCAGCCGGCCGAGCTGCGCTCGACCGGCCTGACTCCCGACGGAGGCACCCCTCCAGAGGTGCGACCACCACCGCACCTCTAACTTAGGGTTCAGCATGCCCCCCGCTAAGGGCATCGCTACCCGTGCCCGGGTGAAGTAGTTATGGTAGAGAAATACCAACTACATAGTCAGTCATAACATAACAACATAACACTCAGGAGAGAGGCCATAAAATAATGTGTGTGTAATTGCCAATAAAACAGTTTTTTAGTGGACTTATATCCTTTGAAATCATAGTTTTAAAGAGTGACCCAGGAGACGTCACCATGGCAACGAGCTACAAAGAAAAGTTGATTGACCCATTTCTTAGTATAGAAGAACAATATCACGCCTGTCTTTCTTAAAAACAGTGATCATAGAGGAAGTTATCCAAATTAGTTGCAATAACCAGACAGTTGCAATTACAAGACTCCACCATATGCTTTAAGTTGAGCATAAGGTCTTCATTAAAAGCGTTACAAAGACTTGGTATCCAATGACATTTCACAAAAATATAATTTTGCTAATCGCATTTTTATCCGAAACTGTAAATATTTCAGGACAATCTTGTAGAGTCGTATAGGTGGTATATTCCCACTAGTTACAGTTGCATTATATAATGGAACTATGGCAGTATTTTTTTCCCACTAGTGCTTTTTCTATTTTATTGAAAAATAATTTAGTCTCACTAAAACCGTAAATGTAAATTCAATAAAAATATAATATAAAATACTCGTGATAATAAATGAAAATATTCATAGTAGTTCTATTTTATTAAAAATTATAAAATAGAACTACTGGGAAAAATTAATTACCGCTAGTTCCATTATCTGAAGTCCTTTAAATAATGGAACTAGTGGGAATATACCGGACGATAGGTTAGTTTTATAAAAATCTTGAAATATTAAAGCCGTTTTGCAAAATTAAATTTGTGAAAAGAATCGGTTTGTAAAACGTTTTTATCAATTGATGGTAAATAATACGTGAATTTACAGCATGAGATATTTTAGGTTAGGTCGCGGCAACAGGGATCGATACTTTTGGTGTAGTGTTGTCAACTTGACACAATCTAGCCATAAACATCGCAAGTAAACTCACGTGTGACAGTACAACTAATACCAGAGATTCCGTATAAAATAAACATACATCAATATTTTTCAGGCTAACTTTAGGTAAATTAGGTAGGTTAGGCCATTGCATAAAGGCTATATTCGTCCAACAATCACTACGCAGGACTCCACATAAAACATTCAGCCAATAGACATAACCATACATCGTTATCGCGGGAGCAAAAACGATTTGGCAGTAGTCAAAGATTATGACAAATAGGCAATAACAGAAGTGACACTCGTATCGAGAAACGTTTATCGTCTTACCTCCGTATTTGCCTTGATTAGTAGTACATATTTAAAGAGATTAGATACGCAATCCTAACGTCAACCTCTTCAGTCACTTTTCCTGCTACTTTAGACATTTGTCATTCTTGATTGATTTGATATGTAGAAAAAGATACAAAAATATATCTAAATTAAATATGAAATATATTTAAAGAAATTAAACTAGTTCTGGACAAAAATATTTGACTTTTATATTATTTTATTAAAGCTGACACGTTGACTTATAAAAGCGTTTACAAATTGTAAGACAAGTGTAATTGACTGTTTCCAGCGAAAATTTCGTGCAAGATATGAAGAACTTCTTAGAGGCTTAGAGTGTATAGGCAGAATATTCCGTTTATACTGAACCGACCATCTGTTATTTGTTCTTTAATAGATTTGTTTTTGCTCCCGCGATAACGATGTATGGACATAACATAAAAGCATCTACTAATTCCAGGTGACACTGTCAAGCAAATACACGGCTACTACACATTCGATCTACTCCCAGTCAAAACGAAACGAGGAAAGAAACGAACAAAACTCAACCGCAAATACAAAAAGACACATCTGACAAGTAATTTACTATCAACATTTCAACGCATAGAATCAGACGCCAAAGATCACGGGATAAAGAGAGAGGACAATACAAAACATTTATTACCTGGCATGAAAGACAAGGCACACAGAGATCCAATATCAATCGACATGAAAACTAGGAAAACACCCTTGGACGACATGGATACCGAGACAAAAAAGGCTGATTTGGAAATAATAATACCAGAATACAATCCCGCAAAAGATAACATATTAAAAATCATGAAATCGAATCGAGTGTCAAAGCAGGGATATGAGGACTCAACAACCCTAGCTAAGTCAACTTTGGACGTGAACAGCTACAAAGAAAACAGCGACGCGATAAAGTTAGATTTAATAAAGTTGGATACTAAATTAGACCCCATTCACGGCATAAACATCAAAGCCTCAACCTCCGACGAGATAAATAACGACAACTCTGCATTCCCTGAGAGAAAATCGCACGTTCACAAGCGTCAAAAGCGGTTCCTGTCATTGTTTAGACAGTCTGAAGCTGCCGAAAACAATAATTTCTTCTTCAAGATTCTAGAATTCTTGAATAAGAACCGAAGGAACGTCGTCCCTGTGTTTACTGTCATGCGGGAGATCAATACCTTAGTGAAAAGCGTTAATGGAGAATTGAATCACTCCTCGAAAGAGAGGAATAATTATATAGGACATAATCCCCCGATATCTCCCCTAACTACTTATAATTTGGAGTTGGGGTCGGATTCAAAAGCCAGAGCGTTTGTGAAGAGGTTATTGGGGTTGAAGGTGGACGGTGATAAACTCATCATTTCTGGAAAGTAGAAGGTATTTCTTATGGAATTGGTGATGTTAAAGGGATTACTAACGCAGCAGGAATGTTCTTGAATAACTTTAACAACACTTTAACAACCCCTTATAAGTAAACACTAATATTGAAAATAAGCTTGTTCGTGTGTGGACATAATCCCCCGATATCTCCCCTAACTACTTATAATTTGGAGTTGGGGTCGGATTCAAAAGCCAGAGCGTTTGTGAAGAGGTTATTGGGGTTGAAGGTGGACGGTGATAAACTCATCATTTCTGGAAAGTAGAAGGTATTTCTTATGGAATTGGTGATGTTAAAGGGATTACTAACGCAGCAGGAATGTTCTTGAATAACTTTAACAACACTTTAACAACCCCTTAAAAGTAAACACTAATATTGAAAATAAGCTTGTTCGTGTGTGGACATAATCCCCCGATATCTCCCCTGCCTACTTAAATTTGGAGTTGGGGTCGGATTCAAAAGCCAGAGCGTTTGTGAAGAGGTTATTGGGGTTGAATGTGGACGGTGATAAACTGACCATTTCTGGAAAGTAGAAGGTATTTCTTATGAAATTGGTGATGTTAAAGGGATTACTAACGCAGCAGGAATGTTTTGAAATAAGTTTAACAACACTTTAACAACCCCTTTTAAGTAACCTTACACTAATATTGAAAATAAGTTTCGTGTGTATGCTTGTTACGTGAACGGCTGGACGGATTTGAATAAAATTCGGAATGGAGATGGGCGAATTAACACAAAGACTAACCTTTATCACGAGAAATATCAGTGCTCCTGTGAAATGTTTTTTTGTTGTTTTGATTAAAAGCCTAACACACGTCTAATTTAGATTTTAATCTATGCGAGGAACTCTTGAGTATTCAATTTGAAATATATGAAAATAGAATGCAAAATGAAGCAACGGTGTGCGATTTTGTGGATTGACAAAACAGTAAACATAAACAGACATTACTAACACAATCTATTTCATAAATACTTACCACTTAATATAAATAGTCAGAGGGCGGAATTGCTCATGGCAAAAATCAAACGTCAATAGAGTTGGAACGTTGAATTTACTGTAACATTAACCTCTTTGATTAGATTAAAAGTAAATTGCATGGCAGTTAACTGTCATTTCTGCCACTAGTCTTTTTGCAACTAATTCGCGTTTGTAAAATGTGGTTAATCCAAAAAGAAAAACAATTAACAAATGGATAAAGAAGTATCCTTGTCTTACTTACAACGAAAACCACTCAACAATATACTGCTTTAAATGTAAGGTTCCCATAAAGCAACTTAAAAAAATATTGCGATGAAACTCACATAACGAGTAAAACACATTCACCTGAGTTTAAAGAGATAAAGAACGATCGATACTAATTTTTATCTAGATTTGGTAATATTTCTCGTATCTTGCATAATTAAAAAAAAAAATGACTGTCATGTATTATTACAGAGAAGACGAGGAGAACTTCATTAGCACAGACTTAGATTACGATACTGTTTTATCGATAAAAATTAGTTCACAGGTGATTTGAATCCTTATGTTGGTATTATTGAAACTTAGGTAGTTTCAAACTTGCGCTAGGTAAACATAATTTCAGTTTATTCGATAGTCGATAAAATTCAACGTTCCAACTCTATTGACATTTGATTTTTGCCATGAGCAATTCCGCCCTCTGTTAATAGTACTTGGTTGTCTTTGGCGGTCAAACTACGCGTCATGGTTATGAATGTTTTTTTTTTATGAAACCGTAATCTTTTCTGGATTTTTATGAGACAAACCTAACCTAACCAAACGGGTTCTATAAAATGCCTTAGCTTTTCAATAAATATTGAACAGTTTACGGTATCAGAAGTTAAACCAATAATATTATGACCATTAAGTCCCTGCTGCTGAGTTAAGATCCAGGCAAAGTCCTCTGACTCTTATTCTACTATATACAAAGAACTTAAAAGCAAAAATACCGAGTTTTTTACTTATCAACCAAAACAGGAAAGAAGCTTCAGAGTAGTGTTAAAAGACATGCATCCATCCACTGAAACTGACGAGTTGAAACATGCCCTAGAAGAACTACAACATAAACCCACGAACATTTGGAATATCAAAGACAGAAAAACCAAACGACCTCTGCCAATGTTCTTCATCGACCTGAAACCAAGTTCTAATAACAAGGAAGTTTTCAACATCAGAGCGCTGCTTAATTGCCGAATAAAGATTGAACCACCGAAACCCAAGCGTGAAATCCCTCAATGTTCTAACTGTCAAGACTACGGACATACGCAAAAGTTTTGTCACAGACACCCTAGATGTGTTAAATGTGCAGAACCCCACCACACAATAAACTGCCCAAGAAAAGAACGCTCAGATAGTGTCAAATGCATACTCTGCGAAGGGAACCACCCAGCCAACTACAAGGGTTGCTTGGTATACAAAGAGCTACAGAAAATTAAATACCCCCTCCCTGCGCCCAATAAACAAAGGACCTTCAGACCAGAACACACAAGGAACCAACCAAATAACATAGAACAACCTCACCCAGTAAACTCATTTGCATCAGCGGTGAAAATGGACCCAAAACCCCCAGTCAACCAAAGCCAGGCAACAAACAACAAACAATACGGACAGGATACTCTTATTGCACTAAATGAATCGATGCAGGCCCTCATGAACCAAATGATGAAAATAACCCAAATGCTTATAGAACTCATGTCCAGATTGTCATTGCATTCAATTCCCTAAAAATATGTGTATGGAATGCAAATGGCCTGTCAAACCACTCAGATGAGTTAAAAGTATTCCTTAAGATAAACAAAGTTGATATTATGCTTATCTCCGAAACACACTTCACATCTAGGAGTTTTTTCAAGTTACCTGGCTACATATTATACCATACCATGCACCCAAGTGGAAAAGCACACGGAGGCTCAGCTGTTTTAATAAAAAACAACATTAATCATCATCAATCACAATCATACTGCAAGGACTACATCCAAGCGACTAATGTAGTTGTTAGCGATTGGACCAGTAATATCACAATTTCTGCTATCTATTGCCCACCAAAGCACACTATCAAAGAACCACAATTTGATGATTACTTTAAGACGTTAGGAAGCCGCTTCATAGCCGCTGGCGACTATAACGCCAAACACACATTCTGGGGTTCTAGGCTCATCCTGTCTAGGGGTCGAGAACTTCTCAAATGTGTCCAAGCAAGATCTCTAAATATAATCTCAACAGGTCAACCCACATACTGGCCTACCGACAAAGGAAAGAAACCGGATCTCATTGATTTTTGCATCTTCAGAGGCATAGCCAAAACCAATTTAAAGTGTTATAGCAGCTGGGAATTATCATCAGACCACTCCCCAATCCTAGTGGAAATCAGTACTAAGGTTAAGGAAACTGTAAAAAAATGCACATTGCATAATAAAAATACGGACTGGCCACTCTTTCGAGATTTTATTGAAGAAGCATTCAGCAAACCAATTTGTCTCCAAACGGAAAATGACATCATAAATGCTATAGAATTTTTTAATACTAATATTCAAAACGCTTCATGGAACTCAACTCCAATAAACAAGCCTAAGTGTACCAATAAACTTGTACCCCATAACATACTGGATAAAATCAACGAAAAAAGAAAAATCCGTAAGTTATGGCAACAAAATAGATGTCCTGATACAAAAAAATGCCTAAACCAAAAAATCAGAGAACTTAAGAACATTCTTGATAACAATAGAAACACAGGCTTCCAGGCATACCTTCGAAGTCTAAACTCTAATGCCTCGACAGACTACTCTCTTTGGAAGGCAACTAGAAGAATCAAACGACCCATAGTAACCTCACCACCTCTGAGGAGGATGGACAACAGTTGGGCGCGCACCGATACAGAAAAAGCTAACACATTTTCACAGCATTTGGCAAACGTTTTTAGGCCCCATCCTTACGAAGGACCACCAGAACACGAAAAATATGTTGCGCAATTCTTAAAGATACAAGAACCCAATGGAAAGACAACTACTCCAAAGAACTTCTCAAAACAGGAGGTCAGAGCAATAATAAAAAAGGCTAACTCTAAGAAATCCCCAGGATATGATTTAATTACCAACAAAATTTTGCAGGAATTACCAGAATGTGGAATGACGCTACTAACAGCTATTTATAACTCTATTACAAGGCTAAAATTTATCCCTCCTCAATGGAAGATCGCGCAAATAATAATGATATTGAAACCAGATAAACAGCCCGAGGACCCAAAATCATACAGACCTATAAGCTTATTACCCATTCCGTCGAAAATATATGAATCCTTATTGCTAACGCGGATAATGCCTATTATAGAACAGAACAAGCTGATTCCTGACCACCAATTTGGGTTTCGTTGTAAACATGCCACTATTGACCAAGTGCACAGGTTAATGAATGAAATAAACAATGCATTTGAGAGCAAAAAGTACTGTGCAAGTGCATTTCTGGATATATCTCAAGCATTTGACCGAGTTTGGCACGAAGGATTATTATTTAAAATTAAGTCCTCGCTACCTGACTATATTTACCAAATCCTTAAATCATTTGTAGAGAACAGATATTTTCTTGTCCAAAACGGTGAGGCGCTCTCAGGACTTTGTTCAATCAAAGCAGGAGTCCCACAGGGCAGCGTGCTGGGACCGATACTCTATTTACTATTCACATCTGATCTGCCAACCTCAAAACACATAATAACCGGAACCTTCGCTGACGACACTGCGATCTTAGCTTCTCATCAAGACCCAGCAGAAGCCAGTAAAAATCTACAAAATGGCCTAGACGAGATATCACTCTGGCTAAAGAAGTGGAGGATCAAAGCAAATGAATCTAAATCAGTCAACGTCACCTTTTCATTAAGAAAAGGCATCTGTCCGCCTGTAAAACTTAACAACCTAGAAGTCCCTCAAGCTGACCACGTAAGATATCTCGGTCTATACTTGGACAAGCGGCTCACCTGGCAAAAACATATATTTACAAAACGTAAACAGCTAAGCCTACAACTCCGGAAACTCTACTGGATGATTGGCCGTGGATCCCAAATGTCACTCAGCAGCAAGCTCCTTCTATACAAGGCGATACTAATACCAATCTGGAGCTATGGAATCCAACTTTGGGGAACAGCGTCCCACTCTAATGTCGAAATTATCCAAAGATTCCAGAACAAAATTTTAAGGATAATAACCAACGCCCCCTGGTTCGTCACAAATGAACAACTGCATCATGACTTGAAAACAGCTACAGTCCAACAAGAAATACTTCGGCATACCAAGGCCTACAAAAAAAGAATTTTAAGCCACCCAAATACCTTGGCAAAAGCCCTGATGGACGCAATTGAAACAAGTCGGAGACTGAAACGGAAAATGCCCCAAGACACACTGAAATAGTTGTTGGAAAAATAAGGGTGCGACACAGGTTGCACACCTAGCAAGTCTTTTAAACAAACCCCAATATACTGTTTAATGTCGCAGAAAGGTGACAGATTGCAGTAAAAGAGAGAGAAAAAAAAAAAAAAAAAAAAAAAGTCCCTGCTCAAGCCCATAGACAATTGCAATCTCAAGAAACTGCAATAAGTAGGTACACATGTAAGAACAGTCAAATGCAAAGATATGTATCGCAAGAACCCTCTCCTAAATATGTTACCAAGTTCTTATTACAATGGAATAAGGTGCATCGGAACATATTTTTGAGTTGTTGCGTTTTTAACCCTCTGCGACTGACGTGATGTCACCAAAAAAAAAAAACCGTATACCGTAATATAGCTCTGTATCGCTCAGTACCTTCTTCTAACGACTCGCGGCATTGTAAGTTAATCTTTGTGAAAAATACCACATTTGTTTTACCTTATTCAAGTAAATTACATATTTTTTTATTTAAAAGCTCATATACATGTTTATTATTAATTCCGCATTAAAATCAAATAATCATGCTATGCACTAAATAAACAATACTTATCATTGAACCATTAGTATTTTTTCTACATTTTATCAAAAATTACGTCTGACAGACTCCACCTCAGTAGAATATTTCTAAAAAAGTCACCACAGTTGCAGAGGGATAAAAAAAAATTTTTTTTGATGGCAAGGGAAGTCACACAGGCCACCTGATAGTAAGTGGAAAATGTGACCCATAGACATTCGCATTCACAAGACTGCAAATGCGTTGCCAACCCTGAGGAGTAAGATGGAATGCCTCTATGATAGTCATTTCACCGGCTGTCTTATCCCCCAAACCGGAACACAACAATGAGAACACTGCTGCTTGGCGGTAGGTTAATGGATAAGAATAACTACAATAAATGAAGAGTAACGACAAATATTAATTTATTTTCCAGGTTGCGGGGGAGTTTCTTCTTGATGACGAAACGTCAAGCACCGTATTCAATAGAATAAATAAGTTATTTCTTACTGCCGAATTAGAAAATGAATCTTGATAGTCTTAGATGGTAGTGATTGCCTCGAAAGATCGCGATCCGAAAATATTTGTGAGGAGCGCGAGTATCTACGAGTCTTGGGTGTTTTCTATTTATTTAAGAATGTATTTATCTATACATGATGGAAAAAACATGGGCCCTGGAGGGGGGATCTTAAATCCTTAAGTTACCAGTAGATCATTTTACTCAAAGGAAACATTATTTTATTTAAAAAAATAAACAAATCTGCTTTCAAATATTTTCTAAAACTCTCTTGTACCACGGGATTTTATTCTTACTAATCGATAGAATCATTGTTCAGGATAAAATCTCTGTAACTAATATTTGGTCATAGAAATAAAAAAGATCGTTAAATTTGACATTCATCAATCATCATACATACTCGTACATACATACTTTAATTAAATCACGCCTATTTCCCAGAGGGGTAGGCCGAGACCACTTCTTTCCACTTGCTACGATCCTGAAAAAATTATTTCGCTTCTTCCACATTCATACATCGAGTCATGCACGCACGTCGGTTTCGGCTCTTTTCCAGTATTTCTCCGATTTGATTCGAAAAAGTACGCCTAGGGCGGCCCCTTCCGACCTTTCCACTAACTTTAGCGAGTGTTTAGTTTTTGAATTTTTATCTGGTTCGATTCCGGGCGAGACAAGCGAATTTATAAAAATATTTGAATGCAGTTTATTTTAAATAAAACATCGTTTCTATTAAGTAAAATTCAGATTGAAATTCGAAAGAAATATATTTGTTACTTTTCGTAAGTAAAATTGTCAGCGGCCGTGGTGCTACTAAACAGTAGTAAGGTAAATTACCTTCCTTTTTGAGGAACGCTTTTGCACGCAAATGACGTATGTTAATATAAAACATTATTGTTGATATATATATATATTATTTAATTTGTCTATTATATAACTTGCTATTTACTTTGAAGCATCTTGAGACGAACATCTGACTCGATAACACTCTTCTAAAACGGCACTTAGTTACGTAATACTACTTAATTGACAAAATATTTTTTTTAGTGTCCTGAAAAAAAAACATGCTTATAGAGGTTTGTCTCAATTAATTTCTTTTTTGTTCATTGTTAACTGAGAAAATACGTCACAGTTAGAGCAACACTTAAAAAAAAGTCATTCCAACTACTAGTCCAAAGCGGGCGTAGCTAACACTAAGTATTAGTGTATGTTTGAATAAAAAAAATACTACAAAATAATTAAATAACGACGAAAGCAAGCTTTAAAAACCCGACTGTTGTTGCTAACCAATTTTAAATCATTATAAATCCTAAATGATCGTTCAAAATGAAAAATGATGAAAGAAACCTAAAGATGATTTTATTTAATTTATTTAATCTTTATTGCACAAAAGAATACACTTTATATACAAAAGGCGAGCTTAATGCCGGAAGGCATTCTCTACCAGTTAACCTTTGGGCAAAGCAGAGATTGTGGTGGCGGTGCAACATAGGGTCTAACATATATGTTGCTTAAACGTAATAATATATACCTACATACCATTTGTAGTACTCGATAACGGTGTTTTGGCTGTAATCACTTTTTTCTATAAAATCAGCATATCAGGTCAAATGTTACAGAATAATCTTTTAAGTTGATTATGGATACCTAATGCGATATTATTCCGTAACATCGATAAGTCGATAAAACAGTTAGGTCAATCCCTCTGACAGTTTGATTTTTGCTATGAAGAATTCCGCTCTTTGATTATAGTTCATCGACTTTATTTTTTTCTTTTTTTAAATATGGCGTCTAGTGGCTGCCATATTGGATTTTAATTACTGTCATATTTTTAGTGACACTCACAAGATTAAGACAAATCAGTTGACATAATAATTAATTAAGTCGGTCCACGCGTCTTGTTTATAGACCGCCACAAAGGAACAAACATACATATATAGACTGATAAACACAATACCGTCCTCCTTCGGCAGTCGGGTAAACATAAATCTTTAGAGATAAACCTCTTTATACATGATAAAAAAACTTTTCATCAATTGTGTTTTAGAATACGTTCGTTGTAATTATAACTTTAACAAATATTTAATTATATTAATTTTAGATCACAATGCATTTTATTTACCACCTTTCTTGGCATAGAATATGCTCACGAGCATACAGGCCACATTATGTTTGAAAATATGCATTCTCAATAAAAAGAGGGGTATTAATAGTACATTACTACAGAGGCCGGGACAAAAGGGGTTGCCGGCCGAAGACATATAGGTCTGAGGCGGGCAACCCCATGTTCCCGTCGAGGTATGTATAGGTGGCAGAATGTCATGATGCCTGTGCCACAAATTTATGTGGAATAGAAATTAAAAAAGAGGACTTTGCCGGCCTAGGTCTGCAAGGTTTGTATGAAAGTTAATTAACGACCTCTTGTCCTAGCCGCACCTGAAAAGTCATACTTCGCAGCCTAAGCCTTAGCTTACATACATACATACATTAAATCACGCCTGTTTCCCAGAGGGGTAGGCAGAGACCACTTCTTTCCACTTGCTACGATCCTGACAAATTTCCTTCGCTTCTTCAACATTCATACATCGAGTCATGCACGCACGTCGGTTTCGGGTACTTAAGATTCGGCCCTTTTCCAGTATTTCTCCGATTTGATTCGAAAAAGTACGCCTAGGGCGGCCCCTTCCGACCCTTCCACACACTTTCGATCTGTATATCTCTTTCGTCAATCTTCCCTCATCCATCCTTTCCAAATGACCGAACCATCGAAGCATGCCCTTTTCAATCTTAGTCACTACATCTTCTTTTATTCCACACTTCTCTCTGATTTTTTCATTTCTAACTCTATCAATCAGTTTCACACCACACATACTACGCAAAGAGCGCATTTCAACTGCATTTACACGACTTACATGCTTGTCCTGCCACACCCAACATTCACTACCATACATCAGGGTAGGGGCCAGCACTCCATTGTGAACAGCCAGCCGGGCTTTTTGTGAAACGCCCTGTCTGCTCACAAAGGAGTACAGTGCCCCATTAATTTGATTCCCCGCATTTACCCTCCTCTCGATATCCTTCTCACACTTACCATCTCTTGTAAACACACTTCCCAGGTACACAAATTCGCTCACTTGTTCTACTAATTCGCCATTTACATTTATCACGCACTCAGTCATCTCTTCATCCTTCTCTATCACCATGACCTTGGTCTTGGCAACATTTACTTTCATCCCCTTTTGCTTAAATCCCTCATTCATCACTGTCAACATCTCCTGCAACTCAAGTACCGATGGGGCAAGTATAACTTGATCATCGGCATATAAGAGGCATTTGATTAGCAACTCTTGCACACGCAAACCCTTATCATACTTTTTCAAATCCCTCATACAACTGTCCATGAATAGATTGAACAGCCATGGTGAGGCAACACAGCCCTGTCTAACACCTTTAGAGATGTTAAACCAGGCCGAGTATGCCCCATTGATCCTGACACAGGCTCTGGAGCCCTCATAAAGGGACCTCAAAGCCTGCACCTGCACCAAGCCTTAGCTTTAAGAAACATAACATCAATATTTCATTGCATGTTTGAGAAAAAGTATATAAATTACGTGTGTCTCTATGTCTACTTATGTACATACCTGGGATAACTCGGGGCATCTGTATGAAAGTGATGTAGCAAAATATTTTATCCACATAAAATATATCGATGTTACTGCCAACATCTAAATGTTATTCGACATAAATAAATATTACTTATTTTCTCCTCATTTTTAGATAAAAAATAAACAAATTAATAAGTATATTTATATGTTTATTTTACAACAGTTTTCATAATATACAATCAATATTTTTTCCATATTCATCAGTATTAATGATAGCCGTCAAGATGAAAATATCCACTTTAAAGTGCTAAACGTACGAATATGAATGGTACTGACAGTAAACTGTGATTTTGATTGAAATTACATCCGCATACTTTTATTATCTTAAGAGGCTCGATATAAGATATGACATCGAACCTCTTTATAGTAATCGAGAATGTTCAATGTGCACATGTATTAATTGAATTATATCGACATCTTTTTTATCGATATCAAATCCCTAGAACTTGTCCCGAGTTATCCCAGGTATGCTTATGTATCTGAGTGTCTGTTTGTGGCACCGTAACTCCCAACCTGACTGACCGGATTTGGACGCAGGTTTTGAATAATAGTACATTACTACAGAGGCCGGGAAGTAGAGGGTTGCCGGCCGAGTTATATGGACGGCCGAGCGAAGCGAGGCCGGATAGTTACGAGGCTGGCAACCCCTTTTCACGGCGAGGTATGTATAGTGCTTTTCTCAAACATATGCAATGAAATAAAAAAAACATGTGTGTAATAGGCATAAGCGCGGATATTTTTGGTCCGATAACAATAAAGCCACTGAAAAAAAAAATGCTATTAGGCTGTTCATAAACACAGACGCCATGTCGACATAAAAATTAAAAACAAATTACTTCCCGACCTAGGCCTTCAATTTTGTATGATATTCCTTCACAGCCCTCTCGAGTTGCTCCGCCCGGAACGTGATACTTTGAAGCCTAAAATAACTAACATAACGCCAACATTTCATTACATGTTTGAGAAAAGTTACATTAATAGCGATGGTTCTTAGCAAGATTTCATGAAAATTGGTTGGCCCGTTATTTTGGAGGGCTTGTAACCCCCTAAAAGCTCAATATCTCAAAAACGGCTGGACCGATATTGATAAAACATGTCTAACATGCACCGCTAGAAAACCTGCTTTTAAATAAAAAAAAACGCAACCAAATCAGTTCATCCCTCTAAGAGCTACTAACACGTCAAACTTTTAACACCCCTCTTTTTTACGTCGGGGGTTAAAAATACAATCTGAGGACTGGCAATGCGTTTTTTTTTTTATATTATAGGAAGGCAAACGAGCACACAGGCCACCTGATGGTAAGTGGAAACTGTGACCCATAGACATTCGCATTCACAAGACCGCAATCCTAAGACTGCAAATGCGTTGCCAACCCTGAGGACTAAGATGGAATGCCTCTATGCTAGTAATTTCACCGGCTGTCTTATCCCCAAACCGGAACACAATAATGCGAACACTGCTGCTTGGCGGTAGGTTAATGGATAAGATGGTGGTACCAACCCGGACGGACCCTGCACAAGGTCCTCCCACAAGTGCATGCGTTGCCTACGCCCCTCCCTCGGTCCCCTCTGTCGCCATACTCCCGCGCCCCTGTACCTACCACGCGGGCGACAACTCATTGAATCCTTGTCCAGGCATAGTACATTCCAAAGACCACATTCATTGACACAAATTTAATTGAACTTTCCTGAAATATGACTTAATGGATAAGTATCCTTCAGTAAGTTACGAATTCGTGGCTCTATTCCATTTCTTGCTTGTGTCCTTACTTTTGCAAGGCCTGGAGAAGGGTTAAGTCGGCTACGTATACAGTGTGTCGCTGGATAAAGTGCACAAACGAATAGGGATTAAACTAGATGCAATTTCACCGAAAAAATAGTTGTTTGTTATACAAGGGGGAAAAGTTGTATTTTACCTGCGAGAGTTCATTTGAAACACGAGCTAGCGAAAGGATTCCATGATTGACCACGAGCGAAGCAAGTGGTTCAAAATTAGAATCCTGAGCTTGGCGAGTGTTTCAACACACGAGACGTAAAATAACTGTTCACCTCACTAAAGCGAGGAAAATAAGAAAAAAGGGTTTGTACTATAACGTCAATTCCGCATTCTGCACGGTTTCCCGTAATTCCACAGGTGTTAATACATCTTCATCACTCGAGTCACTCATTTTTAATAACAAAACACTAGAAAAACATGCGAATATTTAACGTTGACGGCGTAATTGAAAAGTTTTGACTTAAGTTTTTTTTTATTATTTCGGATGCTTTTTGTTCGCACATCGACTTACTTGGACTGTCAGAACATTTAATCCGTTTTTACAACAAGAATGAAGGTTACTGTTGAATTCTGATATTTATGAATTAAAATAAAATTGTAAGGCTGTAATTAGTGTTTTTTACTCGATGCAATTCATTAATTGTGGTGTTATAAATTGAGCACATTTAACGTTTTACGTTTTGTTAGCTATCAAATATCACTTAAGCTGCCTTCAAATGTCAAAACTCTTTCTTTACATGTGGATAAAAACTATAAAAAGCGATTTTCTCAATAGATATCAAACAAACAAAAAGGGCTTTCCGAGCTAGTGAGGTGAAAAAAATATTGGAATACAACATACTGGAGAAACTTCGTTAGCGCGATTTAGTTGCGCTGTCCGACGCTGGCGAGTTAGTTGATGCAAGTTGTCGCTAGATGTCGCTAGGTCGCCACATAACGTCGGTGATACTGCAATGGCGTAACTAACAAATTTCAGATACAGCAAAATAAACCTTACTGACTTATTAACCTTTCGAACGCCTTACGTCGTATCCAAGACCTGTCACTCACACGCGAAACATTTTTGCTATAACATGAAAATGACACCTTATTGAAACGAAATAAAGTATCTTTCGATCTTGAACTTGTGACGGCTGTAGCCGTCGTGGCGTCAGTGGCACGACTTTACGTTGACGGCCAGGGCGTTCGTTCAGGGCGAACGTTCAAAAGGTTAAAAAGGTGCATTTTGCTCCTTACGCGGTGTTGCAGTGTCACCGACGATATCTGGTTAGCAAACGTCGGACTATAGGGGGCAGTTTGAGGGCAAGGTAAGGTTTACAAAAAAATCTTAACTCACGAGTATTATAATGTACGTAGAAGTTGTAACATTGTTAATTAAATTAGTTACTCGTTATCATTGTTTCATCTTTAATGTGTAAATACTCTTTGAAGTGATGACTGATAGACCACTGAAGTGGCCACTTAAAAAAAAAATTGCTTACTTTTTCGCCATTTTTAAATATCAAATCAAATATCAGGGGACAATGTCACACCAATTGATTTAGTCTCAATTTAAGCTCTAGGCTTGTATTATGGGTACTAGACAACGATATAAATACTTATATAGAGAAATATATACTTAAATACATAGTAAACAAACATGACTCAGGAACAAATATTCGCGCTCATCACACAAATATCTGCCCTTACAGGGATTTGAACCCAGGACCGCTAGCTTCGTAGGCAGGGTCACTACCAACTAGGCTAGGCTAGGATTTTGACTTATGTGTAGTCCAAGTACGTTTATAAATAACGCAGTTAGTTGCTATGATATTTGGAAATTCACATTATAAATACTAGGTACCAAATACTAAGTAATAAGGCTCCCCTGACCTGTAGAGGTGGTGCGGGTGCAGCAGCGAGCCCAGCACGAGCGAGCGCAGGTAGACGGGGCGCAGCAGGCGCGCCAGCAGCGCGCCCTGCAGCCCCGCCACGCACCAGCGGCACACCTTGTCCGAGCACGACATCGTCAGCAGCCGCTCGCCCTGCGCCGGCCATCGCAAGTTACCGTACCGATCAATCGATGCCATCGGTCGATGGTAGAATTAATTGATTGACGTCGAATCGCGACGCGGCAATTCAGAATTGCGGGCGACATGCGTTTTTAGTGATATTTTTTTTTTATTATTTTGTATGATTTGTGGGTGCCTTAAAAGGCATGAAACGGATAAAACAAGTTGCATACTCAGTATTACTTAACATGAATGACAGAATTATAAAGTAATATTGTTCCGAAACTTCAATCTTTAGCATTACATTTTGACATCGTCGGTGATACTTCAAAACCTCGTAACTAACAAATTTATGATAGAGCAAAATAAACCTTACTGTATTATTAAAAAGGTGCATTTTACTGCTTACTTAAAATCTTACTTTTGCAGTTTCACCGACGATATGAAACACAACTTCAAAAGATTTCCCTACTGTCCCATATAGTCACCTGCATCACTCCATCCCAGGTCTGCACGACGTTGGTGCAGTTCTTGACAGGGATGGTGCCCTCTCCAGACTCAATCTTGGTCCTGAGCTGACCACGCGCCAACCTGGATGACAGAAAGAAAAAAACTCAGTCATCTCGAAAGATAAAAGATGTTTGATTCAGTAAATATACTAGTGCTTCGCAAGAGTCCACTGCTGAGAAGAAACTCCGGAAAAAATTCAACAGGCAGTCGTTTTTTAAATATTGCTTATGATATTATACAATAATAATTTACAATACTTCCTATACTCAAACTGTTTAGGTACTTATATAAATGTGAACAAAAAAATCATGTGACATAGTTGGTCAGCCAATAGGAGCCGAACATTGATCCGTCAAAGCTCGACATAGCCCGAAGAATAGCTAAACTGAAATGGCAGTGGGCGGGGCACATCGCACGCAGGACTGACGGCCGATGGGGTCAGAAGTCAGAAGGTTAAGTTCTTGAGTGGCGTTTGCGGACCGGGACACGAGCTGTGGGTAGGCCTCCAACAAGATGGAGTGTCGACCTTGTAAGGATCGCGGGAAAGCGGTGGATGCGAAAAGCACAAGACCGGTCTGAGTGGAGAGCCTTGGGGGAGGCCTATGTCCAGCAGTGGACGTCTTTCGGCTGACATGATGACGATGATGATGATAACACACAGCTGTTAGAATGTGCAGCTATCCTCCAGGTCCGACTGGGCCGTGGACACCGTGGCCCTGGCAGGATCCGGCTGTCCCCGCAGGGCGCGGTGCTCACATACAGGTGCAGCTGCCGGTCGGGCTTCAGCTGGTAGCCGCCGCCCGGGACCGGCTCCAGGTCCGACTGGGCTGTGGGCACCGTCGGCCCTAGCAGGATCCTCTCCAGCTGCGTGGCGAGTCACTGACCGGTTGGGGTGCCGGTCGGGCGCCGGGCCCGGCTGCTCGTGCGGGCTGAAGATGCGGCTGTCCCCGCAGGGCGCGGTGCTCACATACAGGTGCAGCTGCCGGTCGGGCTTCAGCTGGTAGCCGCCGCCCGGGACCGGCTCCAGGTCCGACTCGGCTATGGACACCGTCGGATCTGAAAATATAATAAATGGACCTTCAAGCACATTACGCAGTTTCACAGCAAGCCGCTAGCATTATGTCATGTATATATGCCTGGTGTCTACAGTGTGCACACTACTCTCACTCAACAACGCGACTCACTGTGTCCTACAACGAGTACTTCACGAGCAGGTACACGACTCACTGTGTACTCCGCTAACTCCTCTTCTGCTACGCTCGCCAAAGCGGCTCTGAGCACTATTGGAGAGATCCACTGGCACTTGCAAGCGGCAATTCAATGCACGTCATCACATCACAATCAACCTCCGGTCTCAAAGGTGGTGTGGCGACCTAGCGACATCTAACGGCAACTTGTGTCAACCAACTCGCTAGCGCCACCAGCGTCAGACAGCGGAACTAAGTGTTCTACATCGCGCTAACGAAGTTTCTACAGTCGTCTGACATATACACTTCCAACTTCATCCCAATGGACTTCGGTCCCCAGGCATAACACCCTGGAGAGAGATCTCTCTATTGTCCTCTCTTCCTACACGATATATATTAATATGTAATCTATATAAAATTAATCCCTGATTCCCTTAGCCATAACCCGAACATGGCTCGACCAACTTGATTTTTTGTTTTGTGTTGTTCGTAATTAACAAAGTATTTATAAAAAATAAACACCCGAGCAGTGCCAGGTACGGACAGCTAGTTCTCTATATAAGTATGTTTATCGTTGTCTACCCATAGTACAAGCCTAGAGCTTAGTTTGGGACTAGATTAATTTGTGTGAGATTGATCCAGATATTTACTATTTTATTACTAGAGTACCCAAGCAATATTCCCTCTAACTTTCAAGTCCAGTTGAACGGTTTAGGCTGTCTGACAGTTAGTCAGCCAAGGAAGATTTTTATACGTACAGATCTCGAGATTGTGCACTTACCTTTTGCCTCCGCGTACATGAGAAGCTGCGCGTACAGATGTCTTTGTAAACAGCGCCGAGCCGCGACCTATAACAAAAAAAAAACTATATTTACATAGTTTGGGTCATCAATTTACATAGGTGTACCAAATTTCGGTCAAGTGTGAGTTGGGCTCGCGCTATTTAAATGACGAACTGTTACTTCTGGTTCACAAATGTTTTACCGAAAATTGTTACACAAATGTTCATTTCACAACTGACTTCATATACTATTAATTTCACAAATATATTGTTTCACAGATGTAACAGATTAAAATACGCCGTTTTACAACTAATCATACAGCAAATAGTACACTTTAAAAACATTTTGGATAAAAACATGGCTTTTAAAAACTCATCGTTAAGCAGGCGGTTTACTTTACATACTGTTTTTACAAAGTAACATACATTACATCAACCTACTTTTTGCATTTGAATCGACGGGTCCCCGGGGCTCTATATCTGTGCGGTTTGCCCTTCGGGCGTATATAAAAACTAACCGAACCTATTAGAGCATCCTAGCCAATTTTGACTTTATTTCGGCCCAATTTGGGAAATGTATGTATCTAATTTTGACAAATGATGCGATATGAAATGAAAAAAATGTTAGGTCATATCTTTAATTTATAATATACTAGCGGCCCGCCAGCGGCTTCGCCCCGCTGCAAATTTCTGACTTTCAATTCATTTGTTACAAAAAAATGTGATAAATAAAGAACCGCTCGACCGATTTTGTGCAAACTTTACATAAACCATCTACTAAACGGTCCGAACAAAGACTAAACATTTGGTTTGGATAGGTGAATTACAACGAAAAATGGCATTGATTTTTATATATATACGAGGGGTGATCCATAAGTTTTGATAATCGGTATTAAAAATGGGAGATATGTAAATCGTTATATTTTAATTGAAATAAGCACACTTTCTATATTTGCAAAAACTTGTTAACGTCATTCAATTGTTTTATTTTACCACTATAAAAATAATTTTACTTTAGGAGGTCAAAATGGTCAAATTTTGTACGTTCACTAAGTCATCATCAGCTCGTGATTTTTATGTAGTTGTTTTTTTAACATTAGTGAATGAGAAGTAGTAGTCGAAAGTTAGGGCTTAATAACGGGGAGAGCGGTTCTCAGTTCTGATCTTTGGTCGATGAGCAGCACCCTTGTCAATTAGAAGGCTCTGAAGCACATTTCCTGCCGCAAATTCGTATTTTTTTTTCTTGAGCTTATTTTTAATATTTTCCCATAACTATGATAGAATAATGTTATATAACTCTCCTAGATTATTTAAACACAATTGCTAAAAACGAATGTCAAAGTATTTATTTGTAGGCCTCAATAATCCCGGGCGAGGCCGAAAAAACCACCCTAAATTTTGGTGATAGAGCTGGAGATAAAAAATCCACTGCAATGACAACTTATTTATCGTTTAAATCATAATGATAAATCAAGGTTTCATTTTCAAAAACAATATTTTTTATTAGTGTACCAGAATTTTCTCCACACCGCTCCAAATTATTACAAAACTAACTCTTATTTTACCGTCTTGTTAAATTATTCATACAGATGTTTTTTGTTTAGCTATAACAGAAAAACAAATGAACAATATAGTTTTTTTTTTCCTCTAATTAAAGTTTGATTAGTGCCATGGTATATTCCACATTAAAAAAATATCATTATGTGCATGGTTCATACTGATTCTCAAAACTTATGGATCACCCCTCGTAGATTTCAGAATTGGAACGTTGTAAAATAAAAATATGACAAATAAATCATATAATTATGAATCATTTGTTAAACCTAGAGATGCATAACGTTGATATGCCATATCACACTTTTGCCAATCATTGATTGTGAAATGAAAATTTGCTAATGGTAGTTTTTTCAATAGATGGCGCCTCTGGGAAGTAAGGTATTTTTGAGAGTTGATAATACGTAAAAAATATAAATTGAAATAATTTTGTAGCTAAATATTTGAAATGTGTATATTATCAAGAGAAAAAGTAAATTGTCACCAGTTTGGTCTTCTTCTTGGCATATATTTTAACATTAACCGTCAAAAAGACCTCACTTCACAGGCGCCATCTAGTGAAAAAACTGATGCGCGGAAGCCCCCATTGATTGTCGATAAAATGATAGGATACCGTTACCTCTGCGTGGCAGTCGTTGACGGCGCGTCCTCGCACCGACATGTGCTCCCCGGACACGCATTTAGTCCCCGTTGTCACCGCAATCACCTAAAAATATTTATAAGTACATATCGGGGGACTATGTCATTGTCACACCAAATGATCTAGCCCCAAAACTAAGTTCTAGGCTAGTACTATTGGTACTAGACAACGATATAAACACTTATATAGAGAAATATACACTTAAATACATAGAGAACGTCCATGACTCAGGAACAAATATTCGCGCTCATCTGACAACTTTCGGGCTTTGGTTATAATAACGATGTAGTTACAACGTTACAGTTATAACGTTATCGCATAATAGCGCTATTCGAAGGTCCGGGCGCTAGACATACCTTGGCCCCTTCCAGTTTGTCGTCAATGGTCATCACTATGCCAGCCAACACTTTCCTTTTCGAGTGCACCAAGTACCCCTTCATTAGTTCATGAAATTTCTCGTTCACTAACCTGTCAAAAAAAGAAACTAGGGTAGTAGGATAACATAAAAATCAGCTCGAATCTCGGATATGGGTATATAGTGTGTGTGTGTGTGTGTGTGTGTGTGTGTGTGTGTGTGTGTGTGTGTGTGTGCGTGTGTGTGTGTGTGTGTGTGTGTGTGTGTGTGTGTGAGTATGCATGTGCGTGTGTGCGTGTGTGTGCGTGTGCATGTGGGTGTGAGTATGCATGTGCGTGTGTGTGTGAGTATGCATGTGCGTGTGTGCGTGTGCGTGTGTCGGTGTGTGTGTGTGTGTGCGTGTTCGTGCGTGTGCATGTGGGTGTGACTATGCATGTGCGTGTGTGAGTGTGCGTTTGTGTGACTATGCATGTGCGTGTGTGAGTGTGCGTGTGTGTGAGTATGCATGTTCGTGTGTGTGCGTGTTCGTGCGTGTGCATGTGGGTGCGAACGTGTGTGTGTGCGTGTGTGAGCGTGTGTGTGTGTGTGCGCGTGTGCGTGTGTTGGTGTGTGTGTGTGTGTGCGTGTGCTCACTGTCCGATGCGGTCGGCGAGCGGCTGCGGCAGGCAGCCGGGCAGCGCGGGCGCGGCGGCGGGGGCGCGGCCCGCCTCCAGCACGGCGAGCGCCGCGCGCGCCGCCGCCAGCTTGGCGAGCTTCTTGCTGGACCCTGCGGACAACGTGCAGCGTTACCACGCTACAGTCGGCTCTGGACGACCACTGAAAGTCGTGCCACTGACGCCACCGTCGGACACAAGATGAAGATTAAAAGAGACTTTGTTGCGTATGAATTAAGTTGTAATTACATACATACATACATACCTTCACGCCTTCATTCCTAGATTGGGATAGGCAGAGCTACAGAATTACCATTCCTAGATTGGGATAGGCAGAGCTACAGAATTACCAACAACTCTACAAACTTGTTGATATCTCTGTAAACACAATTTGCACAATTAGGCTAAGATGTTTAACAGTGTATATTAGTGACAGGTTGCAAGCCCATCGCCTAACAGTACTACAAGCCTTTATTCCCTTAGTCGCCTCTTACGACTTCCACGGGAAGACATGGAGTGGCACAATTCTAAGCTGGTAACCACACGGCATTTTCGCCGCACTTCACATCGGATTCCCGATAAGGGCAAAATATTTGTGTGAATTCTAAGCCGGCAATTTGCATACGAAAAATGTTTGGCGTGCGAGTGACACACTTTGTATTTGATGCAAGGCGTTCAAACGACATGTGCCAGACGCCCCAGTCTTGTGGCGTATGAAGTTGACAATTGCCGAGGTTTAGCGACAGAGCCACGAATTTCCAATGACAATATTTAACAAGACAACAAGATGGAGTGACGACCTTGTAAGGATCGCGGGAAAGCGGTGGATGCGAAAAGCACAAGACCGGTCTGAGTGGAGAGCCTTGGGGGAGGCCTATGTCCAGCAGTGGACGTCTTTCGGCTGACATGATGATGATGATGATATTTAACAATATTTTATCGTACTTATCGTATCGTATCGTATCGTACAGAGCTGACTAGCTTTGACCATTTTTTGCATTCCTCTTACACCTTAACCTCGTGCCGCCCAGGGCAAAAAAGTTGTTAATCGAAATCAGTACATAGATATATATATAAAAAGTTTAAAATATGATTTTTAGAAGGCCTTTTAAAAGGCCTCTGGGCGGCAGGAGGATAATGCATACGAGACAAAGTCTCTTTTAATTATCAACTTGTGTGGGCTGTAGCCGCCGGTGGCGTCAGTGGCAACGACTGTGGCATTGAAAAGGTTAAAAGTAAAATTTATGATAATATGTCACTAAAAACTTTTTTTTTTTAAGCAAGCGTTTGAGGTACTTACCGTACCCTTCGAAGTTCTGGTCTTTGATCTGGCAAACCACTTTGTATCGCATACTGTGGCTGAGTTGCAAGGGGGCTGCAAATAATTCAAAAGTTATAAACAGGGGTGCTAGAAAGAGATAGGAAAAATATTTGTTAGATAAAAGATAAAAGATTTTTATTCAGTAAGTAGGCCGCACGGGCACTTTTACACGTCAAAAATCTACCAGCGCTTCGCAAAAGACCACTGCTGGGAAGAAACGCCGCAAGAAACTCAACAGTCATTCGTTTTTTTAAATATTGCTAATGATATTACACAATAATAAACTTAACCTAGCATTATATAAAACAATGAATCTCACATACAACCAAAAAATAACATATTCATGCGTAGTTGAGCAGGAAATTGTGTCAAAACTCAGATTTGTCACAAAACTAATAAGCAGAGGTCGGAATAGACAGTGCCTATTTGCCTAAACTTCGCGGGAGGACGTACGTAAGAGTGGTTACAACCACCAAAAATAATGATTTATTTTTATTGAATGCGGGATTTCCGTTTTTTTTTAATAATACCTAAATGAGGAAATACAATTTTACATGATTAAATGACATATATTCTGATTTATTTCTAATGAAAATAAACAAACAAAGTATTTCGTAATATATATTTTTACCTTATTATTTTACCTCATTACTTTGTTTTACATACCTTGTTTATTTTACCGAGACTCCTTTAGCCGTGTACTTACCACCTGCATTATGCGACCCTGCTGATAATGGGGACGCTCCATAAGAAAATGTTTTTAACATGTGATATTGAGTTATAGTATGAATTTCCACATTTATGTATTATTAAATAATCCCGGAAGTCCCGCATTCAATAAAAATAAATCATTATTTTTGGTGGTTGTAACCACTCTTAGTTACGTCCTCCCGCGAATGTTAGGCAAATAGGCACTGCCTATTCCGACCTCTGCTAATAAGAAACAGTAATAAAAAAAAATGAAATTATATAGTTATACTTACCTGTTTACGGTGCCAGACAACCTGCATAAAAGTTTCGATACATTCTCCTACAAAAACCGTGGATTATATGGCGTTTTTCTATTCGATTAATAGTTAATTTATTATTCATTCGTAGTTATTCTAAAAGGGTGTAACTCGAATTCTAAAACACAATAGACTACATTACGTTTGTCTACCCCATTAAAAAAAATATTGTGTGCCTTGTGCGTGTGGTTTTCTTATGCGGTTTGGATCTCTTAATATCTAAAATATTCGATTTCTATAACGATTATGGCAATAACGGATACTGATACTGGACTGGACATATATTTATTTTATTTATTTATTAGGTACAATAACCAGTGATCGGAATAGGCAGAGCTAATTTGCCTAAAGTTTGCAAACGGACATAATATAGAGTGGTTACAAACGGGTAAAAGAATAATGATTTTTATTGAATTCCGGATTTCCGGCATTTTTCTTACATTACACAAAATTTTAATTTAGTTTGTTGTCAAAAGGGTGTTATTTTAGCAATTGTTCTAAATTATGTCACCCTGTTATCGGCAAGTTTTTAGAGTTGTTGGTAATTCTATAGCTCTGCCTACCCCACTCTGGTAATGAAGGCGTGAAGGTATATATGTATGTGGGTGTATGTCACCCTTTACGGAGCGTATGTAATTTAATATTTTTTCTCTATAATTTTATTTTGCATAATAATTTAAATCCGGAATTCAAAACTTTATGATTATTTTACCCGGTTGTAACCACTCTATATTATGTCCTTTTGCGAACTTTAGGTATATTAGCTCTGCCTATTCCGATCACTGACAATAACATGTTGAACACGAAGCATTAAAAATTAAGATTATACAAATGACACTTAAATGGTAAACAACACCTTAATGATTGGATTGTACACAGCATTTACATTTCATTTCGGTAAATAAAAAGTGAAGATGACAAAAATATGCAAAATTAGAAAAGTGGCTGCATCATTAATTACATATTATGCATATACAGTGGTGGACATATAATTAGAAACACTTGCGACGTATTTCACATTATACAAGGCACATTGCCGTAAAACTTTTGTTTTTGGAAATAAAACAACAAAATGCATAGAATACGTTCAACAACTTATAATTAATTAAAAAACAAATAAATATCCGAGTTTACAACTACCATTTAGATATTTAGTTACGTACAAACAACTAAACGACATTTGCAGTACCATCCGTCATGGACAAGTAATTAGAAACACTAAAGAAATGAGGTAAAAATCAAAGTTTTAACGTGTCAACGTCAACAATTTCAAATTATTTATGTAAAATAATGTTTGGTTTACTAAATTTCTTAACAATTAATATTTAGTTGCATAGCCTTTGTCATTAATGACGGCTCAGCAACGACGTGGCATTGATTCAAGTAATTTCATACATTTATCGAGTGGGATCGAGTTCCATGCTTCAACAAAGGCTTCGTAAAGTTCATTTTGACTGGAGTTACGTTTAACGGAGACTTTTTTTTTAACGACGTACCACAAATTTTCAATTGGATTTAAATCGGGACTATTTCAGGGCCAGTCTAACATGGTAACACGTTGCTCACTAAGAAAGGATTTAACACTGCGGGCCGTGTGTTTTGGGTCGTTATCGTGCTGAAAGATCCAGGTCACAGGCAAATGGTCGTCGGTGTAGGGAATCATTGTCTCTTCTAAGATGTTTTTGTATTGAAATTGATCCATTATACCTTCAATCTTACGGACGGGTCCAACTCCGCAACCAGAAAAACATCCCCATACTTTAATATTACCACCGCCGTGTTTGACTATGCTCCTCGTGTATTTATAATCAAAAGCATGGTTTATTGGACGTCTAACGTAGCGTTTGCCGTCTGAATTCACCATATTTATTTTTGTTTAATCCGAGAATAACACTTTTTTCCATTCTCGTACGGTCCAGTTAAGATATTTATTTGCAAATAATAATCGCTTCTCTCGGTGTTGCTTGGTAAGAAGCGGTACCTTTCGAGAAACCCTCCCGAACAATTTAGCTTCCACTAATCTGCGGCGTACCAGTTTCGAGGAAATGTTCCTTGGGTCATCAGGTGAAAAAACTTCATTCCTAATCTCTTTGGAGCCTTTGAACGGGTCTTGTTTAGCTACACGTATTATTTGCGAATCTTCCCGGGGAGATGTTTTCCTTGGACGAGCCTCTCTAACAACACTTTTAGTAGTTCCGTTAGTTTTATAATGAGCAATAGCGTTGAAAACTTTCTTCACAGAACATTCTAGATGTTTAGCAATTCTTCTATAAGTCCAAGTCCAAGTTCTATAAGTGTTTCGATCTAAATGTAATTTAACGATTAATTGCCTGGTTGACTCGTCACAACTCTTATTTTTACCTATTTTTACCCATTTTTACCAATACTTATTATTCACGTAATTTTCCAAATTGACGTTTAATTGCCGCCGAAACAAAAGAAAAAGCTTAAAAAGAGGTTTTTTTTTTATTTTCAAAAATGGAACGAACCATGGATCCCGTTTCTAATTAGTTGTCCAAGCGGCCAGTAATAGAAATTCAACTATCATGATTTTAAAAATCTTTTAATAATTAAAGATAGAACAGATTTACTTTTTTAAATATTTTATGAGTTTTTTAACTCATTGGCTATATTCTGGCATAGTCAATAGTGATTTAATCATTATAATTTTTACTCATAACGATAGTTCATTCTGTGTTTACCTAAGTTTTATGTACTGTTTCTAATTATATGTCCACCACTGTACATATATAGTATGAATCTTCTCAAATGAACTTTTCGCTTCGAGCCCTAATCTTCCAAACAAAGGCCATTGTTTCTATTATCGCAAAACCGCTAGCTACCGAGTTAGCACGTGCTACTACAACATTGATATTGAAAAACAAACGGTATCGTCATAGTATTAAGGTTCAAATTGAATGTCACTGACATTCTAGATGTTACGTTTTGGTATTTGCCGTATTGCCTCGGGGCGGTATCGTCCTACACTACCAAAACGTAACATCTAGAATGTCAGTGACATTCAATTTGAACCTTAATACTATGACGATACCGTTTGTTTTTCAATATCAATGTTGTAGTAGCACGTGCTAACTCGGTAGCTAGCGGTTTTGCGATAATAGAAACAATGGCCTTTGTTTGGAAGATTAGGGCTCGAAGCGAAAAGTTCATTTGAGAAGATTCATACTATACATACATAGGATAAGTATCCATCTATAGATGAAAATTAAAAAATTATGATAGTTCATTTTTATCTCGTGAAAAGGCTATGGTGTTAGGTATCTATTCGGCCGTAGTATAGGTAAAATGACTTTTTTCGCTATTATATTTTTTATAAGAAACAAAATAAATTTAAAAATATACTTTGCCGTGTTCAGGAGGCAAAATCCTTTCGATTCCTTTACTGACCTAAAGTTTTGTGCTAATTTTTTTTTGGTCGGAAATGTTTCCTATAATATTGATTGGCATACTTGTTTAGCACCATAATGATTTTTATGCATACATATTTTTTGTTCTAAAGCACTTTTGGTCTAAAATTGTGTCTAAAATTTTAATTACTAAAAGGCTAAATACGTAATATTATTAGGTCGAAACACCTAGGTCTTAAGTTCTTAACTAACCGATAGGTTAGGTTAGAATTGTGTCAAGGCACGAAGCGCCACAACTGGACGGAACAGGAGCTTTACGGTCAAAGTTATACCAAAAAATCATTCTACAAAAAAAACTTATTCCAAAAAAATGTTATACTAAACAATTTTTCGACCAAACAATATTATGCAAAACAATTTCAATCATTAGACGAAACGCTGGTATGCAAAATATATGGCGAAACAAAAATAGGCCAAAACATTTTAGACCAGTCGATATACACCCGATTTGCAGGTGTCACAAAAATGAAACGTGGTCAATTGGCTGGTAGGACCAGTTGGGAGGGCAGGTACCTTGGGGCTGGTCGAGCGGCGAGCCGTCCCCGAAGGTGCACTGGAAGCCGAGCCCCGGGCACGACTCGTACAGCGCGTTGATGGGGCTCTTGTGCGCCGCCGGGCCCGCCGCGCCGAACAGCGCCGTGCCGGCCGACGCGGCCGGCGACGCCGGCGACGCCACTGGGTAACAATAGTACATTATTGCCTAGGCAGTGAAGCAGGCAATTGCGGGCCGAGTATTGGTTTAAAGAGCTTGCGAGTCCGTTTAAAAATACGAAGCCCGCAATTGCCGTTCCTGCCGAGGCATATATAGTGCTTTTCTCAAAAATCGCAAGAAAAAAAACCTGTTTTTAATTGCAAATAAACAAAGTCTTCACATGAAAAAACTATTACTCTTTACCGCCATTATGTTTATGACAAGGAGAAACACAAGCTTTTTTAGAAAAAAAAAACTCAAGCTATTCCAGACACAGATAAAAAAGTTACGTTAGAATAAAATATGGATGTATAAGACTTGTGCCCTCATTTTATTATGACCGTTTTCACTTTTTAAAAAGTTACAAACTAGATAACAATGAAATTTGTATGCAACATTGCGGGCTTGTGTAGCGAGCACGCAATGTAATTTTTTTTTAATTTGGAGTCTGTCTGTAAACTATGTACTTCGCGTCTCAGTATGGAGTTAGTAATGTCAACTTTTCCGGTCATTTTTAAGAAAAAATTATACACCAAAAGCTTTTCTGAAAACTGCATCAAAATAGGTTTAGCCAAACACGAGATGAACGCAAAAAATAAACGGGTCAAACCGAGAACCTCCTTTTTTTGAAGTCGGTTAAAAAACAGAAACCAAGCTTTAAAAACCCCGACTGTTGCTAACCAACTTTAAATCGTTATAAAACATAAATGATCATTCGCAATGAAAAACGATGAAAGAAACCAAACAATGTTTTTTAAATACACTCGCGGTCAAATAATACGGGTCAGAGTGCGTTTTTCATACTAAAGAGGCTATTTCGAAGCCTTGGTTCCTCGCCAGGGGATGCTTTTAGTGAAATCTGATGATGGATACCCCGAGCATCGATACAGGACTTCCAGAGTGCCTAGGATACCCAACTCATTGAATCTGCGGTTAACGTTGTGCATGTTCAGAAAAACATCTAAAATGGCAATAAAATGTAAGGAAATCCAATTGCTAACCCAAACACTCGCTGTGGTGTTAACTGATTGTGCGATAAGTTAGGTATCTTAAGAACATTTGACCTCCTCTATTGAACCTCGGAGTATCCACCATTAAACTTCCCTCAAAACAACCCCTGGCAAGGAACCAAGGCTTCAAAATAGCCTCGTTTGTATGAAAAACGCACTCTGACCCGTATTATTTGACCGCGAGTGTATCTGTTCAATTATGTTTAATGTTTATTTGGGCATAAACGGTACATGTAAAGAAACAATATTACAGAAAAACTTACATAACACATTGACCAGTGAAGTTGCCACAATTAACTAATACAGTACAGAGTAACACGACAAAAAATGTGTGTTTACATAATATTAAATTTAATTACATACCCCACTTAATGTTTAGACAACGCAATTTTCATCAAAAATTCTTAAAAGTTTTTTTTTCTAAGAAGGGAAAAACCTAAGTGAAAATGATACCCCACTTGTCATAGTGCATACCCTTTTCCTCGCAAAGGCTCGGCCCGCCAATCACCACGCAGGCAATTCCCTACTTTCCGGGCCAAGGCAATAACGTACTAATACCCCTACTGCCACCAAGCAAGTGTATTTGCACTAAAATACTTCTTACCGGCTGGGATCTCCGGAGACGTCATTTCGACTTCCACTGCCTTCGATTGCACTTCTGAGTGGCACTGGAAATCTAATGCTACAAGAAAATGTTTAATTGTCAATGGATTGATGAAGAAAACCAAAAATAAAATAATAAAAAATATTCTGTTTCCTATTAACTTTTCTAAATATAAAATAAAATAAATTACAATCCTGGAAAATAAAAAGGTTTGACATAACAAAACACTTCTAACTTGTAAAAAAATGCCAGACAGACAGACGGACAGCGGAGACTTAGTAAAAGCGTCTTACTTGCACCCTTTGGATACGGAAACCTAAAAAAACCCAAAAAAAAAACCCATATCGCTTTAATATTTTGATAGTGGAGTGCAATGACAGTGCCTTTAACCTTTTGAACGCCACCGACGGCTCTGGCCGTCAACGTAAAGTCGTGCCACTGACGCCACGACGGCTACAGCCGTCACAAGTTCAAGATCGAAAGAGACTTTATTTCTTATCAATAGGGTGTAATTTGCATGGCATAGCAAAAATGTTTGGTTGACACATCTTGTATACGACGTAAGGCGTTCAAAGGGTTAAATTGTTTGGCTCTGGATAGCGGTAAAAATATAGATACAGATACGACGGGGGCCGATTCTTGACTTTCGAGCGCTCGAAAGTTAGACTCGAAATTAGGCGAAATCGGTGAAACCGTATACTTGAAATTACCAGCGATAGAAAATTTAACCCATTTCAGTACATTTCATCGACCACATTAATGTTGCTCAAAATTGAACTTAACTACCTACATTGTATGACTCAAATTTAATTGAACTCTCCTGAAATATGACTTCATGGATCAGTATCCTTCAGGAAGTTACGAATTCAAGGCTCTATTCCATTTCTTGCTTGTGTCCTTACTTTAGCAAGGCCTGAAGGGTTAAAGACGACTGGTTTACAGCATTCGTTTTCAAGTCTCTGGTTAAAGACATATATTTACTCCTTTTTTTTTAAATACATTTCGCTTGATGAGTAACTTATAAAATACAAAGATAATAATATAGTGTGAGCGTCTATGTAAACAGTAGTAAAAGGAACAAAAAACATTTAGGTAGGTACTAACAAAGTAATCTTAATACATACATATATACATACCTTCACGCCTTCATTCCCAGAGTGGGGTAGGCAGAGCTACAGAATTACCAACAACTCTAAAAACTTTTTGATAACTGTGTAACCACAATCTTAATAAATAGTTGTATAAATATAATTTAGGTATGCTGACAAATTATTCGTGAGTATCTATACAAACAGTTATCCAAATATCGTTTAGGTACAAACAGACGGTAACACTACAATGAATTTTATACAATTAATGTTTTTTTTATAGTAATGGCAGGTTGTTAGTGAACTATTGTCACTAGGCGGTCAGCGGTCGGTCGGTTACAGAGCGCTAGATAAGCCGTTGTGAATGCCAAGGTCGTATTTGGTAGCCGGGATTTTATGTTAACTATGTGAGATTTTAACCTTTTGAACGCCACAGTCGGCTCTGGCCGACAACTGAAAGTCGTGCCACTGACGCCACCGACGGCCACAGCCGACACAAGTTAAAGATTAAAAGAGACTTTGTTTCGTATGGTTTAAGTTGTAATTTGCTTAGCATAGCAAACATGTTTGGCGTGTGAGTGAGGCATTTTGTATTTGACGTACGGCGTTCAAAAGGTTAATTCATTTTTGAAAATTGACAAACTTGGCGCGATTTTATTCTACCGCTTGTATTAAAAAAAACGGTTTCACTGAACGTCAAAAATCACCCTGCAGCTGATAGGCAACTTTCACTAATTTGGAGAGGCACTTTAAGAATAAATAAATATCACGGGACAATGTCACACCAATTGACCTAGCCCCAAACTAAGCTCTAGGCTTGTACTATGGGTACTAGACAACGATATAAATACTTATATAGAGAAATATATACTTAAATAGATAGAAAACAACAACTCAGGAACAATTATTCGCGCTCATCACACAAATATCTGCTCTTACCGGGATTTGAACCCAGGTCCACTAGCTTCGTAGGCAGGGTCACTACCAACTAGGCCAGCGCGTCGTCAAAAAACTTACGGGAAAACATCGGGTCATCGCTAGTGAAGTCCTGAGGCGCGGCGGCCGGGAGCACGCGGCCCGCGCGCGCGAGCAGCGCCGCGAGGCACGCCCGCGCGGCCGACACGCGCGCCTCGCGCTTGCTGTGGCCCCAGCCTTCGAACTTCATATCGGCAACCTACAGAAACAAACACTCAAAATTCCCAATTCACAACCATTTATTCTACTTATGGGAGGACCTTGGCCAGGGTCCGCCCGGGTTGGTACCACCATCTTATCCATTAACCTACCGCCAAGCAGCAGTGTTCGCATTGTTGTGTTCCGGTTCGGGGATAAGACAGCCGGTGAAATGACTAGCATAGAGGCATTCCATCATCCATTAGGGTTGGCAGTGCATTTGCAGTCTTAGGATTGCGTTCTTGTGAATGCGAATGTCTATGGGTCACAGTTTCCCCTTACCATCAGGTGGCCTGTGTGCTCGTTTGCCTCCCATGCAAAAAAAAAAAAAAAACCACCTGGGAAGATTCATACTATAGAATAGTGTATGTACCGCCACGACCACGGTGAAGCTGGGACAGTGCGCCGGGCCGCCCTGCCGCAGCACGCTGTACTCGACGCGCACGCCGAGCTCGTTGAGCGCCGACACCGGCGACTTGCCGCCCGTCTCCACCGCCGCCGCCGCGTGCGCCAGGGCCTGGGGACACCATCATCCAGCCTACTATACTATCCGCAAATAGTATTTTTCTCAAAAATGACCGGAAAAGTTGACATTACTAACTCCATACTGAGACGCGAAGTACATAGTTTACAGACAGTTCCCAAATAAAAAAAAAATTACATTGCGTGCTCGCTACACAAGCCCGCAATGTTGCATACAAATTTCATTGTTGTCTAGTTTGTAACTTTTTAAAAAGTGAAAACGGCCATAATAAAATGAGGGCACAAGTCTTATACATTCATATTTTATTCGAAACGTAACTTTTTTATCTGTTTCTGGAAAAGCTTGAGTTTTTGTTCTAAAAAAGCTCGCGTTTCTCCTTGACATAAACATAAAGGCGGTTAAGAGTAATAGTTTTTTCATGTGAAGATTTTGTTTGTTTGCAATTTTTTTCTTGCGATTTTTGAGAAAAGCACTATTTATATGCCTCGGCTGGAACGGCAATAATGTACTATTATGTAACTGGTACATAAAGAGGGTCCTTAAAACACGAGTGTGGTTTTGTGAAACGAGACGAAGGCGAGTTTCATAATAACATCACACGAGTTTTTTAAGGCCTAATTATGTACAGTTGCATACATTACTTTATCTACACACATATTATAAGTACTCTAAGATGCGTTCAGTAGTAGCAGTATTTAACCTTCATAGCTACCAGTGCTGCTGCTACCTGAAATATATCTATAGGTGTTAAGCTAATGTATGAACTGAAATAAGAAATAAATGAAATCAGAGAAAATAAGTATTTATTTATTATAATAATTGTAAACATTAACATTAGTGCAATTTGAAATGTTTAATTAACAAACCAACAAATGCCGGCAAAGCTTACCTGTGTCACGAATATGAATGTTTTTTTTTAAATCATAGACAAACTAACAAAGTCCCTATTCTAATGTCATTCGACATCAAAACGGCGTACGACACTACTTAAAATATACCGAGTCGACGTTTAATAGATAGTAGAATTGACCCCCTGTTTGAATTGTGTTGGTTTTAGAAGATGTTCCAAATTTGAACAACAATTACTTTATCAAAAGTTGTATCGTAATTTTAGAAAAAATATCATAGTAAAATTGTATCTTGTAATGATATGATTGGTCATTGTCTACGGATTCTGAACGCATTATAGAGGACTTATGATATGTGTGTAGATAAAATAATTAGCAAGTCGGGTGATAAATCATCGGAATCATGCTATCCCTTTCGCACCTGCACGGCCTTATGGAGCGGGCCATGCAACAATAGTGCAGGTAGCGGTAGGCACAAAAAGGAAGGTAACTAGCTTTTAGCTTACAGAGGTTTGTCTGAAAGCATGAAATTAAGCAGAATTTCCTTACAAAATGGGATGCTTTGATTAGTTTTGTCTTCATAAGCAGATAATGGACCCGATTCTACAATGGCCTATAAACTTTCTAATTTTATTTAGGTGTCGCTAAAACACTTTTCTATTCTATGAGCAGCTGTCATAATCAAATGACAGCGCCATGACAGCGCTAATTTGAATCTGACGCTTCTTATTTTAGGCGGTCTTATACATTGTCAGCTTGACATTCTGGAATAGCACTTTAAATCTGCCGTCTACACTATGTCTTAAAATTAGACAATTTATTTTAAGTTAGTTTTAGGCTATTTAAGCGATGTGCACGTAGAATCGGGTCCAATGACTGCAAAAAAAGTACAGTAAGCATAAAAGTTTATCAGTAAAATGAAAATTTTGTGTGAGCGTACACGTACCTGCAGATTCCATTTGTACCCGGCACCAAGTCGGATGCTGTTCACCGTCCGTTTTGCCGGCGGAGCGCCATCTAGACAATAGAATAGCGTAAGTAAAAGCATACAACACTTTGAATACCACAACACCAAATAACGAATGTACCGCCATATAGCGTCTTCTAGACAACCTTAGAAAGAGAGAATATACGATTTTGTCTGACAATTATCCCGGCAATTTGTGGTCGGCATTTATTTGAGTGACAACCTTCCAAGGATTGCGGGAACGCGGTGGATGTGAAAAGAACAAGACCGGTCTGAGCGGAGAGCCTTGGGGGAGACCGATGGCTCGGAATCGGCTAGGAGATGATATCATTATTAAAGGGGGTTTAAAAAAAACACATATAACGAATTTAAAAGGAAACTGTTACCACTAAGTAGACTTGATTGGTTCTTGAGATAAAATAAGGTTACGTACTAAAAAACATTTCTAAACAAATTGAATACGAAAATAATAAAATAAGCTACTCAAATATTAAAGATGTAAATAATAATCACCACTATAAAAAGAACACCCCCTCTAGCAGGTCATCTCGCGGCGTGGTCCCTATGACACTGGCTGCATTACCTCTCTGGATAGCTAGCCCAATCCTTTGGTAGAGATAAGCACCAGCTCTAGGATCTCCGGAGGTGTCTATCTATCTCCTGCTTCTCGAGATAGTGATTTATGTAGCAGGACGTTTTTCAAAAAAAGTGCACGTAGTTAAGGACTAAAATAAACATCGGTATTTTTCCATTACGTCACGACAATTAGTCATACATTTACTGTCCCCAAACGCCAATAGGCGCATCACATTCAATAACCGCAGCAGTTTCAATCCTTCCTCACACGTTATAGTTTGGTCGTTATAAGAGACCCGATTTGACAGCTGTCAACGCAGTGCAAAACATAACCTCAAACATATCATTTGTACTGAGTTGACAGCTGTCAAATCGGGCCTCTTAGAACGGTGCAGGTGTAGTGAAAAGGTTGCAGACAAAACTCCTGTAGTTTTGTCTGCGATGCCACTATGTCTTAAAGCAGTATATTTACTTTCGTGACGTAATGGAAGTTTCATCCTTCGATTTCAAGACAATTCTTTAGTTCATTAAAAAAACACAATAGTAATGACGCCACTGGAGGCTCGGTGTTAACTTTAGGGTAAGTAATAAAATTAAACGAACCTTCGTCCTGGAAACCGTTTGTATCGCCGTCCTCGCACATTGGCCCAATCCCTAGACGTTGACGATGTGAATTAAACATTTTAAATTTTAAGTCGTTACCAATAAAGCATAGATTCCCAAAGCGTTGTCAAACCACCCAGAGGGCGTTGAAGGTATCCAGGGGCGACTGTTGCTAACTAACTTTAAATGGTTATAAATCCTAAATTATCATTCAAAACGAAAAATGACGAAAGAAACCTATAGATGATTTTTAAATACCTATGTAATGATACCACACTTGACAGAATTCGACTTTTTTTTTCTCTTTTAAAATATTTAATTTTAATTACTGTCATATCCATACCTGGGATAACTCGGGGCAAGTTCTAGGGATTCGATATTGATAAAAAAGATGTCGATATAATGATTCCGGTTCGTTACAGCCAAATATCATAATAACGTGTTCCTAGAATATCAAAATGTCAAAACAGATTATTCTCATAATGTCTAAAGATCGAAATGACTTACGCCTACTTCTTAAATTACCGTATTCTTAATATGACTATAATTCATTTAGACTCTATTTCGTTTTGATAAATTTCCAATTCTACCATTTCCCAAAATGTCTAAAACTTGACTTGATCATGTTTTGATGAATTTTCAAATATACCTTTTCCCAAAATGTCTAAAACTCAATATGGAAAATATTTAAAATTATGTTGAAGTTTACAGTTTTTAACCAATGAGTAATGAGGGTTTCCGCGCATTAGTTTTTTCACTAGATGGCGCCTCTGGGAAGTAAGGTCTTTTTGAGAGTTGATAATACGTAAAAAATATAAATTGAACCTATTTATTTGAAATGTGTATATATAATCAAGTGAAAAAGTAAATTGTCACTAGTTTGGTCTTCTTCTAGGCATATATTTTAACATCCACTGTCAAAAAGACCTTACTTCCCAGAGGCGCCATCTAGTGAAAAAACTGATGCGCGGAAACCCTCATTAAATTAATTATCAACGGCATCCCAATTTTCATCTTTTTACTATTTTTATTCTGTACAATCGAGAATTCATTAGTAAGACTGCTTGGAGGTTCGAGTGCTGATGATGATGTACTAAAAATACTGCGTGGTTAAAATTTTAGGTATTATGAGACAGTGTCATTTTGGTCTTTGGGCCTGTCAACAAAAGGCATTTTTGAATTTTGGTAGTTTTGAAACTAATGCATTTTCACTTTCGGTCTTAATAATAATTCGGTATTTGAAGTTATTGTTCATTTTACCAACTATACAATTTGGATATCGGATGTAATGCGTAAATGTTATTATGACATTTTATTGTATTGAAAATTAGTCAATTTGGGAATTAAGGCATTTTGGAACTAAGACAATTTGATATTTAGTAAAATATGTAAAAGGGCATTATGATATTTGGCTGTAATGAACCGGAATCGATATAATTAAATTAATACATGTGCGTGCACATTGAACATTCTCGATTACTGTAAAGAGGTTCGATGTCATATCTGATATCGAGCCTCTTATGATAATAAAAGTATGCGAATGTCATTTCAATCAAAATGACAATTTACTGTCAGTGCCATTCATATCTTAGAGTAAGAATAATACACGAGGTAATATTCCGCAACGTTTGTTACAAAGTCCAAAATAATCATGCCGCCCAAGAAACATCCACGCCCACGCGAATATTATATTAACTCGTGGATTAGTGAATATCCTGACATACAACTACGTGAGTCAAAATTATTTTGCTCTAAATGTAATGACAGTTTTCTCCAGAAAAAATACAATGTCACGCGTCACGTTAAATATATAAATATTGTATCGACATCTTTTTTATCGATATCAAATCCCTAGAACTTGCCCCGAGTTATCCCAGGTATGGCATATCTTTAGTGACACTCACAAGATTAAGACAAATCGATTGACATAAGAGTCATCAAAATCGGTCCAAGCGATTTAGTTTCTAGGGCGGGCGCCACAGAGGAAGAAACATACATATATATGCTGATAAACTGCTTTTATATTTCCAAATGTGTTTCTATTGGGCAGTGTAAAAAGGTCTCCCTAAGTTAGCGGTCAGCCAAAGCTTGGGAAGCTATGCAATACAGTATAGAATGCTTCTACTACATTTGGTGGCAGCCGCCTCGTTTGATATCACGGCTGTTATAACAAACTCGCAATATTGAAAAACGATTAACCTAAAATGGCATGTTATTAAACACAAAACAAAACGTCTTTAAGCCTATAAAACATGATACCCACTTCCTTAAATATTGGAAATAGCAAATTCTACGCCAAATAGATTTACTATTATTTATGAAAAAAAAAACCTGCATTTATGCAAAAAAAACTGCCTTTACATCTCTGTCTTTATATCTATTACTCATACACCTTTAAACTAAACACCGTAAAAAGAACACTACTTAATTGTTTCATCATATTTGACCAGTCAGATACCCAGCTAAGGACGACCTACATACATACATACATACCTTCACGCCTTCATTCCCAGAGTGGGGTAGGCAGAGCTACAGAATTACCAACAACTCTAAAAACTTGTTGATAACTCTGTAACCACAATTTGCACAACTAGGCTAAGATGTTTAACAGTGTATATTAGTGAAAGGTAGCAAGCCCATCGCCTAACAGTACTACAAGCCTTTACTCCCTTAGTCGCCTTTTACGACTTCCACGGGAAGACATGGAGTGGCACAATTCTAAGCCGGCAACCACACGGCAAGGGCGACCTATTTTCAAAAATCCATAATTGCAGAATTTATTGTTTTCAAAACTAAAAGTAAGTCCTTTGCGTACAATTAGCTATCTCCAATATTTAAGGAAGTAGGTAACAAGTCCAAGCGGCGTTCGTTTTTTCCACCCTGTCTATCGATAAGTACCCAATTGAAAGTCGATAAATGAAGTCACTATGACAGCTCAAAAATGTCACGAAAATTCGGGCACCTGCTGATTAAAATGGCTTATTTTTTTTAAACCCAGTCCTAATCGGTCTGTCCGTTAAACTTATAACAGTTATAACATATTGATAGATAAGATACTTTACATACCTAGTTGGTTACTAAGTTCTGTTACTAAGGTTGATGCAAATAAAACTAACTTATGTTTATTTTTAATTTCAATATGTATAAAAATTAAAAGCTTAATTAATATACATTTTGAAAAACAATTAATAATTTTTCTTAGTTTCCGCAATTCCCGATACGATCTTTTAACATTCACAGCCGGCATCGATAAAATTACGCATGACTTTTCCGTAAATTTCATTTTTTGAAATCGCTTAAAAGTTAGTCTTTGTTTACCAAAGAACTTTTTTTGTATAATATTATAAAAAATCCTATCTCTGTATATGTTTAGAGACCAAAATTATATTTCTCAACATGACTTAATTCCAACTTATGAAGCAAGAGATTTGGTGTGTTTTCGTATTTCTGCAAAATCATGTGAAATCTTAAAGTCGATTTAATGAGTCATCAAGATTGGCCGGTGTCCAAGCGGATCTTTAGTTGCTTTGAATACATTCGTATCAGAATTGAAAGCTAGAAGTCAGTTCAATATGTCACGCAAATTTGAACTCTCTACAGGAACTCTAACAAAAGTTGGGGCCGTTATCAGTATCATCGTCGTGCGTGATTTTAACTATGATTTTATCGTCCGAAATGGGAATACTTCAAGCTCGTACATCAAATAATTGCAATAGTTTAGAATACATTATTTTTATTATTATTCTATATTAATCAAAGTTTTGATTAATATACAGGTTTATGCAACTGTTTTTTTTTTTTTAATTGTAATTAATCTCAGTAACAGAACTTAGTAACCGACTAGGTAGTTTAAAATAAGCCGCTCGCAGCCGTCTGTCCGTCTGCATGTCCGCTTAGATCTTTCAAACTACACAAGGGATGCGGTTATCATCAACAGATAAAGTGATTCACGAGGAAGGTTTGTATGTATTATAGCTGTATTTTTAATAGTTGCTCAAAAAGTAAAATTAGCCATATGATTTTGACACAACTGTGTACCAAGAACAATTAATGCACTGCCAACAAACTGTTATGCAGTTGGCAGTATACTATCATATGTAAACATATGTCTTGCATGAGTAAATTATTAATAATAATAATATTTTTCACAACACTGCTCGGAAATATGGCCATAGATGCTCTTGTTTGGGGTCACAAAACGTCACTTATAAGGACAGACCAAGGATGTTTTTGTCGGCATTTGCTGATTGGTCGAGAACATTGTTGTCCAACTTTAATAAAATAACCAATGAAAATCAATCAATCAATTTTTGTGTCATAGCTCCTTAAAATGAAAAATTGGAATCGACCAATCATACCACACCATTTTGTGTAGTAAAATATTAGGTGTATTTTTGCTAAAAGATACACAGACTAAAAACTATGTAATTCAAACTTGGCCCCTAATCTCGAACCACTAGAGATAAAATTACATGGGAGATAAGGCGAAACAAATACAATTTTATATGGAGTTGACATCTTCATCTCGAATGTTAGTTTATTAATCTCGAAAGCCTTTGGTAAAATTTTATTTTATTTTCTCTCAATAGTTGTGAAAAGCACTATGTCTGCCTCGGTAGAAAGTGCAATTTATGGACTCGTACACTAGAGGGTCTCAACTACGTTTCGGCCCTCTATATGACTCGTCCAAAAATCTCGTACTTTCTATCCTCTGCAACAATGTACTATTTCTGGCTTGCGCATTGATAAAAAAAGTCGTTATTAGTACTAAGTTTTTTTTTTTAAACATTACTGACTAGCGACCACTCGACTTGCTTAGCTTCCGTTTATGCTAGTTTTCTGTAACACTCGTACAAAAACCAGAATATAAAATACATAAATACCGTCCACTCGAATCACTCTATCTATTGATGAAAACGACATTAAAAGCCGTTGCGAAGTTTCAGAGATATAAGCGTACATACAGAGGGACAGACAGACGGCGAGAAGCGATTTCGTTTTCTACTATGTTAAGAGGCCGTACATGAAATTTTGCCGATATCGCTGATTTACGTGATTTTCCAGACGTGATTTTACAGTTGAAATACTGTATTTCTACAAGTTTTAATACACAACACGAAAGATAAATTCTAATTTTATCGAATGTATGGGCTACTTTTCTGTTTTCATTATTTTATTTTGAGTAATCGACCTGACACTGGCGACTGCTATGTGAATTTTGCTGGAAGAGGTTTAGAATGTCACATATTCATGAACCGTTTTGACGTCTAAACGGTATGAAAAATTTACAATGTATTGCTGTGAAAGTCGTCTAAAGAATGTATGAATTACTTTTTACCACTTTCGAGTAAATTTTTCGAGTAAAAAAATAAATAAACTTGGTAATTTTTTATAGAAAACGGGCAAAAAATATTTTTTATTTCGGCTACTCAGAACTCTCGTTTATAAAATTAAAACAATAGAAATAAACTTTAGTTCATAATCAATCCATTACCTAAAAAAAATATCCAAAAAGTTTAAAAGAATTGGCAATAAATAATGTTTTAAAACCACTTAAATCTCGCATTTTGATACTCGACAAAAATAAAACGTGGCTCATTTATTCGTAGCTCATTTATTCGATCACAACTTAAATGATATTTAATGTTGAGCATTAAAACTTATAGAAAAGCAGTATTTTAACTGTTAAATCACAAAAATAAGCAAAACGGTAAAAAAATCGTGTACGGCCTCTTAAGACAAAGATACTTCTCTTATATTTGATACGATAAAACACATGTCATGTTTAACGTTCCAAATTTAGCAGTTTAAAACAAATGTAATAGAGCCACTCGCAAAGTAATATTATTCAAATATAACAAAACACTATCGCCACACCTTGTTCAATAGAAAACGAACTTCACTTTAAAACGAGATAAACTAACGATTGTGAGTTTATTAAATAGACATGAAATCGTAGTTCACTATTGCAAAGAGAAATATAGGAAGAACTGGGATTATTAAACACTTATAAACTAGTATGAGAACCACCGGTGACACAATTAGAGTGACAGGTTAGGTACATGGATATGGGACTACCGACAACTACCCACAGTGTTATTAATTAATTACAACCCACAGACTATGTACTAAAGTCCGTTCCCAAAAACTAAACCACAGATTAATATTTTTACGTAATAATAAAATGCATATGATCAAAAGTTATCTATAAAAATATTATTGTATTTTTTAAATCTAATATTGTGTATTTTCTACTATGTATGTAATGTACCCTTGCGATCGAATAAACGTTTATATCAATCAATGATATTTTATATTAAGATACGTTTGTTCGGGATCCCCTTAAAATATCGACAAACATTTCATCGAATGTGTAATTTCACCGAATTTCATTTCATCGAAAACTAATTTCTGCTGAAACCTTATAGTTTTCAAGTTATCTTAAGCATTCGTTACGTAGGTTAGGTTAGGTTAGACATGTGACCACAATAAAAATAAAGCTCCTGCACGTGGAAATGCCTGTTGATGAAATGAAAGTGAATCGTTCTATGAGATGAGTTTAGATATTTCAAGGGTAAACCGTTATGCTCTCAATAAACGCATTTAAAACCCGTCGCCAATTACTGACCGTTGCTACATTACCATATTTCTACAGACAAAGACGGCAATCCGTAGCGAACGCTATTGTTAAAAAGAGTTAAATAGTAGTTTCTTTATTTGCTCGCCATTCTCGTCAAGACAAGTGCCGCTAACGGCCGCTATGTAGCTACCCGTCTTTATCGCACTCATGCAATATCTAATTGTGTATCTCATGTTTCTTACCTGTAGTGACGCCGATGCAAATTAAACAAATTATGGCGAGGTGTAAACTATGAAATGTAATAAGACAGCTTCGAAAAACACAAAACGGCATTTTTTACGAAATTTATTTGGTACTTTTCGGTAGTAACACTTTATTATCTTTGATGCGTGTCACTAAACAGTAGTAAGGTAAAGTACCTTCCTTTTTGAGGAACGCTTTTGCGCGCAGATGACGTATCTTAATATAAAATATCATTGCCAGTTACATAAATACCTATTATAGTATTTATAGTACTATACTTACGTTCTTAACAAAGTGACCCGGGTACCCTACTCTTCAAAAATTATACAACGAACAAACGCCTACGAAAACTATACCAGCAATAATATACATTCTGAATGTGTTATGGCAAATAATTATACATACATACATTAAAATAACGTCTGTTTCTTAGACTAATTGTGCAAAATGTGGTTACAGAATTATCAAGAAGTTTTAAGACTTGTTAGTAATTCTTTAGCTCTGCCTACCCCACTCTGGGAATGAAGGCGTGAATTTATGTATGTATGTATGTTTCCCAGAGGGGTAGGCAGAGACCACTTCTTTCCACTTGCTAGTAATTATTATGGCGTTTAAAACATACATACATACACAACTTAACGCCTGTCTCCCAATGGGGTAGGCAGAGACTATGAAACGCCAGCTGCACCGATCTAAACATACAACTTTCGCTTCCTCTACATTCATCGATCTCTTCATGCACGTACGTCGGTTTCGGGTGCTTTTTATTTGGCCCTTATTCAGTACATCGCGAATCTGATCACCGTACGTCCGAAAATGTGTAAGGAAAATGAAAAGTATGGCATAAGTAACGTTATAGCACCTAATAATTATGTCAAGTGAAAATATACCAAATGATCATTATGGCACATGATTCGTTATGTTATGGCATAAAAAATTCTGTCATATGAAATTTGGGCAAATGAAATTATTGCATATGAAATTCGGCCTAACAATAACGAGCCCTGTAAACTCTTATAACGCCTTCATTTCAGCGTTCTAAATGTTCAAATAAATAAAATGTCCCGGCCTCAAGCTGAAAAACTGTTGTGCGCATGAAAAAATATTGGAAACAAAATTAATGTTCTACCATTTTATAAAAGACGTTAACATCATTGGAGCTATAGAAACCTAGTTAATCGCGAAGAACCGATTTTGATGACATTTTTGGGGACCTTGTGAAAACTTAACTCGACTTAACTTGTTCTATAGAAGGGTACTTAGTACTTCTCTCTCACTCGCTCTCATACGATCTTATTAAGAGTGAGAGAGAAGTACTAAACCGAAGCCTCTTCTAAGTACTCACAGACTGTATATACATAAGGAAATGTGGCGACTCCCCTACTCGATTGCGACTGTCAGAATTTTCTAGCAAACCAAGCAGACGCCGGGACAGTGACGAGTCAGTCCGTTCCCAACCATTACACGCGATAGTCTATCATCATACCGCGTCCTCCACCCGCCTGGTTAGCACCCCGTATAATGTTACTTGGACATAGGCCTCCCCCAAGGCACTCAAGAACCTTCTGACCCCATCGACCATCAGTCCTGCGAGCGATGTGCCCCGCCCACTGCCACTTAAGTGGAGAGCCTTGGCGGAGGCCTATGTCCAGCAGTGGACGTCTTTCGGCTGACATGATAATCTTTGTTTAATTAAAGTTAATAAATTATAGTCAGATTATCAGTCTTCATCTTTCATATACCTACAGAACCAGGTGACAAAGAAAAAACATTTATTCGTGACAAACAGACAAAAAACTCCACAAAAATACTGAGAGACTTGATCTTCAGGAGACATAGACTATGGCCCTAGATTTGACCTTGAATAACTTACGACGTAGACACGAGATTTTGTGTCCAGAACCGGCAAATAATATATCACATTTGTACTTACATTTCATACGATTACCTAAGAATGTGACTCACCGTAAATGACAACCAATCAAGAACTAGTTGACCAATTGTAGGTATTGCTATTATTCAATTCGTTAGCTGATTAAATAAGGTTCCTCCTTACGACACCAGGAGAACACCTCAACAATTAACGTGATGCATCAGGAAAAGCAATAATTAGTAAATTGTGATGAGCAGGGATTTTTTTTTTTAAATGAGGCGCCTCCGTAAAGCCTAGTTATTTTTTAAAATTTTAATGGTCAAAATTTGTGATGGGCGATTACAAAACTTTGCTTAACTGCGTAAATTACACCTATTGAAAGTTAGATAGTTAAATGGAAATATTTCTAAACAAGGTTAGATAATAATAACAGATGGATAATTATCAATTGATAATAACAAAAAATTGCGCTTGTAAACTGTATTCAAAGTATTCGAACGTGTATTTCCGCAATTGCGTCTATCCGAACGCAAAGTGTCAATTCCACACTGTGATGACACTGATGACGTTTTTACGTTTGTTAGAATTTATTATGAAACAATATAACAAAAGAATTTCTTACACTGGTGGTGCTTTTCGTAGCTGTATATCGTGCGGAAAGTTGGTTTTCGCGAACTTAGTGCGTTTTACTTTTTTTTTATATACAGGGTGACTGGTAATTCGCCGTATTCCTTGAAAGGGGTTATTCTACAGCTCATTTGTAACGATTTAAGTCCAGTCAACCAGGGGTCAAAACTCACTGGTTATCGAGTTATTCACGTTTTTAGAATTTTTAAAAAATACCCGCCTTTCGACCTAAAACTAGTCATTGTGTAAAAACTTAGTCATTTAGAAATGAAAAAAAGCATTTTTCAAATAGCCAATGAATTACTGATTACGAAAAATAGTAAAAAATGCCAAAGAAATGCAAAGTTTTGCAAATAACAGGATTTGAAGTTGAAAGTTCAAGTAATTATTTTCCAAATTTTGTAACATTTTAAAGCATTACTAAAAAAAAAAGTATGACACTTCGCGTACAAACGACAGGAATAATTAGCTCAATTCATAAGCTTTCTAAAAAAGTACAATTTATGACCTTTTAAACTTAATTTTCATTTAAAAATGTACAATTAATAAAAAATAGCAGAAATTTTCGCGGTTAAGCTCCATCGTTTCAACTAAAAATCGCGGAATCGTTATCGTTTTTAAATTCACCTAATCGTGTTCTTTTAAATTTGCTTTTTAAAAACATAAAGTGCGTTCCATTTTTAACCGAAAAACGCGGGTAGTGTTGTAGTAAAATGAATAAAACATCGTTCTCCATTTTAAATTCGGCTAATAGTGTTTTATTTTTAAATAAATTTGCTTTTTAAAAACAAAGTGCGTTCCATTTTGAAATTTCGAGCATCTCAAAACTTTTTGAGTGACCTACGTAATCAGTTACTTTCTACTTTCTTTCCATTTCGGACGATATTGATAACTAAGCTTCTTTCTCAAATGCCTGCTTGCCAATTCGAAGAATACGCAGATATCATTTATTGTTACGGATTCTGCGATGGAGACGCGGCTGCAGCTAGAAGGGAATACCAACGTCGTTACCCTAACCGCCGTTTACCTCACACAAGCGTGTTTGGTTCATCGTACCGTCTTATTCGGGAAAGAGGATCAGTTCAACGCCGCCAAGCTGATGCTGGAAGACCTCGACATGATACTGCTCAAGATGAAGAAATCTTTCAGTGTTTCCGGGCAGACGGCACTACTTTGATGAGATCCTTCTCGCCGGGTCTCCCTCTTCAATAGCGTGTATTGGAGTTTAATGACACGGGTACTGCCGAGCTGAGTGCAGTGTAAACCACGCCTTCCACTGAGACATACCGAGCCGGTTAGCCACAATTCTCGTCGAATTAGTACCGTCTGTCCGCAAACACTGAAGGATTTCTTCATCTTGAGCAGTATCATGTCGAGGTCTTCCAGCATCAGCTTGGCGGCGTTGAACTGATCCTCTTTCCCGAATAAGACGGTACGATGAACCAAACACGCTTGCGTGAGGTAAACGGCGGTTAGGGTAACGACGTTGGTATTCCCTTCTAGCTGCAGCCGCGTCTCCATCGCAGAATCCGTAACAATAAATGATATCTGCGTGTTCTTCGAATTGGCAAGCAGGCATTTGAGAAAGAAGCTTAGTTATCAATATCGTCCGAAATGGAAAGAAAGTTGAAAGTAACTGATTACGTAGGTCACTCAAAAAGTTTTGAGATGCTCGAAATTTCAAAATGGAACGCACTTTGTTTTTAAAAAGCAAATTTATTTAAAAATAAAACACTATTAGCCGAATTTAAAATGGAGAACGATGTTTTATTCATTTTACTACAACACTACCCGCGTTTTTCGGTTAAAAATGGAACGCACTTTATGTTTTTAAAAAGCAAATTTAAAAGAACACGATTAGGTGAATTTAAAAACGATAACGATTCCGCGATTTTTAGTTGAAACGATGGAGCTTAACCGTGAAAATTTCTGCTATTTTTTATTAATTGTACATTTTTAAATGAAAATTAAGTTTAAAAGGTCATAAATTGTACTTTTTTAGAAAGCTTATGAATTGAGCAAATTATTCCTGTCGTTTGTACGCGAAGTGTCATACTTTTTTTTTTAGTAATGCTTTAAAATGTTACAAAATTTGGAAAATAATTACTTGAACTTTCAACTTCAAATCCTGTTATTTGCAAAACTTTGCATTTCTTTGGCATTTTTTACTATTTTTCGTAATCAGTAATTCATTGGCTATTTGAAAAATGCTTTTTTTCATTTCTAAATGACTAAGTTTTTACACAATGACTAGTTTTAGGTCGAAAGGCGGGTATTTTTTAAAAATTCTAAAAACGTGAATAACTCGATAACCAGTGAGTTTTGACCCCTGGTTGACTGGACTTAAATCGTTACAAATGAGCTGTAGAATAACCCCTTTCAAGGAATACGGCGAATTACCAGTCACCCTGTATAAGCTTTGCATCCAACCAAAGACCTTGCATGTTTAACCCCTCAGGTGTCCTACGCACAACATGTGTGCGTAGATTTTTTGACATTACGTGACTTATTCATTTGACATAAAGTTTAATTTTGATGTACATCAATTTTGACATATCGCTCGACGGGTTAAATAAAGTACCAGGAGCGCAGACGTAATTAGAAGGCTAGCACGGTGCGGCGCAGCGGCGGGCGGGCGGGCGCGCCCGACACAGCGTGGATGACTGTAGGTTAAGTTGGTTTGATACTTCTTATGTGTTATGCACTCCTAGCATTTGACGTTATAGTTTTATTTTTATTTTAACAATTGTATTAAAATTTAAGTAATTTCGGACACAGTGTGTACACACGTTAAGCTCACTTCAGAGGTCCGGGGGGAAGGGATTCACAGTAAGGGATTGACAGATACACAGACAGATACATGCACACACACATATACACATTTTTTAGCAAACGTATTAAAAAATGTCGTTCGATACACGTGTGGAAATGTCAAACTTCACTCGTCCCGATTATTGCCACATAAAAAAAATAGAAAATGATACACTGGCCCATACATACATACATACCTTCACGCCTGTAATCCCAGAGTGGGGTAGGCAGAGCTACAGAATTACCTACAATACAACTGGCCCAAATTGACCCCATAAATCCCTTCTACATAGTAGGAACAAACCCCCAACTCAGCCAAAGTAAAGTAGTTTTTTTTTTTTCGAAATGTGTTTGCGTTTGACCTCTGAGGCCGAGATGTACACGTTTACCCATAAAAAAAACCTATTCACTCTTCCCTTGAAAACACTAAGGTTATACGATTCCGGGAATACAGACGCAGGGAGAGCATTCCACTACTTGACAATGCCAATTAAATAAAAGAATTGCCTTGGCCTTGGTTGAGTCGGTTGGTTGTCCCGGCCGTGTAGACGTAGTATTAATTAATTTATTCAAATCACATCAAATCAAATCAAATCAAATATATTTATTTCGTCAACACAGGTATACCTAAGCAGGTATTAAATACACCGCTGTAATGTGCCTAGATAGCATACGAAAATAAACAAAAAAGATTAATCTAACATTTAACATTTTTTGTAACAAGTGCTTAAAAATAAAGGAAGTATTATAATCTTTACCATTCACGGGACAATGGGAGTCCCGGACCTTTGGATGGCGTACATGGAGCCGAAGCCAACACGCAGAGGCCCTTTAGACAAGTTTAATTTAGTAAAGTGATGGGACACCAACCGGCGATTGTCCCTGAGTTCAAACTATAGAAGTATGCTCCCACGGACAACCAACGGTTAGTGTAGGACTATTTAAGAAGGATGAAAGTATTAAAATAGGCTCTATGAATGAACAGATATGGACTGGTGAACTAGGCTATTGATGAAACTACGGCGCCTGCCTGGCCAATGCTAATTACTTTGGTTGAAATGGCAGGCGGTGACTCGCCAACTCAATGGAATGGGCCTCCCGAAATAGCCGCATATATATAGCAGCAGGGAGGTAACAGTTCCAGAGGGGCTAAGGGTGGAGAGGTGTTTCTGGACTTTAAACGACCATAAGGTGCCCACTCACCACTTATGCAAAACATCCACCCTTCGAGCATATAGCTCTTGCGACTCCACTCTGACCGGCCAATAAAGGCAAGCCAGAGGTGAGGGTCTGTTCCTCGTCATTATACACTCCAGCCGGCCGGTGAAGGCAAGCGTGAGGTGAGGAACAGGACCTACCCTCGGGAGCACTCAGGTCCGTGGTGTCGCCACTCACCAACAGCTCGCCACTAGCTGCCCTGCGGCCGTATTATAATTATTATTATAGTATTTTATGTAACTGGTACACGAGTGTGGTTTTGTGAAACGAGCCGAAGGCGAGTTTCATAATAACATCACACGAGTTTTTTAAGGCCTAATTATGTACAGTTGCATACATTACTTTATCTACACACATATTATAAGTACTCTTTCCGGATTTTAAAAACAGGCGGCAGAACAAACAAATGGCGGCAAAGCTAACCTGTGTCACGAATATGAATGTTTTTTTTTTAAATCATAGACTAACTAACAAAGTCCCTATTCTAATGTCACTCGATATCAAAACGGCGTACGACACTTTACTTAAAATATACCGAGTCGACGTTTAATAGATACTAGAATTGACCCCCTGTTTGAATTGTGTTGGTTTTGGAAGATGTTCCAAATTTAAACAACATTACTTTATCAAAAGTTGTATCGTAATTTTAACTTTACAGTACAGCTACAGATAAGAAAAAATATCATAGTAAAATTGTATCTTGTAATGATGGTCATTGTCTACGGATTCTGAACGCATTATAGAGGACTTATGATATGAGTGTAGATAAACAAATATTGAATATACTTCTAAAAGCTAAAACCACTAAACGCTAACCAACGTAATCTTCGTCTAAATACTTTAATGCTATAAAAACATTTCTTAATAAGGTAGATAAACAATTTATTTTTAAATTTTATAACGGGTTTTTTAGGAGTTTTTATATGTTGCGGGTAGTTTATTATATAAGTATCTCTGCATCAGGGCTGTTTTGCAGCGATCAATGCACAATGCAGGGCTCCGAGGGCGAAGATTATGGCCTTGTGCTGGTTCTTTACTTTTGAACATTGTAGGATTACATTTCACGAGAACAACTTTCGTAAGCATGGCAAAGTTAATATTTTAAGGCTCCTGAAGTGAGGGTGGCAGCTTTCAGATGATGTCGATGCGCAAAAGGATCTTATGCATCTCTTTTGGGCTCTAAAGAGCATTTGTATGTACCTTGAATTGCCCCAAAATATAAATGCATATCTTAAGGTTGAGCCAACTAAGCCATGGTATGCAGTCTACCAGGTTTTTAGATCAGCTGTTTTGGCTAACTTGTATAAAGCGTATGAAAATGAACATAATTTTTTACAAGTTTCTATGGAATGACATGACATGTTACTGTCAATATGTAATCCTAAAAACTTATGGTTATTTATTTTACGTATGGGCTCTCCTTTGTAATTGATATCTAGTTTTGGAACAGTTTTACTTTGAGAAAATTGCGTGAAACAGGTTTTATTTAAATTAATTTTTAAATTATTTATATTCAATCACTAAATAATGTTTCCGATTGTACAGTTAAAAATATTTTCATAGTTAGTGTTAGTATTTATATCGATGAATATGGTACTGTCATCAGCGAAAAGTATCATGGGCTGGCAACTGACAATTATGTCATTGATGTATATAAGAAATAACAGAGGACCTAGGACACTTCCCTGTGGCACCCCATATTGAATTATTCTAGTAGTTGACGTATATTTCTTCTCTTCTCTTGTTGACTGCACATATTTGATTGAGTTTGGTGTATTTTTTTGTATTTACCAGGAATGATTTAAACAGATTCATGCAGTTTCCGCGGATTCCCGAGTATCTCGTGATCAACATGATCAAAAGCTTTCGTCATGTCCATGTATACGGCATATGACGATTTTCCTTTGTCAAGAGTACTAATTGCTCTTTTTATTAAATCGTAAATAGCCATGTTAATTGAAGTGTGCTTTCTAAATCATATTTGTTCCTGAACTAGTATGTTATGTTTATCTAAGAAATTATAAATGACTTTGTAAATTAGCTTTTCGAAAATCTTTGAGAATATTGGTAACAGAGCAACTGGCCGGTAATTTGCAATATTATCTTTATGGCCTTTTTATGTCTTACAATGCCTATTTTTAATTTTTTTGGAAAATACCTGAAGAGAAGCTCAAGTTTATTAGATAACTCAAAGGCAGCGCAAATAGCGCAATAGAATGACTAACTTCTTTTAATACTTTAGTACTTACATCATCAATTCCAACACTGTTGGTATTTTTCAGAGATATAATGGTTTTAAATACATCATCAGGCGAGAATGTAATTGAATGGTAGGGTTGCCATGTTGTAGTCTTTCTTTATTTTCTTTTATTGCATTAATGAAAAAGTTGTTAAATGTGCTAGCAATATTAATAGGATTTGTTATCTGTTGTTCATTTAATTTAATTTAGCATATGGGTTCCCTAGGCATGTTATTTTTAGTTTATTTTATTATTTGCCATGTCGCTTTAGATTTATTTAAGCAGTCTCTATATGATTTTGAGAACGTCAAGTTAATTTAATGATCTTTTTTATTATTTCAGAATATGTTTTCAAATCAACTCTATTTTATTTGATCTGTAAATCCATTTATCGATATATATAATGATAAAGAGATATTTATTCGCAACAATACAAAATTACATTAAATAGATACAAAACAGAGAGAAACGGTCCCAACGGTTGGTTATTTGATACATGTAATTACTTACATCTCTGCCCAGTGTAGCCCCTCTTGTGTCCATTGCGTTGTTGCAATCTTAAAGCTTTCTTAATGTCGGATGTAGATGTGATGCCTCCGCTCGATGTCTAAAGAAATAATAAATAATATTAGTTCGATTTTGCTGTCAAGGAATTATAATGATTATCAATATACAGGGTGTCCCAGAAACCGACGTCAACCCGCCTAGGGCTGATAGAGCAGCTTATAAGCTATCGATTTAACCCCCATGTATGTTCAGCAATTCTGCCGTCCGATCACTAAAAGGCCGTTAAGCCGCATTTTTGTCAATTTTGAGTTTTATATACTAGTAAATAGAGAAAAAAAATCTCTTTTAGGCTATATATAAAACTCAAAATTGACAAAAATGCGGCTTAACGGCCTTTTAGTGATCGGACGGCAGAATTGTTGTTAGTTTCCGAGATATTGATCATTTAAATCGGAATTTTTGCAATTTTTCCTTATGTCCGTGATACGAAAACCCCCTAATTTCATGTATTAATTCATATATTTTTTTAGTGTTTTCTTGCATGATTAGAATCACTGTGAAATAAGGAAGTTTTTAAAGCTACATGCCATTTTTTTTTCATTACAACTGTTTGAGTATACGCGCAGAGTTACTTTCTCCATACTAAGGGAACCTCGCGTTTGTTTTTCACCAAGTGTGGAAAAACAAACTTCGTGCATTTACTCAAAAAGTTGTAATGAAAAAAAAATGGCATGTAGCTTTAAAAACTTCCTTATTTCACAGTGATTCTAATCATGCAAGAAAACACTGAAACAAATATGAATTAATACAAATTAGGGGGTTTTCGTATCACGGACATAAGGAAAAATGGCAAAAATTCCGATTTAAATGTTCAATATCTCGGAAACTAACAACAATTGCTGAACATACATGGGGATTAAATCGATAGCTTATGAGCGGCTCTATCAGCCCTAGGCGGGTTGACGTCGGTTTCTGGGACACCCTGTATAAATAGATAGATAAGGGGACAATACAGAAAAGACAAAACGGGCCCAGGACCAATAGAGGTAACGATCACTCACTGATTGAGCCCTTGGCTCTCTCTCCATATCGTCATAGTATAAATAGAAAAGTAGCTCGACTCCGGCCCTTTAGGAGATTCTGATAACAATTGCCGCTCGGGCGTCAGGGTTGTCCAAACTTGTTTTTCAATTTAAGTCACCTACTTGGCCATACTTTCTATGATTTATAAGAATATTAATTTTCATAAATTACACAAACTTAAAGTAAGTAAGTATAAATATTGTTAGGTACAGTACCCCAACGAAAATGTTAAGCACTTTAGTGCGTTGTCATAGTAAATTTCAAACAGAACATCAAATGACACACATGACAATGACTTTGACATTCACAATGACAAGGTTCTAAGTATGCTCAACATTTTTATTGGGTGACTGTACCTAAGTACCAAATTTAAATTATTTTACTTATATAATTTTATCTGTTGACACTAAATTATATATTTATAGGTATGTGATGGATGTGATTATGTAAATTCCTTTTTGACCTTTTGATATTTATATATTTATTTAACAATATTTACGTCTTTTCGGCAGCGACATTGTATTGTCGCTCGATAGCGATAGGTAAGTACGCGCACTACCAACAAAACGTAACCGAGCGCAAGGACGCCGCAGCCCCGACTAATGTACACTCGTAGTATCCTGAGATTTAGTATAAGGTGGGAGTTTAGCCCCGCCCACCGCCGCGAGCCGCGCGATGTACCTTTGTTTGAAGACGTTCTACTGTTCTTATACTGTGATATCGTCATCGTCTTTGAGGTACTTAGTAAGCAAGTGCCACAGATATTTAAAGTGGTATATCCTTTTTAAGGGGACACCTTGTCGATTAGACGGAGCCTCGCTACTATAATTAATTTTCAGTACTTTATCATTTAAAAAAAAACGAAGAGTTTTATGCAAATCTCCAGCATGAGACGAATCCAATGACATATCGTCGGTGAAACTGCAAAATCGCGTAAGTAACAATTTAAATAAGGAACAAAGTGCACCTTTTTTATAAGACAGTTAGGTTCATTTTGCTTTGTCATAAATTCGTTAGTTATGCGGTTTTGCAGTGTCGCCGACGATATCATTTATCAAAATCGTAAATTATATGCGAGAATGAGTTTGTACAACATTTTTTTAAACAAAAAAACTACAGTGTGATAAAATTGGCATAAAACACATCGTCATTCATGCCTAAACATTGTCATTGTAAACAAACTGTTTATTTCATATATTGTTAATTTTCTTAGTGTTGCAGTTATAAGTAGTCGACTCAAAACTTATATTTTCTCATGCTAAACTACACTCTCGGTCAAATAATACGGGTCAGTGCGCGTTTTTCATACAAACGAGGCTATTTCGAAGCCTTGGTTCCTGGACACAGGCATGTTTTGAGTGAGGTTTAATGGTGGATACTCCGAGGTTAAACAGTGGAGGTCAAAAGTGCTTTAGATACCTAACAGATCGCACAATCAGTTAACACCACAGCGAGAGAGCATGGGTCAGCATTTGGATTTCCTTACATTTTATATGTTTTTCTGAACATGCACAATTCCGGCGTTAACCGCAGATTCAATCCGTTGGGTATCTTAGGCAATCTGGAAGTCCTGTATCGATGCTCGGGGTGTCCATCATCAGATTTCACTAAAAGCATCTCCTGGCGAGGAACCAAGGCTTCCAAATAGCCTCTTTAGTATGAAAAACGCATTCTGACCCGTATTATTTGACCGCGAGTGTACTTTTGTTTGTTGATTGAATTATGAATGTTGTTTATTTATTTTACATTGTCATCTCAAGTCAAAACAGAGGTCCGGTTACGTTACACAGTAGTTTTTTTTAAATTAAATTTTCAGTACTTTACCTATAGCATACAATATTAAATCTTATAATCCTTGGACTAAAAGATAGTATTTATTATGATGGGTACCGTTATTTTTATACTATTCAGAAATATTTAATTCGCGCCAGACATTTTTAACTTTTAATTAAATTTTTCTAAAATATTTGAATATTATTGTTTGTGATGATTGATTTTGGTTTTTAATTTAATATTTTTTTAATTGTATCGCTCCGACAAATGTATTTCACGCCTGCATGCAGTCTACATACACTGGACATATTAAAAAAATCATGTAACATCTGCACAACTGTATTTTGGGCAAATACATTCTTTTGAATCTTTGAATGGAATTCAACAACGTTCATACATAATAAAAAAAGGAAGTACATACAAGGATCTATTTCATGATGTGGTCAGCTCTGCTCTGATGGTTCTGGGCCCAGAATTTATAAAAAATGGCACTGGTCCTTTACACATTTTAACCTATTATACCCATTTAGGCTTGTATTATGGGTACTAGGCCTTCAAAGAGGAATGTATACTATTATTATACACCCAAGACTCGGGAGCAAATACTCGCACTTATCACACAAATATTTGCCATTCCAGGAATCAAATCCAGCACCACTTGCTTCATAGGGAGGGTCAGTACCAACTAAGCTAAATGTATCATTAGTTAAAAAATCATAAAATAAAAAAAGTACATTTTGGGTTACCGAGGCATCATCAAAGGAATCTGAAAAAAAAAAAATTAATATATAATAAATAATACAAGCTTTTGCTCGCAACTCCTGTCGCGAAGAAGTCTTTATCTCCATTCCCTTGGAACTTTCATATTTTCCGGGGTAAAATCATCCTGTGTCCTTGGGCCTCAAGCTATCTCCACACCATTTCTCCAAATAGTTTTAGCAGTTTAACGCGTTGACGGACAGAACGCCTATAGGCGTAGACCTTCGAAAAATATAAATGACAGTACGCCTCTCGACGTGCATATTTTAAGACGTAATGTCACAGCGTGTAATGGTAAGGGTATTGTGATGTGACAGGACGCCGTACGACGTAAGACGCCTATGCACGTACTGATGCATAATATATACCACTGTAGTACTGTCCATCAACGTGTTAAGCTTGAAAAGGTAACAGACAGACAGAGTTACTTCCGCATTTACAATACTGTTGCCAACCACTTCATCCACATAGATGTAGGTTAATGCTATTTCCTTATGTCGGGTTCCTATATTCAATCCAAGGATAGATAAGGCTTACCTCGGGTTAAAATTTGACATTTGCCCATACAAAATGTGTCAAATTTTAATCCGAAGTAAGCCTATCTGTCCGCGGATTGAATATAGGAACCGGACGTTAGTAACTTCATTTTAATATGATTAAAGTACAAAGCCTGAAGAGAAACAACAAATGGGTCATTCTACTTTTCGATGCCTAAAATACAAATTATAATTTAAAACCCATTTTAAAAATTCATAGATATCTTGAGATAATTTCACAGCAGTCCCACATTAATTCTCAACCATATCTTACGTTACATTGTAAATTTACCCACTATTTTTGTCCTTTTTGTATATAAAACACGAATTTGCTGCTCAAATTACCACATCGTTACCAGTCTCCGCGTCCCTTTATGAATAACGACCACTGCGTTACTATTACTCGTAAATATAGCCTTTTTTTACACAGCCCCACCCAATATGGGATAAAAAAAAAATCAGGTATGTCGACCAGAATCTGAATAATGTGTGCATTTTTAAGATTATCCAGTTTTGTTGAAAATTATGGCTCTGAATTTACGTTCACATTAAGGGACGTTTTATTAGGCATCGAAAAGTAGAATGGCCCAAATACTAAAAAAATCCAAAACAAATTATTACAAATGAATGGCTGCAATTTAAATAACAGCAAAACTTCTTACACACTGCAATGCCTAGACGGATTTGGATGAAATTTGAAACGGAAAAACCTTATACCCTGGATTAATACTATTTTTCCTGATGGAATAACTAAAATCAAAATCTATTCAGACAAGTTGCGGGCAGAAGGCTAGTACGAAATATTTATCAAGTAAATTATTTTCATTGTGATTATTTTTATCTTGGCTGTAGTTTTTGTGGTACGCTCTGTGCATCCCTGGTGACTTTTGAAGTGATTTTAATCTATTCTATGACATCTACTGTTTAGACCAGCACGGGCAACAATACTTAAGTTTAGAACCAAGTGCAAATTCAGGAACTGTTAAGGTCTTCGCACATATTATATCAACTCCACGCCACTGCGGCAGCAACTCTACTCACACTTTCGATGAGTAGTCAACTAGTTGATCCACCCAATGGTCACTAATGGACAACGCGGTGTCAACGATCCAATTGGAATATATATATATTTGGGAAGCGCATAGTCGCCGCGGGGACGACGTGTGGTCAATGCGTGACTAACGTGTCGGAGTTGACCTTAGTGTACACTACTTTAATATCGATTTTTGTAAATGAAACCTAGAAAATATGACATAGGGCTTAAATTTCAATATTTAGCATAGGATCGAGTTGCCCTTGAGATGTTATAATGTGCGGAGACCTTTAAAGTGTACTGATCGGAGGCTGACAACTGCTACCCATTTGATATAATATAATACTCTAAGAAACTAACTATATTGTATGTACCAAAATTAAACCAAAATAAACCTATTTCATTAACATTTTCAACTATAGCAAGCTCCCGAGATTCGCGTTCCTAGGGCTGCGTATCAAACGCTATCATAAATTTGGCGGTGGATCGGACGCTTGCTATGTCACGAGTTAAGTACAAAATTAACTACGCAGTGCCCGAAGCGCGATCCCAAGCGCTTGATATGGTTAGACCCTAATTGCAAAGTCCTCTAGGCTCTAGTCTAGACTACGTTTACGAGAACCCCCCTCAGATCAGAAGAGGAATTGCCCATTATGAATGCGTAAAACACTTGAACAATAACAGCTGCAGCAAATACACAACAACTATTCTGAAAACAGCTATGACAAATGCACTAATTCTTCTAGAATCAACTGGTTTGTGATTTAATATTCAGAGAGCAAGAAAAATTGTGTCAATTTTATTGTTTCTCAAAAGGAATCAAATTCAATTCGCTGAAAAAACATTAAACATTACAGGTTAAGTATGTTTTGTTTATATTATTACAATGCAAATACTCAGAAACAAAACAGAACTTACCATTACTAGTGAAATCTGTACGATCTCTTAACTCGTTCATATTACGCGTTTTTATTAGAAATGATTCAAATAAAATGACCCGGTTATTTGTTATTATTTCGAATTTCGGTGATTACTGTTGATTTCGACCCGATAATAGCCACAGATTATTGCGCTTTAGATTCACGCGCAAACCCGTGCAAAAAAGCCCTCTACGCACTATCCTTCTCGAAGTACAGCAGCGCACGACCGTCAGGCCCGATGGTGCTGAGGCCCTACTTTAAAAATCGAAGTTCGAAGTAACGTTAGTTCTATTTCTTTCTCTCAATTCAGACTCGAATGATGAGCGATAGAGTTGGAATTTACGTAACTTCAAACTTCGATTTTAAAAGTGAGCCTCTGTAGCTGTATGCACTATCGTGCAAAGTATCCATGATATCCATCAGACCACAGATTCTTACTTCTCTCACTTTGTTCCGTTCAGAAATGGTGACTCCGTTTTTCTACATAGTACTAGACTTGAAAAAACAAAAGAAGTCCAAAGCGGACCCGGCCGTAGCAAACATTATTTTTTCTGCTATTAATTTAAATGAACCATTTTTGAAGTAAAATTAAATTTTGAAGTTCTATTAAGAGGACTGCGAAGCGCCGCTAAAATTGCGTAGCTGTCAAAAAAAAACATACTATTTTAGCTCCGGGCGATAACGTTTCTCACCCCCTAAATCGAGTCCGATTTCCACGATTCTTAATATGCTGCAGTTATTATAAAAAACTAGGACTATGCGTATCTGTTTTTTAAATTTCTTTCATTCTAAGCAAATTTTTTTTCGAATGGAAACGTACAGATAGTTGATATCCACAATTCCACAACAAATTCAAAAATCGTAAAAGTCGGACCACGTTTAAGGGTCTTTTTGAATTATTGTATCAAACACCTAAAAAAGTTCCTCTGGTCTATTTATTATGATTTATTGGTTTTTAAAATAATTGATAGGTACTTGTGTAAAAATAATTTATTATTACAAATCATTATTGTTCAATACATTTAAAGCAATCTTTGGTTAGCAATTCTTACAAATAAATTTATAAAAATATTGATAACAATGTTACATTATGTCTAAGATTTAAAAAAAACTACTTAAGCGTGAGTTCCACTCGCGAACCGAGGGTTCCGTTTGTAACAAAATAGTATCGGGTTTAAAATATACTTTAAATTGTTACCACAACATTCATTTTAGTCAATACAGATTTATACAATAAACCTTATTTATTTTTATTTTATTTAAACGTAATCAGTTTGACATTTTACAAAATGACCTATTTTCTTTGTTTTGGTGGCTGTAAAAATGCAGTATCCTCGTCTTGTTACAATAAAAAAATATTTATGACCCTTAAAATAAGATCTGGCAATTCTATGACACACTTATACTCCACTGTTTAGGTACTTAAATAAATGTAAACAAACCAAACCACATGCCTCCATTAAGCAGCCAATCAAAACTGTTTAATCGACCTTTGAGGTATCAGCGTTCTGCTCCTATTGGCTAACCAACTGTCACGTGGTTTTTTTGTTTACATTAAATTTAGTTAAGAATGGAGTATAGACTATCCTCGTAAGGCCTACCATACTGCAAAGTGGGAGATTTTTGTAACTAGGACTTTGAATCTACAATCAAGGGAATAAAGTTCAATTGTGATTGTCCGAAAATGCCATTTTCAGTTTATGAACATAGGAAAATAAACCTTATTCGTATATGTTATATACTGGTTATACTGGTTATATTCTATCTCCTTGACGAATGTCTATGGCCACGGATTACTAGTTACTACCATAGCAACGGTTGTTATCTTCTTGACTGTCATTGTATAAATAAATACACATGAACTTATAATCTCAAATATTAATTATTTATTATTGTGTACATAACAGTATAGCTACAGAATTCAAAGTAAATTGCTTTGATTATGTACATCCTATTGCACAGTGAGCCTTATGTTATGAGGCTATACAAAACTAATAAGAATGGACAGGAGTGTAGTAGATTGATTTAAACTATCATATTACTGTAGTCCGAATACCGTGTGGTTGCCGGGTTAGAATAGTGCCACTCCATGTCATCCCGTGGATGTCGTCAGAGGCGACTAAGGGAATATAGGCTTGTAGTACTGTTAGGCGATGGGCTTGCCACCTGTCACTAATACACTGGGAAACATCTTAGCCTACCTGTGCAAAATGTGGTTACAGAATTATCAAGAATTAACATACTTGTTGGTAATTCTTTAGCTCTGCCTACCCCACTCTGGGAATGAAGGCGTGAGTTTATGTATGTATGTATGTATTACTGTAGTCTCATATTGCAGCTTCAGAACAATAGTGGGAGGACCTTGTGCAGGGTCCGTCCGGGTTGGTACCACTATCTTATCCATTAACCTACCGCCAAGCAGCATTGTTCGCATTGTTGTGTTCCGGTTTGGGGATAAGACAGCCGGTGAAATTACTAGCATAGAGGCATTCCATCATAGTCCTCAGGGTTGGCAACGCATTCGCAGGCTTGTGAATTCGAATGTCTATGGGTCACAGTTTCCACTTACCATCAGGTGGCCTGTGTGCTCGTTTGCCTTCCCATGCCATACATTTTTTTTAAAAAAAAAATAGTATCATAAATCATAATGCAGAAATGTAAAATTTTGAGTTAGGTCTCTATTATAATAAACTTATGACTTGAAGTTTGAAAGCTGAAATTTCGAATTAGGTCACTATTGTTCTAAAGGTGTGAATAATCTCATAGTTTAATTAATTGGCTATTGTTTGCAAGAAGCACTGTTATTATTTAATTTTAACACTTTAATTTAATTTATGACATTAGTATAGTTAAGTCTTAATTTGTACACCTATTTATAGGTAGAATGCGGAGGATTTTAATTCTTAATAACTAATTACCATCAACATGTGTACCCACTTTTCACAAATAAATTATTCATTTCATTTCATATTACTATGGTTAGACAGAGATTTATGCTCAAACTTACAACTTTTTGTAAAAAATATACTTAATATTAACACAAGCTTGAATTACCTATAAATATTACTAACATGTTGTTCAACTTTGGTATAATATATTGGTGTCCCACTGCTGGGAAAAGGCCTCCCGTCTTTTTCGCCACTAGTCATTGCTGCCAATCCCTCGCAAATGAGTCGAGGTCATATCTCCATCTCCTTCTTACTACTTAAGTACTAGTTAAGTTTTACGTATATATTTGTAACTAAATAAATATCCATTGAGATATTGTAAAGGATACGTATACGTAACATATTATTGAACTATAGTCCATCTCGAGGGTCTTTCACAAGCCCCCGAATCCGGACAAAACCTGTTGAATGTTGTGTTGCTATTAAACCCTAAAATTTCCCTCTCTTCCTGTATCCTAAAAGTAAATGTACTTTCATGAGTACCGATAAAAAACAAGCTATGGGAGCAAATGATTTGGTCAATTATAGCCACACCACCATCACCATACACCTCAATATCTTTCGTACTAGGCACATAAACAAACACTCTGTATTTGAAATTTTCAAGTGCATTCTTTAACTTATTATATTCAGAATGTGAGGCATCTGTAGCAATAAAGATATTTTCAACATTTAGCTTATTTTTCTTTACTGCTTCATCAATTTGCTGAGCTGTACCCTTTACAGATGGCACAGAATCTTTTCTCCCGTATGTAAAGTCCTGTCTCCTCCAATGTATGCTCAAATACGTTGCGCATTTTGTTGTATTACATTTGAGTTGGTTTTGCATAAATTTGTTGCCTACTTTATGAAACTCTTCATTAAATTTCATGCTTTTCCGACAGTCCCAATAACTTTTCGTTCCGTATAAATCATGTAAAGGTATTTCTCCATGTGTGAACATGATGCTAGAGTCAGCTGGGTGCAGAGCCACCAATTCCCACAGTTTAGAAATCTTACCCTGAAATTTAACACAGATTTTTTCTTTAACTTCCACATTACTGTAGCCCCAGAAACCTTCGTAGTAACAATCATTTTCGCTTATCACCCATTTTTCTTCAAAAACTCCGCCTTCGAAAGCATCCTCAAAGTTTTGAAGCACAAACAACCTATCTATGACTAACTTGGGCGAGCTAAATAAAACTTCATACAGATCCATCACTGGTGCATATGATTTTAACGATTCTAGGTCAAAAAACAAGCCCCAGGGCTTTGGAGTTCGCGTCGTTTTCCAGTGGTAAAGTCCGTGCCACGGCGGCAATACTAAACGAAAATTCTTCCTTTTTCCTTGTTTCTGTGCTTCGGCCATCATAATAGCGAATCTCATGTAAACGTCGCGTCGTAAATTGAAACCTTCTGGCGGATTTACATCGTAAAATATGAGTTTTTGATCTTCTGAATTTGACGTGCACGTTTTCATATCGGCATCACAGTAGCCGGAATCCTGAGCAGCTGTAAACAGCAGATTAAGGAGCAAGATGCACAAAATCACCATATTTCAGAATATAGTGAGTAAGCAGAATTAATTGGATAACAATTTAACTAAATTATTTATTTAGTTGGTAAAATATCACTGGTAAACAACAAAATATAAACGTCATAAATGACATGTGGAATGGATGGTTAGCGTTTTTTAAATGGGGAGTTTCAAAAAAATAGCACACCCCTGATTTTAGCATGTCCTTCATATTCATCTTTTTTTTCTGAAATCTGTGTAGCAACTTTTAAAGTTTTGATGACTGAACATTGCACATATATATATATTTAAACCCTTTGTAAACTTATAAACGATTTAAAATAAACGTATATTTATAATTAGTAGTTTTTTTACCAAGAACCCCCCTAATTTTGTTATGTCCCCGCCATGTTTTCAAAACTTCAGATCGAATTATTCGTGTTTTATGAACTAGAAACCTGCAACTATTTCGTTGTTTTAAGTAGAAAATACTTTGTTTTATACGACAAACTAATTTTTTTTAGGACAATATAATGAAAAGTTATTAAAATAAAAATAAAACGTAGGTCCCCGAATTTTGGCATTTCCGGACATGTCGGTTTTGTTACCTCAATAACTCCCTAAAATATTTCTACCAACTATCATTTTTCTTTTTAAATGGCAGCACTGAACTTCATACGGTGTAACCGTTTTTTAAAACCAAACGTCAGTCGTCTATTTATTGTCAGGGAGAGCACGTGTGTCGACGAGTTGGACTTGTAAAGAAACTGACTGTCATGTTTGTGATTATGTATTTTATTATATACTTCTTTATTTGTTAATGGATGGTCTTTAAACAAAACCCGCTTTTTATACGATTTGTTTGATGTATAAATGTAACCTGTCGGAAAAATCATTCGCCGACTATATTTTTTATTATTTAAATTGGGTACACTGTGTTACTTCGGTTTTGTTACTACAGGTACGGTAACATATAGACGGACCGGGAAAGTAACAAAACCGACCGCATAAAGCTTAGTTCACATGATTATTACCCGACTACGGCGTTACCCAAATCAGGGTTATGTATTTGAGGTGTATGTTATAGTATTAACTATATTTAAAAATCTAATTTCAATAGTTACTAACGTTTAAAAAAAAAATCTATTTGTTCGGTTGAGTTCATATTTAAACCGAAAGGAGTGTTTTTAGTGTTTGTATGTTCGTATCTGGGGGCAACCTGTTACCTAAACTTATTTTGCGGGAGTAATGTTGAGAATGACTATAAAATAACTCTATATTGATATTTTTCGGTCGTAAAAAGAATAGAACGAAAAAAAATACCTGTAGTAGACATTGTATCCTCAAGCTTCAAAACTACAGTGTAAAATAAACAAGTACTCAAATTAAGTCATGTAAAATAAATACGGTACTCAATTAAAGTTCTGTTACTTACCAAGTTTTTATAGTAGCATCGATAAACTAGTTTTTATAGTTCGTCAATGATAGTAGGTACCTATTCCTATAGGTACCCGTAAAGCCAACTTTGTGTTTTAGTAAACTTTGTTAAGACTAAATTTAAAGCTATTTGAAAGGTATTTTTTTTCAGAATCATGCCATTAACAGCAAAAGAAAAGATGAAAAGATATAGGGAAAGGTTAAAAACTGAAAATCCGGAAAAATACGATGAACAGCGAAAAAAAAATTTAGCGAGAATAAAATAAAAAATAAAAAAGATTTCTCAAATGACACCAGCAATGTATAATTATTAACAGTGGTCAGAATAGGTAGGTACTATCCTACATTGCTGCATATCACTACCTATTTCGATCACTAGTGAAATGATTAAGGAATCCAACTTCAAAAATTCACTATGATAAATATTTATCAGTACAATTATAACTAAGGAGTAATAGTGAAATTTAGTAGTTGGATTCCTTAATCTGAAGAAAGACTTGATTATTTGTAATACGATACTAAATTAAAAAAAAACATTTTTTTTATAAACACTAAAAACCATTCCGTGCACATGGTGTATTTCAGATCATGTAAACCACTCTTTAGAGTTTTGTTACTGTCGGATTTGTTACTGTCCCTAAAAATAATTAAAGACTTAAAAGAGTTTTCTTCTACATATTTTCACTTATTTAAGGAAAGTTTGTTTTAAATTAAAATAAAATGTGTTTAAATCGTCCTAATTCCTTTTTAAGTACATTGTTGTTTATTTTTAAGTCGTAAAAGTAAAAATAAGATAAGCTTTGGGACCGACGGTAACAAATCCGAAAGTAAATATTTTTTAGATTTCGTTTTGTTAATTTCTGTGGATTACTGAATTATTTAGGGAATTTTGATATCATTGTCATTTCAAATAATAAATCGGAGTTTTGTTGAATTCATCATAGTTTTATTTATATTTAACCTAAACTGTGGTAACAAAACCGACAGAAATTAATTTCTTTCTCTCATTGTTTTAAGTTTTTCTCGATAAACAGCATTCTAAATTAAATATCATATTAGTTTTATGAATAAAGACAATATAAGTATTCAAATACAGTTTTTAAAAATACCCTAAAGTAAAGTAATTTTTTGGACAGCTTTTTTATTAGGTGTGCTATTTTTTTGAAACTCCCCAAATAGTTCATACATATTTATTTCGTTCGGAAATTCAAACTTTTTGACAAAATAGACATGGAACCAAAACCTTGATAACGTTACGAATATTTTACGAATAATTGCGATATTATATCAGTATATTTTGAAAGAATTTAAAATCTCGTTTATACATATAAAGATACTTTTCCATACTTGTGGTGCTACCGCGCAATGCACGAATATCTTATAATGTTATTTTATTGTTATAGAAAATATCATTATTGTATGTTGGTATTAAGTTTTTATCGCTATGATTATTACTTCGATCAACAATTTACAACTAGATTCAAGGTCCCATACAAAATCAAAGCGAAAAAGTGGCCGTGTTCCGTGAACCTTCTAAATTAACTTAAATTATACCTTAAGTCTAAGGAACAAAGATCCAAATAATAATAATTGTTTAAAATACTTACCACCTTTCGTCTCAAGAGCAAAAGCGTTCGATAAACAAAGGAACATTCTTCGTTTCAAAAACATGTCATTCTATTTTAGGAACAGGGAAATAATGGAGTCGCAATTATATAAGACAGACATTTTTTTTATTTGACTGAGATATAACACAAACAAATTAACATATACAAATATTGACATGAAATGAAATATACTTATAGATAATGAACTAAATTAAATTATTAACTAATTATTAAATGTATAAATGACAACATTTCAAATTTCTAACACTAATTTGATTAATCCATTGTATTCCCTGTGAAAACAGGTCGACGCTAATATTTATGTATTTTAGCTAGGATTGATACTTATTTTATTGTCAATTGATTAAACCTTACTCATTCTAAAAGGGCATAACAAGCTATACGACACGACAAAAGCAAATTCTATAGGTTCTAAACAACTTACTTATAAAGTGGAATAAGCTTGGAATAGTTTATGCCACGCTTTGTCACTTTCTGTCAGATGCAAATGTAACAATTAAAGACAAGGACAAAGCATGGCATAAACTATTCCAAGCTTATTCCACGTTTATAAGTAAGGGGGTAATAATAAAAAAAATTAAATCCTATAACAGATGTCAGGTCAGACTAACGCTGTCACTTGTCAACGTCAAAACGATGCTTTGACACCGGACTTAATCTTATTATGAGATACATACCTACACTAAAATTTGCTGTATTCTGCCGTACAGTGTGAGATTGGTACATTTTAATAAATTAATAATAAAATGAGATCTTAGCTAAAATACAAAGATATTTACGTATTCCACTTTTTACGCAGAATACATTTTATTAATCAAATGATAGTGTTAGAAATTTAAGAAGTTGACAATTTAACTTAAATCTAGATTATCTGGCTATAAAATATATAATATTCATTAATAATAATTCAGCCTATCTACGTCCCTCTACTAGGCACAGAGCTCCCTACGACGAGAAGGATTGGGCTAAGTTCCCACGCAGGCCTAGCCAGGCAACAGCCATGGTAGCCTAGTTGTTCGACCTACCGTCTCTCAAACAGAAGGTCGTGGGTTCAAACCCGGGCTGGCACCTCTGAGTTTTTCGGAATTTATGTGCGAAATTTAATTTGAAATTTACCATAAACGGTGAAGGAAAACATCTTGAGGAAACCTGCACAGATCGGCGAAGAAATTTAATGATGGGTGTGAAGTTCCCAATCCGCATATTAATTACCCTTAAATAAATTTAGCTTGTTATATAGCTGTCTTTTAGAGCAGTTTTTTGCTTGAGAGGTTTCTTTTTTACAGATATAATGCAAACGTACTGCTCTATTATTAATTTAAGCAAACTTACTTTATGATTATGTTCGGGTTTTCCAACAAACAGAACTTTTTCGATTAATGATTTTGAAACAACCATACGTATAAAGTTTTTATAATATTTTTTTTGTATGTCTTTACCGCCACTAATGCGAAGACAATTGCGTATAACACGTTCGGTCTTCATACATATGTCAAAGACATCGTTTGAGGCATAACACAATCCACCCATGTCTCGTATGTCTATTAACTTGTGGAACCATAGTTTTTCTGTTGCCCACATGTCCTTTTTGCAATCGTCGCAATTAAGATTTTTTACTAGGCTACTCACCACGAAACCAGAAATATAACCTACTATTTGTGAAGAAACGTCCGAAATTGGGTTATGGTCTAATTTTTCACTGAGTTCATTGCAATTTCTCTGATATTTATCAAAGCTTTGCCGTATAGATTGACTTTTTTTAATTTCTGCAGTACTCAAGCACAGCAAAAAGGATCACTAGGAAATCTACAAAAAAATAAACATAAATATATTATTTTAAAATGAGAACTACTCCATGAATTTCTTGTTCCCAAACCACCGATTATTGACAAGATGGTTGTCCAAACAATATATTATTGATTTTTTAATGTAAATGCTAATATTTACGTACTTTAAATGAAAAACTGTCTTGTACTTACCTAAAGAAATATATTCCTTCCGAAACCTTAGTGTTACGGTGGCTACTACCGCAATTTTTAAAAGCACATTGAGGCATTTTGTCACGTCCTCACGTTGGCTGTGGTTGACGCGTACTGTCAGAAATAAGAGCACAAACTTATTTTGTGCTCATATTTCTCTGGCCATTTTCAGAGCTGTGACGTTGAATCTAGTTGTAAATTGTTGATCGAAGGATTATTATGATAAATACCGCTTTTGATCCGGGTGCTGTTTAATTTTATTTGAAGGTTTGCTTGGACCCATAGCCTACCCATCCCTTTCACTCGTATATTCTGCTCGTATATCACGAATCACGACCAAGAGTATTTTAGTATAGCAACATCTCATTTCTGATGTCATCCAACATCCATTGAAAGCTGTCTGAATGTAGATTTTTATTTTTACGGATAAATCGATAAATAAGAGTGTATTTTAGTTAATATTACATAAAATGGAGTTAAATGACGTTATTGTTAATCAGCCCGTAGTCATTGATAATGTAAATATTCTACTTACTTTTTTTTTCGACCGTTACTTTACGCCAACATCAAATTTCAATTTCATATATAAACCTTGTGAAATTTATTTGAAATGTAGCTGTATTGTATACATAATGTGTTATTAATGAAGTACAGTGACTGGAAATACCATTTAAATACCTCGATTGCAAATAATTCCCGAAAATGAGTCATATTATTACGTTGACATGCCCTTATGTGTTTTAAAGTATTTTCTGTTGGTCGCAGGGCTCCGGGGTCATCAAAGCGGGCTTTGCAGGTGACCAGATACCAAAATGCAGATTCCCCAATTAGTAAGTTAACATGCTTAGTTTTTCTAAAATTTAAATTGACCTGTATGACTAAATATGATGGAGTTTTTAACCCCTTTGCAAGTGTTTTTGTAGATAAGTTTAATATGTGTATCGGTGTATTTATCTGTGGCACGAATGTTTCACTGTTCTTAATACAAACCTACTTTAACTGGGTTGGTAGATAACTATGCTTAACCCTTTGAATGCCATAGTCAGCTCTGATGGACAACTGAAAGTAGTGCCGCTGATGCCACCATCAGCCACAGCCTTTGTTTCGAATGAATTAAGTTATAATTTGCTCAGCATACTAAACATGTTTGGAGCGGGACTGACACATTTTCTATTTGATGTAAGATGTAAGATATTCTTAAGGTATAATCATAATCTGTTAGTCCGTAGAGTTATCAGTTAGTATTTCAGTGAGTTTTATCTATTTAATAGTTACATATCAATTGTTCTATTTCCCATTGCAGCATTGGGCGGCCCAAGCACGTCCGAGTGATGGCGGGAGCCCTGGAAGGAGAGCTGTTTGTTGGTCCTCGTGCAGAAGAGCACAGGGGGCTCCTCAGCATCAAATACCCTATGGAGCATGGAATTGTTACCGACTGGAATGATATGGAACGTGTCTGGAACTACATCTATAGCAAGGTACGGCTAAATAGTAGTTGAAAGTATTAGATTGTGTCACAAGAGCTATGATGGCTCAATCGGGTAAAACTAGAAATAGAGAAGAAATATTAATCTGATTTGGCCTGTATCTTTGCCCCCCAAATTTTTGATTTTCAATAAATGAGTAATTGTGTAGGGAAAAGGATTACTTTCAATTTGTAACTAGTCCGTATTGGGACTTTCACATGTCTGCCATAGAGTCTGGTTAATACCATAATTGGAGCAGTGATACACCAGATTTGCAGCATCAGTGGAAGCTTCTGCTGGTTTATTGTTATGGTAGAGTTAATTAAGAGCTATTTAAGGGTTCCGTGCCCGAAGAGAGCCCAATGGGACCGTATTAATATGCCTGTACTGTCCATCCGTCCGGATAGTTACAGGATATCCGTTCGCCTCTAGTTATTACGGTTGATTGAATAATTAATTTAAAAAAGGGGAATTAAAAAAGGTAGTCCCGATATACGAAACGTTTTTTATTTTTCAACATATTTTTATTATTAAACATAGAAGTAAACCCTGAAGAAAATCACCATACTAAAAATGTAGCAAGGGGAGTTGAGGTCGAAATTGAATTTAAATTGGATTGTAATTATACCTACTGTGCGGTCCTGCTACCCTCAGTGCGCGAGTCCGACTTGCGCTTGACTGTTTTTTTTTATACTCTACCATTCTACCCTCCTAAGGAGCAGTATCCTAAAATCAATAACCAAAGCAGTTTTAGTTCTCTTCTATTAGTAATAAGGTTGATATTGCTACAGAAATTTTATCTGACATAGGGTAAAGTCACCAGTGGTCAGCCAGATACCAGTAGTCGACCTTATATGAGTGCGAAGAGTGGGAAAATAATCTTTCGTACTCTTCCCACTCATACAAAGTATAGACAGAGGCCGACTACAGGTCGCTGGCTGACCACTGGTGACTTTACCCTACTGCGTATGCATTATGAGGGCATTATAGCACGACGTTTGCATGTTCCCATTACCAGGCGCGGCTCACTCCGCGATTTTCGTTCATCGCTACAAGTACATGCCGGTTACCCATCTGATGGGTACTATTCAGGGGCTGCCACCAATTTAATACCATAATAAGACATCGCATGAGTGCGATTAAGATGGGTAGCTATAGCTAATTGGCCACCATGATAGATACGCATGAGTGCGATAAAGATAGGTAGCTAATTGGCCGCCATGACAGATAGGCACCATATAGGCACGCCGCGTCATTCGGATCCGTAACTTCAAATAACTATTTATCCCTGTCTAACAATAGCGTTCGCTACGGATTGCCGTCTTTAAATGCAGAAATATGGTAACGTAGCAACTATCAGTAATTGGTGACAAACTTTGAACGCGTTTAGTATGAGCATATTAAAATTGACGTATCTAAAAATAAAACATCCCGCATTCGTTGTTTGTTAAATTATTTTTTTAACATTAAATTATTTTATTTTTAATCGTTGACAGCCCTCACTATCGGCGACGCGGCGAGTGAGCCAATTCATTTTCACCGTTCGTACACAGCCTTAACGTTCCGTTTAGGTTGCGCTGGAGTCAACGATGACAGAGGGCCATAAATAATAATGTTTTAGCTAAGAAAAAAGCGGCTTTTGTAAAGATCAAAGCAGTGCGCCTTCTGCACTTGCACAGAGTACCATTACAAAAAAGTCTGGTATAACATATAACGCACTTCGTTCCAGGACCAGCTGTCAACGTTCTCGGAGGAGCACCCGGTGCTGCTGACGGAGGCCCCGCTTAACCCCCGCCGCAACAGAGAGAAGGCGGCCGAGGTGTTCTTCGAGACCTTCAACGTGCCTGCTCTGTTCTTGAGCATGCAGGCGGTACTAAGTTTGTAAGTATTAAACTAGGAATAAAACAATACATCATCATCATATCAGCCGAGAGACGTCCACTGCTGGACATAGGCCTCCCACAAGGCTCTCCACTCAGACCGGTCTTGTGCTTTTCGCATCCAGCGCTTTCCCGCGGTTCTTTTTTTTAATTTTATTTTATTGCATGGCAAGGCGAGCGAGCACACAGGCCACCTGATGGTAAGTGGAAACTGTGACCCATAGACATTCGCATTCACAAGACTGCAAATGCGTTGCCAACCCTGAGGACTAAGTTGGAATGCCTCTATGCTAGTCATTTCACCGGCTGTCTTATCCCCAAACCGGAACAACAATGCGAACACTGCTGCTTGGCGGTAGGTTAATGGATAAAGATAGTGGTACCAACCCGGATGGACCCTGCACTAGGTCCTCCCACAAGTAAACCCTTACAAGGTCGTCACTCCATCTTGTTGGAGGCCTACCTACAGCTCGTCTCCCGGTCCGCGGTAATACATACATATTACATACATACATTAAATCACGCCCGTTTCCCAGAGGGGTAGGCAGAGACCACTTTCCACTTGCTAAGGTCTTGATAAATTTCTTTTGCTTCTTCCACATTCATACATCGAGTCATGCAAGCACGTCGGCTTCGGGTACTTAAGATTCGGCCCCTTTCCAGTATTTCTCCGGTTTGATTCGAATAAGTACGCCTAGGGCGGCCTCTTCCGACCCTTCCACTCACTTTCGCTCTGTACATATCTTTCGTCAATCTTCTTTCATCCATCCTTTCCAAATGACCGAACCATCTAAGCATGCCCTTTTCAATCTTAGTCACTACAACAATACAGATCTAGATAATCGTAAACCGTAGGTAAATCTTACTCAGCCTTCAGACCTTGCTCAGCTACGCTTTAATTCGCGCGACATCTAACGAGTAAGCTAGATGCGATTGACTGCGTATTGTTATAACTAGGGTTAGGATTTTGGTGGCATATCGTGGTTTTAGAATCCATGGAGTTGCTATTTCCTAATTATTATTATACATGACACTTTGATTTTGACCTTCAGTATGGTCATGTTTCAAAATGAACTAAATACATTTTTGGTTCGGTTATTCAATACGTACTCATATTTGCTTGTTTGTAACTCTTTCACAGCAGAGATATCCTCCATACTAAAATTCATTTAAATTGGTTTACAGCAGTTTAATGAATAAATGAATTTTAGATTATTAAAATACTGAAGGTCAAAATCAAAGTGGTATGTATTACAATAAATAGGAAATAGCGACTCCATGGATTCTAGAACCACGATTTGCCACCAAAAGTCCTAACTCTAGTTATAACTTATAAATCAGACAATTTATTCTGTTCTGTTTATAAAAAACTTTTTTTTTCTTAAGCACAATCACCCACACAGCTGAGTGACCAATAAAGTGTCTATGTCGTGCACATGAGATTGTTATGTAAAATTTATATTCATCTCTTTCTACATCTTCTCACTTCTGTCTTTAATGGCCAGTTAAGTGTGTGGCTGTTTGTATGTACATATAAGATATTGTTGCAATTTTTCCTAGTTCCGTGTTGTTATTGTCAATCATATTGACACGTTAAATGTCTATCACGACCAGATATGCGACGGGCCGAACGACCGGCGTCGTGCTCGACTCGGGCGACGGAGTGACGCACGCCGTGCCCATCTACGAGGGATTCGCCATGCCGCACAGCATCATGCGCGTGGACGTGGCGGGCCGGGACGCCACGCGGTATCTGCGGTGAGTGACGCCGCGCGGTATCTGTGGTGAATGACGCCACGCGGTATCTGCGCTGAGTGACGCCACGCGGTACCTGCGGAGAGTGACGCCACGCGGTATCTGCGGTGAGTGACGCCACGCGGTATCTGCGGTGAGTGACGCCGCGCGGTATCTGTGGTGAATGACGCCACGCGGTATCTGCGCTGAGTGACGCCACGCGGTACCTGCGGAGAGTGACGCCACGCGGTATCTGCGGTGAGTGACGCCACGCGGTATCTGCGGTGAGTGACGGCGCGCGGTATCTGTGGTGAATGACGCCACGCGGTATCTGCGCTGAGTGACGCCACGCGGTACCTGCGGAGAGTGACGCCACGCGGTATCTGCGGTGAGTGACGCCACGCGGTATCTGCGGTGAGTGACGCCGCGCGGTATCTGTGGTGAATGACGCCACGCGGTATCTGCGCTGAGTGACGCCACGCGGTACCTGCGGAGAGTGACGCCACGCGGTATCTGCGGTGAATGACGCCACGCGGTATCTGCGCTGAGTGACGCCACGCGGTACCTGCGGAGAGTGACGCCACGCGGTATCTGCGGTGAGTGACGCCGCGCGGTATCTGTGGTGAATGACGCCACGCGGTATCTGCGCTGAGTGACGCCACGCGGTACCTGCGGAGAGTGACGCCACGCGGTATCTGCGGTGAGTGACGCCACGCGGTATCTGCGGTGAGTGACGCCGCGCGGTATCTGTGGTGAATGACGCCACGCGGTATCTGCGCTGAGTGACGCCACGCGGTACCTGCGGAGAGTGACGCCACGCGGTATCTGCGGTGAGTGACGCCACGCGGTATCTGCGGTGAGTGACGCCACGCGGTATCTGCGGTGAGTGACGCCGCGCGGTATCTGTGGTGAATGACGCCACGCGGTATCTGCGCTGAGTGACGCCACGCGGTACCTGCGGAGAGTGACGCCACGCGGTATCTGCGGTGAGTGACGCCACGCGGTATCTGCGGTGAGTGACGCCGCGCGGTATCTGTGGTGAATGACGCCACGCGGTATCTGCGCTGAGTGACGCCACGCGGTACCTGCGGAGAGTGACGCCACGCGGTATCTGCGGTGAGTGACGCCACGCGGTATCTGCGGTGAGTGACGCCGCGCGGTATCTGTGGTGAATGACGCCACGCGGTATCTGCGCTGAGTGACGCCACGCGGTACCTGCGGAGAGTGACGCCACGCGGTATCTGCGGTGAGTGACGCCACGCGGTATCTGCGGTGAGTGACGCCGCGCGGTATCTGTGGTGAATGACGCCACGCGGTATCTGCGCTGAGTGACGCCACGCGGTACCTGCGGAGAGTGACGCCACGCGGTATCTGCGCTGAGTGACGCCACGCGGTACCTGCGGAGAGTGACGCCACGCGGTATCTGCGGTGAGTGACGCCACGCGGTACCTGCGGAGAGTGACGCCACGCGGTATCTGTGGTGAATGACGCCACACGGTATCTGCGCTGAGTGACGCCACGCGGTACCTGCGGTGAGTGACGCCACGCGGTACCTGCGGTGAGTGACGCCACGCGGTATCTGCGGTGAGTGACGCCACGCGGTATCTGCGGTTAGTGACGCCACGCGGTATCTGTGGTGAATGACGCCACGCGGTACCTGCGGTGAGTGACGCCGCCACGCGGTATCTGCGGTGAGTGACGCCACGCGGTATCTGCGGTGAGTGACGCCACGCGGTATCTGCGGTGAGTGACGCCGCCACGCGGTATCTGCGGTGAGTGACGCCACGCGGTATCTGCGGTGAGTGAAGCCACGCGGTATCTGTGGTGAATGACGCCACGCGGTATCTGCGCTGAGTGACGCCACGCGGTACCTGCGGTGAGTGACGCCACGCGGTATCTGTGGTGAATGACGCCACGCGGTATCTGCGCTGAGTGACGCCACGCGGTATCTTCGGTGAGTGACGCCACGCGGTATCTGTGGTGAATGACGCCACGCGGTACCTGCGGAGAGTGACGCCACGCGGTATCTGCGGTGAGTGACGCCGCGCGGTATCTGCGGTGAGTGACGCCGCGCGGTATCTGCGGTGAATGACGCCACGCGGTATCTGCGGTGAGTGACGCCGCGCGGTATCTGGTGAATGACGCCACGCGGTATCTGCGCTGAGTGACGCCACGCGGTACCTGCGGAGAGTGACGCCACGCGGTATCTGTGGTGAATGACGCCACGCGGTATCTGCGCTGAGTGACGCCACGCGGTACCTGTGGTGAATGACGCCACGCGGTATCTGCGCTGAGTGACGCCACGCGGTACCTGCGGTGAGTGACGCCACGCGGTATCTTCGGTGAGTGACGCCACGCGGTATCTGTGGTGAATGACGCCACGCGGTACCTGCGGAGAGTGACGCCACGCGGTATCTGCGGTGAGTGACGCCGCGCGGTATCTGCGGTGAATGACGCCACGCGGTATCTGCGGTGAGTGACGTCGCGCGGTATCTGGTGAATGACGCCACGCGGTATCTGCGCTGAGTGACGCCACGCGGTACCTGCGGAGAGTGACGCCACGCGGTATCTGTGGTGAATGACGCCACGCGGTATCTGCGCTGAGTGACGCCACGCGGTACCTGCGGTGAGTGACGCCACGCGGTATCTGCGGTGAGTGACGCCACGCGGTATCTTCGGTGAGTGACGCCACGCGGTATCTGTGGTGAATGACGCCACGCGATACCTGCGGAGAGTGACGCCACGCGGTATCTGCGGTGAGTGACGCCACGCGGTATCTGCGCTGAGTGACGCCACGCGGTACCTGCGGAGAGTGACGCCACGCGGTATCTGCGGTGAGTGACGCCACGCGGTATCTGCGGTGAGTGACGCCGCGCGGTATCTGTGGTGAATGACGCCACGCGGTATCTGCGCTGAGTGACGCCACGCGGTATCTTCGGTGAGTGACGCCACGCGGTATCTGCGGTGAGTGACGCCGCGCGGTATCTGCGGTGAGTGACGCCACGCGGTATCTTCGGTGAGTGACGCCACGCGGTATCTGCGGTGAGTGACGCCACGCGGTATCTGCGGTAAGTGACGCACGCAATTTGGCGGCCGAGTAAAAACAAAACTATAACATACTATGACTTAACTGAGTAGTTTTTTTTTAAATCTTTTAATCGTTTTGCTACAGACTCCTGCTCCGCAAGGAAGGTGTGAACCTGAGGACTTCAGCGGAGCTGGAGATAGTGAAAGCCATCAAGGAGCGCGCCTGCTACCTCTCGCCGAACCCGCTCAAGGAGGAGACGCTGGACACGGAGCGTGCGCAGTACACCCTGCCGGACGGCACGCAGCTGGAGGTGAGAGACGTGACTGATCGACCGACCGACCGACCGACCGACTGACCGACCGACCGACCGACCGACTGACCGACCGACCGACCGACCGACCGACCGACCGACCGACCGACTGACCGACCGACCGACCGACCGACCGACCGACCGATGACCGATGAAATTTGGAGTATAGGTGCATATTTTGACATTAGTTTATAAAACACTTAAGCCTACAGCTAAGCTACTCACACACCTGCTGCAGGGGCAATACCGGTCGCACGGCGGTTGGACCAATTTTAGGCTGTTCTCTACACACTAGCCTGCCGTTCAGTGTGTAACTGATAGTCCCGCTGAACGCACGTCCACGAGAATGCCTCCTGTATTGTCGAAACACCAGAGGATTGGTATCGCCTTGGCACTTTCTGTGGTGCTACCAAAAAAAAAGGGAGAGAAGATATTGGGTGAAGAATTGGTTGCAGAAACGAAGCAAATTGTGCCACATGAATATTATGAAAGAATTGGAAGTAGATGATCTTTATGTTTTTTATCCCACATGTGGGGCCGGTCTTTATAGACGTCTATAACCCGCGTCCATATTTCACGCTCTTTTTCCATTTTTGTCCACTCCGCTCGGTTGTCACCAATGAACTGACTGGAATTGCCCCAATCCTACTACACACGCAGCAACCTTGCAGGGCGGTAGACACAATCTAGGGAGCTAGGAAGGTCTTGCGCCCCTGCCGCCCTGCCGCAGGCCCAATCTAAAAATTGCTCCTGCTTGCCTACACACATCACAATTAAGGAGGCAATCAAGGGTCCAATTCCCATATTGCCCCTGCAGCAGGTGTGTGAGTAGCCGGCTTTAAAGATTTCTAAGCAGTTTTTTGATTAGGTGAATGTTTTTAGAAATAATTGCTCCCAAAAGTCCCAAAGTAAGTCCAAAAAAACACAGAGATAACACAGACAACGCTTAACAAATACTTTCAACGAAAATATTTTTAAATCCAAATTTGAGTTATTGCTTCTCAACAAAAGGACGTAAGTGCCATGAAGATACGCTCTTTAGCTGGTTTTTCCGCATCGTATTTTTTGAGATATATTTTTGTGGTTGTAGTAACGGCTTCGGGGCCCTGCAAAGCACGGTCCGACATGCTCTTGTCCGGTTTTTTGTGTTATAAAATGTATTTTCTTTCATTGGACCCGATTCTACGTGCACATCGCTTATGAGTAAATATCCTAAAACGAACTAAAACTAAATTGTCTAATTTTAAGACATAGTTTAGACGGCAGATTTAACCAGTGCTATTCCAGAATGTCAAGCTGACAATGTATAAGCCGCGAAAAATAAGAAGCGTCAGATTCAAATTAGCGCTGTCATGGCGCTGTCATTCGATTATGACAGCTGCTCATAGAATAGCAGTGTTTTAGCGACTAAAATTAGGAAGTTTAGAGGCCACTGTAGAATCGGGTCCATTATCTTCTTAAATTTTTATACCAGATCTATTTACAGCAAATTAATCATAAAAACGATCTGAGTAAAGTCATGTATGAATTCTGGCTGGTTCCTGCTTCAGATCGGGCCAGCGAGGTTCCGTGCGCCGGAAGTGCTGTTCCGGCCGGATCTCATCGGCGAAGAATGCGAAGGTACGTAGATATCCAGGTTCGAACAGGTGATCTTTACCTGTACAGCAGGGGTGGAACTTTTCACGCCGATGACGTCAAATTAATTTTACACACGAAGAGGTAGAGGCGAAAGGTGCTCTGCTTTTTCGCGACATGACGAAAGACGTTTAATTAAATTTGCGATCATGAAAGAACGCGATGTGAAAATTCGCTGCGAAAAAATGTTTTTGTGAAATAGTTATTTGCTATACAAGTGGGGAAAGTTGTATTTTACCTGCGAGTGTTCATTTGAAACACGAGCTAGCGAAAGGATTGTATGATTGACCACGAGCGAAGCGAGTGGTTCAAAAATAGAATCCTCAGCGTAGCAAGTGTTTCAAGACACGAGACGTAAAATAACTTTTCACCCGTGTATAACACAAAACTTTTCACCTCACTACAGCGAGGAAACTAAGAAAAGGGTTAGTGCTATAAGCTCAATTCCGCATTTTGCACGGTTACCCGTAATTCCAAAGGTGTTAATACGTCTTCATCACTCGAATCGCTCATTTTTATTAACAAAACAAACTAGAAAAACATGCGAATATTTAACGATGACGGCTTAATTGAAAAGTTTGACAAAAGTTTTTTTTTTATTATTTCGGATGCGTTTTGTTTGCACATCGACTTATTTGGACTGTCAGAACATTTTATCCGTTTTTAAAACAAGAATGAAGGTTAATTTTGAATGCTGATATTTATGAATTAAAATTGTAAGACTGTATTTAGTGATTTTTACTCGATGCAATTCATTAATTGTGATGTTAAAAATTCAGCACTTTTAACGTTGTACGTTTTGTTAGCTGTCAAATATCAGTTAAGCTGCCTTCAAATGTCAAAACTCTTTCTTCACATGTGGATAAAAAGCTATTTTCTCAATAGATATCAAACAAACAAAAAGGCTTTCCGAGCTAGTGAGATGAAATAGTGCATTATTGTCTAGGCAGTGAAGCAGGCAATTGCGGGCCGAGTATTGGTTTAAAAATACGAGGCCCAGACAAGGAGAAATGCAAGCTTTTTTAGAGAAAAAAAACTCAAGCTATTCCAGACACAGATAAAAAAGTTACGTTTCGAATAAAATATGGATGTATAACTTGTGCCCTCATTTTATTATGGCCACCAACAATGAAATTTGTATGCTACATTGCGGGTTTTGTGTAGCGAGCACGCAATGTAATTTTTTTTTAATTTGGAATCTGTCTGTAAGACTATGTACTTCGCGTCTCAGTATGGAGTTAGTAATGTCAACTTTTCCGGTCATTTTTGAGAAAAATATTTTCAACAATTCCAGGTCTCCACGAAGTCCTGATGTTCGCCATCCAGAAGTCGGACATGGACCTGCGCAAGGTCCTCTACCAGAACATCGTGTTGTCCGGGGGCTCCACGCTCTTCCGGGGGTTCGGGGACCGCCTGCTCGCCGAGATCCGGCGGCTCGCGCCCAAGGACATGAAGATTAGGGTGAATATTTGTTCATTTACTTACCGTTATCGCCCGCGTGGAATATACCAGGAAAGTTAGGAGTTCTTTATATGGAGCCAACTGAATATCATCATAGTCATCATGTCAGCCGAAAGACGTCCACTGCTGGACATAGGCCTCCCCCAATTTGGGGGGGAAATATCGAATTCTATGCCAAGTCGCGGGCAGATGCTATTTATCGATAAAATTCAAAATTCAAAATAATTATTCAGTAAATTGGCCACATGAGGGCTCGAACACGTCGGGAATATGGAGTTATTATGGGGTAAGACCGTCATTGCGGAAAAGCGTAAAGCGTAAGTCTTTACTCTATATTGTTGTCTATTACAAGGCTAGAGTTTTTTTTGGGTTCCGTGCCAAAATGGTAAAAAAGGAACCCTCATGTTAAGACTTTGTGGTCGGTCTGTATGTCACAGCAGTTTTTCTCGGCAACTACAAATACTATCAACTTGAAATTTGACATACTTGTACAACTTGATTGCCCGCATCTGTTCTGAATAAAAAAATAAAAAAATTTATATATCAATAAAAAAGTCTAGATTGGGGTGTAATCATAAAAGGACTCAATCTGCACAAATCAAAACTATTTTTTTTAATTTTTCATGACATGAAATATAAAATGAAGTCTTCATAATTTAGAGTTTTTGAAAAATAACAAAATAAAACGTTAAATATCTGTATTAAAATTTAGTCTAGTCAAAATGGACCTTATCACATAGAAAATAAAGTTCATGACAAAATGAGTATTAAACTGACCTATTTTTTTATTCTTCTAGATATCAGCCCCGCAAGAGCGCCTGTACTCTACTTGGATCGGGGGCTCGATCCTGGCGTCCCTCGACACGTTCCGAAAGATGTGGGTGGCCAAGCGAGAGTTCGACGAGGAGGGCCACCGCGCCGTGCACCGGAAGACCTTCTAGGGCCCGGGGCAGGCTCCGCGGGGCTAAGGGCTGGGGCGCTCCTTGATGTAAAAACTAGCGACTCTATTCACTTCTCTATTACTTCTGGGAGGACCTTGTGCAGGGTCCATCCGGATCGCTACCACCAACTTATCCATTAATCTACCGCCAAGCAGCAGTGTTCGCATTGTTGTGTTCCGGTTTGGGGATAAGACAGCCGGTGAAATGACTGCAGAGGCATTCCATCTTGGTCCTCAGGGTTGGCAACGCATTTGCAGTCTTGTGAATGGGAATGTCTATGGGTCACAGTTTCCACTTACCATCAGGTGGCCTGTGTGCTCGTTTGCCTTCCCATGCAATAAAAACAAACCAATTGCGTCACTGCTAGATCACGTGGTACGAAGAGTAACGTGATCTAGCAGTGACGCGATTGGTTTAAAAACGAAATGAATAGAGACGCTAGTTAGCATGTTGGCTAGGGCCTCTGAGCTGGCAATGTCGCATTTCTTTTTTAATACCAGCTTTACACGCTTGTTCGTTGAAACAATTTGTTGAATGTAGGATAAAACAGACGTTATATATGGGTAACACTATATCTCATCAAAATCATGATAATTTAATTTATAATAGAGACCGATTATCATATCTCCGACAAGATGGTACACCTATTCTGAGCCCAGGATTGTCATAATTCCGAATTCCTGGTTACTGATTCCGTCAAGTTAATTTATGCATAAGTATTTTTGGTTCGCACTCTTAGGCCCGTATTAATAATCTAATCTCGACTTTAATGCCAGTCTCAAGATGCGTCAAAAATGACAGTTTTCTATGGCTTGACGTTTACTTTGTCAGTTTATTAATACGGCTCTTTTTGTCACAAATCAACCTAACGTTCCTCTCGCTACGCTCGTCGTCGCACCTAATTTGTGGATCAAGCCAGGGGGGCAGTCTGAACGATGTATGCTTCAATTTGGCTTCGGTACAGTCAACGTCAAAAGTAAGTGATCAAAATTAACATTTCAAAACATGTTCAAGCATGACGCCGGCCCCAGATAAAACAGATTATAACAAAGTGTCATTTTCAACTGAATATTTAATTAGTCAAAAGAAAATGATCATAAACGATGCCATAACTGTCTCTTTACAGAACATTTCAATAAAGAAGAATCAATTTTTTTACCTAAGTGTCAAGTGTCCAACAAGATAAAGTCAAAATGACAAAATCTCCAAAGGAAAACTAGGATAATAAAAAGGTAGGGGAAAAAAAGGATTTATTCTAAATGTTTCAAAAAAAAAAAACAAAGCGAAGTAGTAGGAACTTATTTCAACCATTGACGGAAATGAGAGGTGTTATAGTTGTTTCGCGTGACGAGTATAACCGACATTAACCGAACGTCTGACTTGTATTCCGAGGTGGTCTTGAGAAGACATGAAGGCCCAAACATTCATATTCACTTACATGTGATAGTTTGGTAGTATTACTGACTATTGCTATTCTAGAAAATCAGTTTAATTTGAAACACTCAGTAATGATTTAAACTGTTTGAATGGCATGTCACTTACTTATGACACATTACGAGTTAATTTACTTATGCTAAACTACAATAATCAGAGACATCTGTCTTAATTTATTGTATATACTATTTTACGACCCTATTTCATCAGTTTCTTTTGCTGTTGACTGTACCATGTGACGGTTTTTGTCATAATACCTAATCTGGATTACGAATATTCGGGTTGTTTATTATAAAGTTTCCATGATTTTAATACTCGGTTGTGTAAATTTTGAGAATTTGATAAATCGGCCTTGGGTTTTTTTCGGGGTTGTAATTTTTTTTAAAGAGGGTACAGTCGAAATCATTAATATCTAAACAGCCCTTGCGTTAAAATGTATTCATAGATTTATTGTCAGTGGTATAGAGGCATGTATATATTCTTGTCTTCTTTTTGACTGTACGCGACATAATTTCGTTTTTGTTCGGTAACGCATGAGTACCGTTCTTTGTGTTACCCAATGTCTAATTCGTTACTATTTCATATTAGAAAAAAAAAGGTTTTATAAAAGTTTTCACCACGAAATTAAAATTAGGAATAGAGTACAATTGTATCTTCTATAAGTAATTTATAACAAGTACTGGAAGATTTAGGCAAAAAAACGTTACGTTATTAAAAAAAGGAAAGCACAATATATAGGCGATGGTGACCACCTTTCACCTAGTAGGTCGCCAGCTTGTTTAGAAATAAAAAAAAATATCATGTGGGATCTCTTCCAGTCAATCTTTGAGTAGGCCAAGGTCTTTGCAATGATTTATAAACTTGATCATTACTTTTAAGCGAGGTTTAACCCAGCTTTAATAATTGCAGAAGTTGACAGCTGTCTTAAGTGAGAAAGTGACAACGTTAAAATTAAAGTTAAAATAAGGCAGCAATTAATTTCTACAATTTATATTGCATGTCTAATCCTCGCTTTATATTAAGTTTAACATTAAATAACTCTTAATTGTACGTTATTTTAAATGAAAACACGCTTGACGAATATTTGAGGTTATGTGTCTAACAGTACTACAGTCTGTGGTCACTTAGAAGACCGAAGCATCTCTCACACTCGCTCTTAATAAGATCGTATGAGAGCGATGAAGCACACAGTTCCCAGCTTCTTTATAGCGTTCGGCTGGCTATTATCGCTATCACGCTTGCACTCGTAACTGACAGTATATTTGTCACTGTCAGAGAAAATTGAAGATGGCCGACCGCTAGAAAATGTAACTGTAATTTGTTTACATTTTTCATTTGTCACAGACTTGTATATGGTTGTTTTAATAAAAGACAGCTGGTATCCATGTCATGTCAACATGTAATTAGATTCATTTGTATATTGAGATTATTGAGATCGTCACGAAATTCAAACAAAGACAAAATTTGGAATTAACACTAACACAAGTTGTTGACATTATCATGATAGTTACAATATCCGGCCGGATTTTATCTTGCTATCCGGTATCCGGCCGGAATATTTGGCTATCCGGCATCCGGCCGGACAGTGATCTGGTATCTGGCCACGCAGTGACCGGGTTATTCCCACCTGTTACCACCAATTTGTTACCACTGGTAACACCTGGGATTTTTTCCCACCTGTTACCACTAAAGTACTCGGTGGTAACAAGTGGGAATATTTCTCCCATTTGTTACCACTAAAATATTTGGCGATAACTACACTCAAAACATTTGGTTATTCCCAGTGGTAACAGATGGGGAAAAAAAATCCCAGCTGTTACCAGTGGTAACAAATTGGTGGTAACAGGTGGGAATAACCCAGTGATCTGGTATCCGTAGTAAAATTATGGGATACCGGATAGTGGTCAAATACCGGTAAATACTACAGGGCGAACGATATGAAGTGTTACCAAAACTAAAAGGCTACGATTTTTTTTTGTTGTCACAAATTATTCATTTTTAAGAAAAAAATGAGAAAAAGATATCAAATTTTCATGATTACTGTATTTTAACTCGATATGACCACCTTTTGCTGTATATGGCCTTCAGACGGTAGAAAAATGAGTTGCACGCTGCACGAATGTGATCCTGCGGTATGCAATGGCAATTACGTACGGTCGCTTTCTTCAATGCATCCATACTGGCATGTTTTCTTCTCCTCACCTTGCTCTCCACAATGGACCAGATAGAAAAGTCAATCGGGTTAGCGTTTGGGGAATTCGAAAGCCATTGTGTGGACGAAATAAAATGTGGCACGCGTTGTTCAGCCATTCTTGGTTCACACGAGCTTTATGAGCCGGGGCCGAGTCTTGTTGTAATGTCCACGGTCTACTACCGAAATGTTTGCGTGCCCAAGGCTCCAACGCAGCTTCCAAAACATTTTCCCGATAGTAAGTCGCATTTACTTTGACACCAGGCTCGATTTTGTGAATTTGGTAACACTTCATATCGTTCGCCCTGTAGTTATTACAGCTCAGTATCGTAGGAAAAGCCGAGATGGTGTATCATGTATATTTCTAGGTCTGGCTGCTTTTTTAGTTTACGTTTAGTGGTAAGCATGAAATATAGTATTTAATATAAAAGCATTTTTGTATTTCAATTAAATTATTTTTTCTCGAATGCTGGCTTTTATTAATCCTACCAGGGTTTCTCTTCTTTTTAGGTAAAACTGTATTGCCATTGACGTGTCCTGTCATCTTATTATTTTTAACTCAGCATGAAAAACATGTTTCGGCCGGAGGTTCGGTTTCGGTCTTTTTTTTGGTTAGGGCGCGTAATGTCCCAATCGCAGAATGTCCCTTCGTCCCTTTCGCGAAATGTCCCTTTCCTTAATGTCCCTTACGCAAAAGGACCCTTCTGCAAAAGGTCCCTTTCGCAAAACGTCCCTTCACATAAATAAAGTCCCGTTCACAAAACGTCCCTTTCGCAAAATGACCCGTTCGCAAAATGTCCCGTTCGCAAAATGTACCGTTCGCAAAACGTCCCTTTCGCAAAATGTTCCCTATAATAGCTAGGTTTAAAAATAAAAAACACTAATTAAACTTTTCCTTAGTATTTTATTAATAAAATTGTACTTATGGATATCGCACCATTCAATTGAACTTAAAAAATATCCTAAACTTAACTAAAAACCATCAGCTCCTCAAATTTTAATAAAAATCGCTTACTAATTACCCCCGCAATGTTTTAGTCCTGATTTTGTTGCATAAAACATATTGAAATTATGAAATCCCTTACAGTTGTTTCGCCTCTTCGTAGTTTTTTAGCCTCTTTTTTGTATTCTTTGTTGAAATGAATGTCCCGGTTTCTGCGATTTTTTTTAAGAGTGCAAGCCAAGCCTGTACGAATTTTCCTGTCCGAACGCTTTGCTTCTGTTAAAAATTTCTGTATAGCCCAAAATAATCCTGGATGTTTTGTCAGTTTTTTATTAAAACGGCTATTCCAGCCTTCCACGGGATTTGTTGTGCGGTGAATTTGGCCGTAACAAGACAAAACTGACGGGCTGTATCTAGGATACCAATATCTTTCGAAATATTGCTGAAAAGTTCTAATTTCAGCAGTGTCTGGCATGCTTTGTCTGATGAATGTCCACGCCGCCGGTATAAATTCTGCGGGAACTAGAGGAAGAGCAGCACACCATCTCGTAATTTTCCGCCCTTGTCCTGTCAAAGTTACATTTAATGTCGCTGATTTTTTCCAAACAGCGGCATTAAAGTGTCTGTAACAACCGCTGACTTCAACGTCTGGAAAAACTCTTGAGATCGCATTCATCGGAGCAATTTCGAAGTCACATTTGTAATGTTTTATAGTTATACGTAGTTTGTTTTTTATTAATTCGAAAAGTTTGATATACGTTTCTTCTGTTTTATCTGGAAGTATGGCGTAGATAACTGGTACAACGTTGGAAGATGATTTTGTTGATTTTATATCTAAATGTATAGTGTACACTTGATAGAAATTTCTGGGTGCTGTTTTGAACGTCCCGTCTCCGAAATATTGGGCTTCCTTTAGTTTTCTCATTGTTTTTCTTGCTGTTTTGTTACAAAACACAAACATTGTCTTTCCACCTTCATGCTCAGCATCGTCATATATCAAAAAATCGTTAGCTAAACAATCAGGTATCTCATTTATGTCGTCTAGTAATCGATCCGCGTTCAAAAACTTTTTCCGGCAGCTGTACAATGTATCTTTTTTGGAAGTAAAAGACGGTGCATCCAAGTTATTTATGTTTTCTAAGTTTCGGTCAAATATGTCTTCAACTGGGCCTAAATCACTGCAAACATCTTCTTTTGTTTCATTTATTGCCAATAAAACATTGTTACTAACATAGTCCCTTTGACACGTGTGATCTTCGTCAGTTCCTCGTAGAATCGTAGTCGCAGCATCGTTGATGGTTATCGAAGCACTGCACAACTCTCGATGGACACATCTCCACTGCGTACTACCGCTTTTATTTTTTCTATTAAAATTGTACCGGTAACCATCTCTTAAGATAGTTTTTCTACCTTTTTGGTTTTTGGTAAATTCAATTGGAATATGATCGCTCATTTTTGGTAAAACCAAGACCTTTGGTAACTAGCAAGTCATGCCTGACAGAGCCCTGACAAGTGGTATTCAATTGTTTTGTTGTTTTATCGTCTTAATTATTATAAGTATCCTTCTTAATCTCCATTGAAGTGGACAGTGATAATTACTAAGGAAAAGTTTTCATATGTGAAGTCCCCATTCCACACTAAGGCCAATGTAGGGATTATTATAGGCCATCTCTTATGAGAAGACTCCTAGTCTCAACTTAAACAAGCTTTTTCTTGACGGGACATTTTGCGAATGGGTCATTTCGCAGACGGGACGTTTTGCGAAAGGGGCGTTATGCAGTAGGGACTTTCAGCGAAAGGGGCTTTCTCAGAAGGGACGTTTTGCGAAAGGGGTGGGACCTTTTGAGAAAGGGACGTTTTGCGAATGGGGTATTTTACATAAGGGACCATTTGCATAGAAGACGTTTTGCGAATGGGACGTAATTTTGGTGGAGGGACATTTTGCGAGTGGGACATTATGCGTCCTAACCTTTTTTTTCTAAATCTGTCCAGTAGGTAGTAGGGAGTTTCTTTAAAAGTTTGTTCCTAGGTAAGGACTAAATTAAGAAACGTTAAATTTTCCACTGAGTTACGAAAATAGTGTTTTCTTGAAATCGGACGGTGCTTTTTTGTACTACAAATGAAATCACAACTTATAGGATTTATCATATAGTTTACTAACAATTGACCTTAGAGTTATCAACTTAACGGAAAAAAGTGGCCACCTTTTCCCGTTAGGCTGACTTCTCAAAGCGTAACTCTTATCAAAGTTTGTTGGGTCAATCAACTTTTTTACCTACACTTTTATTTTACCGGATTTCAACAAACATGTTTGTTTTTAAATATAATATCAATGCTTATTTTCGTTTTTAATGATGTAGTCAATTTACTAGTTTATCAATCTATCTTTGTCAAGTACCTACACATATCTATCTTAATTTGTAAAATGTGTGAAAATTGGGTAAATACGTGTCTACTGAGTTACTGTCCGCGAATTTGTGTGATAAATAGTGAATTGTGATGTGAACTGAGTTACCACATTTTTTTGAAATAATTTTTTAAACAATACGTGATTTATGGAATATGTTAATGATACTACTACAATTTAAAAATAATTTCACTTACAATAAGTCCCCAGAATTTATTTTATTTATTAAAATCTGAACGGTGGGCAACAGACAAAAAATGTGTGGGTTAAAAAGTTGATTGACCCTGTTACGTATCCCATAAATTGTGTTTTTACTTGCGCTACAAAAAAAGCATCGTCCAATTCCATGGAAATTCTTTAGTTTATCAGACAACACAAAAATAATATTCAGGGCGCCACTGGACGCTCGACGTTTGCTCGGTGCAGTCTTAAGTGCATTACCCGATGCTCTTACGGTGAAGGAAAAACATCGTGAGGAAACCTGCATATTCGAACAGCTGAGTGTGTTAGGGTAATTGCACAAAAGATCCTTAAAGGTCGAAGTGTAAGTGAAAGCGCCCATCTGTAAGATACGATAACGATGCAACAGGAAACGGTTACGTTGTTATGGTGTTGCCACACAAAAATCAAAAAAGTAAGGATGACCACTCACTATCGATCGTCGCTGACGTTTTTGCCGTCATCCCTTTTTGTTTTGTTTTTGTTTTAAATATTTGTAGGAAGAGAGGGCAATAGAGAGATCTCTCTCCAGGCGGGTGTTATGCTTGGGGACCGAAGTCCATTGGGCAGGATGAAGTTGGAAGTGGTATATAATATTATATTATTTCAGCGGACTGTAGAAACTTCGTTAGCGCGATGTAGAACCCTCAGTTCCGCTGTTTGACGCTGGTGGCGCTGGTGAGTTGGTTGATACAAGTTGCCGTTAGATGCCGCTAGCTCGCCACAATACCTATTTAAGTTAGTTTTTAGGTCACGGTCCCTCTGAAAACCAGCGCACCGGCTTGCTACGGCATAAAGCTGAGATGGGCTCGTTTCAACGCTATGTTAAATGTTTTGTTTGTCATCCGATTTTTTTAATGTGTGTATGCGTTGAATAAATGATTATATTCTGTTCTATTCTACATTGCCTGGGCGGCAAGGATAGGATAAGGTGGTAGTTGCGATCCTTACGGACCCTGCACAAGGTCCGTCACCCCTAGACTTTGTATGTTCACTACTCTTTGCTTAAAGCGTTAAACAACTATATAATACTACATTATTGCCGAGGCCCGGTAAGTACGGAATTGCCTGACGAGGTGGTTGTCGGGCCGAGCCATGGCGAAGCCTGCCAAAATCCCCCCCGTTAAAAAAAAAAGATAAAAGACATTTATTCAGTAAGTAGGCCACACGGGCACTTTTACACGTCAAGAATCTACCAGCGCTTCACAAGAGGAGACCACTGCTAAGAAGAAACGCCGCAAGAAACTCGGCAGTCAGTCATTTTTTAAATATATTTAATGTTACAATGGTATACTTAGTCTAGCATTATATAAATCTATAAATATTAAATTAAAAAATATATTAACCCATTCATTGCCGAAGACGCGAATTCGCGTCCCATGTATGTGTTATCGTAATGCCGAGGACGCGACTTCGCGTCCTCAAGTTATTTGTTTTTTTTTGCTAGAAAACAACTGTACTTAAATGCTGATACCAAAATGTTACTTTATTTATGAAGGATAATGTTATACTGTTGCTGGTTTTCGGATTCAGTGCATTTGTAATTTTCATAATTCTTATCTCGGATGCCGAAGACGCGAATTCGCGTCCCATGTATGTGTAATCGTAATGCCGAGGACGCGATTTCGCGTCCTCGAGTTATTCGTTTTTTTTTGCTAGAAAACAACTGTACTAAAATGCTGATACCAATATGTTACTTTATTTATGAAGGATAATATTATACTGTTGCTGGTTTTTGGATTCAGTGCATTTGTAATTTTCATAATTCTTCTCTCGGATGCCGAAGACGCGAATTCGCGTCCCATGTATGTGTAATCGTAATGCCGAGGACGCGATTTCGCGTCCTCGAGTTATTTGTTTTTTTTTGCTAGAAAACAACTGTACTAAAATACTGATACCAATATGTTACTTTATTTATGAAGGATAATATTATACTGCTGCTGATTTTTGGATTCAGTGCATTTGTAATTTTCATAATTCTTATCTCGGATGCCGAAGACGCGAATTCGCGTCCCAAGTATGTGTAATCGTAATGCCGAGGACGCGATTTCGCGTCCTCGGCATTACGCCGGCGCTGCGTGATGAGTAAAAATGTGAGGCGTCGGCAATGAATGGGTTAAATAAGCTGCGTAGTTTCAGTAGGAAAACACCAAAATCTTGCGAGAGAGATAGAGGGAGAAGAAAAAAAAGAGAACACCTACCTAGGTGTAAGTATATAAGACGGTACAAGACGACCACATAAGATTGATATGTTTTCCTACATCAACGGTGTCCCCTAGACAAGACAAAGCTACTGAATTTGAAAAAAATAAAAAATATTAAGTTTTGGGTTTAGGCCAAGCATTTTTGTCTATTAGATAGTCCTCGATCCTATAATACGCTTTAGACATTAACGACTTCTTCAAGTAATTTTTAAGTGCTGGAAAGGGTAGCTTTAAAGCTATGTCAGGTAATTTATTATAGAAATGAATGCATTGACCTACAAATGATTTATATACTTTACGGACGCGGAATTTGCGAATAGCGATTTTATTTTTATTTCTAGTATTGAAATTATGTACATCAGAATTTTTTGTGAAAGAATCTAAATTTTTAATAACATAAATAATATTCTCATAAATAAATTGAGACGCTACAGTTAAGATATTAATTTCCTTAAAAAGTTCTCTCAGCGAGTCACGGGAATTTAAGTTGTAAATAGAACGAATGGCCCTTTGTGGCCCGTTTTTTCGTGGTCCCATTATTTTGTCCCATTAATGGGCTCACGAATATATATTTCCCAGACCAAGATATAAAAAATATAGTACACTGAAATAAAATATAGTACTTTGAAGAAACCCTTTTGTAAATTAATTCAATTTTTACTACCTACTTACTAACATTCTGTCTGCTATTTGGGCAACTATCTGAGCTGAAAAAAGCTTAAATCTTCAACTACACACCGTATATGTAATAAATAAGGAGGTGAAGGGATATAAGGACTGACCGAATTATAGTTTTACTAGCGACCCGCCCGCGGCTTCGCCCGCGTGGAATGTATTATACATATAAACCTTCCTTAAGAATCACTCTATCTATTAAAAAAAACCGCATCAAAATCCGTTGCGTAGTTTTAAAGATTTAAGCATACATAGGGACAGACAGCGCAAGCGACTTTGTTTTATACTATGTAGTGATAGCGTAATATATATTTCTTCAACAGTATATGAGTCAAACTATAGTACAATACTATACATATATTATAGTACGGTTGGCAACCGAAGGAGAACTGTTTCTCGGAGTCCCATTAGTATTTACGGTTGTGGAAATGTTCGTTCTGTAATTAGAATATATTAGAATACGTAGGTACCTACACCACACAGAAATAGAAGCTCCGCTGCAACGGAGCTCCGTCGACCCTAATTGATTTGAAGTTAAGAATGTAGACTGACGAATGTGTGTGTGTGGTTTGGCCTTCGGTCCTGCTGCAAACCTAACAACCGAAACCTATCTACGTATCTGCATTTTGAGCAAACCACGCATCATCATTTTATACAGTAAGTAGATAAATAATAATGGGACTACGGGAAACAGTCTCCCTCGTGGTCGCATTAATGTAACAAAATAATGAGACCATGAAAAAACCGGGCAAAATCAGAGTCAGGAAATCCCCGTTTCAGCCGAGGCGTTTAATGCTTTTCACAAACAATGCGAGGAAATGATACAAATACATGGTCTTGTACATTACATACATACATTAAATCGCACCTGTTTCCCAGAGGGGTTGGCAGAGACCACTTCTTTCCACTTGCTACTAACACTACGATCTTCTCAAATTTCTTTCGCTTCTTCAACATTCATACATCGAGTCATGCACGCACGTCGGTTTCGGGTACTTAAGATTCGGCCCTTTACCAGTATTTCTCTGATTTGATTCGAAAAAGTACGCCTAGGGCGGCCCCTTCCGACCCTTCCACTCACTTTCGATCTGTACCTATATCTCTTTCATCCTTCCTTTACAAATGACCGAACCATCGAAGCATACCCTTTTCAATCTTGGTCACTACATCTTCTTTTATTCCACATTGCTCTCTTACATGAACATCTTAGCCTACTTGTGCAAAATGTGGTTACAGAATTATCAACAAGTTTAAAAAGTTGTTGGTACTTAATTCTTTAGCTCTGCCTACCCCACTTTGGGAATGAAGGCGTGAGTTTATGTATGTATGTATGTATGGATGCTCTCTGACTTTTTAATTTCTTACTGTATCAATAAGTTTCAGATCACACATACTACGCACAGAGCGCATTTCAACTGCATTTACACGACTTTCATGCTTGTCCTGCCACACCCAATATTTACATACCTACATGAGGGTAAGACGATAGGGATTATAAGTATTTTTAAAAACCTTTGACAATTTCGGAGAGATTTTTTTTTTTGAAACTACGAGTATTAGTTAAGATAGTTCCACGCACGACGAGCCGCCGCCGCACCACACTCCCCTACCCACAAGTTGGGTGTACGGGATTTTTTTTCATGGTGGAAATTGAGCCACTTCGCGTCTACGTTAAAAGAAAGGCCATCCTTTCCGAGCGTGTTTGAGCAAAAACAATTAGGTATTCGAACTCTATAAAGTTTATTCGAGCGTTAAAGTTTATAAACAATTAATATTGTAAAAAAAACGCCTCGTGCTCACAGATTACCTCGTAGCTGGTGTTATTTCGATGAAATGGTAACATGAAGGGATTATTTTGCATTATATTGGGTAAGTCGTGACCTCATCAACTTATCCTCATTAATTTGTTCTGAAATTAATTACACACGTTTTAACGAGTAGAATTATAGATAGATAAAACGTTTATTTTCGTACTACAAAACACACACACAATTGACAAAAAAAAAGATAAAAAAAGCAAAGATACTAACATTACACACAAATTGCCAAAAGAATGTGTGCGCTGCAGCAGGGCAAAAGGGTAATGGCTCAGCGTATAACTTTGCTCATCGTGAGCAAACACTGGTATTCTGCCACAACCCCGAGGAACGACAGAGCAACAACAAGCAAAAAAAAAACAAGAACAGGGAGGATAGTTAATTATGCTTTATCTGTCACGCGTTTGGGTGCTTGTGCGTGGATTTAGGTGTGATATGTGTATGTGTGCGTGCGTGCGTGTGTGTGTGTTACTTTGCAAAACTGTGTGAGTACATATCTACACAATTATGTCCGGCGAATGTGATGAGCCGTGAAGAGCAAGCATTAAACAGCAAAATCCGATACCTACCAAGTAACCGCTAGGTAGGTATACCAATGGTTTGTTTTTGTAGAAGTAAATCTCTATAATGTTTTTTAAACGAGTGCTTTGATGTAAAAAGTCTTATTGGTGGGGGAATATTGTTCCAATGCCTGCGAAGCTAGCGATCCCGTGTTCGGTTTCTGGTTTGGGTGAATATTTGTGTGATAAAGACGAGTTTTACTGTGTCCACTAGAAGGCGTAGGAAATGGTTTACCCTTGAAATATCGAAACTCATAGAACGATTTCATCGACAGGCATTTCCACGTGCAGGAGCTTTATTTTTATTGTGGTCACAAGTCTTACCTAACCTACGTAACGAGTGCTTAAGATAACCTGAAAACCAAACTGAGGCCTATTTGTAGACGCTCCAAAAAGTATAATTTCCCAACCAGCACATGGTCCGTTAATTATAGTTTAGTTTTCTTTGTTTTGCTTTAGTTTTTTGTTAATTGTGACAAATGGTCAATGCTGTATACTGGCTAAGTACGTACTTATATTTAAATATGCTTCTGTAAGGTAGGTATTTGCATGTAGTTTTTGTATTTATTTTACATACATTACATTACATTAAATCACGCCTGTTTCCCAGAGGGGTAGGCAGAGACCACTTCTTTCCACTTGCTACGATCTTGTATTTATTTTGTATTTGTTAAAAAGTTTTTGTTTACTCTGTTTTTTCGTTTAGCGTACCGTCCGTCTATCATAAACGTAGCTGGCTGAAAATCAGCGCTGTAGGTGTTTAACACCTCAGCATTATGCTGAGCCAGTTTCCGATTCACTGCCGCGAAGACACACCCTCTTTTTATTGCTTTTTCTGTTTTTCTTTTTTTCTGTGTATATTATGTGTGTAGTGAATAAATGTATTTTTCTTATTTTCAATTTCTTTTAAAGTTTTATAAGGTTTCAGCAGAAATTAGTTTTCGATGAAATGAAATTCTGTGTTCGATGAAATGTTCGTCGATATTTCAAGGGGACCCCGTAGAAAACATTCCCCTCCTTTCACGGTAGTAAGGTAAATATTTACTATGCATTTTGCGCAAGAATATCTCGTTACGTGACATTACCTAAGAATAACTAGGGTTTTGCGATAGATTCTCCTAATTTTCTACGGCTTTTGACTCACTCTGCAACATTTCTTTTGTATTTACTCTCCGTGCTGTTATTGTGCGTACATGTGGTGCTTAATTGATAATATCTGTATTGTATTATATTTGTAACTATACAGTCAGCATTATTTTAGTTATAGGTATTTATATTTAGTTATAAGTTAGACCGCTATGTGTGTATGTCTGTGGCACCTTAGCTATTAAACGGGTGGACTGATTTGAATGCGTGTTTTTTTTTATTTGAAAGCAGGTTTTCTAGCGGTGCTTCTTAGCTAGGTTTCAAGAAAAACGGGTAAGCTGTTTAAGAGATATCAGCTCTGAAAGAAAGGGTCACCGTTTTATATGGCGTTTTTATTTTCTAATAGTTATAAATTGCCGCCGTGTGGTTGCCGGCTTAGAATAGTGCCACTCCATGTCTTCCCGTGGAAGTCGCAAGAGGCGACTAATAGTCGGGTAATTAGTGACATAATTGTATGGGGAACCTTGCAAATCTTCAACGAAGGCGGCTTCCTTGGCACAGGTATACATACCTATAAGTGGACATATAAGTTTATTTTCATTTACGTAGAACCAGAAAAGGCGGAAGCATTGCCACTGTTCCACGCCTTCACCGCATCTGATACCGTTTCGTCTTTTGCTGGTAAGGGGAAAAAAGTGCTTTCGAAGCTTGGCGCGCTTATCCAACTGCAACAGAGGGATTGAAGCAGGCTAAAGAAGGAAATGTAGAGCAGGTATTTCCAATATTGGAATGAATTGTCATTGCTTTATACGACAAGTAAGTTAAGGTGGTGGTTGGCTTTTTTATTTGTGATTTGAAGTGATTTAGGTTATCGTGGGCATGCATGTCGTGTAACATTCATTTCATTTTAGATATTGCACATGCACTGATATCAATCAGTGTAGATTACAAAAAAGGACAGACGGCTGGGGAATTTACCACCAACCAAAGACGCCCTTCGCAACCATATTCTACGAGCGGACTTTCAGGAAGGACATGTATGGGGTCAGCTTTTAAAACCACTACAAAACCTGCCATGTCCCGCTGACTGGGGTTGGGCAAAAAATAATGGCATATTGGAGCCTGTGTGGACCACCCTACCGCCAGCAGCCGCTGCTTGCATGGAGTTAATTAGGTGTAGATGCAAGCAAAAATGCGCAGGGAGATGCAATTGCTTGAAAAGAGAGATAAACTGCTCCGAACTATGTGGCTGCAGCGGAAAATGTTCATAAATTTTGTTGTTTACTTCGTTATTATTATAATACCTCTACAAAAGTTAACTAACCTAACCAAAACTCTCTTTTAAAGGAAAATTCTAGGAATATAAATTGGAGTGAACATTTTATACTAGAATATTGTGGTTAACTCAGTAATATTGTCATTTATTTAAATATTATGACTTATCTCTCGATATTGCTTTAAGAAAACTATCTCTAGATATAGAAACACCTATACTAATCATCAGTGGCGTAACTATACCATCCGGGGCCCGTGGCAATTTCGCGTAACTATACCATCCGGGGCTCGTGGCAAATTCTTTTGACACTCAAGTACGATGTTAAAAAAAATATTGCTGGGCCGGGGGCCCGTGGCAATTTGCCAGCCCTGCCACCCTATAGTTACGCCACTGCTAATCATAGTAATTATTACACAATAAGTGACAAATCTTATCCAAAATACGAACTTCTCTCGTTCTCAGCCCCGCCGCGCGGAGCAAATGTTTTTTTTGGCCCATTTATAAGTTAAATGTATGAAAAAAGTTAATGTTTACATATTTTATATAAATAGGGCTATTTACTCATATTTTTTTTATAAACCATAATCTCATAGTTTAATGGTAGGCATAGATTTTGTAAGATTTTTTAACTCCTATTTTTCTACTTTATCACGGATCTCATTTTTTTTCTATGGACGAGTGAAAATGCGTTTCCTGAAATGAATTCCTCGTCCTCGAATTATACGAAAACGATATCAAACACGACCTATTTACTAAACTTATGGACATATGGACGTAAGAATGCGGCGCGGTAGATGGGATTTCCCCCCCCTCCCCCTCCCACCTGCAGGGTGGAACCACGTGGCTACCGGGCTAAATCAGCTCAGATGACCACTAGGTATACCTGTGCCAAGCGGCTTCCTTCGTTGAAGATTTGCAAGGTTGATGTCACTAATTACCCGACTATAAGGGAATAAAGGCTTGTAGTACTGTTAGGCGATGGGCTTGCTACCTGTCACTAATACACTGGTAAACATCTTGGCCTAATTGTGCAAATTGTGGTTACAGAGTTATCAACAACTTTTTAGAGTTGTTGGTAATTCTGTAGCTCTACCTACCCCACTCTGGGAATGAAGGCGTGAAGGTATGTATGTATGTAGTTATAAATCATGAACTCTTTTACAATAATTTAGTTACTAAGTGCTTACACGCTGGCCCGGTGCTCGAGGCGAGGGGGTTGCCCCGGGAGTGCGGCACGCTGGCACACTGCGCGGGCGCAGAGCCACTGTGCGTGAAGATTAAGCACCAGGAGAATGGCACCGTGAACCACTATTTCGCCTTGGATAAATGCCAACTGCAGCTGTTGAAGTGCCAACCAGGTACGGTCGAACAAATAGGTTTCTAGGCCACTATAGCTTCGTAAGGCCCAGTGTACACTAGAATGTACATAAGGCAATTAATTTGAACTGTGTGGCAATGGGAATAAAGTTTATTTTCCTATCTACAGAAATTGAAAATTGCATTATCGAACTGTCGCAATTGAACTATATTGCCTTGATGGTAGATTCAAAGTCCCAAGTTTTTTTTTTTTTTTTTTAATATCATAGGAAAGCAAACGAGCACACAGGCCACCTGATGGTAAGTGGAAACTGTGACCCATAGACATTCGCATTCACAAGACCGCAATCCTAAGACTGCTAATGCGTTGCCAACCCTGAGGACGAAGATGGAATGCCTCTATGCTAGTCATTTCACCGGCTGTCTTATCCCCAAACCGGAACACAACGATGCGAACACTCCTGCTTGGCGGTAGGTTAACGGATAAGATGGTGGTACCAACCCGGACGGACCCTGCACAAGGTCCTCCCACAAGTAATCTGCTGTCAAGTAAATACTTAAGAGCTATCAAAAGGGTGACATTGCGATAACAGCTCAAACACGATACGGTTTTTACCTTGTTGAATAGAGGACATATCGTGTTTGAGCTGTTATCGTGTTGTCACCGTATTGACAGCTCTTATTTACTTGCCAGTAATGGCGGCTGACGTCATAACCAAGGATCGGAAATTCGGATCGATATTTACCTAAAGTTGGCAAAATCCCGGAAAAAGATAGGCAAACATGGCGTCGGCTTCTTAAATTTTATTTTTATAATTTAAGTTTTGGGATTCTGGGATTCTACAAAACGTTAATATAATAAATACTTTACATGTAGGATAAAACATTCTGTTTTGCTCCTATAAATTCGTTACGTTAATAAGTTACAGGTAAATTAAATAACATTTGGTTAAACACATACAGTGGTGGACATATAATTAGAAACAGTACATAAAACTTAGGTAAACACAGAATGAACTATCGTTATGAGTAAAAATTATATTGATTAAATCACTATTGACTATGCCAGAATATAGCCAATGAGTTAAAAAACTCATAAAATATTTAAAAAAGTAAATCTGTTCTATCTTTAATTATTAAAAGATTTTAAAAATCATGATAGTTGAATTTCTATTACTGGCCGCTTGGACAACTAATTAGAAACAGGATCCATGGTTCGTTCCATTTTTGAAACTAAAAAAAAAACCTCTTTTTACGCTTTTTCTGTTGTTTCGGCGGCAATTAAACGTCAATTTGGAAAATTACGTGAATAATAAGTATTGTTAAAAATGGGTAAAAATAAGAGTTCTGACGAGTCAACCAGGCAATTAATCGTTAAATTACATTTAGATCGAAAGTGGACTTATAGAAGAATTGCTAAACATCTAGAATGTTCTGTGAAGAAAGTTTTCAACGCTATTGCTCATTATAAAACTAACGGAACTACTAAAAGTGTTGTTAGAAAGGCTCGTCCAAGGAAAACATCTCCCCGGGAAGATTCGCAAATAATACGTGTAGCTAAACAAGAGCCGTTCAAAGGCTCCAACGAGATTAGAAATGAAGTTTTTTCACCTGATGACCCAAGGAACATTTCCTCGAAACTGGTACGCCGCAGATTAGTGGAAGCTAACTTGTTCGGGAGGGTTTCTCGAAAGGTACCGCTTCTTACCAAGCAACACCGAGAGAAGCGATTATTATTTGCAAAGAAATATCTTAACTGGACCGTACGAGAATGGAAAAAAGTGTTAGTCTCGGATGAAACATAAATAAATAATGGTGAATTCAGACGGCAAACGCTACGTTAGACGTCCAATGAACCATGCTTTTGATTATAAATACACGAGGAGCATAGTCAAACACGGCGGTGGTAATATTAAAGTATGGGGATGTTTTTCTGGTTGCGGAGTTGGACCCGTCCGTAAGATTGAAGGTATTTATTTATTTATTTATGGATCAATTTCAATACAAAAACATCTTAGAAGAGACAATGATTCCCTACACCGACGACTATTGCCTGTGACCTGGATCTTTCAGCACGATAACGACCCAAAACACACGGCCCGCAGTGTTAAATCCTTTCTTAGTGAGCAACGTGTTACCATGTTAGACTGGCCTGCAAATAGTCCCGATTTAAATCCAATTGAAAATTTGTGGTACGTCGTTAAAAAAAAAGTCTCCGTTAAACGTAATTCCAGTCAAAATGAACTTTACGAAGCCTTTGTTGAAGCATGGAACTCGATCCCACTCGATAAATGTATGAAATTACTTGAATCAATGCCACGTCGTTGCAGAGCCGTCATTAATAACAAAGGCTATGCAACTAAATATTAATTGTTGAGAAATTTAGTAAACCAAACATTATTTTACATAAATAATTTGAAATTGTTGACGTTGACACGTTAAAACTTTGATTTTTATCTCATTTCTTTAGTGTTTCTAATTACTTGTCCACGACGGATGGTACTGCAAATGTCGTTTAGTTGTTTGTACGTAACTAAATATCTAAATGGTAGTTGTAAACTCGGATATTTATTTGTTTTTTAATTAATTATAAGTTGTTGAACGTATTCTATGCATTTTGTTGTTTTATTTCCAAAAACAAAAGTTTTACGGCAATGTGCCTTGTATAATGTGAAATACGTCGCAAGTGTTTCTAATTATATGTCCACCACTGTACATGGAAATTAACTTCAAACAGTTAATATAGATAAAAAATTATGATTATGCCTGTGTAATTTATTTATTTTGAAATCCCGGAAATTTTATTATGAATTATATGATTGAGTCCACCTCCATACAACTGAACAACAAAGCCGGCGCGAAAGTATAGGTAAATATCGATACGAATTTCCGATCCCTGGTCATAACAATACCATAACAGGTTAACTACGATATCGTTTTTACCGCATAGAATAACTGCCCAGCAGCTGTTATATATTTATTTATAAAGTTACAGTTATAGGTTATGATGTTGTTTTCGGATTACTAATGTCTTGCACAAAATTTATTCGCACATTTTCGTTTCGCATAGCAACCATTGGCACAATCATCATTTCGCACAGTTGCTTTTTGCCTAAATTTCTTGGCACACTATCATTTCGCACAATTTTCTTTGGCAGAATAATACATTGGCATAATGTTGATTAGAACAATACTCCTATGGTAGAATAATTGTTTCGCCGAATTTTGTATGGCATACTATGTAGTTGGCATAAAGTTATAAAGCAGAATAATATTTTACTAGGTACTTCATCCTTGATCGTGCGCCTACTTTTGTTGTAGTAATAAAATTGCATTTATGTGTATTATGCAATGGACAATCTATATTATGCAAGATGAAGGGAACCCCTTATTTATCCCACTGCTCCAATTGCAATGCGGTCATGGCGCTTCGCCGGCCGTTATTGTAGAACTTCTAACCTAACCCAACCTACTTTACTGGTAGCAGTTCGTTACTAATTATTATGCTATGGTACAATTATGCCATAATAAATTCGGCGGAAGGTATATTCTGCTACATAAAATTCTGCGAAATGAAAGTCGGCGATATTAGTATTCTGCTATTCAAAATTCTGCCAGGCATACGTTATGACCAGGGATCGGAAATTCGGATCGATATTTACCTAAAGTTGGCAAAATCCCAGAAAAAGATAGGCAAACATGGCGTCGGCTTCTTAAAAATATTATTTTAATAATATAAGTTTCGAGATTCTGGGATTCTACAAAATGTTAATATAATAATTACTTTACATGTAGGATAAAACATTCATTTTTGCTCCTATAAATTCGTTAGGTTAATGAGTTACAGGTAAATTAAATAACATTTGGTAAATCTATACATGAAAAATAACTTCAAACAGCTAATATAAATAATTGATTATGAATTAATGCCGGTGCAATTTATTTATTTTGAAATCCCAGAAATTTTAGTAATGAATTCTATGATTGAGTCCGCCTCCATACAACTGAACAACAAAGCCGGTGCGAAAGTATAGGTAAATATCGATCCGAATTTCCGATCCCTGGTCATAACCAGGGATCGGAAATTCGGATCGATATTTACCTATACTTTCGCACCGGCTTTGTTGTTCAGTTGTATGGAGGTGGACTCTCATATAATTCATAATAAAATTTCCGGGATTTCAAAAAAATATATTACATCGGCATTAATTCATAATTATTTATTTATATTAACTGTTTGAAGTTATTTTCCATGTATATGTTTAACCAAATGTTATTTAATTTACCTGTAATGTACGAATTTATAGGAGCATAACAGAATGTTCTTAAATGAATCCTACATGTAAAGTAATTATTATATTAACGTTTTGTAGAATCCCAGAATCCCAGAACTTAAATTATTAAAATAATATTTTTAAGAAGCCGACGCCATGTTTGCCTATCTTTTTCCGGGATTTTGCCAACTTTAGGTAAATATCGATCCGAATTTCCGATCCCTGGTTATGACAGATATAATGCTAAGTATACTATTATGCTAAAGTATCATTCGGCTAAAAATGTTTCTGCGATAACTGATATGCGAAATGTATTTCGGACAATCGATATTATGCCAGATGAAGGGAACCCGTTGTTTTCCACTCGAACGCCCTTAAACGTACGAACGTGTATTGCTATTTCAGTCGGTCACAGTACAAAAAGTACTGAGGTTGACTGAAATAGCATGACAAATACGAATGTTTCCGAGAAAATACGAAGGAAAACAATTATGCACTACATCTGTACTGTCAAGTAATGAGAAGATAACTGGGGGGCTATTATGACAGGTATTCAGTTCAATTTATGCCGAGAGAAAAGGACAGAGCTATATAACTGTGTCCTTTGCGCTCACCGTAAATCAACTGCACAGCCTTGTAATAATAATCCAGTCAAAGACGATGATTGTTTTCACCGCCTATAGAATCTCGGCCGCCTGGTATTCCACACAGTAAAACAATATTGCTTTTGTCGTGTTACCGTATCGTCAACGTAACAATGCTCTTCTTTACTTGACTATAACGGCGACTGAGATAAAAATAATAAGTACGATAGCTTTATTACTGCCTAGCAGTGGACTTTTGACGTGTAAAAGTGCACATGAGGCCTCCTTACTGAGTAAACATCTTTTATCTTTTTTTATCTTTATCATACCACGTCAAAGACAATATGGTTTTACCTCGCGTATAAGTTGAAAAGCTTAAGTAAATTACCTCTTGCATTTAGTTGTGTTCAAAACTAAAATGGAATTTACGTCAAATTTCAAATATAGAATGTCGGACGGTGTATACAGAGGGGTTACAACTACAAGCAAGAGGTCATTTACTTAACTTTTTCAACTTTACCGTGCGTGTGTTGAGGCCATTTGTCCTATGGAACTGTGACGTCATTTTTTGATTTAGTGTCACTAGGTACAAATGGAAAATCGTCCACTTGAAATTATACATCAGTTGATAAAATTTACCATTTTAAATAGCGTAACAAACAGACTGACCAAGTTACTTTCACATTTATAATATTAGTATAGATGTCGTGTGTTGCCAGGCTACGTGGAGGCGGCTCCAGTGCCAATGAAGTTCTGTCAGGGTGACCAGCTCTCGAAAAATGGTAACTATACTAACAATGTATATTTTTTATAAATTATAATACTACATAGTATAGTTGATTAAGGTTCCATGTATTCCCGTGAAAGTACGTGTCACGAACAGACAGAAAGAAAGAAATAAAATCGTTTATTCGTGACATGCATAACAAAGAACAGATTAACAAATACAAGAAGAAAGTAGCCACGAAATGGTCCCAACTCAGCGTGATGCTGGCATTAAAGCCAGCGCTGGACTTCCGTTGGAACCATGACACGTTACAGTACTTTCACATTTATAATATGTATGTATGTATTGTGTGGATGTATTGGGTGGACGGTATGTGTGTATTAGTATGGATTGTGTGGCGGTACGGATCCCTCGGGGGGCGAGTCCGATTCACACTTGACCAGTTTTCGATTTATGATCATTGTATGACCTTTACAGCTGCAGTTATGAAAAAGAGAGTAAGAAGACATTTAGAAGGTAAGTGTTTACAAGATCGAGCTGTGGAAGTCCACAAAAGGACAAAATCACTCGAAAACACTAATTAAAGGGTTCAGAAGCAAGCTCTCCAAAGAGATTCTACAACTCAAAAGAGAAAAGTCTTGCGCAGTGACTAGGATCCTAACTGGCCACTGCAAACTGAACAGACATCTGTTTCTAATGGGTATGAAACAAGATGCGACATGCAGGTTCTGTCAGGAAACAGAGGAGACAGCAATGCACATCCTCTGTTCTTGCGGACCACTAATGCGCAACAGAAGCATCCACCTAGGGCGACATATCATTGACCCACAAGAGATACAACTCCTCACTGCGCAAAGCATCTGGAAATTCCTGGACGCAACGGGACTTTGCGGTGAGCTCTAAAACAAAGGGCTGCTACAAAAGATCAGCAATGGTCGAAGTGGCTCATAAGGCCCATCTCAAACCCCAATAATAAGCGTTTACGGGTCGTTCTAAAAAAAGTGACACCGTAACCTGTCAATGAGTTTTTGAATACAAAGTGTGTTAAATGTTTGTTTTTCAGAAAAACTAAAAATGTTCATAGATAAGCACCGACCATTTGCATCGAGGCCAAGGCACTTTTTAAAAAAAAAACATTAAATTTGTTTAAAAAAAAATGGTAGGCACCATTTTTTACTATAACCTGTCTTGTCCAAATGCGACTTGCTTCCAGTTTTTAAGGTCTTTGAACTATTTGTGCATATTTTATTATATATGTTTTATAATATATTTCAAGAAGAATATTATGACATTCAATAGTTATGATATGGTTTTAAAAATATATGCATTTTAACACACGACAGTTTGTCCAGTGATATTTTAACTGTAACCTGTGTGTCGGTGATATTGTATCTCACTCACATACGAAAAATAATAGGCACACCATATTTCTCGGTAAACATTCGGCCTGTGTTTGGCTCTCCACTATACGAAACGGTTGGAGACTATCTGTCATAGTTTTGTGGAAATTAGTGATCAAATGCGGTAATCTGGAGTTTGTAACGGGTATGTTAACTTTATCTTGTCTCGATTATTTAATGTTAACGGTATGGGACATAATTAAATAATCATTTGAACGTGGTATTCTGATGTATCTACTTATATTACTAAGAGTGGAACATTCATATTTTCGTCGGTTTAAGAGTAAATGTCTTGTAAATATACTTTTAACTCTAACCTGTGTAACTTTTACCTGTAACTTGGTTAGATAAGGTTAGGCACAGGTTAATGTAACTCTTGACAGGTTAAAGAGACATTGTGCAGGTTAGTGTGACTATTGGCAAGCTAAAGTGAATGAATATTTTTAATATTTTTAATTTAATAACTTACATATAATTTCCCTGAAAAACTGTACAGATGCTTTATAAAGCAGTACCCATTAACAGTGCTCTACCAAAGTAAATGTAGGGAATTTATTTTTTATAGTAATTTGTATTTTAATATAACTCTCTTTAACCTGGAACCTTTTCTCTTCTAACCTGTCTAATAACACTTTCTCCTGCATCTCCATATTTCAACAAGCCATAATTCTTTTATTTTCATGAATATTCCGTTCCCTTTTATAAATATGTAACAATTGGAACACCAAGAAGCTTATTCTAAGCAAAGAAGGTAAAAAACCACTACTTTTTTTTTTGGAGAAACTTAAGCCGGTCTGTGCCACTTTTATTAGAATTACCCTTACAACTTTATAACCAGATCTAGAATATATACGGGGCAAAATTAAATGACAGCTGGGTCTGCCTATATGGATAAACTAAATAATCGATGCGTTTCCCATATAGTCGGTGAAACTGTAAAACCGCGTAAGAAACATTTTAAATAAGGAGCAAAATGAACCTTTTTAAAAAGGCAGTAAGGTTTATTTTGCTCTATCATATATTTGTTAGTTACGCGGTTTTCTAGTATCACCGACGATATACTAGTGTTAACGTACCTTCGAACTTCGATTATATATCAAAAAAGGGCCTCTGCGCTTTCAAACGATGGCATGGGGACGGAGATTTGAGGTAGGCCTTCTCAGCAGTGCTGATCTCTTGGTACTTTGGGAGAGTTTTTAACATTAGATAACCCTAACTTGAATAATATAGGTAATTATAAAATGCACAATTAATTGCAATAACTTTGAAATAATTGCAGAATCCACAACAAAAGGAATAAATAAATCAACACGCCATGGAACAACAAGCGGTATTAAATTGGGTAAGAACTAAGTTTTAACATAGGACCCGATTCTGCGTGCACATCGCATAAATAGCCTAAAATTAAATTGTCTAATTTTAAGACATAGTTTAGACGGTAGATTTAACCAGTGCTATTCCAGAATGTCAAGCTGAGAATATGTCCAGCAGTGGACGTCTTTCGCCTGGCATGATATTGATGATGATGAAGTGAGATTTACGAGAGTTTTTTTTTGTAGGTAATATTGTTGTGTATTGCTATAAATGGTTTTATTCTTCTTTTTCTATGCCATAAAAAAAACCTAATCCAATTATTCAAGATCAAAACCTGTTGATATTAAATTTTACAGGACGCAGTAATATCGAAAAAATTAAAGCCAAAAGAAAAAGCGGAAGGTCATTAAAGAAGCCTGGTAAAAAAGGATTTGGAGCTACACACATAAAAAATAAATTAAAAAATAAACCAAAACCTATAAAACGTAGCCGTATAAATGTAAGGTTACGTAAACCTTCCAAAACAGGCAAAAGCTCTAAGCGAAAGCCATTGGTCATGATCAAGCTGGAACCAAATTTTTTAAATCATATAAAACAGAAGTTTAAGAGTAATAAAAAAAGGGGTAGACATGTGCCAGGTTCATTGGCAGCTCCCTTGGATTATGGAGCCTTATTTAACAACCCAAACGACCAAACCAGGCAAGGCGACACGTTAGACATCAATACTAATGATCCTGGGGACGGTGCCGAAGAAAATGGTGAAGCCAACCTAGGAGATGTCGAGGGCAATGAAGGAGATGGTGGGGTAAATGAAGGAGAGGGCGAGGCCAATGAAGGTGATCCTGGGGTAAACGAAGAAGGCGGTGCCGATGAAGGAGATGGTGGGGTAAACGAAGGAGACGGAGGTGATAATGAAGGAGACGGAAAAGCCGATGAAGGAGATGGTGAAGTCAACGAAGGAGACGGCGGTGAAAATGAAGGCGATGGTGAGGTTAATGAAGGTGATGGTGAAGGAAACGAAGCAAATGGCAAGCCCGATGAAGGAGATGGTGAGGTAAACGAAGAAGACGGCGGGGCCAATGAAGGAGATGGTGGCGTAAACGAAGATGACGAAGGACGCGGAGTTGCTAACGAAGAGAATACCAATGTCTTTTGGAAAGGTGATAATGATGGAGGGAATAATGCCGACAACGTCGAAGGGGTTGGTGAGAGTGACGAAAATGCCAACGACGGAAATGTGGACAATGAAACAGGAAATAACGAAGTCAATCTCAATGACGTGATTGCCAGGGTCAAAAAATTTACGAACCCGGGATTATGGAAAAGTATCTCAAACGGATTTCGCGGCGTATCAGTGAAATTTAATCTGGCCGTGAATTCCGGATAAGTAGATATATTTTAGGAGACACAATGGTATTAATTATGCTATATTTGTTTAAATTAGTTTAAAAAATGTATAATATCATTGTGTCTCCAAAAATATAGTTTTTTTAATCTCCTATAAAGATAAAATTAAATAGAATGTACAATGCCTACCATATGGACCTTTTGCATTGAAATGAAATCGAATGAAAATGAAAATGGATCTACAATTTATTTGATTGTTATTTGATATTCTTATTTTTATATGCGATTTGTTTACGTAATTAACGTAATGTCAAACAAAACCAATGGTTGCAAGAGGGGCGCAGGATCGTTCCTTGCGGCACACCTTGGGAGAGGCCTATGTCCAACAGCGGATGTCTTGCGGCTGAAATGAATATTGATAGATAAAACGTTTATTTGATGCTTCTATCTCAAAAATATAACTGTTAAATCATAAGTCGAAAATAAACTACACTCAATGGCAAAAAAAAACGGTTCAGAATGCGTTTTTCATACTAAAGTGTTTATTTTAAAACCTTGTTTCCTCGCCAGGGGATGCTTTTAGTGGAATCTGATGATGGATACCCCGAGGATCAATACAGGACTTCCAGAGTGCCTAGGATACCCAACTGATGGTTAACGCCGAAATTGTGTATTCAGAAAAACATCTAAAATGGAAATAAAATGTATGGAAATCCAAAATAAATGCTTGTGCGATAAGTTAGGTATGTTAAGAACTTTTGACCTCCTCTATTGAACCTCGGAGCATCCACCATTAAACCTTACTCAAAACAACCCCTGGCCAAAAGCTTAGTCATGTAACCTCAAGGACATGCCCAGCTAGCACCAATTTCTTGCCTTTATTCATCGTCTCCGGTTGGAAAATGATTTCGTAGGTGATGGCACGAAACCCCGTTTTAGTCACGAGTAGGCTCATTTCTCACTGAAAACAACAATTTTAATATTATTGGCAATAATGTTACTGACTCCATTGTCCAAAATTGTGTAATATAGTAAAATAACACAAGATTTCATTAATATTTTTCACAATATTTACTTGCTTCTTGTTGACAGCGGTGACAATATTGTCCATAATGGCCGCCTGTCACGTGGCGCTGTCGTCGCGCTCGGTCCAAAGACGATATGGATTATATACAAGTGATACGGTTTTTACCGCAAGATAGAAGCCTAACATCGCTTTAGTATGGAAAACAATGATATTCTGCCACAATCCTGGGATATGACAATAAAGCCATTATGTTGAATAGAAATAAATAAAAGTTGAATATATTAGTATAGTATGAATCTTCCCAGGTGAATTTTCGCTTCGAGCCCTAATCTTTCAAACAAAGGCCATTGTCTCTATTATCCCAAAGCCGCTAGCTACCGAGTTAGCACGTGCCACTACAACATTCATATTGAAAAACAAACGGTATCGTTAGAGCATTAAGGTTCAAATTTAATGTCACTGATATTCTAGATATTACGTTTTGGTCATAGACATGAGTGCCGTATTGCCTCAGGGTGGTCTATCCAAAACGTAATATCTAGAATATCAGTGGCATTAAATTTGAAAATTCACCTGGGAAGATTCATACTATAATCAGGGCCGGTATTTTAAGCCGGGTCCAGATTAGTGACAAACCGCCGAACCGAACACCGTGGCCGTGACAGAGCCGGGAGTTTGTACCGATAGTGTGGACGGAATTAGTTACATTAATTTGTTACACGATCAGTTATCCGTTCAATTATCAGAACAAAATATCTGTACACCCAAACATTGTACGTACTGCCACAATGTGGTTGTGATACAATGTGGACGATGTTTTGGTTTTGTTACGGTCAAATGACACGGGGCACGGGCCGATCCATCCAAAGTGGGTCTTTTTCAAAGGATGTTCGGTCTGTCTCGGTGTGCGGGAGAGGTCCACACTGCGATTTTTGTCACGCGTACAAGCACGCGTGTCATCACGCTCGTACATACACGGGATTGATGGATCGGGCGAATGCACGTCTTGACAAGGCAACACCCGCTCCCCGACCCTCGCACGTATCCGAGAAATCACTGCAACAATATATTGAAGGTATACTCGAAACTGGAATTCAAGACCAAAAAAATTACGACAATGTTGCCACTACAATAAAATGTTCGTACAATAGTATATCCCTTTTTTCTAAAAATACACGCTGAGATAATTTATTTATTGGTAATTTTAATTCCATAATTTAAAGAAGTAATTTTATTTACTTATTTTTACATTTGTACGCGTAACAAATGCCGTCCACACTATCGTTAGACATCGGGCTTTGTCACGGTCACGGAGCAACCACCAGCGTCCGATCCGATGCAAACTTCCACCCGTTCACACTATACGTAACAAGTCCGCGGCGACGTCACAGTGTTCGGTTCGGCGAATTGTCACAAATCTGGACCCGGCTTACGGTCATTGTTACGGTATTGTTATGACGTCAGCCGCCATTCCTGGCCAGTAAATAAGAGCTGACAAAACGGTGACAACACGATAACAGCTCAAACACGATATGGTTTTTACCGTGTTGAATAGCCCAGGGCAGGTTCATTATTCCTTTATTAAAATTCTGAATTTTCATAATTCCGTATGCAATTTGATAGAAGCAATTGCAATTTTCGAGATTGTTTTTCGTGTTTGTAGTAATGGCTTCGGAACCCGGTACTGACCATGGTCCGACATGTTCTTGCCCGTTTTTTTATTTTATGGTGTTATTCTTATTAGGTTTTGTAATTAATTTATGACATTCTCAATAAATGTCCTTTCTTGTCTAATTTATTAGGTACTTAACTATAAATCGTATTAAATAATTACTTAACATGTAATATTTAATATTATAAATAAATGAGTATGAGTACAAGTATGAGTATAATGTCGTATTCCAAAAAAAATAAAAGACCAAATTATGAAAATCTAGAATTTTACTTTACCGATTATCAAAAACTACATTTTAGTGTCGTTACTTTTGATAGATTCAGAGGAAATAACAACAATAAAAGCAAGCTTAAAAAAACCCGACTGTTGTTTCTAAACAACTTTAAATCGTTATAAATCCTAAATGATCGTTCAAAATGAAAAATGATCCAAGAAACCTAAAAATGATTTTTAATTACCTACCTATTCAATGATATCCCACTTGTCATCGTTTGCCACCATGTTTTTTTTCTGATTTACAATATGGCGTCGTCTAGTTGCCGCCATTTTTTTTTTATTACTGTCATATCTTTAGTGACACTCAAGGTAAGGACCGCAAAAAGTTGGACTTAACTTAACTATGGTCAGGCCTGTGTCACTCCGCGTGTAGGTATTAAAAACATACCTCCAGGCGCCGGCCACGGCGGAAGGGCCAATCTAGTAGGCTGCCGCAAGCGAAAGACGACACACGTATAACCACGTATAACCACGTCTAACTTATTATGAACCGTAGTACAGTGAATTAAGGCCCATATTTCCTCAAAAAAAATTAGAAGGTATGTAAATGAACACGTGCTCGACTGGAACGCGAGCTAAATTAAATCATATTGTCTATCAGATTGAGTACATATTTCTTTGAAAACCGTTGTGAAGTAAAGCTTCTGTAACGCTAGTTACTAGTTATTATTCTGTGCTATGGTTAAGCGCAGTTAACCATACAAAAACCGAAGTGGAAAAAAGGTCCGTTGTGCGACGAGAAGTATCCCTACAATTATACGGCAAATTTTCGTGTCACAACGGAAAAGTTTCATAGAAAACTGAATTGAGTGAGCGGTCAACTTTTTGGTCATTACCCAGTAGTGATTAATAAAATAAAAAAGTCAACATGTTGTCAACTATCGCAAAAGTATCAGTAAATACCCTTTCAAACAATACATTCGTATTTTACGATTCTGCAATGCCCTTAAAGAGCTTCCTCACTGAGAGCATTCGCGTGTAATGAGGATTCGACGCGAACATCGAGTTGTGTGTAAGCATTGTAACGCTCGGCTATAAACGCAAATCCTTTCTAAATATAAAACAAAAGCTTGCGCTATCTAACTTGTGTGTGCTGCCATCTATCGCGCCAGAATGTAATTTAACTTCAATGCATATTGTAGATGGCGCTAGGCGCACTCATTCCAGTAAAATAGTGTGGTGCCGGTAGAATAGAATAGCACCACCCCATATCCTCCCGTGGGTATCGTAGAAGGCGATTAAGGGATTAAGGGATTATTACATTGGAAAGATCTCCTCCGGGCGGGATAGGCGTCGTTAGCATTGGGCTGCTACCTATCTAGGAGAAGGAAAACTCCGAATTCAAACCCGGCGGGATAGGCGTCGTTAACATTGAGCTGCTACCTATCTAGGAGAAGGAAAACTCCAAATTCAAACCCGACCCTGCAAAATGGACCATGCGAGCACCATTTAAAAAGTTTATACCCCAGGAGGGTACTGGCAATGCCAGAGAATCCCTCCCCAGGCCTAGCCTGGGCAGCCCTTCGTACTCTGGGGGGGGCAAAATAGTGCGCGTATGTTCGGATCCCTCCGGGGATCGGAACGGTGGCGATGCCGTTTGCCACGCGTCACGCTGTGTTCGCAGGGGGGTTGGCAAAAAGCGGGCCGCTGAAAGCCGCCTTGCTACGATGAATGTTTGTGGAGGGATGGAACATAAATTAGATGAGGTATGTATGATGATGAAAGAGAGAAAGCTAGATGTTCTATGTGTGACTGAAACGAAGAAAAAAGGGGTGAGTACGTCCACACACGGAACCTTGACGGCATTGTGGTCCGGAGTTCCGGTATCCGAGCACGGTCGTCAGGGAGTTGGTATCGTACTCACAGAGCGAATGGCTGAATGTATGCAAGAGTATGAATGTGTGAGCCCAAGACTTCTCTGGGTGAGACTCAAGGTAGGTCTCACCCGTTTATTCGTAATTGGGGCTTATGCCCCAGATACGAATAAATCGAAAAAAGAAAGGGAGGAGTTTTGGGAAAGTTTGCATGAGGTTTCAACAAAATGCAAGGAGAATGAAAGGATTATTTTGCTAGGTGATTTTAATGGTTGGACTGGCGTGCAAAGGGATGGTTATGAGTCGGTACTGGGTAAGTATGGTGATGAGCGAGTGAACGAGAATGGCAAATGCCTTCTCAATGTATGTTTGGCTAAGAATCTCTGCGTGACAAACACTTTGTTTGATCACAAAGAGATTCATCAGTATACATGGAGACGGCAGAATGAGAAGTCTTTGATAGACTTGATGATTGTTGATGAACGGTTGCGTAACAAAGTTGTAGATACCAGAGCATTTCGAGGAGTTAGCGTAGGTTCAGATCACTACTTAGTGGTAACACGAGTAAGGGGTCTGTTCACACGTTGGCACCATCGTGTTCCCGTACCTACCACTGCGTTAGAGAGGATAAAAGTAGAGAAACTGAAAGACGAAGTTATACAAGATGAGTACGTAAGAAAGCTGAAAGATTGTTTTGAATGTGTCGATAAGATGAATGACAGTGAAGTTGAGAATAATGTTAATAATGTATGGGAGATTATGAAGAATGGCATGGTCAAATCGGCCACTGAAGTATGCGCGGTGTAGTCAAAAGAAGAAAAAGCAAGAATGAACGTCCGGAATGGTGGGATAGAGAGGTAGATGATGTAGTGAAAGAGAAGAAAAAGTGTTGGTTGGATTTTGTAGCTGTAGATCCAGGACAAGATCTAAGCGACAGAAAGAAAAAAGAGTATAATAGATCAAAGAAAAGAGTGAAAGACGTTGTAGCTAGAAATAAAGATTTACTGAATGAAAAGTATGATAGGAGTTTCTCTGACAACTTCCGGTCGAATATTAAACTCTTTTGGAGCTTGATTAAATCGGCTCGGGGGAAATCAGAGAAAACTAAATTAAGCGCGGTGAGGGATGAGTCTGGAAACTTAATATGTGAGGAAGAAAAAATGCTTGATAGATGGAAAACCTATTTTGAAAGCTTGTTTGAATGCGAAGATATTTCTCGTGAGCCAGAAAGCATGAGTAAAGGTGCAAGTAGCTATAGTCCATTCCATTTGACTTGTGTTATTTAGTAAACACTATTATAACCTCAAAATGCATCGTTTTTGGCTAAAGCGGCGTTTCTGGTGAATTACGCAGCTTTTTTTTCGTAAAAATTATAATTTTAGGCGGAGCATTTTGGGTTATAAAAGTTTTTACTGTTTACTAAATAAGGCAAGTAGATGGTATTGACTATCAGGACTATACGACGACTGCGCTGGTCTAGTTGGTAGTGACCCTGCCTACGAAGCTAGCGGTCCTGGGTTCAAATCCCGGTAAGGGCAGATATTTGTGTGATGAGCGCGAATATTTATTCCTGAGTCATGGATGTTTACTATGTATTTAAGTATATATTTCTCTATATAAGTTGAAACATCCTCAATCGGCAAACAGGCATGAGACGCTAAGAGGGCCAGAGGGTTCATAGGCCTGAGAGTAAGTCACCTCGAATTTAGTAAAAAGGCGCCCTGGGTAAACTTACTACAAACAGGGATGGTTTCTTGTTATAAGTAAAACAAAAGTGTAGTTCTCCTTAGTATATTTTTAAAGTTACACACACACCTGCATTTTACAGACCACTGTAGCAACCTTAGGTCATAGAAAATTATGGTAGCATTATCGACTACAGCAATAGAAAAGTCACTTAACTAGAGCGAAGTATGCACAATGTCATGTATGTGTAAGGTGAAGTTAAGTGGCAAGCAAAGACCCAAAACACATGGAGAGTGAAGAGGAGGGCTCCTGCCCCAAGCCTCTCTAGGTCGCAACCCATGGCACGGAGGTCACGCCCATGTGGTTGAGCACGAAGCGCCTTTCACTGTCAATCCGGTGGTTAGGACTGTGCCTAACTTAATAATAAAACCCTGCAACAATAATTGCAGTTGTTAATACAAGAAACTTTGAAAACTAATCTATCAGCCCTAGCCATGAGGTAACAATAAGTACTTACCACAAAGTGGGTTTTATGTAGCTATATTAGCGTGAGGCTAGTTGAGACCGGCATACGCACGGTGCCTCCATATAACGCGGCACTGGCTGAAAGAAAACGTAGCTTATTATAATTAGGTTATGAGTGGTGCTTGCCGACATCAACGTGGCCTCTCCCGATACTCACCTTAATCAGGCACGTATATAGCCTGATGACCCTGTTTTACAAGGCAGGAGTCAGCGCTTGGGATCAGGTAGACGGCATTGAGCTATAACAAAATAGTTTACGTGAATCGACAAGTAAAGTAAAAATAAACCTTTAACATGGTGGGACGGTTTATTCATATAATTATCGTCGTTTGTTGCCCATTTGTTTAACAGCAAGCAGACATAAATAAGTACTGCCACGATGCATCAAATTGTCATCGTATAATTTGCCTGAAACAAAATGTAAATGGACATAAAAACAACTCCCACTTGGGCACGATGGAAAGAAGCATCGAATAAACACCGCAACTCACCGCTTATTGTCCATTTGTAAAGGATATTAAAATAATACGACGAAGGCAATGCTGCCTCTTCCTCAAGCCAAATCCGAATCAGAGAGCATAGAGCGAACCTAGATGATGTGGCTAATCTTCTACGTCGCTATGGATGCGAGACTCATTTCACTCTTAAACGCTGGCAACGCTCGTACACTGTTTTAACAATTTAGAAATCAAAACCAATCTTAAACACTCCAAAGATTATTCTAAAGATATTCCATGAATCCTGAAACAATGTAACTTGACATGCCGAAAAGTATCGAAGGATCCGAGCCTTAGTCCATAGGTCGAAGCGCAGGCGCAGTGAAACGTAACGCACGCTCACGCTTGACCGAATTATTGAAAGGCTCCGTCTCACTCCATTCATAACCAAAGCGAGAGAAAAGGACAACACTAGGTGTATTCGTTCCTCGATTTTGGTGCAGAAGTCTACCAGCGGTAGTATTGCTATATGAAAAAGCTTATCAAAAAAACGGGTGTTACAAAGTATTTATTTATATCATTGTCTAGTACCCATAGTACAAGCCTAGAGCTTAATTTGGGACTAGGTCAATTGGTGTGACATTGTCCCCTGATATTTATTTATTTTATTTACATGAATAATGCCTACGAACTCGGAAGTTCAGTTATTACAGTCGAAATCATGGAAGAACTGAGTGTCGATGATTTATCAGAGAATATCTACCCAACTAGAATATAACGTTACAGCATCAAGAATCGTCGGGCACCCAGAGAGAAGAATCCGTCGAAAATCGAAGATAATGAAAAATAAAAAATTGCCACTTATGCTAAAGACCAGGAAACAACGAAGACAGTCCCCTCGTCTCATGAAACAATTAGCCAAAATGGCAAAAAAAGCAATAGATAAAGGAAAAAACTTCGTTAAGAAAAGAATCGTTAAAAAGATGAAAAAAAAGTTTAAAGAGCACCTTCAAGAAGAAGCTCAAGGTTTTCTGGAAGATCAATTTAATATAACAATTCCGTCGTTCAAGGGAAAAGGGTTTAAAAATCGCTTTAAGAATCACGTAATGGGTCGTGTTGTAGACATCGGAAACGGACTAATCGTTGACGCGATAGGTAGAATCGTGGAGAACCCCACCGATTTTAAAGACAGTGAAGATGTTCAGTCTCCAGATGTCCCTGACGTCCATACGTTCCAACAAGGTACTAACGAGGAGTACGGGAGTGGCTCCGATGGGGCGGCTGATGGTGGACACGTTGGGTATCAGGTGGGTGGTAGACCCACGCTTGGTGTCAGTGTGTACAAAGGTCTTGGTGCCGGTTACAATGGGGAGAAGCGAAATTACACCCACGGTTTTAATCATGGGTATGTAGGGGGCTATAACGGGGAAGACGAAGATCTTGGATGTCCTCAGCACGGTTATGTAGGTGAAAGCTGTAAATATTATAAGACAAACGTGCCCAAAGGTTGGCCTAAACATTTGGTAACGACGGAGAGCACGGCGGAGGCAACGAACTTTATAATAGCGACGTCGGCAACGACCAAAAGTGCCAGGGTCCCTTGGAGCACAGCCGCCAGGGGTTAATTTCATATGAGTTCCTTGAATATTGTAAAACAGGAACGAGATTATTATACTAAGTACACTTTCTTAGAAAGTGTCCGCTTGCACGTTTTTAACCAGGGTACTAATTACATACATACATAAACTCACGCCTTCATTCCCAGAGTGGGGTAGGCGCAGAACTAAAGAATGACCAACAAGTCTTAAAACTTCTTGATAATTCTGTAACCACATTTTACACATGTAGGCTAAGATGTTTCCCAGTGTATTAGTGACAGGTGGCAAGCCCATCGCCTAACAGTACTACAAGCCTTTATTCCCTTAGTCGCCTCTTAGGACATCCACGGGAAGACATGGCGTGGGACTATTCTAACCCGGCAACTAATTATAATTATACTAAAGAAACAAGGAACCTTTTAACTTGAAAATATTCACTATGTTAATAAGTTGACTTTTTAGCACAACATTTCGGGATATACTGCCGTTTTAACAACTTCGTAATTAACAGTTATGCTGATGCAGATGGCAGCACAATCGCAGATAACTTTTAGTAAAAAAAAATGCTTAAAGAAAACAAAAAACCGGGCAAGAGCATGTATGACCATGCTCAGTGTAGGGTTCCGAAATATTTACTACAAACACAAAAAATTACAATAACAACATGTATGAACTAATTTTCGGTAAGTAAGTTATTTGGTACTACTGCCTTAGAGAGGTATACTTACACCTAAAAAAAAAAAAAGTTTATTTGTGCAAAGAAAATTACAATGTATGAATTTCCGGTGGGACCCAAAACCCGGTGAGACGGTTCACAGTATGATTAGACACTTAATTAAGATTTAAATAAGCAAGCAAAATAATAATAATAATAGCAATTCAAAATTATTGTACCTAGTATTGCATTTGTATGTGTGTGTCATTTGTTGGTGGTGCATGTGCGTGTCTATGTCAATGTGAGTGTATGTGTTTGCGTGTGTGTGTGTGTCACTGCGCGTAGGTGTATGTGTTACGTCAGCAGGTCTTCCGTGTCAGAATAAGACAGCGTTAATAGCCAATCTTTTAGAAGAAGTTTGGCTTTACGAGGCCTAGAATTCTCTAGAACCTAAGTTTTAAGACAAAAGGTCACTGAAAAATATGGAATAATTAACACAATTTATTCATATAAATTGAACAGACTGCAACATACAAAGTAAACAGTTAAAAAAAACACCTTTAAAAACGCAAAAATAACTTTGTTTAGAACGGGAGATCAGGTCAGTCCAACTGAAGTCAGCGACTCACTATACAGGGTGACTGCTGGGTCGTGTAGCAACAAAGTAAACTTAAACTCTCTACATCATTAGAAACATAACGCAGTAAATTTGAGAGCGTTAGGACAATTAGTTTGTTTTTCTTGAGTCATTTTGTTTAGTACTGGATGTACGATGATGATAATTATGATCCTGAATAAACAGATTGGGTTTGTTATTTATTTTAATAAAAAACAAACTAATTGTCCTAACGCTCTCAAATTTACTGCGTTATGTTTCTAATGATGTAGAGAGTTTAAGTTTACTTTGTTGCTACACGACCCCGCAGTCACCCTGTATGTTTAACCAAAAGGCGACTTCACTGACCTTACCTGCCATTTTTGAAACATTTATTTTATTTTAGTTTTAGTTATCATAAATATCATAAGAAGCTGTTATATAGTTAGTTGATATGAAACTTCAAGACGGGAAAGTCAGTCATATTTAAACAATTCAATGTTCTTCGTACTTCTTAATCGAGATATCTTATCGCCACTCTATATATAGGTACCGTTGAGTTCCCGTGCCCATCATTAGTTATACTTCACCAAATGTATACTAAAACAAAATGTCTACCAAAACCTTCTCCAGAATGTAAAAATACTTTGTTGAAAACCGCATCAAAATAGGGTCAAACTGAGAACCCTTTTTTAGACGTCGCTTAAAAACAACGTCTCCTTTTGCATTCGACCTATCTATCCCCCTATCAATCACTTTATTATTTAGAAAGTTGTTATGAAAATTAAGTATTTAACTACATTGTTTATTTATAAGTAATTTAAGTTTTGTGTATAAATAAATACTATAGAGAATATCACCTGTTTTTGATTCATTTGTCGTCACTCTGGACACAAAAACTAAATAATTAAGTAAGTAATTATTTAATTTTTGAACGAGTTCATAAAGATGAGTACCTACCTAAACTATATTCATGTTTCTAAATAACTAAGTACTTTTATGGAAGCAAATATTGATTAGTCAAATAATCAAATAAACAGACGAAAATCGCGTCTTCGAAGAATCACCCACTAATATCACTAATGTGAATTGTGAATTAACTTTGTCTGTTTGTTCGACGCCTTCAGGTCTAAACCGGTGAACAGATTTCACTTAAATTTGGTATGAAAAAAATAGCTTTAGTGCCCGGGGAAGGGATAAGTACTTTCATCCCAATAAATAGACAGTTCCCGAAGGAATACCAATAAACGACTACAGACTGAGCCGTGGGCAACAGCTTGTATAATAATAAACTATTAAACAAGCCTCGTTTAAAATTACATAACGATAACAATATCTCAATGTTATCAATTTATCAATAACGAACAAGAGCGGCACTTCACTTCGCGTTCCGTAGCCTTACGGACTAGTTGAGTGGCAAACGAGAAAATGGTGAAGGTTCCGGTTGTCAAATTCAACAATGGGAAAACTATTCCCGCGCTTGGTTTGGGGACGTGGAAGGTAAGCTTTTTTTTTTAGAGCGGGGACGACTTAAATACCTAAGTTTTAAAGCAAAGACTTCTATGTATACCTACTAGATCCGCAAAACAAACACAAAAAAATAAGAAGTCTGAAATCAGTTTCTATTTGATGTTATTTGGTGCTGTCTTAGACGATTTTAGTAGATAAAAATATAAACTCTTTAGTCGCCTTTACCTCACTAATTTTAGCACTAAATTTTAAATTTCCAGTGGCCCTGTCTTTCGTCAATCAATCAAGGCTACTTGCCGAGATAGTTTTCCTTATAAGAAAGTAAAACTTTTTTTTTTTGAGATAGGAAGGTTTTTATTCAATATAACTAAAATACTACAAAACGTCTTAAAATTCTAACTATAAATAAAATAACCCTTGCAGTTCACCCGCTTGTGGCATGGTCCCTAAAATGCTGGCCGCGTTCCCCCTTTGCACAGCCAGACTGAGCCGCTGGGCAAAGAACGAGCCGGCTCTGGGATCACCCGCCGCCAAAATAAGTCTTTCCGACACCTCTTTAACAAACTTCTTGGTGTCGGAAGACCACGGACCCAAAGTTTCCATTGCAAGTGCCGCAAAAGTAATTATCTTTTAGAAAAGCGTATTTGCGGCACTTGATGGTCTGGGCACGGTCAGCGGCGGACCCTGGCTAAAGTAAAACTAATAAATATGATTTCTTTGAAAAAAATGCATAACTTCATACTTGGGGTTAACTTTTCGCGGGATACAACTTAATACACTCCCCTGTCTGTACTGTACATATTTAATAAAAAAAATGCCGTTTTTAATTAATGTAAGGCTGGCGTATTTTACGATCTAATTACCCCGGCCTATTTTTTTTGTAGTTTTGCTTTAGGGTGGGGGGCATGCAACTCTGGCGAAAATTACACTTTTCGAGTGCAATATATCCTAAACAGTACTGTACGTAATAATTAATTAATAAGAGATCCTAAGGATACCTCACTCGATATATGTAACTAGTGTAAAAAATGTTTGCTTTATATTTTGGACTTGCTACCGGTTCCGGCTGTCAAAGTCATAAGTGTCAAGTGACAAACAAACAAAACTAAAAAGTATAAATTCGGGCTTGTTTATTTTATTACTTGTTTGCTTATTCTTGATTTGGGAGCACCTCACAATATTTATCAAGAAAATGGCTTCAAAGGTTCCTAAAGTTACGTTTAACAACGGATTTGAGAGTCCCATACTGGGAATTGGTACATGGAAGGTAGAACTATTTTATTTACCAAGATAATATTTACACGTTTTACATTATTCTGAGCCGAGTTAATTGGTAACTTCTTGTTTGTTAGTCGGTTAACTCATTAGTACGTAGATGGTATTAACCTCTAATGGTACACGCTCAACAAAATAAAGAAACATCGCGGGATTCTAAAGGGCCGTACATGCAAAAATCGGAAAGCACTTTTTTGTCCTATTCGATTCCGGTATTAGTAATACACATACGACAAATATTTTTCGCTAAAATAATGAAAAACTGAGGCGTATAATTGGAAAAAACACTCAAACCAAAAAGACGTACAGCAGCCGTAATAGAATTTATTTAGTTGAGTTTCGCATTTTACAAGCGTATGTACTTACGGCTATAGATGTTTAGTGTGACCGATTGTGTGTATTAAGTATACGACCTAATCGCAAAATAATTATATATTTTTTGTCAAGCCAGATAGAGGTGTGAATTTCGAAAAAGTTGAAAAAACGGTACTTTGCACGATTTTACATTGAAATGTAAGCTAATGTATGTATTTAAGCTTATGAACTGAATTAATTTAAATTATCGATAAGGGAAGGTTTTATATTATACAACTACAAATCCAAATTATTTATTAGTTCCTGTTTGCATATTTTTGCCGAGCCAAAAATTTGTAATGACATAATTACAGGTTTATAAATTAATCAACATAAAATCATTTATTTACTGTAAATCAGGAAGTATTTAAAAGGTCACATGCAAATTTATAGCTCAACCGGTAAATATACAAAAATTTATTAAGTTTTTTGTCTCTCCTGAAGGGTTTTACGTATACACCCCTTTAGAATGAAGCCCGCAATTTGATTAGCTAGATCAGTACCAGCCTTATCTTATCTATGAAAATGGTGTTAGCTAACGTATATTAAAGCTTGTCCCAGAAAAAATGTCGCTTATAAACTTTAAAAAAATCCTTATTAAATATTAAAATTCACCAAATTTTCTGATACTGTTTTATTTGATATTCCTTAAAATATTATTATTTACGCAAAAAGACCAGCAAATACTAAAAACAATAAAATAAATATCTAAGTGAGGCTCCCATAAAACACACGTGATATTTTTGCCAATTTTTGCTCAATTTTAATAACAGCAACAGGTATACATTTGAAATATTCACAAAGTATTTAATTGTATATATTTGCTTTAAAAATAAATTAACAAACTAAAATTAAATAAATACTCAAGGAGAGTTCCCATACAACAAACGTGTTTTTATATATATAATAGTACGGAATCTTTCCTCTTTCCGTGTTTTTTTTTATTGGCTGTATTCTGAATTTATGTAAAAACTATATTGTACAAAAGAAAAACCAGAACTGTGACCTGAGTGGTCACGGACAGGGAGTGAAGAAGACTAGGTGAGGTCTTTGCCAGAAAACATACAGAAATATAATCAGTATAATCATTGCGGTTAATGTGGTTTCCATTCCTTTTTATTAGTATTATTTTCTGAATAAATAAATAAATATCATGGGACAATGTCACACCAATTGACCTAGTCCCAATTTAAGCTCTAGGCTTGTATTATGGGCAGTGATGGGAAATAGGTGAGCTAAAATACCTATTCTTTGCGAGAGGACATAATATGGAGTGGTTACAACCGGATAAAAGTAAATATTTTTTGGATTCCGGGTATTTGATATTTATCCGGGCACTGCGAATACTAGCCGTAATGTTGAACATACATTCTTTTCCTTATAGAATGTTTGTAAAGTTTGTAGTAAAAATGGTAACATTCCTGCCATAAAGTTAAAATTATAAGTAATCCGAAAATGTGAACGCCCATTTGCAAGTCATAAACAAACAATGCGTGGGAAAACCCATATTATTAGTCCTGCTACTACTTTTTAGAAATCTTGTGCATTCCTTCTATTCTCTAGCCCTTTTTACTAAAAACTAACATTAAACATGCCGTACTTTAAACAAAACATGTCATGTTTTACATTACGATAATTACCCGAATAAATATCGAATACCCGGAACAGAAAAAAATAATAATTTTTATCCGGTTGTAACCACTCTATATTATGTCCTCTCGCGAAGAATAGGTATTTTAGCTCACCTATTTCCCATCACTGATTATGGGTAATAGACAACGATATAAATACTTATATAGAGAAATATATACGAATAAGAGGCTATAAATAAATAAATAGATATATGGCGAGCAAGAGTGAGCGGAGATGTCGGTAGGGGACGTCCTAGACGAACATACGGTGATCAGATTCGCGATGTACCGAATAAGGGCCAATTCAGAACATCTGAAACCGACATATATGTGCCATATGTGTGTGTATGTGTATGTGTGTATGTGTATTGCCATTGGGCATTAAGTACTTTATTGTATTTAGTGCAAAGAAGTTTAAATAAATAAATCACTACATAGTATAAAACAAAGTAGCTTGCGCTGTCTGTCCCTATGTATGCTTAAATCTTTAAAACTACGCAACGGATTTTGATGCGGTTTTTTTTAATAGATAAAGTGATTCTTAAGGAAGGTTTATATGTATAATACATTCCACGCGGGCGAAGCCGCGGGCGGGTCGCTAGTAATAAATAAATAAATGTGCATGAAGAGATTGAAGAATGTAGAGGAAGCGAAAGTTGTATGTTTAGACCGGTGCACCTGGCGTTACATAGTCCCTGCTGACCCCATTGAGAGGCAGTAATGTGTTTTACGGGATAGCAACACCATCATCCAATTATAACCAAGTTAACAGTCCTAGTAATATTCCATTATATTTGCTTGTACTCATAAAAACCTATCGTACAAGATAACTCGCATGTAAACATGGAAGCAATAGATAAGAGAAATATGACCTAAACTTGAACATGTATTGATAACGGCTGATAGTTCAAAGCCATAGGATCAAGTTGTCAAGTGTATGGAGATAAATGGAATAGAAAGGAGTTGTGGACGGTGCTGTCTATGTATGGAGTGAGCAGCAACCTGGTGCAGGCTTTGAGGTCCCTTTATGAGGGCTCCAGAGCCTGTGTCAGGATCAATGGGGCATACTCGGCCTGGTTAATATCTCTAAAGGTGTTAGACAGGGCTGTGTTGCCTCACCATGGCTGTTCAATCTATTCATGGACAGTTGTATGTGGGATTTGAAAGAGTATGATAAGGGTTTGCGTATGCAAGAGTTGCTAATCAAATGCCTCTTATATGCCGATGATCAAGTTATACTTGCCTCATCGGTACTTGAGTTGCAGGAGATGGTGACAGTAATGAATGAGGGATTTAAGAAAAAGGGGATGAAAGTAAATGTTGCCAAGACCAAGGTCATGGTGATAGAGAAGGATGAGGAGATGACTGAGTGCGTGATAAATATAAATGGTGAATTAGTAGAACAAGTGAGCGAATTTGTGTACCTGGGAAGTATGTTTACAAGAGATGGTAAGTGTGAGAAGGATATCGAGAGGAGGGTGAATGCGGGGAATCAAATTAATGGGGCCCTGCACTCCTTTGTGAGCAGACAGGGCGTTTCACAAAAAGCCCGGCTGGCTGTTCACAATGGAGTGCTAGCCCCTACCCTGATGTATGGTAGTGAATGTTGGGTGTGGCAGGACAAGCATGTTAGTCGTGTAAATGCAGTTGAAATGCGTTCTTTGCGTAGTATGTGTGGTGTGAAACTGATTGATAGAGTTAGAAATGAAAAAATCAGAGAGAAATGTGGAATGAAAGAAGACGTAGTGACTAAGATTGAAAAGGGCATGCTTCGATGGTTCGGTCATTTGGAAAGGATGGATGAAAGTAGATTGACGAAAGAGATATACAGATCGAAAGTGAGTGGAAGGGTCGGAAGGGGCCGCCCTAGGCGTACTTTTTCGAATCAAATCGGAGAAATACTGGGAAAGGGCCGAATCTTAAGTACCCGAAACCGACGTGCGTGCATGACTCGATGTATGAATGTTGAAGAAGCGAAAGAAATTTGTCAAGATCGTAGCAAGTGGAAAGAAGTGGTCTCTGCCTACCCCTCTGGGAAACAGGCGTGATTTAATGTAAATGGAGTGTATGAGGTAACTAAAGGAATGATCTTCCCCCTCCCATCCATAGCAAGTATACTTTTAATCGTAAGCTGTGTGTGCTGAACAAATGTTGAAGCTCCTAAAATTATTTCCAACCAGCGCTTTGTCCATAAATTATAGTTTTGTTTTCTTAGTTTTTCTTTAGTTTTTTGTTAATCGTGCTAAATTGTCGATGCTCTATACCGGCTAGTTATTTATATTTTAAATATAAATAAATACATATCAGGGGACTATGTCACACCGATTGACCTAGTCCCAAACTAAGCTCTAGGCTTGTACTATGGGTGCTAGACAATGATATAAATATTGGCGCTCATCATACAAATATCCGCCCCAGATATTTGAACCCAGGACTTCGTAGGCAGGGTCACTACCAACTAGGCCAGAGCCTATATATGTATTTGCATGTAGTTTTTGTATTTATTTTATCACTAACTATAAGCATTTGTTTAAAAGTTTTTTTCTTTACTCTATTCATTTAGCATACCGTCCGTCTGTCGCAAACGGAGCTGGCTAAAAATCAGCGCTGTAAGCTTTTACCATCTCAGCATTATGCTGAGCCAGTGTCCGATTTACTGCCGCGAAGACTTCTCTTTTTATTGCTGTTTTATGTTTTTACTTTTTTCTGTCTTTATGCGTGTAGTGAATAAACGGGAAGCAATTTGTATTTAACGTTGTACCGTCATTGAAAGGTCAAACTGATAAAATTCTGTAGGTTTACTTGAGCACCTATAGAACCCTGTCGCAGAAGGACAATCGTTAATGTTGACGTATTATACTTCTTTATTTCCTAAAATCCCTAATTAGCGCACTCTTAGCAGGGACCGGAAAACCCCTTCTTTTGATTAACCCTATCAATAGGCTTAGCCTATCATTCGGTTAGCCAATCGATGTGCTTAGCTATGATTGAGTCACCTTAACGTTAGGGCGAACCCCTTTGAAGTAATTAACCGCATCCAAAGAGCTTACCCGGTTCATTAGGGTTTCGGTAGTTTAATATTTAAGCGCTTAGCATTGACTGGGTATTACGATTACCCCATCGATCGCCTCTCTCTTTTTTGCGCATTCGGGCGAACTCTAGCCGTCTCGCTTAAGCGGCTACTGCCTGCCGCCACCCTATCAAT